>CAXAJV010000002.1:41934402-43232736 GCA_963969225.1 Xylocopa violacea
TGGATGTTATTAGAACAATCAAACCGAGGAGGACAGAGATAATTCTGATCAAGAACGTCCACTCTTTAGGGAGAACATTTTCTACGTCGTATTTCTTGTTTTCAGGATGTTTTTCGTTTTTCCGAATGATCACGTGCGTGTCTCTTCTCTGTTTAAACGGTTCGTTAAGCGACGCAAAATCAGGCCACATTCGAATTGAACCAATCGGTTGAGAATCAGAACGAAGATTTTATGATGTCCTAGGTACGTGTGACGTATATAGTTTTTATACTTCCGCTTCCCGTTTCTCAAATTATGCTGAAAGTACTACGAAAGCGTACTGGGAAAGTAGTAATAATTTATGCGACTGACAAGTCGAACGTGTCATGTGATTTCTAGCGTTGAATCGCAATACTATAATGATCTTCGTAATTAGTATAGGTACCTATAAGACTGAAAAAAATTAATACCGACGAAACAAATTTTCTTCTTCGCGATTTGCCACCATGTGTTTTCTCCCTCGCCCCTTTTGTCACTTGTCTTCTATCGCCTTTACGCGCGTGTACACATTCACATCTACATATAAACACACACACATACATACGCTGACAGACATACAATAATTACGCACACAAAACCTACATATACACGTACAAAACCGAGGTTGGTGCGCGTAACACGAATTCACGTACATTAAAACGTGTATTGTTCACGATACGAGTTCCTTGATAACTACAGGGACATTCGTGGTAAATATAGCGGAAATTTCATTAGCATTCTCTGTAATCCCTTCGACGAATGGTACGTAGCCGGTTGAAAGAGAGAAAGAAAGAAAGAAAGAACGGGAAGAAAAGAAAGGAAGAGAGAAAGAAGAGGGAAACAAAGTCTCTTCTTTTTTCCGCTGTGCGTGTAACGTCGTTGTTTCCGCAGAGACGTCGGAAATTTTGGGACGAACCCTTTATTTTTGTCTCGTGCGAAACGTGGAGTGAAAAGGAAAAGGAAAACAAAAGAAAAAATGCGTAGAATGCCAAAGCAAGTTAGGACGCCGCACACTACGATTTATGACGACAAATATGTTTTAATATAATTTAGCGTATTTATTTGTTTTCGTTTTTTGTGTTAATTATCTATTTTACGTATAGGGTGAATTTTCTATCGATTCTACTCTACCCTCCCCCTCTTTTTTTTTTTCGTGGACGTTGTAGAAAAGTGCGTTTCTCTAGAACCACTTCCGTTTTGAAGTACGCGGGTCCTGTGCGATGGTGAAGATGAGAATTTCGAACCGAACGACGACCGATAAAAGACTCACCATGTATGCATAGGGTGTTCGTTACGATACGATTTGTTAAATGAGAGATCTCTGGTCTATTTTGCTCGTTCGCAGTAACAGTTGTACTATTCGATAAGTTTCGAGTTTGAGATTTCAGTGGCATTGGATATTCCAAAAGTGAACTGTTGTTTCCGGTGGCCTTTAAAAGCGTATTTAAAAATGCAGTCTCTTTCTGATTTAGTCGAGAGCATTCTCCGCTACGAAGATCTCAAACTTGCATTCAAACGGAAGGTAAACGCATAGGACATTTTTTGTAGAAATTCGAAATAAAAATTTGACTTATATATAACAGACATCTTGTTTCTTACTTCATGTTACTTTCGTAAGTAGCTCTTTATCTTCGTTTGTACGAAAGGTACGCTTTGTCGTGCAACCAGAGCGCACGTCGTTTTATTATTTGAAAATTCCCAATTTTTTTTGTACTTCACGTAGGTATAATACGTGTATCTATATGTGTAATATGCTTATCGTATTATTCTATCACCCTTTCCTTTCATCTAACGATGTACCGGTCACAGGAGATGATTATCACGCGCGGATTTTTTATTGTTCGAGCTGCAACACACATCGATTGTGATGTGGAACATCATGGATATGGGAACGGCCAACGACGTACCGTTCTTTTTTCCCTCTCAAAGTAAAAATATTCTATACGCGAGTCCATCTTTTATATACAAAAATTTTAAGACGCACTTTCAAACTCATCAAACTTACATTTCGCGGAAAAAATTAACCAAGTTTTTCAATTTAGATTAGCGAAGTTCTCTCCTAGGCTGTGCGTAACATTTTACTGACTTTTGCCACGAAATATCTCTCTGAAAACTGCAGGTAATGAGGGAGGAAAGATGACATTAAACGGGCGAATATTTTATTCTTCTTTGAACAACCTGATGTTCAAAACTGTCACTACATGTACATATCCATTTATTATTCAGTTATACCGCTTAAAGTAATCGGAAAATGTCTAGCTAAATGTTTTCGTGCTTTCGTAATCTGTTAAGTTTTATCAGCTTTGCTTGTAGCGTATTTTGTAGGAACTATTCCCAAATGAAATAAACTTTGAGAAATGTTGTTTTAACTCTTTGTACGTCTTTGAAATAGAGAAGAATGCCAGTATTGCGCGGACAAATATCTTGGTCAATGAAGCATGGTCGTATCTTACGTTTTTACTTTGCAGTTCAAAGTAAATTTCTCGAAAACCAGGAGTCGGAATTCCAACTATGTTTTTGTAGTTTACTCCACGGACCATGATGCGCAACATTCTTAGGACATTAAAGGGAGAGGAGAGATACTTATGCAGTAAAATTTTCATCGAAATAATGTTACGAGATAATTATTATTCGAAACTTCAAATCGTGGCGAAGTCGCATCGGGTAAGGAGAGTTTGGAATCTTAACCGAAACCTACAATGTTTGCTTATCAAATTCTGCGTTGCCAGTGTGCACATGCACACCAGATGTTGATTTAATCTTTGCAGCGGGTGACTCGGTAGGATGCATCGTAACTCTAGATCTTTAGCGTGTAATACGAATCTCGAAAACATATTTCAAGACTTTACTTGATTTTTAAGACGAAATATCGTATAGAAATGTTTTCAAGCTCGTTTCTCGTATCGTCGTTACTCTGGCGAAGTAATTTTGGAGCCTGTCGCACTTTCGATCCAATCTCCTCTTTCTTTACACTTTCTCCATTAGCGATAAACACGCGTGTACTCATTTCTCGTGAGAAATTACATTTTTCAGCCTTCCTGTAACTCGTCCGGTTACATTAGGTCCGGGTGTACAGGTTTTTTAGTCGAAAGCAATATCGCTCAACGCGTATACGCGGACAGTTAGAAAAAGATTGCAGCAGAACGGGGCGGAAGCGTGATCCAGACAATCGGTTCACCGTATGCCCGTAGGATCCATGGTATCTTGACGACATTTTCCGTCGATTTTCCGCATCTGCGTTGTTCTCCTCATCGTGTCAAGTGCTTTGCGTGCGCACTGCGCTCGCAAGCCGTAGGGGTTGGGAGGTGCAGTCGGATGCTGGTCGTCCGCGCGGCTCGTGCCCGTTCGGCTACGTTCGGCAATCTCCGTGGATCTCTGCGGGGGTAGAGGCCTCCTTCCCTTTCGAGCTACTCCACAGTGTTCACACTCCCGCGTAGGTGTGCGGCGGTACATGCGAGTTTTATTTCTTCGTCGCGCGATCGAGTGATGAGTAAGTACGCGTTCGTATCGGTCTCCCTTAGATTACGTGTGATACGCGAGTCGCCACGCTGCTTTTAGACGGATAACGAGCGGAGCACGCGGAACACCGAACGGTGGGAGATTAATCGAGAATTGACAACGAAGGAGCACGAGGCCGGAGGACAAGTCGCGAGTGTGCATGGAAACCGGCGAAAAAGGGGATGATTCCTGTCAGAAGACTACCGTGTCCAGAAACGAACGATTGTAATCAAGAAGCGGAGTCGATTTTCGCGCGGATGCTTTAGTGAAGCGATCAGCTTTTCGATGCTGTCGACCACGGACGGAATTGGAATGCAGTGATTCCGCGTTCTTTGACAGTTCACCTGTTACGAGCGGACTCGCGGTGCGGCGTCGACCCATCGACCGATCGATCTTTCGAACGTGTCGATCGTAAACTCGTGCTCGTAAAATTCGCGTGGCATTCCGCTGTTGGACGTAGGTTCGTCTCGACATCGCGCATTTTCGAAGGAACAAGTGCGTCGTTTGAAATCTTTCAACCAGCGGAGTGCGCGTAATCGAGCTGTTTCATCGGAGACATTCTCGTTTGTTTTGATTTCATTTTTCTTCTTCGTGCGAACTGAAGGATAAACTTTTAACAACGACAACCAACACTCCGACTCCAAATCGGTTCCGAAGAAATGAAAATTCTGGAAACGTGCTAAGTGAAAGAGATCAACGATCAAGTGCGGAGAAACAGAACGGAGAAATACAGACGAGAATTTTTTAGTGACGAAACTCGTTCCACGTACACGATACATCGATCTAACGATAAATAGCTGATCGAATGAAATTTCTGCGCAACTTTTAACGAGTCGTGCGATTGGTGGAAGAGGGTACTTCTTAAATACAATAGCGAATCGAACGTGCCATTGATTAAAATCCACCAACAGGCTTGTTATTGTCGACGATATACATATACGCAAAATCGTGAATGGAAACTGTAAACTGACTTGTTTCTTGGAAACGAAAGCAGTACGATCGGCGGTAGTGCGAGTGGACTACCTTGTGTTTACATACATTCTTTCGTGTTCGGTGTGTTTTTCTATGGTTCTGTAACGGAGTGCGACCGACCATGAAGGAGTACGGAACGAAGCTGTCACCGATGAGGTTGATCCTGATTTTCACCGTTTTCTCAACCACCGCCATTGTTAAAGGTAAGTGATCAACGATTGTTCATCAATTTTCGATGTATCGTTGACTTGAAAGTTGGAAATTAGGAATCGCAAAAAGTTAGTAGCGATATTATAGCCTCGAAAACACGCCTTTTCGTAGAAAATTTATTCTTTGCGCCTTAGCTTGCTCCAACTTTCGGTCTTTACGAATACCTTCGATCTTATAAGAAATTATGTAATACCTCCATTGGTTCTACTTTGACGTTATCCTCGTTTACGTGTTTCGCTAACAGTCGGTTCTCCATTCAATCTGAATCGTTGCTCTCCATCGAGTACTCGGTTCCCACATTTCACTAATTTCCATCGGAGCAACTGCTCGTATATTTCAATGCAACCTGTAACGTTACACGTTATCTCGAGGAAGCTTGCGCTTTCAATAAACCTGCTCGCATCAAAGCCATCAAAACGCTATCTTGGAAGAGTGTAAAC
Source organism: Xylocopa violacea (assembly GCA_963969225.1). NCBI lineage: Eukaryota > Metazoa > Arthropoda > Insecta > Hymenoptera > Apidae > Xylocopa > Xylocopa violacea. The sequence goes on from CAXAJV010000002.1 coordinate 41,939,541, forward strand.
GAGAAAAAGGGAGTAGATGCTTCAGTATCGATGGAAAGTAGTTGGAAGCATGCGACGCGATACGTCTCGATACGCGGTACCGTTTCGTGGAAGTACTTGCGTTGGAAATTACGCGGAAACCAGCGGGGAGAATTAAAAAGCGAGGAGAACGTCCACGTTTGTCGTGTTATTAGCCGCTCGCGCGGCTAATTATTTCGCGGAGAACGTTTTGGAGCGGCAATTAGAAGTCGAACCGATCCTGGAGCATCGTGTATAGCGACGGGCAGGGCGAACGATCTTCGCGCACGAAACCGACCGATCGAAGCTGGGGCACGATAAAGAAAATACGCGGCGGGAATTGGATCTGGCAAAATTGCGCCAAAAGGCGGCCATCCAATCATTCAGCTGACCAATCACTCGGTAAATGGAACCGTGACCCATCTCTCCGCTGAATGCGGACGCGGTTTTTTGTTTTTTGCATTTTTCGAGCTTTGTCCTACCCCTCTTCCACCCCCGTTCCCGTTGTCGTCGTTGCGTCGTTATTATTAGCGTACTTTATACGGATTTCGGTGTTCGTCGCGACTATGGACGCTCTTCGAGATTTTATCGGTCCACCAACGGATAGCGCGATTTTAAATATAACGTTTTTTCGTCTCTCATTTTTGCGAATGTTCGTTTCTTTTTTTCTCTTTTATTGAACGAAGAATAGTCGATAAGTTTCAGTAATTGTCGTTTTTTGGAGCATACGCGAAATATTAGTCTCATAAGTCTTTTTTCTCTTGGAAGTATGAAGTCTTTTTTAAAGAGTGGGATGAGCTGGACCGAGTCGGAAAAGACTCGAGGCGAGCAGCGAAGTTAAGTTCCCGTAAGAAACGCAAAAAGATTTGTTGGTCAGCTGTATATTTCCAGCAGAACTTCGTAATTGCGCCATAGCAGTTAATTAACCGGAAGGCCGGTTAAAACCCGACGGTGTGCATTTAATCAGAGGATCGTTTCATTAATCGACCTGTACGAGTCTGCATAAAACCGCGTTCGGTAACCCGTACGATTCGTTTTTACGGTGGCGTTAAACGTCGAAAAACTGTTGATCCATTTATTACGTCATGCGAAACAAACGATGCGTCCGACTAAAGTTACGTTTGTAATGGCAATTCTCGCCCCGTCAACCGTCGCGTACCAAACTTTTCACGGACGAGTTTCGCGCTCGTAATATGCTTAACGAAATTTCCACGATCTTTTCGTTTTTTCCTCCGCCCCGTCGCTTTCATTCCTTCACCCCTTCGAGGGGAGGATCCGCGTCGCTTCTGCGTGTACATTAATTCAGAACGAATCGTAGTACCAGCGCGAAGTTCCCTGACCGACAACGAACGTGCCACGGAGACGATATGTGATTCAGAAATGAGATTTTTGCGCGAGTTCGTCTCCTATCTTTTTTTTTCACCCAGCTCGTGCGTCCATGGATTTCTCTGGAGATCGGAATTAGCGTATTTCCGATTCCGGATCCCGTTATTACACGATTTTTACTGCGCCCGTTGTAATTACCTAATTTCGCGGATAGCGAGAGGAGATCGATGGCCCCGTGAAATTAAAGCTACCGTGTGCCGTGGAAATGAAAATTCACGAGGAATGCGAACGCATTCTTCCGCGCGGTGGGAATTTTTAAAAAACGCACGGAGTTCGAAAATGTTCGAAAATATTGCAATTTGGATGGGGACAGTTTAACCGTGCAATTTATTCTTGAAAAAAACGAAGGGAAAATGGACTTTGGTTTGATTTCACATCGTAACAGCCGAGTAGTCGACCGTTTCGGAAGGAGAGTCGGTTTTCTTGTTGTCGTCGTTGGCTAAATGCGGCAGGTTGATGTTCCCACCAGTGTTTCTGTGCTCCGACAGCAGAATTAAAAAAGAAGTTGGCCGTGCGTACGCGTTTTCCTTTCACCGTGCTCGAAAAATGAGGACCGGTCTTCAGCTTGTCGAGTCGTTCGAGAAAATATTAACTTATTAAGCGTTAACGCAACGATTCGTTTGCGAGTTGCGTTACGGTTAATATATGGAATTGTCTCGAAGAGAAATTGAAAACGAAATGTTGCGTTAACGCAACGTTGGTTCTTAATGAGTTAAAAAAGGTCGCGTTGCAGTTGGTTGTTACGCGTATAAAAAGCAGTACCCACATGCCCGTCTGGCTAATTTCTGAGCTAAAAGAATATTAATTACAAAGCGCTTTCCATTTACATCTTGCGTTTCAGCTCGCAACGCGTTTCGAACGCTGCATTTTCTTCGTAAAACGTGGCACCGACGGGGACCACCCTTTTTTCAACGATTTCACTGGTGTTTCTGTTGCTGGAAAATAGCCATCGTACGTCGAGACGCGTGTAAAACGATGCCAAGAGTGTTCGTTTCAAATTTGTTATTTAGTTACGGAAAACTTTATTCCTCTACGCTCGGTGGCTGCGGGTATATCTGTTACATACGCGTGTAAAAAGGCACGACTGTGTTTGAAAATTCATTTTGACGCAGGCTTTTTCCGTTTGAGAAAAGTACATGGTTACGTAATCAGAACAATTTTATCCCTTGTTTGTTGAAGTGGTTAAATTTCTGGAAAATTGTGGCGAACTGCAGCAATTAATGTTCGTTTCGCATTTGTTGCAATTTCAATTATTTTTTCGACTTCCACAAAAACTTATTATTATTTTTAGAGATAGTACCATTACGTAAAAAACTTGTGGATATCGGAGTGTAATTTTCATAATTACACTCTTTGAGGCAAATGGAAAGCTAGCTATCGTTGGAAATTTCAAATTATACTTTCGAACTTCGCGAACCTCATTTTATATTGTAAAAGTTGAAGTTCGAGCCGCATTAAAACGCAAGAAGAAAAATTTAAGAAACTTACCGGTATATTTTTCTGAAAGAGAGCCATCCCTGTTCTCCGACGCGAAGCCGGAAGTGACCTTCCGCAATGAAGCCTCCGAAATCTGCCAAGGTCGATGCATATGCAAACAGATCGATGATCGGCAAACATTTCCGAAAATGCATCCTTCAACCACTACTTTTTATCTGAATCGCGTCTCGAGGCGATGTTAAATCTTTCGAAAGTTGGATGGAACGTTTTTTTCTCGTTACCCGTAACGTTTGCTATTTCGAAGGGCACGAGATTCTTTTCCGTCACCGAGAATTTGTAGCTCATAGATCCAGCGTCGCGACGACCCGCTGTGATTTATGGATGGCAGCGTGTATCTTGAAAAATTTTGTTGCTCGAGACGCGATGAATTTCGCGCCGCGCGCCCTTATTTCCGGTGCGGCCCCGTCGAAACTTCGACTCGCCGTTTGGCTCTTTGGCGAATTGGAATTTTGGGCGGGTCAGACGCGAGGCTTGTTGATAAATTGAAAAATCCAGAACAGGGTCGTTCCGTTTTCGTTTTTGTTCGCAGTGTTGGTCCTCGTATAAAACGTATCTCGCTTTTTTCTCGTGGGAACTTAAACGGATCGTTGCGTTTCACCTGGATGTCTGTACGCCATCGAAGAAGGAAGGAGGCATTTCCCGAGTTCAAATCATCAGTTCCTCGACGCACGATCCGTGATTGAAATAAAAGTTAGTAATTCGTTTCTGATCGCGGGATGAAAGTATCGAATATTTTTAAGAGACGCCGAATCGTGGCATAAAACTTTTATAGACAAAGAGATACGCGACTCGATGATCGTATCTCGGCAGGCGGTGGATAAATTACGATCAGAATATGCTCGGGAAACGGTCGATCGCGGAAATTTCGGGCATCAAGAGTCAATCGGCCATAAAAATTTTGGTGTCGCGGTAGCGTAAGAAAAATTACGATCGCCGGGTGTTATGCGACTTGTACGAGAAATCCTTGCCGCGATTTGCCGTCGGAAGATTCCCGCTCCTTCAACTTTTGACCGTACTCCTCTTGATTCTTCCAGATTGAACTTTCCCTTTGAATTTCTTCCCATCTTTTCTTTCCATTCTCTCTGCTGTCTTTTACTTCTTTCAAAGTTGTAACAGCATTGCTCGCCTTTCTGAGTCTTTGCTTTCCCATAAATTTCCAGAGCACCGGTTCAAGTATAGCGCGCGGAGAATCATTGAAAATAACTTAAAGGCCTGGAACTTTTAATCTGAAAAATAAGACCAATTACTCGTACTCTAGAATTAACCAACTTTGTAGAATTTTTTATAATTGTTTTTAGCTTTGCGCAAAGGGATGTAAAGGTTTGTAAAAACTGTACAGGGTTGCGTAAATGAGGTAGAAAATTCGTTTCCATTGTTTAATTATACCATGAAACCTCGTACGTAAGATTCGAAGGATAATTTAGTAAGTAAAATATTCAATTGAACGGGGCGTGCCGGGGGCATAGAGTCTGGTTAAATAAAAACGAGGCAGCATCCGCTTTCGCATGAAACCGCGAATTTAATATCACGCCGGAGCGTGGATATTTATTTCGAAAAGTGCAAGGAGGAAACCCTATAAAATATTAAAGGGACTCCGAAAGGAAATAAAAGTGCAACGGGACCGGAGGCGCAAACTTCAACGGAGGATACAATGAAATTTTAATATTTCTACCGAATTTTCGCCGGTACGAATTTACGAGGCTCGTTCTGATCCCAACCGAATGAAATCGTGTCACTCTTTTTTCACTTTTTCCTTCCCCTAGCTGAATTATTTTCAATGCGATGCGACCGGTAATTAACTCTGGAATATGAACGCGCGCGACGTTACGCGCATGTTGCAAAATGCAAGCAATTTTCGGGAAAATTAATTTCGCTCAACGTATTATAAATGATAATACTTTCTTTTATTAATCAATCACATATCGTCTGTGCGCGATGCGTTCACAGTTTAACCAAGAATAGTCGACGGTTCACTCTTGCCAGGGTATCAAATTCGTAAGACAATTATTTCATTAGTATCAACTTTCAGCGTCCCCAGGCGTAGCAATTAGTCACCGAAATATCGCATCTCGACTACTTAAAACCCACCCCTCGCCACGAGACGGCAAATTATTCAAAGCGGGCGAAAAAAAAGGGGTTAAGGATTACCAGGAAGGAACGGACCGACCCTCCGATATAGTACATTGAACATTCGCGAGTTCTCCATTAGAACCCATCGATTCCCATCGTAAAACGATACTCGCAATGCAAACACTCGGTTCATCTGACAAATTGAAGCTCGTCTTCCGTTCCTCAAAAACCAACGTTCGCTCACGACCAAACAAACCCGAGCGGGGAAGAGAAAAAAAGGAACGGAATCCGTCCCTTATAGTTCCACTCCGGCATTTCCCTCGTACCGTGGAACGTGACGCTAACAGGGTTCTCGCGATATCGGATAGCTGTCCATAGCCTCACGGTTGCGGGACCAGTGATCGATACTCTCGGAATCTCGCGACGCTTGTTCGGGCAGCAAGTCGCGGACGAAAGAGCATAATGCAACGGGCTCGGATTATGCAGACTCTCCACCCCCGCACGCACACGCACGATCTCATCCCTTCCGCACCTACGCTCGTTCCCTGCTGGTCCTTTTTCTTTCGGGGATGCCCGGCGTATGCAGCTAACAGTTGGCGCGACGACGCTTTGGCTTTGTGTGCCTCCTGCGTCTGTTTCCCTCCCTCCGTTTTCCCTCTATCCATCTTTCTGCAAATTTCTCCGCTTCGCCGTCCGTTCGTCCCCTCTCTCTCTCTCTCTCTCTCTCTCTCTCTCTCTTTTTCGCTCTCGCCAGTAGCTGCACGCCACTCGTCCCGGGTAGACGAGGGTGACTTTCTTTTTAGAGCGCCGGTTAAGGGGTGGTTCTGGTCTAGACGGCCAGCGAGAGATGTTTTTCTCTAATTCGTTTCTCCATGTTGCAGGTGAAAGAGATACTATCAGTTTATTAATTCACATTTTTCCTACGGCACAGTGCTCCCCGCAACTCTTCTCATCGCGGACCACTTTTCAAGTTGTACCATTTTTGAGGAACGCTAGAGTGAATCTCAGTTTTTGGTTAGAGTTCCGTTTGGGGGTTGCTTTGAACCGCGTGAAACGCGCGAAAGCGGATAATGTTTTCTTGTGTCTTTAACCTCGATTTCATTATTTTTTGCGCAACACTTGGTAATTGCTCGCGGAACACTGTTTGGCAAACGCTGCTACAGTGGCATTCAATTTTATTTCTGCTCGCCCATAAAATTTCCATTTCAACGATCTCTTAGGGTTTAGCTGAAAATCCCTCCTCGAAATGACAGTTGGCAGTCGGCGAGTGGATCGTACGCGGATGGAAGGCGCGGATTCTCTGGTTAGAAGCCTCTCGCTGGCGATCACGTCGATTTTCGGAACGTATGGAGTAAACTAGTCGATTCGAATGTGTTTGCCGTCGACCGTTGTCGGCTTCGCCGTGTTGCGTACGCATATTCATGGTGGTAGGTGTACCGGGAGCTACCGTCATCCGATGGGTGGCGAATTTCTGGTTTTTTCGGTCAACTTGCGATCGCAGATGGAAATTTTTGGATCCTGAAAACTCGCAGGGAGATGGAGCGTTGTTGCGTGTTATCGATGGCGCGGCCCGCTGGCTCCATTCTAGGCAGTTTTTAACGAAGAAATATACGCTTAGGGAGATGAAAATTTGCTGTTCGCTGCCGGGATAGTTTTGTGTGGAAATTTCGGCTTTTTGTTTTCCCTTCGCTGTCCCCCCCCTTTCTCTTTGTATGTTTGTTCCTCCTCGTTTTTTGGTTCCGGTTGTTTGCCTCTGTACATAGCCTCCGTTGCGCTGGATTTCGCGGAATTCTTCATCGGAATTGCGACATTTTGAACCCCACAGTTCCGTTCGTTTTGTTTCGCGTTTAATGAGCACGTGGACGAATGAGTTTTCTCGTTTGATTATGGTGCACGCTTCCATACCTACATTAATATATCACTTTTTCTCTTCTGGGAACTTGCAGTACTTACCTACGATTACTCGATGGGAATTCATCTTGATCTGAACAGGAAGCGGAGCGTAATTGCTTTTCAGCTAATCTGCTTCGCTCGCGTTTATTATTTTTTTCTCTTACCCGCTGGCATGGCCCGCGATTCTTGGCTCGAGCAACGCTAATAATGGAATAATCGAATTTGATTACAGTTTCGAGCACGGTGGACCGATTTCGTATTTATTTTATGCTCAAATTGCACAGGATCTCGTTGTAGTAACGATAACGTAACTCGAAACCGAGGGCAGTTTTACATTTCATCGGCGTATCGCTCGTCAATATGCAACGTAGGACCTTTAATCAGTGAACGGACAAATGCATTTAATTCAAGGGAAATTATCCAGCCGTCATTTACATTTTGCGTATACACTATTAAAATATGTTGAAATCGGTTAAAATCACGCGAAAAATTCGAATAAAACGAGCGACAGCGAACAATTAACATCCGCGTTCGTTACGCTTTTACGTTCAACGCGCGTTATTCAATTTATATCATTCGCGAGGCGGTGCAGCGAACATCGCGTAACGTTCTAATTATCACGATCGATCCCTCCTACACGCGTATATAGACACCCTATGTATCATCCATGTTTCTGAGTCGCGTCGCTTAGCTTGAAAACGCGGAATACAAGCCCTAAATTCTCGTTGATCAGCGATTACCGGTACCGTCGTTAGGATCAACAACCCGCGCGTTCAATTAGCACCCTTTCGTCGATCGTTAACGTCGATCGTGCTCGAAATCCTCGATGAATTCGCTTCTCGCATTTTTCCCTCCCATCTTCGGTTCCTCTTCCCGTCGATGCGGCCCCCTTAACTGTCGCTGATTGTTTCGCGAGAAATTACGGCTGTTGTGTTTTCAATTAACGGGAAGAAAGAAACCCCGGTGAGGGGTTGCAGAGAGGGGCGCGCGTCGTAGTCATTCGGTCGTAATTCGATGCTCTTACGAGCAGGCGGCAATTACCAGTCCGCGGCTGAAAAACCGCATTCACCGTCACGAGATAAGTGAGTCTGCGGTGTAACGGCAGCTCGCTCGTTTACCTCGTTTCATTTTTATTCCGCCGCGATCCCAGCAGCCTGCCCCGCGTTATCATCGCCGATTCGAGTATCCCCGGTAATTCTTAACGTCGCTCGAAGAGATCGCGACCAGATACCAACCATTACGTCGTACCCGCGATTGGAGCAGGCTTCGGTATTCCATTCGAATTACGGAGTACGCGTCCTCGCGTTAATCGTTTTCCACGACCCTTCTTAGAAACAATAGCGCCAAGAGATTATACGCGAACGAGGATCGCGGTAATTCCGTCTCGAATTAGCTGCTACTATCTCCAAAGTCGTTCTGCTCAGTTTCGATTGGTTTCCTTTCGCGTAACGCGATCGAATTAATAGCGTCAAAAAAAAAAAAAAGAACGTTCCTACACTTTCTCTTTTACGCGCGAGATTACGCAGACCAACAATTTTACTATTTCTTGTTTGCTAATGCCATGTGAAAGTCACCGCGAAAAGTACCAACTCATGGTACCAGTGGTCGTCGATGTTTTCGAGCGAACTGGAACGCAACGATTTCAGCAGCGCAACGTACGATGAAAAACAGGGGTATCATTTAATGGGTCCTCCTTCCATTAGCATAAAGACACGTTCTTTGTACCTGGAGTTGTTACATTGTCGTTGGTACGGTGGTTTTGGCCTGGGGAACGTAACTCGTTACGCGGTTCCACGGGATGGGTGCTGCGATCAAAACGAGGGCACGGCGCGACACAAGTTACGTTTTTGCGGAATTGCGAAACATTTCCGTGGAAGTTGACGGGATCGCGTACGGTGCAACGGTGTGCTCGAGATCGAGTATCTCTTCATCGGATGACTATCGTTTATGGTCAATAGCGACTCCTCGCTTTTCAACATTCCGCGCGAGAGCGCTGTTCTCTATGTACATCGAACTGTTCCAGTAGGGAGAGAAAAAAAAGAAAAAAATTGTTCGAAATACGCGGTACTGGTAATCGCGTTCGTTTTTTAGCGCAACCTCTTTAGAAAAATGTGACGAGAGTACCTGTTCGAGCATTGTTCAAATGACGAATCGTTGCTTTCGATTGTTTTCGCGTGATTTTGCTTTCAGCCAGCAATTGAAGTTTGTCGAGTACTTTGTCTTACATATCGTCAGCAACGTATTGTTCTTCGTAATTTTTGCCCTTTCTCTCGCCAGAGTTTTAATTTATAAATAATTTGAAGAAATTTTTTATGAATTCATCCACCACGCTGCACAACAGTTCGGAGCAAACGCAATTTCTGTTGAACAATTAAGCTCTTTATCGACAATACTCTCTTATGAAAGAAACTGCATTCGTTATAAGTAATTCGCTCAATCGAATTTTCTCTAGAGGAACAATACTAACCTGTGACGATGTTTTTACAGAGACATGGTGCGTTCTTTTAATATTCGGTTTAGAGAAGCTACTATTATTATAATTGACGCTTATTTACAATTAAATAAATGAATATAAGCTAACAGCAGACACTGTGAATGGTAATTGCGCTGTTATTAGAAGAAAGAGACACGGGAAACGTTAGGCTCGTTACGATTATATAGAAAAAGATACACAGAAATGGCAAGAAAATTGTGAGAACAGCCTGCAACGCGCGGGGCTGTGTAAATAGTAGGGAGTATGAGAGTAACGAGGGGGTTAAAAAATTGGCGAGGAGTCTATGAGAATCCGCGCAAACTCGAAGCACCAGAATATCTCCATTTTATAACATTACAAACGAAGAAAAAGCCAGCCGTATTGTGCCTGGCTGATTGTACGCGTATACATCGCGATCAATGCACGGCCGCATAATGTCGTGTCTAATTATACGGCGAGGATTTCAGCGCCACGATTATTAGTAGCCGATGAATTGCCGGAAACGAGCAATGTTCGTATGCATGCGAATAATAGTAGCAACCCGCGTCGCTCCCATCGAACGGAGAGTAAAAACGAGGAAAGAAAGAGAGGACCGCGAGGGTAACGACAAACGTAGCTATAGGCTATCGTACGCAATAATTAATCGTCGCGAGGGTCATCGTGGGTCGTATTTTTAATTGCGACCCACGCGTTCCCGCGGGTGAGAAAGGCTGCTTTCAACCTGCCGTTGAAAAATACCCCTCTGCACTATCGTTTAACGAGTGAGCTCGGAGAAGTCGTTGTTATTCGAAGGAAACGAAACAAACGTGTTTACAGTTCACGGTAGTTCGTTCTACTTATGTGTTATCTTTTGGTAGAACATCAAGACTGTTTTGTTTCCGGGTTATCTTTTATTTATCCACGAGTAAAATGGTTAGAAATCGTTGTTTGTTCTTGAGCGTTGCGGAGCACCGATTTGCCCCGCAAGAAGATGCGAGTCCACGATATCGCGAAATCGCCTGGTTAAAACGAAACGAATCTCATCGTTGTTGCGCGTTATGATCCAAGATTCCGTCTCGTCGTTACCCTCTCGACTGATTTGCATCGTGCGACCTTTCGTCGAGGTTCTTTATTAACCTCTTTCGGTTTTCCCTCAAAGCGATCGCGACTCTCCGACTTCCTCGACTATCTATTCCATGTATACGCGATCGAACTCGAAGTGACACGCGATTTAACCGAGTCGACGGACCGTTTCGAGGCGTAAGGTCTTCCGGAAGAAGAATGGAAATCGAAGGTAAAGGGACAAGGAGCGGGCGAGAAAGTCGGCTGTCGAGGAGGCAGCGGGGGGTGAATTCGATTAAAAGCGTGGTCGCAGGGTGAACGTTCTGGAAATTAACTAGCTGGATGACGGTGATGGCTGTCGACTCCGGGGCGTACGGAATTCCCTCGTATTTTCCAAGGGAACCGCAAAAATCTGATCAATTTCCCTTTTTCCTCCTGTAATCCACCGTCCCTAATCCGTCAGACCTAAATAGAGCTGACGAAGTCGGTAATATCGTCAGGTTCGATCTGAACCGGCCATTACTCGGTTCACTGCGACTCGGAAAGGGATCCGCGTGGACATTTCCGCTAATTAGTAGTCGTACCAAATGGAAAGGCGGACGAGTGGAATCGGTTGTCGTAAATAGCAATTTTATCCCGGATCAGGTTGAGTGTCCACTGCCCTCCCCACGTCTCGCGACGTTTTTTCCCCCTTTTTTTTTTTTTTGGTCTCGAAGTCGTTATTACTTCCTGCCTATCTCTGGGTCAACGTATCGCTAGGTAATTGGTTCGAAGCGTCGATGCAGTAGCGTCCTTTAGTTAAAGTGTCCCACGCTGTCAACGTCGGGGAAATTGGTGACAAATTGTTCCTACTAATTTTTCCGCAGTTCCAAGTGCCAATCGATTTGGCACGCGGCGCGTTCTGCAAACATACCATGCGCAAAGAGTTAATTCACCTCGATTGGCGAATTTCGGTTTCAGCGAACTCCAGCCCCTGGCTGGAACGCCGCTGCCGCGTTTGCGTTCCCATCGATAGTCGAATCGTTCTTCGTTGTCCAACAGTTTCGTCCAACGCGGGACACTTTCCACGTTTCTCGTCCAGAAACTTGCGTCTCTCGGCGCCTCGATGCTCGCCAGCAACTGGGTTAGTTCGCTGATAGATTCCTTCTTTGTAAGCTGGACCCTTTAGAATGGAGATCATTCGCGTTTCTGGATGGTGTGAGCTCGGTATGCCGAGACTGGGAGGTCTCAATGCCTTGGGAATTAGTTTATTGATAGGTGGTCGACGATTGAACGGTGATTGCTTGGATTCTTGGTTCTGCATCGTGTTTGCATGCACCGCGAACAAGATTTCGACGGTTCCGTAGCAGCTGGAGGCTGATGGGAAACGATCGCTCGGAAAGGGGGAATCGAACGATCGGATAGTGAGAACGGACACGCGAAACGAAAACCTGGAAACAGCCTAAAAAGTGTGTACACTCCTGGAGAAGGAGAGAAAATATTCGAGTCCCAATCCACGCGGCACTCCGCGAAACTCGACAGCTCTATTCATTCTTTTCAAACAACCGCGAAGAAAAGAGAGAAAAGAAGAGAATAGAGCTGGACGTTCGTCCATTTAAGGCAGTGTTAAGGCTTAACGATCGTTCTCGGAAGATTTTTTCAGGCAGGCCAGTTCTTACGGGAGAGAATGAGGAACAAAAAAAAAAAAGAAAGAAGGGAAAAGAAATAGAAAGTCGGAGAAGAAAGGAACGGAAGGGAGAAAAAGGGAATCTTTAATTGTCCAAAGTCTCTCGAGTCGCGTAGTCCAGACAACCTAGCCTTCGTATATACGAAATTTGCTGGTTGAACCGGTGATGCGAGCTGACACGAATACAGAGTAACGTTGCTTGGCGTGCAGCGAGAAGTTTCGTCGCGGTTGGCGGACAAAGTCGGAGCGCAGGAAAAATGGAAAAAGCGAGACATCTTCCGCGACACTCGCGGGGGATCGTGCATACTTCCAAGAACGTTCCTTGTCATTCGCCTCCCACGGATGCTTTCCCGTTGTTCGACCCCTTTCGACTAGATGTTTCGCGTCGTAGTCGAGATCCATTCGAGACGTATTTCCCTGGATGCCCCCGTTTCGATGACCTCGCTCCGCGATACGACGCGATCAACCAGCTTCACCGCTTCCGCAATGCCTCTACGTATCTTAATTCGACCGAGTAATTCAATTTCGACGGTTGACAAAGCGTAAGAGAACAGAGAGCGTCTTGAGAAATGAGCAAAGCCGAGTCGACGAAACCGATCCGACGTTAACGTCGAAAAATAACACCAAACGACCCGCGAAGAAGCGACGCCAGCGATCACACCGAACACGGTGACCCGTAGCGACTTAACATTCCACGGTGGAACGCGGAAAATTATTTCCGCCCCCTTCCACCCTCTTATTGGGGTCGAATTTACGTAATTTCAGCGATGGCGAAGAATGGAGAAAGAGGGAGGAGGAGGAGGAGGAGGAGGGTCGTCGGGGACGAGCGACGGAGGGTTGGATAGAGCAGTTAGAGATAACTTCGGTAGTACGTGCGGTATTGTCAAGGCAAGGGAGTTGCGGGAGCCGAAAGTGTCTCTCTTTAGTAAGAAGTTGCTCGTAGATGGTGCGAGATGATCTGAGAGCCGTGCGCGGGGAATACGAAGCTTGATAGCGTACTTAATCTGCGCGAACTTACCGTGGCGGTTGCCGTACACCGGGCAAATTCGGTATGAATATGTAAAGGGGGTGGGGGTTGCGTATATAACCGACGCCAGGAATCAGTCGGCGGGCTGCGCAAGAACATCCTCGAGCGTCTGTCGGCTTGACGTTTCCGGTTGGAGAACGTGAGGGTAGCCGGGCAGAAGGGTTCGAGGGTCGACGGAAGGGGCTTGGGGGATGGTAGACTCGATGCTCCTTCGCTGCGCGGAGAGGAAATCGAGAGCAAACAGGTTTTTGATGCTTCGCGGGCTGCAGTCGGGATGCACGGTCAGTTCCAGGGACAGAGTTCGTTACGAAGTTCGGTAAACAGGGGGAAAAAAGCGTTCCGAAGAGCGGAATTGGACGACGTCTGTTTGCACGAATGCCGAGTGGCTGGTTTTGCCTCGACGACGAAGGCCCGCGGGGGTGGCTGCCGCAGCTTTGTGTTTCGGCTCGGGTCACGGGAGCCGATGCAACGATTGGCTTTAAACGAGAGGACATTGTTTCGTTAGAGCGATATTCGACCTCGTCTTTTATTCGTTCCCACGGCGCATTCGTCAGCTTCGCGTCGAGAAACCGCGCGAGAGGCAACCAGCTACAAGTGCGCGTTTATCCACGCCGATTATTCATGCGTTCGCCGTCGGTTTTTCAGTTCCATCGCGGCGTCGCGTAGTCTGCCCCCGGTCTCTTTTTGCGGCAATCGATGGAGCTGTTCCTACCCAATAATTTCACCTAGCGCGGGCAGAAATTCCGTGAAAATTGGAGCCAGCCTGTTCTTGCTGTTAGCCCCGGGGCAGCCAGTTTCTTGCGCTGGAATCCATCAATTTGCTTAACATATTAAACGTCATGAGTTGCAAGTACGCAACGCGGCCACGGCGTCTGCTCGGCCAATATCACCTTTGTGCCGCGGAAGCGCGACACGTGTATTCATTATCATTTTCGTCCGCCGCTGCAAACACCGTGATACATCGCCGCTTGGGATGTGCAGTGCATTAGACACAGAGTCAGCCCCTGTCGCGCAAACCACCGACGGACGATCGTTAACGACGTTTTCCCTCTATGCGCCGAAGAAAGGGCCATTAAGCGGAGTTTTCGCGTCGACGACGTTCTAGGCCGCGGAAAATACCGTTCCACCAAGCACGGGGGGGGGGGGGGGGCGAACGTTTGAAATATCGTATCAGAAATGAATTGAAATTTGCGGTCGAAATTGCGCGCGCAGTTCTTGTTTTCAAATCAGAGAATTCGCTGTGCAACGATTCGCCATCGAAATTGCGGCACAGCCGCGTAATCTGGCCGCAAAAGCGTTAAATCTTTATTATCTACCCGATCGAACAGTTTATCCATCATTCCCGCCGATCGAAACGTTCCCTAACCGGTTTTTACGCGAATCGAATAGCGGGGAACGATCGAACGGCGAAAGAGGATTCCCCGGCTCGATACGCGGCTTCGTAGAGATTCGCGATACGTTAGTAGAAAAATATACGTCTCATAAGCGGGCTTTATACGAACAGGCGCGGGAAGGAAGCAGCCGAAGGCTGATTTCGTTTCTGTCAACGTCAGAGAGGCAATATGCGTTCCAAGTACTTGTATCGCGGCTCCGTAGCGCGCTGGAAAGCCTGCTCGCCACGCTTCATAAATTTCGGATCGACTGGCGCGCGCGCTTCCGTTTTATTTTATCACCGCGTAGAGAAATCATTCGCCGTAATTGAAGTCGGCTCGCTCGCTGAGAGAATCGCCCGCGACAAGTGCGAGATTAAGATTCGAGAACGGAAGCTAAAGCTTAGAGCGCAAAGTGGATTCCGCGTGAACGACCGTCCATCTTCATCTTACGCTTCGGATGAAAAGTAATTTGTACGCTCTAAAGCGTGTAACTTTGTACACTTTTTGGAACATCTCTCGCGCGTTCCTTCTTCTACTTCGTTATCGCGCGACCAAATATCCGGCCAATCTTATTCGTTCGACGAATCTTATCGTCCCCCAACCACCCTTTCCGCGTTTCAATCGTTCTCCCTGCGAGGGCGATTCAATGAAAATTTCGAACGTTTTAATTAACGTCGGGAAAGAGAATGGAAGAGGCGGTAGATTTATATTTTCGACCACCGTTCAGAGGTGGAAATGAAAACTCGCAGCGCGTAACAGGGCGCGTGTTCTGGCGGCGGGGAATTTTCGAAGGTAAACAGCCACGATCGGAATAGTTATGTAAATTGCATTTAAATCACCGCTCGGGCCAGGCTATTACCTTTTCTGACAGTTGTTAATAAATATTGACGCAATTTACGAAGAGGTAACGGACAGATCGTTATCGTTGCTGCGCATTAAGCCGCCGCGTTTATGCATCGTCGATCGAATCGGGATTAAAGCGAACCGATTTCGACGTGTCGCCGTCATCGCGGTTTCTCGACGGGCTTCGTGAAAGAATATCGAGCACGCGAAAAACGGCCAGGGCCGTCCTCGTTCCGGGTAAATGAAAAATAAGCCGCCACGCGGACGCGCGCGTATGGAAATGCAGCGACTTATTTTCCGCTTACTCGAACACGCGTTACCCCCTTTTCATTTTCCTTATCTGTTGATGAGGTACAGGGGAAAAAGCCTGAAATGTTTAATGGAAACAAAGCTGGCATTATTTCGCGGATCCTGCGGATGAAAACGCCTGGCTAAAAGCGAACCACATTTTTCGGGATTATATCGTTATTTGTTGAAGCCCACGGATCTTTTGAACGCGCGATTCTTTTTCCGCCGTTGCTCAGCTCCAATTGCTCGTACGTGGTATAACCCTCGTGAAAAATATGTTTATACGCGGTGGTCGCCGTTTGATTCCGCTTTTCTCCTTTCGATTGTTTTCGTCTCGCCCCCGTTTTGCAAATACGTCGAGTGTAATCTCGCGAAATGCCGTTTAACACTGGATCTATCGAGGAGTTCGAGCGACTTGCTCGACATTTTATTACAGCAATCGGTCAGCTTTTAAATGAAAATTTGTTTCCTGAATTCCCCCTCGACTTTTATTACTGCAGCTACGCGAATCATTGATTTTATACGTTTCTCTGTTTATTCCCCTCTTTGTTATCCGATATTTGTATGTAGTACACCTCTGTTTATTACTGAATGGGTCATTTTGACTGCCGGCAAAATACAGGTGGAAATCTGATCGTCTGGCGATTGCAAAAGTTACTCGTAAATGCTTCGCGCGTTGCCACGACGCTTCCTTACGAAGTTAAATATAGCTGATTAATTACGCGTTGCAGAAAATTAGCAAAAATGGACGCGCATACTCGTGCACGCTGGTATCTGCCACTCGAATGCAAGTTGTTTGAAGCAGCTTGACTTTCACGAGCGCAAACTTAAATTCAAGATATTTGTACGAAGAGGCTCGAATTCGTGTAACTTGACTGACCTGAACAAGGGTTGAGGGTGGCTCGAGAGTAGATCTGAAGTGGTAAACAGTCTACCAGATGTGTGGGAACATTATCAACTCTCACAGCGGAGGAGAACGAGTGCCTCGTAGATTAAAGTGTGCTACGGTAGTCTAATGTCGCGGCACGAGGGTTGAAAAACGAGCGTGCGTCGATAAATTTCGCTTGGATAAAAAGCGCGATGAAATTTGTCGGTCGAGAAAGGCAGAGGATTAATTGAAACTGTACCGATTACGTGTAACCGGTCGCGCGGCGAAGTTACGCGATATTTGCGAGCCGTCATTCGAAATGGAATTAATTCGCGTGCAATTTTCGAATTTTATGCCGCAGAAAATTGAAACGAACGCGCGTAGATTGTGGACGTTTCAGCGTGACTGCTGGTTGCTACCTCCGATTTGATATTGGCATGTGTTCGCCCTCGAAATCTTAATCGATGTAAATTGATTTTCACCCTCCACTTGAGTTTATGAATGAAGAAATACTTTATTCTTTGTTTCGATTTTATAAATGGTAAACGTAAGAAATTAGATGTCTGATATTATCCTTGGATATACAGCTTCCTTGCTGCCTTCCTTTGTGGATTTTTTTCAGAATATTTCCAACAGACAGGAGTGAGTGTAAAGAAAATTAGTCGGCGCTGTTGGTGGGAACATAATTAGAAAGTTCTGTGTAATTTTGCTACAATGGCAGCACTCTTTTTTCGTTACACCGTGTTCGTAACGAGAAATGACGCGCAGCGCGGTGGTTCGCGAAAAATTCCGAAATATGAGAGCCGCGTCGGTTATCGCGCAACAAGTTTAAAAATATTGCCAGATTTTGAATATTTCGCCGTACCGTCATGGAGGAGAGTTCTTACTTTCGAATAATTTTCAATTAAAAATCTAAGCCGTGTCAGGAATTATCGAGGTTGGTGGTATCGACGCTGGCACACAATTTTCGCAATTTTTGCACGCGTAAGGGAAGCATTCGATGGACTTAAAGCTCAGCCATAGCGAATCACGGGATTCTGTACGAGCTAATAGTCCTTTTGTTTCGTTACACAAATTTCTGTAGACATAATTTAATACCTGCTGCATAATTTACTAATTTGGTTAATTCTGCCACGCAAATGTACTTTTATTTAATTAAAAATTTCGCGACTATTATCATTTGCTCGTACACGAGGGAGGCAGGCTGTAGAAAAAAAAAGCAGGAGCACGTTGCGCAAGCGAAACAGCGTGTACTAAAAATTACGTGGAACTTCTTTTACGTCCAGAATTTTGAGCTCCCCGTTCTGCAAATTTACGCGAATTCAAGTAACGCAACGTAATCCTTTTCTTATAGATTCGCTTAAAAACTAATTGTTTCCCAGTAGAAGCGTGCTGGCACGAAGTCGTATTCATTTTTTAATCACAAAGCGTAGCTCGCGACGTACCAGCTGATACGGAGTAAAAGGAAACGGTTTCTCGCTGGGGGGGAAAGGTTTTTCCAACAAAGAATAAAAGCGACGGAGCGCAATTCGGAGCCGAGGATTTTTCATGGAGAAATTAACTGACTTCTGGATATTCGTAACATTTGCGCGAACATAAGCAATTTAACAAAGAGAGGCGGTATTAAAAACGTGTATAAACCGGCCACGATTTTTTTCGGGGAGATATCTCGCGATTAAACAAAAATAACTCGCGAACGAGAGATGGAGGTGAATCATTTTTCAAAAAGAGAATAAGGAAACGTAACTAAACTTGAGGAAATGTTGGATCTGTTTTATCGATCGGGAGCATCGCTGAGAAATTTTGCTTCCGCAAACGAAAAAAGGACGACGTATGGAATTATCAGGCAGTTGAGAGCAGAGTATGCAAGTATAATTCGCGGACGGGCGTCTTCTACGATAAAAAGTTAACGAACGAAGAGTTGACGCCGGTATTAGCCGCTATTTTCGCGGTTGGCATCGAACCGCCGCCTGGCTGCTTGAATAATTTATGTAAAAGTTGAGAATAATTCCGTGCGGAGCGAATGATACTCTTGTATGTATAACTCGGGGCGGGCGAGATGGGTTTTCTTTCAGCCTCCGCCGGAGAAAATGGAATGTCTTTGCCCCTCCTTTCTTTTATTGGGAAAACTTTCCGATATCTGGTTAATTTTAGAAATTATTGCTGTATTTCGCGGCGATCGATATTTCCTTTAAAGCTACCTCCCTTCAGATTCAATTTACGGTACCCGAAAAACGCTTCGTCGTTACGAAACGGAAATTACATATCAAATTAATCGATACTTCTCGTTACGCGTTCAATTCGCATTACTTCGAGACGGTTTCGTTATTAATCCACCGATGTAATTTTATTTCCAATCGGGGAGAGAGATGTTTCGCGTAAATATTTTCGAAAATTTCGAGGAATCCGAATCGCCACGAAACGATCGCGTTGGTCCGCCATGATTCTTCTGTCACGGAACGCAATGTCCGCGAGAATGTTGCGAGAGTACGGTAATAGAGAGCGCGTTATTACATTTTTCATCCTCTCCATTTTCACTCGAAGCTTTTTGAATGCGCAACGTAAGTGCGGGAAGTAAAAGAAAAAAAAAAAAAAAAAAAAAAAAAAAACGGGCACACTTTGAAACGACAGAGCCGCAACTCCGCGTGACTATTTAAGGGATGAACAAGTAACTGAAACGTATACTCGCGGAACAAGAGCGCTTTGTTGAGCTGGATAACTTGCGTCGTTTCCGCGCACGCTCATCCCGTTGACAAAATGCGATGACACGTTTTCGCCAGCTTACGCTGTCAAAAGGGGGGAGGGGAGAGAGGAAAAGGAGGAAGAAACGACGGAAAAAGGAAAAGTGTCGCTAGTCCGTATCCTCGCGCGACCGAACAACCTGCGAGGAAGTTAAAGTACCGAACATATTTCCTCCTCTCCGGATACGACTATTTCGCGAAGGGTTAAAAGGCGACTCGTGTAGCAACAACGTTCGAGAGGGTCAAGGTGAGACGCTTGGGTGTCCTTCAATCTTCGTCCTGGAGTTTAAAACTCCAGTTGGATCCATAAATCAAGAGCCTGGCTGGTTCAATTGATCCTCGGGTGTACATCGAGTGGCTTGACGGTAGTCGCGCAGCCGACAAAAAGCGATTCTTGTCGTTAGCGAAACGGTGGGTCGAGATATAGGTCGAGAGTGGAAGCGCGATGTTTGATTACACGTTTCTCTGTTCGATAAGAATTTTGCTTCCGCGAATAGTAATAAGACAGAGATCGCGATAAGGTCCCTGTTAGCCCGTGCTAGAAATTTCTTCCTCAAAAACGGGAAGACTTTTGACCTACTAACTGCTTCTCAGTTCTCTCAAAAACTCGTCCGCCTTTCCACTCCGTGAAACGATCTGCGCTGCAAAGAATCCGCGTCTATTCCTCCGCGTCTGTATCTCCCAAGCGTTCTCCACGAGCGACGCTGGTTTTGGAGCACGCGTCGGTACGCGGAGCCACTACGCTCGAGCGCGTACGTCCGTGTGCGCGTCGAACGCTTAGGGAAAAAAAGAGGCGTCGAGCCGATCGTTCGGGTCATCCCTGGGAAAAAGGCGTTTAGGATAAATCGGAGCGGCGCTCGCAGGCGGAGATGAAGGGACGCCGGTGTGCAGTCGGTAGACGATATTGGCGTGTGCACGTCAGTGTACCGCCAGGGTCGTCGGTCCAGCCGTCAGAGAGGGTGCGAGGGCTCGAGGGAGAGGGACAGGGAATCCGGAAGCGGAGAAGGGAAAGGTTGAATAGCTAGGTCGCCGGAGTTGCGGTGCTGTTGGAACTGCGGGGGTTGCCGGTGAACGAGGGTGGCGTCGCGAGAGTGGGTCGGCCATGACGTCATAGCTATGGGGGAGATCGATCCGGGATTCGCGGTCTGCCCGAGGGCGCAGCAGCACCTACACCCCTGCAACCCCTCTCCGGCTAGAACGCTCTCCTACGTTGCTCTTGAAGCTGACTCCACCCTAGGACACGCGGTTCCGAGCGGTTGCTGCCACTCTCTCTCTCTCTCTCTCTCTCTCTCCTTTTGACCGATGCTGCGAACGCGCCGCGAGCCTCGAGGACCTTCGCTGACTTTTCTCGCGGCGAGAGCGCCCGTGACAAGGCTCGAAGTGTCCTGGCTGGCGTCGAGGGGGAACAGCCACCCTTGGCTAATGCGTCTCAGACGAGAGCGCGCGAGAAAGGAACTTTCGAGATATTAAACTTTCGCATCGTTAAACGCGAGAAACAGGCCGCGACATAGCCGATCGGATATTTATCGAGGCCCCCACCCCCATCTCACGTTTCGAAGTTCAAGAGTTGGCGCGGTAACAGAGAACAACCCCTCCTCGAGGGTCGAAACTGATGACTTCGCGCGTGTTTACGAAGGTCAACGCCGGTGTATCGCGTCACGTCCACTCGTTGGGACTTTTTTCACCGCCGAATGGGGATATTATCAGCGCGGCCGTTGGACGTTTCGCTCCGCTGGAGTGTTTCGATTGCCAGGGTGACGGGTTCGAGTAGAGCGGTTTGATAAAGTCGCTGTGGAAATTCTGGGTGTCGGGACACCGTTGACCTAATTCCGAGTTTCGCAGTGCCGGGAAATTATCGAGGGTCGAATCGACTCGCAGTGCCAAACTTTATCTCGCCGGTTCGAAAATCTCCGATCTCTTTTTATTTACGCGTCGCCACGTTTAATTCGATATTAGGGGAATAGCGGGAACGTTCGACGCGATATTTAATGCGTTCGAACGTTCAGTTTAGTTGGTCCATTGCGACATGATATCGTTCATTATTCGCTGATGCATAAACATAAGGAATGTTTAACAAAATATAATACGCGGAGCCTCGTTAATATTAATACCCGATGCGGCAATACCACTGTTATTAATGTTCCTAAAATTTAATTAAGTATCGTTTGTCTTTTAATTAAATTTCGCATTTTGTTTACATTTTCTGCCTTCTCGATATATAATTATATATCGATAAACATTTTAATCATACACGGGGAAATATTCTTGTTATACGTAGAGTTTCGTAGTCGCGCAAGGGGTTAGAGTAAACGAGTGGTCAGACGCTCATCGTCGGTGGACGACAATTTATTCCCATCCTCGGAGATGTACGCAACTAGGCGTTCAAGTGTACTTGTTCGTTGACAAATTGAAAGGAAAATTTGTATCTCTCCGTGTGTACACGCACTCGTGTGTAAGTCGAATTATACCCACGCGCGTACACACGTGTAAGAAGATGAAAAGTTCAAACCCCTAACCCGAGAGCTAGCATTTTACAGTTAATATATTTACGATCCTCCGCTGGTATACGTACCACTCTGGCATCGCAGTTGACCGTTCGCAAATATTGACTCTTGAAAAATGCCAGCGTGCCCGGTGCTACTCGAAAATACACGCGTAAGCGCCTCTTAGGAGCGCAACCCCGAACGGACGGGGCACAATGTTCTTTAGGCTGCTTTCGATTCGCTCAACGTCCCTGGGAACAATTCATTCCGGCTCTAATATTGTTCGAATTGGTCGGGTGTAGGCAGGGCGCGAGATTACAGAGGATTTAAAAGTTTCCCTGGCTCGGATTAAAGTTGTTTTACTCCGTCCTCGGATCGGCGAAGAAGAAATTCTATTAACGGCGGCCCCTTCGATCGGCAGTTATTTGTAAAAACTCCACTCGTTGGCTAACTCGTGGAACGGTGTTTTAAACTTATTGACACTTCATTTTTTGCTCCACCCCTCTGGCTTTCGCCTTTCTTTTTACGACCACGCACGAGTTACGGAGCCGAGGGCGATCGTCTCGATCGCGCGTAAACCATCGGACGTTCCTTCGAGCGATCTGTGAAAATTTAACGAACCGCCCGTAAGACGATTACCGAAGAGAACGAAACGATCGCCGTCGAGATCGATGGGGAAAGAAAAGGTCGTCGTTTAATTACCCAGGAGTCCGCGGAACACGCGTTAAGCCTTCCACCCAAATAAATCCTCCGGCGATTGTTTAAGGTCCCCGCAAAGTAGCCGCCTCAGCCGCAGAACACGGCGCGCAGGCCGAGTTAAAACTGTCGGTGCACGCGATCGTCCGTAATTACTTAAACCGACGACATTTCCCGGTGTATCGATACGCTCGTAAAAAAAAAAAAAAAAAGAAAAAAAAAGCCACCTGGGAACAGAGAAACCGAGACGACGAGCGGAAGCCAGCTTAACCCGGAATGCTATAAAACCGCATCGTTATTGCGAAATAGCCGAGACAATCAAGTTAAGAAGAGCACTGCCGGCGAGGACATATTGGAAAATTCCATTTTTGCGCGGGATCAATCACGGGACGCTGGGCTACACATGTACACACGCACGAGAGCCGGAAGTCCGACAGCGGCCCGATACCACTCACAGAAAGAGCGCTTTGGACGCTCGGGATTGTATTTCGCGCAGAGGCAATACGTTTTGATCGATCGGCAAATTAGTCAGCGTACGAAACGAACTGTTAAAATCCCTGGCACCGTTCGCGGAGCCGGCTATTGGCTGCGGAGGTACGAGCAGGACGAAACAGAACGGAAAATCCCCGGATCCGGGGGTTGCGCGCCGCGACAAAGGCGATTTTCGACTTGCCCCGCGACTTCGCCCCCACCCCTCGATCCCTCTATCCCTCAGCCGCTATTCAAGATAATGTCGACTCGCTTGAGCGGGTTAATCGACGGCTCGTTAAACAGGGCTGCGGTACAGTCGTATGGTTGTAGGTATCGGCGAACTTCCTATTTCCTGGGACGAGAAACCTCCGGACGATAAGTGAACCGCCGTTCCCGCGGAGGAACGCAATACTTGCGGAAATAGGAGGTTAATAGCGGCTTATTACGAGCCTGATGGGATTACCCGGGTGTTTCGTTAATTATTGGCTGATTAACGTGCCCGCGTGTTTTGAACTTGAGCCTTACAGGGATTAATCGATTCGTGGCTCCTTTGGGATGCAGGTCTTGGGATCGCGGGATGTCGTTTGGTAATTTGTTCAGGACACGCGTGCGGTTTGTTTCAGATGCGTATCGGCTCTGAATAATCGCGTTCGTTCGTACGTTTTGGATATTATAACGATTAACGTGGTGCAGCGGCTAGCAACGAGGCACTATAGAAGGTTTTACGAGCACGAAGTAATTAACTTTCTCTGACGGCCTCGATGGCACATGCGGACGCCATAAACCAGAATCAGGCCCAGCGGAAATCTCGCTACACGACCAAATATGGTCATTTGCAAAAGACCGTCTCCTATCTAAGACACCATCACCCTTCCCTAAAGAAGGCGGTGGCATAAGGTCAACTACGTCAACGATTGGCTCTGACGAAAAAACCAAAAACGGTAAGAAGCGTCGTGCCAAGACGATCGACGACCGACTGTCAGTCTTAGCACAGGAGTCCTGGCAAGTAGAACAAATAAAATCTTAAACGAACACCCTGAACACGCAGGCTAAGTTCCAGTCGCACATCCCTTCAGTGGTAATCCCAGTGCTACGAGTCTCCTTTTTAGATGCAGGGATGCTCTTCGAAAGTTTAAAAGCAAATGTAAACGAACCTAAAATTGAAATCTATTTAAAGATATTCCTCCGCAAAGATCAGCCACGACTCGTTCAATTCGGTTTCAAATAGAACAGCGGGACGCTCGATTCGGAGGGAGTTGTAATTCACTCGAAACGAGGACAACCGGTGGTCGCGGTTCGACGAACCACCGCGAAAGAAGCGCGTGTAATTGATTGCGTCGGTTGCTCGACGATAAGGTGGTCGTTTTGTCCTGGATCACGAGGTATTGCGAGCTTGGAACGCCCGCTGCGCCACGTTGAACGATAACTCGAATCGGCTATAGATTCGAGGGCGCCAGCTACGTATCAGCAGCGCGAAGGAGATCGAGTAAGAGATCGTAGCTCAGACACATTCCTTAATAGCGTCATGAACTACGCCGGGCAAACTTGGGCCCTTCGGTCTGTTTACCGTCGAGAACGAGCGTGTTTCCGTCCTCCAGATCAGAAGACGTGTCTTGCTGCCCTGACAGGTACTGATGGAACCAATCCAGAGGCTGTACAAGTACTCTCCGGCTTGCTTGACAGCCTCTCTTGTCGGGGACCACTTTTGTCTGCGGCTCGAGGAGGATCGATGCGCCTAGTGGGCTGGCTTTGATTTTTTTGCCGGATTAAGTCGGTGTCCCGTGACTTCGCGGAGGAATCCTCGCGTTCTCTTCGCGTCGATCTCGTCCCTTGATCTAAAAACGGTGGAGTCCACGCGCTACGAACGCCTGGGACCGAAGGAACCGTGGCGGTACTCCTAGGGGGACATCACACTCGTTAGTTTACATACACCGTTTCTATATAATAGAAATTCTGACCTATCCCTACCATCCCAGCGTCTAAGGCAGGGACGAGTCCACTAGCAGGCCCAGGACGAAACGTCCTTCCCTCTCTTTTTCCTTCCTACCCTCTCACATTTTCTCTACAGCGCAACGAACGAAGCGGCACCCCATCGCTATAGTTAATATTGCCACTTTAGCAATAGTTAATATTGTCACTTTAGCAATAGTTAATGTTGCTATTTTGGCAATAGTTTCTATGGTAATACTGCTATTTTAGCAACAGTTTCTATATTAATATTGCCACTTTAGCAATAGTTAATATTGCCACTGTGGGGTCCTCGCCACTAGAGGGACAGCCGTTTCTATATAATAGAAATTCTGACCTATCCCTACCATCCCAGCGTCTAAGGCAGGGATGAGTCCACTAGCAGGCCCAGGACGAAACGTTCTTCCCTCTTTTTTCCCTTCCTACCCTCTCTCACGTTCTCTTTACAGCCCAACAAGCTCTTCGAAGCCCACCAACACCGCAAGTTTGAGAACAAGTGCGAAGCAGGTGTCTCTCGTTTAGCCCCTGGCCAGGGGTGGGTGGACCGAAAAAGCGGCGAAAGATGGCTGGTCCCGGGTCGCGGAAAGGTGGAAAGTTAACAGCCGCGAGTTCGGGACATTAGCGAGGGGTGGACGGTTTACCGGGAAAGCTGGAAACCTGAAATTTAGCACCTGCTCTCGCCGCAGCTATTAGCATGCTAATGAGTGGTCCGTCGAGCGGTTCTCTTTCACGTCGCAGGGCTGCTCGGACCTTAAGACAACACTAGCTCGTCGCCAACTCGCGAAATTATTCAGCCGCGTACGTTAAACGTAGGCGACGCACGCGCGTGTCCCACTTTATTTTGATGCGACCGATTCGAACGTAATCCAGAAGCGTACCCGCGAGCCGGCTGGATAAAGGGACCTGGCTAATGCGCGGTTCATTATCCGGCATGTTAATAGCGAAGGAGAGCGTCTGTTGAACGCACGCAGCACCAGAAGCAACGGCAGCGGGCCGAATTTCCGAGCTTCGCTTTCAACCAGCTAAACGGGCTCGAATGTCACGCGGGTTACCTCCTCTGTCCTCGCAATTCAGCCCCGACCTCATCTACGTCTCCCGTTTCACAGCAGGCTCGAACGTTTTCTCTGTACCCGGCTCCGTCTGCTCCACTAGCACGGTATTATTCCACGAAACGGCACTTAGACCATCCGATGCCACGAATTTCCATAAACTAGACCCGGTTATTTGCCACGGAGCCTTCTCGTTTTTTCAGCAAAAGTGTTTTCGTCCGAATTCTTCTCGCCGCTCATCGCGACAAAACTGCCTCTCCCTTTGGAGGTAGTTTCGCCAATTGGAGTCTGGCGGAAGTGTTCGCGTATTCTATTTAAATTTTCGATATTCGAGAAGGAAAAACGGAGGGTCTTTTTTTATATGTTTTATCGTAGATTTCTCAAAGATTATACCACGTATAATGGACACATATCTATCGACAGCGATCGTAAGTTTTCCTTTGTTAACCCTTCCCAGAAGAAGAATAGAAACCATTGCTAAAATAGCAATATTTTTTCTGTTGCTAACGTCTCCCAGCAACAAAAAATTTCCATTTCACTAGAAAACTTGAGGGAAGCATGCATTTCTCAAAAGCTGTGGTGAAATGAGTTTGTCCTCCGCAATGACTAATCAACGCTGAGGGGACATTCGAGTGCAAAGGGTTAAGAATTACCAAATGATGCGGAAGAGTAGCGAACGACGAGAGAATCTGTAACTATGTCTAGACTCGGCTTCTTTCACGTGCAACTTTGCTGGCTTTTGTTTCAAACCTGCAAGTCGCTCGCATCGAATATTCCCCTCGACTGTTCCCCCCAGAGCTAAGTACGCTTCCTGCATTGTGCGGTATATCGAAGCTTACGAAGTATTGAGTGGCTCAATGAACGGCGAAGACGTTTCAATGGGTAACCCTATATTTTCATCAGTAATATCAGATGGGTATCCTTGTCGCGATTCGAGCGGATGCCGCGAGATTTTCTACGGCATAAAATTTCCTCGATTCGATAGAAAATTAGCGACTGCGATCTTCAAAGCGATTTCCATTCGATTCGAGCGATGCGGAATAACGTTCGAATACGATGGGACGTGTTTTAATAACCGGGTCGTTGAAAAATTCCCCCTTATACCCGTTCCATTATCGCAGCCACGATATAAATCTTGCTCGCGATAGTTAATTAGCGAATTTAAAGTTTATAATAGCCAGTTCTAGCGAGAGCAAAAAATACAGCAGCATATTTTTCTCTCTGCTACGATCTTCCGTAATTATTTTCCTCGATACCATTAATTCCTTTTAAGCCGGGACGAAAGTGGTTAAGCGCTATCGCTGGCGATTAAAAGTTTTAATTTCACCGGGGACAATTGTGCCAATCAACAAAATCGTCGAAACCGAGTCTGGAGCCCTCGAAGTCAAGCGCCTAATCGCGTCGAAAGATATTCGGATCCGTCCCTTTCGATTATCTCGGCGGCATCAGCGTTTAATGTTCTACTCGCATCCACGAGCCACGCCGAGGGGATGAACGGAATAAACGACGGTGAAGAAGAAAAGAAAGGGGGGGGGGGAGGGAAAAAAGAGGAAGTAGAAACGGAGAAATAGGGGAGGAGAGAAAGAAGCGTTCGTTGATACCGTGGGGTTTACAAACGGGCAGAGACAGGTAGACGAGTTAAAGGATGTACCGGAGAGGGAAAAAGTTGGAGGGGGAGAAGCAAATGATATAAATTACAGCCAATCCCCGGGATTAAAGTATCCAAAGAACAGTCGCATTTGTTCATGGACCGAAGCGGCGTTCGTCCGACCGGGTACCAAGTGCCTTTATTTAAACAAGGGAGGAATCCCCATTTCGTGCCAGCGCTCTCTCCACCCTGACAGGTTCACCCAGAGAGTTCGACTCTCCTTCTTTTCTCTCCCTTCCGCCTCTTCGTTCGCTCGTTCGCTCTCTCCTCGTCCCTCCACCCGTCCCGCCCGCTCTTCCTCTCGCTATTTGAAATTTTACTTCTTATTTGCCTGTTCGCGACAAGAGCAGGCCACGCAGCCAGCCAATCGACGCGATCAATTTTAATTTATTACCGTGGAGAGCCGGCGATGCTTCGATCTCGACGAGCATTCGAATACTTTCGGAACGCGCCTGAGGGGGGTATTTATCGTGCCGTGTACAGTCGCGTTTTTTCATAAACGGACTCTTTGAGGTCGAACACATTTTATTTAACGGTTCTGCGCGGTGGGGGGTTCACGTTTTTATTAAATAGTTTACTCTGCTTCGTCGGAACTGGACTTCCCCAGTCGCGCGGTGCAATGGGGTGGCTTCCATTTGGAAATTTAAAACAGTTACGAAAGTTTGGCAGCGATCCTTTTGTAGCGACTAACGGGGTTTCTGTTAAAAAATCAAACAAAAGGAAGAACAAAAAGAGGGAGTCGCTGGAAAGTTGTCTCGATAGACAGTTGGAAACTAGTTAGCGTTGTCTTTGTTCCGTTCCTCGGTGAGGGGGGTGCGTGTGTCCTCTCTGTTCGGATGCGTTCGATCCGGAATGGCGCGCGTTCGGTGCCGGCTCGGGACAATAATCAAATCGTCCTGCAAACGGAATGAACTGCGATGTTTTCAGCTCCGCCAACAAAGCTGTTCCTCCCTGAACGCCCCGCGGTCCGAGGACTGCGGCGTACAGTCGAGCTCGCGCGCCATCCGAGGGACAATCAGCCGTTTAACACTTTGAAAGTCAAATTTCTATGCGTCCTTCCGCTCGTATTACGCGCGCGATACTAATCCAATCGCCTGAATCGGACTCTTCGCTGCCATTACGGAGACACGCGCAACCCGTACGATCGCTACGGCCAATTGAAAGTCGAGCGATATCTCACGCGGGTCACCCATCGCTGTAAACCGCGCGCAATTAAGAAAAACACCGCGCTTTTCGCGGGAAGCGTCCCCTCGAACGCTCCTTAGGCAACGGAGGAAGTCGTAACGTTCGAATTACTGGAATTAATTTAATTAACGCGTCGCGCGGCTGTCGCGACGTTCGTGGTTGAACGCGGGGGGGGGTTGGAGGCGGTGGCGGAGGGTAAATTGGCCGCGCGCAATTATCGCGTTTCTTCCTCCTCGTGGTAAAGTTGTTGAACGCCGCGGTTCTTCTTCGCTGAGACGCGCGCAATAAGCTCACGAGCGTACGTACCGTGGCGCGTATACAATGAGGAGCAGCGTGGAGAGGCGGGGTGAGGTCGATTCGGTTTCACGTATACGTATCATCGCGGCTGAGACGCGTTAAAGACGGAATTATGCGAGCCGTGAGAAAGGGAACGCTCTCTCGCGTGTGCATTATCGCGTGTACGCATGCTCAGCGCATAAATAAATACCGGAAATGCGTTACGGGACGGGGCGCGTAGGCGTCATTAAATCGCTAGATACTCGCAGGGATTACCGGCGTTTGATACCCTTCCGCTGCTGTTACGCTCCTTTCATTTTTCCCAGCTAGAATAATCCCTTTTTAGAGACGCGGCGCACCATCGAGCCCGCGTTCTCCGACCAGCCAGCCGTCGCGAGTAAGGGCTTTTTAATGGCGGCTCGTTCGCACGATCGAAACCCCTCCGCTGCCGGGCAGGAAAGCTTGTGATTCCTTCCTTCCTTCCTTCCGTCCTTCCTTTGCTTCTCTTCGCACCCAGTCCTCCTCCCCGCTCTTTGTTCGCGTCTCGTACAAATTAAACGTCCCACGGATCGATAATGCATCGACGCGTTCGCCTTTCCTTCGTTCGAATCGCGCTCCACTGAAATTGTCGCGGGGGTAGTTTCCGGTTCACTTAAAATTCTTGATTTCGTTTAAGCGCGGCACTCCTCGTCGCCGCTAACAAGCTGAAATCGCGCCAAAGCGTGGGAGGCGGCGGCGTCTCGGAAAGTGGCCGAAACTTTTGTCAATGTTATTGGCGGTAGAGAGAAAAACAGAGAGAGAGGGAGAAGGAGTCCAGTGCAAGTAGTTAACGACGAAGGTCAGAGGTGGTCGAACGCGTCCCAGCCAGTGGTACGAGCTCGCTCGTTTGGAACATGAAAAAGAGGAGGAGACCGCTGGAAAGAAGCTCGTTAATCTATGTGGGAAAGTTGGAATTACTTAGGGCGCAGCGTGACTTTATACGCTTATTAGTCTTGGAAGATTATTCGGCCGAGGTAGAGCGCAACGCGAGGAACAAGCGAGAGGTACACTGTTTTTATATCGCGCTATTATACGAGTTAAATCCACTCTAAGCAGATTCTTGTCTCAGCAGGTTTAGGAAGTCTGCGTTGTTCTTGTAATCGTGAATTCTTTACTTACCTCGTCGCGTTCCACCTTCACCGGAATCTCTCTCGTTTGAACAACAAAATATCCATTTGAGAGGGCCCCTACGCAGAGACAACGATGGAATCCGGAATAGTTATTCGCCTCGTAATGCCTTTTCATCCGTGGAACACGATTGTTTGAGCACGCGTCGCGATGTGGCTGATTCCGAAGGGCCTAAATCCTTTTCGTCACCGCGACTGTGTGCGCCCTAATATCGATTAAGGTAGTAGGGGAATATGTAGACAAGTTTTGCCCAAACTTTTAACAAATAACAAATATATTTGAACGTTGAAACAAGTTAGAAAAATACTGAGTTTAGCGATGATTCTCTGAAGTGTGTCTGATGGTATTTTTCTTAGTAGTGTCGCGAGCTGTGTAGATGGAATGTTTTATAATAAGTTTCTGTGGAGGAATGGTCAAAGGTGTGGCAAGTAGGTAAGACACAGAATTTGGTTTTTGGGGATCAGGAGGGAACCAGGAAGGCGTGAGGAGTGGGATTAAGGGTTGCAGGTTAGTGACGAGTGGCGAGTGGAGCAGGCGATAAAACAATAGCAGTTTATGGGGTCATTTACTGGAAACTAATTTTTCAGATTTATGACGAAGCGACATCATATTGATTTTATTGCTGCTACGTGTACGATTTTTTACGGATTTGTAAAATTAGGGATATGGAAGTCAGATGTTTTTATGCTTTGAATTATGATGAGTGTTTGAAATATGATTGACGATTTGACTGCAAAATGTCAAGAATCGACTTGGTAACGAGACGCAAGAAATTGCGGTTAATCGACTCGTTTTTCAAGACTCCGTCAATATTCTTTGCGAATAGCTATCGATGTGAGTGCTTCGATGAAAGAGATTGGCGCGCGGATTTTTTCAAGAATCACGTCCTGAAACTGAGGCTAATTAAACACACCCTCGCTTTGTCGAGCAAAGATATTTCTGGGTTCGACAAATGGCTCATTCTTTCGGAGCAGACGTCATGTGGTCATGTAGCGTTTGTCGCTAGACAACGATCGTCGACGATTCTTTTCAGGAGACCGGTAAAACTCGGGGAATACTTTAAACCAGCGCGACCGAAAGTTACGCCCGCGACAATAACGCGAGAATGAATATTAACGCCGCAATTACGTCCACGTCCCGAACAGAAGCACGGATAAAGTAGGAGAGCAACGTTGTTACGTCGCTGGCGTACGACGTCGGCGTACGTAAACGCGCCGCGGCGGGCATTAATATTAATATATTATTAAAAGTGGCGTGCCCGTCTAATGCGTCAACCATTTACATAGAGACACGTACAGCGGACATTTTACCGGGGCAAATAAATTCGGCAAAGTTGCCGCGAATTTCCCCGTTAGTCCGCGAGCCGACTCGAGCGGCCGTGCAAGTTGCCGGAGAAAGCTCGGGATTGAGTTGCGCCAACTACAAATGCCGCAACTTAGAAACGAGCTTCTGCTCCGCGAACCTTCGTCGACGTTTATTCCGCGCGAATTTATTCGCCACAGGGCGTGCCGGAATTACGGGAAAAATTGAACGTGTCAGCTGTGTCCTCCATCCAGAAGACAATCGTTAACGTTCGCTTCTGCTCGCTCGATCCAACGAGTGCCCCGTGCTCGTGTCGCGAGGAAAACGATGGTCGAATCAACGACTGACACTCTTTGCTTCCTCGAAAGTGGTTTCTTTAATTACAGACGTCTATGCAGCGTCTAATATTCGTAGATACTCGTCGAAGGATATTTTGTTCGCCTCGTTATTTGGCTTCGCTTATTTTATATCGCAAAGGTCGAGGTAGGAGGAGCACGTTCAATTGGCGCGCGCATTGCTTGGGTGGTCGGTCGCTATTGCCGGGGTCTTATTGATTATTGATCTAGAAGGTGTCACGCTAGAAGGTGTTTCCCCAATACGTAGAGCGATGTAGCAACGCGTGTTGCGACGTACCACCCTTTACGAAACGCGAGGGTGGATATTTCCGAGCCACGGTCGTATTCGTCACCGTAATGCGATCTTCGCCCCTTTTCTTGCTACATCTCGCCCGCGACCTTGACCAGCTAACCCCCTGGGTCAATATCCGTGGCCTTTACTGTAAATCCAGCCGCAGATAAAGCTAGATCCTCGACTTAATCTCGAAGCAATTTCTCAGCGACGTCCCAGCCGTTCAAGCTCCCATTATACCAGACGTGGATTCGTTCCGCGGAAGAAAAACCGCGATGATCGACGAGGCAGCCGTTAAAAGCGATCGGTGTTGTCAGCAGACGGATAATTAATCGCGGGACCAAGTTCGTTCGCTCGAAACCCCGCCTTCCTTTGAGGAAAGCGTGATCGAAATTTTCCCGTCCCTTTCTTTCGCGGCTCTGTTCGATCTTATCGTCGCGCGTCTCTCTCTCTCTCGTGTTCGCGCACGATCATCGTACATAATTCGAGCTGGATCCTTTCTCAGCGTCCCTCGAGGCAGGGAATTCTTCGTATCAAGCGCTCGTTTAGTTCGCACGACGTTCAGCCGAACGTTAAAACGCGTATTAAGCCTGTTCAGGGACTGGCGCGCACTCGCGTCGCGTTCAAGGGCCGAATTTCACGGCATTTCAGCGTGGAAAAACGTTTTTGCATTTGTAATTCGCGTTAGAGCGGTTCCCTGTTTAATTGACGCCCGCCCCGGGTCCCGAAGATGGAACGCCCTCGGTTCTTTTGTGGAATCTCGAGGACCGCACTCGGTATAAATGCCAATTAGGGCGGTATAATATTTCCGACTCGATTTTCTCCACGGTCGTGGAAAGATCACGCGTGGCGCAGCTCGCGTTCTCGCCTCTCGATTTCTATGCGGACTAATCCGCGCGGAGATTCGTTTTTCTCCCCTCGCGGCTGAGGAACGCGCGAGTCGAGAGTAAGTCCGTTCGCGGTTACAATTTATCCGCGGATCGTAGTTTTAATTTACGCTCGCTTGTCGTTCCGCGAGCAGCTGAAGAAGTTGGCCGCGCACAGGCTCCGTCCGCAAATTACGCGGACATTTTAGATCGCAACTTTAAAGCGCCACGTACTACGCACGCTCGAGATAATTCATCCCCCCGGAAAATTCGCCGTAATTAAAGCGATAACTTTATCAAGTAATTGTGGGTGGAATAGGAGCTCGGATACCCGGGAATAAAACTTGCCTCGTCAAACGAGACGGCGAGGGTCACTTCTTTCGTAGGAGTTCGGGTAATTAAAGTTGGAAGTCCCGCGGTTTCTCTAGCCGCGTTACTGGAAAATGCCCCCCGTGTTTTTTTTATTTCGAATATCTGTAAATAACGTGGAGCACTCGTCGAGCGTTCCTAGGTTCTCGTATCGCCCTCGACGACTTAATTGGACCGTGCTTTGCGGGGTGGAATCGGTTTATGAATATAAAATATTCGATCGCGACTGGCTTCTGCGTATGTTTGGGCGCATTGAAATACTAATAAAATTACTGAAACCACTCGACGAATTGGAACTTTTACGTCTATTCTGTTATTCCCGGCAATTAACGTTCTAACGTTTCATTTCGTTAATGCTACCCGGTTATTAATAGCGGTGAAATGTAAATTCTGTTAATAATATTCGCGCCGCTGTTGTCTTATTTGCTCGGTATTATAAATATTTAATCAAGTAGCGAATAATATTCGCTTTTGTTTCCTTTGACAGTGGATATTATTGCATTTTAGCCAGGCTCGCGCGTATGGTAATATCGTTGCCCTTTGTTCGGTTAATGAAAGTATTGTTAATATTTAATCGAGCTAGCGCGAGATTTGTGTATCGCGTTGGCGATTAAATAATTATCATCGACTCGCATCGGGCGTTCCTAAATAGCAGTTGAGCTTTTACAAATTTAGAGAAACAAGTTTCCACGTGCAAGCGGAAAATGAAAGGGTGACGATCCGCGATTCAGAGCGGAATATCGCGCGATATCCGCGCGCAGCGGGTGACTTCGGTCGGTTAGAACGCGAGGGAAGGTCGTACGAGTGGCTGTTGGGACCGACTAACAATCTCGATGGCGTTTCGACGGAAGGCTGAGTTCCCACGTCATGCGAAATTTAAGTTTCCCGGTGGAAGCTCGAAACTAGGCCGAAAAGTTCCGCCGCCGTGCTCAATTATAGAAAATTAAGAGTCGCGGCAACTTTATCGTCCCTTATCACTTCCCGTCCTACTTTCGTCGCCGTATTCCACCGAAGAATATTCCGTCCCTTTAATCACTCCGACTGGTCTGTAACAATTTCATAATTAACTCTTCTCAGAGTTTGCGTTCGATCGCGTGTTTACCGCGCATCCTGTTGTACATTTCTGGCTGCGCGCTAGCTACAGAAGTAACGAAGCGTTCTTACTCCCTTTCGAACGAGATCGCCTTCAGGGATCCTTTGCTCGCGTCCTCCGACAACGTTCATTTCCGAAATTAGCTGGATCGCGATACAGACGGCAAAGGGGGTGGGATCGAGTAATGTTCTCCCTTTTATTCTCAGGCGTTATTTGCACACAATGGTAGGAGGGGAATAAGCATAAAGAATGAGGCGGATGGGACAATGGTACCGTGCAAAAACCCCTTAAAGAGTAATCGGCGTCGTTAGGAGGGATCTCCCTCTCCGTTCGCGCGGGCGCAATTATACGTTATACGCGCGTTACGCAAACACCGCTCGACGTGAAATTAATTAAATGGCGAGGCGGATCGAAATTGCGACGCGTAAGGGGACACAAAGATTCCTTTTACAAAGAGTAGTCAGACGGCAGCCGGAACGGAAGACGTTTCCCGTTGCAGCGTGGAAAAAGGCAGACGATGGGAAATTGCCCTCGAGGGCGAGCAACAGTCGTCACGATTCTATTTCACCGACCGTTTTCGTTCCCTCTCCCCCTACGAACGATTATTATACAGCGCGGGATCCCGTGTCCAGACACGGGCCGCCGCGTTCGTGTTGGTTAATCGAGGCTTGTTACTGTAGGGGTGAAAAATCTATTCGAAAATGCTGGCCACGCGGTAATGTTCGATTAATACGAGCTTAAACGCGCGGGAACATCCAGGTTCGACGGATATATAGATCGATGGGTATTAGTTACATATTTAATTTCGTTCGCAGGGCTCGACGCGTACGATGTTTAAAATGTTAATGATACGGTGAAAACGATATCACGCGATCGCGCGTTATTTTATAAACGCGACTTCCGTTTCTCTCGTCGCGTTCAATAATCAGCGCGAAGAGATCGTTACGTCGTTCGTCTGAAATTCGGAGAAAAATTCACTTTTCCACGAGACGGTATTTCCTTCTCGAATTCCTTTTAGTCCGCCCTCGACGTAACCTCTCCTGTAATTCCTCCTTAGTCGGCACTCGGTAGCTTCCTTCTTGGTCGCAGACAGACCGTCCCCACCCGAACTTATACAAACATCTTCCAGCCTCGAATAGAATTCCTCGCGTTTTAATTAATCCGCCCAGGATCGCACAAGCGTTACATTTGTCACGGCGGACAATCAATTATGGACGATCGCACCGCCCGCCAAGGAACTTAATTCGCACTCTCTGCGCGCTCCAGCTCGCGAAGCAACCCTTATCGAGCTCGTCCCGTCGAACGCGTCGCGGAACAACACCGTAACGAAACGGAAACGGGGAGCAACGAGAGAGCGGTGGCAATCGAAAGACCGTTTTCGTAGTTTTATTAGATTTGCCATCGGGTGTCACGCAACGAGGACACGCCCGGATGGAGGCCCGTTTCGTTACAGCGGTCCGCACGGGCCCTCGAAGAGCTCGACGGCGCAGCCAACGCTCCGTATCGGGCAGGAAGATCCGATTATGGCTTAACCGCATTAAACGCGGAAAGTTTACTTTCGGTAATTCGAAGTCTGAAAGGGTCCCGTGCTCGGGGCGCACCTGCAACGCGCCATCTGCCTCCCTCTGCTCTCTCTTTCTCTCTCTCTCTATCTCTCTTCGGTTCTTCTAGCTTCTCGCTTCTCCCGTTTCGAGGACTCGCTTCCGTGATACGGAACGCGCGCGAGTTCCGCCTCGTACCCTCGTCTTCTCGTCGTTCCGCTCGAGTGCCGCACAATGCGGAGGCCGCAGTCTTCGAGACTGTTTGCACCGCGCGATGCTGGCGTAGCCGCCCATCCTGTATCGCGTTTTGTCGCGCGACGCCCGCGCGACGCCTCCGCAACGAGGGAACGACGCGCGTGTAACGGCGTGCAGGTCGGGGGTGTCGCGCAACTGCATTTCACGCACCCCTGGACTCGTTCGTTACTTTTGTCAGTTGCCAGGGCGGCCCGTTCCACCCCGTTTCCCGCGTCAACAGCAGGTGGAGCGGGCCCAGGCACCGAAGACGAGGCGACTCCTCGCGTGCGCGTCGCTGGTTAACGCTGGGACGATGGGCGGGCTCGGTTAATCTCCTCGCGCGGATGTCCTCGTACGTTTACGGGCTGTGACCAGCTTCCGATCGTCACGCGCTGACGTACATTTGTTATACTCGCGTTCGCGGGGCGGTGGGATCATGTGCAATTAGGGGTTCTTTACGAGGATTGTTAAAAAAGAAATGTCGCTACATTTAAGACACGGAAACCGCGTTAACTTCCAGCGGGGTACACGCGAATATAATTCCGCCATTTTTCACTTGGCTATTAAAACAGAAGACGCGAGCCCTCCCGCGGACAGCGTCGGGTTAGAGGGTAGTTTCAGAGCGGTAAATCTGCGTTGCTTTTGCGCTGGCTTAGGTTTTTGGGTTAATTTCAGCTTTGAGGTTTGCGGCGGCCGAGGGCGAGCACGCGAGTAGTTACGCAGTTTCGCTGGTCAACTTTTGTCCGTGGGAACTTGACCGTGCATTTACGCGTAGCTTCTCTAATTTTTAAAAGCTCGTCCAAATTTACCGCGTTACTGTCGCGCGGAATTGTTCGAAACGGAGACGCGCGGTTCAACGACTGGACAAACCGTTCGAGCGTCTTTCGACCCAAAATTTTCTCGCTCGATATTGCCTCGAAACGAAGGCGGATCTCTTTGGTTACGAGCGAGTGCGAAATGCTCGGATAGCTCGATTGGCGGAGGTCGCGGTGAAAAAAATCTCCGTTTGAATTCCGACTCAGCGCGAATTCTGGTCGACGAGACTCTCCGTTTTTTCGCCTCGCGAATTATCGTGTTCCACCGATCTTCAGCCACCGATTTCGCAGTTCCTTTCCCAGGTTGGCGCGCGTACGCGATCAAGTAAGCTCGCGAATCGTTCGGTTCATTCGACTGTAAAGGACGCCACGATTAAAGAGCGGGGCGAACAATCGAAATTGGTTTTCCGCGTGGACCCAGTTCGAGCGTTCGAGCGGGCTCAGCCCGGTATAATTAATGGCGCGGCACGGTTATTGTGTTTTATTGGCCGCCACGTGATCGCTCAGCGACGCTAATTACGCCGGTGTTCCTAAACGGGTGTAGATTCAGCGCATTAAACAAGCAATTCCCGGTCCGTTCCTCCTTTTTCAACGATATCGAGGCCGCGCAGAGATTAATTGAGTTTCTTAAATTAAAAAAAAAAGAGAGAACCAGGGCTGGGTTAACGTGTCACTGTACAAATTGAGTTTCCTCGTTTACGAGCAAGTAATTTGGTTTAAAACGGTCGCTGTTTCTTTTATGGAGGACTGGTTGCTGTTTTATGTTACGTTTAGTACGGGGTAGTTCAGCCGATTCAATTCTCGAGGTATTAAGTACGAACGATCGAACTTTCGTGGGTTATCATTCATTTTACAGGCGCGTCTGTTTTCAGTTTTGCTTTTTAACCATCGACGCGTCGAAGGGGTCGTATCCTCAGAAGGCGTCATTCGTTCCTCGATGAACCTTCACAATTATAACCCTTTGCACTCCATTGTCGCCGATAACGCGACACTTCAATTACGAACCGTTCGATATGAATTTTTATTTTGTTGAAGATTGATAAACCTGAACTTGTTTTATATGATGTAGCTAAGGAATAAGTATTATACAGCTGTAACTAATGTAGTATTAAAGCTGTTGGTGCACTATATGAGTCACTAAACTGGAGTACAAAGGGTTGAGCTCGTACTTAGTAGCTAATTATTCGCAGCCGGTTAAAGACCAATCAACGAACCAACTACAAAAGACCGTCTCGAACGGAATCACCAGCAGGCACGCACTCCTCGAACGCGTTAGAAGAACAGCTCGAGAAGATAAATTCGGAAGAAGATAAATATACGCGTTCCTTTGTTCCACGACAGGATTCGCCGTTTCGCTCCTTAATGATAGAAGCTCGTAGCAAGACGATGGTATCCATGTGGCAAATGGTCCTCTCGTAGAAAATCGGTAGGGATGTTCGAGAGCCGGGGCTGGCAGCTTGCGAGCAGGTGGATCTTTCACCTGCCACGCAGCTGGCAGCCACTTTTTCGTACCTGTTGAGGATCCGTGGCTCGTGCCACGGCTTTACAAAGAAGCTTCGCGAGGCCAGGCTCAACCGGCTCGCATCGTACACTGTATAAACACCGCTGACGCGTGCTCCTTCTAATATAGCGGAAGATAAATAAGCTTCGCGCCGCTCGTTGCGCGCACGAGCCTGAGAATAAATTAAAGTTTCCAGGTCGAGGGATGAAGGCTCGTCGCTGGATCTCCTGCTTTTCATTCAGCGTTTCAATTCTTCTCGTCCGTACGAAAGAGAAAGATTGCTATTTACGGGCCGCGGAAGCTGCAAATGGAGCTCAAAGATAGCGCTGGCTTTGATGCGAAGGGATTTTATATTTTCACCGTATCGGTTGCCACAATTTCCACGCCGTAAATTACCAAGCCGAAACGGGATTACGCGTAACCGTGGAACTTTTGTTATTGATTATCATTTTTGATAGGGGGAAAAAAATGGCCGTACGATGCCTACGGGACTCGTAACTGCTCGCGCTTCGCAGTGATTTGTTGCAGCGTGGATCGCGTTACGGGATGCGCGGTCCCATGCTTCCAGTGGAGCATGAAACGGAGTCGGACATGCTCCTCGTGGTATCTGGCTTCGAGTCGTCGACCGTGAAAGAACATATCTTCTCCCGTGTCGAGCGAATAATTTAACCCTTTGCACTCGATGACTTTTTCTCTCACTGATCATTTTCTCTATTACTAATTATCCCTAAACATTTAATCTATTACTGATCTCATTTTTCAACAGTTGATAATCAATTTCATCTTCACGCGAGTTAGTTTCACCTTCCAAATTCCTTTTTTGTGGGGCTTCAAAACTTAAAATCTTGAAAAACTCGAGTTGCTCCATGAAACACCATGGCGACTAAGAGTCGCCTTTCGAGTGCAAAGGGTTAACCAACGCGATGCGCTTAGATGGGGTTGAAAGTTGCGTTTAATTGATACGCGAACGAACAAAGAAAATTGTTAAATAGCGCGTCGCACAGATTCGCGTGTTGATTAGAATCGTGCGAAGGGTGGTTTTGCTCCTCGTTTGTGTTTTTATATACGAAAGGGAATTGAATGGAGAGCAGTGTTATCGCGACTTTTTCGAAATCCCAGCAAGACAGCGATAATTAAAGCAAACGCACGGTTTGCATATTCGTAATTCTTTTCTATCTCCGCGCTTTCCATCGTCAGAGCCTTCGTCTTTATCTCCCGCCTCAATAAATCAGCTTTAGAATCAGAGACTACATCGTTCCGCAGAAGCTGCTCGCAGTTTTCCAATGTTACCATATTTCACGAGAATTTCGCGTAATCTGCCTTCGCGAAATTTGCATCCGCGCAATAACACGAATGCTAATCAGGATCCTCTATCTGTTTCAGGTAAGCGATAAATTCATCCGGACTATCTGGCCGAGCTTGGAGATCCGTCCGTACCATTCGCTACCCCTTCTCTTTTTTATGAAAGATCCACGGACAAAGCGAGCGAAGATTTTCTGCGTTTCATCCTCGCGTCGATGAGTTGAGTGTCTTTTTTCATTTATTATCGTTGGAAACGCAACGATTGTGGGTAAAAACTCGCTCAAGAACCTTCCGCACGATTTAAAATAGTTTTCTAAACTCTGACAATTATCAAATGAGAAGTGCAGGACAATGAAATCATCCTTTTATCCTTAATGATAAGGAAAGAATGAGTTTTCTAGTGAATTTTTAAAAACATCGAGTCACTAGTTCATCGTCAGACGCAGAACTAAAAGTGTACCATCGCTTAAAAAAAGTTTAATTAGGTGCAGGTTCGAGTTTGACGATAAACAGTATCTTGTTACACTAATTGGACGCCCACTGATGGTGTACGCAATGAGTGATAGTATATTGTGTAACGCTTCATCGCTGCATGCTTCCGATAATCGATGGTTCGAACAAATTCCACGCACGAGACACAGTAACTCGCAACAGTTCGATTACTCGAAAACTTCTGACACGATTAACCGATCCTCGAACGATCCCTTTTCGCACAAAAATCACGCGCGGCCAGAATCGTCCAGCGCACGTTCTCCGCTTGGTCCCCGTATTTCGTTCCGGTTTCCCGCAAAATTCTATCGGACAGTTTGCCATGCAAAAGGTGGCATAAGAAGCTCGACCGTCCGCAACCAGCCGGAAAGTTTCGCGTCGCGCGGAATCCGCTGGCTGCGACGGTCAACCCTTCAGCGTTCGCGCGACCTCGATAACGGGTCGCGTTGATCCTCGTGCGCTCTGCTCGCCAGAGTCGAGAGGGCAAACCGTACCCTTCTAACGAGCGTTTCGCGCGGATCTTCCCTTTAATCGACGTCGACGCGTTTACGCTTAATGAAAGAGGCGGGGTGCGCCGTTAGGCGCTACGACCAATTCCACCCTTTCTCCCTCTAACGTTAAACGATTGATATCGATCGTGAGCGATAGAGGGATGACAAGGCTGTGTGCGAGCGAGCGAGAGAGAGAGAGAGAGAGAGAGAGAGAGAAGACGTACGGATTAATCGTCTCTAATTACGCCAAGTTAGTGTGAACTATTAGCAATTAGTCGAAATTAATTAACGCGGCTTAACG
The DNA here is from genome assembly GCA_963969225.1 of Xylocopa violacea. Taxonomy (NCBI): domain Eukaryota; kingdom Metazoa; phylum Arthropoda; class Insecta; order Hymenoptera; family Apidae; genus Xylocopa; species Xylocopa violacea. The sequence continues at coordinate 41,980,578 of CAXAJV010000002.1, forward strand.
ACCGTATAGGCTGACCATTTTCTTCGCTCGTGGATCACCACGGTTTCGTTCTTGTCCCCCCCTTTAATCCCGTAAACCGAGCTGATAGACGTCGCGACGGCACAACGCGACACACGCCATGTTCCTCAAAATCTGCCGACCATCATGGTTATCCGCTAAGTGCACGGTACACGGTTGCGTGCGCGATCATGGCTGTCCGCGAACGAGTGCGCCGCTGATTTTCACGTTCGAAACTGTGCACCGTGCGTGTACGCGTACGTGGCATCCAACGTGTGTAAAACCAGGAATGGAAGCAGCGGTTCTCGATCCGCGATGCGAGCGGTTACTTCCGCTGGTTCCTCGAAAGGGTTGCGCGCGCGTGTTTTATCACGTTTTTGGAAACGGTCCCTTTTAAATTGCGTTTACTTTCATTTCGTCACCGCGAGTTATCCAATTCGACTGTGTCCACTCGGTGAAAATGAATTATTTCCTCAGAGATAAACGTTCGAGTACCCGTGGACACCCGTAGCGTACCTGTATATATGTTAATTTTCATTTACAGCGTATTTGATCTCGTACCGTGGTACACCGCGGGTCATGACTCATTTTGGATTCATTTTGCTTTATTAATGTCGAGCACGCCCGAGCGAAACGTTAGTTCAGCTCGACTCGAAGCGGAAACCCCTTCAGCGATACGCGTATTGTTCCAGGTTCGGATAGTTTCATAGGCTGTTTCATTTCCCGAGTTCTAATATCCAAGTTGAGTGTGTTCGCGTGGTCTATGATCGCGGTTCCAGTCGATGGAACTTCGTTTCGATAGGAAATTTTTCGATTACTTCAAACGTAATACAATCATCGATATTGAATGCTTAACCCTTTGCAGTCAAATGACGTTAGCATCGATTACTGATCGAGGAGGATAAACTTATTCCACAAACTGTTTCACCTAAGTTCACTATTGAAATGGAATGCTATTTTTATTTATATCATACAGTTTCTATTGCCAACGAAAGGAGCCGAATACGAAGGGTTGAAGCGCAAAGCTATCGTTGGATACCATTTCCCATCGCCTCTCACCTGGGAATCTGAAATTATCCATTTTCCTCCGTTATTTATTATCCCATTGAAAGCTCTTACTCGAAGCTTCGACAGTTTGATAGCTCTCGTCCTATTCCGTATTCCTCGTCCGGAAGAAGACAATGCCCGTTCCTTTTCATGTTACGTACGAACCCTGTCTGGTCGGCAATTCTCCTGGAAGACGAACCGCGTCAGCTATTCCCTTCCTTTGAGAGCCGTCCGCCCTCGCATCGATCTCTTCTCGGACTTTTGAAATTTTTACGCTTATCTTATCGTTCCACCGTACCTTAATCCGACCCATTTACATGGAAATGTAAATTGACGGGCACCCACGGGAGCCACGCAGCTCCGCGGAGGGCCGAAATAGGCTCGCGGCGCGAAAGGGAAGCTCGCGAACAGAGGGAAGTTTAGGATCGAATTACGAACGCGCGAGTTTCGCGTCGCGTAATTTTTATCAACGCGAATTGGCGGCCGTTCGATCGACTCTGTTCGACGCGGAATTACGCTGGGCGAAGTCGCGAAACGGCCGGGAAAATGGCGGGCAAAATGAGGCGACGCGAGGCCTAGGGTGGGCCTCTGAAAGCGTGACGCTGATATCATCGCGGTGGATAGTCCGCGACGGGTGACGGCAGGGGCCATTTTCGACGGGCGATCGACGGCGTCGAACGTAACGCGGGCGTCGTTCGATCCGACGAGCGGGAAAATGGAGTTGTCCGGCAAATAAATTCGGGCGGCGCTCGGTTGGCTGACAAAAACCGGTCGAATAGCGCCGCGGACCGATAAAATTTGCGTACGAATGGCGCGTTCACGCGCCACTGATGAAAATGGACATTAACCTGTCCCCTTCGGTCGCGCGGCGGCGATTTTGTTATTTTTTTTCTCTCTCTCTCTCTCTCTCTCCCTCTTTTTTTTTCTTTTTTCTCGTTCCAACGGGGCGCCGTCATCCGACCAGGCCATAAAACCGGAGACCCATTGCCCGGGCACGATGCTCGGATTGAATGTGATTCGCGATTCACCGTGAAACGAGCCCGCTTTTTATCGCTTTATTAGCTGTCAACAGGTGTCTTACATGATCCTTGACCGTTTTCGCTGAAACGCCACGGCTGCCCAGTTCGCCTCGGCTTCTACGGATGATCGATGCGATTCCTGGAAGCAGTTTTATCGGTGCCGCGTGCATCGTAGGTGCGCGCTGGAAAGCCATCATCGTCGTGCACGAGGACCTGCTGGTGGATCGATCGACTCGGTTCGACGATGATATTGTCAATTCGCGTCAGCGTGCCGACATCGACCATACAGGATCGGTAATGTCGTTACCATTACTGGTCGTCTGGTTTCGCGCACGAAAATCATCGCGGCGAACGATCGAGGATCCGTTGACAACGGTGAAACCGATCGAGCGCGAGAGGGTTGAAGCGTTGCCAAAAAAGCGGCCAACTATCGGCGATTTCTTGCTCGTTTCGATAGGAAATTTTTCAATTTCTTCAAACGTAATACAATCATCGCGTTGAACGCTTAACCCTTTGCAGTCAAATGACGTTAGCATCGATTACTGATCGCAGAGGATAATTATTATTCCACAAACTGTTTCACCCAAGTTCACTATTGAAATGGAATGCTATTTTTATTTATATCATACAGTTTCTATTGCCAACGATACACGTTCGTCGTGGTTTCTTCGTCGCCAAAATTGTCGAGGCCCGTTTTGTCCGACCAGCGGCTTGTCAAAACCGCAACGACAACCCGTGGGAAAAGCGGGAATAAATTCATTTACTTTTGGTGACAAGCTGCGCGACAGCGTTTCTTGCGTCATTAGCGGGGAATGGTCGAACGGACCTCTTTTTACGTGTCCTCGTGGCCCGCGAAATGGTCCGCGAGGCGGGTAATGGTGCTCCGCGAGACTGAAAATTTAATTACGGTCTTGTCCGGGTGTATCTTTCTATAAATTATTCCGTATTACTATTCTTTCGCTCTTTGCGCCGCCGGGATTAACGAGAATCCAATATTCCCGGCGTTTCATTTCCCGTCATTATTTCCGTATCGTTACCGTAACAATGCACGTGTGGTATTGCGTAACCTCGAGCGCTTCGCGATTTTAATTCTGGGCCCGACGTTTAATCGATACGCCGTCACGAAGGAAATCGGAACTTTGATTTCATACCATCGCGATCTCCCTTCTTCGCCACCCTTTTCGTTCCACCTTCTCGGATCGCATTTTTAATGGCGCCCAGAACTTACTTTTTATTACCGCGATTACTTTTTCCAGGCGTTGTCGCGCTGTTTTCTCTGTTGTCCTTCCACGTCGCTGGAATTTCCGCGCCACGATTGCCTCCTCGAATCCAGAAATTTTTCCAATTTCCCCCCAATTTCGTTACTGCGGAACGTACGCGGTGAACGCGCAAGAAAAATCCTGCGGAGGTGCATTCTCCGCGAAATAGATTCTTATGTTTACCAAGCGACGCGAAAGTTGCTTATCTCGTTTTTTCCACCCTGCTCGAACCTCTGCGCCACCGTCTTGCGCGTATACCCGTAAACGAACGTCGAAACGGACTTACACTCTCGCGATATACACTCCCTTTGTGACGAAGACCGGCCACGGATGTAATTAGAACCGGAAGGAGACTTTCAGAGGCGTTGAGAGCAGTTAGGTAGCCGCTAGGCACTATGCACTACTTGCGTATTTCGGAGGAAGTGAGCACTGACTGACCACACAGTAGATATGACGTCCACGTCAGACAGTTGCACGGGGTGCAAGTGGTGGTGCGCAGCAACGCTCAGACGCTCCTCGTACACAGGCCTCCTTTGATGCCGTCTGGTTTGCCTTGAAGCAAAATGATCAAGCTCGTCGATAGCGAGCGCGCTAAACGCGACGAGACCTTTGTCTTCGCCCCGTGGCGTTCGTCAAATGTCAAGCAATTTTTACGATTCGACGTTCCTCAACCGCGGGAACATTCTCGAGGGGTTCGACTTTGAACTTGGTCCCCATCGAAATAGCTGGGAGACGCAAGCGGACGCTGCGAGGAACGCGGGTACACGAGCCATTGCGCGAAACCACTCTTCGGGAACTTGGCGCTCTCTGACCGGTGTCGACGATTCTTTAATAGAATACACGCGAAGTTTCTACGAGAGGAATCGAGTTATTCCTGTACCAGCGCGGGATACCTCGCGCGGCTGTATTTCGTCCACGTAGAACGCACGGCGGCGATTTTCCAGGAGCGTAGCCGCGGCGAGTTTTCTTTTTAAAGCGTTTCTCCGCGCTAACTTTCCGGTTAGGTCGCCGTGCCACGTTGCGGACGGCGAAATTGAATTTTATTTGTTCGTAACTCGACTATCCGCACCTGACGTGAGACTCGTAGCTCGGTCGAGCCGAAAGTTTCCCCCTCGCGGCCGTCCGGATGCGTGGCCTGCGAGCATCCCCCGCCTCGCTATTACGTTAAATCGTAAAAGCTCGTTCCCCCAGGTGTCCGTTCGGTCACGTTGGACGTATTTCACGACGTAAGCATCGAGACGCGCGCGAGGAATCCTAAATCGATGATATCGCGGAGGTACAGGTCGAATTTAAAGGGTAATCGATGCCTCGCGGAAGAGCAGACGAAGGGGAGAGCGAGGGGGTGGACGAGGAGTGCCTTTCGAGAAAAATAAGCGGGATGCTTTCGTCGAATTTGCAAGTCGGTAGATTGCGTTTGCGCGAGACGACGGGGAACAATTTTGCATCCTCTTCGGCTATTGTGCGCGGATGGGCTTCGTTGTTAATTAAGAGCAATGGAGCTCGATAAACTAATTTTTGTCGGTTGAAGTCGCGGTGGAATTCTTCCAAGTGCCTTGGAACTTGCCCCGAAGTGGTGTATTGTGCCGAGAAGTTTTGTTTCAGAGGCGGAAACAAGGCCGGATTAAGAGTTTGACCGCTGTTATTCGTTCCCTTGAACCGAGGGATCTCGAGCGGCTTCTTTGTTAGCCTTCCCTCGTCTTTCTTCCCTTCTTTTCAACCGCTCCTTCAATTCCGGCAAATTTTCACTCGGACAGTAACCAATGCCAACGAGAATCTCTCGCGTTATCATTTCTTTCCACCCCTTCATCCACCCTCCTCGTCGTTTCGTATTCGATATCCGCCTGGCGGAATTCGAATGCAGCGGAGTCCTTGAAACCCCCGCTAAAACTAGTCGCGGTCTTTTGCGTACGAGCCGTCGTCTCGAAGACCGGTTGTTACGTTCGCGGAAAAGAAAAAAGTAAACCGGACAGAGCGCGTTACGTGGTAGCCAGCGTGGGAATACGAGAGGCCTGCGATTTCGCTGAGTCGCTTATCGGGAAATATCGGTCGCGGAGACGCTTAATTTTCAAGGCTGAACGAGGCCAGAGTCGAGACGGGAGCCCAGTAGTTGGAGTCGAGCAGGCGTCAAATTGCGTTTAAACGCCGATCCGCAATTACACGATGCGCGATGAATAACGAAACGGCGCGTGACCGTTGCATGTTCCTCTCGCCTATCGCGAAAGAAAATCGCTCTACGCCCTGCAGCGTTCCGCTTCGAGGGAAAAATGTGGACGGTGCGGAAAGTTTGCTCAACGAGCCTAACGCGATCAATTAGAGGTACTTTGTAACGACACCTAGTTTGTCGCCGTTGGATTCGATTAAAGAAGACACGAATAGTCGAGGCGATTGTAGATCCACGATCCTCCATTAACCGTGACTGGCTGTAACAACCCTCGTCAGAGTTCTCCAGTGGCGAGAGCTGGCTAGTAGATATGGATACAATGGTCAGACGATGCTTCCATTTCTACTTAATTTCGTCGGTAAAATGAATCAGACGTTTCCTCGAAGCGTCCTGCTTTCCACTTCGTCGTATCATTTGACGTATTTGCTTCGCGAGAGGATGATCCAGCTGAAATCGGGTCTTAATTAATCAACCACGGCTTTGTCCAAAAATCCCTCGATCGGTGCCCAGCGAATTAGCATCGTCGGTTTTTCAACCGGATCCTTTCGAGCAACAAGCAGCCGCGATTAATCGAACGAGTCGCGTGGACGCACCATAAATCAAGCCGCTGTCTCGAATTTTTTAACCAGGATTTCCATCGTCGGGTGTAAATCCTCTTTCCTCGAGGAATCGATCGTCGAAGGCGACTCCTACAAGCGCCAGCTATTAATCGCGGCAAACTCGCGAGCGAGCAATGCGCGCGACTACGAAGAACGTCTTGTTTAGCGAAGTATCGTTCTAACTAACCGCACGGCGTTAACCATTTGCGGTTGCCCGTGTAATATCCCTGGCAACGGACTTTTGCCAGCTCCTTAAGCTCTTGCGCACGGTTTACGAGTTTAGCGGTCTTTGGAGCGCAACTTTTTAGCCGGCTAAATTACGTCTGCAGCCGATCATTATTGGTCGAGGCGAGCGCGAAAGAACGGTTCGATTTCGAGCGGAATGCGCCGTTCTGGACGCATCGAGGGTTTAACTCGACGTCGCGTAAAAAGTGACGCTTGAAATCGTGCGCAGACTTCCGAAAAGCTCGCACACCCGATTTTCTTGAGGCACGTCGAGGGGCTTCTCGGAAGATTTAATCCAAATCGACGTACCCTCTAATCCTTGGAAGTACATTCGCAATTTTAATTTGTCGCGCTCGCGAGAATTCAGTGCGGATTTCCTAAATCTAGTTCGCAATTTTTTAGCCTGCTAAATTACGTCTGCAGCCGATCATTATTGGTCGAAGCGAGCGCGAAAGAACGGTTCGATTTCGAGCGGAATGCGCCGTTCTGGACGCATCGAGGGTTTAACTCGACGTCGCGTAAAAAGTGACGCTTGAAATCGTGCGCAGACTTCCGAAAAGCTCGCACACCCGATTTTCTTGAGGCACGTCGAGGAGCTCCTCGGAAGATTTAATCCGAATCGACGTACCCTCTAATCCTTGGAAGTACATTCGCAATTTTAATTTGTCGCGCTCGCGAGAATTCAGTGCGAATTTCCTAAATCTAGTTCGCAACATTTTCCAAGACTCTAGGTTCTAGTATTCGCGCGATTCGTACGCGTCAAGTGCAGGGAAGCTCGAGCGAGATTACTCGCGGGAGAAGAGGGGTACGCGTTAGGTTAATCGCGAGATTAGCGTGATTTCATCGACGGTAATAGGAACGTTTGGATCCAAGGCTATCAGAAACGCCCTTTTGACGCCCCCTTCGAGTCGACCGCTTTCACGGCCCTCCATGCCTGTAACACGCGGCATTATCGTCCGCCTCCCATTACTCGCCTATTATCGAGTCACGCTTTTCCGCGTTTATCGCAGCAGGCTAACATTTTTTTCTTCCAATCACCCTCGTTCCGTTCAGGGAACGGGAAGAATTACGCGAGGGCAAACTGCCCGTTTTTTCGATTGTTATTGCCCTCGTTATTTGCAGTGGGTTTGCCGCGAATTAACTTTTTGCAAACGCGCGTACATCAGCAGACATCGCATCTGGCGCAAGAAACGCCGATTCTTCCGGCTGGCGACGGGCTCTCGCTTGGCTAGATATTTCCTGGCCACGCGTTCCGCTACGTTCGCCAGACTCTAAAAAGGGCGAGAGATAGAAAGGAGCCCCCCCCTCCTTTCTAGGGCTCGTCGATACCACGTTAATTTATCGAGACTCCCAGGATTCCCGGTAGAAATATCGTTTCGGAACAATAACGATCGGTTGAAAGGGCGGCAGCGGTGCCTGGGAAATCTACCTGCCGCCATCACTTAACGGCGCGAAATTAGACGGAGAAAAGGCCCGGGAAGAGGGTTAGAAACGAAGACAAAAGGGGAAGAGGAGGGGAGAGAGAGAGAGAGAGAGGGAAATTGAAGCAGCCCTGTAAGAGAGTACGTAGTACGTTCGCCGTACGTTGAACCGAGCAACCGAGCGAGCTGAATAAAAAGGCTGGTTCACCGGCTGTGCTTCTCCTCCTTCCGTTCATTCCTCGCTATAATCTTTCCTCCGTGGCTCTCTCCTTTTTACTCGTTTTCCCGCTCGCTCCACCGGAACAACCTGTTTCTCGCTGGCTCCACGGTGGAAAAATCGTCCCGACGCGGGGCACACCGGGTGCGCGCCCGTCTATCCACCGTATCGCACCCCTTTCCGCCCTTCTTTCGTCCTCTCCTACGTCGCGGATCGCTTTCTTTTCCGCCGTTTTCCCGCGTCCTTCCTCTTCCGCCGCGGCAGCTGAGCGCTGACGGTGTCGCCGATTCCTATAATCAGAAGATTTGCAATTCCCCCGCGTCCATCGCGGCGAACGCGAAACGGATTTTTACGAGGGCTGGAAACTGATGGAGCAGCGCCGGCTCGTGAATGGAGCCAGCTGCGGGAGCCGGTTCCGCGCTTTTTCTCCTCTTGCATTCGCCGCGATCGAGGCGGTTCGGAATTATGGTTTCCTCTATTGGTTTTTTCCCTGTTTACCTTTTGTTCTCCCCGCCCTCGTCGAGCGTGGTTTCGGTTCCTCGGCTCTGTTAAAGATTCATTTGTTTCGGTGTTAGTGGGGCGGGATGTTCTGATCAGCGACGAGGCGACCGATAGCGGTGGATCGCGGAGAGAAATTGCTGGGAAATATGGTTCGATTGGAATAATCAAAATCGTGGAAATTAAATTAACCATCGAGTTACTCTCGCCATGTATTTTCCGCGAGATTCAGGGACCGCCCTTTTTCGTCGATGAAATCGATCGAACGCGGTTTCAGTGCCGACCAGTTCGAACAGAGGTGGAAATACATTCGATCTATCTAGAGCAGGGTTTCCCAACCTTTTCTGTATATAATATGTACATTAGTAGACGTGAGAAATTGCTCTCGCGTTGGGAAACGCTGATCCAGAAGAAAAATCCACCATCTTTGGTGAAATTGAAACAGACGCGAAATCGCCAGAGATTTCTCCGGTAATATCCCGAAAATGATTCATCGACTCGTCTTAAAACACTTGAAACTCGAATTTGTCGATGTCGGGTTACTTTCGCCGGCGCGAAAATTAGTGTCATTTCGGTCTAGCCGAGGGAAACGGGTGGACCCTGCAATTTATGGTAGCGCCGTTCTCGCAGTCATGATTTCCCCAGGAAATCCTTCGATCCCGGGTAATTTCGCGCTGAGAATCCTTCCCGGCAATCCTCGGCCCTTTTCATCCTCCCTTGCACCCCCTTCCCCTGCACCCCTTTATCTATCATCCACCGCGAAGACGTTATCCCTATAATTTGGCAACCGCGTTCGCGCCCCCGTTCTCTTCCACGCGCGTTAACACTCCGTTCTTTTCCTCGTTAAGACGCGAACCTGATGGAAACCCGATGGAACTGAAGCTCATTGGTTGGGCTGAACGCCTGCTTCAATAGTTGCGCTGTAAAGAGAACGTGAGAGAGTACTCGCGAGAAACTGACGAGAGTGCTGTCCCTCTAGTGGCGAGGACCCCCACAGTGGCAATATTAACTATTGCTAAAGTGGCAATATTAATATAGAAACTGTTGCTAAAATAGCAGTATTACCATAGAAACTATTGCCAAAATAGCAACATTAACTATTGCTAAAGTGGCAATATTAACTATTGCCAAAGTGGCAATATTAACTATAGCGATGGGGTGCCGCTTCGTTTGTTGCGCTGTAGAGAATGTGTGAGAGGGTAGGAAGGAAAAAGAGAGGGAAGAACGTTTCGTCCTGGGCCTGCTAGTGGACTCATCCCTGCCTTAGACGCTGGGATGGTAGGGATAGGTCAGAATTTCTATTACATAGAAACAGTGTAGGACATGGAGTGCTCGCGAGAAACTGACGAGTGCACCCGCTAGTGACGAGACCGCCACAGAACTCGTCCTGTTTTCAGTCACCACAGTTCCCGTGGTTTCCACGATCCGATCGCGTTCCACGAATGCCAGGAAATATTAAAAAACGCTAATTTATCTGCGTCGCGTTAAGATAATAAGCGGCTGCGCGTCGCTTGGGAGAATCGGGAACAATGTCGAATAAAAGCGCGCGATCGCGATCCGAACGGCGCTTTTTTAATCGCCCCGCTCTTTTCCAGTCGCTGGAAACGTTCGAGGTGTCGAAACGTTCTCGCTCGAGTCGAGGGCCATTCTTTTACCAGTCGCGAACGGGGATGATCCAACTAGGTCAGCGAGCAGGCGCTGGTTCACGAGGAACCAGAGGCTCGCCGTTTTCGAGCACCGATCTGTACGCGATCGCGTCTAACGCAACGATGCCCGCGTAACTTGTTTCGCGCACGCATGGCCGGGTCGGTTTCAGATGCGGGGAGATAGAGAAAGCGAGGCAGAGCGAGCGTTTCCAGGGTTTGGCGATCCACTGGCGCTAAATGGCGTTAAGTAGGGGGATTTCGATTTCCGCGTGCGGTCTGTTAGGAACGCTGAACTCGAATCGAGCCGCGGTACCAACGGGATGCCTCGTTGTTTTTGGGACCAGCCGATGTTCCACGCTCGAAGGGGTTAACAGCGCTAGGCTTGTCGAGGCTCGACGATTTTCCGCACGATTTTGCCTAATGGCGAATCTCGTTGCGCGTACTTCCTTTGGTGCGTTTTTTGTGTCGAATTTATGGAAGTCACAGACACCGGATAAAAGAAGAAAACGTACGGTTTCGCGTTTGTTTTTCGTTTTTAGGTAAAATCGAGTTCGAACGTTTGACGCGCGCTTGAATAAATTACGAGGAAACGCAGCGGGTGCAGTCGAAACGTGGTTATTGAGCATTAAAAAATCAGGTGAAAAATATAGAACAGGTTTTTTTTTGTGCCCAGGGCTTCGTTTCCAAATAAATCAATCGGTTCCGTTAAATAAACAAATCGCATTTTCAACATCGATTCAGTCGGAAATAAAGTTGCGCACAGAATGGACGTTCTATATTTTCCACTTACATTTTAACGAAGAACAACATGCTGCAGATTATACCGGCCGTATTCATTCACTCGTCAGTTAATCAGAAACGCTAGTGTATTCATCAAATTTTTAGATTCGATTTTCACGAGGCTTCAGGCAATGGAACGTTGTATTCTATTTTTTCTCTATTTTACTTTTTACATCGATTCATATTTGCATAGTTGCGGTACCATTCCCTGCAATAGCATAATAAAATAGCAAAATTCTATGCAGCACGAAATCGATCAAAGTACCTATTCAAGCTTCAAACAAAGCCACAAACTGTCCCCTCTATCTCTATATCATACCAGCTGTAATACTTTCGAATACCAGTCTTCAAATCCTCCTCGAACTCTGGAAGACGAAAAGAGAAGAGGCGCGAAGATGCGAAACTATTCTCTATTTTATTTTTTACATCGATTCATATTTGCATAGTTGCGGTACTATTCTCCACAATAGCATAATAAAATAGCAAAATTCTATTAATTCAAGCTTCAAACAAAGTCACAAACTGTCCCCTCTATCTCTATATCATACTAGTTGTAATTCTCCACAATAGCATAATGAAATAGCAAAATTCTACGCAGCACAAAATCGATCAAAGTACCTATTCAAGCCTCAAACAAAGCCACAAACTGTCCCCTCTATCTCTACATCATACTAGCTGTAATACTTTCGAATACCTGTCTTCAAATCCTCCTCGAACTCTGGAAGACGAAAAGAGAAGAGGCGCGAAGATGCGAAACTATTCTCTATTTTATTTTTTACATCGATTCATATTTGCATAGTTGCGGTACTATTCGTTATATCATACCAGCTGTAATACTTTCGAATACCAGTCTTCAAATCCTCCTCGAACTCTGGAAGACGAAAAGAGAAGAGGCCGCGAAGATGCGAAACAGGAAGGAACCAAACCATGGCGAGGGGGTGGGAAAAGTGAGAAAACAGGGAAGAAAAATTGTATTCCGAAGAGGCGACACAAAGGCCATTGTCCCGCGGGTACGTGTCACCGACAGGAGATTCCGACGGGCCGTAGTGAAATTAGTCGCGAGCAATTAACGTCCGCTGGTAGCGGAGATATAAATCCAGCGGTTCATTCACGCTCGTAGGTTGCGGGGACGCGTGCGCGCGCGCGCGCTTGCCCAGGACTCGGTCAGATACGCATCAAAGCGAAGTAATGCAGTTGCCAGTCGAACGCACGCACAATGTCAGCTAATGAGTCAACCTCGACGAACCTGCCTACGATGACGCGTGCCCCATAGATCGTTTTCCATCGGACACGACCGATCCATCCCCCTCGAGGGTTGTTACTCGTTTAATTCGCCGATATATATGTATATCGCTCGGATTACCGCGGTTTCGTTTCGCGGGTAATGCGGACTTTCCTGCCAGTTACGTCGCCAGTTCGCCATTGCCCTCTGTCATTTTCCCCGCGCTGTCCCACTTTCGTCATTTCGAAGGGCGAAACGGACGAAGTCGATGGCGAACGGATGACGACAGTTATTCGACGCGCTGCGTTCTCCAGATTAGTGGAACGTTATTCTAATGCAGAGCCAGTGCAACGATAATATGGGGATGAAACGAATAGACGTGGGAAGCTGGTTTCGAAGGAGGAACTTCAGGTTTATCGGATCCAAGGGCCGCGAATTCGCGTCTCGACGCGTCGCGTCCGTCTCGTTTTATACGCGATAATTCAAATCCAAGTTGCCGCGCGCGGACCAAAAGTTGGGAGGCAAGGCAAGGTGCAGAACACCGAGGGGACACTCGTGTCGCGCGGAATCACGTAATTAAGTATTGATCAGGGCGGTGGCTCCTGCGGCAATCCCGTTCCACCTGTTGCCAATTTCTACGTGCCTCGAACCGCTATGATTCGATAAAATAACCGTTAACCCTCTTTGATAATCGAAGCGATGGGCGCGCGTGTAACCCCCCCAGCCTCGAAACTATCCTAACCCAGTTTCTCGCGTGCGTTTAACGCGCGTCGCTAACGATTCACAAATTTCCGCGTTATCTGCTTCTCGATAAGTGGTAACGATTGCAGGGAAAAATCCAGACTAATATTTCTCACGCAATTTTGCGTCTTTATTTATATAAAACAATGGTTTTCGAAAGCATTTACGTTTGTCGCGCATAGTCTGAGACAGATATCAGAGATTCGTATCTGAAGTCTGGTTTAATTCGAACGAAGTTGCAGGGTGCAATCGTGCGCATAAATCGGGTCGCGTTAAATAAACAACGTGGAAAAGGACAGTAGTGATAATTGGAATCAAAACGACAAGGAAATTATATAGCGAGAGTGCAAGCGCACACCGTGGAATACATAGGTGTGGAATTTACGAGCAGAGTCGTAGTGAAGTTCCGAATCCTCCTGGAAAGCTGATTTATACGCCACATATTACAGTGGCCATCTAACGAACGTAATTCCAGATGCAACAACAATATAAACAACCATCTGTAGTTACCATTTAGCTCTGTTTGCCCATAAGTAATTGCTATTCAAGCTGCATGTGGAATAACGCGGGGTCTGTGATCGATACCAAGCCTACTTCAACTGCGTTGCGTTTCAGCTGTATTAAACAATCATACCATCGGAGAAAATTAGCGAACCTCGAGCAGCCAGTCGTGCTCTTTAGCTTTTGAAATATCGAAAAGAAAAAGGAAAGTTCTTATAACAAAGAAGGTGTTGTCGAGTGAAAATATCGTCGATCTACGACGATCTACGACGCGTGGTACGCGATAATGAGACACAACTGTTGGAAAATACTGCGATATCATTAGAAATTTGACGTCGTTCGAGGCGTCATCGAATTTTCCGCGAAACAAAATTTCACGGGGAGACCTAATTCAATCTGAAACGTTAGATCAATATCGATCGCGCGATATTCCATCGTGATCTCTGGAGTATCATCGCGTAACGCAAAGTGGCCGCCATTATTGATCCAATATCGACGGCCACGGCGGTGGAATAATATTTACGGCCAATAATGAGTCAATATCGTAAAACAATATATAACGGAGCGTGCACAGCGTTTTGTCGCGGTGTACTAGGCGATCGGAAAACTTGACCCCCCGTTAATTACTTTTTAATTAAACTAATAAATCGCTTTCGCCCGGGGGTTGCCCCGGAAAATTAGTGTCATTCGATCCTGTCAAATTGTTGCCGCGGTAATTGTCATCAAATTTACCGATCGCCGTTTTAACCTTCCAAACAGTGCCGACTAAAATTGATAAAACCGTGCTACCAATCGCGTTTCCCGTAATTCAATTATTTCTAGCGTCTGCACTCTCGCGCGCCTCGCTATTCTAATTAATTAACGATCGCTGATTTAAAATTGCGTCGAAAAATACAGAAGAGGAGAATATTTTTTAGCGCAATTGCTCTCGAAAATAATTAGAAAAAATTCTGTGATTTCCATGGGAAATTATTGAGAATATACACGTTCGCGCGAGCGTATTTATTCACTAAGACGTCCAGAACGCTATATTAATTTCAGGAAACGTCCAAGTCGCACGCATTACCGGTCGCGAAACTTAATAAACGCAACTCGCGTGTTCGCCCTTTGCTCGCGGTGGCGCGAAAATTTAACTGTTTCGAAATTTGTCAAGTCAACCAGACCCGCGTTGTAACGTGCGAAAACATGGCAGCACCGAAACTTCCATAAGAGGATGAAGTATCGCGAGTTCACCTCGTCGACTGCGGCTGTTTGACTAAATTCGCTCGTCGGACGATTAATTCCGGAAAAGCGACCGATCGTTCGTTCGAAGCTCGAAACTAAGCGGACAAGCGGTAAGCACGACGGAGCGTGCACCTTTATTCTCGATCGTCCGAAGTCTCGAATGAAAAATGAAATTGCTTCGATTAGTCGATGGGACAACGGATAGCGATCGAGTGTCAATGCCGCGGTGCAAAAGGCTGTATTATAATTTGCATGCCAGGTGAACGTCGCGGAGGAAGCAACCATTTATCTCGACCATTTGAAAAGTTGGAGGGAATCTCTGCGTTCTGTTATGGGCTCCCGTGTCTCTTCGACGCGTTGGCCTAAACGTTTCCGTTCTTCCGGCAATTTTCACCGCGTAAAAACGTACGATCGCGAACGTGTTTCGACGTCGTTAATATCGCGCCGTTACCACGATCCTGCCCTGTCGCGCGTGTAACGAGCGTGGACCAGGTCGCGAAATTCGCTGGGTGAATGGACGTCGACGACCTGCGACCGCCTGACGATATCACGACTTCGTCTCGAATATTTAAAACGCGGATAATTGGCTAGCCACGCGATCGCGCCAGGATTCTCCGCGTAAATCGGCTGGCGTTATTGGCGAACGCAAACTGTTCGATCGCGAAATCCACGCGGAACTGGGCGAAGAAGAAGACGATCGGATGGGGGGTGGAACGGTGGCGGCGAATAAAGAGGAGGATGAATGCAAACGCTTCGATTAAAACGTAGTCAGTTGAGCGGGCGATTTCGTTTCAATGCCCTTTAACGACATCGTTCAGAGGGAGATCGAATTTTCCATCGGACGGCAGTGTTGTTGTTCCCCCGCCGCGTTCACACCGAATTACCGTGCAGCTTTATCTAAATCCGCCCCCGCGAGCTGAAGGCGTATTTCTTCGCAGCTCGCTCCGTTTCCTACCCTCCTGTAATCCATTATCTTTTTAAAGCCGAGGACATTAATAAAGAGCGGCTAGAAACACTGGGGCTCTGAGAAATACCCGGTGCTGTTTGGGCTGGCGAGCTGTGGAGAATGTTTTCCATAGTTTTTTCTACGATTTCAATGAGAACTCGCTGCTTTTCCTAAGTGTTTCCATCGGGTTACCAGAGTTCATTCGAACTTTACGTTATGTGATGCGTCCTCAGTTTCGTCTTGCGTAGTCTTTTTTGCTGAGTGGCTAAGGAAGAAGAGTCTTCGAGAAATCCAACTCTAACTTTAATCCATGTTTAGTTGATGCTGCTCGTTTATTATTTCGAAAAGCAGCAACAGGCCAATCCGCTGGTTGATCTCGATATCGAGGTAGTGGTGGTCGCTGAGGATCTTTACAAATACCGCAGCAACTCTTAAGGCCTTAATCCGGGTGACTCGAATTAAGAGTTAATTAGGAAAAGCGCTAAATAGAAATTGGACTGTTAAAAAATAGCTAATTGCTCCCCGCGGCCGGTGGCGTTTAAAAATCGAGCGTAATGGCGCACGACGAAGACGCATGACGGGATTCAGACGGTGACCAGTCGAATCCTTAACGGGGAAACATTGGAGTCGGTTAACGTGAAACTAAACCAGTTGGCAGCCAGGCCCTTCACGGGGACCCGATTGGAACAGTCGGTTGTCAGTCTCCGATCAATCAGGATCAATCGCGGTGAGACGCAATTAAGCCAGCCGTAATCGTGGCTGGAATCCGGCGGTGATCTTGGAGTCACCGTGCCTGGGTATCGATCAGCCCAATTTACCAATTCAGCCAGGGGACGGGCGCGGAGAAAAATCGATTATCGGTTGGCTTTCTCCGTCACCGTCTGGAACGGCACTTGCCGCAATATCCGGCCGCCCAGATGGGACTCGGGGATCGGTGCTCGCGTCCTTAACACCAAACCCCCGTTCGCTCCATCGTCCCCGTCGGCGATTATCGATTTCGTGCCTAAGCCGCGGCTGGATCGTCCTAAAGTCGAAACTGGGTTGAAGTCGACGAGCACGATGTTCCTCGAGCACGTCGTCACAATTAGAACCGCCAGGTCGAGGCTAGTCGGGACGCGCAGGTAGCACCTACCAGGAACCGGTCGAACGGGTTCCCGTTCCCCAGCGCGTCCAAGGGACCTCGAGGCAAGAAGAAAAAGAGCGGTGGTCCGAGCGCTGCGATGATGCCCAGGCAGCCAGGTACAGGGTGCCAAGGCGAAGGAAGGAAGGGAGGGAGGATTGGTCGAGCAGCAGCAGCAGCAGCAGCAGCAGCAGCAGCAGGTGAGGTGAGCGAAAGGGGAAGAGGCGAGGGTGCACGCGAACGTTCGAGCAGCGCTGCTGGGTTTCCGGTGAATGGCGAGCGCCGGCCACGAGCCAACGTCCAATCAGGGCAGGAAACGACGTCGAGGCCACGCGTAGACCGCGCTCACCGAACCCATCCCCCTTCCGCCCCCCCAGCCTCCACCAGGCTCGCTTCTTTCCCCCTGCCTCTTCTCCCTACGGTTCTTCCTTCCCAGCCGGGGCCTCTTTTCTTCCCTTTTTCGTGCCGTGGCAAAGGTGAAGCTGCTGATGCTGCTGCTTTCGCCGCTCCCCATCTCGCTACCGTCTTTGTTGTCCCCGTGGTTTACGGTGTGTCGCAAAAAGGGGACAGCCGCGGTCGGAATAACATTTTCGCGGATTTCTGCCTGGCCAGAGACATCGATATCGGCGGGGTCGGTTTTTTGATCGAATTGTGGCTACGATCGGAGGTTTCGAATCGCCGCGCGTTTTCAGGAACGCAGGGATTTGGCGATAAAAGGATATGGATAAAAATATTCCAAGTTTACGAGCTTTCGCGCAGCGTTTTCTTCGCTCGCGGTCAGACCGTGGGGACGCGACTTTCTCGCGTACCCGTCCTCGCGACCTCCTATCTTTTCATACGCCAATCTTCCAGCCAATTCATCCGCCATCAGAGTTAAATAATCGTAACGAACCGGGCAGCTACGTTCAATCTACGCGCGGATCTCATCCGTGACAACGGGGCTAACCGCTCAACCGGCCACTGTTTCCGTCGGGACGCCTAGCTGGCGTGGAACCGTGATCCAGCGGAGCTGCGAGCGTTTTCGCGCGCACCCCGTCGCGCTTCTACGGCGACTCGTTATCTCGTAAACTCGAATTTACGGCCGGAGAAGACGAGGGATGCGGATCGCGGCGATTCGATACAGATCGCTCGCAACACGCGCTCGGAAACTGGGCGGAGAAGCCGCGAGTGCAAAAATAGAGGAGGCTGAGGAGCGAGTAGCGGCCTCCGTGGCCTTGAACACGGCCAGCCTTCGAGGTGCGCCTCGCTGGACTCTCGTCCTGCGGTGCACGCAACGGAAATCGTTATCGGAGGCCCTGCCTTTCAGACCCTCGACTTAAACAGTCCTTTCGTCGGTAATAGGGTTATTTCGTGACGTGGCCAGGTGGAAAGCCGTTTCGAATCGAACGCACGCCCGTTGTTCGACGATATCGGGGCTTGGCCACGGTCACGCGTCGATCAGACGTCCCTTCGGGATCTTTCGAGGCGAGCTTCTCGATTCTCGACCGTCGAGATCGCGACGCGAACGATTTCTACCTGGCAATCCGCTTACCAGTATCCGATAACCGGAAAACTGATACTTTTTATTAATTTCCGCGTGTTTCGCGCGCGCGCGATAGCTGTTTACAAATTGATTCGTGATACGATACCCGTAAAAATGGAAACTGCCTGCGCGGTAATGTGAGATCAGAAGATTTAGCCGAAGAACAAGCGTAATTGTAGAAAGTAAATTTATTAGGTTTAATAGATGACGCACACCACGCTGATGTCTTCTTCAACTCTGCCTAACTCTGATATCTTATATATATATTCAATCATCGAACATTCTAGATTCTTTTCCATTCGTTCCCTTGTTTTTTCAGACACTCACATACACGCACACTCATACTCTTTTGCACAAAGATTGGAATACTCTCGAATAATTAATGTTCGTCTTCTGTTTTCACGCACACAAAGTCACACGTAATACTTACACATTCTTTTGGAATATTCTCGACTAATGGATATTCGAGAACATTCTAAATTACATTTTATTCCTGCACACACAAAGCCGCGCATTGCAAAATCATTCACACCCTACGGTAATATCTGGAATAATTATTTCCGAAATAACATCAGGCGGTTTCGAATTCGCGGCGTTAATGAAACGAGCCGCTGGTTGATGAAGGGAGGCGAAACAATCGCGGAACGGTATTTCTTGACACTTTAATTGAACGATTCGGAACCGTTTACGGTCCTTGAATCGGGCCAGCGCAACGTTACGAGCGTCCGGCGTAAGAGGAATTGTTGTTGGCCGAATATTATTTGCTAATCAGAGAGCAATCAGTTGGAAATGAATGCAATAGGCGGAAGCTTGATACTCGATTTGCTCGAGTAATTTATGCGTTTAAACTGTAAACCGAACAGCGCGATTAACGCTGGGCCAACTTGTACCGATTCACGTTGCCCCATAAACACTTTTACGGTTTCTTGTTTCCTGAAATTTTAGGATTCCAACTTCCCGTTGGCGGAAAAAAAGGCGCAGGAAACGGAATCCACTGTTGTCGATAGATTCGTTCGCTTCGTTTCGCGATACTTGATTCCGAAAGTTCGAGCAAGTTCTATCGCGACCAGAACAATTCTCAAAGATGGCGTTTCGAGTGGAATTCTTGGGGACGATTCTGAACGATTTCGAGTGGGTTCGCAAACAAATTGACGCGATGCTTGGCAAGATAAACGTATCGCCGTGGGAACACGCGTGCTCCGTCACGTGTTAAAAAACCTGTACTCGAGCGAGGTGCACGAGAGGGAGGATCCAGTTGTTCAGAGTCTAGGAGCAGCTTTTGCGTGACGCGTCAAGCGAGTAACACGTTGGGCAAGGTGCATTTAAGACACCGCTTACACACTCCATGGCTTTCAGAACCGGGACAATGCGGTACTTGGCTCATAAAGTACCCGGAGACGATGCATTAATTGTTCCCGCCCTGTCAAAGGTGGTTCGTTGAACGTCGCATCTGTTGATGCTCGCCTGAAATCGATGAGCAGGTAATTTCGACGTAAACGACCGCGAAGAAATTCCTATCAACGATCGCCACGGGTCTGAGGTATCGTTTTATGATCGATCGAACGGGTCCAGTTCGCGGTTCGAATTTCAGACGGAAAGAATATCGAAATTGGATTACTCGGTGGATCGCTCGCCAGAAAATATCGGGAACGCTTCGAATTAAGCAAACAGCGAGGGCCGAGCTTCGTCGCCTTCGACGAGGGACGATCGAGGCTCGTTTAAAAGCGTCTGATCGCGAGGAACAAAACAGCCGGATAGTCTCTCTGGGATTGAGGAAAGCGATTTTTTCGCAGCTCGATAAAAAGCTGCTCGCTCGAGGTTGCTTTAAGCGGAGCATTTTGCGGCGTCGCGGGGCAATTGCACCGTTCATTGCCTAGCAGAGCCGAGCATCATCCGTCTCCGGTTGTCCGTGAGCAGCTTGCGTTTTTCACCGCGCGTAGAATACGTCAGCTTGGGCGTGGAGGATGCCCTAAGAAGATGAATGCCATCATTTTCTGCCACCGTGTCTTCCTCGCATATCTTTTTTTTTTCTCCCCGTCCGTTTCCCTCGTTTCCCGTTTCCGCTCGGTTTCGTAGTTACCGAATCGTTCGGCTCGTCTGCTCCAGTGGGAAGCGAGTCGACTCTCGAAATTGCTCGCTTCCCGTTATGCTTACCGTTACGTTTGGTACGCTTGAGAATGTTCATCGAATAATGCAAGCGAAAATAATAAAAAATCGCATCTTTGAGAGATGCTGCGTCAAGATAAATGTATGGTCTCTGATCCTCGAGGAGCGCAGAGGCAGTAAAAGGTTTTTATCGAGTATGGATTCGTAAGCTCGCTGTTCGCAGGGTCTGCGTTTACGAAGACATTAATATCAAGGGAACACTGGTGACACAACATCCCGGTTGTTATTCCAGATTGGATACTCGAGCGCGCTGTAAGTAGAACGAAGATCCGCAGTCGGATTCGCGTCGAGATTCCGTAGCTGGCGTAGAGAAAAGTTGCGTTCGCGTTAATAACTTCCGAAACGTGCACGGATTTCCGTGTCAAGCCTGTTCCGTTCGAAACTTTGACAACGTTTCCTGTCCTCGAGCGAGGATTCGGCTAAAAATCGCCGTTCCGTCGCGCGAAGTTAGGCTGCATCCGCGCGCTATGGGACAACTCGTGCGTGCAACGCAGAACTAACGTCTCTGGGAAACTCGAAGTCGCGAGGCGCTCAGGTTAGCCTTCCATCCAGGTGGACGCGTCGAATTTTCGAACGTTCTTTCGTCCCTCGACCGATCGTCGATCCGAAAAGTTTCTTCTCGCCAATTTACAGTCCTCTGGCGATGGTCGAGCGCGTTACTCGACGTCGACGAATTCGACGAGACGGATGAAAGTCGAGCCAAGCTGAGACGCGATCTTGCATTATTTCGGATGTACAGTTTCATTCGGTGAAAGAACGGGGTAGAGGTGGAGTAGGTAGTCGCCGAGCGAGCTACGTCGAGTAAAATTTCTTGTTCGTCGCGGCGGTTGTTTTCGTCCGACCACGTCATCTTCTTTTCAAGACATTTTTCCATGCAACAAAGGACTCTGATATTTGACCCTCGCGGTGCACCGTGCTTTCGGTATCCTGGTATTGCGAGTGTCCCCGCCTTTCATTTTGCTCCCTTTTCTTCTTTAACGGTCGCGTGTTCAGAGTTTCTCGAGGATAACGTCACGTTGTTTCCTTAGCCGAGCTACTTTTTTGCCGTGGGACGAGCAAAAAGAGTTTGCATGCTCAAAGGACGGAGGAAGAATCGAATAAATACGGACCGTCTCAAGGAGTAACCATCCGTTTCGCGAGGGACCGAGAAATTTCTTCGAACGGTTATTCCGTTACGATTCGTCGTGCAATTGGTACGCGCGCGGTGAGCCTGGCGAGTGTTAAAGATTACGGTTACGATATCGTGTTGAAAACTATGCGCGATGTAAAAGTGGAAAGCCATCCGGTTCTAATGAAGTTCGCAGCGGCGAATGGTGGAATCTCGGATGCGGGTCGCGCGACAAATTTGTCCGCAAATGTTATTGCAACATTCCGGCTGTAATGGCGCGTACTTTGAAGATCGTTCAGGCTGCTAATAGTGTTCTTGCTTATATGCAAACCGCGGCGTACGTCACGCGACCCGCGCGCGATTGTAATCTTGGATGATAATTAGAGGTCTCTTTCCAGGACACTTTTAACTTTAATGGCGTGTCCGTTTACCTGCAAATTGCCCGTACGCGACGTCCATTATCGGCGCGCGGAGTTCCGCGTGGCCGCTTGCTTATTTTCAATACTGTTTTCGAACGTCCAATCGATTACGTCGAAGACCCTTTAAATCGCGATACGAGCACGTTAAGTGGTTAATTAAAATTGTAAAGGAGTCCTTCGACTGCATAAAAATGGACTTTATCGTCAGTGATCATCAGATTGGAAACTAGTTTCGAGTTCACGAAGCGAAAGGCTGGTGTTTTACCATACTTAAGCCTAAAGATCGCCTACGAAACCATCCTGGATACCGTCCGTCTTCGATCCGCCAACGTCTCACTCGCTAAACACCTCTTGGGAACGGTTGATTCACGTTCGTCAAGAGCCGTCTCCGTCCTTGGACGAGCTCTCTCGTCTACTCGATTCCCGATTCAGATCTCGTTCATGGAACGCTCGACGCTGGGAACGAGGAGACGTAGAAGGGCGCGAAGGAGAGCAGAGAAGGATCTCGTGTGCATGTGTACGGGCCGTGTAGCAGGTTCTGGAAGGACGGTGGATCGTGGGTAACAGCAGGAGGCAGCTGTAGAACAGAGAAACGAGAGCAGCTTGAGGAACGATCTGGATTGCTGGCTGCCACGCTGGAGGTTCGCCGGAGGTTCGCCGGAGGTACGCTGAAGCAGGTCTTAGAGTGTACTCCGCAGAGCCGGAGAACCAATCCGATCTACCGTTCGGCAATCACGCACGACGCCTCGAACGTACCCACCGTCAACCAGTGGATGAGTACATCGAACCGTGACGGAGGATGAACGAGAATAATTTGCTGTTCAGGAACGATCGGACGCGACGACGAGGAACGTTCGTCAGAAGTTGGTCCAAGGCTGGAAAAATGGACGAGTCGCCGGATGGAGACAAAGGTCGAGGACGCGTTGGACGCGGAGTATCCATGGAAAAACAGATTTCGCGGCAGTTTCGCGGGGAACGGGGGCGTAGAATAAACTACGAAGCAATCGCGAAGATTGGGCTGTCTCCCGAGGGACATTTCGGGGAGTTTTTACGACCCTTTTGTGAATGTTTTAACCCGAGGCTCGTTTTTTATGGACTTCGCACTTCGGGGCTTGCTTCGCGTGAATTTTTCACCTCGAGATTCGTTTCGCCCCGTCGTTTTATTTCCTATTAAATGGGGAACCCTCGCGAGGGGTACTAATTGCCGGTGGAAATCGAGTAGTATCCAAGGATCGGCTCGTCTGTCGTCTCGAAAATTGCTACGATTATCCTTTCCTCCAGTCTCGCTCGATCCAAGCAGCGCGAGCTATCGATAGACCCGCGCGTCGTTGTAATTTCATTGAAAGCTCCGCGAGTGTACACGAGAAGACGCGTGTCGATGCTGCATGAAAGGCAGATCGAGCACGCAGCGCCGTGTTTTAAAGAGAACCAGTTCCGTCGTGGGACCTTGCGCGGTTTTTCGCCCGCGGCGCGGACTGGTTCCAGGTTTCAATTACTTTTACTGGGACCGATTCGGTCCCGCGTCTCGTCGGATGCAAATCACGCGCGGACGATAACTTTCTCGGTGGCAAGTTGTACGGTCTCCCGTGTCTTCAAGCGCAATCCGATGCGATCGTAATTCGTTCGAGCGTAACGAATCTACGAGGCTGTTCGCGCGACGCGAAACCAGCTTCCATCGCGCGCGATTTTCGTTCGCGGCTCTCGCGACGCGATCGCGTCGTCTTGACTCGCGCGTTCGCACAGCAAGCGAGCGACAAAAATGCTCGTCAGTGAGAAACTTTAACGTCGAATCCGCTGGAAACGCATCGCGTTCGAGCGTAACGAATCTGCGACGCTGTTCGCGCGACGCGAAACCAGCTTCCATCGCGCGCGATTTTCATTCGCGGCTCTCGCGACGCGATCGCGTCGTCTTGGCTCGCGCGTTCGAACAGCAAGCGAACGACAAAAATGGCCGTCAGTGGGAAACTTCGACGTCGAATCCGCTGGAAACGCATCGCGTTCGAGTGTAACGAATCTACGACGCTGTTCGCGCGACTCGATCGCGTCGTCTTGGTTCGCGCGTTCGAACAGCAAGCGAGCGACAAAAATGCTCGTCAGTGAGAAACTTCGACGTCGAATCCGCTGGAAACGCGTCTTGTTCGAGCGTTGCCAGGCCGCCGTTCCATGATCCGGTGCCAAGCGAGTCTCGTCGGGTAAAAAGTGGATGACGCGAAGCGTGATTGGTATTCGATCAGTCGCGTCACGCAGAGGAACCGAGGCGGACAGGTTGCTCGGTGGATAATCTTTTTACGCGAAATCGTTCGGCCGTTGGCTGGATTTCTGCGAAGAAATATCTCTAGAATTCTGTTGTATCGATGCATCACGCGGACAGGGATACCGTAGTCGATGGAAGAAGGTCTAGGAATTTCTCCTTTTGACGGAGGGAGGGATAAAAAATTCCATTGGAAATCGATATGCTAATTAGGATACTTTGAGAGTTCGCGCCGTAGGAAAATTTCCTCTTTCACCTTTCGTCGAGGCTGGCTGCCGAGAACTCATCCACCTCGATGAGTCCTGGCAACGGAGACGCGATTGGCCAGAGAGCCTCGCTAGACGTGAATTCCTGGGACGCGTAAGTCGTTTTCGAGGGTCTGGTCGCGGGAAAAAAACGCGCGGAAAGCAGGCGAACGATCGCGGACGGCGTTAAGTAACGATTTGTCTGGCAGCGCGGAGCCGCCATTTAATCTCCGTTGACCTGGCGATACAAAGTGGCGGGCGAACCGTCGGAATTCCCGATAAAACGATTTGCATTTCCTGTTGAATCAGCGTCGGTTCCGTTTTACGGGGGCTGTTTAAATATTATTCCGCGGGCAAGGGGTCCTCGCCGCCGTTTTCAAAGGTGTTTTATCTATATTTATCCTGGCCGCTTTAGGTTCTTCAGCCTCGCCTTCTCGCTCGATCGTTAGCTCGGGGCCCGCCGCTACCACTTTTCTCCGCGCGCCGTGTTTGCACTGGGACGACGATTATAGCGATCGTGAAACAGGTTTACGTGAACGTTCGTGCTTGTACATTGCGCACTGGAACAAGGAGGACACGCCGCGCGATACTTGCTAGGGTATTATACGACAGCGGCTGATACAGTGGGTACTAACTTTGGAAACTTTTCGACGAGATCGACTCTCCTGCTCGGACACCTTTCACCCTTGGAATCATCTTTATCGTCGTCGAGGTGGATCCGTCTCGATGATCGTTCTCCTCCTCGTTTCCACGTTTCCACTGGCTGAGCCTTGAATTAACAAATATTTCAAAGCCCGTGGCGTGATTGACGATAGCCGATCGCCACTGTATTTAGCGCGCGATTAATCTTTGGACTCGCGGATGATTTACGTCGCGTGCCAGAGAAATAATCGTTAAAAAGGAGCAAGACTTTCGAAACAATTAAGCACGCCTAGATCGATACGCGGCTCGAACGACTGCAACCTAGCAATTACGTAGTCGTTGGAAACACGCTAATCCTGTTGCACGGTGACTCTAGAATATATTGCATTCGCAGCGACAAACTTGACGACGATTTATCGATGCGATTCCTTTTTTTATCAACTTCTTCAAGAGCCTCGCGCGAGTCTGGGTAATGTCCTCGCATATGTGGTGACTCTCAAGCCCCAAATCTTTTGTTTCGCGACAGAATTTCTTCACTCTGCGTTCTTTTTTCCCGCTTTCTATCCTATTACCTTCATCTACCCTCCTTCTATCCTCGTCCTTTCGACCCTCCTTTTAAGGCAGAACGTTTTCGCGCCAGTTCTCCTTCTGAGAACGCGACATAACCCGCGTCGCACCATCGTCTCACGTTCCACCATCTCGTAGAGTCTCCTAACTTAGTAAAGTTAATTTAAGTTAAATCGATCAGCGGTTTCTCTTATTTCAACTGCCGCCTCGCGATCGTCCCACGATTACGCGAAAAGAACTTACCTCTTAGAGTGCGATATCGATGCGTCGAGTTACTCGAACGATTGGTTTACACGGCGCACACGAAAGAGCACGGTCCGGTGCGCAAATCGCACAATTCGATCGGAAGGACGGCAGACGCGATCGATACGGCGGTGTCTAAGAGAATTACACGGTCCTCGTCAAAGTAGCGAGAGATTATTGCCTCGAACTTCCTCCCGAGCGCAAACTCGCGCTTCCGTTTCGCGTTTGTGCGATCGAGTCCGCAGAAACGAGGCCAAAGCGAGCGAACGATTCGATCGCGGGCAGAGAGAACCGACGAGACATCCGCGCGAGACATCATTTCTTTCGGACAAGAGGATATTACGTCGTGAAGCGTTATGTTAGGTGGGCTAGACGCCTGTTTCGATATACTGTACTGTACATGAGAGAGGGTAGGAAGGAAAAAGGGAGGGAAGAACGTTTCGTCCTGGGCCTGCTGGTTTTCGTTTAAAGTTGTTTATTAATTTTGTATATATTTTACACAGAATATTTACAAAAGTGTTCTTAATTGCTAATTTTATTGTAGTAGTTCCTACCTGAGATTGGTTTAACCTACTGTTTTATTATTTATTTCTGAAGCGTCACCGTGTTGGTGGGCTAAACGCCTTGCTTCAATAGTTGGGCTGTAATGTGTGCGTGAGAGGGTAGGAAGGAAAAAGAGAAGGAAGAACGTTTCGTCCTGGGCCTGCTAGGGGACTCATCTCTGCCTTAGACGCTGGGATGGTAGGGATAGGTCAGAATTTCTATTATACAGAAACGGAGTAGGACATGGAGTACTCGCGGCAATATTAACTATTGCTAAAGTGGCAATATTAACTATTGCCAAAGAGGCAATATTAATATAGAAACTGTTGCTAAAATAGCAGTATTACCCATAGAAACTATTGCCAAAATAGCAACATTAACTATTGCTAAAGTAGCAATATTAACTATTGCCAAAGTGGCAATATTAAATATTGCAAAAGTGGCAATATTAACTATTGCCAAAGTGGCAATATTAATATAGAAACTGTTGCTAAAATAGCAGTATTACTATAGAAACTATTGCCAAAATAGCAATACTAACTATTGCTCAAGTGGCAATATTAACTATTGCCAAAGTGGCAATATTAATATAGAAACTGTTGCTAAAATAGCAGTATTACCATAGAAACTATTGCCAAAATAGCAATATTAACTATTGCTAAAGTAGCAATATTAACTATTGCCAAAGTGGCAATATTAAATATTGCAAAAGTGGCAATATTAACTATTGCCAAAGTGGCAATATTAATATAGAAACTGTTGCTAAAATAGCAGTATTACCATAGAAACTATTGCCAAAATAGCAACATTAACTATTGCTAAAGTGGCAATATATCGCTTCGTTTGTTGCGCTGTAGAGAATGTGTGAGAGGGTAGGAAGGAAAAGGGAGGGAAGAACGTTTCGTCCTGGGCCTGCTAGTGGACTCTGGGACTCTGCTAGACGCTGGGATAGTAGGGATAGGTCAGAATTTCTATTATATAGAAAGAGTACTCGCGGGAAACTGACGAGTGTGCTGTCCTCCTAGTGGCGAAGACCGCCACACGTCGTTGTATCTCGATAAAAATCTGGGCCTTTCACGCGGCCAGCTAAGATCTCGCGAAGCCCCAACCAGGGACCCTTATCCCGACACCCGATCGCCGAGGAAGTTCGCTACCAACGTCTGAACCGCAAAACCTGCCGCGTAAATTACGCCTGGAAGTTTCGGTCGTAATTTTATGCGCCTTAACAGTCGCGCGATGGAATCAAACACGGTAAATGGCTCGTTTCCCCGGCAAAAACAAGCAGCGAGCGGGTTTCCCATGGATTTTACGGCCAGACGTCTCTCTCTCCCCCTCTTGTTTCCCTCTATCTTTGGCTCGCTCGGTCGGAACAAGTTTCCGCGGAAAGAAAGGCGTCGTGGAGCGGGCCGCGCCAGCTCCACGGTGTGGAATTACCTTTAGATTAGCGAGGCTAATTCGCGCCGCGTAGGAACGTCTGTTAATAGCCGTTGAATGTTGGAGGACTCAATTACACGGTAATCGAATAGGAAAATTTCCTCTCGCGTTAGTTGCCGCGCACTTTGCGGAACATGCTTAGCGATGGGAGACCCGAGGACCCCGACAGAGGACACGGGAGAGGCGGTGTCCCCCGTGTTTTCGAAAACTTGCTCCGTCGACAGCGTTTATAGCGTGCGTTATGCTGTTTTTTTCCGGAATCTTGTTAAACGCCACGTCCCTCCGTTCGACGAAACGAATCGCCAGGGCAACGTGTTTCCGCGTCCGTCGAGATCCAACGGTCAGCTTATTCACGGCGAACGGATAACGAAGTTTGCATAACCCAGAATCTGAACCGGGCGTGGATTAAGACATCAAGATTCTATTTGAAGCGGATCATAGAGAGCGTCGCGGCACGGGCGTCGAGGCCTTGCGCCACTGGGATTACCATTTAGCCTCCATCTGTCCGCCAAAGGAAACGTTACAATAGGCGATAATCGAAGGACAAAGCGAGGGGAATCGCGGACGATATCGCTCGGAATCTATCCAGTTTCTATTCGTGAAACGATGTTTGTCGCAACGTTGGCCGTCGATACGACGCACAGCACGGGATTACGTCCGAGTTGGAGGGTTCCTCGAACGTGTAACGATCTCGAGCGCCAGTGTCCCGCGATCGTTAATCCCAGAGACGCTCGCGACTCCATTTTTCCGGGCACGAACCGATGCCACGTTTAAGGGTAAGCCAGCTGCGGCGGCGGTGGCGGTGAGACGTGACGTCGCGGGGGTAACTCGTCGACGATCCTCGAGATCGTAAGAAACTTGCCAGGGCTGGGAGGGGAGCTGGCTATAAACTGGCGGTTTCACCCAGGCCCAAGTACGTCGATTCTAGTTAATTAGTATCGACGTTGGATAAACAGAGTGGAACGATGGGCTCGTGTTTAGTAATTAGCACAGTGATGCTCGAGGTGCACGTGTCCCGCCTGTAGATCACCGCTCTGACGTGTTTTCTCTATCCGCCCGTTTTGGCTGCCTCTCACGACGGAGGACACGCGCGTATCAGAACGAAACGGAGGACAGAGAGGGGAAAAAGGGGAACTTGGGCTATTGGACTCGTTGATAGGACTACCTGAAAGACCTCTGGGTGCGGGTAAACGAAGGTGGAATGGCGGAGGCACGCCTGCACGTGGAATGTCTAATGTTTGAAAATTGTTCGTAGAAAATACGAGTTCCGCTAGTTCTGATTTTCCCCTTACTTTGGCTTCGGAAATAATCCCCTGGCTCCTTGCATCTGTTATGATGCCATTACTCTGGCGAGCTCGGGAGAGTCGCCACGGTTTAATTCAGAGGCAGGACCAACGCATAAAGTAAACAGCGTTTCACGAGCGCGGCGTCTGGGAAAGTAGACGCGGAATAGTCGGGTTCAGCGAACTCGTTCTTTGACTATTGTCGCGTGAAAATTGTTATGGATGGAAGCTCGTGTATTTGGAGAAAAGTTGAAACAACGACGCGCGAAACTGCCGTTCGAAATCCTGTTCCAGGAACGATGTCAGCAACCACGTTTTCTTTTTTTTTTTTTTTTTTAAATAGAATTTTATTCGCGATCGATCGTTGACGCGGAACAATTTCGTTTGGAATTTAATTCGAGGGGGGGGGGGGGGGGATAAAAATTGTCAGCGTCGATTAAAAGTTTCGACTTGAATCGGCCAGCCGCGTTAATGAAAGGTTTTGCAATGCAGAATTTTCGGGAGTTGAAACCGGGGACTCGTTCTTAATCTTCGAAGTTGGAGTCGACAGTTCGCGGTTCACGGATTTCTTGAACACTGTATTTGTAATTCAATTAGCGGAGGGCACACGGTTAGCCTCCTCGTGGCGATTAGAGGAATGTTACTCGCGAATACCGTGCGCGGCTACTCGGCGCCATCGATCGAAGATCGATCTCGTCGCAATCTTGCTCGAATGTTACGCCAATAATTATCGCGTTCGTTACGCCAACGAATTTGTTTGCGGCAGATAAAAATTGAAATTCTCCGCCCTCCTTTTCGCAGCCCTCGAGTCGAGGAATACGAAATTACCGAGAAGCGCGATTTAAAATAATAACGTCTCATTGAATATTTAATGAAAATTTATGTCGGCTGGATAATAACGATCCACGGTAAGCTACACCGAAGAAGCTTATAAACGTGTAGGAGGAAGGTTTCGGAGAGCTAAGGGATTTGCGAGTAGTCTACGATGCAATTTAAAGGGAAGCCTGTGCCCAAAGGGTTAAATACTTCAGAATCTGTTAAATTAAACATGAAGCGAAAAATTCGACGGACTAACCAGATGAGAAATTAAATACGTTTTCCTAACAACACGATACTACTTCGTTTCCGCGAACGCGCGTGCATCGCGCAGAAATTTTCCTTCTTTTTTTCCCACCGATAGATAACAATTTGATCGAAACACTATTTTGCTAGCTGCTCGGCCAATAATTGTTGCAAAACATATTAATTAGTTAATGGATTGATCAATTAGTTATCGTAATTAATTGAATACGTTCTATAATATATAAATTAATTATCCGCCTCTCTAGATTAAAATCCACTTTGCCCACTCGAAGGCCGGACAATAGTGCGCGAGCAGGCGTAATTTATTAATCGGAAGCTAGAAAGCGGACTCGACGAATAAAATCGAGCGCCGCGAAAACGCAGCTCGTCGAGATCGTAAATCCGGTGTTAGAACGCAGCGAATTGGGATAGGTTTAAATGGCCGCTTAATGCTTCCAGTCGGTCTCGGACGATTACCCAACATATGCAGGTTTAGAACGGTTACACCTGTGCTTCGATCGCCGATAAGGAAATGCAAATTACACGCGGCGACAATCATCGCTGTCCACGCATGCTTTATTCGATGGCCGCGCCATTTGCAGCGACGCTGAATTAACTTGAATCCGCTCGAGGCTCGAGCAGCCTCTCTCTAACTCGTTTTTCGTCCACCGTTGCATGCCAATTCAATATTTTATGTTAATTTACACCTGCTAACAATAGGTAAATCGATCCCAGTAATTGGTAGCGCAGTTTAGACTGCGTTTAGATTTATACGCACAGCGCGCTCGCACTGTACGCGTTTCAATTTGAGCGCGACAAAGAAAGCGCCTTCTGCGTGGGACGATTCTCTGCTTGCAGGCGACAGACGCTCCGTTGGTCCGCAGAATTCGTATTCCTGTCAGCAAAAAGTGCGCGGTTTTCTCGCACACACGCTTCGTTCCCTACAACCCTGCAGGTAAATTCGACGCAATATATCTCACGGTCCCGCTACAGAATGCTGTAGAACAGCGTTTCCCAAACCGTGTCTCGCGAAACACTTTTGTATCACGAACAACTACTAAGCGTTTCTCAAAAATTATTTCTATGCGAGATTACAACTAAGAACCAAAATTTCCTTTGGTGCTCGAAAAATTTACAACTTAAAAGTGTTTCGCGATGAGAAAACGTTTCGAAACGCTGCTGTAAAAGGAAACAGGGTCGTTAAAAACGGCGGGGGGAGAAAAGGAAGGGCTGAATTAGCATGCAAATCGAACTCGAAGCTCGTAACGTGTAACGTATCCTACGGATTCGTGGCTGCGCTGTGGGAAGAAGACGCGAAGACGATCCCGTTTCCAGGCTTCCTTCCACGCGATCGTAATATCGAGTCGGTTTGGTCGTCGCGTAATTCGAGCGCGGCCGAGTCAGCAAATCACACGGTGCCCGTGTGATTTTCGAAAACGGCGCGCACACATGGCCAGGCGATTCGTCGCGGCGGCGAGAGACAAGGGAGCATGTGGTCGCAGCGTGTGTCCACCGTCGCTGGAGGCGTCCATCCCTCCCGCAACGCTGCAACATCTGCGGCCCGGCAGTTTTATCTGACGCGTCACGGCGTCCCCTGAAGAGGGACCGCGATCACGACGCCGCCGTCCCCCTTTCGCGGACCCTCGAAGATGCTGCATCAGGCCGCCACGCGTCCTCCTGCGATCCCAGCCACTGCTCGTAAAATCGAACGATTCTCTTGTTTATACGAGGGAATCGATCGACGACAGTTGGAGAACGCGGATGGATCTTCCTCGACGTAGAGGTTACTTCGATGGTATTCTCGTCTGGACACGGTCGAGAGCGCGGTGTAGCGTCACGTATCGCAACCCGTGATGGCGATGGTCGTGGTCGCTAGGTCTCTCGTTAATTTAATAAAAAAGAGACCGGAGTTGGTTTGAAGTGGACTGTATTTGTTGCCTTTCCAAATGTGTTGTGTTCGCTCTTCCAAATAAGTGCGAACTCCAATACTTGTGATGTTTCTTGCCTTAACTGAGTGTGTATGCTATGGAGTCTTGTTGTAATCTATGTTTCTGCGTGTTTTCCATCAAACATGAAATGTTTGATGGGTGTGTCGTGTCTTGGTAGGACAAGCGGATTCGTCTATTGCAATGTTACGCATGTTGGTGAGGGAAACGGACATCAAAACTGATTGAATGATGAAAACTTAGTACCCTCGGATGCCATACACGTGAATTCCGCGTGTCCTAACCTTCGACCGTAGCAAGTAATAAACCCAAGAAGCGCCTCGACTTAAGCAATGATTAATACAAAGGATTCGAAAGCAAAACTGTGACCGTCTAGTAGGCCCATGTAACAAAGAAGTAATACTATAGTTTGTCCCAAAGTAATGGCTTCTTGGATATTATTGCTGCTCCGTGTGAGAGTACGGTCGCCATGTGCTTACTGATAATTAACAATAGAGTTGGTTCGGTTCTGTCCGAACCGTATTGTAAACTGTCCCTTTTTTAATTTTCTGAATTTCTTTGGCTGGATTAGCTCGTTCGGTTGTTAAGACCGAACACGCGGTCGGCTCGGTTCTTTTCGCAGGCTCGGTACGGGGAGGTCGTTTTTTAGGAGGAGATGCGTGGGATGCTATTTAGCTCCCTTTGAAGTGGTTTTCAGTCCTCTCCGATGTTTATCTTGCACGGGGCTTTTGTTTGCTCGGTAGAAGATTAATTGCGATCCCTCGGTTTGGTGCGTCAACTGGGAATATCGCGGCGCTCGTAACGAATAGACCGCGGACGTTCGCTTCTCCGTTCATCCGTGCGGTGACAGGGATTTTTGTGGCGATGTAATCGATAAGGACTCGTTTAAAACTCGCGATTGGGCGCGAACGAACGACGACTCTTAACGTTCGAATTACGAAACAACGTTTCGCGCACTGCGCGTAGAATTTAATATCGTTCGAGAAGCAATTTAAAGTTCCCGAACCTCGAGGCAGTCTCCCCGGAGAATAAAGCGGGGTCTCGTTTCGAACTGGAGGGCTCTTAACCAAATAAACAATTTCAATGTAAACGGTGGCCCTTCAGAGCGCGTCACGTGTTCCGTGGGAGCTTTTTAATTCTGAGAAACGTGTCACTTCACTAACCCTTTAACTTCTCCCTTTTTTGTTTCAGGTAAGCGATAAATGTTTACCATGCCTCTTGGACCTCGCTCGAAGCGATTTTCGTGTGAGTACGCATTTCGTGAACGACAGTCGTGTCCTACGATATTGTTACTCGCGACGATTCTCGAGGAGCACGGTGTGTGTGTGTTTTTTTTTTACAAGTCGAAAACGTTTCGCCGCACGTTTTCGAGAGAGTTCGCGAAAGCGACCGCGTCGACATCCACTAAAAGGGAACCGTCTGAAATGGGAATACATCTAATGAAATAAAACGGGCGTTGCAGCGATAAAATATCAGCTGGTTGGTTATAAAATTCCAGCTCGTAAAATGACATTCGAAACGCTAGAAACCCAGTTGAGATAGTGTCGGTAAAAGTTTAATCCGAATTAAATTCGAACGGTTCCCTTGGGTTTATACGCAACGCGACTACTTCATTTCGCCCGTTTTATCCGTGTGTAAACCAAACGGCGCATAAACTGACCAATAATAAATAGTCCGCGTGCGTAGCGTAGAAAACAAACGAGAGGTGGAAAAAAATACGTAAAATGCCACGTGCGAGGCATACCGCGTGGATTCTCGACGTTTCGTGGTCCTAAATCCTGGATGGGACTGTTTGGACACGTAAAAGAATGGGCTGAGAAATTAGAAAAGATCCCGTGTCCGCAGCTTTCGAGGGGCTCGTGGAAGCAGCTTGCGACGTTTCTCGTTCGGGTCGACCCTAGCTGCGCATTCGAAAGTTTACCCCTGGGTCGCAATACGATCTGTTCGACACCAGGGGTGACATCCTTGGATTTATATCTCCCTGAACCCCCGTTTCATTTTCCCTTTGGTTATGCCACCGTTTAAAGCCACCCTTTCGACTCGCGTCGTCGGCTTACGAGTTACGAACTCGACGGCTAATGCTCGACGACCATCGTTCCCACCGCCTCGTCGCTGCTTCGTTAACGATCCACGATATCCTCAGACAATTTGGCGAGTGCCTCAGCGTCGAGTCGTTTACGCACCGCCCTGTCGAGACGTCCGAGTAAATATTAATCCTAATACAATATCATAATATTCTCTGATTAGATTAGAACGTAAGCAAATTCCAAGCTCTATTAGGATAACAGATCCCCAATTAACATTCGTTCGCAAACTCGCCGCGCACAACCCGGCAACTACGCCCGTATTCTCCAATCAAGGACTAACCCTTTATGCTCAATTGGTACCGCCGCAACGACCACGCTTAATGCACGCGATGACTCGACGATCTCGCGAGAGACGTTTTAAATTCGACGGGTCAAAGTTTCGTTCGACGGACAACGCGAGCCACCGCGGGTCTCGCAAATATCGCCGATCCCAGCGATCGATCGGTCCTCCAGTTCACTGCCAACTGTGAGATACCTCGTGCCAACAGTCTCTACCAAAACTACGAGACACCTCGCAGCAAAGTAGTCGCGCTTCGCGTCACAAGTTTAGATCGACTGCGACTCGTCACGCAACGAACACGACACAAATACAAACTCGAAATCTCGGCGCCCAGGGCGAAACTCTCTAAATTTAATCGCGGTCCAGGTAAGACGCAGCCGCCAGAAGGTGGATTTAATTCGTGCATCGGTGTCACGCGGTTCCCAGGGCAGCTACTGGTCACGTTTCGACGAGGCTTTCGAGGAGATTGAAAAGGTGGACGAGCCACGGTAGGCGGACGAATCCAAGCTACCGCGACCTGTCAATCAGCCTAAAGAGACATCAGTCAACGCGCGCGAACAAAGATTCGCCGGCAGACGTCATCGGGGTCAATTGCGTGCGAGGTTTAACGAGCTGAAATCGAATCAGCACGATCCAATATACGAGGGGGATGGTGGCCTCCGTTTCATAATCTCCCGCGCGGTCATTCTGGGGAACCGTGGTAATTTCTTCGCGGGAACTCCTCTTCCCCGCCCTTTTCAACCCCCTCGAAGCGATTCGTAGGAAAAGAAACGTCGCAGCCGCGTTGTTTCAGGGCTTGGCGAACGTTCTGTTGGATGGAACGCGGTTCGTTCTCGAGGGAAGGTCGAGGGAACGCCGCGAGGAATAATTTGACGCGCGAGCTGCGCATTTCGCGTCCCGGAATGTTTAATTAGGATTAATTTAACGACACGACGTTTCTTTTTATCGCGTTATCGCGACACGTATTCAACGCGTTACCCCGTTAAATGAATAATTTCTCGTACGTAAACTCGGCTGAACGCGGAAACGGGAGATAAAGGGGGAAAGAGAGGGCCGCGATTTTTTTCGAATAAATTACCCTCCCTTTCGCCCGTATTCGGCGCTTAAAATTATTCAATACGTGATTTATTTGAAACGCAAATCTCTCGGATAACGAGAGCTGAATAATTCAATATCTAGGTCACGGTAAACTTTGCCGGTATCTCTTTTTATTTTAATTAAAACGTTACTTTCCCTCGAGCCTCGAGCGGACTCTGAATCGCGATGCTGGATCCCGCTCTGTTATCGCGCGCTTTCGAGAAAGCGTACGCGCGATTAAAGTCGAGAACCGTCGTGTCCTCCTGAGCGCTCGCGTAATTTCTTTTTCTTTTTCTCCCCCACCCTCTTTTTCAACAACCTCGATCGCGTAACCGTTTGCGAATGAACGATCGATCGCGAGGAGAGTTAAGCGGCGTCCAGATCGTTCAACTTTGCACGAGAAATTCGAGGGGCGGAGGCCGGGACAAATCCGAGTGGCAATTGACACGAGAAGTTAACCCCGATTGTCCCGTTGGCCCGTGTCATTCACCATTTAACTCCGTAGCCGGCGGACGGAATCTCGAGGAGAAGTTTCGTGGAGTTTGATGAGTCACGGTTACACCAGCCGATAGAATAGATGTTCCCTATGCGCAGGGTGGCTTGCGAAAGTATTCGAACGCTTGGGTGGCCAACCATCGACGAGTGGGACCGCGTCGATCTTCGTACGCGCGCGAAAACAGAAAAAAAGAAAAAAGAAAAGCTGACGTTCCTCGAAAACGAGAAATTGCTGGGTAAGATATTTCAATCGGAGAATTCGTGATTATGGATATACAAAAAAAACGGAAATTTGATAAAGCGATGAAAAGCAATTATTTGTTTCAATTTCGAAGGCACGCGCACAGGCGTAAATGGGTCGTGGCTGTGCTTTCGCGCGAATTCCCGCGGCTAGGTTGCAACGATTGCAACGACTGCGATAAATGCAACGGGCGATGGGTCCGTTTTTATCGAGACGCGGAATTTGTTGAAAATTATTGAATTTTTATGCGTCTATCCGGCTCGCGTTCTGTGATTGACCGTTCAATACGCATTTCGTTGGTCGTAGAAAAATATGGCATCCGCGGCGCCAGGTGGTGAGTGCACGCGGCGTAAAAAAAGAAAAAAAAAAAAAAAAACGAGGACGATACGTTATAAACGATGCGCGATAAAAAATATTACGTCGCTTCCTGGTGCTTCCCTTACGTGAAGTGCAATTGATAAGGCGAAGCCCGAGGGTTCGTGGCTTAATCTGCAAAAATCAGGCGTCTCCACTTCAGGTCCGTCATATTTTCTTCTTTTTTTGCTGCTACAGCGTCGGGGAGGTTTATACGAGAAACTGTTTTAATAATCCGGGAGAGAGGACGCGTTAGAAGCAGCAAATGGACGGAATGAAATTTACGCGTCGAGAAACGATTTTACCGAAGCGTTAATGGGTTCGCCGTGTGCTTAATAATCGTCATATTCTGCTGAAAAAAGTCGAAATTTGATTCCGTCACACTTGTTCGTTCAAACTGTTTTCTCTGCGATTTTATGAAATCGTACAGACGTTGGATGCCAACTCATCATTTCACGAGCCATAGCTATCATCGCTATCCTTATCATATACCCCAAATATTACTCGTTCCTTGCGTCACTTCGAACCCACGTCTCATCCTTGACTCTTGGCTACTCCCTCAAACCTATGAAACTATCCCTTTCCAAGCTCCTTACAAAATTCCTTAAATACCAGCTCTAAAAAGCCAGAGCAGCTTTCATATTCATAATTCAGAATTCAACGCTTCGCGCTAGATCACATATTCGCATACCTCGTGAATGAAACCTTTCTTTGGCATTTGAAAAGAGTTGCGCTCGATTCCTTCGACTCTGCTCAACCAAGAATCCAACACAGTGACGTCCTACTAGTTCTATGAAGTAATTAACGAAGTAACGAAAGTAACAACGCGCGAGAGTCGACGTAGAAACTGTCGTCCACCTCTCGAGATCGCAGGATCGATCGATCGTTGTTAGACGACCGATCGCGTGACAGAAACGGCATCAAGTATCGTTCCAGATCGTAACGACGAAGTTAATGGGCCCACGTTGGACAAGGAGTGCACAGTTATGGGAAGGGAGTATCTCGTTCATCCTGGCGTAACGCGTATATATCGTCTGTCAGGAAATCGTATAACTGTACGTTATGCTCTGGGTAATTAGATGATCCCTCGATTTATCAACGAGCAGGGGCCTCGTCCCGGTTATCCAGCATTAAGCTAGTTAAATCGGGGGAAACTAGGTGAAAACTCGAGATATCGCGTATATCAACGATTACCAGCGGCGGATCTGCTTAAAGTAATTTCCGTCGGATCCGATCCGCTTCACCCCCGCTGTCGCAGAACAAACATTCGCGGTATTCGTACGAAATTCGCGCTCGAGCCGCGCATTCGCCAAGGAAATTTATACGCGCGCCATTTCTGGAGCAACCGACACGAACGAAATAAAGTACTTCCGATTGAATAATTACCATGCGCCACGTGGAGGAGGAGAAAAAGAGAGAGAGAGAGAGAGAGAGGGAGGGTGAAAAGGGGGAATGCAATATTTTCGAAAACGGTTCGAGTAATTCCGTTTAAATCGAACGGCACCGTATTTTCCTTGCTAATAGAAATTCAGTGGGTCGCTTTTCGTTGGTGATACGAGCCGACAAAACGGCGCTGTAAATATCGCGCGGTACAAAAAATATCGGAATTCGTTAAAACAATTACAACGCGGTTCGAGGCGCGCGCTGCGATGAACGGAAAGTATTTCATGTCGACGGAGGAATCGTTTTCAGATCGGCCACGTCGGTGCCTCTCTCGCGTTGTTCTTCCGAGCTTTCCGCGCCAACTCGTACATTTTCGATCCCTCGATTCTGCCCGTTTCAAACGCGAAACCATTCGGCTACGATTTCTCACCAGCCGCGATGATAATCGCTCCTCTTCACGGTTTCGCGCGATCCGCGTATAAACGTGTTCAGTGGCACAGAACAATTTAGTTTTCTCTTTTTTGTTTCCATAGACATCTGCTGAACAACTGTTCCTAGCATTAACCCTTAGAGCTCTAAATACTCCTGGCTGAAATGTTCCGTAGGGACGAATATTTTTTCGCCACACTGAAGTGACTATTCAAGACGCAAACAGTAATTATTTATTAAAGGATTTTTATGACCCTAACTCTGATCAACCGCTATCTAAGGAAGGCAAATTACTAACGAGTGCCTCTGTATTAATTTTACACGAAAATGGTGCAAATTGATTGAAAAAATCGGCAAACGCATATATGCGCCCTTAGTCCAGGCCGATGACTTAGAGAAAACACATAAATGCGGCTATAGGTCACACGGATGACTTTCGCCAAACGCATATATGCGTCCATAGAGCTCTAAGGGTTAATAGCATCCACGAAGCCATTACTTTAGAGTCAAGGTTTAGCCCTTATCCTTTCCTACATATGTCTGCCTTTTTTCGTTTTCACTTTCCAATCTACACATCGTTCGAGTCAAGGCGCTTCTTGGGTTTATTACTCTTGCTATGGTCGAAGCTTAGGACACGCGGAAATCACGTGCGCGTCACTCAAGGGCACTTTACCATTTCTCTTTCTCTTACATTTTTCATCCAATTAGCTTAGACGTCCGCTTCCCTCACCAATTTCGTAAGATGACAATTCACGAATCCGCTTGTCCTTTCGAAAAAAAAAACACACCTACTCTCCACCTTTCATTTTTTCTAAAACACAAATTTTTGAGACAAGAACCATTCGGTCGGTACAAAACGAAACTTTTGGAATTTGTTCAACGCGTTGACTGACCGCGTTCGATATTGTTTAATATCGCTGGGAAGTCGCCGTCCGAATATTTCGACTCTCCGCAGTCGAGCGTTTTAATTGGCGACTGGATAATTTTTCGATTGTACTTCATAAAATTGCCTTGTTGATCCGCGCCTCGGAACTTAATTAAATTCCCTTTCTCAGCGTCCTACTTTTCTTCCTTTCGGCCCGCCGGTTTTCATCCGAGGCGAGCGAAAAAAAAGTCGAAAATCGATCCCCGGTTAAACCAGTTTCGGTACGCGCTCCCTACAATGGTCGACGGTTAAATAGGTAATTAAAAAATATTTTTCCGCGTTACGGGTCTACGCGAGTCATTCCTCTGGTCGCGCTTAACGCGGTTCGCAGTTCCGTTGGAATCTTAATTAAAAGCGCGCGGCTCGAAACTTGGCGAAGCTCTCAGAAACAGAAGCGTCGCCGGACAGGAAGCGAAGAAAAAAGGAGAGAGAGAGAGAGAGAGAGGGGCGAGACGCGAGACTTGTCGTTCCTCCGTGGAAATATAAAATATTTTCGCGTTTCGACGGCGCGAAAGGAAAACAAACGGAGCGAGGGGTGGGCGAAAAGGAGCAAACAGCGGGTGGCTGTGTGCATGGAGCGGCGAGGAGAGACGCAAAAAAAGAGGGAAAAACGGCGGAGCCCGGGTCTGGGCCAGGTAGGGAGATAAATTTTGACTCGTAAATTTGCCGGGGACAGAGGTGTGTCGACGCAGGAGAGAGGAGTGAAATCCGCGTGCCGCAAAAACACGCTCTTTTGTGCGGGCGAAATGCGAAATGGAACGCGTCCTCGCGCGCCACTTCTATGCTTTCTCTATTGAATAGAGCTGCCGCGCGAGGAACCAGCGGGAGGAATCCGCGCGAACGTTCGTCCAGTTTCGGGCTGGCGCTGTGAAATTAATTAAAAACGACGCGCGGGAGCGAAATTTTACTTTCGCGCGACACTCGCGACGCGACGGAATTATCGAGGGAGGCTTCGACGAGGAGATTTAACGGGTCGGGTGACGACGCGGAGATAAACGAT
The DNA here is from genome assembly GCA_963969225.1 of Xylocopa violacea. Classification (NCBI taxonomy): domain Eukaryota; kingdom Metazoa; phylum Arthropoda; class Insecta; order Hymenoptera; family Apidae; genus Xylocopa; species Xylocopa violacea. Next base: position 42,020,903 of record CAXAJV010000002.1, read on the forward strand.
CGGTACAGATCGCGAGCGATCCAATTAGTTCGGTTTCGAGCGTTCAGGAGTTCACGAGTCTTGAGGGTCTTAACTATCCGCCTCTTAAACTCGTGTCGCTCATGGAACGCTTCATCATCGATTTATAGCTCGATGGCGGTGTCCTAGATTTTTCTGCCTCTTTTTACGCTCCCGTGAACCGTGCCCGCCTAGCTTTTTAAGTCCGCGACTTGGATTAATGATCTGCCGGACGGGTCTGTTAGGAATTTCTGACGTTCACCCCCTCCGTTATATCTTAATTCCGAATTTTGCGCCAACGTCGCGAATTTTTCGTTTCGACTCGCTCTCTCTCTCTCGAAGGTTAGCCCTTAGAGCTCTAAATACTCCTGGCTGAAACCATCGCTGGAGCCGGAATACTTTTTCGCCACGCTAAAGTGACTGTTCAAGGCGCAAACAGTAATAAACTATAGTGATTCTTTTGCAGAAGGTTAAATAATTAAAGACTGTTATGTTTGAGTATTAAAATTATGTATTATAAACATTAAATTTTGCAATCAACTAAAAAACTTAATTTGATATTTACAACAGGAATTAATAATTTAATTGTGTGTGAAAAATTTCAAATCAATTATCAATGACTGCATATTGACTGAAAAAATCGGCAAACGCATATATGCGCCCTTAAATGCGGTCGTAGGTCACACGTATGACTTTCGTCAAACGCATATGTGCGTCCATAGAGCTCCAAGGGTTAGAGCTAACCGCAAGAACGAAAATCCAGCTTGCGTTAACAACCTCGATGAAATAGAAAGCACTTTATCCCGAAAAGGAGAAGAGTTAGAACAGACGCGCGGAATGGCATTACTTTCCCGGAGCGTGGCACAGTTCACTCGATTATTAACCTTAAAACATTTCGCGAACGAGCGAAACGATAATGGGCGATAACCAGCGGACCAGGAGGAAACAGAAGGAAATATGGAAACGACAACGAAGGGAATACTAAAAATAAAAAAAAATAAAAAAAAAAACGCGAGGAACGACGGTGAAACAACGGCGAAAAAAAGACTCGCGGAGGTAAACGGGGACTCGGAACGAGGGCGCCTCGCTTTTTCAAGAGAGCCGCCCTTTAAGCAATTTTATGAAAATCCGATAATAACGTCGCTCCCGAACCGACCGGACTCTTTTCACCCTGCTTTTCCCCCTCGAGTCGCCGCGTTCCTCATCTGTCCACGGTTACGACTATCTCGTAAATAGTTTCTGAACGACGCTGACGAGCAAGTTGATTCGTGGGATATTGAAACTTCCGAGATCGAAACTCGAACGCGGCTGTATCTTCCACGGCATAAAGATCGCGTTCAGGAGAGCTGCGATAAAGGGAAAAAATCAAAATTTATACGTTTACTCCGATGGCTCGCGACGCGTCGAAGGGTCCGCCATCGCGGAAACCGGACGTTCCCTAAGTGGCTGCGCTCTGTAATACTTCCGTCACGTTCGAACGGCACATAAAATTAGCAGAGGATTCTTCCGCCACGTACGAGAACCGTTCTGAATCGTGAATGAGAGGGAGAGACTGTGGCAGGACGCAGACAGAACCTGGTGCATACGCAGGGAACCGGATGGTCCGTGTAGTGTTTTTGAACTTGGAACTGGATTAGCTGGCCAGGCTCTCGGTGCCTTCGAGTGCTTGTAAGCCGGACGGAGCTCGTGTAGAATGTTTTCCGTGGTCGTTGGAACCGAAAGAGGTAACGAGAACCGATTGCCGGATCCTGGAGCGCGCCCCGCCGATTGAATTAGACCTAATCGAGCTTATGAACTTTCGGTACGATTGCGGGATCTCGGTGAATTGGATCGTTCTGTATGGAGATCTCGCGAGCTTTCCTCCTTCGGATTTTCCGCGGCGCTTTTTGCCAAAAATTCTGCGAAATCGGCGCTCGGATATTAAAAATGAAAAGGAACGGAATATGGCGGAACGAGGCGCTTTATCGTTGATTAATTTAGAACGATCGTTCTTTTTCGATTACGTCGTTCTCTTTTACCCTGATTTTCCTCATTTTTCTTTTTTCCCCTTTAAGCTTATGGGTTTCGATATATCGTTTTGTAATGCACATTCATTTGGCATTAGCTACTAGTCGGTTTTCAGGTATTCAACGGAGCTTATCCCCTTTTCCGCTCTGGCTCGTTTCGAACAATTCCATGCATGGTTTATAATGCTTAAATCAAAGCTCCATTTGGTCCGGGGTTTTTGAAAAATCGCTCAGCCGGATAAAATCACGAATGACCGATGATGTCGACGAAACTTTTGCTGGAATCAATTAAGAGTTCGCTTATGAATCAAATTATTCAATCAACTCGTTCAATCGAATCATGTAATGGATCATAATTAAGCTTGATTGACCGGTCAATCGTGAGCTTAATTTCGACTAATCAATCATACGTAATCGTAATTGTTTCGTTACCGATTTCATTTTACACCGAATTGTAATATCAATTACCATCGTCGAATTAGAAGCGGCAGTCGAAAGGGCAACGATTGACGCGTCCTTCGAAAATACCAGCGAGCGGAAAAAGGTTGAACAACGTTTAATTAAACCTCTCACTTTTCTATCGCACGCAAACTTTCGTGGGGCTTCCTGTTTATTAGTCGATCGCTAAAGTTCGCTCGTTGCTCTCGATAAAAGTCTTCCTCGAGAACAAAGATACGTTACTCGCGTCGAGAACAAATATATTTTCTGTACGTTCGCAACATTTATCGCAACCCCAGGAAACAATTATCGTTCGTGAACGCGCTGTACACGAAAATTGGAGACGGATGCAGCAAATACTCGCAAGCTATTCTATTATCCATCGCCGCACCGATCATATTTGAAAGCCACTCGAACCCTACCCTCGACCGTCGTCCAAAGAACTCGACGCAGCCAACCGCTCCTTCCTTAATTAATCAAAACCCCATCGAAGCTGACTCTTGGAACCATCGCGACGCTTCGAGGCGAACGACTCGCGCGAAACGAACAGCCAGCATAAGCTGCGCGGTTACGTCTTCGACGTCATCTAAGAGTTGTCGCGGGATCGTCGCTTAATGGCTCGACAGAGTCGTTCGAGTCGGATTAATCGGATTTTCCGTCGTTTCATTACGCGGAGGGTCTGCCTCGATCGCGACGAGAGATCGAACTGGCTTAATCGACCCGTGATCGTTCCTTTCCTGCCTCCTATTTAGGGTAACGACGACGTTTCACCCGTTTCGCTGGAGAACGGTCCAGCTGGCCTCGGTGGATTTCGATGGGGATCGATTACGATCGATCGACGGCGCAGCGACGTTCCGTTTCCTCGCGCGAATTCGTACGAAGAAAAGGAGCGGAAAGGGACACTGGATCGATAGCCAGGCTGATAAATAAAGTGGAGCAACGTCCAGCTTGGCTCGAAGGCCCTCCAGGCCCTGGTTACGTAGCTCGCGTCTCGCGAACTTTGATTTACGTTACCGGAACCCAAGTTTCCCGCACCGCGGCTACGCCCTGGCTTTTCCTACCGATAACACGCTCGATTTTTGTAGGACGAAAGTTCACGACTTCGTGATTAAAACTAACGGGACGCGAGGGGGGGTGGCGTCGGCGTCGGTCGATGTTTGCCTGTAAGCGTCTCCGCGTCGAAGACGCCAACCGACGATGGGAGGCTCGAGCCTCGAATCTGGCATTTTACACGATCCAATCTCCGCTGCGCTCCTTTTCACGGGATCGTCGCGCTATAATTCCGCGCAGGATGGGACGAGGAACGATTTCTCGTTGGGACCCGGGCGAATTAACCGGCGCTTAAAGAAGCAGCGCGACGCGGTTCTATTTAACGGTTATTCCCCTTCGACGGAGATAAAGAAAGGCGCCCAGGGGAGCGGAGTCGCGTAATTCGTAGTTAATCCGCCTCGGATTCTTCGTAATCGGCCGGCAGCGAGTCCGGGTATTCCGATTCGCCGATCAGCCGTGCCTTCTCCACGGTGTTAAACTTTTCTACGGACGAAACGGTCAAATGGACGGGCAATCAACCGTGCCGGCTGAATATTCCGATATCGAATTAAAAGTTGGCCGTCTGTTGGCTGGGGAACGCGCGGGGGTTGGGCGCCCAGCTGGAGGGAAATAAAATTCTTCCGCCGCGTCCTGGAAACTCCGCTGGCAGACGGGAACGGGGCAAGAATTCGTAAGCGTTCCCTGGTTAGCCTGTTTAAAGCGCGTCTCGTTCGCGTATACCGGGTGTTCGAGGCGTGGACGAGTCGACGTACTTGTCTGCTTTCCAGCGAGGCCACTGCCAAGGGAACGAGCTTGGAAGAATCGCCCTCCTCGATGATCCTTAATTTTCATTAGGGAAATTGCAAGAATCGCTCGCGTTTCTCTTTCACCCCTTGCATTGTCTTTTATCCACTTAACGGAGGTTTGTTTTCTCAGAAATTCTGTACGCGCAGTTGCGTCAAACAGAGCTCGAGTCGACAATAAACTATGGATGAGTAGAGTTTCACGTGGCGCAGTTCGGTTTGGTTGGCAGTAGTTTGTGCGTAACTTTTGTCGAACGCGCTCGGTTCGAGAACGCAGTGGCGAGCAGTGAAATTGGTCAGACGCTGATCTAGATGCTCGTTGTACGCTTGTGTGGACAGGTTTGGACATTTCTATGGGCTAGAAACTCTAATTTTTCATAACCATTTTACAACTATTTTATCATGGTGAAAAAATTAACCTTTTGCGTTCGAGAGGCGACTCTCAGTCACCATCGCGTTTCATTCGGCAACTCGAGTTTTTCATCGACTGATTTTTAGTTTTGAAGCTCTAAATTGATTTTCAACTGTTGAAAAGCGAGATCGATTGTATTCACAAGGAAATTAGTGATGAAGAAATTGATGTACGACCGAAAAAATGGTCGACTGCGAAGGGTTAATATCGCAGAGTGCGAATGATTTTATTGCGTGGAAGCTCGGGATGTTATAATTGCGAATCGAGATGTAATTGAGAATATCGTCTAATATTCAATATTTGACACACTCCGTGTGTGCGGAACAAAGGATTGCACGAAAAGTCCGGGAGAAAGAACCGAGAATGTTCGATTAATGAACGTAGAAAAGGACGCGCGTGCAGAGCGCGAGTTTTAATTGAAGAAGAGCAACGAAAAGCGTACCTTCCTCGATTATAAATAAAGCAAACCCATCAGTTGCCGCGATATATTATTCTTCCTAATCTTTATTACTTTCCATCGACTTTCGAACGTCCACCAACGCACGATCACCGATCGAACGACAGAATTCGATGGATTTCACGACCGCGTTCCGGGTGCACACGCACCTACACGTGGATCTCGCGGTCGCGTCTCGCGTTACCGTGAGAAAGGTAGGCCAGGCGAAAACTCGATCCCGTATCGATCGATTGTTATGAGAATCGAACTGGTCGAGAGTCGTCCGTCTACTGGTTACACAATCTTCCTTCACCAACGCGATGCTCGCGTCAGAACGGTCGCGGATCGTGTAGTAGATCGGTGATCCTCGTGGAAGCTGCCTCTGGATCGCGTCTCCGGCTGTCTCGAATTCCTGGGAACCTTAGACGCGACTACGATCGCGCTGCTGTTCTCGTTCAGTTTCATTCATTACTATTCTCGCGAGCAGAGGTATCGGTTTTCTTCGTCGTTGTCTCTTTTCACGGGTTTACTTTCTACAACGAGGCACGGCCTTGAGGTACGCCTGCTCTCTCGGAGTATGTGAAAGTTCGCAGGGTTTGGCGGATTCTGTAACGGCTGAATGGGGGTATTGTTGGGCCGCGGTTTCGCGCGCGCAACATGTGGCGCGCACGAGGTGTTGCGAGCTCCCGTGGTTCCTTTTGTGCGAAGTTCCTTCTGGAAAGGATTTTTTCTTGGGTTGAAACCTTCGATGGGACTCGCAGTGTCCAGAGAATTGTTTGAGGTGCTCGATACTTGTTAGTTATCTTGTCTTGTAAAAATAATTAACACTTTTCTTTTGTGGTTCCTTCTGGAAAGGATTTCTTCTTGAGTTGAACCCTTCGATGGGACTCGCAGTATCCAGAGAATTGTACGAGGTGCTCGATACTTGTTAGTTATCTCGTCTTGTAAAAATAATTAACACTTTTCTTTTCTGGTTCCTTTTATGCGAAGTTCCTTCTGGAAAGGATTTCTTCTTGGGTTGAACCCTTCGATGGGCCTCAGAGAATTGTACGAGGTGCTCGATACTTGTTAGTTATCTCGTCTTGTAAAAATAATTAACACTTTTCTTTTGTGGTTCCTTCTGGAAAGGATTTCTTCTTGGGTTGTACTCTTCGATGGGACTCAGAGAATTGTACGAGGTGCTCGATACTTGTTAGTTATCTCGTCTTGTAAAAATAATTAACACTTTTCTTTTGTGGTTCCTTCTGGAAAGGATTTTTTCTTGAGTTGAACCCTTCGATGGGACTCGCAGTGTCCAGAGAATTGTTCGAGGTGCTCGATACTTGTTAGTTATCTCGTCTTGTAAAAATAATTAACACTTTTCTTTTGTGGTTCCTTCTGGAAAGGATTTCTTCTTGAGTTGAACCCTTCGATGGGACTCGCAGTGTCCAGAGAATTGTACGAGGTGCTCGATACTTGTTAGTTACCTCGTCTTGTAAAAATAATTAACACTTTTCTTTTGTGGTTCCTTCTGGAAAGGATTTCTTCTTGGGTTGAACCCTTCGATGGGACTCAGAGAATTGTACGAGGTGCTCGATACTTGTTAGTTATCTCGTCTTGTAAAAATAATTAACACTTTTCTTTTTGCGCGACACGTACGTCGATGATCGAGTTAATCGTACTTAACGAGCTTCGTACGCGGGGTTTCGTATCAGATTTTGACGATGACGGGGGATAAAATGGTAGCTGAAAGCAGGAGTTCGAAAAGCTCTTTTAAGCTGGCGAGCTCTCGGAGAGTAGCTAGAAAGGAGCGCGAAAATCCCGGGATTAGCTTCATAACGGTAATTTAGAGTCAAGTATATTCGTATCCAGACGTCTGTCTGATTTTTAATAATTTATCAGCGCTAACCGTGCGCTCGCTTCGAGGCGTCCCGATTTAATCGCAGCGGGTCAAGTAGAAAATTCGATTCGAAACTGTTTCGTATCGCTCGAGCAATTTTTATTCGAACGCGAGAGAACAAACCGTCCAAAAATATTCGAATCGTATTTTCGAATGATAATTTTGGAATTCCATCGCACCCCATCCCCCAACGGGTCGCGGAATAAAACTAATTTCGCGTGGTCGTTCGTTCGAGCAACTCGCAAAGCGGCCAACGGCGCTGGCCGCTCCTTCGTTTAATTAATATTTTAGCAGGCTGTTTGGCAGCGTTTCAAAAATTCCGGCTCAGCCGCAGGGACGCGGCGCGAATTCGATGCCGTCGACGGATATTTATTCGCCCCGTTTCGGCGTTTGTCCCTGCCAGTCGCCGATATATCGCGCGTCACGTCGCCCAATAACGCAAATGAATAAACGATTTTTTGCATTAACGTTACACGCGTTCCCCGCGTGCCACGTTCGCTCGGATCGGGTCCGCGTTCTATCGCTGGAATTTATTATCTCGACACGCCGGATTCGGTTTCTCCGAGTTTCATTTTAATCGATCGACGTCGCGTGATGTATCGCGGCCGCGTGCGAAAGTAAAAGCTTTCGAATTCCCGACTGCAGGAGGAGGAGGAGTGCTGGCGGAAACAAAAGGGGACGTCGATGGAATCCGTCGTGGTTGATCACTTTGTTCGACGTTGTCGAGCGTTTCTCTTCGCGTCGCTTTATTTATTTGCACCGCGTTATATTTCGGTGTCTTTTGTTTGCTTTTTAATACGCGAGTCGACTCGCTGGGTAGACTGGAACTCGAGGACGAGTAAAAGGGTTCCATCTAGGGATCCATCGAATTCGCCACCTCGCGACGCCGTTCGCCTAATGTTTGTATCGCCCTAAATCTCCGCTTCCGTTGCGTAAATTACGATTGTATCGGACGCCAGCGGCTCCTTTTTCTCAATAAAACCCGATACAGTCGGGTAACATATTGCGATGGCTTTTATAAATTTCTGGCCGAAAAGAGCCCCGTTGAAATTTATGTGCTCCATCGGAGCTTTCTACGTTACGTCTCTAAAAAGGAAGCCCGCGCGAATTCATATTTCTACCAGCCGGCAATAATTCCTCTCTGCCTTTTTTAACCAGAGCAGAAATCCCGCGGCAGTTCGCCGTGTTTTCGCAGCGCGGATTATTTATACATCGATATCGATCGTAAAAGGGAATAACCCGCGCGTGTACCGCTCTGTCTTGCGATCTTTTTTTTCCCCCTGCTCCTCTTCGCTTTTATTTTTCACGGTTTTTTTTCTATTTTTTTTTTCCTATTTTTCCTTTATTTTCCTACGCGCGCGTTTTTGTTTTAATCGACAAGCAAGCGATGGCTGATCGAGCGGATCGTCGGGGCGTAACGCGAGCTGGTACCGAACGCCATCGTGCACCACGTGCGTTCGATAAGAACCGCGGTGTCGAACTGCGAAAGACCATTGGAATGCGGTCGAGCCGCATTTTCGCTTCCTGTATCTCGCGCGTTCTCGCGATCATTGTCTCGTAACTGACGGATATTTCGTAAAAACGCTCGCGAAACCCTCGCGAAACCCTCGCTCGAGGGCGAGCTAGCAGCGAACCCGTCAAGGTCGAGGGTTCGATCGCGATCGAAAGACCATCGCAGTCATCGCCTCGCAATTTAAATCGACGAACGGAACGCCTCCCGTAATCTTTCGTCGTGACTTTCCACTCTCGCGATGTAGATCGAGTTATGCGAGAGGAGTGCTAAAAGGTTTCAGCCTCGCGAGAAGTTCGAGTGGCTCGCGCGCCCCTCTGAAAAGCGACAAACTCGCGAAAAAAGTTCCGACGACCGTAAACCGTGCGAGGCGAAGAACAATCGAACTTCTTGTTGGGAACCGTCGCGCGAGCACGAAGGAAAGCTTCGAAATTTCGCGACAACACTCGCCGCGAGTGCCGCGTCCCGTCGCTGAACGATCGCCTGGTTTCGTTCCGCGTTCTCCAAAATGGTGGACGTCTCTAATCTGATAGGCAACGATTTCTGAGGTTCGCGATTGTTGTTCGCGTTAATTACACGGGTCGACGTAACAGAACACAGTGGACATCGAGCGCGGGTAACAGAGCCAAATGAAGAGTTCAATTCGACCAATGCTTCGTACTCTTCACAATTTTCTAGATCGACCCACCGTGCCACCGATCAACCGAGACAAATTGGTGGGTAGCGCGTTTCAGGGGGAACGAACGATCTCCAACTCTTTATACAAATCAGTTACGAGCCCTTAGACACGCGTAGCTGCATTCCAATTGCCAAGAACTCCGTTTCCCAAGTCTCGAGTGGATTACAACCGCGCGTAACGCCCGTACAAACAACAGAACGTGCCCAATCCTTCTATCTTCATTACCATCGACGCTCATCGGGCCCAGGTACCCGAGCGAATTTCCAACCCTCGCGTTTACCCCAATAACAACTATAATCCCATCGTCGAAGCTCTCGACCGTCCGCGTCGGGGGAATTCGGCTCGTTACTGTGCGCGGATCGCGCTTAGGCTCGCGTCGAATAAGGAAAACCACCGTTTTCCTCGTACGAGCATCTGCTCCTCGAGAAACAGACCGCGTGTATCGCGACGTGACCAGGTTCGCGGATTAAGCCTCGCGCGGATTAGTCGACTCGACTTGGAGCTAAGGTAGGGCCCTTCGATTTAGGTAACTCGACTCCTTAATGGCCCCTCAAGATCTCGCGACTGTCTTTATCAGCGAAATTCACCAGCGTCCTTGAGCAAACAGCCAGGTGCGAATCGACAAAAAGGTGCTCGCGCGATTCGAATTCAAACAGCTCGATCGAGCCGACTCTGGATGCGCGCCTCCACGTATATGGTCCCGATATCGAACCCCGTTCACGGCCGTTCCGCTGGTTCGCCCATCGTTATCCTTTCCATTTCCAGCGCGAATCATTCGAGGCGATATTACCATTCAGCTGACGATAAGTGGAGCCAGCGAAGAAACTGCGTTGCTGTCAGTCGCGTTAATAAATTCGATTTAATTGATTCCCAATTAGTTTTTATCAGGCAGATACGAGTCGGACGTTCGTCTAGCGGACTCTCGCTTTGGTTTTCATATCCGTCGAGTACGTATAGTGGCGAGCCGCCTTTTTTCCGGTTCGAGGAACGCTTCAGCGTTACTCAATCGTTGCTTCGAAGGAATTTGTCGCGCGTCAGGTTCGATTCCCTTCAGCATCGGTTAAGAGGATGATAGAGGAACGATGAGCAGAGCCGGAGGGGAGCGACAGGTTGGGCCACGGAAACTGGTTACAGATTGGTTTCCGGGAAGTGGTTATCGACGTCGATGAAATTCTTTTGATTGATTGGTTCGCAGCTGTCCGCGGAACCGGACGACCCGCCATTACCTTCGAACGCGTTTCTTAATTACGGTTTAGAAGCTCTCGCGACTCGTCCGACACTTTTTTCTTACGCAGAGAAAGCGGGGGTTTTCGTTGAAAAAATTGGGACAGCGATGAACCGCGTCGTTACATTCTCAGGAAGAAATGCGATCACGACTGCACGGTTCTCGAATCGTTCATCCTTTCCCTCCTCCCCTCGAATATTTTTTTTTTTTTTTTTTTCTAATTGCGATCACAAAAGAGACGCGACTCGTTCCAGTTGCGCGCATCGCTATGCGTCGCGAATAAAAACAGGGAAGCTTCAATTCCATTTTCTACGTATTTTAAGCAACCGCGCAGCGTCGTTGTCCCGGTTTGTCGCATAAAAATACTCTTTGTTGCACTTCCAGCCTATTGAATCCTCACAAAGATACGACCGCGAGACAAAAAACAGCCGGAGGGGCAGAGGGAGGGGCTGATTGTACATGGAACTCCCCGAAGAAATGAAAGAAACGCGAAACAATCAGGTATCGGGGGATTAATCCGTTCATTGTTAGATTGGCGTGCTGGATAGAATTCCATAATATCGCGTTCCCACGACAAATGAATATTTATTCAACATCCCGCGATCGGTCCGCCGCTTTCTATTTTAATCTCATCATTCTTCGTATTGATTTCATAGACAACCAAGAGGACGGTGCGGGGGGAAAGCGAGGCGAGCAAATAAATAAATGGAAAATGAGGAAAGCGATACTATAGAACGAGAATTCTGAGTACAGCCGATCGCAAAAGCGTGCGGGACGCGAGTTACCAAGACTCAACGATCGATTCGCACCGAAATCGATTGTCGTCACGTTTGCGCGCGACGTTTGGGCATTTTTTGAACGAAAAACTAACCTTTTCGGTTCACCTACGAACCGTAATTCGACGGTCGGAGGCAATTTCATATTTTGTTTGGCGGCTCGAAGATCCGATTTTACGAAGTACGCGAACAATAGGTGTAATTGTCATTTGAAATTTAAACAGAGCCCGTTCGGTCGAGAAGAATGGCGAGGGCGAGGGGTCCATTTTCGCTGGGAAATCGAACTCTCTTCCTCTCTCTTCCTCTCTCTTTCTCTCTCTTCTTTCAGTCGTGTACACAGCTTTTAATTACAATGCACCGTCGACGCGAGGATGCTTGTTTCCAAGAGTCGTCGCGCGGGCATTATCGATGCATATTTAACGTCGAATATCCTATGACCATTAAATTGTAGGTATCGACTGTAATTATTGCATTATACACCGTGCTGATTAAAATATCGTTTCTCTGCAGTCGGCGTTTCGCGTTTTCGTACGGTCTTTAAATCGTTGCCAGAGAACCTGCGATTTCCCGATCGATTCGCCAATTTTTTACCCTGTTTCGCGGAAACCTCGACGTGATTACGAAATTTTGCGACCCTCCGCCACAGAAACGGTCGTAACACGTAGCTGTAACTTCGCCTCCCGGAAGTTTGGGTTTGCATAAAGGTACGGAGAGTAGTTTGCATAAAGCAACAGAGATATTTTGGCAACTTCAACTCCAATTTAACCGCGACGAGTTTATTTCCTTGGAAATTACGGAGCGCTGGGATCTTTGGGAAAATATTGTGATCGTTTCGCGATGGCTGGAATTTTCAGAAATCGAATTTCTGTTTTGTCGATGCGATCGCTCGCTCGTTCCAGCGACCTTTCTAGCAATTCTGCCGACGAATCGACTTTGAAATCCACCAGTTTCACCAGGGGTGAAAACGTTCAAGCGGTGGATACTCTTCCACGGGTAACACGAGCTTTTTAACGCGCGAATCGGACTCGTTTTCGAGTTTCGCGTTCGTAGCCGCGCGCGCGAACGATTCGAGGAAGGAAGGGTGGGAAAAGTGGCGCGAGTTTCATAGGTATCGCGTCAAAGGGCGTTTCGGGTAGTCGCTTTTAAATCAGAATTGATCGAAAACAGACGTAAACGTTGTACTAATTCCGCGGATATGTGTTTATACAGTTCGTTTCATCGGTCGAGGGTTGTCTATTTGCGCTGTTGGCCAGCGACGCGTTATCGAAACGCGCGTTCCGTTCGTCCATCGCTATTTTTACCGGATTAATCCGTTGTATAATATCGTGGACGCTGCAGCGGGCGCGTTTTTCGCTTTCCTTCGGTGTGTACAGTGGCGAATTAAACAAATACCACCCAAATGAAAATCGAGAGACCGCCGATGAAATCGATCGTTGTTCGAGCGGTGTTCACGTTTTTTAACCGTCTCGAATCCGCCGTAGAACGCGGCTGGCGAACGCGCGCCAGCGAAATGAAAAGTAATAAAATCCAGCGTTCCCATCCGCTGGCGGAATTCTTTGATACCAGGGAGAGAGAGCAGGCTGCTTCCAATCTTAGTTTCGGAAAGTTGCTCGTTCGATCGGTCTCTTTCGTCGCTCCTCCTTGGCATGTTAATGGATGTTTCCGCGAGTGTGCGACTCCTTTGCCATCCGGTTGATTGGAAAAATGCATTAGGATTTGATTGCGGAAGTCCATTAGGATCCCCACGGAAAAATGATGGAAAACCGTGGACAGATTTCTCGCGGCGCGTTGCGCACAATATGCACTTCCATTCGATTTTTCCACGGCTCCCCCGTGGAAATTGTTGGACGCGGTGATAGAAAGTTGCGTCGCGCGGCTCGCGTCCGGGGAAAAAGTCGCTGCGGCTTGTTTACACTTCGTCTCGCGCGTAAATGAATCGAGCCCTCGCAGCTTTTCCGCGAACTCTCTCGAAATGGTTGCGCGCGATAGGAAAACGATCAGAACCGACGTAGGCCGCTCGCGGATCGGGCAAGACTGTCCGTTTAATCTGCCACGTCAGGAATGATGGAACTGCGCCGCGATAAATGATCGCGCTTCCGATTCTGACAGGGATACGAATCGAGTTATCAATCCTTTCGAACGTCCGCGTCTCTCTTTCGTGGCGTTGGCGAAATATCGAAGCGGACCTAAACAGCACGCTGCTCGGCCACCGACAGCGATAAAAGCGATTCGTCGCGACGAATCGACGAGAGAAATCGCTGCCAGAGACGTCTGTTTCGCGTTCACCGGTGATTGTTTAACATTTAAACGAGTTCGAGGGAGGCGAACGATCGCGGCGAACCGGTAACAATGTCGTGGCGAAACGTTGCGCGACAAATACGTCGCGGGCGAGTTTACGGGAAGTTTGCGCCGAAAAGTTGGCCGAAGTGTCGTCGCCGAGGGAACCTCGAAATCAAACTTTATCTTTTATTAGCGAGACTGCCGGGGAAACTATAATATTTCCCGGGGAGGAAGCGTCATAATATCTTTGGCAAAATTGGCGAGCAAGCTCTTTATTAAAATACCGCCGTGGCGCTCGCCATCGTTGTATAGGTGCGCCGAATATCGCTGAGCCCTGCGAACGGAAGACGAAGGCGGCTGTATAAACGTAACAAGCTCCGAATTTCAGAAGTTGCCCCCCCGTCAACGAGTTGCTCGAAAGCGTGGAAAGTCGCGTACGCCCCGGTATCATCGTCGGCTACGAGGTATACGTATATACAGGACGACGTCCCGACGATTGCTCGGGAACTTGGGATAACTCGAGATCCGGCCCGTTCAATTGTTTACGGGAGAGAATGCGAATTTAGGATCTCTACGTGGCGCTAGACTTTGCTTTCGGGAGGAAGTCGGTCCGACGAATTCGAATAAACTGCCGTATAAGATAGAACCAGGCCATGGGAAAAGTTGAAGAGATCGTTGCCAAGGAATGCTATGGTCAGTCGAGATTCTTCGATAACCCTTGCCGCGTTCGCTTGGTCCAGAGCTGGGGCCAATTATTCAATCGGGTTCCGAGAAATTCTGACGACGAACCTTAAACGGCCGAGTTAAAAGCGTCTTGTCCGCGCGTAAAGTACGTTTTTAGTCGTAGACGTGCGAGTATTGTACTCGTTAGGGGCCAGCGCAGCCACCTTCGCTTTATGGAGTGTTACCAATAAAAAGAGATTAACGTTGACGTTAAGAGCATGCAGTTATCTGAACGCTGCGCGAGGGGAACGCAGCTTTCTACCGGGTAAACCGTTGGCAGAACGTAATTCAGAGTAATACCGTAATCAAATATAATCACGACGAAAGTTTGTTATTTTACTCAAACGCGTTTGTAATCTCGTGTCGCAATTACGGGAGCACGATTGCGAGGTCGGACGATGAGTCATCGAACAGTATCCAGAGACTCCAGGGGATCGAGCAAATCCTCTCTCGTTTTGTCTCGTTTTGTCTCGAAAATCTGTTCCTGGCGAACGAGACACTTGGTCCTCGGATACTACGTCTGTTTTCTCAATAAACTCGCGGAAAGTAAGCGGAAAATTTCTCGCCCAGAGTCCCCAGCGCGCGATAGAAATCGGAGTGGTCGAACTTAAAGCGTTGTAAAACACTTGGACGCAACGCTCTGGATTTTTCCATTTCAGGTCCCCGAGTTATCTAATTTCTAAGCACATCTACGTCTCTTTAAGCGGTTCCGCTCGATCTTCGACCCATTTCGCGTGGAACATTTCGCGTTCACTTCCACACCCACCAGAAGTTATGTTTTAATCGCCTTTCGAATCGAATAATCGGAGGGCAGTCGAACGATCTCGATTAGCTCGCGAGTACTCGTTCTTTGCGCATTCCACGCGAATGCCCGAGGAACGAGTTCAGCTTTTCTTTAATGAAACTTCACGGTTGATTAAATGATCGAGAGCAGCGCACGCGATCGTTCCAAAATTCGCAAATTCAACGAACCCGATCCATCTCTGACACGCACGCATCAGGATTTCCTTGTTTCATTTAACCAGACCACGCAACGCGTTCGTATCGCTCAAAAAGCACGTCCGTGGAAGCTGTACGTCATCCAAACCGCGAGCCTAACGGTTGAGTAATTAAATAGTTCGCCATTGGCCATCCGTCGGAAAGAAAAGTTACGCGCGGCATCCCAGAGTCTGACCACTTCAATTATTTTTCGAACCAACACCGTACGAACCTAATCGCGACAGAAATCCCACGCGTATCCATTTTCCGAGGTACACTCATCCCCTCGAGTCGACCAGCCGCGTCCACGAGGCGCGTTCGTTCCGCTGAAAAACGCGTCCGTGAAAACTGTACGTCGCGTCGGTTGAAATACGCGTGTCTTGAAAGGGAACGCGTAAACGCGGCACAGGCCTGGCCGTGCTCTCTCGCTCTCTTCGCGTCCGACGAACGCAAAGGAGAGGACAAAAGGGAGCGCGCGCGGAGGGAAGGGCCCTGCGATCAAGATACACGCGGAGGCCAGACATAAAGGGCGCGAGAGCAGCAGCGCGCGGGCGTAAAGGAACGGCGCGTGTGGTGGAGCCCCGAAGAAAGAGAGGAGCTGCGCGGATGCCTGTCGCGGTTTCCGAGCCAGCCAGCCAGCGCAGAGAGAAGCTGAGAGGCTGAAAACCGGCTTCCACTCGTCTCCCTTCAACGAACCAGGCTTGTCGCTGCTCGCCCGCAAGAACGCTGGACCGAGCTATCCCTGTCGCTCGCCACGCGAACGTCGACCGCCTGCACCTGCAACCGTGCGCTGGGCACCGTTGCTCTTCAGCTTCTCCACCTTCCTCCTTCCATCGCCGTGAGCCTCGCGCGCCCATCTCGACGTGCCCACCGATGGAACTGGCTCGTCGAACGCGTATTTCCTCGGAGCCGCGACCCATCGATGCACGCGCGTTACATTCGACGCCGGATCCACGTTGATCCCGCGACCCCAGCTCATCAAAAGTTTCCGTCTGGCGCAACTTGATTCAACTGCAGCGGAAACTGTGTAGCTGCGACTCGGGTAACTCGCACGCCACCCTTGTCTGTTACATTCTGCTGCTACGTGTCCTGCACGGTTGCTTGGCGACGAGTAAACGGAATGAAAAGCGGGATTAGCCGGAGGAACGCGTACCCGCGGTCTTTACTTACAGTTTAACGCTACGGACAGGTGGTCTCGCGTGACTCATTGGCTCCCTCGTTTATTGCACGCGCCTCGACGCGCGGCGTTCACCGTTCCGGTCGGTTATCGAGCCTCCGCCCGTCAAGTCGCTCGAAAGTCGCTTCTCCGTGGCTCTAATTCACGTATTTTACGCGTAAGGACCGAAATTCCAGGCAGATACCCTCGAATTCCTCCGGAAACCTCGGAATACCTTCGAGAAGTAAGAAGCTTATCGATCCTGGTCCATCGAGCGCCCTTTTCGTGCGCAATGATTAATTTCGACGGTAACGATCACTCGTCGATGGCTGAGGATCGCAGTTGTACGTAGGATCGATTCGTGCTCGTCGCTGGAACCGTTGCTCGTTCGAAATGCACGTTTCTTTCTCAGCCTAGCGATGGAAAGAGGGAAAAGGCGAGGAGCGCGGACAGAAAGAGGCGGAGAGAGTAAATTCTCTGGCAGAGAGCAGTCTCTGGATGGCCTCGAGGCTATCTAGCCAATCTCGCGCGCGACGAAACGGCCAACTTAACCCATTCGCATATTCCGAGCAGCGGAAACACTCTTGTCCCCTTTGTCTCGGTGGAACGCGACGCGCGACGGCGTTAGGCCACTCTTTTTCGCGCGGCACCGGACGCGGGCTCCTTTTCGACGGCTGCGTCGCGCAAATTGCCCGGAGTTTCTCCTTTTCCGTGAGAAATTTCCGTGGGCCGAGAAGTAGCGAGACAAGTGATAAAAAAAAAAAAGAAGAAGAAAGGGGGAGAGAAAAAAGAAAGGGAGCAGACGAAAGATCGGTGTCGTGCGTGCCAAGGACGGGCTTTATCACCAGCTCGTAATGATGATAATAGCCACGTCGAGGATGACGACGATGACAGCCGTCTTTAAACGGTTTTCCGCTCTTCATGAGTTTACGAGAAAAGTTGTCGCGCGACGAGTGCACCGGGTGCACCGTTCCGGTTTTTATTATTTCATTTTCAACCGCTTATTATATCTGTTATCGCGTTTCGGTGGTTAAACTTTCGCGCGAATGTCGTACACTCGCGTCCTCCGTCTCGAAACAATTTACTCGAGTGAGATATTTGGAAGAGATTGAATTCGCTAACGAGCGAGACGGTTTGCGAATTTTTCGCGCGAAATAATGGGACGCCTGAAGAGGTATTGGGAGAAGTTAAACAACTATCGACATAGTTCAGCTTTAAAAATCTATTCTATTTCCTCGGGACTTTTCCCTCTATTTTTGTTTCCATTTCGACGATATCACCGGGCGTCGCGTGCATTTTCATCGTAACGCAATTCCGTTTCGACTGCGTCCCCGGTTCCTCGGAATTAAAACTGCGCGGCGAAAAAATAACGCAACGAGGAATAAAAAAAGGAAAAAAACGGATTTAAAAATAAAAGACACCCTGCACGCGGGCGCGCGTTCAGTGCGTGTAAGCGTAAAAAATGCTCGGGGAAATAAAAATTGTTTAATGCGGTCGGTGGTCGGCCCGCGTCCCGGAACGACCGCGGCGAAAGATTTTATTTATCGAAACAGAGAGTACGTCGTTCCTTCGATTTCGATTCGTTGTTTGCCAATTGCCTCGAATTCGATGATATCCACGGGCGATATCGACCGCTGCGAGGAGCCGCATCGTCGAACTGCATTTCCCGATGAAAACGCGTCTTCAATTTCCGAACCAATCCACGCTTTTAAATATACCTCTTTTTATTTTTTTATTTTTTTCAAACACTCGTCTTTTCATGCAAGCGTAAAACAATCCAGCGTTCTTCGATCTTTCGCGTCGGTTCGAAAGTGGATGAAGAGGAACCGCGAGGGGGCGAGGGGGTGCGAAATGGGGCGGCTGGAAGAGCGGCGACGCCGCCATTTTCGCGAAAGACGACGCATCGGGCAGGACGTTTTAATATCCAAGCGGAGGAACGGCTTTTTTTCTCGCTCGCATTCCCCCGTGCGCGAGGAACACTAATGTTCCGTGTTTAAAGAATTCGCGTCGAATAACCGCCGCTGCGGGTTCCGCGAGCGGATCCCTTCGGAACTGTAAATACTGTTCGACTCGTTCTGGCGTGCCGCGGCCGGAAATTATTATGCGAGATGCTGGCACGCATACCAGTTTAACGAGTGTGTAGCTATCGACCCGGGGATACGTTCGCGTTCATCGTGGTCCCGTTAGAATCGATGTCGCGAGGCAGCGTGCAAAAGTTGCGCGCTGGATGCACCTGGACGTATCGGTTCCGCTGGAGGATGAATCCAACGACGCGGCGCTCTTCGCGGGCGTACGAAAAGTTTGGTGCTCGAAATTCCGAAAACCCTTGGTCTTCGACAAGAAGTAGACCACGGGAGTCACGTACCCCCCCCTCGTAGATCCGTTCCACGACGCCCCCTTGGCAACTGCGCAAATCCCCGTAGCCCGCATTCCAGTCAAGCCGTCTCCGCGTCCCTCGAATCCTTCCAAATCCAAGTGTCTCATGGTAAACACGAAATACGTGCCGTTCCGCGAGCAACGGAGCGTTCCGGTCCGGCGGCTTTTCATCATCATCCCTCGTCGGAGTCGCGCGGAAAGCTGGCGTCGCGCGCGCACGAATCCCGCCCCTGTCGATTACGCGGCGCGTTTCATTATTTCGCTGGGATCGAGCATCCCGTGCCCGGATAAATTTGTTCGAGGAGTACACGGACGACGCGAGCGTCGCGACGCCCGACAGGTGCTGTTTTTCACGGTGCCCGGATCACAGACACCTGTACTCCACGGCTGCCTTTGTCCGCGCGCCGTGGCTCGACGAACCTTCGACGTGCGGTCCGCTTCGAGCCTTTTCTGTGCCCTTAATCGACGCCTGCTTCGCAGGAGGGTGGACAGAGGGGGGGAACCGATTTACCCTTTAAGAGGTGTACCCTCCTTTAATCGTCGAACCTCTGGGAAACAATTACGTTTTCGATCGGAGAGTGGAATACGAGCGGTCCGTGTTTTTGGCCGATGGCGGGGCTGTTCGACGAGAGGGACGAGTGGGGTCGATTAGAATTCATTCCTCGCTGCGATCGCGCGGCGCTGGACGCTCCTCTCCTCGATAAGTTATCGAAAGTTAAAGCACAAACGCGACGCGAACGTGTCCATTGTCCAAAGAGCCGTCGAGCTGACGCTTGACGCCCTTCTCGGCGGAAGCGGCCCTCGCCTCGTCTCTAATCAATTTTTATCGATCGACGATATCTCGAGCGGGGCCCACGGAAGCCTTAGCGGAATGGGCGGGCGAGGATAAGTAGATCGGGGAAATTGCACGGTTTGCGAGCAAAAACGAAGCCAGGGACTCTCTCTTTCGAGCTGGAAGATCGCGGCGAAGCAGTCGTTCGATTGGCCCCGGTTCCTTCTTTCCGTCCTTTACGTAGGTAACGGGTGGATGGCGGGCCACGGATTCCCGTTCGTTAACTGCCGTCGGAATCCACTCTACTTAATCGATCCTTTCACCCGCGGATCGACTCTCTCCCACCCTTTGTCCTCGGAATGGAAACCGCCTAGCTTCCATCTACTCGAGCCTCCTTTTCGATTCATTGATGCTCGGCAGAATTTGCAGCCAATAGTAGTAGGCGATAACCGGTCGATACGAGAATATACCATCGAACGCGCCACGTCTCTGCGGACCCGTACATCGAAAACAGGTTAGGCTTCCGGCTGGCGAAAAAGGAGAGCCATTGGCGGTGCGACGTCGCACGCTCGACCGGATCGAACGGTGGAGCTAATTGAGTCGCGTTTAACGCGGCTACTCGTATCTCGCGGCTATATATAATCAGGATTTATTGCGCTGCGTTCGTTCAGCGCGCCAAAACTGCGCTGGCCGACGAAAAGTCGGTGGCGCTGGGTTTATCGCCGTGGCGTCTGGTCCCACGATCGGTGACCCCGTCGTTCGTCCAGCGACGTTAATTTGTGGCCGCTTCCGGCCGCGGGACAGAGATCGACGTGCCTTCTGTTGCTTCAGAAGCAAACTCCTGTTCGAGGTGGTTAATGAACGTCGGTGAGACCGCTTTCGTTGCTCCTTTTTGCCCGTGGTCCCAAAGTGCGGGTGAAAAAGTGAAGTGGAAACGCTGCGAGCGGAAGGGGATTTCTCGACGGGGCTAGAAATGGATGGCTACGACGAGGGCGATCGCGATCTAAGATTTTTTTCCAGATGCCAGACGCGTTGCTAATTTGAATCGACGATCTGATGGTGGACCCGGCTCCGCGGACTTTCGTTGATCGATAAAGTCCGTCGATCTAGTCGCTTCGTGCCCTTCGCGCTGGAAACAACCACCTCGTACATCTTCCGTTCCACTCGACGTCATTCGATACGTGATTAACGTCACCCGACGCGAGTCGAGCTCCTCGATAAAAGCAGCGGTGGATAGTAAGCGCGTGATTGACAAAAACGAGCGGAACCTTTCCCGAGTACCCTACAGCGCGATTCTGTAATCCTCCAAGAATATCCTTTTTACCCGACCGAGCACTTAGAGGACCCTCCTTTCCACGCTCCGCGAAAGGTCCGTAAAGCGTGTTAAACGCGCTTAAAAACTGCGAGTTACAACCGACCAGAGGAACAAGACGGGCCTCGACTCGTCGACGGAATCGAGGGTCGTACGGTCTCGCACCGCGACGCACATCTCTGGACACTATCGCCGCGGTTTTATCAATTAGCGTTCGAATCCGCATAGAAATTGCGCGCGGTGGCGTGGTGATTCCTGGCCGATTAAAAAAGTTGCTTCTCTACCCTTGGGAGAACTCGTTTCCCCGGTTGGAACTCGAAACTCGTCGGGACGCAGCGTTCTGCCTGGTTGGGTATTTATATCCTCGACTGGCACGCTGTAACCGGTAAGAGTTGGTGCGCGGATCTACCCCTTCCGAGAGAGTCGAACGCTCGAGCCGCGCGACCATCGCGCGCGTCCATCGAGGACCTTTGTCGCGAGAATTATGGGAATACACGGGGACGCGCGCAATGCCAGACTGGCACCAGACAGAGGAATCTTCGGGCCCGACTTGAAACGTGGCGCGCACGCCAAAGACAAAACCGTCGACGGCAGAAAGTCGCCGCTGGTCCAGACTTAATGGCCGTATTACTCCCCTGGCGTCGTCGTTCAACGCTACGCTTCGTCCATTAGAAGCGAGGCCATGCGCGGACGCCTTTACCGCTGATCCTCCTACGTACGTACACACCAAGCTCGATACGCGCGCTGATAAGTCCGCACCGAGCGTTTCTGCCAATTAAAAGATGATCGCCATCTTCGAGAATGAGTTACCAGCGGTCGTTTGAACAACCGCGGAAGCACCATCGCGCTCGACGGAGTACTCTTCGAGCGTGCAGTTTGACAGCACGCATTACGACATCCGCGGGACATTTTTCGTCCGCTATCAAATTCTGTTATCTACCTGCACGTTCGCCACGTTCAGCGCGTGAAGCACAGTTTCACGAATACTCCTCTGCTCGTGCAGCATCGCAGTCTGAAACGCAGTCTTCGCACTTGCTTCGCGCATAATCGGATCGCCAGCTCTCTCTTCGAATTACTAAAAATTAACCACATCCTGTAGGATCCAGTAGCACTCGAGGCTCCATTCACGAGCCGCGTTTGTCTTCGAGGATGGCAATTTTCCATTCGCTCCAGCGGCCACGGACCCTGTACCCGTATCTACCGTGCGGGGATCGATAGTTTTTGCGCGCAAAGGGATTCGCGGGCAAGCCCAGGTTTAACAGACGCGTACTCGACGAGCTGTTTAGCCACGTCGCGCCAGCTCTCGCCGATCGGAGCGTAGCCTCGCATTAACAGGCCGCGCTTATGATCCAGTTCGCTCGACGATCGCGTATCGACGATTCGGATCACGATGGGCTCATTAATACCTCTGGCTCGAGCTTCTTTCACGAAGGGAATCCAGTTCAAGCGTTGCGTAACGCGCGTCGACGGTGTTCGTTTAGCGGGGCCGGCTGAATTATGGCCGTCCGCGCGGCTGAATGAAGTCATGCGACCAAGGCGGGGAGAAAGTGGCTTCGAGCCGTAAAAATTTCAAAGCGTCCCTCGATTCCTCTTCTTTTTCACGGTTTTTGTAGGATCCTCGAACTTGCGGCACGTTCGAGAGCGCCTCGAGTCCGTCTCCCCGCCGGGGGAATTCTGGGAACGCGCCTACAGAAATCGTTTGTAAGCTCGTAACTCGCGAGACATTCCTCGAATGGCTCCGGCGATTACGTGGCAGGTAGAAAGTGGGACAGGTCGTGAGAATCGGACGTTGTTTAAGAACTCGTATCCGATATAAAAACGGCGGGAGAAAATCGCGTCGAATTGATCGCGCGTCCTGTGCGCGTGTTTCAGAAGACGCTCTTTTTAGACGATCCGACTGGAATTATTCTCGACGACGGTGGCGTTATTTAAACGCACGCTATTTCGCCCATCGTGTAGCACGTCGCGATATAGTTCGCGTGCCGTTTAATTTGCGTCGGGCATTATGCGCGCAGTTGCGAAGTTTCGTCGTTCGAAGCGGGCGATGTTCGACGCGCGTTTACGCTCGCGCCTCGGTTGTTTCATAACGGAACTTGTTTAAACTAATAACAGTGGCCGGCGGATTCGGTTAACGAATTATTAATAAACGCGTTTCGTTCGTTAGAAATTCGGTCCCTCGTCTCCCTTCGCTTCTAATATCGGACGCTCCATCGTTCGAGTCTAACGATCTCCGTGCGCGCGCTCGAAGGATTTTTCGAAAACTCGCGGAGGGGAGAGAGAAAAAAAAGAGGGAACGAAGAAAACCGGTGGCTCATTCACAACTCCGTGCGGAGCAGCTCGGAAAAGAAAAGAACCGGAGTAAAAAGCCTTCCGGCTGAGTGCCCGCATCGTAACCGGAGCGCGAGCAAAAGGAGCTGGAACGAATACAGGAATCAGCGTCGAGGAGCAGGTAGACGTCGGAGGCCATCAGCGTTTTCCAATTAGACCGGACTCGATCGATTATTATGCGGTGAAGGGGGGGGGGGGGGAGGAGTCGCGGCGGTCGCAGGCAGCGCGGGGCAGGAAGGCGCGCGGGGCAGGACGAGGCGAACCGGAGACGATCCACATTCAGATGCTTTCCCACAGTGTCCGGTAGGCCAAAACAAGCCTTGCCACCGCCTCTCGGCGATGCTCTTCATTCTGCCCGCGGTCTTTTATCTCGCTTTCTACCTCCGGTTAGCGGCTCCGCTCGCCTCCCACCCTTTTGCTCCCTTTATCCTTGGGCCACGCTCGCGTGGTACCCCGCGCCACGCTTTTTGCTCGCGTACCCCCGGAGCAACTGGAAGCGTGGCCGGCTCGCTTCTCCCACCAGAGAGCCACGTGGCCGCGCAACTGGAATGCCTCCATTTGGATCGAGCCGCTGCCCAGGCTTCCACCGATGCTGACGACCGCTGATGTCTCCATTCAGGGAATCTCGCGAGTTTTCTGCGAGTTTCAAGGGCCGCGCGGACCCTGGCAGACGGCCTCGACGCGATTTTGCACAGCTTTTGCTCGATCGCGGCACTAACGTTCACCGATACGTGACTCGAATGGATTGTTGCAACGCGGCAGTCCGCTCTAGTTAAGTTCAGAGGGGACGCGGCGGAACGAATTTATGTCGCGAGCGTGCCACCAGCGATCATCTGACGACCAGATGCCGGGTCCTTGGTAAACGAACATCGCTAACGTCTTGTCGCTCCTCGAACTGCACTTCAGAGGCATTCTATCGTCTACGCTGTTGGCATATGTTGTTTTATTTTACGTTAGTATCGCGGACATGGGCCTGTGGATGAGTTCGAGCGAAACGTGCATGTAATTTCATTCTCCGCTACGAATCGTCGGAATAGTCGTCGCTCGAAGTAGTCGATCTTTGTTTAAAAATATGACTTTGATTAGAGTTCGAGAACTTACTTCACTCTGCGTCCTCGCTCGTTATATCCGGTTTCGTTAATTCGATCCATCCGCTTGTGCACAGGTACGCAAACAATCGGGACACAATCGATGCATCCTTCACGATGCACAGCGGAACAACGATACAGCTGTTTCGAAACTTGCGGAACGACGTACAATTCAAACTCCCGTAAAACTGTTAGCTCGAGTCCGAAGTGGGTCGAGTCGGTTGGATCTACGTTATGCGGGATCACTTTTCACGGGGCTCGATCGATTTTAATCAATTCACCTGCTCATCGTCTCGCGCCACGTAGAACAGCCTTGACAAACACGCGGTGTTTGAACTCGCGGAACGAATTTTCCTCGACCCGCGTCTCCTCGTCGCGCCTTTCATTCGATCTCGCGTCTGTTACGCTCCTCGCGCCACAATTTCGTTCGTTTCTCTCGCCCCGTTCTTCCGACTTTCGTCTAGCTTTCTCGTAGTTACGTATTCGTCACGATCCTGTCCTAAGGCGAGTACGATTGCGAAACAATCCGCCTCGGTCACGACTAATTCGCACGTTCGAACAATGTATCCGCCCGGCTCGATCGAGCCAACCAGTCGCAAAATACACATCTGCTGCACGCGTAACGACTTCTGAATTACAGTTCTCCGTCCGCGAATTCCACCCTGGGAATCCTTCCGACGTCGTACGCCGAGCAGTACATTATTCCCCTCCTGGGCTCCTCGAATTTTTTCCGCCGATTACGCGGACGATCTACTTATGGAAATTTTCATAAATACTCCCAGCACGGGTGTCTCGTATCCTCGAAACGATCTGCAGCCACTGCCAGAGGGTGGAAATTCAAGAACGCAACGAGAGACAATTTCGTCCAAATTACAGCCCTCCCTCTGTCTGGTCCACGCGTTGCTTAATCCTCAGCCTCGTAATCGATATTGCCCGTGACGCGGCTCTTTTCCGAGCCCCCTTTTTCTTTGGAGTCACGTCTACGCGCGCGATTAGGCGATTTCCGTGCTTGATCAATACCAGCGGACAGATTATCATCCCGTATTACGTTGCGAGTATGCAAAACAGTGGCCTGGAGCTAGCGTGGTTGCTGCGTCGTGTCGCTTCCCTCTGTCGTACGGAAAATCGAGACTTTTCTCCGAGTCTCGTTCGACTCGGGTGAAATTAAACGTTGCGTCGAGAGGCGGGGCCTGCGACTGTTCTCTTCGAACACGCGAGATTAGAGAGGCGTTTTTGAAGTCGGCTGATAAACTCTCCTGGAGAACCGTGCGAGTCGATGCGCGCGCGGTGGCTGGAAATCGCGTGGCTTTAATTAAAGCGCGATTTTTAAGGGGAAATCGCTCGCGCGGAATTCGATTCTTCCGTTTTCCTTTCGTTGCTTGAATCGCGAGCTCGAAGCTCGAGGGAGATTTCTCGCGGAATTCAAACAGCGACTTCGGATCATTATTTAGGCAGACTTGGTCTGCACCCAGGATAAGCGGGGCCGCTGTTACGGGGCGAAGTTTCATATCCAAGATGATGAAAATCTCATAAGCGGCGCGCAAGTTAAGTGCAACAATCGAAACGAACTTTCTTCTTCTTTCGCCTAGCGTACCGAGAAACTTTCTTCCGCTCGGCAATCTTTCCGGGGCTACCACCGGATGAATACCTCGGGTACGCCGTGCTATCGGTCGAAATATGAAAAAGGCGGAAATCATCGCTTCCTCCTTATCCCGCTAATACATTTTCCGCTTGGCGAAACGCGGAGTTACGGGATCCGACTTTTTCCCTTTTCGTTTCTCCCCTTTTTCTTCTCCTTCCCAAAGATGCTTCACGCTGGTAAACGCTAACATTTTCGCGTTCCTTTTGTTGCAGGTAAGAAGCCAACGCTACAATTCGACCGTTCTCCTTGGAAATCGTCCAACATCCGACGCTGCGAAGTCACGGGATTCGTTCCGCGAGCGAGTAAATTCGATAAAACTTACTATCTCGCGAGAGCTCCGTGGTAGACGTTCTCCTTATTGTACCGTGTCGTAATACCGTCGTACACATAAAACGTAATAGCTCGAAGAAGCCAGCGTTATCTCGAACCCGCACTCCTACTTAAACAAATCCCGATGACGCGTAAATCTTCTACACGAGTCGCGTAGCTCTTCGAATATCTGCGAGGAAAAGAATCGCGCGTCGCCTATTCGAGAAAGAGACGCGGAAATTTTCGACCCTTGGTCAGATTTTCCAGAACGCGTCGCTCGATTTCAGACGCGCGTTTCTGCATTCCCGCTTAAACAAATCCAAATGACGCGTAAATCTTCTACACGAGTCGCGTAGCTCTTCGAATATCTGCGAGGAAAAGAATCGCGCGTCGCCTATTCGAGAAAGAGACGCGGAAATTTTCGACCCTTGGTCAGATTTTCCAGAACGCGTCGCTCGATTTCAGACGCGCGTTTCTGCATTCCCACTGAAATAAATCCCGCTGACGCGTAAATCGACATAGCTTTTCGACATATCCGCAAGGAAAAGAATCGTGCGGGAATTTTCGTCCTTTGGTCAGATTTTTCAGAACGCGTCGCTCGATTTCAGACGCGCGTTTCTGCATTCCCACTTGAACAAATCCCGTTGACGCGTAAATTTTTTACACGAGTCGCGTAGCTCTTCGAATATCTGCGAGGAAAAGAATCGCACGTCGCCTATTCAAGAAAAGGACGCGAAAACTTTCATCCCTTGGTCAGATTTTCCAGAACGCGTCGCTCGATTTCAGACGCGCGTTTCTGCATTCCCACTTAAACAAATACCGTTGACGCGTAAATCTTCTACACAAGTCGCGTAGCTTTCCAACATATCCGCGAGGAAAATAATCGCGCGGGAATTTCCGTTTTTTGGTCAGATTTTCCAGAACGCGTCGCTCGATTTCAGACGCGCGTTTCTACATTCCCACTTAAACAAATCCCAATGACGCGTAAATCTTCTACACAAGTCGCGTAGCTTTCCAACATATCCGCGAGGAAAATAATCGCGCGGGAATTTCCGTTCTTTGGTCAAATTTTTCAGAACGCGTCGCTCGATTTCAGACGCGCGTTCTCGCCCCGTGCACGCGCGCCAGCAGCGCGAGTGGTTCGCTGAAAGAATTGCTTTTTGGCTGCAGCAGGAGCGCGTAAACCCGGCGAGGGATGCGCAGTCAGCGTTATAGTATACTGCATATTAAAAGCAATCTCGTTAAACGCGACATAGAGAGGAGGCTGCGTCCGTGGCCGCGTTATCCAGCCGTTCTCCGCGTATGAGCGCGTTGTTGGGCGCACGTACGTCCGTATGACAGCGACGATACGGGGGTGCAGAGAGACGAAAGTAACGGGGAGGAAAGAGGAGGACGGTGAAAAACGTTTTAAAAAGGAAACAGAGGGAAAAAGTGGAGGAACTACCCCGGACGAGAGAGAAGGAAGAGGGTGCGCATAGAAACGTGGAAGAGCGGGAAAGAGACGGAGGGACTTGTGTGTATATTACGGGACTCGTTTAGTTTAATTTGACGCGTGTGCAAAGCCTCTGCCCGCCTGTCGCTTCGTCGTTGCTACGGCCCAGGCGCATTTTATAAAGACTTTACGTCCCTTTCATCGACTCTCGCCCGCCGCTTTCCTGTTTATTCCACTTAATTTTGATCCCGGGGGTTGAAGGCGCTCGCGCGTCGCCGCGCCGCGACGCAGCCCCTGGAGGGCCGTGACGGCCACGGGAAATGGAAATCGGCTGGTTTTCGAGTATGAATTTTCGCGCCGCCACGTCTGCCACTTACTTTTTCTCTTTCCCTTTCCCGTTTCGCCGCGCGGATTACGTCTGCCTACAGTCAGGGTCGCGTTATTATTCCCGTCTTCCCTTTTCTCGCCACCCTTTCGCGACGCGTGCGTTTTTCGCAGAATCGAAGCTCGAAGCGTTCTCAAAGCCTCGAGAGCTGTCTCCAAGCAATTACCGTCTCGCGAATTGTCTCGCGATCTCAAGATCTGTCAACGTTTCTTCTCGTTCGAACACGCGTGTTCGGTCGCTCGAGCGCGCGATAGGGCCGCGACTTGTTCCGCGAAACAATGCGCACGTGGCAAGGTGAACGGAAGGAGGATCGTAAATACGGACGCAACGCGTCGCATACGCTCGTTTCAGTCGCGAGCACCGTCTGCGAATACGGGACACAATAGCTGGCGAATGCGATAAAAATTCATACGTACGTACCTGGGCCCCCCACCCATCCGTCGCCGTTATTATTTCGTGTCATTTAGCGGAAAACACGCGGCTGAACGCCGCGACGCAAATGTCCCGTGCGATGAAATTCGTGTTTTCCGGCTGGGGCGCGGCCAGCCATAAATTTCGGACGGTTTTTATCGCGCGCCACCCCGTGCCCGGAAAAGCGATGGTAATGACAACGACACGACCTTTTAATAGGTCGCGCAGGTGCCGTCCCAACTGACGAGGGAAGATTACGGGTTGGCGTGGATTCTTCGACCCACGGTTTAAGGCTGCCTGGCAGAAACCGAATCGACGGTAAACGGAATCATCGTTCCTCCGCTCGTCCAATTTTTAACCCGATTAGCCGCGTTTCTAACGCTTAAACGAGGGAGTCGAGCTATTATAACGATTAGGGGGACGCTGAGCGATCCGTTTCCGCGAACTTTTTGCAAACTTCCGGCGTCCGTTCGCCTTGGCGGCGAACAATTTAAGGCGCCCAAGGCGTATCGCGCGCGGAACGTCAGTTAATTTTGCGCCGGTTAATTACGGGCAAGCTTGCAGCCGGGCCGATTATGATTTATTAAAAGTACGTCTTTTTACGCCGCGTTGCGAACACCAGTTTAGAAGTTCTCGCCCCCCGTTTCCCGCCTCGCTTCCGTTCAGAATAGAAGCAACTTTGTTCGTCCGCTCTGCAGTTTCGTCTTCTTGTTGCTTCCTGTAACTCGTCGTCTGCTCGTGATGCTCGTTCATCGGGATCAAGAGGGCGCGTTGGATGGATTTTTACGCGAGATCGACAGGATCTGTTGCGATGGGGACAAGTGTTTGAACGCAGCAAACTTTGGCTGTGCGAAACCTGTCGTTAAAGTGGCTAAGATCTTGTCGAAATGGAATTCCATTTAGCTAGAGCTCCAGGGGGATGATTTTTCGACTCGTTTCCGGCTCGCAGTTGCTCGCAGATTCGATTCCACTGGCACAGATCGCGAAGTTCCCCTCTCGACGATTACCAATTGTACTCGCGGCACCGCAAATCACCGAAATTACAAGTTCGAACGGGGTCGGTGGGCAAAATCGGTGGCAAAAACCGTTCAGTCGCGCATCGCCTCCGAAACTTCTCGCTAACAATGCAACAACGTCGATATTTCAACGGGAAGAGGCTGGTCGAAGTCGATTACGGTCTCGGAACGACTTCACGAACTGCCGCGGTCCCACCGATTTCGATGGATTTCCACCGTACCATCGATTCCCGATAAACCGCAAGACATAAAATTAATTCCGATGACGTTCGTCGCGTGCCTCGGTGTCGCGGATTGGCAGCTCGCGCGAGCGTGTTAAGTCGCTCGTTAGAATCGACGGAACTTGTCAGTCGATTTCACGCGACGACGCAACATCGAATTCGGACACTTCTGGAAGCTGTGAACGTTTTCTTGGACGCGAGAAGTGCATCCATCGCGTGTGTACCTACTCGTCGCGTACCACGTCGAAAGAGTTCATTGAAAATGACAAAAGTTGACGACAGAGTCGTCCCAAGAGAAGTTCGTTTCGCGATCGTTCGAACTGTCGAACCACCGCGTTGGAATCTGGGCCTCGCAACCTCGAAGAGCGAACGTGAAACGATAATTTCAGCGCGGAAAGAACGCGATCGCTTTTCACGCGACGACGCAACATCGAATTCGGACACTTCTGGAAGCTGGGAACGTTTTCTTGAACGCGAGAAGTGCATCCATCGCGTGTGTACCTACTCGTTGCGTACCACGTCGAAAGAGTTCATTGAGAATTACAAAAGTTGACGACAGAGTCGTCCCAAGAGAAGTTCGTTTCGCGATCGTTCGAACTGTCGAACCACCGCGTTAGAATCTGCGCCTCGCAACCTCGAAGAGCGAACGTGAAACGATAATTTCAGCGCGGAAAGAACGCGATCGCTTTTCACGCGACGACGCAACATCGAATTCGGACACTTCTGGAAGCTGTGAACGTTTTCTTGGACGCGAGAAGTGCATCCATCGCGTGAGTACCTACTCGTTGCGTACCACGTCGAAAGAGTTCATTGAGAATTACAAAAGTTGACGACAGAGTCGTCCCAAGAGAAGTTCGTTTCGCGATCGTTCGAACTGTCGAATCACCGCGTTAGAATCTGGGCCTCGCAACCTCGAAGAGCGAACGTGAAACGATAATTTCAGCGCGGAAAGAACGCGATCGCTTTTCGCGCGGCGCGTTTAAAAACCCCGGTGAAAGTTGGCGGAGCAAGGTGGCCACCGCTGGCGCATTGTTCGACGAACAAGTGGACCGGGTTCTCGTTCCCGATTCGCTCCCGCGGAATTCGCAACTTGTGCACGTAGAGCAGCGCCTGGTCGCAGCCCTCGAAGAATCAGGGTATTATCTCTCTATCGCGCGCGCGCCCCTCCGTGGAAACAATTTGAATGCCAGAAGCGGGGTCGCCACTCTGCGCGGGGCAAGAAGAAAAAAAAAAAAGAAAAAAAAGAAGAAAAAGAGGGGAAAGAAGTTAAGCTGGCAGACACGCGGGATTAGGCCTTGGGCTCCTCTGGTAAGCCGCGGCAGTAAGGTTCTCCTCGCAACGTGCTGACGTCGTGAGTGTCTTCTATTAGTTGGCGAGCCCGCTGAAGAACTCCTGGAAGGAGGGCACGATAAATGGCCAAGTGGAACGGAGATAGCGGTGGTCTCCTCGCGTGCGCACGTAGCCTGCACAGAGGATTGTGTGCTGCGGCTGAACGCGAGCGGGTTATTCTTATGTTGTTGATGGAAGCCCGCGTCCCGCGACCGCGAATACCTGAAATGCGGTTTGCACGCACGTATTTCGGATTGCGGCGATTCGATTGTCGGACCTGTTCCTCTACGTAGCGGGGATATTAAACGAGGATTCGGGTGGCTCCTCTTTCGCGGCATTTTCGAGCAATTGCACCCGTATGCTGCGACAGGGTTTACCGCGCTGCTAATAGTTCTCCACGCTCGCGGTTCCATCCCCCTCTTGTTACACTTTTACGCAACGCGTGCGTCGAATATTCACGCTACAAGCGTTTCCTTTATGCCCAAGTCTCCGCGTGCACATCCGGAATCCGTTCAAGTACGCGCCTCGCAGGGAACCGAATCTCATATTCCAGACGGCTGCTTCATCTTTTTCGCATCGTCCTAAGCTTGTCATCCGCACCTAGCGTGGGTAAAGTTCATTCGCAGGACTGATAACGGTGCAACGTAATTCCTCCTTCAGAATCTCGTAAAAATTTGAACTTTGCCCAGTGATCGGCGATAAACTATAAGGAAAACTGGATAAAAAATTTTCCATCGCACTTAATAATGATCTTATTTAGTGATATAAATTAAGTAGTAAACAAGGTATTGAAGCGCTAGGTTGGTGGGCTTAACGCCAGTTTTAATTATGCTGTGCTATAAAGAGAACGTGAGAGAGGGTAGGAAGGAAAAGAGAGGGAAGAACGTTTCGTCCTGGGCCTGCTAGGTTTTGTTTAAAGTTGTTTATTAATTTTGTACATATTTTACACAGAATATTTACAAAAGTGTTCTTAATTGCTAATTTTATTGTAGTAAGTTCCTACCGGAGATTGGTTTAACCTACTGTTTTATTATTTATTTCGTATCTCTTTTACACCTGGGTTAGTGTATTTGCGAGAGTGTATGCGTGTCCAGTCTTTTTATTTTTCGTCTGCGGTTTCTTATTAGTTACTATGTTTCGTGTGTAGGAAAATTGTATTACGCGAGAAAAAACCTACTGGGCCTGCTAGTGGACTCATCCCTGCTTTAGACGCTGGGATGATAGGGATAGGTCAGAATTTCTATTATATAGAAACTGTGTAGAACATGGAGTGCTCGCGAGAAACTGGCGAGAGTGCTGTCCCCCTAATGGCGAGGACCGCCACAGTATCTATAAAATTAAATCATGACAGTCGTAATTCGTGGCAGAACTGAACTTGTAACGCGAGAACCGTATGGTGCAGACTGTTAGATTTAACAACGCAGCTTTTGCGCAAAAAATTCAAATTCTATAATCGCCTGAAAAAATTTGCAATCAATCGTAACGCGGGAAGAATCGCTCGATTATTCGAGCAAACTAGCAAATCGTATTAAGCGACCATCGAAACGTTGTTCTATCCTTTGTCTATTACGACACCGGGAAGGGAATCGAATTCGCAATTGATGGCGGGCGACCCCCGCTTTGCTCGAACAATATTTTATTCCCGCGTATCGCTCGCCATTTATTCGAAATATCAAAAGCGTACCGCGTTCTGCGCGCGTCAACGCGAACGTGGTTATCGATCGAG
Source organism: Xylocopa violacea (assembly GCA_963969225.1). Taxonomy (NCBI): domain Eukaryota; kingdom Metazoa; phylum Arthropoda; class Insecta; order Hymenoptera; family Apidae; genus Xylocopa; species Xylocopa violacea. The sequence continues at coordinate 42,053,577 of CAXAJV010000002.1, forward strand.
CCGATGCTCGTTCAATTTTCATTTTTCGCACCTTTGCGCAAAGCTGAAGGAGACGTCGATGCAAGACGTTAACGATTAAGCGGACGTTAATCGTTAGAAGAAACGAAAGAAGGTTAAGACGCAACAAACAGCTCTCCATTAACTGCTTCGTTTGTCCGCTGCTCCTTCGGGGCAAGAGTGCCCTGTTTCGCTTTGCTTCTTCGACGAGGCGTGAAACGCGCGTAGAGCGGGTTTTCGAACGGGCGGGAGTCTAATCGAACGCGTAGGAATCGAATGCGTGAGTAAGCCAGCTCCACGAAGTCTCGACGACCGGACAGGCTCGCCACTGAAGGGATTTCACGGCGAAATCCTGGGACGTGGCCACGGTACAGGCAAATTGAGCCACAATACCGACCATCGATCCGTTCAAGCAGATCACCCGGTCTAATGCCCTGCGTTTCCGTGTCTAAGACGGTGGATCTGCTGGCCAGAGTCGTCCGCAAAGCCAACTGATCTCCGAGGCTTTGTTGCTTCGTGTATCTTGGCCGTGGTCTTGGCGTTTGCGGACACGTCGCGCTGGCTGAGTCGTTGATTTTTTGGGGGAGGAGGTTCTGGTTGTGTCTTCGAACGTATTTACTAGGGGTTGGGAAGGTAGGTTGTGCAGGAAATGGTGCAAAACAGCGGTCAGAGCAATTTTCAAAGGAGGAAATTAGTACCGCGGTAATTAAAGAGGGTGTACCTGGTTCTAAATTAGTCGCGGTACTCGAAAAGCAACTTAGCGAGTAGCTATTAGAAAGGAGCGCGTATACCAGCAGAATGCCTAACCGCAGCAGACGTAACAGACGGTTAATCGTAGAACCTACGGCTTCGGAGATCCGTATCTTCGAGTTAGTCACCTGGCCAGCAGATGTTGGCGTTGTAGGGTCTGCTAAGTCTTGAGGAACGCTCGTTTTGTTCTCAGCGAATTTCTTTCAGCGTCTCGATCCAACTAAGAGTCGTACTTGCCACAGAAAGTAGACAATTATTACAAACTGCACGCGAAGAACAGATAAATAAATATCAATTAATTAGTCGAAGCATCCTGGTGATTTATCAATGAAAATCTCTACGACGACGAAGGGTGTTCCTCTGAAGTATCGGAAACCGTTCTCCGTGGAAAGCTTTCAAGCTATAAAAGCTCTTCCACGTTCCACCGGTTATTAACATACGAGGGACTCGTGTGCCAAGTCCATCCTCGGTCGATTCTCAGCTTCCAACCGCCTCGAAATCTATGCGACCATTACCGATCTCCTTTAAACTCATTTCGCCGGTGCCAACCGCGTTTCGTTGCCGATTTATCGTATAATACCGGTCGTACAGCACGCTCGTATCACCAACGCAGATTCCCTGACCCCCGATTTTTCACAACTCGCGAATTCGAGGCTCCGTAGATTACATTCGAACTCTTTAAACAAATTATTTCCACACCGTTCATCCGTCATATTTGCGAGAATGATAACGTGTCTCTTGAATTACGATTCGGATATCCGTGGATTTATGGCGGGATCGTTAAAATGGAATACCCTTGTGAATTACGAACGGGACTTCAGATTGAGTATATTACGCTTGATACATTCAGTATGAGAGAATATCTGATAACGCATGGCAAGAGTGTGCTAAGATTTTTGATATTAAATCGACGATTCGACAATTTAATCACAGGTCTCGAGGTACATAGTATTTTGGTTTTTATTTTCTACAATAATTATTGCAATATATAGCTTTGTAAATGGCGTTTGCAATGGCTTATCGCGCTCATTTTGCCTAAAGAAACCAAATTTTTATACTCTCCACTCTTGTCATTTTCTCTAACCTCACATTTTTAGTTTATCACACAGTTTTCTTTCTTATCACCATTACTTATTCTTAATCTCCACTCTTCTTACATATCCGTTCTTACCTCGAACAGTATATTTTCATTGCCGATCGAAAGCTGACGGCCAAGCACGCCACCCTCTTCCGCTGCATTCGGACGCAGGTGCAGCGCGCTTGTAGCGACTCGCGAAAATGGAGAAGGAAGAGAATCGCGAGGGCTACGTCGACGACGAAACGCTGCTTTGGCGCGCCGTTTGGTCGCGCGTTATGACGCGTAGAATCCATTCCCGTCTAGGAGGCGGCGGCCATTGTCGGACACGGGAGATCAAACGGCGGATCTCTCCCAGAGGTGCGCGTCGTTTTAGCCAGCGGGGTTGCCAGCAAGGAGATACAAACAGCGAGCCTCCTTTCACCGCACTTTGCCCACCTGTCCTTGTCTCCACCTGCGATAGAAAAAAAGCGCGTTTCTTTTCCAGCTCGATGCATTCCACTTGCGTTTCTCCCCCTTAACCCTCCCCCCCCGTCGCCTTTCGCCTTTTCCCTTGATCTCTGTTGGTTCGCAAGCGCGGGGGCGACGCGGACCATGTGTGCGTTAGACCATCAGACTGTTGGGTTTCCTCTGTCTCCGCGTGCTTTGCTCCGCTTCGTAGCTGCGCTTGGCGCATCCCCCGTGTCAACGACGCGTTCGACCCTGTTCGTCGAAGGGAGACTCCGTCCTTGCGACGACCGGGAATATTTAATTCCATTCAGCGCGCTTCGTCGTAACGCAAGAACGTTCGAGTGGCGCTGATCGCTTTTCAGCTACCAAATAGGATTTCTTTTTAAGGGTGCTACATGGGTAATGGAAATTGCGAGTGACAGCAAGGGTTGTCGCAGGGACCATTGGTTATATGTAACGGTCTTTATTAACCGCGGAATCGTTGCTCCCCTTGGAAGGGATCGCGAACAACAACTGGCAAGTTTCGCGCTAGCTGCGCGTTCTCACCCCCTACGCCACCTTCTCCTCGACCGACTCGTTATGAATACGAAGTTCGAGGTTGGTTAAGTTTGGCGGAAATTTGGGTCACGAACCGAAACGGAGAAAGAAATTGGGTTGGAAGCGAGTTCGATGAAATTTTTCTTCGTCTCGCGCGAAACCGTTTTCGTGTGCCGTCGTAAATTGAATCGCACGATTGTTTTAAACTCGCGGAACGAGGAATTCACCTCTCCGCCTAATAGTGGGAGCTTAGAAAAAATCGATCGCCCGACGAATGCTGTTTCGTCTCGCGGAGAGCCGCTCTCGAAGCAGAAGCGTGGCTAATGATCGGAATTGTCATTCCATCCCCGTCGAGGCGATCGAGCGCGTACATTTTGACGCCCAATCAATTAGAAGATTGTAATGGAGGCTAATGCGGAAGTTGATATCGCGGAACCGGACCGCGCCATCACAAACACTGTCCAAGAAGATTCAATCCCTCTGATTACGCGAAATCCACGCGCCAGCGATACGGTCGCGCAAAGGGCCGAGTTAACTGCGTTTTCAACGGTTAATTATCGCGTTTCACGAACAAACACCTCCGACTGCGGCCGAGAGGTTGTCAAGGGTGTTCCCCGTGGAAGCCTGGGCTTCGAAGCGTGCCAGGCGAATTCGAACAGGGAGTTGGTTCGAATGCGACGTCGTTTATCCCGCCGCTGCGAAATCCTGCATCGTTGCGTTACACCAGACCAGGCTAATTAGCGTTCCACAGAAAACTTTTAACCCCCTCCGTGAACTGCTCCCTCTTACTTCACCACGTCACCTTTTACCTCTATAAAATCGTTCACCCACTATTTGGGATCGAAGGAAGGACTACAGTCACTCGCCACAAAACACCTACGCACGATGGGTGACTGTAGTCATCGTCCACAAAAATGGCGCCAGAAGTTAAAAGTGCAGTCGCTTCGTTTGCCTCTGTTCTATCGCGACGTTCAATTTTTTCATCGCTGCGAACACAAATCGTCTTCTAAAAGCAGCGTCAGAACGGCGTTTTCGAGGCAAAAGATTTGACCCCGAACGTTGAAGACTTCGCGCGCTTAACGTCCCCACTTTGGACGCGGCGCTTTGGCCCGTCGTAGCAAAAGGATTAAAGGTCGTGAGGAAATTGAGGAAAGATTTCGCGTGCTAGCAACCATCCAGATCGGAAGCATAGAAACGGGAAGGAGAGAGGCGCGGAGGGGGCAAAACAGGGGCGGAAAAAGAGACGACGGTCGCGGGCCGTCGAAGTGCGGCGGCGTTTTCGGCGCGCGATGCGAACTTTAGAGGGCGACGACTGTTTTGTCTCGGTGATTTGCAGCATCTGCACGGAGCACCTCGAGCGGAGCAGCCATCCAGCCAGCCAGTCAGAGGCATTCCGGCGTGCCGGCGAAGTAAGAGCATTTTAGAGGGTCGCAGGGGGTTGTACGCGGTGGTAGAGCGCGGGTGGGTGTGAGAATTATTTGGAATTAGACGCAGACGAGGACGCAGACTGCGATTTGCGCGCGGCTGCGGCCCCCGGTGCCGCCATAGGTGGCAACTAGGCGTGGCTATCGCGCAACCACCCCCGCGGATCCTTTCTCCGATGCTGCACCTAAGCGTCGTCTCCTCTTTCTGTCTCTACCCTTTTCCGCGCCGATTGTAACCGGCGAAAGAAGGGCCGAGCGAGCGTCCACGGCCCTCCTTTTCACGGTATCGGGACGCGAACGGTCTTTAATAATTCTGCCCGCTGCGAAACCTCGTCCCATCCCCCGACTGCTCTTTGTTCGCCGCGTAATTCGCTGAATTAGAGGGCGCGTTCGTTGAACGGACCGCAGGAACGATTCTGGCGACGATTATGCTGTGTTTTATGCGAGGTCGCGGCCGGGGTCAACGAGGACGTTGGTCAAGAGGGTGGAGCGGCCTTTTTTTCCCTTCCACGCCGCTTTTTGGTCCTGGTCCTCGGATAGAATCGAGCGTTCGACCCGTTCTTACGAAGACGGGTGTATTAACCAGCCAGAATCGCGAGCATCGATATCGAATAAAATTTTGTTAACAAGATGGCGTTTCTGCGCTAGTGTTTTGCGTGTGCACGAAGAATAGGGAGTAAGATTACCAGAGATCGATACTGTGGCAGGCGGGACGGCTCCGGGCGATGGCATACGTTCCCGGCGCAAGTTTGATGCGGGTCTAATGCAATCGTTAAATAATTATGTCGAAACGCAATTACAGTCCCTCTCGTGAATCTGGGATGGAACGATTCTCATTGTGCATTTAATTATGGAGAGTAGTGTGAATAGTAATTTCCGCGACGGATAATCTTTGAGTGGATAACTTTGCGAAAGAAAATTGCTGGCTCTTTAGAGGCGACGTTGCTTTTTTTCTTCGCGAAGCTCTTGAATATGAGAATTTCTGTTAAAAGTAAAACTAATTAATCGATACGAGAAGCATACGGCGATGCAGCGTTCGAGAGATCCTTCTTTGAAACATCTTGTCGTATGACATTCGATTGAACCGATGGCAGGAAAGAAATACGGTAGTCAATTTAAAGATACGTTTCAAAGAAAGTCCCGTGGAAAAGATGGACCAGGAGTCGGATGATCGCTGCTCTTTACGTGTTTAAAGTCAAAGGGGGGGGGGGGGGGGTGCGTTGGGTGTTGCTGCCGTATAATTCGATTCGCTGGGCGTTCTTCGAATTCTGCGGTTTAACGTCGAGAATCGATTAGTCGGTGAATCGATAGGAAAAAGAAACGATAAGTACTCCAAGATCGAAGAACTCCTAATAGATACCAGTTCTACGATGTCAACATTCGATTATCGCATTATTATCGAGGAGGATTAAACCGTACAATATTTCGCAACCATCAGACAGCTTATTAATATGTCTGTTGCATTAATGGGTAACTCGCTAATTTCGCGGAGCATGTACTGCGAAGCGTAACTAGGAGGGTGGGGTTAGCTCTAAACGCGTGATTGTCGTTGCGTTAAATTAATTCCAGATTACCCTACGACGGAACGGTTTGCTACAAAATTAATCGAGAGCCACGCTGAACTTCGTTTACCAGTTTAATTATTTTTTTATCGCTCGCCGTAACAGATTCTCGTCAATCGTACAAGCAAACCATAACTCGTTCGTTCTCCGTTCCGCCGTCTGGTTTCATCCCCCCAGTCGCGGATCCGTTTCCAACCACCCAGAAAGACGCAAGACCGGCCATCAAAGTCCGAACGCGGAAAAATGACGAGTGCCAGCGACGTCAGAGCAGCTTCGCGCCACGATTCGTTACCCCGAGCACAGACTCGACCGAGTCGAAAAGACAAAGCCACCCCACGGACGCGAGAGATCGAACAAAAGAAGGGACGGAAAAATAGGGGCTCGTCCCTGAGTTGGGCGAAGAAGAGGGGGCAAAGAAGACAGGCTTTGATACGTCGTAACGACGGGCAGCGGCGTGTCTAGGCATTAGCAGCGATTAATTAGGGGCGCTTTAACGGATTCCGGTGTGCTTTTATCGTACCCGATTCCATTGGTCCTCCACTTGACCGTCGTCGACGCTCGGCTCCCTCCATTATCCGCGTGCCTCTTTTTCACGCCCACGCGCTCAGTTCGGGATCCCCTGCACGCCCATACGTTCTTCCCGCTCGTTCGCGCGGAGTCTCCCTTGGGCGATTGGAAAATACTAGGCGAGAATCCCCCGGCTAAAGTGAAACTTTCGACTATTGGATTCGCGTTAGACCCGGCGTTCGTCGGATCAAAGCGAGCCTTCGTGCAGTTAATGACGCGACGTACTCGCACGGTTCTTCGACCGTCGAATCTCCGCGTTCATCCCCCAATTACGTTCTACTTTCTCTCTCGAGCGCGAGTACGGTGAATCGAGTACAGTGGAATCGCGTAAGTCGAGGAAACCAGAAGATTCAGCATTCCTGGCAAACATACATTTTATTCTCCAACCATAGATGAAAGTTTATCTCACAAAATCTGTCTTTTATCCCCTTTTGTTTTTCTCCATAAATTAAAGCGTAGCATGCGACATTTGTAACTTCCGCAGATCGTTCAGGATCAGGTTCTTCACCTTCGAGACCAGCTAATCCATCCTGGATAAAATGAATTTTTTCTCGATCTCGTTAGTCTGAAACATTCCACGTCCATCGAGACCACCCTTCCATCGTCGCGGTATTTGCGCCACGGGGAATACTTGGCCCTGTGCGAGGGCTCTTTCGATGGTCCCTTTTAGCGCTTGGTGGCAAGAAAGTTTCGGTCGGACGGTAAATTAATTATCGACGGGTTGTGTGTCGCGCGACGCCGTGGACAACGGGCCGCAGGGATCGCGGTTTTTGTTGCTCGCGACACCGTGGAAGGGAGCTGTTTATCGAGTTGGAGGCTGTTGTCGGAGGGTTGCGTCGCCGCTTGCACGAAAGATTATACGGGGAGACGCTCGCTCGGATGTTTGTCGAGTCGGTGGTTGAACGGTGCTCTGGATCTTGGTGTATTGTTCGCTGGGAACGGCGGTTGTTTGGATAGAAATGGTCCGTGGAACGTCGGGACGGTGTCGTCTGAATGGTATCGTGTTTTTTGGGACGACTCCTGCGGGAACTTTTAGCAGGATTGTCAGAGATCGCGCGAAGCGTCTGGGAATGTTTATTCAATCAACGTAACGATGATAACGTTGTCTGCTTACGGTAGATTTCCTCTGATCGAAAGTATCGCCGTTAAAATTGGTTGTCAATTGTTTGGGATAAAGAGAGAAGCCTTGAAAGTTCGTCTCCCAATTAACAGCGAAAAGATTAGTTGTAATGTAGATCGGGGTTTAAAAGGCAGTTGAATGGTATCAAAGTCTTAGTGATACTAATCGTACCATTCACAGAGCACATTCTCCTGTGGCTAATCTTTACGTTACCCCTTCTTCTTCTTCTATTTAATCTTTTATAATTGGAAATTTGTTAGCTTGCGAGTGGTAAAATTTGTATTACGATTTTGTATTTTGTTTGAGAAATGATTAATTGGTCTGAACAGAATGTTATAATAAACTAAACTAGTTCAGTGTTACAAATCTCCTACCATGGGCCACCATTTCGACGAATTTTCCGAATTTCCGATCTTAATTTCACTATTATCCGGTCGACCGAGTGTCACAGCGCAGAGTCAGTGGTAATTAAAGGTAATCGATTTAAACGAACTTTCACCTCTGCGCGCTAAAAATAACGCTCGTTGTTATCCTGTCGGCGTCGTGTTATTATTAATAAAGTACAAACTAGGTTTCCGATGAAACGCGTCAGTTGACACCTAAAAGTTTCTCGATCGAGAGATCTTTGTTTCGTAATTTTGTTACTTTCCTCTCCGCGCTCCCCAGCCGCGGAAAGTTCCTTTTCATAGGCGTCTGCGACGCGAAAACAACGGACAAAATGGCTGTCGTGTAATTTCTATAAACAGCCTATCTGCTAAAAATAACTTTCCAGAGTAAACACTGGTGAAACGTGCACCGCAAAAACGGCAAAACAAGCAAACGTTCGATGAGCAGCGTGCAACGACTTTTATTAAACACAGGATTCGCTGTTTTACGAGTTAAATTCTATTTCGAGTGACGAATTACGTTCGCGAGATGCAACTTTCGCATTATCCGTACTCGCGTCAGATCGCGGGTATCGACGATCGTGGAAACGAAACGGAAATCGGTTTTTCTTCACCCATACTTCTCTTCTCGTTGGTATTTTTAATTTTCGTACGCGATCGAAAATCGGGCGGTTCGACGCGCTTCCGCTGGCTGTAACGCGCATTATTCCGCCTTCCGGTCGGCCTGGTAACGACGAGGGACGCGATCGCGGATTAATCCACTTTTTCTCCCCCATCGAAATCTCGATCCCCTTGTTTCTCGATCGCTCGTTACACGTTTTTTGAGTCGCTCGCCCGTTTCGCGGGTAACATCGCATTTTCGAGGGAACGAGTATCATTCCGCGGCACGGGAGGAGCGTGGTTTTTCAGTCTCTCTTTGTTTGCGATGGGAACAGCGTTTTAATAGCGGACATGCGAGAGGCAAAACGTAAGTGGAGGCTCGAGATTGAAGTATAAAACGCGGGACAAGGTTGTACACGTCGAAAGCTAGATTAATCCGGTTTTTCTTCCGACTCTCAATTGTATCCGAACCGGAGATTTTTTGCATCGTTACCAGGCACTGAGGGAGGTTTTAGGACGGGCTTCAGGCTTTGGCCAACGGCGTGTCGCGCGCACGGGGACCACAGACGGAAGCTTTAACGTCACGTCGCGGCATTAGTGACAATTATTCAGAAATTCGAGCGACGCGTTAGCCGCGCGCAGAATAATCCGTAATTTCGGTAACCGATCCGTTCGTCACGCGGCAGCGACAGATCCGAGGACAGAGATACCCAGGCAAGAAACGCGCAATTTAATTAGCCCAATAGCCTCTGGACTAGTTGTCGCTCGTTCCGGTGGGACGCGTTTTCAGAAGGGTGCTTTTTTCGTACGGCGACAAACGAGCGTCCTCCGCGAGCCTCGATGTCTCTCGTTAATTGACATTACGTTTATCGGACGTGATTCGCGCGGAAACGTAATTCTGCTCGGCGAACGATCGATAGCCCGTCCCAGCTTCGCGTTTCACGGCCATTAACGATACTGACCGATGGGAAATTTGATTTAATTTGATTCGTCGCACATCGAGACTCGTTCTGCGTCTCGATGAAGACGATAATCACGCGGCTCCATCGAGAAACGGGAATGGCCGCGAGATTCACTGGAATGTTTACTTTTAATTGCTCCGCGAGGGTAATCGTGATTATCTAAGAGGTTCTCTTGCTGGCAGTTTCTCGTTCATTGGGAGCAGCACCGAAACGGAGGGCGGAGGCTTCGTAAAGTGGGTTATCACGAGAAAGATCTCGAGATAAGGGGTAGCAGCAGTCATATCCGCTTGGAAAGGTACAATGACGCTGTCGTGGCGATACCGTGGCAGTGTCGCGCGATTTTGCTGCCTCGAAACTTAGCCATCCTCCACTTGCTCTCTGCTCTCGTTAATTTCGAACGCGCGAACGGTAAAGTTGGAATCGAAGCGAACGATTCGCCGGTTTTCCACTTTCCCTCGCCTTTAGGCTTAGTCGCGCGGAGAAAAAAATGTAAAAGAACCACGACGATGTTAATTGAGGCCGCTCGTCTCGGCGTGTAACGAACGCCGAGGCACAGGTTAATTTGATAAAAATATCAGCGAAAGGCTAACACAATTTCCTTGCCTCTGAGCCAGCTTCCGAATTAACGAGCTAACGTCTACTTTGTCCTCTGTTATTGCGTTAACCTGATTGCACCGGCAAATTAATTTCGTTGTCCATTATATTGTTGCTCGCAGCTGTATGTCGCTGTGTCCTTGCGCGCAAAGTGCAGTGCTTCGACTTTAACTTCGCTCGTCCATTCCTATCGCTTTTTTAATTATCCCCGCGATTCATTTCCATTGGTAACGATCAAGTTGAACGCGTTGGTTCGAGCATCCTTTGTCCAATTTTTAAGCGTTACGATCGTGCCGCCTCTTCGTCGTTTATTTCTTCACTTTTTAATCAGTCTTGTTTGTTCCTGTTAATCTCGTTGGTAGCAACTTGTCGCAATTAGGTCGAGGTACGTTTAAACGCTGGAGAAAGTAAGAAATATCTTGAAATATATTCTACGGTCGTTCTACTTTCGCTAAATATTGATCATCACCGCTACGATTGACGTCAATGCCCAGAAATTTGAGCTTAACAGAAAATGAGATACTCGTGAAATTCATCAGGACTGACGAAACTCTCTATTACCATTTCATAACACACTCAATTAACCCCGTTTATAATCAACCCGCTCGTAAGAATCGCATCCAACAAGCGTGCCACCATTCTCGGAACAGATTCAACCCTATCATCGAGCAGGACTAGTACCAACTTCTATTTTACTCGACGATTCTCGAAAAGCTCCATCCTCGTCGCCACGTCGCACCAAGAATCCCATCAAACGGACACGCGAAGCGTTGCGCGAGAAGAAGACGTCAGCTTGAGCATCAGCGAGAAACAGTCGCATCACGATTCGCGCGACCGTCCAAGCCAGAGTCTTCGCCGGTTCCTGAAAACGGGAGACACACCCAAAGCTAGAAATAGCTGGAGAACTAGTCTTAACTCTTCTGAACCGCGAGTAAGTTTACTCTGGCAGCTTTATCTCGCCGACATGAATTACAAAACCCATCGAGCCGGACAATCCGGAGCTCGGAAGGCAGACGAAAAGGAGGGTGGCTGGTTTATTGCTGCGGCCCGATTTCGCGAAACGGAGCGCGACGAAGCTTGCTGCGGCCCGGTTTTTCCGCGCCTTTTGTTCCCTTGGACCGTAGAAATAACACGCAACCGCTTCGAGTAAACAGACACGGTCCAGCCAAACGTACTCCTTTGTCCCGTTTGGCGTTCGTCGATGGTCAAAGCGGCGCGGAGGACCGATGGAAGACGGGAAAGGAGTCGAGCTGTTTCACAAGTGATTGGAAAGTGAACGCGGGGGTTGCGAGAGAAGGGGGTGGACGTCGCTTCGGGTCTTTTTCGGGGACGAGTTTCGATGAGATGCGTTTTGGAAAATGGAACGCTCGGTAGTCGGCTACCAGGGATAATTTAATTTAAAAAAGGGCTGGCAATTTGGTTACCGTTCGATTTTACAGGGGCAACGAGAAATTGGAAAAATGAATTCCGACGAAATTATTTTCCACGTCCGTTCAACTGCGCGTAAAGACGACTAATCTTGATTACCGCGGTAAATACGAAATGTTTCACGCACCATTATCCACGCGCATGGACGAAGAATTATTATTGTATCGTAAATGGTACCGAGTCGCGCGTCATAAATATTAATGTAAGCGCACGTTAATAAAATTAATTATTTACGCGGCCCAGCAGAAAAATTGTAACGTTATTTAGGCGTAATAGCTCGCGCGCTTTATTAACACTGACGAATCGATTGTTGCTTGCGTTTCGTGGCGTTCCGAAAGCGAAGAAAAGAAACGAACCGTCGACGGTTGAACTCGAGCGAGGACCTGCGGGACAGGAAATGAAACGGTGTGGATTAAAACGTCCGACAAACCCCGTGTGCACGTATAACGGGTGCACTTATGGTGACCCCGTGTTTCATTGCACGTGCACATATCTCTTGATCTCGGGCCCGCGATCTTTCTCTATAATTTCCGCGCGTCCTTACGCCACCCTCGTCTCCTACGTACGTACACGTTCCTCAGCCGGAACCCTCGATAACGCCGACGACTTTCGGATTTTAATGAAATTTCTTGGACACGTAGAACACGTACAGCCCGTGATTCGACGCTGGGAACAATCCGAGCGGAGCGTGTCATGTATACAGATTTTCTGGCGTCGACGATAAAAGTGTCCCGGGCCGCGTCCTCTTGTTATTACGATTGCGCCTCGAAAGCACGAGGCAGTTATCCGCGCGACGCGAAGCACGATCTCGCCCCTTTCGAAGGCGGCGATACGTTCAACTCGAGAAGAATTCGGGGCCACCTGATAGGTGGACGCTTCGAAAATCTCAGGTTTATGGCGTCCGCGTGCGCCATCGTTAACCCCCTTTGCGCTCGACGACTTTTTCGATCGCAGATCATTTTTTCTATCGATAATTCCTTCGCGAATACAACTAATCTCGTTTTTCAACAACTGTTGAAAATCAATTTGATCTTCACTCGAGCTAATTTCGTCTACCAAAGTCGTTGAAGCTCTACTATGGGCTCGACGCCTGGCTTCAATAGTTGGGTTGTAATGTGTGCGTGAGAGAGGGTAGGAAGGAAAAATAGAGGGAAGCACGTTTCGTCTTGGGCCTGCTAGTGAATTCATTAGTCCTAGCTACCTAGCAGACCCTGCCTTAGACGATGAGATAGTAGGGATAGGTCAGAATTTCTATTATATAGAAATGGAGTAGGATATGGAGTGCTCGTGAGAAACTGGCGAGAGTGCTGTCTTTCTAGTGGCGAGGACCCCACAGTGGCAATATTAACTATTGCTAAAGTGGCAATATTAATATAGAAACTGTTGCTAAAATAGCAGTATTGCCATAGAAACTATTGCCAAAATAGCAACATTAACTATTGCTAAAGTGACAATATCAACTATTGCCAAAGTGGCAATATTAATATAGAAACTGTTGTTAAAATAGCAGTATTACCATAGAAACTATTGCCAAAATAGCAACATTAACTATTGCTCAAGTGGCAATATTAACTATTGCAAAAGTGGCAATATTAACTATAGCGATGGGGTGCCGCTTCGTTTGTTGCGCTGTAGAGAACGTGAGAGAGGGTAGGAAGGAAAAATAGAGGGAAGAACGTTTCATCTTGGGCCTGCTAGTGGACTCATCCCTGCCTTAGACGCTGGGATGGTAAGGATAGGTCAGAATTCCTATTATATAAAAATTGTGTAAAACATGGAGTGCTCGCGGGAAACTGACGAGTATGCTGTCCCCAAGTGGCGAAGACTGCCACATCTTTTTTGTAGGGCTTCAAAACTTAAAATCAGTCGATGAGAAACTCCAATTGCTGTATGAAACACCATGCGCCTCTCGAGCGCAAGGGGTTAATCGTTCCATGCTTAGCAAACTATTTGATCGCTTCCACCGTAAACCGTGGCAGTTGTTTGCAGCGAAAGGTCTTCTATCGCGCCTCGTCGCTAGCCGCTACGTACATTTCAATTCGCAGGAATTTATCGTCCACCTTTTATCCCGATTTAACCGAGCCGAATGTTAAATCATCGTCGGAGCGACAACAGGTTCAATCCTATCCCCCGAACGCGCGCGATACTCGCCCTCGAAGTATCAGTTAACCAATTCCCGTCGTCCAGTCGCGCGCGCTGTATCGTCTGGTTCGCAGTTGAAATATCGGGACCGTCTGAAAGCGGACGGAGGAGACGGCGCGCGGCCAATCCATTTCACAGCTCGTCTGCCAAACACCTCTTCCGAGTGTCGTTTCCCGTATCTACGCGTCCCAAACGTATCGAGCGAACGCCACACCAGCCTGGTGGCTCACTGAAAAAGGCAAGCAAAAACGTCGCTGAGAAATATCAGCTTCGAGCCACGTACTTGCCGCATCGAGGAAGCCATCGCGCTTAACCCTCTCGCTGCAGGTGAGCGTCGTCTTTGCGATTCTGTTCGAAGAAGAATCGCTCGCTTGAAAAAGAAATTGTTTGCTTAGCAAAGAAATAATTACCACGATGACGTTCGCCACTGTGAAGAGCACTTTTGATATCTGCGACTTCGAGCCACGTACTTGCCGCATCGAGGAAGCCATCGCGCTTAACCCTCTCGCTGCAGGTGAGCGTCGTCTTTGCGATTCTGTTCGAAGAAGAATCGTTCGCCTGAAAAACAAATTGTTTGCTTAACAAAGAAATAATTATCACGACGACATTCGCCACTGTGAAAAGCACTTTTGATATCTGCGACTTCGAGCCACGTACTTGCCGCATCGAGGAAGCCATCGCGCTTAACCCTCTCGCTGCAGGTGCGCGTCGGCTTCGCGATTCTGCTCGAAGAAGAATCGCTCGCTTGAGAAACAAATTGCTTGCTTAAAAAATGTTCGCCACTGTGAAGACCACTTTTGGCATCCGCGACGTCGTTCTTGAGATCTACGCTCGGTCCCGCGCGATCGACGCGCGAAATTCACTCGAAACGACACCAGCCATCATCGAAATGACGCGTCGCGGAGTCGCGAGCACAGAGACAAAAGGGAGAAAGAAGGATTACACGGGGATGGAATGGCTGGTCCGGGGGACGAGTGGGAGAGAAGAAGCGTGCCGCTCTAGCAGCCACCGATCAATACACCACTACTGGTACCGACACCATGGGTGGCTGGTTACGGGGATCTGGCCAGGCTTCCGGTGTTTTCGCGTTCGAAGAAAGTATCAACCACATCGAAATTGCACGGCCAGAGGCAGGTTCTAATGGTCACCATTCGTGGGCCAGTTTTGCTTCTTTTTACGTCCGCTTCTTGCGGCCGTTGTAACCAGCACCGCGTCACGCACGGTGCCTATTTTTCTTTATGGTTCTTTGATTACACGCTCTTTCGAACTTAAACGCGGCGAGACTTTTTTAATTTAAAAAAGCAATTTCCTCCCGCTGTGTATAATGGATCGTTTTAAACAGTGGATACACGCGAAAAAACTGTTACGCGCGCGGGTAACAGTTCTATTCAGATCGCGTTTGTTCGATCGATTCGCACGAGCGTCCCTGGTCTCGCGATAACCAATCGAGACCCGATCGGATCGATATCGAAGCGAACTGAACCCCCCCTTTTTTCAGAGCCAGCGATTAATCTACCGGATCTCATTAACACCTAGTCGGAACCGTCTGAAAACCGAGCATCGCAATAAACTGCGCTAGCTTTTTAAAATTTAATCTCGCCGCTCGCGTCTTCTAGAGCCCTCTACCCTCTAATGTATCATCCGTCGGCGCGTCGCAAAAAAATGCCGCGAACTCGCCAGAACTCGCGTTTTTCATTCGCTGGGAGATTAAACGAAAAAAAGGCCCGGGAAAGAGCGAAGGGTCCGCTCGCTGAAACAAGCAAGAACCCAGTTTCTGCCTCCGGAACGTTTTCTTATCGAGCGGGGTGGAACTTAATGATTAAAATAACTCCGTCGGAAGATGGCCCCGTTAGAAAAGGAGGGGTGGGAGGGTGGTGAAAATGAGCGAGTTGAAATTCGTTGAATATAAAATGTATCATCAGCGTGATTAATGTCCTCGCGGCTTCAATCCCGCGCGATTACTCTTGGATCGTTAACCGCTCTTAAAATTCGCCCGGGAAAATCTCGCTTTATCATCCGGCGTCCGGATTCTTAGCTGCGCGTGGATTTTTAAATTTCTCCCTCCCCTCCTTTCGGTCTCGAAACGGATTTTATCTGTTATCCGTGAATCGCGACTAAATCCTGCGTCGACGGAGCACTCGAAGGGTGGTTGAAGTAGAATGCGTAGATCATTATGGTTTCTAGTCTGGCTTCAGAGGCTCGATCGAGATTCTTCTCTCTCGTCGCTTTCGAGTGCTCGTTTATGGCAAGTTTCAGGGACGTTATTGCGAACGGATCGCATAGTCGCGTATCCGTGGAGAATTTTCCTACCGTCTAAATTAAGCTCTAAAGCTTAAGCAATTGTCTCTACGCTGTCTGAGATATCATAGCGCGCTAACGTTGACTGACGTTTATCCGCGCATCGCTACGTTTCGTACGAGAAACATTAATTAGTTACCCTTCCCTCGGGAGGTCGAAACAAATCACAATTTAGTAACAGCTATCCAGCATTTCCACGAGTAATTTCGTCGCATACCTTCAAGTCTCGAACGCGATCGTTCAGACCTGCAATTCGTCCTATTTCGTCGACGATTCATTTTCTTTTGGTCGCAAAGAGCTTCGACGAGGCGTGCACGCAAGACCGCAGCCTTCCTCGTCTCGCGACTGCTCCACATTCGAAAACGTGGACGCAGAGGGTTCGTGGACGGCGAGGGGAGTCGCGCAGCAAAGGCCAGCTCGCTACTCCTTTCAACCCTGTTCGCCCTCGTCTGCAACCGCGAACCCTTTGCGCCCATTCGCGTCGTAATATTTAAGAGCCGACTATCGCGTTACATTTATACCTTTCGTTCCCGACAAATCGCGTTCCCCGTTCAACTCGACGCGATTTCCGTTTTGAATAATAATAGCGAGTCAAGGAGCGCTGTTTAGGTTGGCGGAGTAAAAAATTCATGCCTCGAGATAATTTGATCCAGCCGCGAGTAACCCGCGAGCGAGGATACGCGGCGGTTCGATACGCGCCAGTAAACATTTCCATCGAGGGAACGAGGAAACAAAAATTCCCCAGCGCGACGACGAACCCGATATTTCCTCTCCACCCCCAGCTGGTACGTGACAGTTACGTAAACCGAGGCGAAAGATACGAGCCTGGCGTTACGCAAAGAGCAGCGCGGCCGATTCCTCTCGCGGAAGCAGACGCGAGGCATCATAAAAGGAGCGCCGTTGGAAAGAAAGGGGCGAGCGCGCGCGGCGAACGAAAAGATTGACAGAGTAATTGCGGAAAAGTGTACCTCCCAGCCTGGCAGATGTTACGAACGGAAGGGAAGCGGCGGGTGGAAAACGCGGGGGAGAAACGGAACGAGCGAACGAGGAGCGAGAAAGAGAACGGAAGAGGAGAAAAAATGAAACAAGCCGAGAGAATGGAAGAAAGTATCAATTCTCATTTTCTGCGGCGCGCGCGGGACCGCGTTGCCTTAAAAAAAAAGAAGAAAAAACGAAACAGAGGAGGCGCGCCAACGGCGTGAGTCTAAGAAATTGCTGCCACCGAAAAAGAAAGCGAACCGCCGCGAACGAAAGTTCTAATTTATTCGAAACGACGGCAGACTTACCCGCAGGACGCGTTACAAGCGGCCCGGAAGAAATTCGAAAGACAGAGCCGTCTGCTTTATCCGCGCCTCGCGTGTCAAGAATTTTCCGCGGGCTACCAGCTGCGAAGCGTGCGACACACGTCGCGCACCTCTTCGAGGTCCATTCTCCTTCCTTTCTACGTCTGAATTTTTCGAATCGTAGAAAACGGAGGTGCTAGACCCCAAGTCTTGAGTAATAGCGCGGATTTGCGACACGGACACTGGACCACTTTTAAGAATTTTCGTCATTTCGATAGCACGTTGTTTCTTTAGCCTCTTCTTTCCAAGCCAGAGGTTAAGGTACACGAGTTGGTCTGCGCTTCTGCAGGTCACTCTGGTCTTCCCTTCTGCACTCAGTGGTAATCGACGTGTCATAAATCCAAAACGTCGATGACACGGTAGTGAGCAAATGCAAAATCATCCCTTAGACTTGATCACCGACTTCATTCTTTCACCTTACGAGGATTCTGGGTAGACGTTTCATTTTTGGACTGGTCAATCAGACATTCCTCATTCGCCAGATAGATAGATTGCAAATAGAAATGAACTTTGCGATAAAGATAGATTAGTTCCTCAGATTTGAGGTGGTCCTTCGAACGCGATCAGTTGGCACACACGCGAAAATATCCAACAATTCCCGAAAGATCGCGCCAGATCAACCACAGGACTTAACACGAGGCGAACGAAAGCAGAACTGAGAATCGACGTTCAGCGTAACACGGTGTATAGCGTCGAAGAGAAGTAATTTTTAATTGAGTCGCTTTTATTAACGCGTTCTTGCCCGATAAAAGGCGCGCTCGTTCTTGCGACGAAATAAAAAAGCAGTCACCGTACGTGACCACGTACTCCATCCAATGAGCGTGGTCTACTGACCTCTTTGCCGGTGCATCATTAAAAGCCACCCAACCTAAATGTCCCAAGTGGCAACGTCGTCTTGGAGCCCCTTTAGAATGGCCAGAATACTATTATTTTCAAGTGGAATGCCGGAGAAGAGGAAGGAGAAAAAAAAAATAGCGCAATTGCTTCACGTGTCAGCGCTAGACTCGCGATGCCACTCGTCTCGCTTACTCGCGACGCTTTGTCGGACGTTCGCCTACGTAATAATTATATAATTAATGAAATCGTTCCTGTAATGATCGCGCTAATTGCGCATCACTTCCGTAGTTCGATATATTCCGTAGGCAAGGTATCTAGCGTAACACGCAATATCTAGCGCAATTTTCCCGGCTAATTCCCGCAACAACGTCATTCGTGTAATTATAATAATAGCATCGCGTTTGTGTGTTATTCAATTACGCGTTTAAATCGTCGGGAACAGCAAACGGAGTAATAAATCCTGTTTGCAGCGATTAAACGATTCCACTTGGTCGCGCGAATTTTTTGTTTCATCCCGCGTACGAGTAATTTCGATCGCGCTTCTGACCCGGGCGTCAAATAAAATCCAGCCGGCGGTTCGCTTTCAACGTCGATCGAGCTGCGTCCGCGATCGCATCATAATTTCCTCCAAATAAACCGTCAAGAACGAGCAAACAATGAACTCTCTGGCAACAGTTAATCCCGCGAAAACAATGAAACTAGCCATGCACAAAGCAGCCGACCGCCGAGGTAAATTTGTTTGCAAGTTTCGGTGTACTCGATACTCCTCAAAGCTTGTTTTCCTTTGACATCGATACAATTCGATACGAAGGAGCGCGGTGAATCGATTCCGCGCGCCGTTCAATTCCTCCTTCCGCATCGATCCGGCCAGGAACCGGCGTTTTCGCCTCGTTACTGTTTACGCTGGGAAAGAAGAAGCCGTCGTTCGGACGATGCTACGAAATTTATTCGCAGCCGAGAGCCGGTCTCGCCGCGCCTGCACCGCGAACTGGTTGAAATTAGTTTCGAAAGTGCTTTCGCCCGGATCGTTTTTGTAAAGTGAAACCTACGACGATGAGATTCCCGAAATTCGCGGTGATCGAGTCGAGTGGCCTTTGAAAAAGGAGCGTGGGTAGAAAAATTCCCGTGTAACGCCAGGTTTTTGATTCGCTTTCGGAGGCGCAAGAGAGGTTCTCTGGTGTAAAGCGCTTGAAAGCTAGGAGAAATCGAATTTCTCCCCTATATAGCCCTGATCCTCGATCAACGGTACGCGCGCGGTACCATTCGCGGTAATATCGTGGTTAATTAACGGTACACAGCATTCGTTAATATTCCTGCGCCTTGCGTTCAAATCCTGCTAGTCTATCCCAATCCGCTGTTTGCGATTTTTGCAATTTTAGAACGCGAAATATTTTCATCGCGACGCGTTAACTTGATAGCCTGAAAGGTAGCAGGGCTGCCTTTTTCGAAAATAGTTTGTTCCGCGCAGGAAAATTGAAACGCGCGGTGTTTCTTCGGGCTGGTGTAAAACGGAGGGAAATAAAAAGGGCGCTGGAATAACCGAGAGGCTCGAGGGGACGTAAGAACTCGAAGGAGGGATTAACGGCTTAAAAATATGCCCGGCATTGTTCGTGGAATTCTCTTTGGGGGCTGTCAATGCGCGAAATTATTCACGTCTACACGGGCGATGACGTAGGCGCGCCTTTTAACGAGGCGAAATTAGGCGCCTTTGACACAAACCGGTGAAACAAAAGACGCGGGGTCCATTAATCGTTCCGTTAATACTCAATTTATCATCGAATCACGCGAAGAGAGCTATTAACGTTATTTGGTTAGTCGAACAAGCGTATTATCGTATAAGGTAAATTATTTAAATCTAACTGTTTGAACAGCCGGACCACTTAATTAGTAATAATCAGCGATAACGCGCGGTTATTAATACCTGAAGTAACCCAAAAAGACCGTTATACGATCGTACATTCGCACGCGATTCGAAGGTGGCAAAAGAGAGAGCTTCGAAATATGAAATACCGATTGTTTCGATTCGCTGCTCGACAGACTAATCAACGTGGACATTTTAACCCTTTGCATTTGGTTCCTACGCGGACGTTAGCAACATTTTAGCAGCAGTTTCTATTGCTAACGTCTGCCAACAATAGCAAACTCAATCACTAATCGATGCTGATGTTCCCTCAGAGGAGACATTCGAGTGCAAAGGGTTAAATTTCTAAGGAGAACACTTCAAACTGCCAAACGCGTAACGCGTTCCACCGCTTATCTCCTTCGTTTCTCAAAGCAGCGCGTTTCAGCCGCGAATTTTTCTATTTCCACCGAACGATGGTCTCGCGATCGTTTCCACGGGAAACGCGAACGAATCCGCTTCGCGCGCGGCTGTTTCATGGCTGTTTTTAACGTCGATCTCGTCAACCGTCGAGGGAGGATCGGTCTACGAACTGTCCGCTGGATGAGCGCGTGCACTCGAAACGACACGCAACACGCCGTTGTTGCGAATCCCGCGGCTGCCATCGTGAAAGCCCTCCACTCGCTGGCCAGCGTAAAGTATGAATTTTCACAAGTGAACATTGCGTCGCGCTGAGTGCTACCAGCGGACGCTGTTGTGGTTTGAAACGCGGTGTCTCGTCGAGGATTTCCGCGGAACTCTAATCGCTCGGTTGATTATCGAGGTTTTTCAAAACAACGACCCGCTTTTCTTCTCCGCCCCTCGCGTTGCAAATAACCCATCGTCGACCAGTTAACGTTCCAATCGACCAGTTAGCGTTCGCTCGAAATTCTCCTTATAGTTGCGAGGCGTTCTATATCCGGGAGAACTACCCCACTGAAACTTGGCGAGTAACTCGCACCGTAATAAACAGAACACTTTACACCATCGGCATCGTGAAACCGCATTCACCCTCAAACTGAATCAACTCCCTCTAAAACTACCTCGCGAAATATGACGGGAGAGGCCAGCTAAAACGTGGATGCGCGGGTGACGATTCGAGCGGTTCGAGCGCGTCTTCTGCTTCGTTTTCGCTTACGCGTCGCGATAACGATCCTCCTAGCGCGAGGATAGCATCGATCCGCGGTTTCTCCCGCGATTCACCGTCGCCAGGTGACGTAGCCGTGCCATGAGGGACGTCATTGCCAGAGATGGAGGCGATAATACCGCTGTCTCGGGCATGGGAATCGTGCGGAGCTCGAAGACAATCGCGATTGTTCCGCGGAGTAACTAGCGTAGCGCGAGGAGAGGTCAAACCTCGGTTTTTCTTCTTTAATCGCGACTACGCGTTAGGAAACTCCAGGTATTTGAATTAAATCCGCGTTCTTTCGATCGCTCGATGTTCAGCTTCTTGATTTTAGAACGCGATCGGAGTAAGTCGCGTCGATCGATTCGCGACAATAAAAGCAACGCTCTCCGCACCCTCCGTCCTCTTTTACTTTTCGTCCTCCCGGATGGACGATGTTTTTACAGGCTGCTTTGAAAAGAAGTATAACGAATTCAGCTGCGGAACGCCGCGGGCGAACGAGCGCTGGGACCCGCGGTCATTCATCCGTGTCGCGTTACCGATTTCCCGAGGAATTACGCGGTTCCGGGTTGTTCTTCCCGATTGCAGATACGGACGACCCGATTCTCGTCCTTTTTTCCACCGATTACTATCTACTTTTTTCCTTTCGATGTATTCGTGTGTCTCCTATGCGGAACACTCGCTGGTCAAATACGGGGGTAGCATCCCTTGGAATCGAAGCGCTTAATTACTCGTTCCTCGACGTTCGTGAATCTTCCAGCGAGTGAAAATTGTCCAGCGAAGAATATCGCGCGTCAGTGACGACGTCGAACATGGAACGTTTGAATCGCGATAAATTTAAGGTTCATAACATTTTAAATTTATCGCGATTCAAACGTTCCGTGTTCGATGTCGTCACTGACGCGCGATGTTCTTCGCTGGACGAGGTTCATAACACTTTTGAAGCTCTTCGATGGACTCGATGCTTGGTTTTAGTAGTTGGGCTGTAATGTGTGCGTGAGAGAGGGTAGGAAGGAAAAAGGGAGGGAAGAACGTTTCGTCCTGGGCCTGTTAGTGGACTCATCCCTGCCTTAGATGCTGGGATGGTAAGAATAGGTCAGAATTTCTATTATATAGAGCAGTATTACCATAGAAACTATTACCAAAATAGCAACATTAACTATTGCTAAAGTGGCAATATTAACTATTGCTCAAGTGGCAATATTAACTATTGCTCAAGTGGCAATATTAATATAGAAACTGTTGCTAAAATAGTAGTATTACCATAGGAACTATTGCCAAAATAGCAACATTAACTATTGTTCAAGTGGCAATATTAACTATTGTCAAAGTGGCAATATTAATACAGAAACTGTTGTTAAAATGGCAGTATTACCATAGAAACTATTGCCAAAATAGCAAAATTAACTATTGCTCAAGTGGCAATATTAACTATTGCTCAAGTGGCAATATTAACTATTGCAAAAGTGGCAATATTAACTATAGCAATGGGGTGCCTCTTCGTTTGTTGCGCTGTAGAGAACGTGTGAGAGGGTAGGAAGGAAAAAGAGAGGGAAGAACATTTGGTCCTGGGCCTGCTAGTGGACTCATTCCTGCCTTAGATGCTGTAATGGTACGGATAGGTCAGAATTTCTATTATATAGAAACGGTGTACGTAAACTGACGAGTGTGCTGTCCCCCTAGCGGCGAGGACCGCCACACTTTGATATCATCGAGGTCTCATTATCATGAATACCAACAGCGTTATCGTTCGTAACGCGGCTCCATTTCGAAAACAATTTGCTGACCCGTAGTTCCCACGCCCCAAAACGTAGCTTCCTTAAATTCCAGCGAGAACTCTGGTCCGCCACGAGGTAATCTCAACGGATGCGTGCAATCGCGGCGCGTCTTTATATCGTTCGAGTTTATTTAGCCGTCGTTCAGCCAGCGATCCTCGTCCATTCGAGTAACAAGCGTGGCGTGGCGGTTCGGAAAAAATTTATCACGGGAATATGTGTGTATATATATATACACGAGCGGCTGGGCGTGAAAGTAAGGGGCGGAAGGGAAAGCGCCGGAAGAGAACAATAAAGGGTGAAATACGCGTGTTAGTTGGGTGGATACCGCGAGCAAAGTAGACCAGCGTATCCAGGGGTCTTCGAGCTCGCGCGAGGAAATACGGTGCGATGTACTTAAATCGAGACGAGCTACGCAAACTCTGCCCGTTTCGTGTCTGCAACGCATCCTTTAAGGAGACGTCGCTGCTGGAGCTGCGTGGAGTCACTTCTTTGAGGATTACCGAATTCGTATTGGTTCGATTGTCATTTGTACGAAATATTGGGTGCACGAGCGGCCAAAGGGGATCAAGGTTCCTCTGTGGAGCCTTGTCTAAGCATTCGAATGGGCCATGGCGTTGGGGGTGTCCTGGCCTAAGAAGGTATTGTTGTACGAAGCCTCGTGGTAAAGACAACGTTAATATAGCATTTTAGAAGCAAAATAATTGCTTAAAAATTAAATTTATTGCTCTGTCTACACCCTTCTCTTGATAATTATCATTTTGTACTATTGAAAACTTGTAAGATGACCTCATTGCAATTTCTTTTACACTTCACATACCTGTCACGCATCTTTTAAGAAGACGCTGCTGTCCAGTGGGGCCACTTTTTTACGAATTACTCTACTTTCCGTGTTATTCTCTTATCCGTCTAACGACACGGACCTTAATGACGTTTGTACAAATTGAATGCAATTAAAAGAGCACGTTGCACAAGTACGCTAACCGTTAATTGCCGAAGGTTATTCGAAGATCTTCTCGTTTCTGTACAAACACACTCCGAAATGTACTTACCGGAATAAATTAACGGAGAAGTAGAATAGATCGGTGCTCGGCTAAACGCTCCTGTAAGTAGAACAAAACCGCTCTCGGTTAGACGCGCGGTCAGACCAGTAGAATGGACCAGTGTTTTCTCTAACGCTATTCCGCGTTCAAGCGCTCCCGGATGAATTGCTCACAAATTACTCCGCATTTATCAAATAACTTTTGTCCAGGATAATTCCGTGACGCACTGAAACGTTCGTTCTCTTTACGTTGCATCGCGTTCTTCGACTCGCGTACAGGACGAATTCCAGCTGGAACGCCGTCAGATCGTTGTTACGCTCGTTACCAACGATTGTACTCGGAAACAGGTCCGTTCTTTCCGATACGTTGTTTACAATTCCCTTTCGATCGATGCCTCCCGCCCATAAAGGGTAATAATTAATTTCGTTCGCGTCGATGAACCCGTGACGTGAATTAATAACGATTCGACGGCGAACGTAAAGGTTGCGTGCACGTACGTTGCCCGAATGGTTTATTAACGATAATGAGTCTCGACTGCGATGTTCTAGTTAAACGACTGAAATAATTAACAGGTGTCGTTCGATCGAATACACTCGTTTGTGCGCGTCGAATTTCGAGAGAAAAAGAGCGCTGAACAGCGCGCGCCCGTCCAAGTACGGGCAATTTTATAGAAAAGATCGTTGGTCAACGGGTTAACGCGGCATAACGAGGCCATTAACGATTGACGATCCGCGTCATGAAACTTTTCCTTCGCGATGCATTTTAATATTTCGCGGCGGCGAAACAACGGGCTTGAAAATAGAGCGGGCGAACGAGCTTTTTAAATCGCGATGCTTTTTCAAACGTTAACAAATACACAGCTGCTTCGCCCGCTCGTTCCCTTATAACAAATTCATGTTTGTAACAATGTCGGATGTTTTATGGTCATAATGCGGCGAATATGGTGTTCGAATAATATTCGCCGCAGCCTGGAAATCGCTATACGCTCGCGCGTGCATTTGACCGGTTCGTTCTGAATAAAACATTTTTTACGCGAGGAGAAACGGAAGTCGGTAGAAAAAAGATATATATGTATTCAGCGAATATTTTAACGCGCACTCCATTTACGCTTGGGCCAGGTTTTTTTTGCTGTTGTAACGCGGTTAGGTGCATTTTCAATAAATAACAACGTTAAAAATCGTCGTCCCACGTATCGCGCGCAGAATTTCATGCGAACGAGTATCCTCGATCTAATTGGAAATCGATATTTCCCGGTGGAAAAGTTCTCTCCTTCGTCCTAATGTCCTGAACGCACGATAAATTTATAACACGTGAGCGAAGATAAGCCGTATCAGCGTAGTCACGCTAACGACACTGTCAAGACGAGGGTTGGAAGAGTAGAAGGGGTTAGCGAGATAAAAAAGGGGGGGGAAAAAAAACAGAAGACGAGGAAAAGAAACATCGGCTATTCGATCTTGATGGATGTATTTATATTTGCAATTCCTTCGCGGGCTTTGAAAAAGCAGCCGAAGAAGTTAAAGTAAATGTGTACGCTTCGCGTTTTAAGCTCCGCTTAAATCCACATTAAAATGGAAATGGAAGTCCAAGAAGTTTTAGTATGTTAGACTAACAGCTCCTAGCTGGGGGGATTATGTATTTAATGTTGAATCTAGATCTTGCACCGACCGCCACGTTTTGTTGGACGTTTCTTTTTCACCCTTAATAACCCGTTGGCTCTGAGTTTTAATTGAAAGTCGGACGATGGAACGAAGTTAATGCTTCTGAAAATGGCTCCAATTGGAGTAACAGCTGAAATTGCGCCGTTTAAAGGGGCGCAGAATACACCCTACGCTCGAAAACCCACCTTGAAAACTCCGTCGACACCGTGCGTCCGTTCTTTTCACGCCATCCGTCGCGATACCAAAATTCCGCCCCCAAACTCGGAGGACGCGCGACGAGGGACGTCGACGCGAGCGTCCGCGGAAAGGGCGATGGTGAATGGCGGGAAAAAAGCGCGGCAACTTATCTTCCGGGCGTGGACACGCGACAAGTCGATCGGGTTGGGTGGGAATCGAGCGGGGAGACGGGTCGGGTAGAAAGATCGGCGGATAACGGTGTCGAAAACCGAGGCGGGGTGCCAGAGTGACAGCTGGCCCGTCGAGGCGGAACGACGACGAGATTAGCCGTGTACAGAGGCGCTGGAAGATCAGGGGTGCGGAGGGGGAGGGATTGGGAAGACATAGATTGATTGATTGGATTGATTGATTGGTTTATTACGTATAGGACAGCGGGGACTAGTCGATGCGCGATTCAAAGTAACGAACGGGAGCCTGTGCGACGAAATGAAAGCGGAACGGAACGGAATCGCGACGTAAGCGGGAGTAAAATTTGGGAGTCGGGGAAATAGAATGAAAAGAAGGTTGGGATCGACACGCGGAAGCTCGTAGATCGATGGGCAGAGGGGGGCGGAGAGTGGATGGCGAGGCGGGATAATCTGACTGGGTACGAACAAACAGAAAAAGGACTCGGAATCAGGGGTGGGTTGGTTCTTTTTAAGGAAGTGGACGCCTGGAGGAGAAAAAAAGGAAAAGGGTAGACTGAACCGGGCCAGCCGTTTTTCCTCTAGATTTTTCGCCCGCTTATCTCCGCGCGCGCGACGTTGATTGGACGTTGACAAACGATTCCTGGACGACCGCGTCGTCGTCGTCGTCGTCGATATAAAACAGTCGTTATCGATCCAAGGCGCGGCAAAAAGAACCGGCGCTCGCTTTTGGCTCCGCTTGTTTCAGCCCTCTGGGCTAAACGCGGAACCGAACGCCCTTCGATCAGCCGGGAAAAATCGTTTCCCCCTGATATCCTGGCTCCGGTTTCGCCCCCTTTGAGCGCGCGCTAACCGGGGTTATTAAAAATTGCTCTCGCTGCACCGCTATCGACCGCGGCGCTCGCTCGTTTATCCTGCCTCCTTCGAATCGTTTAGGGTTGCGCGAGGGCTTCGAGAAACGCACGGGGATGTTACTTTAAAAGCGGTCCTTGGCTTCGTTCAAATTGTTCAGCTTTTCTCAGCCTCGACTCTAGACATTCCAGAAATTTTCTAAACTAGCAATATTTCAGAAAAAGTTTCAAAGTAACGATAGAGTGGTCAAATCGCGCGACGAATGGAAGAATAGAAGAATCGAAGACGCGTTTCTTGTTCCGTTCTTAACAGGAATAATAGGTATACGGGCAAGGCAGAGAGTTCTGACCTAAAAGCTGTGGGCAGGTTTGTTTAGGCACCTGTGCCTAATTCAATCAAACAGCTTTAGCTGCATTTGTTTGCTCAATTCCGCAGCAGTGTGCACGGCCGATCAATTCGGGATACCGGTGCACACCGTACCCGTGGCGTTAATCAGCGATCGATAGCGGCTGTTCATAATGAATTGTTTAATTCGTGTATTCGATTTTCCCGCAGTTGGTGCATTAATCGACGGCCGTGGTGGCGCTTCGAAGGAAATGGAAATTTAATTAGACTCCGATAGGTTACTTCGCATCGAAATCGATGATTCGCTCGAAGCTACGAAACACAGTCGAACCTCCATCGCTTCGTCCGAACGCTGATTAAAAATATTTAATATAAATGAAAATCCGCGTTACCCGTTTGATTGATATTTTGAAAGAACCAAATTTCACGAGACAATTATCGACGATCATAAACGCCACTTAATCGACCGATCTCCCAGGTGGACCAATTTGCCAGGCTGTAGCTGAGCCTCGATAAATTACCCACGGCCGCGGAAGCTAATTTACCAGACACAGCGACGCTAAATCGATGCACGAGGAAAAATAAAGTCGCGTGCCAGCGCGTGGAATCGTGACAGAAGGAGGAACGGCAATGAATTCATTTCCGCGCGAGTCGAAGCGTTTCCGGGGTCTCCTCGATTAATTACGCGGTGTCCGATGGGAAGCTGGATTGCGAGCGACGCGCGCGCTGCCGCGACCCCTCCGTTTTTTAATCCACGAAACACCGGAAGCGCTCGCAGAGCCGAGCGATCTTCCTCGAGGTCAACTCTGCGTTCATTTTTCGGGCGAACGTCCGCTTCACGGCTTTTAAACGAATTGAACCTTGAACCTTCCCGCGCTTTCACGGTTTCGCGATCAACAGGAACGTTTCGAACGTATTTGTTCCTCGTCTCCCTCGGATATGAAAGATCGTCCAGCGACAAACATCTTACACTAATTTACATCTGACTTCCATATTCCTAATTCTCCAAATCCGTAAAAATTCCTAACCGAGACGTAGCAGCAATAAACTCATAAATCAATAGGATATCGCTTCATCATAAATCTAAAAATGACCCCTTAAACTGCTATTGTTTTATCGCCTGCCCCACTCGCCACTCGTCACTAATCTGCAACCCTTAACCCCACTCCTCGCGCCTTCCTAGTTCCCTCCTGATCCCCAAAAACCAAATTCTGTGTCTTACCTACTTGCCACACCCTTGACCACTCCTCCACAGAAACTCATCATAAAACATTCCATCTACACAGCTCGCGACATTACTAAGAAAAATACCATCAGACACACTTCAGAGAATCATCGCCAAACTCAGTATTTTTGTAACTTGTTTCAACGTTCAAATATATTTAGGCAAAACTTGTCTACATATTCCCCTACTACTCTAATCGATATTAGGGCGCACACAATCGCGGTGACGAAAAAGATCGTAACGAAGATTCACGCCCTTCGTTGGGTTGACCGAACCGGAAATCAGCCGCATCGCGACGCGTGCTCGAACAAAGATTCATCGAGAACCGCGGTGGTAGTCTCAGCTTCGCGATTCGTTCACCTTTAATCCGTAATTGTAACGGCGCAATTCGACGCGAGACGCTCGACTAGAGTTCGTTCGCCGTGTTCCCGCGTTTCATCCGGCGAAGCACGCGAACGAAGATTCATAGATCTCGAGGATCATCCGGGAAGCGTTGTTCTCGAGCTCCTGTCTCGCTTTACGGGATCGCAGGCTCGTTTGTACGTCCTCGCCAGTCTGATTCCTCTCGCTGCGCACTCCACTGCGGCACTGTGCTCGTTCCTTGTTCAGCAGGGAACAATTGCCTTTCGAGATTACTCGACGGACTCGTAAACTAATGACATATAATCGGAGATATCGCGTAACGAGATGACGCAACAATACGGGGATGGAAAGCTGGGTAAACACGGTCGATCGCGTGTTGCGCGCGTTTCTTTCCTTGAAACTTGTCGAGCATTTTATTTCGAGATCGGGAGAATCGTCGAGTGACCGGTTCGTTGCGATCCTGACACGATAAATCTGGCGGCTGGTGAACGTTGGAAGGTCCTGGTCGTTCTTTCGTACCCTCGCGGAACCGCACGTCGCGCTACCATTTTCCTTTCCCACTTTTTGGTTACTCTGTCGTTCGGTGACGTGTAATTTGCTGGGGATGACAGACAGGCGCGCGTTGCGGTGAGCTTCCGGAAATTTGATGCTTTAGCGAAGATAATTTGCGAAGAAAGGTGGTAGGGATGGGGTTTCGATGATGGATTTCGTGCGTTAGGTGCGTTTATCGAAGCGATGGGACTGCCTGCGACGCTCCAAACTCGCGAATTAAGAATTTTTTTCCCTGCTCGATTCTTCCTTGGACGTTTTCAAGGATTTGGTAGCTTTTCGAAACGAACACCGAGCCGCGTAGCCTCGCAAGCGAGCAGAGAGCGTACCCGGCTTTGTTCACCGTGTAAACGCGCTTTCGGTGCACGCAGGAACGCCCGCGCCTTTTTGAATTAGCAGGGCGGACAGGATCAAACGTTTCGTTGACTGCACAGGGCAATTACAAGCAACTGCTTAAACATCAAACGGTGTTGCATGCGTCCGATAGCATTTCCGTTTGTAAACGTTTGCGCAAAGTGTCTACGAGGGTCCGCCCGCGCGCGAAATAGTTGCAAACTTTGCGAAGCTGAGCGTTGCGGGGGCATTCGACGGGAATCGTTTTCCGCTTTGACAAACGAGACCGTGTAACAAGAGAAACGAATCTTCGAATTACGTTTGGCGAGATATGTTCGCGCGCGTCGAATGCTACTTTCCCTGAATTTTCGCTCGTAAAAAAAAAGAAAAAAATTGATACGATAGTTTTATTTTTTAAAGAAACCGGGTACGCTGAAACATTTACGCGTACTCGCTCCGTGAAATAGGACCAAGAGCGTTCGACGAAACGGAAAGAGGACCAGTCAACCCGCAGACTCGCCAGCCTCGTGTCCAAGTATTTACCAGCAAGTGGTTCAGCCGATGGGACCGCGGAAGAAGCGGTGGCAAACCGCGTTTAAAAAATTCAGGGACCTTTGAGACGGCGATAGAGGAGCCGAGAGCGACAGTTGGAAACTGCTGGGTCAGAGAGACCTCGAGCGGACGAGCAACTGGATCGCTTATACATACATGCGCGCCGTTCTCCCCTCAAAGGGTTAATAAAGGATCAGGAGGGTAGAAGGAGATGATCGCGAGCGGGAGGAGGGTGGCGGCAGGAAGGCGGGAAAGAAAGGAACCAGAGGCAAAGAGAGATATATAGAGTGGAACGATCCAGCAGAACGACAAAGGGTGGAGAACGTGGAACGTGATGCCAAAACGTGGGCGCGGCCTGCGAACAGACATTTTCCTTCGCGTATCTCTGGCTCCGCGTATCGATCTGCGAGCGGGGCGTGCAGTCAAAAACGAAACGATGCAAAGGGTAAGAGTTGGTTAAACCCTTGTAGCGGATGGCGACAAGGCACGACGGAAGAGCTTCCGTTGCAAACAGTTAGCACGGTTTACGGTATGCGCGCGACGATCGAGCTATTTTCGAGCTACCGTTTCAAGCTTCTAATATTTTGCTAAGCGTGGAACGATTAGCTTCTCCCAACGATCTCGATAACACGCGCGGACCTTGGCGATAAGAAAGAGAGCGATCATTTTTCAGTCAACGCGATCGTCCCTCCTCGGATCTAAATTCCGCGCGATAATTTTAGACTTGAAAGTGTAAAAAAATAGCCGGGAGGAGCACTATTTGTAGGCGAAAAGGGTAAATGGCGCTCGCAGGACGATTTTAGAAATCAGAACCGAGCAGCAGCGTCCTCAAAGCGACGCGGCTCCAACTTTTCTCGAGTGCGCGCGCGGGCAAAAAATAAGTCTCCTCGTTCTCCCTCGGCTCGCTGGCCCTGTATTTTGCATGTCTATCGGCCGGCAACTCTTTACGGCATCGACGATCAAAGTTGGATGCACGCTAATGACTCGAGCCACTCTCCGCTCGTCGCGTTTGCAAACTTTTCAAAACTGCCTCCGCTCGTGCGCCTATCCGCTTGTCTCCGCGCCCCACCGTGTAAATTAACTACGCGACGTTATGATAATCGTCGACTATCGGAAATTACCGTGGAAACGTCGACCAGCCGCCATTTTTTCCCCGCTGAACGCTGCGCCTCGCGCACCTGAGAGCTTTGGCGGCCAAGTAAATCGTCGACCATTCGCGTCGCTCGCGATAAGCGCGCACGATTCTGGAGCTTCGCACCAACGAGACGCTCTCTCCTTTCTGTTTCAGGTAAGTCGAGAGAATTTCCAGGAGAACGTAACGCGTTCACCCGGGGGGCGGATCTCATTTATCCAGGCGGGGCTGACCTCTCGTCGACCTGTTTCACTTGGAACGGTGACAAGATTTGCATTTCAACCGAACCGGGCCCGATTAATTGGGTTAATCAGGAAACCCTCCCAGCTGATCGATATTCACTTTGAACGGGCCGCATTATCGAGCCCGATCTATCAATATTTCATTTTTCCCAGACGAATTTCAAACTTCTGCCGTTGGCGTTCCGCGGAATAATTGAACGGGGTAAACCAGAGTCAAATTCAACGCTTTCCGTCCCGCCCGGTGATCCCCGTCCTGACGAGTGGATTAAATATGTCGAGGAAATTGCTTGTCGATATTCTCCGAGGTCTCGAAGCCTCCGGAGAAATGGCGCTTTCGTATATCGCGAGGGAAGTTCGTGGCGGCGAGTGGAAGCGTTCTGATTATGACGTTCGATGGCGTCGGATGATGGCTGCCAGAATTAATCGTTACAGTTCGCTTTCGAACGGATCGTTTCGCGTTGCACGTTCGCGGCTGGTGCGATTTTTCTCATTTCTCCAAGTGTTTGGGACAATTTTAAAAATTAACGCGCAGCTGCCAGTCGTCGTCGTTGAATTGGCGGGTTCGGAAAAGGACTCGCGAGAACCGCAGATTAGTTGCCAAAGAAATACGAGGGTTCGCGTGGAGCAAAAAGGAGGGGCGAAAGGGACGGGAAGCAGGTGAACAAAAGTTGGAAAAATCTCGGTCGCTCGTGGAACGATCTTCGAAGTCGCAACAAGTGACCTTTTTACTGGCGGATCTACCGGCGGAGTTACTTCTTAAAGAGCAGCCGGAACTTCGAGTACCGTCGGGCGAATAAAATATGTAGAGGATGCAATGGTAAATAAAGACGAGATGGGCCCGTTCTTGCCTCTGTCGCTTGGCTCGCGACAAACGACAGCACGCGCAGCCTTCTCTCGTTCGCGATGGTTAAACCTGCTTGCTTTTCCATTACGATCGTTAAAAAAGTGACGGGAAAACACCGCAATTTTCTCGGCATAACCGACGCTGCCTTCTCTCACGGGCAACGATTTGATTTCCCTTCGAATTCAATTACCGCGCGATCTCCGACTGGCGTTACGCGGGCGGCGCCGGTTAATCGCGTGAAAATTTCATTAAAAGGCGTGTCCGGCGTTCGGAAACGTTATTAAAGCTCAAAGTTGCCGGTGAATCTATTAGCCAGCCTAATGCGTATCTGTGTACGTGCACAGGTGCGGGCTTGGTCCCGGGGACATATTCAGCGCCGCGCTATTCAATCACCGCCGACACGAGCCCCGGGTCCGCGTTATTAACGAAGAAATGAAAAGCTGACGGACCTCGGGGCCGGCGAAAGGATTAATCTATTTTCGAAAATGTCTCCGCACCGCCTGAATCGACGGTTTATCGGCGACGTGACGCGTTTATCGACCGTTTCCCAGCGTGGCGCGACGCGAAACGCTTTCAGACGGGAACGCGGCCAGCCTCGTCGTGTACAGGCATGTCAAACATTTGGCGCGCCAGAATTTCATCTGGTCGACTGGCGAGCACGAGTTGAATCGTTGTCGGTTGGATCGAGCGATAAATCGACTCTTCTTTTCCTCGGATACGGTTCTGCGTCGATACTTTTAAAAGAAACGCCGACGATTCTCGTAGTCCGAAAATTATTGCAGCGGATTTCAATTTTTGAGCAGCATTTTCACTGGTTCCACCGATGTTTTAGCCATAGCTCCTACTCGTACTAGCGTGTCGCAAACTGCAGAATGTTTGACGAAGGCACGCAAAACGTTTCGAGTCAAAATCGAGTCTTCTTTTTCTCAGATACGGTTCTGCGTCGATACTTTTAGAAGAAACGTTAACGATTCTCGTAGTCCAAAAATTATTGCAGCGGATTTCAATTCTTGAGCAGCATTTTCACTGGTTCCATCGACGTTTTAGCCATAGCTCCCACTCGTATTAGTGTGTCGCAAATCGCAGAACGTTTGACGAAGGCACGCAAAACGTTTCGAGTCGAAATCGAGTCTTCTTGTTCTCAGATACGGTTCTGCGTCCATTATTTTAGAAGAAACGTCGACGATTCTCGTAGTCCAAAAATTATTGCAGCGGATTTTAATTCTTGAGCAGTATTTTCACTGGTTCCATCGACGTTTTAGCCATGGTCCCCGCTGGTATTAGCGTGTCGCAAATCGCAGAACGTTTGACGTGTAGTAAAGCGTAATATGGGGAATACAAAATAATAAAGATAAAAAGATATATATTTTAGAAGGTACATAAGATATAACAATCAAAACTAAGGAACTGCGACTTCTCGCGAATCTAACTAAAATGCAACTACTCTTCTTCTTCGTTCTGTAAACAGCAGAACGTCGTTGAACAGCCGAGGATCGTTTTGCGTTCGACGCAATTCGCGAAGACAGGCGTGTCTTCGACTATAGACGAAGGCACGCAAAACGTTTCGAGTCAAAATCGAGTCTTCTTTTCCTCTGATACGGTTCTCTGTCGATACTTTTAGAAGAAACGTCGACGATTCTCGTAGTCCAAAAATTATTGTCCTGGATTTCAATTCTTCGAAGCCGACGTTCCTCCCAGAGCAGCATTTTCACTGGTTCCACCGACGTTTCAGCCATGGCCCCCGCTGGTATTAGCGTGTCGCAAACCGCAGAACGTTTGATGAAGGCACGCAAAACGTTTCGAGTCGAAATAGAGTCTTCTTTTTCTCAGATACGGTTCTGCGTCGATACTTTCAGAAGAAACGTCGACGATTCTCGTAGTCCAAAAATTATTGCCCTGGATTTCAATTCTTCGAAGCCGACGTTAATTGAAATCGAGTCTTCTTATTCTCAGATACGGTTCTGCGTCGATACTTTTAGAAGAAGTACCGACGATTCTCGTAGTCGAAAAATTATTGCCCTGGATTTCAATTCTTCGAAGCCGACGTTCCTCCCAGAGCAGCATTTTCACTGGTTCCACGGACGTTTCAGCCATGGCCCCCGCTGGTATTAGCGTGTCGCAAACCGCAGAACGTTTGACGAAGGCACGCAAAACGTTCCGAGTCGAAATCGAGTTCAGGTAACCGGTGGCGCAGAACGGCCGACAAAGGTGGGCGCGGGTCGTAATTCGGCTCGAAATCGAGTTACCAAAAGCGCTTGGTCAGTTTTGCGTGGAAATCGGGTCCGTGAAAGCTACGACTCGCGCCGCGCGCGTCCCCATCGCCGTTTTTCCACTTTCCGCGAATATTTCTGCCCTCTCGCGCGGTCTGCGGCGGGTTCATCCCTTTGACGTATCAATGTTATCGAAAATAATCTCTTTCAGTTTTCCCATAGCTGTTCAGCGGCGTTTACGAGGGTCGAGGGAAAAACGCGGGGCTCGTTTAAAGTTGTCGCGGGCCGACGAGGCCGCGGCGCGTCCGTTTCGACGCTCGAGGATGGGGCGAGCGTCTTCTCTGGGCGGTGTAACGTCCGTTTTTATGGCCGATAAATGAAGTTGTTTACCGTGGCAGCCATTGTCGGCAAACAACGAGACGCCGCTGTAAGATAAAAAGCCGCGACGTCGAGGGACCGGGGCGGTATTCGCTTGCAAATAAGTTTATTTACGATACGATTAGTCGGAGTTACGCGTGTCCGTCCGGCGAACTTTCGTTCGCTTAATAAAATTTGTATTAAAGCCTGGCTCTCGTCTGCGAGCGAAAATTATGCGCCAGCCTGGCTCCGTTAAGTAGAAAACAAATTATAGCGGAGGAAAAGAACAAAGAGGAAGTTGCAGGGTCGAACGAAGGGGAGAGAGGAACTTGATCGTTCCGTGGAAATTAAACGAACAGGAATTGCACGCTTCTTGTCGCTGCGAAAGTGGCATCGACGGTTCGCGGATGTACGAGCTATTTACTAATGTCCACAAATCATGAATTTATGGCGTTCCATAGGCAGACACTGGCACGGAAGCCTGGAAAGCTGAAGACGCGAGCATAATTGGTTCCCTCCTAGCTCTGGTTAATTATAATAAAGATAGAAGCAATCTTCTTTGTGAAATTTCCCTCTGCTACGTTAAACAGAGGGTGTAAATTAAAAGCGAATTAGCAGGGACGCTTGTCTAGTTCCCACGAAACCAACAACGTAGAAGCTGAAATTGAGCAGCGTTCCGCGGAAAGAAACCAGTCCGCGGATATAAAAAATTCAAGGTGTCCCCGTAATCGAGTTTCGCTCGATCCAGTATATTATAATTAAGAGCGCGCTCGTTTATGCATTTGTAGGGAATTAAAAATTTACAGACAACGACAACGCGTGCGAATGAAAAGCTGCCGCGGAAACGACGGTCCGTGTTGAATCTGCGCAAATCGTCGACTCTGTTTGAACAAACTTTTATACGGCGCTACTCGCGGGTAAAGGGAGAAAGAGAGAGGGGAAACGTCCGAAATCGACTTTGAAAAAAACAATTCGAAGCGACAGGGGCGTCGGCTGCGGGGGTTTGGGGCCGGATGCAAAATGCATTTGCCGGAATCCCCAAAAGCCAGCTCGTCAAGGCGTGAAACTGCGCTGCGAAACGGGCGCGTTCCGCGCGGGAACGGCTCGCGATACGCTGATGCCCCCTCGCTTATCTGTCCCGTTCGCTCTCCCGAGGACATCTGAAAAGTTTCCGCAGCAATTTCCGCGCCACGCACGCGCATTGTTCGCCGGGCAGAGCTCGAGGCAGAGGGTCGATGCGTGTGCAGTCGCCACCCTCGAAATTGGCCGTGTTCCTAAAATTGACTTGCACGTCGCGTCGGAGACGTAGGATTCGCGGACGCGCGAAAAATAAGTTCACCGTGGGTAGGAAAAAGAAAAGTGGGAAACGAGAGGGGGACGAAAAAAGAGGCGGGATGCGCAACCCTTCCGTTTCGAGGGCGGAAGAAAAAATAAAACGAATCGGAAGAATCGGAGCGTAGTTCCACGCGAGCTTTTCAACTGCGAAATTTAAATGGCTGTTCTCTAACTTTCCCTCGGCCCTTTTCATACCACGGCCACGCTGATTATAGTCTGGTCTACGTTTGCACTGATCTTGAATCCCCGACACGTGGATAGAAATATTTTTTGCCCTTCCCTCTCTCTCTCTCTCTCTCAACCTCTGCTCGCTAAATAGGTTGGCGGAATTAGTTCTCGCCGATTACGTATGTACGCAGCTACGCGCTATTTCGATGTTATTTAACCTTTTACGTTCAGACTGGAATATACAACGTTTCTATTTAAATACAATTCCAAAATTCTTAGCTGACTTCAAAGAAAAAAAAGGGAAGAATTTGTCTTGCTCCTCATTTTCTGTTAAATAGGTTGACGAAATTAGTTCTCGCCAATTACATATGTACTCAGCTACGCGCTGTTTCGATTATTTCAACTTTTTATGTTCAGACTGGAATATACAACGTTTCCATTTAAATACAATTGCAAAATTCTTAGTTGACTTGAAAGAAAAAAAAGGGAAGAATTTGTTGACGAAATTAGTTCTCGCGAATTACATATGTACTTAGCTCTGCTGTTTCGATTATTTCAACTTTTTACGTTCAGACTAGAATATATAACGTTCCTATTTAAACACAAAATTCTTAGCCGACTTGAAAGAAAAAAGGAGGAGAAATTGCTCCTCTCCTCATTTTCTGCTAAACAGGTTGGCGAAATTAGTTCTTGACGATCATATATGCACGCGGCTACGCTCAGACTAGAATATATGACATTTCTATACGAGCAGAGCTGCAAAACTGTGAGCTGACTCGAAAGAAAAAACGCAAGAGAAGAAATTGTTCCGCGAGCAGGTAAGTAAAATATCTCTCTAATCTCGAGCGGTTTGGCGTAATTTTAATGCATCTCTGGAAAACGTGCAACATTACCCATTCCGGGTAAACTGAATATTCGTGGTCATGGATTAAACTCAAAATTAGTTTGAAGATTAGGGAAGTTGGGTTAACTGCCGTACATAGGATCCTCCCGCCTCCTATCTATTATGAGTCGGGGGTGAAACCAGCTTTGTGGTGAAACGTGTTATTGATTCGTACATACCTATCGTTCGTGTCGTTTGTTTTCTTTGCAGATCGCCGGAATTAGGCGAAGACGAACGTCAGCAATTTGCAGGAACGCGCGTGACGAACAACTCGTCGCGGTTTTTAAACCAAATTTTTCTAATTTACTATGCGAGTAATAATTTAGCCGCAGCGTCGTACTTTCGCGAATATCGTGGCTGCAACAGCAGAAGAATAAATCGAGCGAGCGATTCGTTAATTGGCTGTAAGTTCCGTCAGGACTTGCACATGTGAAATTACATTTTAATTAGGGAAAGTATTATATCTGGGAGTCCAGGTAAGTTTCGAAAAGCCTGATTAATTAGAGCCGAAGCACACGCTGTTCCGGATACCGATGAACGCAGTGGCGGACTGCTGTACGTTGAAGCTTAATGGAATTTATTAATATTATAATGCAGCCACGGTTTCGGGAAAAATGTTCTATAATAACAAGCTTCCCTCTGCCCGTGGTTCTTCCGCATAATTCACCGTACCTTGATATATCCGACCGATATTTTGATAATAAAATGTACGAAATATTAGCTTAGCTGAAAATCGTGTATCAAAATCGTGAACGAAAATCGTAGATGAAACAGCGAAGTGAGAATCCCTCGCTTCGACCAACGATCAATCGTCGCGAATAAATAATAACGCGTCCCTTGCCATCTTTTCCGGCTATTGAAATCGCGGAGAGGCGGTTGTCGAGAAAGCGTCGCGAAAAAGGAAGAAATAATGGCTGCTCGTCGCGCGTCTCGCCTCGCGATACGATTATCGTCGTCGAACGGAGTCTGGCGGAGTTCGACGGGGTTTGCCGCGCGGAGGATTCTCGAATTCCAGCTTTTGAGGAAGGTAGAGTTGCGCGTCGAGTCGCGGAATAACAAAGGGATCGGATCGCGGATCGTTCTCTCCGCCTTCGAAAAATGGGAGAGGAGAGAAGGTGCACGCACACGCGTGGAAAGGGTGGAGGGTCGAATCCAATATCGGTTGCCTGGGAATTTTGCCCGTTCCTTTTTTCACGCGCAGACTGATCCACTCGACGAATCGGCGCTCCCTTTTCGCGAGTGCTCGCGCGAAATCGTCGAATCAATTCGCTCCTCCCTCCTCTCCTGCCTCCTTATTTCCAGGGTTCCAAATTTCTTGCTCGAACTCGTAACGGGACTCGAATCTCCTTTACTTCCTCGAGGCCTGTCGATCAATCGCCTGGCAATTATGTTTTCCCACCCCATTCTTCTCGACCTTCCTCTTCTCTTCTCAAACTTTTATTTTCCTGCCTCTTCCTATCCCGTTCGATAGCTCTGCCGCGAAATTTAATACTTGGTTAAGACGGGAGGGGGGGGGGTGGAGAACGGCGGGCGGGTGTGTTTGGTCTCTGGAAACGTTTCAGCCGGAAAAACGAGCGGAATTTCGTTTAGGAAATAAAGGAAATACCGAAGATAGAAAGGCAAATACCGGGAGGAGGTATTACGTGGCACGATATTTTCACTTGCTCCCCAGCGTTCGTTTTGCCAACCACCCAGCCGTTTGTCGTCGATATTAAAGAGGAAGTATACGTTTGCACGTGTTATTAACGATACCAGTGGCTCGTCGAATGGGGATGAGACGCTCTAGCGGCAGCCTATTATTCGTCGTCCGCCATTTCCGCGTCGTCGAACCAGCCACGAATCGGCAAATGGAATTCGCGGATCAACGTCGTCTCTGTTCATCGGTTTTTCTCGTGTCGCGGTAATTTTCCCGCGCAGAAACATCAGAATCGAACGATATCGTTACCCTTAACTCGGTTCGTGGGCCCCTAGGGGCGCAGCACGGTTTGGGGCAGCGAGATCGGCGCGCTATTAATTTGTAACGCCGGTTAAATACGAGCAGGTTAATGATCCAAGATGCTAATGACTGGCTGGGAGGCGGCTGGGGTAAGATCGATATTACAAAGTCCGGCGCGGGTTTAAGAGGTCTTCCGGGAAGTTCTGGCCGCGCAGAAATGACGTAACTTTCGTCAGCCACTCGGCACGTAAACTACGTTAACCCATTATGATCGCGTAATCCGGATCGTGTTCGTTGGAACGTGCCCGTGCCACAGATGAGTCTATTCGCCCTCGCCTAAAGGAACTCCGTTCCGATGCAATTTTTCCGTCCACCCCTAACGAGCCAGCCCGCCGCGCGAGGCGATTAATGTTTGTTTCGATTCCTTTTCGCAGGATTCGATCAGCTCGCGCGCGATCACGGTATTATTACGCGGTGTATCGGTTATTTTAACCTTTTAATTCGTCGAAAAATTCAATGCCTCGGACGGAATAGAATATTTATGAGAGGTATTGAAATTTTATGCGAAAGCGGGGACGTTGTTTTCGGCGGGACAATAAATTGATTACGAGGATAGGATTATGCGGGTAAAATCCCCAATAAAGTGTGTTCGCGGGATTAAAAATTGTACTCTCTTTCGAGGGTATTCCTGTCCTTTAATTTTGATAAGAGCACACCGTCTGCCCTCGACGCGGCTACAAGACCAAGACCTTAACGACTGTTTTAATTAAGCCTCGTATTACCGCGTGCCGGGACCGTAATTAGTGTCGATTTCTTTTAAGAATAGCTACCGCTCGTTTATTCCATTAGCTATTCAGTGCTAAATTACGACTTCTAACGCGGACAGCAAACATCCTCTTCGTATCTCGTCGAGCGACGGGGCGCTCTTGGTTGTTGCCGTTTTTTCCTCTCGTCCCTTCGATCAACCGAAACGCACCGCGGCGATAAAGAATGATATTACCGCTTTGAACGGAAATTGAATCAGTGGGACAAGCTTGTAGCAACAAAACCGAGCGCTTCATTAACCAGGAACGGGGGAGGAACGCGGCTTACGCTCCAAAGTGTCCCTTGATAGCGGTTCAGGGTTAATTTGCGCGGCGCCTCGTTCCATCGACCGACCTGTTTGACACAGATATTAAATCCTAATTAATGGCGGGAACGCGCGACGTTCGTTCCTCCGCGCGACGCGATTGCAATTAAATAATTTCACGACCCCGCTGCGAGACACTTGGGCCCGTTCTAACGGGGGTAACCCGCAACGTGGGCGCGGGCACAATCATTTCGTGGTTCGTTTCGCCGCAAAAAACGTCTCTGTAGATTTGTTTTATTCCTTTCCTCCCATTCTCTTTTTTTTTTTTTTTTTGCTTTCTTTCTACGTTATTTTTTTTTCCTCCCCTGGGGTACGTGGATCCGCGTTAAATTAGGTCTGGGAAAGGTTAATTAGAGGAGCGCATACTTTCCCCCGTGAAACGTTTTCGAAGGCTCGACGGCGAACTGAATCGAACCAGCCAGGTTAAAATTCGTTAATTAATTCTATTCTCGTTTCGCGCACGATCGTACGATTTATTTCATAATGTTCGCTGAGCGCCGTTTGCAACGTCTGCGCTGCTACCAGTGTTCGACTGTACTCGCGGAAAGTCGAGTCCTCTGTGCGACTCGTCAACGAGAGTCGTAAATTTTCGTCTCGATTAGTATCGACACCGCGAGACAGCCGGTTCGCTACTTCGTTTAAGATATTAGGGATGTTTAGATTGAATTCGACACTGGAATTTTAGTTCAAAAATACAGCCATTAGTTTATTAGAAATACTTCGTGTCTGCACTGTTTGCAGTGTCTAGTGTCTAGTGTGCAGTGTCTTGAGGAAAAAGAAAAGTGGGGATTGACGTGGATGATGACGCGGGGATGTACGTGGCGTACCCAAAAAATTCGACTGCAAATCCTAAACTTCATGGCGAGCAAATGAACTTTAGCAATGAAACTAATTTTCATTAAAACAGTAACGACTCTTTGCTGGTTCGGGTGAAGTATCGAAGGAAGTAAAAACGAACGTAATAATAAGAACGGTTGTTGTCAAAATCGTTGGGAAAAATAGAGACGGAGCTATAGATGATTGCAGATGAAGCGAGTGTCTCGGTGCTACGATGCTTTGATTTTGGAGAAACGTTCGACGACCAGACGCGTTGGAGTTGGAGAATTCCCGTTCCACGAGCGTCTCGTAACTCGTATCGTCGAAAATCGCAGTCGCGCGACCGAAATCACGCGTAATAACCTCGCGACCACCAGGAACGCAGCCAAACCAGCGGCACGCGGGCCGCCATTAAGGCGATTTTCATCCTGGAGACAGGGAGGCACCCCTAAAAGCGTGGCTCGCGTTATCGCGCGCATGGATTTCGAGCGTTGATGGACACGCGTGCACGGTGGAAACGCTAAAAAACCGGGTGGCTCGCACGATGTGTCGCGTCGCGTCAGGGGTAACGAAAACGCAACCGGATAGCGCGGCCCAAATTCCCCTTATCCCCTTGCTCCGCGCGTATCATTTTCAACGCGGCGCATAGACATCAGCGAAAAATCTGCATTCCCTCTAGGCGCCGACATTTTCGTCTATTTTTTCCCGACGCCAGGTATCCTCGCACCCTCCGCGACCGAAGCCACTCGCGGCCACCCCTTCTCGTCCTCCCGCGTTCCACCATTTTTGCGTCCGCTTTAATCCTCGTGCCACGAGAATCCGGCAAACTGTCCACGCTCACTCTCGCACCGCTCTCAATCTCTTCTCGCTTATATTTATTTCAGCAGCGTGATTATTAGGAACTCGTTTCGTAGGCTACGTCGACGAGCCTCTCGCTCGTCGAATTTCGTTTGTTCCACGCAGCGCGTAGTTTTGGCACGTTCGTTAATTTGCTGGCTCTTCGAAGGAGGTGCTTCAGCGTCTATCGGTAGCGATTCAATCTATGGCTACGAAGATCGTCGACGCCCGTATCGGTGCGAACGGTCGGTCCGTTCGAACAACTGAAATTCTATTTTTGAAAACGAGGACGCACGCGTAATGAAATCCTGGTGTCGTCCCGCGTAAACAAGCATTAGGGCAAAATGGTCGGGAGAGCACGCTCGCGATGGCGGCAGGCGCGAGGTGCGCGCACGGAAGAGGATAAAAGGGGATGAAAACGGGATGGACGGCGCGTGCGGGCCCTCCGCGAGTGGATTATCGGGCGGATTCAAGTTTTCTCCCACCGTCCGGTGCTGATTATCTTCGTCTAATTATCTCTGGGTGTAATTAATTCGCAGACAGACAGGGTAAACCGGTGGCGCGTTGCGAAATTTCGCAAACACTCCGCCGCGGAGTCTTGTTTATCGCCGGGGGTTTTTCGCGAACGACGAGGAGAGCCGGCTCCTCGAGGAGTTCCGGCTGTAACGAAGTTTGAGTAGCTCCGAGTGCTCTCCGGTGGAAGTTGTTTGATTTCTGTTGCTGTTGTTGGCCCGCTGGAAGGATTGTTGCCTGCTCCGCTGAAGACGCTTTCGGCGACGTCCGTCTTCTGATATCTCTTTTCCGTCGTTTCGCGTGTCCCCTCGCGTGGACGCTCAGACGCTTGTTTCGTCCGTACTTTCAATTGTTTATAAATAATATCCTTTATGGAACACGAACCCTACGACTGCTCGCGAGCATCGAGAGGACGCGTTCGACGAGACGCAGTCGACGGAGTACGAAGAGCGAGGAAAAAATGGGCCGACTAATTGAAGCCTGGGCGCGACCGAGACGTCGCGTTAACCAATTCGAGGCGTAATATTTCTCGAGGGCTGTTACGAGGATGAAAGGGAACCCGTGTAACTTTTTCCAGTCTGCCGGTGAATTGATAAAAGTGTTTAAACGAGATTTCCAGCGGAGAAACGGTTGCTCTTCGTCCCGCGATAGAGCCCCCCGGAAATTGCCGTCAACGTGTCGCGCGCCTTCAACTCTTCGAGGTCCTCGGATTTAAAAAGATCTCCCTCCTCGCTTCCTTCGCTCCATCCGTCCTATTTTCGCGGCGAAAAAAAGGTAAATCGTTCCTGGAAAGCTTGCGCGTTGCGAAGGTGTACGCGTTCGAGAGGATCGAGTGGATCCGCGATCATTTCTCGTCCCTCTCTCTCTCTCTGTCTCTCCCTCGCTTTTTTTTAACTAGATCGACCGTAACGATTGCTAACAGGTCAGGGCTTAGCCTTGAACTTTTCCAGGTT
Organism: Xylocopa violacea; assembly: GCA_963969225.1. Lineage (NCBI taxonomy): Eukaryota > Metazoa > Arthropoda > Insecta > Hymenoptera > Apidae > Xylocopa > Xylocopa violacea. The sequence continues at coordinate 42,097,066 of CAXAJV010000002.1, forward strand.
CGAATCAAACTGTTTAGTTCGAGTCCTTCAACCTAGCTCTGCGAGTGGATTTAAATTGGCGAAAAAGGAGAACGAGAAGCGACGAATTTTATTTATATTAATTGTTTGTAGATTATTTCTCGTTTTGACGTTTTCAAATACTTCGCGTTAAATGCGTACCGTTTTAGTAGCCGGTATTAATTTTGCATGCTTCGCGAGGAGCGAGGTGCATTCGGATTAATTAATTTATACCGATTTGTTTCACGAGGGAAATATAACGATATCGTCGGAGTTTTATTAAAAGAACAAGAAAATTGATTAAACACTTGATTATGCTCGACTTTACTCGGTTCGAGTGAACGATTCCATCTCGAATTCTACGTTCGAAGCTCTTATTTCGCAACGAACACCGGAATATTCAACAGCGGATATCTCTCAAGATCTTCGATTCAATTGCCAACCCTCGTCCATCCGCGGAGGAATTAGCGATGGCGAACTGCGTTTTAAATAACAATGCGCATCCTCGCTGAGGCGCATCCTACCGGTAATTTGTTCTACACTCGTAAAGCTCGCGAAAGCATCGCGTTTCCAGGATTAATGAATATTTCCCCTGGCGAAAAGTTAACGACCTTCGATTAACCCCTTTATCCATCAAGCTCTTCAGCTCGTTGCCCGCCCTTTAAATTTCACCCTCTTCCGTCGTTGTTGCGCAACCCCAACTCTTTGACCGTGCTCGAAGGCCAGCTGAATAAAAAAAAAAAAAAAAAAGAAAAAAAAAGCGGGGGAAAAAGAAACGCAAAAAGCGAGGGAAAAAGAATTGCGGGGAAACGTAATCATGCGTAATGATACGGCCAGACGTGGTCGATCGATTTTCCCCTCTTCGGTCTGCGACCAGCAGACTTTCCCTTTAATGAGCTGTTTTCGAATTATTACTGCCGTTTGTGCTCGCGATGTTCACAGGGGTTCGAGCGGCTTTCAAAGGGATATTAATAGCGAATGTACCTCTAAAGGCGCGATTGAATGGGTATTTCAAGGTTTCCCCACAACTTTCGGATTATTCTAAAGGCTTTATATTTCGCTCGCGTGTATCTTTCAGAGTCGACTCCCGTCGCACTTTGAGTAATCACGCGGTCCGTGCCTCGCGCTAATTTTTCGCGAATACCTCCTCGTACAAATTAATTCGCCTTTCGAGTTTACTCGTAACGCGAACGAATAAATTTCGACGTATCCGCGAGATTGATGCTACCGCGAACGAACGCAACGGGAATTCACGAATTCCGGACTCTCCGGTTCTAAAACATTTCCCGGCATTGCCGTGAATTAGTCGCTATCTGCTTTTATAAACTCGGCTCCGTCCTAAACCAGACGAAATTCCTTTTAAATCCCACTCCACCTGGCGCGCGATTTCATCCACCATTCGAAATGCAGAATTTAATTTCCAACTAATTATCACCGCTGTTATATGCTCGCAGCGGTAACTTCGTTCGATCGCGGAGGAAAATAGGTAGGAATCGAGCGTAGTTTCTCGCCTGGACATTGGGCGATTCGCGATTGCCACGAGTAGACGCGTATCGCTGCGAGGGTTAACCGATTCTATCGCAAACAATTTCAATTCCGCGGCATCTTTATGGCCACTGGAAACCGCCATCCACGGTCAAATCACCGCAAATAGAAGGGCGCGAAACGACACGGCTACGGGGTAGCAGGGACGAGAGAGAGAGAGAGAGAGATGTCCGTGTTAAATTCATCATTAATCCGTAAAAGCCGCACTGGTTTCGCGATTCACCGAGGCATTTCGCCAGCGAGAACGATATTATCGCCCTCGCATTTATCAGTCTTTAATTATCTGGCCGCATTGTGTCGCCTGTGTAAGCGTTCCCCGCTAGTGGGTCAAATCGCGTTCAATTACAATAAATACGCGTTAGTCCGCCAGCTACAATCGACGCGCCATCGATTTCCGCTTGCCATCCTTAAACGAGGGGGCCGACGTCCCCTTCTCGACTGTCGCCTCGTATCGCAAGATGAAATATACATATATATATATTGCGGGGTGCGAGAAGTGAGAGAACGAATGTTCGAATTGAACGAGCTGTGAACGTTTGTAATTGTGAATATTCTCGAATAATTAATATTCGAGAAAACCTTATGCATAAGGTTTTCTTTATGCATAACCTACATTTTATGCATAAGAGTGTATGGGAGTGCCTGAGAAAACGATGAGTGAATACATAAAAGGATGTGGGCGCGGAGCGCGAGTTTAGTTTAAGAAAAACGACGGTGTACTGCATATAATAAGATTAACCTATTACGATTATAATTACACGCCCACTTGTTTCCGCCAAAACTCTAAAATCCCACAAAATTGCATTCGAAGCTCCGTTTCTTTCGATACACTCGTGCAGCAGTGGTACGAGTCAGCCATAAGTCAGACGAGCGACGCGTATTCTACTTACGCGGTCTCTTACTTATTTCGTACGTCAACCCTTTCGCTGAAACGATGAGCGAGTCGTTCTTAACACGAAACGCGTGTTATTGGTATTTATGGGTATTACGTTCGATTTTTGTGAAGAAACTCTGAGCAAGAAACGTATGTTGCCAATGCATCGAAGGAAAGCGATTGAATATGCGTTATTGGCCAGTTGTAGATAACTCTGGCTGAGTGCCTAAACGCGCTGTTCGCAGCGAGAGGGTCAAATGGGTGTCCACCGAACGTTTTGCTCTTCTCGAGGACAATTACAAAACGCCTCGTACGTTGACGCGAAAGAAGAGCGTAAAGAGGTGGAGGAGGTAGCTGCGAGTTTTTAATTAATTTCCATTTTCAGTTTAGAAGCGGCGCGGATTACGCGAAGGAGCGAGGAATCATCGAACGAGAAACGCGAGTTAGCTCGAGGTCCGACCGCCGGCAGAAACTCGCCGATGAAACAATTTTAATGAAGCTTTCACGACCGCAATGTCGATATGCGGGTTTCGAGCTACCCTGGTTCTTCGCGCGCGCGCTCTTTCTCCTTTCCACGCGCGGTTGCTTTGTTGCCGCCGTATTAATAATATGCGCCAGTAATTAACTTAATAGCGAGTTTTAATTTGTCGGATCGGTCGAGATCGCGAGCACGCGGATATTGCGCTCGATGAATCGGAATCCTCCGCTCGCAGGCGTTTCAATGGAACACCGTGGTACCAGCAAGCTGGCGCAACGTGCAGGTTCGTTATTGCTTCGATCACAATAGTGTTTTCAGTTCGGTTTCATTTTTCTTTCGGCTGCCCCTCTTCTCGAGCAGATTAAGCGTATGATTAGTGGATGGAATTTTCAGTCGCTCGATACACGCGTAGATCGTTTGCGTAGATTACACGGTGCGTGCTTCGAGGTCTTGAGGGATGATGGGGTTACGTAGCGAATATGGAGCCTCCAATCAATTTCGAGTCCGCAGTTAATCCGGCTGCGTATATCCGTGTACGATGCACGCGTTCTATTAGTCCGTTCGATTAAAAAATTAACTCTACGGATTTATTATACGGAAATTTGACGAGATTCTCGAAAACACCGCAACATCTCGCTTCGTCGAACTCCCTCCAGTCATCAGCTGGGTAAGCAAGCCTGCTAATGTTAACATAACCACACCTTACACCTGTTCGTTCCCTATTCATGCGCGTATCGCAGTCAAGCCGAGCGGTTGATGATCAATAGCGCGAAACAGAAGCACGGAGGAGTTAAATAGGCAACAACCGTGACAAATGTAGGCGAGTCGGGGCGCTGTCAGGCCCTAATGAACCTGGCCGCAACGAGGAGCGTCAAAATGCTCTCCCTGTAGGAAAAAAAAAGCAGAAACAAAAATGAAACGAGTAAGGAAAAAGTACGGACTGGCTCGCAGCCGGAAGTCTGAGACGGTGTCAACGGTGGCGCAAGAAACGGAGGCGTGAGAGCCTCGAAAATCTTACCGCTCCCTTCGTTATGCCCGCTGAATTCGCCTCGAGACCGTCGCGAAGATAAATGAAAAAGAAGGCGCGACGTTTCATTGAAAGAAAAAAAGGAGAAGAAGGTTATAGCGACCCGATGAGCACTCTACAAGCGTTCCACCAGCTCGCGCCGTCTGCTTTGGATTATTCCGACGAGAAACACGACGAAATTTCTACCAGAGAGACGAAACAGTCGATCCTCTCTCTCCTTCTGACGTAGGATTCCAAAAATCGCGGGATCTTCTTTTTCGTACATTATTTCCGTTCGATCATCCCGCTAATCCCTTCGATTACTCTCGAACGATACCGAATCGACTGTTTACCCACTGCGAAACGCTCATTTTCCAGCTACTTTGGGAAATTTCATCTTGGCCAGGGTCTCGCGTGGCGAACGAACCAGAGGAGGCGAACTTGGAGGGTCCGTAACGTTCGAGACGTAAAGAATTCATGACCGATGAAATATTTAAGAGAGGCTTCTAATTCTCCATGAATCTTTCAGCGCGACAGATTTCCATACATAGCGCGCGGGTTTTCGTCAAAAGAGTTCAATAGTCAAGGAGCTTTCGGTATTCCCGTCCCGCGTTTCTGCGAACGCTGCGAAAGTCGCGCGTTAATTGGTCCGAATTTCGTCGACATTCATTAAGCTGGCAGCTCTCACGGCAAATAAATAGACGGCGATGTTCGATCGGAATAATTTCATACCGTTTTCATAATTCGGCTCGAATTATTCGTCGAATGGCCGGCCAGATATAATAGATATAATACGGCTCTCCATACTTGCAGATATTCATTTAGCGAGGGGATCCGACACGACGCGGCGACGCGACGGTATAATTCTTCGTTTTCAACGGCGGCGCGAGCCTTTATCGCATAGATGTCCGCCGATTAATAAACGCCGTTGAAATTTCAGTAATCCACAAACACACGGGCCGCGAACCGAGCGGGAGTCCCGAATTCCATTTCGACTCTTGCCCGTACGTGAATTATAAGCTTTGTCCACGTCCGAATAGAATTTCTGCCCGATTGTTTCACTTTTAATCCCTGGCGTTCATCGATCCGCGCGGACCGCCGGTCGGGAAGCGAATAAAAATAGAGACAAAACCGTAGGAGCTCTTTCTCTCCTGCGTTTACTTTAGAAACGGCGCGCTTTGGTCCGCTGGTTCCTCGATACCGCGCGCAACCACGCGCGCGAAACCCCTCCATTCTAATAAGAATAATCCCCGCTGAATGTAGATCGACCGAAAAAATCCTTGTGTTTGTAGAGTGTGGATGGTTTCACGTTTGGTGGCAAGTAAAATTGAAATTAGTATGATAAGGCTAGCGTGATCGCGTGGATGGATGCATCAGCGATGCGCGAGGAACAGGGTGAATTTTTGAGTCAATCGAGAACGAGCTGCGAGAGAGTAACGTAAGAAATTTTAAAGATAGACGCAAAGATTGCTATTTTAGCAATAGTTTCCATTGCTAAGCTCCGAGAGGAGCCAAGTGCAAAGGGTTAATCAGCTTCAAACAATTCTCCCATGCATCCGCAGTCGAATTCATGATTCGAAGAATTTTCTCTGAAGAATGAAAAGAAGGGGGATTTCTAAATCTCTGTCCTTAAATTCTATCCCTCATAACCGCGAGCCTCTCTTCCCTGATATCGAGTCAAACTTCCAGCCATCGCGGAGAGGTGGTTGTCCATCGAAAGCGAATAAACCAGTCGTAAATTGTCCCAGTGGATTTTCGTACGAGAGCTCCTGGGCGATGTAAGGAAACACGTTCGACGGTTCCAGAGAGAATACGTATTCCCTCGAAGGGCTAACCCATTCACGGGGATCGAAGAAGCGAAACGCGGGGGCAGCGCTGACAGGAACGCAAGGGTGGACGGAAAACAACCGCTTCCTCGACGGAGTCGTTACGATCTGCACGTTCCCGCGACTCGTCGCGGAAGAAACGCCCGATTCCACGTGAATTGTCTTTCTAGGTGGGTTTACGAGCACCCGTATGACTCGAGCTGCACACGCTGCTGCTGCTCGCGATTTACGATCCCTCGAATCACTCGTCAACCAGGGTTCCTGCTCGCGTTAACTTTTCAGCGAGGGGAATTCGCGATACGCTTCGAGCCTCGTGGCTATTCGGCAATTTTAATTCGCTGTACGAAGTTTCGTTACGCGTTCAGATTTTACGCTCTAATCGATACTCCTGTGCGCCATCAGCGTCAGATAAGAGACAAGAATTTCGCAGTGGATGGGGTCTGTCAAAGGAGTAGCCGCCGATTGCGCGAATAAAACAAATTGTTACAGCGCGGACAATCGATGGTAACATTTTTAATTCCGTTCGCGTCGATTTGCAAGTAAATGGGGAAAGTTCGAATTGCCAATTAACGGGGCATCGTAATTTCCCAATTTTGACGAAACATGCAAATTCGATCGTTGGAAAAAAGGCAGGGACGTCGCGAGAACGCGAGAAGATATTTTTTCTCCCGGCGATTTTTCGAACCCTTTGCGAGCGGTGTTTCAGAAAGTTGATGGGGAATACCGGAAGTTTGGACGACGGAGGGGAGTCAGAGGGCGCGTCGCATTCGTTTCCGAGGCACTTCTCTCTTCCGTAGGAAAGAGAGGGCCGTGGGAATTTTATCTGGACGTAGCTAACGAAGATGGACGCAGAACCGTGGATTCGTTTGTCGAAAATTTATTCGCAAATTAAATATCGCCGAGCTGCGGATCTCGCGGAACAAGCGAGGGAACAAATTATTTTGCATAATCGATCACGCGCGCGGAACGATTCGAACGTTCGAGCCGCGTGTACGCACCACGTCAATCCGGATGTTTGCTATTAATCTCATGCATTTTTATGAGCAATTCTTTATTTTCCATTAATTAAATTCAGTTTATTCGATTTCACGAATGGGTTCTGGAAAAAGGAACACGTGTAGATTTATATATTATGTGTACGCGTATATGTCTGATAACTCTCGGTGATTTATTCGATTTGTTCGATTAATTAATGGAAGTAGCGAAAAAAGTGCACGATTAAATCCGCGAGGAGCGAAGGATTTACGAGTGAACGTATGCATGGGCGTGGCTGCTCGCGTGTACTCGGGTAGTTATTAGAATTCAATTTTATAGATAATTCATTCGTCTGGATAACTGCAATTTTTTTCAATTTAAACAGAATAGTAATTTTACACGCGCATGAATTACAGGGAACATATTTCGAATATTCTATATCCTTTATAATACGTTCATCCGTATAAACTATCCATGCTTTCTATTTATAAACCATATTCCAATAGTTGGGCTCGTAATCTCGAGAGCTTGATTCAAAATCCGGCAAATTAAAATAGATTGGACATCGAACGAATTAACGCGGAGAATAATTCAACGGGGCAATTATAATATTTTATATGGAAAAATAGTCGGAACTGGGTGTCCAATCGTTATTTATTCGTTATTACCAGTCGATTAGAACGTTTCCATCGTAAATCAGCGAATCGATACCTACTCGTATGATTTCCGACGAATCGTACAAGTCAGCAACAGAAAACAGAGTGCTTTTTATTCGGAACGGTTGAACAACCGTGGCAAGTTTCGCGATCGATCGCGCAAAAACCCGGTGCTCCGTGCCTCGCTCGACGCCTCCGCTTAAAGAATCCCTCCAATTTCCATTGAATCCAGCGAACAGGTTCATTTATCGACGGTAGACGGGCAACTTTACTCGCGGCTGAATCACAACGTCGAACGTAGCCGGCGTCGCGAGCGAATGAAGAGGGTGGCGCGTAACGCGTAGGGGATGAGACGCGCGTCTGTGTGCGGCTCTCGAGTCTCGTCAGCGTCGGCTGCAATGACGGCACCGGATTCAATAGACGGTTCCACGAGGCCGCCAATACACCTGAGAATGCTCGAGCAGCCAGACAAGGAGTTTCCATTTGATAGAGCAAACGCGCGACAAAAGGCTGGTGGAAGAAGTTAAACGAGGCTTGCTGCGCGTTGTTGATCGATCTTCACGCGGCCATCCACCTCGGTTCCGCTCACCTTCGCTCTGTGTTACGGTGTACCCCGATAAGACGCGCGACAGTTACAGAGGTCGAGGAATCGCGGGTTTCGCGGCAGTTTTTCGAGAGTTATTTCAAGATTTAATGGGCACTCGACTATTCTGTCGCTTCGACCCTTCGCACTCGGTAGCAAAACAAATTATTGACGAAATAGCAATATCCTAGCAATTATCGCAGTAGTAGAAAGAATTTTAGGGAAACATGCATGTCTCGAAAAGCTGCTGCTGAATAAGTTTGTCCTCCGCAATCGCTAATCAAGGCTGGATGTCCCCTCAAAGGGTTGATAAATATTTCACGCGATCGAGGTACGTAATGCTCGTTCGAAATTATCTTCTTGCACAGGCAGAATGCCATTTTTGTCCAGCTCCGAGGAGAATCGACTGGTCGAGTCGGTTCGCGTGTTACCCCGTCGATCCGCTAACTTTTTTCCTTTTTTACCACGCTGTCGAGTAATAATACCCACGCACAGTCCATTCAGCCGACTAGATGAAATTCAACGAAAAAAGGGGAGAGAAAAAAGGGTAGATGGGAGGAAACAAGCGAGTAGGATCAAATATTCTTTTGTCAGTTTTTGCCCGCGCAGGGCCTTTGACCGACGACGCGAGCCGCGGGGATATTTTTACCTTATCTGCTCGCACGCACAAGAGGACGCGTTTTGCAGCGAGGAGGGAGTAAAAAAAAAAAAGAAAAAAAAACGAAGTTCGTCATTAACCGTTGTTTCTCTATACGCGATTAAACCGAGCGTGGCTACATTGTTCGCGCGTTTTAAACGTCGAGAGTTACACGGCAAGTTAAGCTCGAATGGGCGCAGAGGGTGCGGAGACACGTCCGCGAGCGTCGATCCCGATTTTTCGATGGAACACGGACACATCGGGCAATTTTTGCTTCGGCAGGGGTATCAATTAAACCGTGAAACTGATACGTACCCGCGAATTTTATCCTTTCATCTCTTACCAATTAGCGATTAATAAGCTCCTGGAAAATGATACACCCATTGTTCGAGTCCGCACGCTCGTCCAAATCCCCCGTTTTTTCGTAGATTACTCGCACGAACGAGAAAGTCCTCCCGCTATCCTTAATCCGTGTCCTAAAACCTTAAGCCCTATCCTCTTGTTGCAGTCACGTAGTCACCTTGGCGAGACAAGCCTGGGTGCCCGCGTATAACTAAAATCGTTTCGTGTATCTAACTTTTTGTCAACTGAAATCATTTAACGAACGAACGTCCGTTTTATCACCAATTCCGTACTCCTCGACGCGGTATACTTATTACGATCTGCAAGGATCATCGTGGCGTATTCCTCGTCGGATCGAAGGGATACTTAAAAAAAGCTTCCTCGATCCGCCTTCATTCCTATTCGCACTTAACAAAATCATATATATTCAGCTTAAGCCGTTCAACCTTCCAACTTTTTAGCTCTACAGGAGATAAGTCAAATTTATGGAGGGCGGGCCTTTAAGCTGATTTCTTTCCTGCAGAACGACACAGCTGGCTCTTCCTATGTTGTCCGATATCATTGTTTGGATTCTCCATGCAAACGGAGAATAACAACGGAGTAATAAATCCCGCTTACGTTTCTATCATTTCTACGTTCGCTGTCTCGAGACAGTGGCAAAAGAGCGAACGAGGTTTCGATATTGCGCTCAAGATGCGTAAGAAACTTTATTAACGCGCGTGTCTCTCGTAACGAAGCAAGAAACGAACGATGAACGCGTTCTCGAAAAGGCAGACGAAAGGGCAGCAAAGAAAGTAAAATTTCGCTAAGACGCTACTCTGAGTTTCTTTTTACTCTATTCGCTCCGACTCTAATCGCAAATATAGTTTGCGAAAAGCTCTCGATCGCTGAAAATAAAAAAAGGAGGTCCAAGAATATCACACCCGCCCCTTTCGTCTTTATTATTCCCGAACCGTTCTCTGGAGTCCGCTCGCGAAGCCCCAGAAAAGACGCGGCGGGTCGTTTACCCACCCCCGTCGAACGCGAGCAACTAACCGTGGATATGCTGGTGCCGATTTCGCTGGGAATAAAGGTCAACCAGAAGAAAGAGCCGCCACCACCACCCCTGCCCTACGCCTCTTTACCTACCCCTGGCGCAATCAGCCAGGGCTCTCCTCTCGACACAAGGTGCAAACAACTCCAACGAAGCGGCGTTCGAAAACCACGCCCTGAAATCGTGCACCCCTTCGCCAGCGGAGGACCGCCAAGGGGGACGGAAAGGGTCGTCGAGTTTCGTGGATGAAATACACGCACTTAGAAGCCGCGATCCGTGCGGGTCGAGCACGTGGCGATAATACCGCGGCATCGAGGCAAGGTGTACGATTAATAAAGGGGGGCTTCGTGTTTCGGCACGCCTCGTGTTTCGACGGAGCGCTGCTCTAATTTGCGGACGAGTAAAATCTGTTTTCGCAAGCGCGTGTTATCGTACAGAAAATAATTCTACTTTCACGATGCTGGAAGTCTGTTCGAGTTGAGGATTATTTAATGTACTTACGTAATTATTTAGGGTCGTACGATGGTAGATACCGCGTCGTTTCGCGGTCAGATTACTTGGACGCGATATCTGGATTATAGCCGAGGTTGACAATAGATGGTCTTGTTAAATCGTCTATGAATTATTGATACGTGTAACGTTATTTACGTTTACATTGATTTCAATAACAGGAACGATTTTAAAACAAAGAGATTTACATCCGAGCGTGGCATTCTGCAAAATCGCGAGCGCTCGTTATTAAATATCGGCCCTGCTAACGCGGTTTCGAGGCTATCTGGAAGCGGGTCGCACTTTCGAGGTCGTATTAATTGATTGGTAGTTAATTACCTGAAGCGCGCGGCGGAGGGGGCGTTAATGTGCTTCTGGCAGGTCGTGAGATTCTATCGATGCGTTTTTGGGGAATTGAATGGCCTGTGATTACGTGTCGTTCGCGTTAAACGATCGTCAAACGGCTCATTTTTGTCGAGTGCCGCGGTCATAATTAGAACGGCCTACAATTCTCGCGAACGCGAGAATCACCGAGTTAGCGAGGAGTCGCGTTTCGATGGGCGTTGTAAAATTTGAACGCGGTTTCGAGCCTCCGCCTCGCGGAAACGTGGCGCAGGGCCGCGGTATTTTTCGCGGAAATTTTTCTCGTCGATACAATTGCACGTCTGCTGGTAGCAGCGTAGAATCGAACGGCGGTGGGTGCCTGTACGAGTCGTATAAATTATTTGGATAAAAGACAGAGAGGCGGAAGCTGGGTCAACGAGTCCTCGAGAGAGGACTCGGCGGGTTAGGTTAACTTTCCGGTCGCTCCGTGCAAATAAACTTGCCCGCAGTTTGACTTCTGTAACCAAATGAATTCACATGGTCTGAGTAATTCCACTATTCCGTTCCAGTACAGAAACCGCCGCGTACGAGTTCTTCCGACCCAGACGATTCGCATTAAGTCGACGTTGAATCCGAAATGACGTCTCAAAGTTGCAACTAGTTCGCCAGCCTTTTTCAACTTAAATTCATTTCTAGTCCCCGCGATAATTGGATCTCGCAACGACGCAGACTCTGTCTCGCAGTGTCAGGGAGGGTTAATAGATTGATACGACTGTAGCGTTTCATCTACCCCGCCCTATCGATAAGCAGCGGGGTAGAAAAGCTCCCCTGTGCCTAATCTACGCCACCAGTTTTCTATGGCATTCGATCCTTCGCGAAAGTTCAGCGGCGAAATTTTCGCGCGCTGCACAGCGAGCTATCAATTCCGCGACAGCGATGCGTCCTAATAATTGATGGCCCGTCGCCACGCGCGACAGGTGAACGTCCTCGAAAAATTGCAATTTCAAAGTTAATCGATCAGAACGTTATAATCAATCCTATCGTATCGAAGTAGAACTCGATAAAACTCACCGAAACCGGGACCTTCTTCATCGCCTCGCAATCACTCTAAAACCAACCCGACCGCTACTTACTTTCTTGCCAAGAAACTAAACTCATTTCCGAACTTCCACCACCGCGCAGGCATAGACGTAGAGACGGTATAGAGTAACTTTCGATCGATCGGGGCATAAATTCCGGCGATGACAGCGGCGCAAGAAAGAATAATATTCGAGGGGCGGGAATTCTCGTACGGAGTGGGGCGAAGGGAAGTCGAGCGCGGCGGTTTTCCGGTGGCGAAATCCGTTCGTGCCAAGCGCCTTCGTCGTATTTCCGGGCGACAGTTAACCAGCCAGAAAGAAGACGTTGAAAGGAACGCGGAAGATGCCTTAGCGAGCCCGGGGCCAGCCGGAACCCCTGGATTCTTCCTCGAGGTGGGGTGCTGCGTTGCCAGATGCAACCTGCACCACCCGTGCACACTCGACCAGCCCGAGGATACACCGAGGAATTCTCAGCCGCTGGATTTCCACGCGTTTCCTCCTTTCTCCTGTGTCTTTTGCCAGCTCGCCGCCAAGCGGTACACGATTTTTGGATTTAGAACTGCGGGAACGCGGACAGAGGGGTTGGAAACGCGTAGCTGGGCGCGAGCCACTCGGAGGAATCGTTTTATTCTCCCTCGCAGACGTCTACTGAATCTATCGGAAAACGCATCGGAGATAAGTCGGAAGATGTCAGATGTCGTGCATCGAACGGATTAATAATTATCAGCGATTGCGTTATTCATTTCCTCCGCTTCGTCATCTACTTCTGATCCTTGGTGGCATCGAAATAATTCATTTGAAGGGATATCGTATAATCCGCGCGTGCTGTCGAGATTTTATTAATTATTCCATGCTTGGGAAAATATTAAAAGCTTGAAATGGTACCTGAAAGATAACTTAATCGACGCGCGTCCCATAAACCGCCCTAGCTGTTCACAGCGAAAGTTCTTCCATTATATCTAGCCGCAACAAATTTATCAGCCTGCACGCGTGTTGTTCGATCGTCAGGTCGATTGTGAGAAAGTAATCAGCCAAGGGCCAGCTAATTGCGCGGCCTGCACCCCTCTCGAGCAGGGACGAATTTTGAATCTAGCCACTCTTCGTTTGAGGTGCACAATAAGCGTCGTCGAGAGTTTTGCTCGGTCGCCATCTGCCGTCACGTTAAACGGCACCGCGTCGAGCGAAAGGGGCGCGAAATAAAAGTTTGGGCTGAAGGAGCTTCTTCGTCAGCAGAGGAGGGGTGCGCATTAAGTCGTAGGTGCTCGTTGTTGATGCGAGATTTTGCTCGCTCCTACGGGGTGTCCGCTGAATTACAAACGAACTCGTAACTTATCACGAACTTTCCGTGCTTGAGAAAAAAATCGTTGAAATTCTCCTGGCGACAACGCCTCGGAACGCAATCGTCGTTGCCGAGAGATTAAGGGATCCTGGTTGTAAAGAAGGAAAAGAGTTGAAATGCTTGTTCTTCGTTAAATTGGTGTTTCTTGTTCGACGATTTTGCCCTGAGAAAAAGGGAGCCAAGTACGCGAACGTTGGAAGAGGACCATTAGGAAAGTCGGGGAGGGAGTAGATAATTTGGAAATTTCGTTAAGCCGAACTAATTCGAGGCAGGCTTCTGGCGCAGCGTCGTATCTATTCGAGCTCGTCGAGATTTCGTTCTTTAACGGAACGCAATATGAAGGTTCACTGTAATCCGCGAAAATTTGCAGCGAATTTGGAAAACATTTGTTAATAGATGGAAAGCGTAAACAAAGTATTCCTTTCTACGCGAAAGTCTCAAAATAAATAATCGAGAACGAAAATAGGAAAAATATACAAACCCACAGCTTTCAACCCAGAAGGATTTAAATTAATCCGTCTCGCTCTTATCACTCCACACGCGTACACCCTTCAACGCAAATGCCTCGAACAGAAACCTTTGCAAAATTCTCCGTTGCAAATTGTATTCCTAATTCTGTTGCTAGAAAACTTGATCAACAAAATACGGAACGCAATACGCCACAGCAGCCGCCATAACAAATTCCAGGCGCAAAAGCGCGATCCGAAAAAGAAGCTGGCAACGAGCAGCGAGCCGAACTTTTACATCCTAGTTTAAAAAATTCATTATTTCTCCAATTACTCTAATTTCGGCGGGGGTAAAAACGAAGCGAAAGTTTGGAAGTTAAATCCTGGCCGACGAGGCTTCGCGCACCGCCCACCGAGTTGGCCGTCCGAATTTGCTGGACACCCCGTAGGCGCGTTAATTACACTTGGTCCCGGCGATCGCGTTTGGGTGCACAGCATTTACAGCATTGTTCGAGCGCATTATAACGGACGCCTTTGGTGTTTATCGAGGCCAGTCGAACATACGCGGCTCCGTCGGTAACCTAGGTGTTGACGCACCGTTGTCGTGCGCTTTGCATTGTTTGCGGAGATCCGGGACCAAGTATCGTTTGCAAACTTCGATCACTTGCGGTATTGTACGACCGCGTCCGTGTTAATTCCGCGCAAGGTGTATCCGCGTACTATTTGCTCGACGAGGGGAACGGAGAACGCGATGGCGGAACTATAATATACCGCTTGTTATATATCACCCGTGAAATTCCGTACAACGTTCCGCGTATCAACCTGGCTGTATTTTCGAGCCAGCGAGTTTCTCAAGTTGAAAGAGGTTTCGCAGTCGCCCGAAATCGAGCGGGCAGCTCGTTCGCGCGTTCGACGAGGCAGTTTTAAATTATTCGATCGCGCGATTGAGTCGATTAATCCGAGCGCGGACGAACGTCAGACATTTTGGTCGGCGACGCGGTGGAATTCGACGAAACCCGAAACACGGATCGCAAAATAGATCGTGTTCCGGCGTGGAATGGCCGATGGCGGCCATCGCGCAGGCGTAAAATTAAAGGAACGGGGTCCACGTCGTCCCCATTGAAATGTAAATGCCTGGTAATGTTTGCTGTCAGCCGCGCGTCTCCCGTTCCATTAGGCCACCGTGGTTGCATTAAAACCGAAATACGACTTCGATCCGAGCTCTGGGTATTTAATTAACGCGATTAAAAATCCTCCCCCATCCACGCGGCTCCGCTCCCTGTTTACACGCGGCATTATCCTGCCGCGTTGCGATCGACGCGTCTCGCTGGATGGCTGCGCGAAAGGGATGAAAATGGATTCCTTTTTCGCTCGTGCCTCCTGGCTCGAGGTTCGATCCGTGCGGGTTAATTCACAGCGGAGGATTGAAAGCGCGATGTGGCGCACCAGCGAGGGGGGATTAAAAAATGAGATTCTTCGTCAACGAGTACGAGTGCGTCTTCCTTGGCGTCGCGTGTCGTCGGGTTCGCGACGTAACTCTTTTCACGTTTCATCGATTCGAGGAGATCGTACGAACGTCAGCGTCGGTCAGATGCGATGATTGTGCAACTTGGAAACCTTGGAAAGCGATCGAAGAACAAAAACGAAGATATAAACGGAGACACACGGCTTTATAAATATCCAATTTTGACAAGCGTAATTGCCATTGCGGTTTCGTTGCTTTTCTTCCTTCGTAACCAATGGTTGTCAATGTAAATAATCGCGAAGGCTGGTGTACCTCGAATCCCATAACGGATAGGTATCGAGGCGACGTTTCAACATTCGAATTGTTCGATAAATAATATATTATGGACAGGACAAATTACGACACGAGTTGACGAGTCGTTGTCGACATCCGGTCTACCTTGCTCGTCGTTCAATTTCGATTATTCGTTTCCAGCTGTAAAAATGCCCCTCGACTACCTTGTTAATCCCCGAACGATTTCGGCTGCAGTTTCGATTAAAACGATCGCAAATCAGTTTGTCAGCGGCGTCATCGACGCGTAAACGCGGCGGTCGAATATCGCATTATTTGCTCGAGCGATCCCAGCGAACGTCCCGCGAGAATGATTCCGTTTCATCGTCCGCTCGCGGAATTATCGTCCCACCCGTCCAGCTCATTAACGGGTCGTCGTTTCGTTCGCGAACCTTCGCTCCTCGTCACGCGTGTTTCAATTTCGCGCCTTTCGAGCCACGACAAGTAGCGGCTCGCGAGGACGACACGCGAATGCATAGAGACGCGGCACCAGAGGGCGAGGATCGATCGCTTCGACGTAAAAACAATCGTCGCCGCCGTCGTTTGGCCGGCTGCCAATGGCGGTACTCCGGCATAAGCACTTCGCGGACCCTTCCAATTTTTCTCGCCTCCCCTCGCCGGGAAACGGCTGGCTTTTTCCTCAAAACGCCGCTTCCCGCGTGTTTGGAATTTAAGACGCGGTTCGATGGTCGCCTCGAGTTATTGGTCCCGTTCGTACGCGGAATCCATTAGGGTTGAAGAGATTTGAGCTGAACGCTGCTTCGTTTGTTGCCTGTAAAGACTGTGAGAGAGGGTAGAAGGGAAAAGGAGAGGGAAGAACGTTTCGTCCTGGGCCTGCTAGTGGACTCTGTTTGAGCACGCGTCGCGATGTGGCTGATGAACGAAGGGCGTAAATCTTCGTCACGATCTTTTTCGTCACCGCGACTGTATGCGCCCTAATACTGATTAAGGTAATAGAAGAATATATAGACAAATACTTGCTCAAATATATTTTAACTTTGAAACAAGTTACAAAAATACTGAGTTTGGCGATGATTCTCTGAAGTGTGTCTGATGGTATTTTTCTTAGTAATGTCGCGATGTGGCTGATTCCAAAGAGCGTAAATCTTCGTCACCGCGACTGTGCGCGCCCTTATACTGATTAAAGTAGTAGAGGAATATGTAGACAAGTTTTGCCCAAATATATTTGAACGTTGAGACAAGTTGCAAAAATACTGAGTTTAGCAATGATTCTCTGAAGTGTGTCTGATGGTATTTTTCTTAGTAATGTCGCGAGCTGTGTAGATGGAATGTTTTATAATGAGTTTCTGTGGAGGAGTGGTGAAGGGTGTGGCAAGTAGGTAAGACACAGAATTTGGTTTTTGGGGATCAGGAGGGAACCAGGAAGGCGCGAGGAGTGGAATTAAGGGTTGCAAGTCAGTGACGAGTGGCGAGTGGAGCAAGCGATAAAACAATAGCAGTTTAATTTTTCAGATTTATGATGAAGCGACATCCTATTGATTTTATTGCTGCTACGTGTACGATTTTTTACGGATTTGTAAAAGTAGTGTTTTTATGCTTTGAATTATGACGAGTGTTTGAAATATGGTTGACGATTTCACTTATGGCGGTGTAAATTAATGCAAAATGTTTGTCGCTAGACAACTCATTAGTCCTAGCTACCTAGCAGACCCTGCCTTAGACTTTGGGACGCTTAGCTCAGAAATTCTGTTATATAGAAATTGTGTAGGAAACGAGTGCTCGCGGGAAACTGACGACTGTGCTGTCTCGTTTTACAAACGCGACGCGATAACGCACCCTAAGTGACCGAATTTTAAACGATTGCGTATCTTTATAACGTTCGCGGGTACGTTTGCAGATTTCGCTGCGGGGAAATAAGTCAGCGTCGAACGTGTTCCCAGGGCCCGCGAAGCGCGGGAGGAGTGGCCGTTACATTTCATTTCAGTTCGTGACTACGCAGCTCGCCTGCCATTTTTTCCAGGCCCGTTCGCCGGCCTCATATCCGGTGCGATGTATGCGCGAAAAATTCCGCTCGAACGAGGCCGCGGGTGCATCCCCGCGAAAATTGTCTGCGCCGCGCGCGGCTGAAGAACGCAACGGACGAGAATTATGAAAAATCCGTTTATTATGGCCGCGATACGGCCGCATCGGGACCGGGTAATAATGTAGACTGAAGGGGAGGATAAATAAGGAACGGGGTTCCGTTAGAAATGAGGTCTTAAAAAGTTCCCGGGAAGAAGCACGCCGGAATTTCGGAACGAGCCCTCCCCCTTTTACGATCCTCCGTTAAACCAGTGGAGAACGGTTGTTCGCGCCAAAATGGGTATGTCATCCGCATTGGCGCTATTTATTAGGAACTCTGGTCCATACGTAGGTAATTCTTAGCTCAGTTCGATAGGAGCATCGATAACTTTTTGAGGCCATGGCGCTTGTAGTCTTCCGGTTCTCAGAGCTCCTAGCTTCCTCTGCTTTGCGTGCTAGCGGACTCTTCGATTTATACTTTCGCTGCCACGCACGTTTCAGTGCTAAAGTGTTTCTTAACGCTCAACGCCAGACAACGATCGTTTTCGAAACGCACGACCTCTGCGCGTCCTTTACGCCCCGATGACGAAACGTACGAAGCGTAACGCGCGAACGTCGAAGGAAGAATTATTCCTCTCGGAAAAGTCACGCACTCGAGCGTGTTTAAACTCTTTATCTCTCCGGAAAGAGAAATATGAATTTGCATATTTCGTACCCAGCAGCCATCTTCCGGGTGGTCGGTGCGTCAACAGATAAATGGAAATCATTTTTAAAATTCATTCTATTAGAAATAAAGGGTGGCGCGGGGACTGCGACGCTGTCGACTGGGGTGGGAGGAAGTACGATCGTTCTCATTTAAAACCAAAGCTGTCTTTTTTCTCCCTCGTAACCACCGCGAACGTGCAACGACTTCGAACCGCCTTGTCCCTGGCGAGGCATTGTAAAATATGGCGGCCGGAGGAGCGCGGCCGTTTCCAATTTCTCATCCGCCACTCTTTTTTTTCACCCCCTCTCTGGCGCACTTTTTTCCTCGCGTTCCGCCGCGTTACATCGCCCGGTGTATCGCGGCCGTATCAGAAATGCAAATTGCGCGACGCTCGCCGATGGCGTGTTTTCGATATTCGCCGTTCGAGCTATTCTTATTGGCGAATTACTTTCGAACAGTTTGTCCGGGTCGCACCGCGATTTACATAGCCGCGTAGGGGCTGCAGGGAAATTGTCGCGATTGGTGCAACGAGGGCTACGAGTCGTTCGAAGCCTCTCTCTCGACTCTTGAAAAAAGCAGGCTGCCCTGGGAAATATTTTTTTTTACGCTATTAACGATATTTGCACTCGATGACTTTTTCGGTCGCAGATCATTTTTTCTATTATTAATCTAATCTCATATTTCAACAGTTGATAATCAATCTCATCTTCACTCGAGTTAGTTTCACCTTCGAAATTCATTTTTGTGGGGCTTCAAAACTTAAAATCACGAAAAGCTCGAGTTGCTGCACGAAACGCAATGGCGACTGAGAGTCGCCTTTCGAGCGCAAAGGGTTAACGGTCAGACGAAGCGAGGGTCGTTCGACGTTCGAGTGATTCAATAAATATTTCCGATATCGTACGCGGAGCCTGAGATCGCTGGCGAAAGCAATTTAACACTGGCGAACCTCGACGCTCCTGGGAGTTGAACGGCAATCGACGTGGGTCTCTTTGTGAACTTGAAAGTCTTAAATCAATCGCGCGGCTTCTGGCGCGCGCGCAACTTTTTACCGCGATAAAACTCTGGGCAGCAGGTGACAAAGTAATAGAGCCGGACACGCGAAACCCTGTCCAGGGTGATTCGAGTGCTGCGCGGCGATTTCTGCGAGCGTTGTTAATTCTCGTCCGCCTCTTAACTTCTGAGCCCCGCTGTTTATTTCGATCCAATGCTTTCGGCGATAAACTCTGGCTGAAAGCGCTGGCCAGCTTTTACTGCATCTTTAAATCTCTTTCGTGCGCGTGTATATGTATATCATGCATTTATGTATATCGCATGCATACTTTCCTCCGGCCGGTGCGCGCGGCACATCCGAGAGTTTATTCAAACACATATTTCGCCTCGGACAGGGGCGCGAGCGTATCTCAAACGGTCGTTCAATTATTTTTATTTTATCTTAAGCGTCCGTCCCGCTTTTTTGCCCGAAAACACCGCGATCCATCAAAGATACGGTGGTGGGAGGCGATCGCGGCTGTTTTTCCGTGAAATTCGCGCCGAAAGGAACACCCGGAACCTGGTTCAATTTATTAAAGCAACAAAAACCGCGGGTGTGCGCCGATAAAACCGCTGAATTCAACAAATTCCACGTCCTCCGGAACGCAAAGGAGCCTGGGAACGTCGATTCGTCACGGATCGCGGTTAATCGGCCGGGGGATCGCAAAAATCTGTCCAGCGATCGGCGGTATATCCGTTTAAAGCGCGGCGCGTCCCGCGAATGTTGATTTTTCGCCGCGAAAACGCGTCACCGCCGACGGGCAGACGCGGTACCGCTGCTAATATTTATAAATGCCCGTCCGTAATTGCCGTGACGCCAAAATTGCGGGGATAAATCGTGAAACGCGGCCCCGTCCTCTCTGCCCGTCTCTTGTTTGTTTATTTTTTCCTCCTCCGTTCCCCAGCCTCCCTTTTTCCACGCTTTCCTTCGCTCCTCGTTCGTTCACGCACGAACGGAACGCGCGCGGACGAGCGAGGATCCGCGCGACGGCACATACACGCGCGGAATCTGATTAATAGCTAATTTCGTTTTGTCCTCGTCGCCTTATCAGCCGAGCACGCGAAAGGAACAGCAGAGAAATTCGATTACCTTGGGACGGGGGCGAACCTGGAACTTTTAGGTCGGAATCGCGGATTTCCTCTCCAGATGCCGACACGAAATGCGATTCGGCGGAGCGTTGCGAAGGAAAATGATAAAATAACCGGGTTGCCGTCCCCTGCCCGTGATTCCCAGCCAGGCACCACGTAATTCTCGTCCTTTAGAATGCCGGAAATTTTTCAATGCGTCGCGGCCACGATTGAACGGTTGCCCCCGATAGGTTGGTTAATCCAGTTAGCGGAAATTACTGGAATTTTCTCGCGGAAAAAAATCGAAATCGAATATTAATCGACGATGGTTCGAGATCGAGAGAAATCTGGATCATTTAGAATGCCGAGCAATAGTCGACGCTGGTAAATTTGATTTTCGTGCAAAACGATGCGTTCGTCGCATCGTGCATCGACGATGGTTCGCGATCGAGAGAAATCTGGATCATTTAGAATGCCGAGCAATAGTCGACGCCGGTAAATTTGATTTTCGTGCAAAACTCCTCGGGAACGCTTTTCTTATCGGTCCCTGCTACGATGAGGTGTAATGGAACTAGCTCGAGATTAGCGACAAGAGGAAAAACACGCGTTTATGCACGGGCGGATCGGGCGATAAATCATTCCTCCTTTCAACGTCCACCGGGAAGCAAATAAACCGCGACGGGGCTGTAATTATAAACCCGTTTCGCGCCACGCAAAATGGCACTCAGCGTTCGAGAGGAAAAAAGAAATAGGTCTCGCCCATATCCGTCTGGGCGCGCAAAAATGCTCGTTCAATTCCGACAGCTCCCTTCGCTCGAGTGAAAACAAACTCATAAAATCGCCGCCTGGGTGAATTGCTTCCGAAATGAAGAAGCGAAAAAAAGGGGAGAGCCACCTTATAAATCACCGCGAGCAGCTTCCATCCGGGGGCAGGGCGAAACAAACGAGGGCGTCGTCGCAAAAACCGGGTCCCCGTGTCACGGGACCGTCAGTTTTCGACCGGACAACTGAAATAGAGTGGATCGAAAGGAACCTCGCCCGCCTCCTCATCGAAATTCGGATTTCGTTCTGACAGCGAATCCCCGATAGCGGATCCGCCGTGGCCGGATGTCTCGTTTCGCCTTTCTGAAAGCTTTCAATTCCTCGAAAGCCGTTCGCAGGCACGGACGTTCCGGCAGATTGAATAATCCCGAGCAACGCCGCGTGAAAACGCAATTCGGAGCGATCGTGGCAATATGATAAACGACAGAGGCCCCTCTTCGCGAGTCTTTCTGGGATTCATTGGGGCGGCCCGCCGCGTCGTGAAACCGAGAAAGGGACGACGCAACGATCCTCGTTGATGGAGAAGGCGAACCAAAGAGGAGGAAGAAGTAGAAGAAGAAGAAGAAGAAGGTTATTAGGGACAGGTGTACGAAGAGAATTTAGACCAGAGCAACAACGCGAGCTCGCTCTTCCTTCTGTCCCAATTCTTCCGTTCCGATTCCTCCCTTCTCTCGCGTTTCCTTCCGGGGCTTTCCACGTCTCGTCGGTTGTTGCAAATTCGCTCGTTTCAACGGGACAGACGGAGAGCACTCGAAGGACGGGATCGAAGGTTTTCCCGATCGCGACTCGCCCCGACAGCCAGCGATACCCGCGCCATTTTGTCCCGCTGTCGAATCGAATAGGAAGAGAATTCTGAAGTGGGGCACTTTGCTGTCCTAAGAGGATCATCAGATGGCACTAGGACGGTGCCTCGACGGATCCGCCATTCCCTTTGCGCCGTCTGAAATTTTCATTCGGCCGTGTTCCGCGCGGCTTTATTACCCGCGATAAAATGTCTGGGGCTCGTTCCCCCTAATCATAGTGTCGTTGCGAATTCAACTTCGATCCTCGCGGTCCTCGTTACCGTTTCGCTGTTACGGCCGGTGATTCCTTGGACGAGGTAACGCGGACCCGGTTTAAACCAGGGCTTAATCCCCCATTTATTGTTCGACTCTCGCTCGTAAAATCTCTACTTGACCGGTGCGGCGAACGAACCGGCCAGAATCACTTTACTGCCGCATTACCTACGAATTTCGGGGATTATTACCGCGCTCGGATTTTAAGGTATAATAACGATTGAAATTTG
This sequence comes from Xylocopa violacea, assembly GCA_963969225.1. NCBI lineage: Eukaryota > Metazoa > Arthropoda > Insecta > Hymenoptera > Apidae > Xylocopa > Xylocopa violacea. Next base: position 42,119,422 of record CAXAJV010000002.1, read on the forward strand.
TACAACCGAAACAAGAACCGTCCCCGTGTCCGAGGGGATTTCGACGCGACGGCCCTCGCCTCCAAGTCCCTCGTCCATCCACACGCTCGAGAGAGAGAGAGCCGAGGAAAATGTCGTTGGACGCGAGGACGATGACGCGCGTGGTTCCCTCGGACCAGCGAGAGCGACGCGCGAAAATTGTGGCGGGCCACGTTTGTTCGCCGGCGACCGGCACGATTGACGTGTAATAAGAGACGTACACATTTAGTTTTCAGCGGGCGAGTGCGTGAAATCGGATTTCGAGATAGTGGACGTGCCAAATTGGATTTTCAGACAGAAGGAAATACGAGACAAGTCGGAGAAAAATTGGGAATACCTGAGATAGATGGGAACGGAAATTGCGACGAAACACGTGACGTGGCGGAAACGGGTCGCGGGGGTACGCGGGGAACCCGAGGAGGAAGTTACACGTATCGGAAATAGCGGGGAATGCCGCCTCTGCGCGGGATAGAGTAGAGTTAACGAACGGTTCTAACGATTTTATGGGAACACCTTGGATCGCTCCCTGATCGCGTTTACGTTTCCAGGAGGACGACGCCCTCGCGATTTATCGAGATTCCGTTGTCCAGTTTTACTCGAGCCGACCTCCAACGTTTCGTACGGCAATTAAGAGAAATACCGACGCAGCGGCAAATATTTTAGTTCCCGCGAGGCGCTGCGACCTGCGCTGTTATTTAAATTTCGCGCGAGATTAAAATTGGAATCATTAATTTATCACGCTGATTTGAGCGGACGTTGAAAGATCGTGACGTGCACCGATGACGAATTCTTTCTAGTTAAAATCCGCGCCACCGATGTTAATCATCCTGACAGGTGCAACTCGTCGTTATAACGTAAAACAGGACGGAATCACCGCTTTCGCGCGAGGCATTAATAACTTTGATGTTCGCGCATTTGAATATACGCTTCCACGCTATGACTGCGCCGCAAAAATATAACGTTATTATTATTACACGCTTGTGGGATAAAAGAGGCGGTGGAAGCCTGTTAAATAAATAGAGGCGATACGTAACGCGTATCCAGCAAATATCGATGATACGGTCAGAGATAATTGTACTTGTCACGAGCACCAAATATCGATAAAACCATGGCCAATTAGTACTGACAAACAAACAGCTACCAAGCCTGCAGCTGTTGAGAAAAGCTAATTATTCCACGTTTAGCAAAATATAAAAAGCTTAAAAATAATTTGAGTGCTTCCACCATAAATCGTGCTAGCTGTCCGCATCGAAAGGTCTTTTATCGTACCTCGTCGCTAGCTACTTCATCTTCAATCGAAAGTCTAGGAAAATAATGTGGGATGCGCGAGATGTGTGGGTGATAGGCACGTACGAATGATATGTAATAGAAACGTTCTTCCCTCTCTTTTCTTTCTTGTCCTCTCACGCACACTCTCTACAGCAAGCAACCCAACGATACGAAGCAGTACTTCGCTTCACTTGTTTTAAAACCTGTCATCCCATGGTTAATGCGAGGAGGAACGATATAAGAGAAAGGGGAATCTTGTGTGGCGATCCTCCGCCACTAGAACACTCGTTTTCGCCTCCATTCTTATAGAATTCTTCGATTTATCCCTAATATCCTCGCGTCTAAGGCGCTATTCCGCCATTTTGGTACCCTTACTGATGAATCCACTAGCGGGCCCAGTTGTCCTCTCACACACACTCTCTACAGCGAGTAACACAACGATACGAAGCAGTACTTCGCTTCACTTGTTTTAAAATTTGTCATCCCATGGTTAATGCGAGGAGGAACGATATAAGAGAAAGGGGAATCTTCTGTGGTGGTCCTCTCACGTTTTCTTTACAGCGCAACTATTGACTACTGACGCAAACCTAAGAGCTTCACCACAATATAAAGGAACCAAGTAGAACGATAACACCGCTGCTACAGAAATTAAACTCGATCGTACAGCCTCGAAGTATAACGAAGTGGACAGAGTCCCTTGGCGAGAAAAACGTTCGCTCGCGTCGATCGAGACGGAGCGGGTCGGTTCGGTACGGGTAAAAAGAGGAAGGAAAGGAAACGCGTTGAATCGCAGGATGTGAACGGGCGAGCCCCGTGGAGCGCGAATGAGCGCGTAAGGAGCGTGGGACCGCGATTGTTCGGCTGCGGAAATGACGGAGCTCTAATAACTCCCCTCGGTGTTTACACCGGGTCCGCCGCGGTGGAATTGTATTTTCGAGACGGCCCCGTTGCACGTAATTGCTCGCGACCGAGCGAGGCTTCCTCCTCCGTCTGGGCGAAGAAAAGCGACGCGGAACAGCGCGAGGGTGTTCGTTCGCGAGCTTTCGCGGCGCGATCGAACCAGCGCAGCTTCGCGCGGAAATTGCCAAGGCGCGACGTGCCCCGAGCGCGGTGGTTTTCCCACCTGGAAAATGTGTATCGCGACCGCGGAGATTAGAATTCCTCGCGGTTTATTCCCAGAGACGTTCGCCATCGAGGAAGCAATCGGTTCGAAAGCTCGAGATTGATCGACGCGACGAAATATTGAACTCCTATTAACGCTGTTCTCTGCCAGACGGTGGCTGAGCGTGACGCTCGATGGTTCGTTAGATTGGAGATCGCGAGAGATGAACAGTCGGATTCGATCTTTCGTATTTCTTCGCCATTCTCGTCGACGGTGGAATACTGGTGTCGCACGAGCAATTACCAAGTGTTTCGCGCAATTTAAAACGGCTCTCGAAAGGAATTACAACTGAAAATCGAAATTTACAGCTATGGTGAGAACGCAGTAGTCGTCTGGATCGTGTTTCTTTTTTTTTTTTTTGAACGACCTCGAACCCTTCCGCAGACCACGTACCCGTGAGATCTAATAAAAGCTAACCGCGCGCTTAATGAAATTCCATACGAAGAAGTTTCACTTCGATAAATGTATTAATAACGTTGGATAATCTCACGATTAAGAGGCACCTATTCGCTCGGTTCGCTTAAAATTAGCTGGAAGATAATGGCGTTTACGAGGAGCGCTATTTTCCATCGGAGATACGATTACGCTCCCGGGAGGATCTCTTGATTTTATCTTCCAGCGGAGGGAAACGTCATCCGTAGACAGCCGTGTAGCCCGCGCGGTCCGCTTCCTGAATCTTGATGCATCCGAGCGATCGATCAAAATTTCAAGAAAAGTGCAGGGTCGCTGAATTCTCTTCCATTTGTGGCGCGTCAAGTAAAGGTACAATCGGTCTTGCGGCGTTCGTGGAAAATATTCGATCTCGCACGGAGGAGTTTCAGGGCGACGCGTTGCGTCAGAATCGCATGGAATCTCTGTCTATCTCCGCGCCATGATATCGAGCGCGCGAATTGCGTGGAAGTCGCGCGTTTATTTAGCGTTCGGAGACTCGCACGGCTGTTTGTTCGAACGTTTTCGATCGGACGTCCGCGGAGCTTAGCGTCTTCCTCGATTTCTAGTTTTACCAATGTCTGCTCGCCTCGTTAAATATATCTAGGTAACGTTGTTACCGATAAAACACGTCGCATTTGATATCCTGCCAATTGAGTCAGTCGCGGGACGTTAATTCGACAAGCAACATCCGAGCGAATATCGCCGCGAGTCTAATGAGATTTACAGCCTCCAGATATTCCTTCAATTGTACTATACACGTCAGAGCGGGAAGCAGGTGTATAATGGCATTAAGCCCGTGACAATCAACGCGCGTCTGCGCTGGAAATGACCGTTTACGATTAATGCTTGTTTTACGATCGTATTATTGTTAGCCACGATATACTGCCGCAAATGGTTCATTTTAGAGAATACGCAGAATTGAAATAGACGATCGTTCGCTGACGAGTTTGTTTCGGTTTGTTGCAGGTACGTAGAATTTTTCAGAACGCATCGGAACCAGCGAATGGTTACGGTCCTCCGAGGAAGGAAAAACACGATACGACCCGACGATTTCCCGATGACCGCGAAACTTCGATTTTCGGACCTATATAGCCGTACGTACAGCCAATCTACGGAACGAAGCTCTTTGCAAAAATTACTTGGCCGTCGCGGAACTTGCCATTTCGAAAATATTGCGAAAATTCGATGGCGAGCTTCGAACGAAGGGCGCCTGGCGTAACTGATTCACGAAATTGGTACTAGTTTTCTATTGGTTATTTCTTGCATTCCGTATCTTCGACTCTACCGCATCTTTTTTTTTATAATTTTATTAATTCATCGATTCTTCGAGCAGTCCGTTTCTTTGAATTGCAAAAAATTCGTTCATTCGTTCGTTATCGTTGAGCTCCGGTTGCCAATCTCTTTCGTTTAACCGAATAACTGCTGAAAAATCGAGCAGGGCCGTCTCCATCGTCGCCTGGAAATCGCAAAGGAAGCTGGAACCAGGAGCAGAGGAGGAGCCGTCGAAATATCCCGGCAATCAAAGCCAAGCCTGCCAACAAAACAGAACCCCGACGTGCGTCCTAGGACCGTCGAAGCCCCTTGAAAAGCGGGCGTCGACAAAAATGGTCAGCAGAAATGGCCGCGCGCTGGCGCAGCCTTTGCCGTTGACGTCTTCAATTCCGCTGATATTAATTGCCGTCCTCGTCGGATCCGCTCGGCCGCTTGCTCGACAACAAATTCGCGCGTATTTCCGTGCCAGCCGCGGACAATGCCGCTCGATTACCGGCTGATTCATCGTTTGGAAAACGCGGCATCGACGCGTTCTTACGGCCTTTCGAATCTAATTTACTCGTTAATCAATGACGCGTTTGGTTCCGCAAAGTTGCGAGTACCGCGCGCGTGCATGCGTCAGCAGGAGAGCTGCGATCGAACAAGGACATCGCTGGTTGGTATCGAATTGTTTCAACATGCCAGCGTGGAAACAAAAATAAATTTCCTGTTAAGAAATAGAATCCTGGAGATAAGCAGCGAGAGAAGCTTATCGATTCGAGCGAGCTTCTAATTGGTCACATCAGTGTTTCTCAAACTTGGACCCAAATTGGAGCTTCGTCTAAACGTTCAATGAGTAATGGCGTTGGGGGTGTCCTCGAGGCTAATAGGCATCCTTGTACGAACCTCTGAGTTGAAAACAAGTCTAAATAAAGCATTCGAGTACGCCCACGAGTTACTTAGTTATTCTCTAACTTTCTTACAATTGTTCGCGAAACACAGTTTGGAAAACGGTGTCTTATACCTAAAGACTTGAAACAAAACGTGAAAATTTCGCGACGCCAAATTCTTTAAGCGAGAGGACCCCAGATTTTCGAGCGTTTCAAAAGACCACCATCGAGGTTTCTTATCTCGATCGCGAAAGTATCGATGCGCGATCCAGATTTCCCACTCGAAGCATCGATTCAGTCCTCCTAATCGCCTCGTTTCTGCATCGCGCCGCGGCAATTAACCTGCCGGATGATGTCGCATGACGTCGCCCGTCTCGAAAGTGTCGTAGCGTTCCCTTTACACGCGGCTGTCCGCGTGCACTGTAACGCGAAAGGCGGATAGACGGTGATCCAGAGAATCAGGTCGCGTGCCGGATACTCTGCTGGTGAAACCAAAACAATGCGCCCGCCGTTCCTTGCTCCGCCAGGTGAACGCGACAGCTCGCGATAGCTTGACGTCAATCGTACCGGAACGGGAGGCTGGAACTACCCACTGATTATTTAATTGGCGAACGGTATCGCTTAGATATGGAAACACGGCATTCGACCGTGATCCTGGTCAGAATCCGGGTTGGTTCGAAGAGGTGTCCAGTTGAGTGTAAGAGTAAGGAAAAAGCAGAGGCAAATTAAAGTAATGATAGCATTTTAACCCTTTGCACTGGGCGTCTTTCAAGACGTTGACTACCAGCGATAGGAAGATGTGGCGGTCCTCGACATTAGGGGACAGCACACTCGTCAGTTTATTGCGAATACTCCATGTCCTACACCGTTTCTGTATAGTAGAAATTCTGACCTATCCCTACCATCCCAGCATCTAAGGCGCAACTCCTCCATTTTGGTAGCCTTATTGACGAGTCCACTAGCAGGCCCAGGACGAAACGTTCTTTCCTCTCTTTTTCCTTCTTACCCTCTCACATGTTCTCTACAGCGCAACAAATGAAGCGGCACCCCATCGCTATAGTTAATATTGCCACTTTTGCAATAGTTAATATTGCCACTTGAGCAATAGTTGCTATTTTGACAATAGTTTCTATGGTAATACTGCTATTTTAACAACAGTTTCTATATTAATATTGCCACTTGAGCAATAGTTAATATTGCCACTTGAGCAATAGTTAATATTGCCACTTTAGCAATAGTTAATGTTGCTATTTTGGTAATAGTTTCTATGGTAATACTGCTATTTTGGCAATAGTTTCTATGGTAATACTGCTATTTTAACAACAGTTTCTATATTAATATTGCCACTTGAGCAATAATTAATATTGCCACTTTTGCAATAGTTAATATTGCCACTTGAGCAATAGTTAATGTTGCTATTTTGGTAACAGTTTCTATGGTAATACTGCTATTTTAGCAACAGTTTCTATATTAATATTGCCACTTGAGCAATAGTTAATATTGCCACTTGAGCAATAGTTAATATTGCCACTTGAGCAATAGTTAATATTGCCACTTGAGCAATAGTTGATGTTGCTATTTTCGCAATAGTTTCCATGGTAATACTGCTATTTTAGCAACAGTTTCTATATTAATATTGCCACTTTAGCAATAGTTAATATTGCCACTGTGGAGTCCTCGCCACTAGAGGGGCAGCACTCTCGTCAGTTTCTCCTGAGCACTCCATGTCCTACTCCGTTTCTATATAATAGAAATTCTGACCTATCCCTACCATCCCAGCGTTTAAGGCAGGGATGAGTCCACTAGCAGGCTCAGGACGAAACGTTCTTCCCTCTCTTTTTCCCGCGATGTCTTCTCAGAGAGGACACCTGAGTGCAAAGGGTTAACTATGAAGTTCGTTGCGTTGCTCAGGATGATTAGTCAAAGATTGCCCTTTTCTCAGCGAAATCCTCAGGCGATGGTCTTCAGCCTTTCTCGGAAAACTCAAGTGGGCCTCGAGAAATTATGAGGGTTGCGTCGTCAGCCAGTCAGGGTCCGTCGCGATGCCAGCCACGACGTTTTCCGGGCCCTTGGTCGGGTTGAATCTCTTACGCAAGGATCTACTTCTCCCACGATTCCATTTCAAATAATGTAAGAAAACACTGGAGTCGCAAGCGCTCGAGAGGAAGGCCTCGTTTTCGTCACCTCGAGCGGAAGAGAAAACGATAGACACCAAGAGGGTGTCGTAAATGAAGCCCTCCTCGGTGCTTTGCTAGTGCGAATTCATTTCTTCTGGGGGCGTCGAAGCGAACACGTCGAGATGAGTTAGAAACGAAGGCGCGATGCTTCGGATCGCTACGATTGCGAGAGGGAAGAACGTTTCGTTCTGGGTCTGCTAGTGGGTTCATTGGTAAGGCTAGCTAGCAGACCCTGGCTTAGACGCGGGGACGTAGAGGACAGGTGGGAAAATTCTGTGTAGAGAAGTGGAGACGGAAATGAGCGCTTGCGGAAAATGGCGAGCGTCGTCGTTCCTCTAGTGGCTGGTGTTGAAGGATCGCCACGGAAGCTACGTATATTGTGATTTTGCGGATTTCGTCTCGCGGATCACCGTTTACAGTAAATAACACGCCGTGGTACGCGTGGGACGAAATGAAACGCGTCCATCAGAGTCTGGTATCGGTTTCGTAAAACATGCAGAAGATGGTAAGTGCGTATAATGTTGAATAATCGTAACTGAGGTCTGCCGTGCGATACTCGGCGAGAAAGGTAATCTATAGCGAAGCAATAATGTTCTCGTTATCGTGTTTGTTTCATTAAGCTCGCAGCTCGTTCTCGGCGAAATTTCCATATCGTCGGGCCGCGCAAAGACATTTGTTCTCCTTTAAGCACCGTACCTGCGCCCTGTAATGTGTATTAATAATTATGCAGTAAATTCTGGTTAATTGCGTAGTAAATCCTGACCCGGACTTAACCCGGAGCCATTAACGAAGAGATCAAATTTTAGGCGACCATCCAGCGGCGCGATGACGAAGATAAGAAACACGAAGCTTATAAATTATCGTAACCCAACGCCTCTCGTACACCTTTCGGTTATCTTTTCGGTACAGTGTAAACGCTGGCCGCATACGAATCGCCCTTAAGTCCCACCCTCTATTGGACGTAGCAAATTTTCGGAAACGTTCTAATTTTCAATTAACCGCGGGCCGTTAATTTCGCAGCGGAAGGAAGCGTCGTTAAACTCGATCGCGCCCCTCGACGCGGAAATCCGCAACTTTATTTCTACCTCGCGTGCGTCCGCGCGAGATCGATCGCGGTAATCGCGCGATTTCGCTGCACGCGCATCTGTCCTCCTTAATACGTTTTTTCAACCCCCGCTGATTTAGCTATCGCGAGCCCGATAAAATCCCTCCCCCCAGCCCCGACGAATCCGCTCGTCGCGACGTCAAGAAAGATTTAGCGCTCGCCCCCGTTTACCCGCCCGCTTTTCTAACGCGCGAGCGAGCTTGTAGCTGGTAAAACCTCGGATTTTCGAACTAATCGACGACGATCCAGTTTCGTCTGGATTCTATCTATCCGAGTTAGCCCCGGCCGCGTTGTTTCTTCTCCGTCGACCGTTCGGTTCGATACGATCTAGGAGCTTCGAGGGTTATTCACCAATTACGGGGACCCGGTATCGGGATCCGTCGAGATTGAAACGAATCAGTTCCCTTTCATTTAGTTTCCCTGTATCGACGATTAGTAACTGTCGGTGGGAACTCATGGGAGAACAGTTCGATCGTTAGTTATCGGATGCAATTGTTGGGTAAAATATTTCCACGCGACACTGTACCGCAGGACTCATCCCACCGCAAACATTTTAATCCGCTCTTAACGCGCGTTCCATTCGATTCCTGCGAGTTTGTTGCACCCCCGGATTCAACAGCACTTTTTCTCGCGTCTCGAGAGCAACGCTGGTTCAATCAATTTCGTCCCCTAGAAAGTCTGCTCGGCAATTTTTCGACCGATTTCGAGTCCCTCCCGTTCTCCAACTTCTCTAATTAGGTCCAAGGAGTCTGTCAAGAATAAATACAAGAGCGAGCGGCGCTGTCGAATTCCTGTTGAAGAATAACAAACTGGCGAGGAAAGAGAGGGGCTCGAGTCGACGACGAGTCGAGCTTCGTCTCGAAACGGCGCCATCGTTATAGCCACGTACACCTTCAGGAAGCTTCGCAGAGGCCGCGCGGCCACGGACACGGTCGACTAAATTAAATTCCTCGAACTTGTAATTGCTTTCGCGAGCGGTGTTTTTCTTTCGAACGACACCGAGCAGAGGAGCACCAATCTTGTCGCTTCTCGTTCGCGTCGCGATGTGAAATGGTGATTTTTCGCCGGGTCGTTCCCCAGTCGTCGCTGCAGAGACGAATCGGACTGCTCGCGGAAACAGGCCACGTCGAACACGGAGTCTCCTCTGCTGGGTCTCGCGGCTTCGAGAGATATCGTCCGCGATCGTGCGTCGTACGCGACTCTTCGATCTATTTTCGCGGATAAATATCGCTATTAGGATCTCGCGCGTCCCTGCGATCGACGAAGGTGTCGCGCAGTGCACCGTTTCCGGGAAAGTATCGATCGGGTATCAGAAACGTCGAAAGACCACGGAAGAGACCTCCCACTGGGTGCCGCGTGGCACATAAATTTCTACTTGTCACGGTAAACAAGAATCATCGACGTCTCCCGTCGTTGGACGAGCGTCGAGAGGAGGGTGCGGAGCAAAGGGGTGGCGCGCGCGCGACTGGCGAACGGGCCAGGGAAGAGAAACGAGGACCTCAACGATGACATGTCGTAAGCTGAGCATGAAATCATTTATCTCCGGGATAAGCGGCGAGGAACGACCGCGCTCTTTCTTCCTTCTTACATGGATTTAAACTTCCCTCGTCTTCCGAAACCCTCCACGGCCTTTCTTCAGCGGGGGCTGTTCATCCCTTCGTTCTTTCAGCCGACGAGCGTCCGCGTTACTTATCGCGACTAGCGCCCTAGTTTCCCTCGAACTCGTTCCTGCCCCGGTAATCGCACGATAAAGGGTGCATCCTGTAATGTAAAATGGGGGATGAAATTTTCGAGCGGCCTCGCTGCCCCTTTCCGCTTAATTATGCTAAATAACGAGCCTGCACGTCCGACACGGGAAGCTGTTCAGCCTGAGAATGGTGGTTCGCCATCCATCGCGAACGCGAGGTCGTTTCGAGGTGTCGACGCGTTCGACGCGAACGTCGAACTGCTGACAAGGGGTTTTCTATTTGCAGACAAATATCGACGCTGTTTCGTCGCGTCGCGGAAATTAATTCCTTTCGCGTCCAATTGATATTGGGCGTCGAACGCTCTCGCACGGTGAATTAATAAAGATACATCCATTAATAAATAATACGAAGGCGGGACGAGGTCCGAGCGCCGTAAAAATCTATCTCTCGACCGTGTATTTTATTTCGCCGCCTGTGTCCCGATATTTCACGCCGTGTCTGTCATCCGCTGCTCAATCGCCGCGGAACGATCTTGCATCGTTGATTTAAATTGCATTTCGCGTTAACATTTAAACGTAACAGTTTGTTGCGCCGCGAGTGCGATTCCACGCGGCCAGTTACGGGACGAACACGCGCGACGAGGGCGTATTTTCACGCGAGCTACCAGCAATGTGTTAAGCGTCGCTCGACGGCATGGAAAAATTGGATCCGGATTTCCGGCTGATAAGCGCCATTCACGTGGATGCCTCGAGCTCGTCTTGTTGCTGCCCCGCGAATAGGGCTTCTCTTTTCGAGGGTTGAGTGCAATAAATAAGACCAGGCGGTCGCAGTTTCTTGGTTTCGAGTGAACAGCCGCGGCTAAATGCTGGGGGGGTCATTTCGATGCCTCCCGGAAGCGCGAGCGAATGTCAATAGCGATCGTTTCCGAGAATTACGAACTGAAAACATTGTGCACGGTGAAACGAGCGATCAGCCACGCGACAGATGATCGTAACAACAATTCGAGATTCGAAATAACACGAGGAGAAATCTGTCGCGATAAATTCCATCGGCCCATCATTTATTCCGCGGCTTTTTCGCGACACACGCCGTTCGAATGATTTTCACGATCGCCACCCGTGGTGGATTGTTAATTATACCAACGGTTGACCCGAACTGCCTCGAAAAAGGGTAATTCCCTCCGCCGTGACGTTCGAGGGGTTGCGAAATCGCAGTGGTGTATGCTGATGGAAATGCAGCATTCACCTGGACCAGGCTGAAAGAGACTGGTTTACGAATGCCATGTTTTTTCACCTCCTCCCGTCCCGTATTATTAACCTTTTGCACTCGGATGTCCCTTCTGAGGGGACATCGTAAGACCAGCACGTCGCTCGGATGTTCTCTGCGAGAGGACATGCAGAATTGATTAGTAATTACGGAAGTTGAACTTACTCCACCGCAGCATTTTGAGAAATGCGTTTCCCTGAAGTTTTCCATTGAAATGGAAATTTTCTATTGCTGACAGACGTTAGCAACAACTTTCTGTTGCTAACGTTCGAGTGCAAAGGGTCAGACGAGGGAAAAGGAACGAGCGTCGAAGAGACGACGAAATTCCGAGTCTTGCGAGAGGTTTCTTTTCGAGTTCTTCGCTGCGACTGGTAAGATCTTCCGACTGTTTTAATATTTGAAATATCATTTCTTCTTACCGGCGAACGAGCAGCGAACGGATATTCGTTAGGCGGAAAATGAAACTGCGAACAACCGTGGAGCGCAGTTTTTAGTAGCGGCGAGAAGTTTCTCCGCGGTGTTTTAATATTTTTTCCGTACCTTTTTACCTTCTTGCCTGGCAGCGAGCGCTGTAACAAAAAGAAGTAATGGGATTTCTTATTTTTGCCGGATGCGCGAGAAATTTCGACAACTTCGTACCCAGCACTCTTTCTCTCTGCTACGCGTAGTCGTATCAACAGTCGACGCGAGTTATTAGCGACGAGAAATGGTGGAACGTAAATTTACGCGACTTTCTTTAATCTTTTCGCGTGTCGCAGTCACGTTCGTGGACACTTGCGATCCGCAACGTTGCTTTGAACGCTGAGTTCTGCTGCACTTTGTACAGATTGTGTTTCTAACGAAAAAAAAAAAAAAAACGCAATGTTTTGTCGGAATAGAATCCTACGAGGTGTTGTTTGATTTATTTCGTTTCGACGAGCGGGATGAAAAATCGCGCAATGAACGAAACAATGGAGCGAGCACCTTGGCGAATCATAAATTCGGATGGCAGCGTTCTACATAGCACGCGTGTTCCATTCACGAAATTCCGCGCGTTCTCCGCTCAACTTTTCCCTTCCTCGGTGGGATGAAGGTTGCGTAATACGAATGGTAATTGAAAACGGGTTCGTGAGTCAGAACCCACGCGAGGCGTTGCTGAAATTCGTATAAAGAAACATATTTATCTTCCCTGCTACGGATCCATTAATGCTCAATCTTTCCGTTCTCCCTCGCGCGAATGGAATTGCGCAACGAAACAGAAAATCGTTCGAAAAAAGTGGCGCAATCGCGTTAACGTATCCGGAATGGCTCTAAAGTTCCTTGAGTCACTGCTGATGACGCGGTTCCCGTTCGTATCGCGTGAAATTTTGCGACCATTTCTCATCGCGCGGGTTACGCTGAACTCATCGGAGACGTACGCTTAAATCGCATCGTGAAATATGCGAACACGTAACAGAAAATCACATTACGGACGGGTCGTAAAGTGGTGCCAGTCAATATTGCGGGTGTCGTGTTTTATGGCGTAAAAAGTTGCGAAAAAATCGTGGGATAGATTCCGATAGGGGCAAATTCCGGTTCGACGCGATTGCGCGGGCCCAGACGCGTCCCCGCGAAGAATTGATCGCTCGTTTTAATATCCCCCCAAGCGGGATGATATCTTTCAGGCTAGGGAAACGTGGCGGCGAGCCGTTCGAGCACGAGCTGCCTTGGAAATAACTGATTCCATAATTCTTGTTTTACGTCGCCCTTGAACGGCATTTTTGCGTGCGCGCCAGCCTCGCGCGGATGGCCAATTTTATTGGGAATTTTCAGGGAAATTGCACGGCCGTTCCGCGCGAAGGAAAAATTCGTTTCCGTCCTGCGAGCGCCCTGGAAGGATCCGTGTATCGGATAGGTCGCGTTCGTTGCGCGTGGAGATCGCGAGGCTGTTCGATACCAGCGTGCGGCCATTGCGCAGCTCTCGCGATCGCAATTTTTCCGCGTTCCTCGTGAAACGATTTTCTAATCGGTCTCAGCGATACGTTCAGCCATCTAATTGGCTGCTTCGAGAGCGACGCAGCTAGATAACGGCACTCGCGGGGCACGTAAGAGCCATTAAAAACCGAGATCGAAATAAAAATAGCGTCGAAGACGATTGGACTTGAAACAACGAAACAGACCGTTTCCGCGCGGACACGGGGCGCTGTACAGACGAAGGAGTAGCTCGAAACATCAGCGAAAATTTCACAATGCCCCATAAAAGAAGCCACCGCGACAGAAGCGCGGATAATCGGCGTTATCAATCGTTACTTTATTCCCAACGGGGCGCGCGGTTTGTGGCGCGTTGGCGAATTTTATTGGCCACTTTTGCCCGACTTTTCCCCGTCCTTTTACTCGGCCATTAATAAAGTTCCGCGTCCCGTTCGAACCGTCGATGCCGGGGCCATTCCGACGTCGCGATCTCCCGTTTTATTCCGCGGCGAGGCGGGCGCAATCGAACGTAAGTTAGATCGGTCGATAATAGAGGGATCTATAAAAGAAACAGAAACCTCGGGCGCGCAGTGAGGGCGCAACGACCGGATCGGTTTAGAATTTTCGTCCCATTACCGAAAATGGCGGCAATAAGCGCGGCGAAGCATTTTCTTGCGACCCGAATTCGAGCGTTCCGCCGTTTCGTCGCGGCGCCGTGACACATCCCGGATTTGTTCCCGATAACGCGTTGAAACTCGCGAAATTAGCGGTCGATTTCACGTCTCGTGGGCTATCGGATCGTTTAATTCGATTTCGTCGATGTAGCTCGCGTTTAATGTGGGTTCTTTCGATTGTAAACAGTTATTACCGCGAGGGAGCGGGAAATTAACGGAGATCACGGACGAGCGTGGTGTTTTAATAAGCAAACTTTTGATTAAAATCTACATTTACGTGCACGCAGTATCGCCAACAATTAAAAACACGAATGACCTTTGTTTATCCCGGCACATCAAAGGGTAGCGCTCTTTAACCGAGCGCTCCACACTTTTCAGGCGATTGTAAACAAATTTCGCACACCGTTACCGTTATCGTAACGATACGCGTATTAACAACGTAACGAACGTTCAACACCTGTTTGCGTTCGTTCGACGAGCAGAAAATATTGTTCGCCCAATGGATGGGGCGGGGAAAAAAAGGGGAGAACGGTACTTTCCAAGCGATATTACGCGCGACCCATCGATACAAGGAACTATCGCTTTTTCACGCGCACAGCAATCGACGTAATGGACGGGAATCTAAATCGTTTGAAATTTCATAGCTCCAAACAGAGAATCCATTAGCGTCCGCTGAATCGACGTCCTTTTTTTTATATTTTCAAAACGCTCGTTTTCCGCGCCGACTGCCTCGCGTTCTGTTATCATTCTGCGATTAGGTTAACACGAGATCATTATCCGTTCTTTTGCTCCGCGGATGAATTTTCTGGACCTTCTTTTCTTCTGCTACGACAAGAGAGAGAGAGAGGGAGGGAGACAAAAGGTTAAAAAAAAGAATAGAGGAGGAGTAAAAAACGAGGACGCGTATAAGCGACCCGCGGAATGTACAGAAATGATACTAAATCAACGTCAACGGTTCGTGGATGGATGATCTTTTAATTGCACAGCTCGTTAAGCCCAGTGTCAATGACGACTTATGCCGGTGTCGCGTCCCGCAGGAAGGACAGGATGCCCGGCCACCGACTCTCGCGCGCTCACCGGAAGTCGGTCGAGATTATCGTTTTGGCTAAGCGGGATTACCAACGCGCTAATTGGAATTCCGCTGTTCGATGCAGCCGAGCTTTGTCTAACTTTTTTTGCGCCACGAATAAACGGAAGAAAATATTCGTTCGCCAGCGTTTGCCGGTTAATTGAAAGTTTGATATCTCCCTCGGATTCTGCGGGATACTTCGGTCAATACAGCGGTTGATACTTGCATTAAATTTGTATAAACATCGCGGTTAATTTTAGTTAACATACCTGTCGATATTTCCGTGAAGCATCTGTTAACGTTTCGGTTCAATTTCCGGCGATACTCTCGATGATGTATCTGTGTATCGACTGATGAAACTAATATCGAGATTTCTTTAATATTCGATGCGATACACCCTTTAATACCTCTTCATTCTTCAGACAACTCGTTCAAATTTCCCGCTAATAAATCGATTGACGCGTCGATCGACAGTCCGGTTTAATACTTCGATTGACACATCAATCGAGTCCAGTCGATACATTTCGACTAATGCTTCCATCGAGAAAATTTATTTCGCGTCGCGAACTTTACCGATCAATCATCTCGAGCCGAGATCAGACGCCACCCTTTCGCGATATCGACCTGCGCAGCTAATCAACGAACAGTATCCCAGCGGCTGGCAAACAAACCGACCCTAACAATTTCTTCGACACCCGTAACATCAGCCAGACCGTGCGTCGTCTTCCTTCCGCTTTCAGACGGAACGACGGATGGCAAACAGTCCCGGCCAACGAGCCCTTTCAATTAAACACGGAATAACCGTACAGAGCATACATCAACCGCGCGGAAGTCCACGAGCGTCCATCGGGACGTTCGTTAAAGCTCAGCTGTGGATACGAACGGCCGATTTCGTCCGGTAAGAACCGTCCGCGCAATATTATACTTGAACAAATATCACGCGCGCGTGAATTCGAGCCAAGCGGGAGGACACGTTTACGCAGCTTGCACGATTTTCATATCAAGATCTCTACGATAGAATAGTCATTAGAACGCCTCAAAAATTTGTGAATCGGTTAGGTATCGTGGGGAACGAGAAATGTAAGAACGAGTGTGCGAATGATTTTATTGCGTATATCCTTAGTATGTGTGAAAAACAAAAAGTAATTCTCGAATATTGATTATTCGAGAATATTCGAAACTTTGTATAAAAGGCAGAATGTGTGTGCGAATGAGCGAGTATGAGAGTGCTTTGAAAACAAGGGAAAAGAATCTAGAAAGGTATAAAAGCGTGTGTGTGCGAAGTTCGCAGTCAGTCAGTTAATCAGTCGAGCAGTCAATCAATTTGTGTCTAAATGAAATAAAAGTGTTTCTTAAATAATTCCTACAGTATCGTATGCAATGATGACTCGTGGATAAAATTATTTGGGGTGTTGCACGGTTCTATACAAAAATTTTTGAATCTTTTTATAAACTGAGGGATGGCTGGCGTTAAGCTTAAAGATTTGTGGCGGTCTTCGTCACTAGGGGGACAGCACACTCCATGTCCTACACAGTTTCTATATAATAGAAATTCTGACCTATCTCTACTATCCCAGCGTTTATGGCAGGGATGAGTCCACCAGCAGGCCCAGGACGAAACGTTCCACCCTCTGTTTTTCCTTCCTACCCTCTCACACATTCTCTACAGCGCAACAAACGAAGCGGCACCCCATCGCTATAGTTAATATTGCCACTTTTGCAATAGTTAATATTGCCACTTTGGCAATAGTTAATATTGCCACTTTAGCAATAGTTAATGTTGCTATTTTGGCAATAGTTTCTATGGTAATACTGCTATTTTAGCAACAGTTTCTATATTAATATTGCCACTTTGGCAATAGTTAATATTGCCACTTTAGCAATAGTTAATATTGCCACTTGAGCAATAGTTAATATTGGCACTTTAGCAATAGTTAATGTTGCTATTTTGGCAATAGTTTCTATGGCAATACTGCTATTTTAGCAACAGTTTCTATATTAATATTGCCACTTTGGCAATAGTTAATATTGCCACTTTTGCAATATTTAATATTGCCACTTTGGCAATAGTTAATGTTGCCACTTTAGCAATAGTTAATGTTGCTATTTTGGCAATAGTTTCTATGGTAATACTGCTATTTTAGCAACAGTTTCTATATTAATATTGCCACTTGAGCAATAGTTAATATTGCCACTTTTGCAATATTTAATATTGCCACTTTGGCAATAGTTAATATTGCCACTTTAGCAATAGTTAATGTTGCTATTTTGGCAATAGTTTCTATGGTAATACTGCTATTTTAGCAACAGTTTCTATATTAATATTGCCACTTGAGCAATAGTTAATATTGCCACTTTAGCAATAGTTAATGTTGCTATTTTGGCAATAGTTTCTATGGTAATACTGCTATTTTAGCAACAGTTTCTATATTAATATTGCCACTTTAACAGTAGTTTATATTGCCACTGTGGGGTCTTCGTCACCAGAAGGACAGCTGTTTCTATATAATAGAAATTCTAACCTATTCCTACCATCTTAGCGTCTAAGGCAGGGATGAGTCCACCAGCAGGCCCAGAACGAAACGTTCTTCCCCCTCTTTTTCCTTCCTACCCTCTCTCACGCACACATTACAGCCCAACCATTGAAGCAGGCGTTTAGCCCACCATCGAAGAGCTTCAGATTAAAGAAGAAAGGAGGACTCTTTATATTAAATGTTATCGATGATATCAAGTGGAAATAGGGGGTGCTGCAATTCCACAGTGCCTACACGCGACGCGCCACTCATTTCCCACTTAATCATGCGTAGCGAATTCAAGGCCCACCCCTTTGCATTGCTATTCGTAACCTCGTGCGATATCTAACAGTTATAGAGCCACGATCCCTCTTCTCGAATAACAATACCGTTAATCAAGCTTCTCGTGTTTTCGTCGAACGTCTTCCGATCTCGCCTCGCGTCTTCATCCCTCGAGGACCCCGTTCGATAGCTGGTTTTCGGGGGTTGCGCGTCGGAGAACTGGCGGCGGTCGAGCGCGAGGATCCGCTTGCGAACGCCTCGCCTATTCATCAGGCTGCGCGGCGCGTTGTTTGACGGCGCCATTACCGGTATCCCTGGTCGGAAGGGTTGCTCTCTCCCTGTGTTGTATCGTCTCGTTCGGACGATGCTGATTCCGAATAGACGCACGGATGGTCGCGCGGCTGGATGTGGGCTGGTTGAGGACGCGATGGGGGAGCGTTTGGGAACGTCGATGGGGTCGAACAGGTGAACTGCGAGGGTGGAATATGCTGGTTCGCGGAGGATTTGTGTCGAGGGAATGGGATTGGGTGGAGGTGTTTTGAACAGACCCCCAGTAGGGTTCAAGCAATACCCTGATGGGAGTCGACGAGGATGCTGGGGTTCGTAGAAGGCTTAACGCGTCCGATTACCCTCCAACGATCGAATTACTTTCCAAAAAATGTGAACATGGCGAACGTGATGCAATTAAATAGCGTTCCGCACCGAGACCCTGAGGATGGTCGAAGAAGTAGCTCGAAAAAAACTCCGCGAAGAGCCACGTCAATTTGATGCAGCCCGTATGTATAATGAAGTTTGCCAGAACCTTGGTCCTTGGAAGTAACTGGAATTATCGGAGTTTAGCTTAGTTAGGAGATTAGGTTGTTTCTTGAGCAGACAGAATGGGAGAAGGAAGCGCGAGATTAAGGTCGCGGTGGAAAGCTGCGCAAAATACACTCCGCGCAAATTAGGCGAACACTGTCTGTAGTTAGTTAATTAATCACGGATGAAAGATACCCCTTAATTACTGTGGCGTTTTCAACTAAAACCATTTGGCGAAGGTGACGGGGGTAAATTAGAAGCGGTGGATCTTCGTTCGAAACTTGGAAAAATATAAAGCTGGCGGACGGACGATGTTATAGTTCTTAATAGCCCGGCGAGGTTCGCGTACGAATGGCGCTCGAGGCTGGAAAGCGTGAAACGAAATGAAGCGTGATAAAGAGGGGAAAGGAAGCGTGTTGGTAACAAATCGAGAGCGGCAGTTGAGAGGAAACGTCGAATGTAGCGTAAAGAGCGATATAGCGTTCGAGAGGGAAACGAAAGGTGAAAATAAAATATTCCCAGCCCGTGGTTGTTGCACAGTTTGCAGACTCGTGAAACTTTTAACAATCAATTCCCCCAAAAAATTACCCGTTTCCGTTTAATGGGTATCGATCGCGGAGATTGAAAAATAAATATCGTAATTGATTCTCGCGATTACTCGTAAAACTGCAACCCCATCGGCGCGCGTCCCTGCGCCGAGCCCTCGTCCATCGAAAGAATGGCGCGCGGGTAGATACAAAACAGTCTCTTTCCTTCCTTATTTTCTCCGATTCGTTCGCGAACCAGTCGCTTCGTAGTATTCGCGCGGCATTCATTCGCGGGCTCATTACGCGGCTCAGGAAGCGCGGCCATCCTGGAGTGGGAACGCCAGAAAAGAAGGCATTGTCTCCTTATTAGGGAGACTCGATGGAAAAAGGTACGCCCCTCCGCCCCCCCCGCGCAAGGGAAGAAGATAAACGGCGGGAAATTAAACGTAGACACGATAGCCCCGAAGAGGAGAGCGTGGACAGGGCTCGGTCAGAGGTCACGGCTGTTCGCCTTCTTTATTGTCTCCGTGTTCGCGCGGCGAGAGGGAGGCTTGAATAGAGGAGGTCCGGGGACAATGATCACGAACTCGGACGGAGGAACGGGGCACAACAGGAGAAACAGTTTAAACGACACGGGAGAAGCCACGTCACTTCCTCTGAAACCCCGAGGCCAGACGTTTTTCATCCTGTTCTTTACGTGAGTCACCGACGTGTCCTGGTTCAACGTCTACCTCCCCCTCCTGCCGCGTCTCACCGCGAGCTCTCGTTCCTCTCGTCCTCCTTGCGTTACCGCAGCTCCCGCGTCGAATTTTCGAATAAATAATGGACGAACAGAGAGAGAGAGGGACAGGGTGGCGGACAGAAAGCGGGAGGAGCGAGCGGTGGCTGCGGCGGCGCAGGTGCCGATGAATTATTCCTCCGCGTTCGACTCTTCCATCTGCGCGGCTAGGCGAAATTTATATCGCGCATTTGTCCGTGCGTTCGGACCGCGCGTTTGTTTGCGCGGCCAACAGCAAAAAGCGCGCCTAGTTTGCTCCATTGCGTTCACGTTCGAAATCAGACGGGATTAGCATCGACGCGCCAATTTGCGGGCTGTTTCGTTGCTCTTTTCCCGCGATCGAGGTTCCTTACGCCTCCGTGCGCCGATTAACCGCGCAACGACGCGTTACTCGTCTAAATCCCGTATCGCGCGCCCCGATTAGATCAATAATGGCACAAATTTTGTCAAAATTCGTCGAACGCGCGTTGTCACCGCCTCCTGTCGTTTGATTTGTCGATGACGATTAGCTGCAAATGCCAAATGCAGCTCGAAAATCCACGATGAGGCACTCTCGTGCCGCGATGGAGGACCGCGCGCAATTGGCGTCCACAGACGACTCTTGCGAAAGTAGGGTTTTTCAGCGAGACAGAAGGAAAAGCATTGAATGATTACATGCAATATTTTCGAACGTTCCACCGCGGTGTTTTTGCATCCCTTTCCCGTGAAAAATGAATGTTTTCCGATTAAACAAACTGTTTTCGGACTGGGAAAAACTCCGGTTCCTGTCGTTTTTGTAACTTTATTGTAAAACAATATCTACGTTTCCGTCGAAAAAGAACAATCGTATATTTATCGAAGCATCTCTTTTTTCTGTTTTCGCTGCACATTGTTTTTCTAAACCAAAAAATTCTAGACGAGGACACCAATTCGAGGTTGAGCCGCACGGACCCCTTTGAAACGCGACTCACTTCACCCGGACAATTCTGAAAGGATAAGCAGACCTGGCAGTTCGAGTGGTTTTTGTGAAGGGTGTCGATTAATTGAGTTAATTGGAAACAGCCTGTTCGAATGGTCGATCCCTTTAAAAAGGGGGGGCCATATATTCGCCGCGAAACGGTACTTGTTCGTCGAGTGCATCGATCGAAACAGTTAATTTTTCATTGCCAGAACACGCGCGTTAGAACTTTCGAAAAAAGCTTTCCGAAAGACATCACGTTGTAACCCTACAATAACGTTATTCAACAGCCAGCATTGTTCGCAATATTTTTTTTTCGCATTCAGTTTTTAACGCGGACTTCACACGTGGCGATGATCACATCGAAGGAGCCAAATTCTTCGCATATCAACGATATACGGACACGTAGATATAAAAACAGTGGATTCCACCTGAATCGATGCGCGAACGATCGTGAGCCAGGATTATCGCGATATTTCGCGTATCCCGCGCGCGTGTTCGCGGATATCGTCATTGTGCAAATTAATGCGCGATCGGTCCATTTAAATACCATGATCTGCGCAACACACCGCGTGTAGAACAGCTCGCGTTCGATTGGGATTATGGCGAAGAGAGAGAGTCGAATCGAAAGTGAAACGGGATCGGCGACGTGTATCGTCGCGAAGAGATCGAGACGCGCGATTGGACGGGCACTTTGGTAATCGGGAACAAAGGTACGGTTAAACAGCGGCGATAGAATCGAAGGTGGAACGCGCGAGGGGCGATGTGTGTCGAAGGGTCACGTGTTTCGCAGAGACATCCCCTTTGCCATGTGTCGTTTAAGTGTAACGAGTGTTTGTATTGCAAGGGGTTAAGCAAACATAGTTAGGTAACGTTGAATGGAACTTGAAGTACTTACGATAGGGGGCTATGGTGCACACCATGAATCATAAATGTCTGTGTCCCTCCGAGTCACGTCCCTCTATCGTACACGTTGTTAAGAGCAGAACTAACCCGATGGCTCGCGCGTATCGCAAATACAGGAAGCACTGTGTGCAAACTATCAGCAAATATCGGGGACACACTCTTTTTTTTTTTTTCGCCCTCGTCCACGCGGATATCGGACGTAGAAACGAGGTGAAACGGGATGTTTGCGTAGGCGTATCTGCGACGTCGCTTCATCCTTTACGATGGACGCGGGGCTCGGGAATTTAGGTGCTCTTCCGGTGGCGAAGGGGTTGATATTTCATATTAGATCGATGAGGATTTATAAGGCGCACACTCCGCGACGTTGAGCGAGTTTTTTGTGATTGATACTTGAGCGCGTATCTTATTTCGATACTCGAAATACCCGGCAAAAGAATTTTCGATGAAAGTCTTCGACGCCCCCCGCGCGCACACAATTCATGATGGATTACACGATTCCGATTTGACGCAGTATCGCGTCATCCATAATGCATGTATTGCGTTCCGGAATCGATCCGACGCGCTGTAACTTCATCTCTCATTCATCAAATGATCATATTAAAGTCCCTGTAACGTTTTGCCGGCGATTCCGCTCCGCGAGCGATATTCCAATTAAAACTATTTCGAGTAACGACTAGCTTCCGAGGATTTATCCGCGAATAACGAACAACGATGGTAATCGGCGGGAGATTGTTCGCCGGTCACGGATAAATCCGCGCCATTACTCGGGAATAAATCTTCGCTCGTTACTCGAAATAACTTCGCGACGAACGAGTTTCAGCACTGACCCAGCGTCGAGACCACCGTTTCGCACGTCTGCGAGAGTTGAAACTCGACAGAGCTCGAGGAACAAAAGGAAACAGAAGAAATCCATGCTCGACCGTCCGATTAATTTTCCATGGAAAGAAACGACCGCTTTGTACGAGATCGCTCGAGGTACGAGGCACGCCATCAAAGGTAGACCCGTGCCGTTTCCTGTCCTCGCGGAACAACAACGTCTGGCTGGGTTCTAATTATCGCCGTGGCCTGGCGTCGATAGCTCGCTCGGTTAGATTTTCGCTGCGAGATAAAGACGTCGCGTACAGGCGAAAGAAAGGTGAGGATCCGCGCCGTGGGAGAGTCCCACACGGGGCACCGCACCGGAACCATCTTTCGGTGTACACCCCACCACGAGGTTCCCTCGGTCTACTCATCCCCAGCCCTTGCTACCTTCGTTGGATCAGCGGACGGAAGTGACGCGTCGCGAAGGGCCCAGCCTGAGACAGGCGAAGGAACGAAATTTCGACCACTTTGCTGTGGGACGTTCCTCTCGGGGCATTACGAAACCTCA
Organism: Xylocopa violacea; assembly: GCA_963969225.1. NCBI lineage: Eukaryota > Metazoa > Arthropoda > Insecta > Hymenoptera > Apidae > Xylocopa > Xylocopa violacea. The sequence goes on from CAXAJV010000002.1 coordinate 42,142,462, forward strand.
AAACCGCTTTTTCCCCACCGATCGTCGGGTATTCGTGCCCTGGGTAGCCTGGTGAATCGTGGTTACAGGATTTACGTTTCCTCCTCTTCTCTTTTCGATACGCATCGAGAGGTTCGACGCGATATGAAAATATTCGAGTCGCATCCTCGCGATCTTGCGTCATCGGCAGCGAACAACGCAACCCCGTCTACAGGAGAAACCCCAATCGCTTCGTCGACGTGGACTTATCGTCGAAATTCCTCTGGTCCGTCGCAATTCCGTGCGAACAATGCCGCACGCACCGGCACACTCTTTCCATCGGCATTCACACGAACACCCTATCCACGCGAACCACCCTCGCGTCGCAAGACCAGCGTCGGAGGAAAGAATAGGCACGCCTCTAAACAATCGCGCGAGTTCTGACCATACAGTCAGACAGAGCAGGGCTCGTCGTCGTCTAGCTAAACTGGTAGACACGGACCAGAGACGGTACACGGTATAAATCGAAGACGCCATCGAGAGGGCGAGTTAACGAATTGCATCGTCCCACGCGAGGACACCCTTAGTTAGGCCACACTAACAATACGATCGCAGTCGCATTGGAAACGAACGGATCGCCTGATAGACCGTCGAAACAGCTCGAACTGGTTCCATTCATGGGTCCGTGAGTATCAAGGAGCACGCGGTTAAGGGGTCCGTTCCGCTCGGCTGGCCACTGGCCCAAGGAAGGGTAGATGGCGCGAGGGTCCCGCGGACTATATATCTCGAGGCTTGATGGCGGCGTCTTTTTTTCCAGCCGTTTCTTTTCTACACCCGTTGCATACGTACACGCATAGCCGCGCATACGTGCACGGGGTCGGAGAAGAGCCGGGGCATCTCTGGCGGCGCGTGAGCACTTCAGAATTTTCTCACGCTCCGCCGGTATAAATATTTACAGGCTCGCTGCGAGCGTTTCCGGGGAACCACCGGCAGACGCTCGTCCCACCTGCAAAACTGCGCCCCGTGCACCTTATACTTGTCCATGCGAGCTGCCTTTTGTTCCCCTTTTTCCTTTTCTCGGTACATTTCGTCCGCTCGTTCCCCCTTGGTCCTCCTTCTGGCCTCCTCTGGCTGCTTGGAGCCAAGCGTCGCCACCGGTATCCGATTCTTGATGGTAGCCGGTTCAAACGTCGCGCTCCGCGCTTTGCAAGGCTGATTAGTTTCGAATGCAACGTATGATCACGTACGCGTATACGTAATTGCATAAACAGACGGGACGCTCTTTCATTCCGGCGCAAGAGACGCGACGACGGACGGAGGATTCAAATCATCTCAGCATCCGTTGCCCAAGGGGCGTCGAGGGTTAACAACCCCGACCCCCGACCACGCAATTATTCCCACCAGGACACGCATTACCTTTCGAAACACGCATCGACTATAAAGCCAAACCCGTCACGCGAAATGAAGTCTACCTTCACGACCGCGTTACCAACCCTGCCAACGGCCAATCCCAACGTCCACCCCCGTCCACGCGTCCCTTCATATTTATCGTTTCCCGTTCGTACGTTTGGTCGTCGCCTCGACGAGACTCGGCGTCCAGCCTCGCACGTTCAGCTTCGAGTGGTCATTCGCGCCGTTTGTAACGTACGATCCTCACCCTGGGACCCTGCAGCCCTAAAGGCTGACCCACCGTCGACGCTCCTTCGCTCCGTCTAAGTCCACCCCCGAGGCGAGTCGAGACTCCTGACCTTTACCCTTCCTCGCTCGCCCTTCGGGTCATCCGGGTCGCGCATCGAGACTGAAGTGGCTCTCGTTTTTTACATCCGCGCCGAACAACCACCTGCGGGGTCGTCTTTGAGCAACCAGGGGTCGCGTTATCATGGCAATTTTGGACGATACGTCCAAAAGGAAGTGGCGATTGGGGGGCTCGCTCGCCGCGTGATCCGAATTCGAGTGCCGGGGAATTAGGAAGATTGAGAGTTTGGAAAGAGAGACAAGGGAAATTAGGGAAATTTGGGAATTAAAAGTTTGTATTTATGATCGTAGCGCCTTTGAACAACTGTAGCTGTCGTCTGGACTTCCTTTGAAGCGATTCAGGCTTGCGAAACGTCCGTCAGGAAAATTTTTTAAATTTCTACGTTTACAGTGTTGCGCCAACTTTGACTACCACTAGTTGAGGGATGTTAATAATTATTTATTTGAATAAACAGTAACAATTAACCTTGAACGGCAGCGAATATTAAGCTGAGATTCTTCCCTCGATTCTTCCCTACTTCCGTTTCACGCAAAATCAGAGACGTGTTTCTTTTAATTATCCATCTTTATTTGAATGTAATTATCGCGTATCGTTTTAGTATTTCAACTGTAATAAAGTCTTGCTCTCTCGCATTAACATTGAATCATCGCTGTTCAGATCGGCGCAACGGTATATCATTTTTTTGTTATTTAATAATTCGCATTAACCGTCTGATTCCGCGCATAAAGGATAATCCTGTTACCGGAAAAACGAGCACTTAAATGTTGCTTAATTAATCAACGGTAATCAGGACCACGCGATGTATAGAATCGCTTCGTGTTAATCCACAATCGGTCGTAACCGAGCGGTAATTGTTGTTATCGGCAACCGTGATCGGTATACATCACCCGTTTAACGCGAAAATGTGAAATATGAAAATTCCCATTTGAACTTTTTCATTTTTCGTTTCATCGTAGCGAAGAGAGAGAGAGAGAGAGAGAAGAAAAAAGAAAAAGGAAACAGATATAAGGGACGACGCGTTTGTAAAATATCCCAGCGTGCTCTACAAATGCGGGATACGATCGATGCATAAAATATTTTTTATCAGCGCTCTGCTGTACGCGCGACACACATTTCTCGCTTCGAATTTCGTCCCCACCATCTCGCCGTGAAACAAATGTCACGCGCATAGCTGATACCAGGGGACGTTCGCGTTTAATATTTCAAAAATGCGACTCGCGAAACTGCGACCCGATTTCGCCCCCGAAGAAGCGTCCACGGTTTCAGGAATTGCTGCTCGTTCGAGCGCGCGAGTCAACTTTTATTCCGCCCCGCGACAGAGGCTGGATCGCGCGCGTCCTTCGCGGAAATCGAACAATCCCTCATCGACCGTTCTCGCGGGCGAAACTTTTAATTGCCCAATTTTTGCCGCGCGTCAAATCAACCCGGGCGAGATTTAACATTTCGCGCGGAACGCAGCGCCGACAATCGGAAACTTTTTAACGATGGTTACGGACACGCAGCGTAACCGTATAATTCCCGAAAGCGTCGCTCGCGGGTTCGTTGATCCCGCTATTTTTACCACGCTCCAGATTAGTTTTCCTTTTGCCAGCGGATGGTCGCGATGTCACCGCTGAAAGCCGTGATTACCCGAAAAACCGCGGCCCGCCCGCTAAAATGCGTTATTTACGTCTGGGATTCGAGCGCTGCTGGGGGCTGTCGCTGCGTCCTCGGCACCGCGAAATTGACACGGTAGAAAAATATTCGCGACACCGGTTGCCGACCTCCGCTTGACGAGCAAGTCGATCCCTCGATAAATTTCGACGCCCCCGCGTAATTACGGCACAGCCCTCCGCCACTACCCCTTTCGCGTCGAGCGCGAGCTATTTTTTTTTCCCAACGAGCTCGCGAAACTATCCGCTGGCTGGAATTCCGTGAACTACAGTTTCGAGTCTGCAGTGGATTACGTTCGAGGAAGGAAGAAAGTCGTAGATGGCAGTCTGTATCCTACTGCGAATGAATAAATCATCTCTGCAAATGAAATTCAAAACGACGATCCAAGGCTTCCGGATAAAATTGCATTCGGACTTCTTGCCAGTTCCTCGCCCTTTAAATCATTAACCGTCCTCTCCCTGCGATTCGTGATCCCTCTTTAAAAGAATCCGATCCGTATTCCAACGAATTTCACTTACGTTTCGCTCTGGGCTGCTGGTACGTCTGCGCGATTTCTAATTGAAAATCGCAGCACGGGTGTCTGAAAATCGTAAACATAAAATCCACGCGCGAAACGGTGGAACGTTCCTTGGCCTGGACGGGTAAAAAAAAGTAAACATCCGAAAGAAAGCCATCGACATGGAGAATCCGTGGCACTTAAAATGGAAAATTTCAACGATAAATCTTCCAATCTCGTGCGCCATACGCGGACTTTGTCCGCGAAATAAAATCACGCGTCTCTCGTACCGCGAGTTATCGAGGGGCGCAATAAATTCGCTCGTAAAATCTGAGGAACGTGGACGAAAAAATGCTCTCACGTCGAAAGGAACCTACGTTGAACAGCTTTTTGGATACGTCGATAGTAACGGATGGGGAGAGATACAATCGTTGGACGAGGAGGGGGTGGTTGGGGGCGGAGGAAAAGTTTTCTGGCAAAGAGAGCTGGTTGAATTCGTTGTTTCACGTGGAGACGGGGGTGGTCCTCCCCTCGCGCAGGCTTCGCGCTCGATATTCGAATCACGCTCGCGGACTAGAATAACACTTTCCGCAAATAATAGCCCATCTGCCGGGCGCGGAGAAAACTGCTGGTCCGTCAAGAAAGGGGATATTTTACGAGCGACGGAGGCTTCGTCAGGACGCGACATCGTGAATATCAGTTTCGTTCGGCGAATTTCAATAAGACGCCCGTGGATGGCCCAGATTCGCCTCGGATTGGGCTCTGACCCTTTCATCCCCCGACTTTGCGTGCACGCAGTGTCGTACTTGGAGCGAAAAAGAGAAGCGGAAGTATATTTCGCGATACGATCGCGAACGATCTTACCCTCAGAAACGAGAGCAAAGCTACAAACGTGCAATAACTCGAACCGAGCAATTCATCAGAAGCAATGGCTATTCTTGGCTCGAAGATCGAAGGTTTCCTCGGAATTTATAGGATTCAAATGAAACACAAAGGCTGGCGCAACAACTTATAATAAACTCGAAGTGTCTCGGTTCAAACAGCGAATATTTCTCCGATCGGGAGGAGAGAAGTTGTTCCATTACGGAAGCTGCTTTCAATGGTAAAGAAACGGATATTTCGTGTATTAGGGCTTCTCCGGTGGATTCAAGGAGGATCGTTCGAAGGGAGAACCTTGAGAAAAACCGTGAAACTCGTCTCGATTGCTCTCCTGTCTCTGTTGTACGGGGGAGAGCTTCCGATGTCAATTCTTAGCTCGGATGCATCGGAACAAAATTGCCGGTGGGTAAATATTCATCGTCGATGCGGGACGTATCGCCGCGTTCCACGCTTCGAACGGCCCTTTGTGCTCCCTGATCTGATTCTTGAAATCGGGAACTCGTCGAACGGTCCACGAAGTGGTTGTGACGGCGCAGAAATTACGTCGCGGAGAATACGGTGGAACGTCAGTCGTGACGAGGAGGATTTATTCGAATCTCCAAATAGCGTTCTGATCCTAGAAACGTCCCTCTCGCGTAGAACTACATCGAGAACGAAGACGAGGAAGATGTCGCTAAAGCTGGAAAAAAATTCCTTCTAATACTCCTCGAAGGGTGCGATGAAACCTTCCAAACGATCAACGGACTATTCGTCAAGTTGTTCACGAAAAACTCATCAAGTCCTTCACCCTCGAGTAACCATTTGTCAGCATCGCACGCGACGGATCATTCGTTCGCTTCATCCCCGAGCGACTCGCGCGTCAACCCTATTTACACCTCTCGAGGCTCCCACGTTCGCCGTTTTCTCTCGCCTCCGTGGCTGAACGCGAAGGGTAACGAGGCGTCGCGTAAACAAACGGCAGCCCTTTCCCGCGAGATCAAAAATCCGGGCGGAACGCGTAAAGCACAGGTTGCGCCGCGAACGGCTGAAGGCAACGGGCGGGAAAAAGAGCCCGGGGAGGGGACAGGAAGGAAAGGAGGAAGGCGGAAGCCGCGAAGAACGGCTTCCGTAACGATAGAACTTTTAATTCCGCGCGTTATCGCCCTCCGCCGCGCTGGATGTATCTTTCCTCCGTTTTCAACTTATTCCCCCGTCCCAGTCCCTCCTCTCCGTTTCTTATTTCCACCCTCCCTCATTTCCCTTTTTGCAGCCGGGAACCGCGACAAGTTTCCCGGAACGAACGAGTTGCTGAAAGGTCCGAGGTCGAGCGTCGCTTCTCGCCCCGCGAAAAAGGGGTTGAAACACGGGCTGGGGTTAATCACGAGTTCGCAGCGATGCGTTCCACCCTCTGAATCGGACTCCCAGGGCGTCCCCTTTGCATCTCCGTCCGTTTCTTCGTTCTCGTCGGTTGACTATCACTTCTTCGTTTCTTCTCCGTCCGTTGGTAGTTCTTTTTCCACCCCCCCCCCCTCCTCGTCCCGTTGCGCTGTAATCACAAATATACACAGAGCCTGTTATCTTTCCGTCCATGTTTCCTCGTTAGGTATAATCCCGTGCATTTATTTCCGTTTCCATTATTCCTTTTGTAATAAATACGCTTCTCGTTCCACCGCGATATTGTTATTATAATTATTAGTACCACGGCATTGTTATAATAATAATTATTATTATTGGTGCTGTCATTGTTTGAACTATGTCGTTTGGAGAAATTTGAAATTCGTTACTTCTGCGAATTGGGTTGTTTCAGCGTTAATCACGCGAGTTCATCAGCAGCGGTGCGTTCCACCCTCCGCATCAAGCTGCCAGTTTCGAACCGCACCCCTCCTCGCTATCTACCGTTCGCGGTCTCCCTGCTCGCTTCCGCTTCTTCCTCCCTTTCCGTTCGTCCCTCTTCTCCTTTCTTCCCTTCCGTTGCACCGTTTTCACCATTACCCGCAGGAGCCTGTTATCTTTTCCTCCGCGTTTCCTCCTTAGGCATTGTCCTCCGTTCTTTTCTTCGCCCCTATTATCCCCACCGCGGTGGACAGAATATTTCCGGCCCACGATCCGTTATCGTTCCCATCGCGTCGACCGATTGTTCCTCCTCGTCGTTCGACCGGTCGTGAGACGTCTGGATATCTCGAGGCGATGCGTGCAACGGTTCACCAAGAGATTCGATAAATCGCTCAGACGTTTCCTTGTTGTACAGCGAACGACGAACTAATCGAACGCGTCGAGCGGCTTCTCGAAGATCGGATTGTAAAAGAGAGGCATCGAAGAGTCGACGAGCGAGCGTGAAGATTGATTGTAATTAAGAAATGAGGATTGTGTTCGTCGAAACGATATTAATTATCCTTAATATAAACCGTGCTACTTTTGCAGCGAGTATTGCTTTATTCTTACTGCTGCTAGCCGCTACGATATTACTATAATCGATGTTATCTGTCTACTGATCGATATTTGATCGATATTCGTTAACGATATCCCTGATTCCATGTACGAATGGAATAGTTATATTCCAGAGGCGAAAGTACAAGATAAAATTACTATGATCTCCCGTGGAAACTGTGGAATCGGCGGCGCGATCGTTCGAAGCGGAATTTCAGCTTCTTTCGCTCGTATTAAACTGTCTACGGGACGGAGATGTTTTGCAAACGTTCAGTTGCCGAGCAATAAGAGGAAACGGTCGGAATTAGCGTCAGGGTGAATTTTCAGCCGGAATTTCCGCCTCTTACAGGAAGTCGTAAGGTTGTTTAGGGATCTTCTTCTTCCCCTATTTCAGGCGTCAGGCGAACGAGGGCTATTCGGGGAAAATTGGTGGATGTTAGACACGCGATCGCCTAATTTTACGTAACCGTTTACATTCCGCTGGCCTTCTGCCGGTGGATAAGGAAAAAAAAAAGAGGATAGCGGATCCCTGGAATTGTTTCGGGATATATAGGGGGCGTAAAATTAGGAGGAGAAGTGCTTTCCCCCGAGAGTTGGAACAGTAAATCAATACAAATATTTCATTTTTTATACACTTCGCTGTTCCACCTTTTTATTACGGCTTGTTTGTAAAAAACGCGCGGATATTACTCTCGATAAATATTGGAGATAGAACGAATCGTTTAAATTGCGGAATATCAAAAAATAATCTCGTTTCGCCAGGCGCACTATTTTCGCGATTTCATAGCAAATTTCTCTGATTGCTAAACTTTAATAACGAATGCTGCAATTAAACGCGGACGTCTTGTTTTGCTTGGTTTATAATTTTCTTGATTCCATTACGCGCATATCATTTGAATGAAATTCTACTTTACCGAAGCTCTCTCTGCGCCGCCTTCATTATCACAACATACTTGAAAGCGTGCTTCGCGTTTTATAAAAGTAAAAAAAAAAAAAAAAAAAAATCGCGGAGGCAGTAGCTCTGCTTCATAACTGCTCGAAACATTCGCTCTTATTGCCTAGCTACCATCCATCCGACATTAATATTTCTTTTTTCGTTAGCAATTTCCTTTTTAGCTTCGTGTTCCGCGATACTTTTAAAACTTGCAACATACACTTCGAACGCTACGCCGCGGCTCGATTTATGTCTTTCATGATTATTAGATTCGCGAGTGAGGAGTCGCGTAGTTACAATATTTTATGTTATACATCCGTACGAAACGCGACGTTCGAACATTTAGACGAGATTGCAAATTAAACGTTGCAAATGAGATATGCAAATTCGAGCGTGATCGCGCAAGGTTCACGACGTTACGTCGCTCGTATAGTGTTACTAAAACAATCGTTTATTCGTTCGTTATCGTTTCCCTGGCCCATATTTTTTCATAAATACATGGCGCGAAACGCGTATGCTCCATCCAAAACAGACCGTGCTTGCATTATCCGCACTTTCGTTTCGAACGCGCGTTCGAAACTATAGCGCGGCTTTCCCAGTGGTTTGCAGACTGGTCCGACCGAATTGTCCAATTAAATTACAAAATGCGCGAGTGACGAGCGTATCTAGCATCGTTCCACATCGACTGCACGGATCTTCGCAAACTGAACTGCAAATTAGAAATTTCCAGGCGAAAATACCAGCAGAATGTTCCGAATTTAGGAACGTCTTAACTTAAAGAACAAATCATGGAAATAAGGAACTCGACTGCAAACCCTAAACTTTATGGCGAGCAAATGGACTCTGGTAATAAAACTAATTTTCATTAGGACAGTAAGTAGGACTCCTTGGGATTATTGCTCGTCTAAATGAAGAATTAAAGGAAGTAAAAACGAAGGGTACGATGAGAGAATACAAATGAAGGTGTAGGAATCTAGAAAATTGAAAACGATTCAGGTTCGAATCGTTAGCAAAGGTAGACGAAGCTAAGAACGATCCGTAGAACAGCTGAATCTCAGCACGAAACACGTCACGCATTCTCATCGATATCGTTTACGTAACATCCATTCTAATCACCGATTCCACCGAATCCAGTCTCGCTCGAACGTTATCGGTCGTCGCGCTGGACGCATCGCTCGTTCTCTAATCGAACACCGCGTACGTTTTAATTCCCATCGAACGAGAACGTACAGTGACTTATCGAAGGCGTGGGTAAAAAAAGTAAACTATATCGAGGTCAGTTACGCGCTTTGCCTCGCGCTTTAAACCGTGCGCAGCGTCGCGCTCGTCTCTTGATTGCGATTTATATCGGAAACGCGGCCTCATTGGCCCGTTCTTTCTCGCCCTGGCCTCGCGCGCGCCAATTTTATCGCGTTTCATCGCTCGTTCGTTTTAATACCCGCTCGATTTTCGACGTGGACGCTGTTTACGGAACCAGTTTCACCCGCGCGCGAACTCCCGCTCGTTCCGCGGTATTTATTTTCCCCGAATGTTTTCGCGTTTCCGAGGCACCGCGGTTTAGAATGAGGCAGCCCCCATTGTCGAGTGATAAACTCGCCGCATCGATCGTTTCATCGCGCTCGATCGTACGGTGTAACTGAAAAATGCTCCGCGGAAAAGTAATCCCTCGCAGCGTCCGTAATCGCTGTTGATGCGATTCTGGAAAAAACCGGGAACGCAAATTGCTCGTTAACGATAAACCGGATAGTTCTCGTTGAAAAGATGCAATTGGCATTGTCTATCCGATTTAAACAGCCGCAATATAAGTTTCAAAGGATGACTGGTTTCGTCAACGAGTAACCGACCGGATGGGAGTCTCGTTTTCAGAGAGAGAGATTCACAGATTTTTCCCTCGTTCGATCGAAACCGTTCTCTCTCCACGTTAATTTCAGCAGATACATTCGCCCGTGTTTATTTCCTTTCTTCTCGATTCTGCTCGAATGCTGAACGCGTCCCACGTTTTTCGAACGGCACGACCGAGGAATTATGGCCTCCCTTGGACCGAGAGAAAAATTAACTGCGCCGCGCGGCTCCCTGGTACCACCCACTTCAAACTCAAACAGCAATCTGTCCCTCTGCTCTCGATTCAACTTCCCGTCGGCCCATAAACGCGCGACAGGGCACGAACGAAGGGAATTTACGTCCCTGCGAGCCCACCGTTGCCCTTATTGGCGGTTGGTAAAAATTAAAATCCAATTCCGCTGGTCTCCGAGCGTTTTCGACGGATCTCTCGAGCGAATCGCGATTCCACCTTTCACGCGACTGCATCGAATCGACGATCGTTCGCGGATGCATCAACTCCTCTGCAGTTCCGCGCGACCGATTCGCCCAATTTTTCTTCCACGAATTTTTCCGCCTCGATACGCGCGCGCGGGTTCTGGCGAAGTGGGTTCTGGCGAAGGAGAGAAAGGAAAACACCCTACGCGCGAGGGTGAAGCTAACTTCGAGCCTCGCGATCGTAAATCGAACGAAGAACGCTTCTCGCGTAAATTAGACGAAAATCTTTTTTCTCGCGAACAGTGCGGAGGAAAATCGATCGTCGACGATTTCTTCTCTGATTCTGTTTGGAAGGGTTCGACTGCGGGGTTTTTATTGACCTGTACTACTTAGTCGCGCGATCTGCTCAGTTTCTTGGCTCGAGATTTTAACGCTTTGCACTTGGCTCCTTTCAGGACGTTAGCAATAGAGATGGCAATATTTTAGCAATAGAAAGCTACAGGGAAACGAGCATTTCTCAAAAAACTGCGATGGAATAATCCCCTCAGAGGGTACAGGGGTTGCAAAGGGTTGAAACGTCCCTCGCATTACTCGTTGCACGTTGAACGTTTTCGAGAATGTTTAATCCTCGCGAAATTACGATCTAGTTTCACGCGGAATCGGTGTAAAATACCGGATGATATCTCGATGAATCGAGAACGTAATTGAATCGTGAGAAATATATCCGCGATAAAATTTCAACGATGAAATTTCACTGAATTTTTATGCGGCTCGATTTGCATAAAATAATCCGCGTTAAAACAATTTAATCCCGCTCGATATCCGCGGTACGTTGTAATTATGTATTTACGCGTTGATTATACGGTTACACGCGCGGCATCAAAAATTGCGGCCGGTTTAATTCGAAAAACGCGAGACAATTCGCGGCGCGCATTGCCGATTGAAAATACGAGCGATAAATCACATCGCCCATCACGGTTGCCTTGTCACCCGTTAACTGGGTCGTTTCCCAATTAGACACGTCTCTAGATGTAATTAAAAAACTCGGATACAATTGATCTCGATAGACGTAGAGAAAAATAAATGATTTATTCGGACAGCGAAACGGTTTACGCGGATGCGCATTTAATTCGCCGTATGCGCGCCAGCATAATTATTAGCGCTCGTTTCGTTCAAATAATAGTAGAGAAAGAAAAATATCGAGTAGAGAGATTAATCGAGCATCGTTCGATAACGAATTTTAAATATTCTGCCAGAGAATTCTTTTAGTAGCGGGGGAATGTAAATTTTGTTTTGCGACAAAAACAAACGTTTCTATTGTTATAAGATGGCTGGAGAAAAATGAAGTAGAAAATGGACGCGATATTTCTCCATCCGAGGGGGACCCTATCTAGTGAGGATTGAGACAAATCGTTGAGAACCGTCGATACAGTGAACGAACAATCGAAAAATACGATCGAGGTTGCGCGCGACATCTATGCATACACGCGGACAGATACAAATGTGACAGCTGGTGAATTTATCCGAGCTTCGTGAATTTCGCGATTTCCAATTCGCGATCCCGTCTTCCGGGTTGTTCGTCACAGCTAGCGGCTAGGTGCCCGAAATAGCTGGAAAATTGGATTAGATAGGATTGATTTTGGAAACGATCTTCCCTCGTTAGCTCGAACCCTTCTGTCGCTCGATCTCTATACTCGATAATGGCGTCGATTAATTATTGGAAAATCACTGTCGACGAGAAAAAGCACGGTCTTCTATACCGTAGCGAAGCTGGAGCGGAGATAACGCGCGAAACAAGAAGAAAAGCGTAACGAGTCGCGTAAAAATTCACTCGAACAGAGCACGTTTCACGGCAAATTGGGCGTGTTCGTCCCACGGCCGTGATACGTAAGAAATATGGTTATTCCGCGGGATCACGTGGCGGTGGGTTATTCGAGGCACGTCGAAGGAAATCGGAATCAAAATTAGGACGAGCTCGCGTCGACAGGGCTGCAATTTCGCGCAAATACGACAGTAATACGGAGATACAGTGTACGATTCTGAAGGAGCATCGTCGATAACCGGCCAGGAATGAGAGCATTCCGCTCGCGGATCGTACTAATGACCAGCGCGAAGGGATCGTTCGAGGAATTATTATCGATAATCGCGAGAGCACGGGAACGTTCGGCGTGTTTTCTCGCGTTTCTTCCGTCTAAGCAACCGTCGAGACGAAACGAGGCGAAACGAGGCGAAACGAACCGACTACGGATACCAAATCAAACGATAATTACAGCAGATCCATGTATGGACCAACGAGGAGGTACACGCGGTCGGATAAAAGAATATTCGAGCCATGGGATTAATCATTCTCGCGATGGACGATGGTTCGTTCCATTCGAATCGAAATAAAGAAAACTGGTACATTTCCAGATCCCGCGCGCATGTATGTATGTACGAGTGGCCATTAAATGGCACAAATTTTTGAACAGCACAATGGAGCCAGCCGAGTCTGGACGCGCAAAGCGAAGCGGGATGTAATTCGATTTTTCCTACCACCCCCCCAACTCAGCCTCGTTTCACTTGAAATCCGGTTCGCGTGTCGGGCCAGCTAATAAATTCCCCGGCTCGAAAGTTCCGCGGAGAGGGCTATCGATCAGATCTTATTCCACGGTTGCGGTAATTAAAAATCTTCCACTCGTCGAGGGCGAAGTTCGGATGAAATTGCACAGTGATCGTCGGAAGTCGGAACGAGAGAGATTAATAGGGACGAGGTTAGCGGGATGTTTGTTGGAGTTGCTGTAGAAAATTTTTAATCGTTTCCCACGCGAAGGCCTCGAGGGCGAGCCGCGAGCTTCTTCCTTCCGCGCGCTGCTAATTTTAATCCGCGATTTAAAAGGCGCGCTCGATCACCGACGCGCGGCGTCGCGCGTACCATTTCTGGTTACGAGAACGAACGGATTTTACGTCGAACGACGATACCAGGCAGCGTTGGTCGCGCTGGTTCGAACGAGCGGGTGGCGGAAAATAAATTCGATCCAACGAGGGGCGGAAACTTGGTCCCTGTAATCTAAGAGTTAAACGGCTCGCGCGAAATGGATTAGATTTATTTCGCCTTTACGGTCGTCGCCGAGAGACGATCAAAAGCGCGAACAAAGAGATAATAATACGAGTTCCGCTTGTATCTAAATGAAAATCGTCACCCTCGGCCTCTGACGTGGCTGGAGAAAGAAGGAGATAAATCAGACGGACGTAGGGCAGTTACGCGAGATATATATATCCATTCTCCGATGATACATCGCGGTTAAAAGGAGAAAAAACGCGTGCGCGTCGAAATAAAGAACGAAGGGCGTTAATAAATTAGCGGGAGCGATTCCGCGAATTAAGTGCGACACTCGCGAAGAATGGAATTATATTTCAATTTATACCGCTGCCAGGGATTTCGTCATCCCCGTCCCGAAACGTCCATCCGAAGATTTGCATTTCATATTTATCATCGAATTTAAATTCTGCCGAAAGCGGAATTATTTTCCGCCCGCCACTTTCCGCTCGTCGATCGTAGCGTTCGAGGATACTTTCTGTTTGCACTTTATTCGGATCTCCAGGGCTCGCATGAAATAACACGCGCGATGTAACGCGAATTACTCTATTTCGGAGGGTTCGTTCGCAAACGTACCCAATTCGAGCGAACTACGCCTCTTTATTTAAAACAGAGTCAAATATTTCTCGTATCGCTGCGCGATGGGAACCGCTTCGAGAATACAAAACGCGGAGTCGTCGCAAGCCTCTTAGCGATCGAACAGCCAGATTGTATTAGCATTTCCGATCGAGCGAACAGACGCGCGCATGTCGCGAGGTACAACGGAGCTTCTCGATGGTTCTTGATTTAATGCATGCAAACAGAAGAATAATCGAAGGAAAAAAAATGCATCGAGAGCGCTTGGCCTTTTCCGCGTTTACAGCAGCCACTCAGCGCTCGACGGGGGATGTCCTTTTTCCCCTGTCCGATCCTAATTGCGATCGGTAACCGTTCTCGCTCGACCAACGGCACTCGCGGCGCGTCGCATCCGCGAGAAGTCGATCGCGATGGAACGCGCGGATCGTGGGTTTTCCTGGGCTGGTCGAGTCGCTGGAGGCGTCCCTTAGCTCACGGACGGTTCTCTCGTTATATCCGTAGAGCAAACTTCTTGGGCCGTGCGCGCGAGCCACCAGCAGGACGATGAACGAAGCGATAAGAAGGGCGCCCACCCTCTCTGCACCCGAGGGGTTCGAGATAAGCTGGCTGCTCGGTGTTTCCTCGGGGCGAGGCCAAGCTTACGGCGCTTGCCAACGCGGCCTCGTCTCCGTGTGTCTCATTAATAGTTTTCTAGACGAGGTGCGCGGCCGCCAGATAAAGACAAGGCACGATCGCGCGTGGAAAACGCGTCGTTCGCACGGCCGAGATGAAAATTTCGCCAACGACTCGCCTGGCCCCGACGCGATACGCTTCTTGTGCAGCCGCTCGATACGCGCGACCAGGCTCGCGCGTAGACACGTACGGATAGTTTGAACGGAGCGGCGCAGGCGGTTTATCTTGGCAGACTTGGCGAAACACGCGTTATCGACACGTCTCTTGCCCCGTGAGCCATAAGCCACGAGAACGACGCGGGGGTCGACGAAAAATTGATAAAGGGATATTTCCGTCGAGCTTCCTTTCGGAGAGAAATTGTTGCTCCATTCCTTTAAGATAAATTATTGCGAGAGATGAAAGAACGAGCGTTCATAAGTGAACGAGGTGGTATAATTACGAAGATATGATTCCAGATTTTGTGCTCGATGTGTCGAAATCCGGGAGAAAGAGTCGAGAATGTTCGATGAATGGATTTATAAAGGAATCTGCGTGTAGAGTGCGAGTTTGGTTTAAGAAGAGCAACGAAACCTACTTTCGTACTTTCTTCAATTATAAATAAAACGAACCTATCGATTCGTAGATTATCAACCCAGATCTAAAGTACAGACACGCAAAGCCCTGCTGGCGGTCGAAAAACTGTCCCCAGGACGAACGCGAAATCCCCAAATACTACTTAAGAAATTCCCACGCCTTCGCGCGGCCAGCGGAAACTTCCGTCTGAAATGGCCGCCATCGCTGCGGCGAACAACGCTCGCGCGCACCAAGTAAGATACTAGCCGTGCTGTTCAATATTTCATCGGCCCGTAAGCAGCGTGACGTGATAAGTGTTGTTAATATACACGGTGGCGCGCGTGCATAATACACTTTGATAAGGTAAACGGCGCAAACTCGACCCGGATGGTTTTAATAAGAACTGCCCCGGCGGAAAATAAAGAGGCGTCCACCGCGCGCGTTTCCTGGTTGTTGACCTTCCTCCCTCCTCCTTTCTTTTTTTTTTCCATCTCGACCAGAGAATGACCGCGGTGAAGTGTAAAAGAAGGAAAGAAATTTCTTAATTACTGTCCTGGCTTACGAGGGACGAGCGAGGCGCGCGGGGGTGCACGGATCGCTCCCTGACGCTGGTGTAATCAGAGCTTTTAAACGCGGAGCATGTTTCAGCGATTACACGGCTGGCTTGTCGACACGTAAGCGCGGGGCAGTCCGCGCGAGAATTACGAGCGGACGATAAGAAAGTTCTAAGCGCAGTTGCGAGAGTCGTTTTTTTTTTTTTTTATTATTCAGTTGCCGGTCGATCGCGCGCGAACGTCCCCTCGAAAGAGATTTCGAGGAGAGCGTCCCGTGTTGTTCGTGCGAATGCGTATTGCTGCGAAATGATCGGCGTTCGCAACGCAAATAACGCTCGAGCGAGCATTGCGCACGGCCATCCCGCTCTTTCCCTCTCGCGGATCGCGTAATGAAACCAATTTAAGGATTTCGCGTTCGCGTTTAATTATTTTCTCACGTGTTCGCGTATTATTCGCGGTAAATTAGAGGGGCATAATAAGTGAGAAACCACGCCACGGGATCTCGATTATCGGAACACCAATTATTTTACGCTTTCAGAGCGCTCGTTACGCGCAGTCCGCTTTATTGCGTCTCGCGTAAATCTGGCGTTGGGAAAACGAAAAAAAAAAGCAAAAAAAAGCTGTACAAGCGGTGAAAGAAACGCGGTAAAGAGGTATTGGATATAAAATTCTCGTAATGACGCGTAACTTTGTTAATAAGTTGAGCGTCGGAAATTTATGGACGCTCGAAAGCTCGGACGTTTCTTGTTTGCGTCGAGCATGGTGAAATAACGCGATTTCAGGTATCCACGAGTGATTTAAAATTAGAGATTTGCTCGTTATTTGTGCCGCTAGACGCGGAGTGAACGAAACGGAACAATCTTTGTCTCGTTTCGACAGTTTATCGGTATTTCGCATTTACTCGAGTTTAGATGCGACTTAGCATCGGTTCTCGAGAGTTCCGCGTTAAATTTAAGCCTCCTACGGCTTCGATCTTTATTTGAGAAGCTAACATCGCTTTTCGCGAACTTGTTAAACCAACACTGACATTCTTCGAAGTTTAACACATTATCATAACTTTGTTCATTGCTTTAATAGCCCCGGTAACTTTCGTTTGTCGCTGGAGCACTCATAAAACATCGCGTGTCCGCTCCGCGCGTTCTTATTGAAAAGTTATTTAATAATCTTCTTCGCGGAGGTAGTAAAGTTTCGATACAATTAAGAAGATCGTCTATTTAAATGAACCTTTATGAGTTCGAGTCCACCTACGTCGCCGCTCGAAAGTTTCGCGCGTGTCGCGATTCCGAAGCAAGTAAAGTTTTCGTTGCGTAAATAAACGACGTGTCCCAAGCTAGCTGCGTATAATTCGAACGAAAATTTAAGTAACGCGAAACCAGGGTCCACGAATCGCAGAAATAAGCGCGCGAGGAACAAGGATCAGGTTTAAGAAAGAAAGTTTCCAATAACTCGACGAGGGAGCGTTCGAAAGAGCGTCGATCCACGCGCAATCCGTCGCGGAAGAACCTCCAAATGGATTCGTCCGTAGACAACGAAAGTATCGACGCGAATTTCTTCCCCGGGACTTTTTTGTTCCGCAAGGGGAAACAAAATCGACGAGCGTCGCCGGGGCGGTGAAATTTAACAAAGCTTTTATCGTAATAAAGCAGGGAAAGATGGAGGAATTTGCGAGGCATAGAAATCAATAATGCCTTTCATCTTGTTACATTATTATTCATAGTTCACGGCTGCCTCCACCGACGAGGAATCCAATCGACGTCGCGTCCTCTCCCTTTTTCGTTCTATCTTCCCAGGGAAAGATGATTTCCAGCTTACACCCCCTTCCGCCTCCCATCCCTCCGGACCCTCGTTACGCCCTCCGACTGCTTGTAATTCGCCGTGAGAGGATCCGACGCACTTTTCGGATGTTGCCATCGGCTTTTCGCCGAGTAATTTCATCGATCGGCTCAGCGATTTATTTCCTTCGACGATCGCGCCTTCCTCGCGTCCGTTTCCCCGAAAGGATCGCTTCGTTCCTTCCACCGCCACGATTCCAGAAGCCTTTATCGACGCGCGTGTTTCGAAAATGCAATTTCGAACAAAGCGGAGGAAAAGTAGCAAAACCCTGGCTGTTAATCCCAGAAATCAGCCGGAAACGCGCGTACGACAAAGTTAACCAACCGACCTGAACCAAATCCAACGGGCGGACCGTCTCGCTAAACAGCCCGGTGGTCCAAAGCTAATAAACTAAATTGCTCGATGCGAGGTTCATTTAACGGAACGAATAAAAGCGGGGAAAGACGGGCGCCGGAAAGCCCTGGCTGGCACGGAATTTCAGCGCGAGCCTTTAAGCAAATAATCGCGTCCTTTCATCGTCCGCGTGCCTCGCGACTACTCGAGCGGACGGTGATCTCCGGAACGTCCGTCGGACCTTCCGAACTCTCCTTTGACCGGTCGACGCCTCGCAACAACGACCCGTTAACTAACGCGTTAACTTTGCCCACGACCCTACGGATCCGAGGAAATTCGTCCACGCTTTCGCGTCCACGCGTCGGAATTCGAATTGAGACGCGCTTCGCACCCTTTGTGCGTCTCGTCGCCGTGGGAACGCGCCGCCATATTGGTACCAGAGGAGCGCTCGGCGTCGTTCGACGTTTTATCTCGCCGCTTGCGTCGAGCTGGCATCGGTGGGAATTAAGAAACGTCAAAAGTGAATAATGAAAACGGGCAAAAAGTCGCCTAGAAAGTTTCGGCCCCTGAAACACGTCGTACGTTACCAGCGAAACGTGCGGAGTTGGATCAGCGAACGGAAACGCTCGGCTCTGTGTTCGTGCTGGGCTTCGAAGTTTCAAAAGACGGGATGGTTGGAGCAAGGACGCGGGCTGATGTTGGGTTATACATATAGGGGAAATGTGTGTCAGTGAACACGATAGCTAGCGAATTGGTTTGGCTATTCCATTGTTCCATTCCTCGTCTCGTCGTTCCGTGTTTACTCTGCCCTTTGTACGAGGGATCGTAACTTCCAGGCAAATACGCGGTATCTTAGAGGCGCGTGTTACAGCGGTAAGAATACGTTCGCGATGCCCTTCGAAAAGTAGCGAAGGGATATTTTCAATCAGGTCTTAAGTAGTATTCTGAGGTGCGTGAAATGAAAGATTGAGTGAATGACGTGTTTATAATAACGTTTATAATTGCGAAGATGTGATCGTGAATATTCTCGAGTATTCCAAACTTTGTGCATAAGAGTGTGCAAAACAAAGTAATGCAAGAATCGAGAGTGTTCGATGAACGAATAAATAACTCCTGCACTATTTATTGAGATTGAAGATAAGAAAAGAAACGTAAGCGCTAAATATAAATTAAATTAAGGCCACTGCCTCTTACGTCTTTTTTGCAACTACTACTCTTTGAAAAGCACGACGACACTCGTCTCCTTCTCAAGAGAGGCGACAATCAACGTCGTAGCGATTAGGGGCCCTCGAATATCCCATCCACTGCAACAGCATCGCCGTTGGTAAAATGTCGAGCGAGAAACACGTTCGAAAGCGAACGGCTTACGTTTCGATAGTAATTAATTCGTCTCGGGGAGCGTGCTATCCCAAACGTGTTAACCCGTTTCGAGTGTTATACGTAATTAATTAAAAGTCTATTGTTGGTAGCGATACCGCGGCACGGATCCAAAGTTTGGCAGCAGTTACTCGAGCCGCGCATCCTGTACATTAAATCTGCGTGTTTGCGAACGGCGTGCAGAGTGAATTGGAACGGATCGCGCGGTGGTTGGACGAAGTAAGCGGAAAACGCGAAACTTTTCTGCGCGCGCGCCGCGTCATAATTAAACGGATTTTAAACGCGACTACCGCGTCGACAATAACGCGCACTGCGTTTCGCAAATTGTCGCGAATAACAAATCGCGCGATCCACTCGCCGCGATAATATTAATTCGACGTTAACGACGTTAACGCGCTCGTTCGCTCGTCCGCGTAACAGCGTAGCGAGTCAAAACATCGCGGGCGTTTGACAAAAAACCCAGCGAGTCCCATCGACGAGTGTAATAACTCGCTCTCGTGCGCCAATTTTTTCGTCCCATTGTTCTCCGTCCATCGGATTATCATCGAAGTTCATTTCCGCGACGCGAATCCTGTTTTAAAATCGAACGCGATCAAATTTTCGTTCGACGACCACCGAATTCCGCGTAAAAAGGGGCGACAACGCTTCTGGAAAAAGTACGAAATTTAATTTACCAGACGCGCGCGATACTGAATTTCGTTTCGAATTAAACTTGATTAAATACTTCGAAAACGAGAGATCGCGCTCGTTGGACGCGTGCGTTCGACTGGGGGCGGGTCAACTTTCGCGAGTTATATAATCGCGGATTCGTTTGCTTCGGTAATTCTGTTCGAATCGTACGTTCTCGAACGAAGAGCCGGGTTTACGAGCGAAACTCGTCGGGCACGACTGACAGGGGCGTCCGTTTTTGCGTCACGCGGGACGTCCATTAAACGGTATGCACGGGGCCACGCCAAGATCGCGCGCGATCTCGACCTGGTCAGCGAGCGATTAAGTGCCATGAAACATGGCTTGTCGTCTAGTATGCGACTCTGCATGCCGCGTGCATTGCTGGCGGTGCGCGAGAACGGTGACTCGGACAAGGCGTGTTTCGTCGCGATAATCGCTGCCTGGTACTAGGCTAGAATGTTTTGCGATTGTTTTGCACGAGTACTCGCTGCTGATTGTCCGACCAGCCGACTATCGAGTAGCTCGGACTTATGGCTGACCTTTCTACTTGATTTTTCCACCTCGTCCGTTCACCCCTCCGTCTATTCATCGAAATTGTTTATAATCGCGACGATTAGCCGCGCAGGGAAGGTTTCGTGGCTGGACAAACGTGACGCGTGGAACGAGGGAACGCAAAGTGCAGATAAAAGGCGGGGAATTAAAGAGGAAGGCATTCGAAACCGGGAAGCCTGCTAGTCTAACAAGGATGCTTGGGAAAAAACTTGTTATCTCGAAGGGTTTCGTGACCAGAACTCTTAAAGCGGTTAACGTTGCCCAGGACTTCTGGGAACACGCGTCCTTACGCGACCGCCTCGTTACAATTATCCTCATCAGCCTCCTAATTGCGCGTCGATGCGAGAGACGTCTTAAGGACGGTTCTGAAGAACAGTTCAATTCGTTTATCCTCGGAAACCCTAATCACTATCAATCGCCTTACAAAATTCTATACGCTGCCGCAGCCTCGCGCGGCCGTGAAATGATCTATCAGCGTAACTACCCTCCTTAATTAGTCACCCCGCCGTACTTTCAGCTGTCAGCATTATCCGAGAACGTTCCTGAACGCGAACGGTCGATTCACGGGAACGAAGAAATTGCCTCCGTGGAATGCAAATTTCGCGTTTCAACCGTCCACGGAGTAATGAGTCGCGAGTGCAAAGAATGATTATTACCGATGGTAGCTGCAGCTACTGCTATAATAAATACACAGCTCGTCTCGAATACCTTCGTTCTATCTACGATCGCGTTTCATTATTTCGCGTCCTTCCGCGGACTAAACCACCTCGTAAAAGTTCCCAAAACCCAATCCATCTAACGCGATCGAATACGTCGACTTTCCCGTACAAAAAACCAAACAGAGAAAAAAGAAACCACGATGATCCGGAGAACAAACCACGAAACCAGACCTAGTTTCCCGATGAGACAAGGGACGAGACCTCGTTTCCCTCTTTAATTCCGCTTTCACCGTGCACGCAGACGCAGCGTGCACCCAGCAATCGTCTCGTCGATCCTAACTGTTTCGACGAAAAGTGAACGAAGCGGTCTGCTACTCGAAACGGTGCTTTCGTTCGATTATTGACGGCTGGCGTCCAGAAACGATAAACGTTGAAGAGGACGGCAGATCCTCGTCTGACTTTCCGATTCGAGCCTGATTCTCTTTCAAACGCAGAGATTCGCAGGCACCGCGTGCAAGGTGCGTCGTTATTACAGCCTTCGATCCAGCGGGGAAATTATTTCGATCGCGTTGTTGGTCCAGCGGACGAGAATCGTCGCCTCTCTGTCTTCCTTCGTCAACGACAACGTTTGGACCACGCGATTCTGCGGCCTCCGCGAGTTAATTCGATGACGGTACACGAGTAAAATGCTCGAACGGTAGAGCGATCCGGTGGGAGTCGCGCGATTCTCTCTCTGTTTGAACGAGATTTGTCATGTTGATATATTCGAGGTATTGATCGAGGATATTCAGATGTTCAGTGGTTCATCGAGCTGTTTTGCGCAGGTCGCGCAAAAAACACGCGCGTCCCTCGTATTATTAATTGCATCGCGTTCGGAGTTCTGTTACGCGGGCAAATTGAGCTTCCTTTTGAAGGAAACGTGCGATTGAAAGGTTTTCATGGAAACAAGCGTAATTGTAATTGAGGGGGAATTGATAGGTTAATTTTGTTACATACGCCGCGTCGCTACTCTTCTTCAAGTGCCTTCGCGTTACGCGCACACATCTTTTGTTCGTATACTGGTTTTCTCAGGTACTCGTATGCACGCATAGACATACTCTCGTGCGTAAAATTTGGAATATTCTCGAATAACCAATACTCTTTACCTTCTTCAAAGTATTTGATATAAACTCAAGATTCTATAGATGGGAGTTAAATTATTAAAAAAAGAAACTTAACTCTCGATAACTCTCTTCTTGGAAGATCGTTTACCATTACTGGTGTATAATCGAAAAGTATGTCTCCAAGGTGTCGCATCACGCGCACAAAGTTACACGTTACCTAATAAAATCGAACCTAAACGAAACCAAAACGAAAAACACGCGTTTGGTCGACGCGTGCGAGGTGTCCGCAGAAAAATCGCGCAACAGCCCCATCGTCGAAACGCATCGATCGAGCAACGAAGCCTCCAGAAAGTCCATTACATTGAAATTGTTTTAAATAAACTTAAATAAACTATTAAAAAAAGAAATTTAATTCTCGATAACTCTCTTCTTGGAAGATCGTTTACCATTACTGGTCTCTGATCGATCATCGACTGATCGAAAAGTATATCTCCAAAGTGTCGCATCACGCGCACAAAGTTACACGTTACCTAATAAAATCACTGGCACCCTACAGAAACCAACCCTACAGATTTCCAAAACGAAACGCGCCAAAAAACACGCGTTTGGTCGACGCGTGCGAGGTGTCCGCGGAAAAATCGCGCAACAGCCCCATCGTCGAAACGCATCGACCGTGCAACGAAGCCTCCAGAAAGTCCATTACATTGAAATTGTTTGAAATAAACTATTAAAAAAAGAAATTTAACTCTCGATAACTCTCTTCTTGGAAGATCGTTTACCATTGCTGGTCTCTGATCGATCATCGATTAATCGAAAAGTATATCTCCAAAGTGTCGCATCACGCGCACAAAGTTACACGTTACCTAATAAAATCGAACCTAAACGAAACCAAAACGAAAAACACGCGTTTGGTCGACGCGTGCGAGGTGTCCGCAGAAAAATCGCGTAACAGCCCCATCGTCGAAACGCATCGATCGTGCAACGAAGCCTCCAGAAAGTCCATTACATTCAAATTGTTTTAAATAAACTCAGAATTTTATAGATGGGAGTTAAACTATTAAAAAAAGGAACTTAACTCTCGATAACTCTCTTCTTGGAAGACCGTTTACCATTACTGGTGTTTAATCGAAAAGTATGTCTCCAAGGTGTCGCATCACGCGCACAAAGTTACACGTTACCTAATAAAACCACTGGCACCTTACAGAAACGATTTCCAAAACGAAAAACACGCGTTTGGTCGACGCGTGCGAGGTGTCCGCAGAAAAATCGCGCAACAGCCCCATCGTCGAAACGCATCGATCGAGCAACGAAGCCTCCAGAAAGTCCATTACATTGAAATTGTTTTAAATAAACTTAAATAAACTATTAAAAAAAGAAATTTAATTCTCGATAACTCTCTTCTTGGAAGATCGTTTACCATTACTGGTCTCTGATCGATCATCGACTGATCGAAAAGTATATCTCCAAAGTGTCGCATCACGCGCACAAAGTTACACGTTACCTAATAAAATCACTGGCACCCTACAGAAACCAACCCTACAGATTTCCAAAACGAAACGCGCCAAAAAACACGCATTTGGTCGACGCGTGCGAGGTGTCCGCGGAAAAATCGCGCAACAGCCCCATCGTCGAAACGCATCGACCGTGCAACGAAGCCTCCAGAAAGTCCATTACACAGACGCGTGTTTGCACGGGCCGTCAAATAGTTGGACATTTGCGCGCGCCGCGGCACAAAGCAAATTGTTCGGTACGCGGACGTACCCGGTGGACAAACTTACGCGGAATGTAAACGGAGAAAGTCGCGGGGGCGCGCGCGTTGGGGATGGCGCGGCCGCAGAGGCTGGTAATCGTCTTTGTCGTTGCAACGGCCGGACATCGTCGCTCGTCAAAGTGAATCGGAGCCAGGGAATCCGGTGGTATTCGAGCCTGGCCGCCCGCACGCTGCGTCGGTTATCCTCTGTGCAATTAATTAGCGCGATCGTGTAGATATTGTTACGAACGAAACGCTCGGACGCGTTCCAGGGGAGGTGATTGTTAATGTATCGCGATGCATCCCCGTTCGCCAATAGCCGACAGCTATCTGTCTTCCGTTGATCGACGCGTTCGCACCATTTCGATACGGTTCGTTCGTTAAGTCCGCGTGGATTTCTCTTAACGCTGGTTTGCGCGATGGAAGCGTGCTGGATAGTTTTATCGACGTGGCTGCTAATTCGTGTCCTTTGCGAATTATTTGACGCTGTTACTCGACGTTGCCGTGGCGCCGCTGACCTGTTCAGAAGTCTAGCGTGTCCCGAATTTAGTGGGAAGTACATCTGTCCGTCGTTTATACCCTCGTGGAGTGTCCGTACGTCCAGGTTAGTGTGAAGTCGAAACATCTGTTAATGAGGTGGTCGAATGTGGTCCACGAGTTCGTCAGTTCTAGTCCCAGAACTAAGTTTACGATACGTCGATTGCCATTGAGCGGAAGCGACTAAACGCTTAAATTGCCCGTTAAGGTTTCGCGTTACCCCTGGTAATAAATGGAACGACATACATTTCCGAAAATCGAACGAACTAGAAAATACTGAAAAATAGAATAAACTTGGGATACCGAGGTACTCCAACGGTTGTTCGCTTCAAAATCACCTGAAAAAGAGAAACGTTATTTATTCACAACCCGCGATCTTCGACTCGTTAAAGATATCAACGGGGCTTCGTCGTTAAATCACCATGAATTAACAAACAAAGGAGGCCCCGAAGAAGATCCACGGGTACACGAGGCGAAAGAGCGTCCCATCGTGAGAGATGAAGAGGGACAGGAAGGGGATGAAAGTGAGGGATGGAGAGAGAGAGAGAGGGAGAGTCGGAGAAGTATGTGCACACGGTAGGGAGGCTAGATAGTGCTTTTGACATAGCACAGGCAGGGAACCTAATGACTCAGGCCACTCAGAGAATACACTAATTACCATGAAAGCGTCCCGTACACGCTTCCGGAAGACAGGCATTTTACTTGCCTCCCGCGTCTCTCCCGTTCCCATACTTAAGGTAAAGATATTAGCGCCGAGGAGGAGACGCGCCCGTGTCCTCCTCGAGCGGAAAGCTTGCATTTTAGACCGAGTTTCCTGTTCCACTGCCACGGCACGCGGTCCTTTAACCGGCGCGGCGCCAGACGCGCCGCCCTTGGCCCTTCCTGGCTTCGCGGGGGATCGCGATTGTTAAACGCCGCCGCGCGGAAATTCTTTCCGAAAGCGACGGAACAGAAGGAGAAAGGATTCCCCCAGGGAATCGAGTTTCCGACGGTGGACAAGTATCCCGGAAATTTTCATGCGCGTCCGACGCGCCAAGGGTTTAAACGTGAATTTATAGCGATAGTTTTGAAATATGTGTTTAGTCGGAATTTGCTGGCGGATCGCGCGCGCGTTACAACGCCTTCCGCGGATCTTCCCTGGCAGCGTAAGTAAAAGTTCCGGTATTAGTCGGACATTTAAATGAATTTGCGAACTCGTATCTTAATGGAGTCGGAAGTTAAGCGCGCAGTTATGGACTTTGCCACGCGCAAGGGTGAACTTCGAGCGGCTGCAGGAATCTGCGCGGCCCGGATTTAAATCGAAGATAAATGAAAAATTTGCTAACTTTCACCGAGACTCGATATTTATCTCGAGTCGAACGGAAAGTTTGCCAGCTCCGGTCGGGAAATTCTTTAAGCTCGAACAGTGGGACGTAACAAGATAAGCTTAAAACGTATCAACGGCTGGTAAGCTCGAAACGAGGAATCTTTGAGATCTGCTGGCTCAGGCTTCTGCTCGTTCGAGGCATAATCGAAATAGCCGCGAGCTCTCTGGTCTGGAAAACGTGGAAACCGGTTGGCTGGATTTATCGAGCCAGGGTCGACGAGAAAAAAACTGCTTCGATTGCTCGCCAGGATCATTTTCTAATCGCGCGAACGATGATCCCTTTGGCAACGCGTCGTTATCTGCATTGCCGTTATCGTTTCCACGGATGATGGAGGAATTTCGAAGCGGTTTCCGGGGCCAGCCGAGGCAACACCGTCGCCGCAAATTCCTCCCGTTGTTTGCGCGCGTTTCGCAGAAGGACGACGGCAAATTCGCGTCTCTGCCGATTGATTCGTTCGTCGACGAAAATATTGGAACGGCGTTTCACGCGCAATCGGGTCTCGTTCGACGATTTCGCCTGCACGGCTCAGCGACGAAAGAACGAAGCCCGTTGTGCTCGGCCTCCATTTTTCTCCTATCTTCTGTTTCTTTATTTTTGCTTTTTTTTTCTTTTTTTTTCCTTCCACGCGCCCCTCCCCCCCCCTTCGAATTCATATTCGTACACACCTTTTTGTACTTCGTCGGCTCTTTTTTCGTTGTTTCTATTAAATTTAATCTTGAACCATTGTCGCGTCCATGAGATATGCCAACGTACCAGCGTTACGAGTCGAAGCCCCGACAAAGGAATTGAAATTTTGACGTTCATGGCACGGTTCGACTACCGCGCGGATTAATTGTTTCCCGGCCACTGATCGTTTTGATCGGTCGATGAAATTGATCGGACGGATTCCACGGGACCAGAACGTTTTTCCGCCGCGCGACTGGCTTCCATGGAATTGCTTCGGCGATTTCGTTCAACGTTTTGTTTCGTTTCGTTCTCTTGTTTTTCTTTTTTTTTTTTTTCATTCCTTCCTTTTTCCGCGTGGATATCCGATGGATGGAATCGATGTTTGCCGTTAATACGATGAAAGATTATGCTCGTTGTTCTTTAAACCCGCATCTCGATTCGGGTGCAAACAAGCGGCCACGTTTTCGATGCGACAATGGAACGATTCCAGCGATTAATGCAAATCACGTCCACCTGGGTTTCTTCGGACCGCGTCAGTCGCTGACAGCGATTATTCTCCTTGGCAAAAAGAAGCGTTTTCGACGTTTAATGTCGGACATTAACCGTACGAGCCGCTGGGGCACAGTGACTCCTGCGAAGCGTATAATTAATCGCGCAGCCGAGGCGAGCGAAAGTTTCCAGTTAGAAAATGTAATAATTTGATGAAATATTCGTTTGAATTGAAACATAATTAATGGACAAGCGCTAGTCCTTAATCTGCAAAAGGGATTAATTAATAACTTGAAATTGAATCATTATGAATTCAGGGCTGATAAAGAGAAGGTAGGGAACTCTGAAGTATAGGATTCTCATGAAACTATGTAGCGACTGATTGGAATTCGTAAGTAGCAAAGTTTCGTTTGTTCCGCAGATATTAGGACGTTGCGCGATTCGCGCGTTTTACGCTATCGTCGAGAAAGTACGATATAATTTATTAGCAACAAATATTATCTCTGCCGACAGACGCCTCTTGCTAGATAAAAACATCTCCGTGTAATGAAAAGTGTATTTCCCAGGCAATTACAATGATACCGATTTGTACGTACTCGAACCAGCGCTGCATAATAAACTCCTTTCGTGGTGATTCGGTGTAAAGAGATTTTTTAAATTGCTGCGATATCCGAACACGACTGAATTAATGCCTTTCAACCTGTCGTGGCTCGAATTTATTGACCGCCATATTCCAGCCCCGCTCTCTGTCACTCTCCCCGTGAAATATCTCTCGCTCCAAGGCACGCCGCCGGTACATTTCGCCGATTCGTTCGATGGATTTTAAACGGCCGCCTTTATTCCGAATTTTTAATCCGTGTAAAGTGAAAACGCATAATTGAAGGGTAGCGGCGATTTTTCACGGCAGAAAACGGGATTCGAACCGCGAGGCGTCTCGCGTTTCCCGGACGCTCGAGAGCTTTAACCAGGCGTGCTCGTCGTTTTTCGTCCGCGAAGACTCTCGATGGCTTTCCCCCGGTTATTTCATCCCCTCCCCCCCCCCCTGTTTCGCGTTGCGTTTTTGTTACCTCGCAATTTTTAACGCTGCGCAATCGCGTTGATAGGAGGCCATCCGTTTTTTTACCAGCGACCAATTTTTACCTGCGAGAGTTTGCAAACTCTCAGAGACATTTTTTATCGACGCCTGGATTTTTTGCCAGGCCTCGATGTAACGCGGGAAAAGAAAATGGAGGGAAATAAAAATAACAGAGGTGGGGCAGCGGGGAGAGCGGTGGACGAGGGCGAGAGAGGACCGGAGAAGGATCGAGATATACGAGCTACCGTGGTTCGTTTCATATTTCAAGGTTCTCCCGGTTTCCCCTGCTCGCTCGGTTCAACGAGAGCCGATATCTCAGCGCGAAATTTCGTCGGAGTCCCGATGAGAACTTCGCAAATTGGACGTCCAACCGGGGCGCGTCTATGATTTTTTCATACGCGGAATTCCGCGTCGTCGAACGGAGGGGGACGCGCTTAATTACTGGGAACCATCGACGAGGCTCTCTTCTTTTGGCGTCTCCGAGCGAGCCATCAAATTTGCCGCGAAACGATACCTACCAGTCGATCCAAAGCGACTTCGAAAGTAGCGCCAGTAGAAACGGCACGCATTAGTCAGACGCGACGAGGGAGCGGAGAATTCCAGAAGAATCAAGAAACGCTTTCAGGGTAAATGAAAGGGTAACAACGCGAGCGATTCCTCGATGCTATCCGAACGCGAATTATTTAATATAAAAATGAATCGCCGCAGTGGAAACGGCCTGAATTAGTCAGACACTGCGAAGGAATACCGCTGTGAGGAGCAGGCTTTATCCGATTCTGGAAACTTTCGGTTTGTAGTGAAAAATTAAGCACGGAAGAAAGATGAAACAGGACGACGGAATCGATTCGAATTCTTGAAAAGGCCGATGGGTGGAGAACGCTTTATTTACTCCTATTCGCTGGATCGTTTCCTAGAAGGAGGTTCACCGGAATTAAACGAGAGCAGGATATATAGACCGACCGCTCTAAAGGGAAGCTGGTCTCTGCTATTTTGATCGACGTTAGAGCGTCTTTATCGTAATCGATAAAATGGACCTTTGGAAGCCATGAAAGGTCCGCGCGGAGAACGGAAGCCTTCAATTATGAAGTGTAGAACACCGACAAAAATTTCATTACGCACCGTTGCGATGGAAGCACTGGAAAATGGAAACGAACAACTCGCGATAATTATTACGGGGACCGTTCAAGTGTTTCTGCTTCCAGCAACGAGTCTGCACCCGCGCGTAATCTAACCACCGTACCGGAACTCGATATCGCAATAATTGTTTCCAGGAAAACACCGTCCCACCGAAAACCGAGTCAGCATTCGCGCTGCAGCCCCTATAATCGGCCAACAGACTCGTCTGGCTTCGCATAAAAGCCGTCTGCCTATCCGACCACTCCGCGGTGCCCTCCGCGGCCAGGCGAGGCGCAGTCCCCGTCCAAGGGCCTAGCAAAGAATCGCCCCTGCTCGTTCCCGCGTTTAATTTAAATAATAAACGCCGTGTCTGCGCCCCAGCCCCGGCTAAGGGCTCCGCGGCGCGGTGTTCGCTGCCAAAAGCTGTCCGCCGAGGACAGATCGTTAACCAGGCAGTAAAGCTTCGAGCGGTACGAAAGAGCGAGCCAGACGACCGTAACGACGAACGCAACTCGACGAACCCGTCCTTTCTCACCCTTTCCTAGCTCTCTCCACCCTAACTACTACTGGCGGCCCTTCCAACCGCCTCCGGCCGAACTTGGCTGGCCAACAAGATACGCCCCAGACGATCGCTGCCCGCGAAAGTTTTCCCATTTTCGGGTGAATCGATGCACATAATTCGACGCATACGCTCGTCCGTGGCCGTCCGTTCCGGTTCCCAGCCGCGGCCAATCCCGTCCTCCTCGTCGCGCCCTTTGTCTTCGCGACGCATAACCGCGTGTTTAAGCGACAAGCGATGGGAAAAGTTTCGCGATAACAACGGGCCAGGTGGATAAACGAAGGGTTCCGTGGGTTTATTTCGAGGAGGGACAGGTAGGTTTCAACCCTTTGGCTAGGGCGGTCCTCGCCGCGGAGTGGCTTGCGTGGAACGGAGCGGCGTGGCGAAAGTGCGACCACTTAGCGCGTGAAGTATTCAGCATTCGAAGCCAAGAGATTTATCTTAAAAACGACTCGAGTGCCAGAGGCCAATGACGAAACAATCTCGAAAAAGATAAATATTGCAACTTGAAGAATTGAAGAAGAGCGAGTCGATAGTGTTTGGATTGATCTTTGGCTCCATTTCTGTAATAAATGCGATCAGTGACTATAGTCATCCGTCGTGTATAGGCGGCAGTTTGTGGCTATAGTCACCCGTAGTAAGGGTGATAAGAAAGGATTAAGGGCGGTTCTTTGAGTGCTTTCATTCGTAGCGCGCAAGTTACTTGCTAGTAGTTCGTCCCTTAATATGTCCACCAATGACGATGATCGTTCGCAAAGTCTGTCAGTGGTTATTAAGTGTCTTCGCAGTCGCAGGAAGCTTGATATTTAATTCGCAGATAGCCTACTTAATTCATTACGTAAATGCGTACATGGAAATGGGGAAACTAAGTAGTACAGGTCAACTATAACGCCGACTGACGCAACGTTGGATGGCAGCTCGAACGAATCTGGCTTTCTGTTTTCGCGAGCTGCTTTTATACGTCTGCCAGAAGGTTGGTGGGACGCAGCCAGTCGTGGGAAAGCTCTTCTTATCGGTGCGAGAAGCAGTTACAAGGTGATCTTATCGTATAAAGGACTCTGGCGACTTAATCTCTACGGCGGACGCTTACGGGATATTATCGGCCATTTAGACTCCGTGCGACGCTGAAAACTTTCTCTTCGGAAGCATGCTGGGTCTCATTTTTATGCTACATCTTACGCGCAGATACTTTTTGTTTTTACAATAGTTTACAATAGTTTCGTTCATCAAACATGATCTTAATAAAATCGATTTCGAGGGTAAACTGGCAAATACACGCATGAATTTCATTTTACTGGCTGCTAAAATAAACCGAGAAACGCGACACCTCGAATGTTCCCAACGACGGAGTTAAATCAGGGTCTCATTTTTATGGTACATCTTACGCGCAGATACTTTTTGTTTTTACAATAGTTTACAATAGTTTCGTTCATCAAACGCGATCTTAATAAAATCGATTTCGAGGGTAAACTGGTAAATACACACAGCTGGTAAATACACGCATGAATTTCATTTTACTGGCTGCTAAAATAAACCGAGAAACGCGACACCTCGAATGTTCCCAACGACGGAGTTAAATAGAAATAGGAACGTACGACTGGTTCTTCGGGGACTAGAATTCACCGACTGCGGAACGTGTAACAGACACGAAACACGGGGAGAAAGAGAGGCCGTGTCCCTGTTTATGAGAAGAATGCGCGACGAATTTACGCTCGGGGCTAATATTTCAGCAGCGAGCGTACCAACCGACAAGTTACCAGGCGCAGGTTCGCGTAAAGCATCGCGGACGACGTTGGTATTGTTTGAGCTGCTCAAGTCGTGGCTATTTGAACGTTACACTCGACAAACGAGAAATCCACCGATGGCTTGAGCAGATCGATTTGTCAGTCGTCCGAGGAACCAAACGACTTCACTTTTTTCTTTCTCGTAAAATTTCTTGACTCTCTCGATCAACGTTCGCCAGTCATCTTCGAGCGAACGTTTTAATTGATTCTCGCATCGAACCAACTGCAAACTGATCGGCTTGAAATAAACTCCGACTATCTCGCACATTTCCGTTTAATTTAAGAAATACTCGAGTTCCTCGCTGGAAAGCAAGAAATTCCCAAGACGCGAATTAAAGTTTACGAAATACAATACCGTGGCGCACTTCATATTCCTCCCCCTCCCGTGGCGAACAATGGACATCTCGTACCCCGCTCGAAACGCTGAAAGAGCTCGCTCGAATGAATTTTTCACCAACGCCATATTTCTTGCCGCTTATTAGCCGGCTAGGAAATCGTCGAGTCCGGGCGCGCCTCCTCTCGACGTTCGACGCTTTTAATAGTCTCTGCCCGCAGATGTTTCATTCTTTGCACGCCTCTACAATTAGTTCGTTTCCTTTCCGCGGCTTAGCGAGAGCCAGCCAGAAGCGGCATTGAAACGGCTGAAAGCTGTGGCCGTTTCTTTTTTTTCCAACCCGGGAGGCGCTTGTACCGCTGAATCCAGCCCCCCTCTCTCTCTCTCTCTCTCTCTCCCTCTCTCTCGTCGCTGTTCGCGCGGTTTGGGGCACGACGGGAATTTAGATCGCGTCGCGATTAAACGCGGCAAACTTTCCGCTCGCGACGAATCTTCCGGAACCAGGACGATTATTTGTGCCTCAATTAGAGGACGTCTCGAGAGACGGTGGTTCTTTTTCTTTTTTTTTCTTCCAGCGGCCCTTCTCAGAGTATGGAGCGAGCGATTCTTAAACGAGAGGACGCGGAAAGTTCCGCCCGCGGAGTCCCAGGGAAATTTAATTACAAAAATTAGGGGACAACAGCGATAACTTGGTCGAAGAAGCTCCGGGATCGCGACGAGCTATATCGACGAAGGGGATCTCTCTTCTGTGGCGTTTAAACTTTTGCGTAAATTAGAGGAGTTTTACGTTGTAAGTTCGCGGGATGAAAATTGGAGAAAGCTTTCGGCGTGATTACGGGATAATCGGACGTGGTTGGGAAGGCAAAAAAGAGGACAGCTTCGCGTTAAGTAATAGGTAGTGGAATTATGGTACGCGTTTCAAGTAGTAAAATCTGTCTGTGAAAATACGCGAAAAGGGAAGAGTGTTCAAGAGGAATCCATTCGAGCAGCATGCCGCTGCAACTTCGCACTGTCTTGACCAAGGAAAAAGGGGGAAAAATGAATAATCGCAGCAGAAGAAGGAAAACATGGAAATCCACGGCGTTTCTGCGGTTCGAGGAACAATTGAAAAGCGGTTCACACGACAGCGACAGCGTAGCGTGTGAGAAGAACCGCAATTAAAGGCGCTGAAACGCGGTTAACCGGCCGCGCTGCCAGCTAACCAGAATCTCGAGAAAGGAAACGAGCCACGCATCCGGTCGGCCGTCGATGGTCGAGAACCTGGCCGAGTGCTCGACGTCGGTGACTAACAACGAGCGTGCTTCAATTTGCTTGCGCAGTTGGCCATAATTAGCACCAGGCAGTGGAGACGGTCGCGACTCGTTATCGTTAATTTGTTGCATCTTCCAGCGATTAGTCGCCGATTAGCCCTCGAAGTAGCGGTCGTACGGAGAAAAGGGGTGACTGAAACGCGATCGCAAACGCCTGGTCGCTCTCGACAACCGATGGACGCTTAATAAAACAAGAAAATTGACGACAGCTGATAATACTCGAGTGGCGATGGATAGATTCATTCATCACCGCTCCAGCACGTTAATCGAGCCTGTAAAGCGCGCCAATCGCTGACGGTTCTCGCAGAGCGGACGCACGGACCATCGCAAACAGCCGAGAAACAATTATATTCTTCGCCACGTTCCCGCTAAATGGCGGGCAGGTTTAATTTTTCGCTTTACGCCGAGCACATGGCGTTGCAAGCTCTCGCGGGGGCGCGCGCGGACCGCGCACCTGCTTATGGTAATTCCTGAAGGGAGGAGATCCGTGTAACGGCGACGTTACATATGCAAATGAACGCGCGCCGTTCAACGTACACGTAAACGCGCGAAACGCGTTTTTGCCGGGCCACCACCGTCCCGCATATGATTTTAAACACGGTTGTTGATTCGAATTTTAGATGAAAGGAGCGGCATAATCGGTGAACCGGTTTACGCTGTGACACCCAGCGCGGCAGCCGCTTTTTAAATCCCCGCGACGCAATTTTTTGCTTCTTAAGACGTCGCGCGACGAGATCCACGCGTTTTCTTCGCACTCGTGACGGTACGCAGCGACGATTCTGTATCGCGAAAACACGCGAGAGCATCCGCGAGGTCGAAACGTTACGATTTTTGCCCCGCGCATCGATGAATAACCGGTCGCAATATGGGATGAAAATTGAAAAATGAAAACGCACACGGCGAATGCAAATGTCCGTCGCAACTGGCGAAAAATTGCCACGGTTACACGTACGCGTTACGCAACACCCGGTTAATATTTACACGGCTAGATCGTCGTAAATTCATAAACACGTCCCGATGTTTACATTAGCGGGGATTTAAATGCGAAATTTTTCATTCCGAATTTTTGATCGCTCGCGCGTCGATCTCAATTTTAGCCGAGAGCGTTGACGGTTTCTCGGTTACGCGCGTATGTTAATCATCGCGCCGCGTACATCATCATTACGAGCCGAACAATCCACGCGCTACTCTTCTTGCGCTGTAATTAAACGTACATTTCGGATAAAATATTAACACAATGAGCGGTGGGCCGTGAAATCAATTCAAACTTCATTTCCGATATGACCGCCTGAATTGCGCGTAATTACTTCAACTTTTAGGGGATTGGTACACACATCATCGCGCTTTCATTTTAATTAGCGGAATAACAAATCGCTTGTGTTAATACGTCCACGTCATCTGTGATGAATCGAAAGAACGCGAGGCAGGGACGCGTAATCTTCGCATAAGGCAACTTCCACCCCTCTCAGTCTCCATTCATTCTTTTCGCAAACTGAATCTCACCCACGGTCTGGCGGAAACTCCGAAAAACACTCCCGACTCCATCGAACCGAGACTCGGTACACTCCATCATCCAGTCCCGAACCTTTCAACTATCTAAGAGATCCCAAGAATCTGCAGCTTGCGAGACGCGTCTCAACTATACGTGTCGCGTGTCAAGCCAGTTCTTGATTCCCTTAACCCCGTTCGTTTGCAATCAGCCGACACGAGGTCGTAAGTAAGCGAAACTTGAAGTACAATCGAAAGATCGTGAGGATGTTGGGGTTAGCATAGCGCGCGGATTCGAGGGAAATTTTACGCGATCTAGGTGTCTAGCGACAAACGTTTTGCACTAATTTACACCGCCATAAGTGAAATCGTCAACCATATTTCAAACACTCGTCATAATTCAAACCGTAAAAACATCTGACTTCCATATCCCTACTTTTACAAATCCGTAAAAAATCGTACACGTAGCAGCAATAAAATCAATAGGATGTCGCTTCATCATAAATCTGAAAAATTAGTTTCCAGTAAATGACCCCTTAAACTGCTATTGTTTTATTGTCTGCTCCACTCGCCACTCGTCACTGACCTGCAACCCTTAATCCCACTCCTCGCGCCTTCCTGGTTCCCTCCTGATCCCTAAAAACCAAATTCTGTGTCTTACCTACTTGCCACAACCTTGAACACTCCTCCACAGAAACTCATTATAAAACATTCCATCTACTCAGCTCGCGACATTACTAAGAAAAACACCATCAGACACACTTCAGAGAATCATCGCCAAACTCAGTATTTTGTAACTTGTTCAACGTTAAAATATATATTTATTATTTGTTAAAAGTTCGGGTAAAACTTGCCTATATATTCCCCTACTACTCTAATCGGAATTAGAGCGCACACAGTCGCGGTGACGAAAAAGATCGTGACGAAGATTTACGCCCTTTGAAATCAGCCACATCGCGACATTACTAAAAAAATACCATCAGACACACCTCAGACAATCATCGCCAAACTCAGTATTTTTGTAACTTGTTTCAACGTTCAAATATATTTGGGCAAAACTTGTCTACATATTCCCCTACTTCCTTAATCAGTATTAGGGCGCACACAGTCGCGGTGACGAAGATTTACGCCCTTCGTTGGCTTGATCGAAACGGGAATCATCAACATCGCGACGCGTGCTCGAACACTAGGAATCGTAAAAAATCGCGTGGCTACGGAGTCGTAGCTGGCACAGTTTTTATTCTAAACGACTCGAAATGACTCGCGGGGTGAGAATTGCACCATCCGGCGGGGCAGCACGCGAGAGAGTTACGACACGGGATCGTAAGTAAGCGAAACTTGGAGTAAAATCGAAAGATCGCGAGGATGTTGGGGTTAGAATAGCACGCGGATACGAGACAAATTTTACGCGACCTAGGAATCGCGTAAAGAATCGCGTGGCCACGGTGTCGTAGCTGGCACAGTTTTTATTTTAAACGACTCGAAATGACTGGCGGGGTGAGAATTGCACCATCCGGCGGGGTAACACGCGACGCGTCCGTTCCCAGCGGCGGAAATAAATCCGATTCTAATTAACAGTCGTGTTCGTTAAATCCGTACGAGCGAGGATGTCGGCAGACGGAAAGGAAACGAGGCAAGAATGGAACCGATTCGATCGAAGTTTAATGTAAACGAACGATAGCTGGAGCACCGCCGCGAGTAGCGGTGGAAAAATGCGAGAGAGAGGGATGGGGTGGCCTGGCCGCGGCGCGAATAAGCGGGGCAGGGTGCGCGCATGCTAATGGGGGTTGCGTTCGTCCCTTTGTACGGCGTATAAACGAGCGTTTCTCACTCGATATGCTATCTACGAGCGGACCAAGGCCTGAATGGGATCGCGGGAGGTATTGACGCGAAGAAACGAGAGGCGAGGTCGCCTCTCTTTCGTCCCCGCGTCGTTTCTCGACCCGACAAAAGGAGCAATATAAATACGGGCACAAAAGCCGCCGCGGATTGTATTAGACGCCGTTGTAATGCCCGAAATTGCGCATTCTCCAGGCTCGAAGGGGATGAATCGAGGGCGTTTCGTATTTATTATGCGACCCAATTTATGTACGCAACCCCGCTCGTTTACGCGCCAGCCGATTGTACGGCTGTAAGGTGCTCGAGAGAAATATCGTTCGCGCTGTTTTCGACTGGAATCGAAGTCGCTGGAATGCTCTTAACGAGACGATTTTTCGAACGATCCTCATCCCGCTCGCCAGTTTAAATGGGACAGTTACCAGGGATGATGGAAGCATTATTAAACTCTCGTTTGACCAGATTATCATTCGACCCGTCGTAGCGTGCCGCGTCGTTACAGAAATTTTACGACGCGATCGTCGTTCAGCGCAGCCAGATTTAAGATCGCTTCAACGACACCGGAGAAGCTGTCTAATAAAGAACGCAGCCGTAATCGCGGCGCAATCACAGGGAATTTATACAGATTCTTAATCAATTTTTATTTCGTTTTATCGGTAAGTCTATCGCGGCTTGCATTTCAATTGCTTAATTGACCGGTACGGTCCATTTTTCCAACCGAAAGCTATCTTTGCGCCTGGTTATATTCCAGCTGTATTTTTCCAATCCGTTTTATTTGTATCTTCTTTTTTTTTTTCACTGACAATTTCGTTCTATTAAAATCTGATGGAAAGGATTATATTTCAATAAATTTTCAACAACTCCATTTCATTTATTCGTACTTTTTTTTTTTTAACAATAAAATATCAGATCCGTTGGCTTCTCTATTTAGTAATTTCTTGCGAACTGTTTTCCAAACGATACGCAATTTCCTGCTCGAAAGCAGGCTCGTATGAAATTACGCTTAAACGGCGGCGAACGAAGTAACGAACGAATTAAAAAATGGCGCAGAATGTAGGAGCGCGTTCGTAAGTGCGGTATTTGCATGAAAAATGCAACGAGTTATACGCATCGCGAAACAAAGTACACCGGTGCACGGAAAGAAGGCAACATTACGCGTTTGCGGGTGTGCTTTATGCACGCTCGCTTTCTGTTTGACATCTCGTCGACTTCGGGTTCATGAAACTTTTATGAGCGTGAAATAATCATTCATGAAAAGCAATGGACTCGCGGGTATGTTTCATAAACGATATTACGGAGTTTACGTAACGTGATCGGAAAGCTCGAAGGGACGTTTCGCGCCGTTCGAGCGAATAAAAACGGCGGAAATGCCGGTTACTTCTTTGGGATTTCCGATCCGTTACATTCCGCCATTCTCAGCACCGCGTTGCTTATTTCAAGCGAAGAGAATCCTTTTAAAAAAATGACAAAAAGGGGACTACGGTAATAACTACTTTTTTCCTTTTTTTTCTTTATTTTACGTTTCTCTTGGAGGGATAGAAACGTGGCGAGGAAAGTGGCTGAAAAACACGCGTAAAAAGGCAATTTTATAGGAAGAAGGAGTTGCGCGCGGAGGGTCGCTTCGATAGGTACGGTTTCGCGACAAACGAATTTTTCATAACGAAACAACCGTCGTTTTACGAGCGCCGCATGGCGGATACACGCGCTGGCAGTAACAGTAACATATAAAGTTCCGGATCGATCGGGAATTTATGAAATTCGCATCTAGACAGGCTCTCTCGAATGTTTCGCGCGGTAACGTGGCTCCCTGAATGGCGCATGCATTACCGTCGAGGGAGCGAAATAAGTCTCCGTTCTGGCAGCCACGCGAATAAAATTCGAGCGTGCAAGATGCAGGCTGTCGAGGAAACGTCCGACGTTACACGCAGCGTCCCCGCAACGGACGCGAGTTCTCCTATCGGTCATCAATTTGTCCGCTATTACCGCCAGATCGATCGCTTCGCTTACGCAACGAGCATGAAATGTCGCTGAACGCGGCTTCCACGGGCCGACGAAAGATAACGAGATATCTCCCCAGCGTGGTCCCGCGAAACGCGAGCACTCGCCCGGTTTTTCCATATTCTCGAAAGGCAGGAACGTATGAGAGACTGAAAGGAGCTCGAGGGCCCTCGAAAATTCATTCGTGCGCCGCTCGAAGGATACACCGCGCTCAAGATCGATTTCCAAGACTCCGCCGCAATACTTTCGACGGGAATGCGTGCGTTTCGTTCGATTCGTTCGTGCGCGTTTCAAGATTGATGCTCGTCGTTTTTATTAAAAAATAGAAGAACAGGCGGATGTAAATACGCTGCGTTTTGCAGCGATAAATCGGTAACGGATAGAATTATACTTCACGCGTCGTTTCACGAATGACTCTTTGGGAATCGATGACTCTCTTTGGGAGAATTATCCGCTCTATATTCGGATAATTGTGAAATAGAACAACGATCGCGCGATCGTTTGTGAATTACGCCGCGCGTAATCGCTGGAATTATGGGAATTATTAATTCTAGCTGCAGCCACTCACTGTCCGT
This sequence comes from Xylocopa violacea, assembly GCA_963969225.1. Taxonomy (NCBI): domain Eukaryota; kingdom Metazoa; phylum Arthropoda; class Insecta; order Hymenoptera; family Apidae; genus Xylocopa; species Xylocopa violacea. The sequence goes on from CAXAJV010000002.1 coordinate 42,181,640, forward strand.
TTCGTTCTATTCGAAACGCTACTGACTCTAACCGAAAAGAATAAAAAGGGGAGGGCGTCGAAGGGATGCAGCGAGCGAAGCGCGCGCCTGGAAAAATAATAAAATCGGTGGAGAGTTGGCCGGGTTAAGGCGAGGCGGGTATCGTCGCGGGTAACAGCAAACGGGTCGTTCCGTGGAAACTTTTCGACGACGACGTCCATCGAATACAGAATCAATGGGATCGGAGGAGCGCCGTCGGTGTTCGGGCCAGCGCGCACACAACTGCGCGGCGCACGGACGCAAATTTCGCCCGACTTGGTGCAATTTTCTGTGTATTTTTTTTTTCTCCACCATCCCACCCCCGCCCCACGGATCCCCTTCCCCGTCGCGATGTGCCTTTTTTCTTCGCCAGGAAAGGGGGACAATCGGTTCCCGTATCGGTGCTCGTTTCAGGGTTCGCTTAACAGGAAAAAGGCCGAGAAACAGCGGCATAAAGCGCGCGTTTACCTTAGCCCGGTATGCAAATCGGCCGCTACGGGCTGTACATGAAAAATGAGACGATCCAGGGAACCGTTACCGAACGATTTTTCCCGCTAACGTTCGCCGCGAAACAACGGCCGGGCTCGTTGAGTTCGAATGCAGTTCCGAATGGGACTCCGTTCGATTTCGGATGGCCGCTCGTATTGGATTCCGCAGCTGCCGTTCAAGTTCCCCCGTTCTTCGAGCAAACGTGCGCGAGGGTTTTTGAATTTTCATTCGAGCGTACAAATGAGTTTCGAGTTGTTTGGTCGCGCGCGTTTTCATATCGACGCGAGTTTGTCAGTCGAGGCGGCCGCCCAGTCGAATCGCGATACGATCCGAACGAGCGAATTAGTTTCGAAGATCCCGCGGACGTGGAACGCTCGAAGGAGGGCGCGGAACGGCGCTCACCCTTTCTATTAATCGAAAATAAAATCGGCGATCGGCGCTCGTTCGATTACACCCGAACGAAACTGACCGTAATCGAGCCAACGAGCCATTAACACACATATTCGAAAACCAATACCTCAATCACTGTTCTCCCCATCGCGAGACCTTTCGATCCATTAGAAATTTCCCACGGAAAACCATACCCCCTTCAATCATTCTGACATAGAATCGATTAACTCGCGCTATTTCAAGTTAATTCCGCCGGTAAATTAAAGCCAACGAGAACAGAAGGGAAATAAAGCAAAAGGGGGTGGCCAAGAGGAAAAACCTATTTCCATCACGTAACCAATCAGCGGGCAAACGAAAACAGGTGGAAACGAAAAGGAAGGTGAGAAAACTCGTCTGCTCGCGTGCTCGGTTCTTTTCGTCTCGTTCATTTCTTTTACTTTTTTTTTTTTTTTTTTTTTTACCAACGCGGGACAAAGGGATAGGGCAACGACGCGCGGAGGACATTTCGTGACACGCGCGAATAGGCTCGTCGGGGGTTTAATCGAGGACGAAGCAGAAGAAAATAAATATCTGCGTGGGTGGACTGGCCGTCGTCGATCCGCGAATCCCTCGAATGAATTATACGATTATCGGCTTTGCCACTTTTTCGCTTCCTTGTTCCCTCCCTTTTTTTCGCCCCTCTCTCATCTCCCTGCCCAACAACCCCCTCTTTCATCGCGCGGATAGCCTGTTACGGCGTCAAGCTTGCGCGAGCGCGTTTTAATAAGCGCGCCGTTTACACGCGCGCTCCGTCTCACGCTTTGACGAGCCGGATTAAGCTGGCGTCCATTATTCTTTGGAGCGCCGCGTTCGAGTTTTAAACGTGTCGCTTTAATTTTATGTGGATAACGACGTGGGAATTAACCGGAAGAGCACACGTTCGATGAACAGTTAGCTCTTATTGTCCTCGATATTAAAAGATTAAAAGTTCCATGAAGAGCTGGAGCGTTCGAACGATTCCAGTTTTTTAACCCGTTTCGTGTCACCCACTGTGCATTCAGTGTTCGAGGAACGACCAGCGAAAAGTCTTGCCACGCGTATCAATTTTTTAACGATGCTCTTTCGTTTCGAATTCTTGTGTTTACAACAGGTTTTCCATCGAAAGGAAACGACAAAAGCGACGATTTCGCGTATTATTCTTAATTTCGGGGAAAATGAATATTTCGTTTCGCAATTAGAGCCGTGGCATCGATCGAAAACGCGAAATTATTTCGCATTTATCGACAGAATTTGCATAAACACTGACGAAATTTTTGTAGCAGTAGAACGGGCGACGATATTTTGTGAAAAAATTCGAACGAAATTATCGCCCTTTTCATCGCGCGAAACTCGCTACAAAACATTTCGTGTAAACACGAAGTAAAAGTATCGCTGTGCCCCGATTGTGCTCCAGTGGAAAAATTCATTCGATTACAAATTTTCCTTTCCGAATATTTCGCGAATAGGAAGCAGCGTTTCATATTATTTTTATATTTTGCTCGCCATTTTTTCACTTTTTTTACATGTAAAATGTGTACGCTTTAGTTTGGCGTGCACGCGAAATTTCTCTTTTGCAAATTATTCCGGGAATACTTTGTTCCCCGTTCTGGTAGCGGTCCCGTTAAAAAACCGATCCCCACCGCAACGGAAAATTTGCGAAAAAGCCTTTCTAGTCGAACGGGTCGATAGAAATCCCGCCAACCAGAACCCGAAACTTTCACCGCTTTGACTCTGTTTTATTTCGCCGTATCTCAGTTATTGTCTTTGAGCTTCGCTGAATTTTATCGAGAACGAAGCTTCGAACGCGAATTCCGCCTTCGTATCTGTCTGTAATCGAACCCCTCTTCGCGTCAAACTCAAAATCAACAATTCTCCGTAACGTCTGCTCTCTGCTTTGAACACTTTTGTGATCCCAGTGCGACGGAATTAGGTGAAAAAGGAGTCGAATCTTTGCAAACGCTCGGGTAATCCGGTTAAACAGTCGGCGATAGTCCCCGTCTGGGCGTTGCTGGGCTTCCAGGGGCGCATGAAATGTATTCGGTTAAAGGGCAGGGGTTGAACGCGAGTGGTGCCTTCGTTTAGAGCGGAGGCTGTATATTTCATAGGCGCCAGGTGCGCGCAAATTCGAGCAGCAGGTGACCAACGTGTACAAAGGCAAACGTGTAACTAAGCCGCAGGCACACAGGCACTGTTGGGTTGTACGGCCTCGTCGAGGAAAGCCGAGCCCAGCATCGATCTCCGCGACAACGAACAAGCGAACTGTGTCGATCATCTGTCAAAATACTCCTCCGACTTCCGCCCCCTTGTCACAATCGGAATTTGGATCGTTATCTCGTGACGATTCTATTTAACACGATGAGTGCCGCGTGGGGCGTTAACCCTTTGCGCTCGACGACTTTTTTCGGTAGTACAGCGTCTTCTCTGTCGCTAATTTCGTCGCAAATACAGTCGATCTCGTTTTGCAACAGTTGAAAACCAACGTCATGGGCTTCGAAACTCGAGTTGCCTTATGAAACGCAATGGCGACTGAGAGTCGTCTCTCGAGTGCAAAGGGTTAACTATTGCTAAAGTAACAAATTTTAGAGCAATATTTTAGCAAATATAGAAAATTTCCATGTCGCTAGAAAACTTTAGGGAAGCGTGCATTTCTCAGAGAATGAATATTTCGCGATGAATATTTCTCTGGATTCGACGATCCACCGTTTAATATTACTTTTCTGTGTTCCCGGAAGTGCTATCGCGTGCCGCGCCCGCGAGTAATTTCCGCTGTAAAGTGCAATCCTCCGTTCCTCGATCACGCGGTGCGCATTATTTGCGAGATGCCGATGTAATTTGTAATTCTGTTTCAGGCGAGGGCGGACAATATTTTCGAGTGAGGCCGAGAAACAGCTCTGTCCTCGAGGGTGGCGAAGTGACGATAGCCTGCGAGGTTGGGAACCGAGTTGGCATCGTGCAGTGGGTGAAAGATGGCTTCGCTTACGTCATACAACCGAGTAAGTACGCCAACGTCACGATTCGTCGATTCCAATTCCTCTTCGACCGCGAAACGCGCGTGCATCCTCGCGCTAACGAGATCAATGAAAAAGATCCGAATTTAATCGCGGTAAAGTGGTACGATTCGTTCTACTTACTCGATCGGATCGCTTTGAAATATCGCGGAGTCTTCGAAACGAACTTTCGATAACCGCGCACCCCCGCTCGTTAAAACGAGCCCATTAATAACCGCGGACCAAATGGAACAGAACTATCTTCCAGCCTCTCCGTCTGATCATTTCTGCCCGGAACCACTTAATCTCCGTCCCGTGTACCGGGCGTGTCGTTTCTGCGCGTAATTTTTCGAAAGTGTCGCGGGTCCGCGAAAGCTCCACCCTCGTCAGTGTCACGGTTTTTAGGTCCCCCGCCGGATTAGTTGATTCCGGTGTTCGCGCGAAACGCGTACCAACAGTAATTAGAGCCACCGACTATCGAGCTCCTTTATTAGCGACCCCTTTCTTTCCTCCTTCGACGTTGCGTGACCCAAATTTCTGCACCTGTGTGCCGTACGTCGACGAGCGAGGAAGGAAGGACGAGGCTCGAAACAGTCATTAGCAGAACTGTTCGTGGCGACGCGACGAATGTAACAAGCGTCGCGGTGAAAATTAAACCAATGCGATATCGTAATAAATTTTTGGGGACAGCCTGGCGCTCGAAATGTTAGAAAATTTGTCCCCCGCATGAAGGAGCAGAAGGCGGGATAAATTATGCGAGCTAAAACGTGACGTTTAAAAGCAGGGATAAATTGCAGAAAAAATACGCGCTCTGTCAGCTTTGTCGCGTGTCATTTGTTAAGGACACGCTATTATCTTTTATATTAATCTTTCAAATGTATAGGAGAAGTTTTCGGATAAAAAAATGTTCGGATTATACGAAAACAAGCAGTCGAGAACGAAATGAACGCGGAGGACCGTTTTAGTTACCTGCACGTTGATCGCGACAGTTTAAAATGCCCTGAACAAAAATTAAACGAACCGTTATCGAGGTGAATTATCAACGAGAGAACTTTCGGACTTTGAATTTGTTTAATATTCAAATTAGGAGTTCCGCAGGCGGCCAGAGTGCCTTTTTATTATCGAAAAATGTGCTAAGTTGACAGAAGATAATAGCTGCCCTATCGATTTCCCATATATCACCTCCTTTATCAAAAACCGAACGGCAGGATGTCGCAGTATTTCCCATTAAGCATATATCTTCGAGCCTCCATAGAGGAGCGCTGCTCGCTTAGTCTACAATGTGTACATTCGAGTTACGATACGACCCTAATGCATCCCTGTTTAGGATTTTTCGCTCGGATCTTTCATGAATATCTGCGAATATCTACTGAAAAATTCATCCTAAACAATTCCAGTGTAATCTTACCTGTGCGTTTTCTTTTCTCGAGTCGCTCGCAAGAAATCCCACGTTTTCGTTACTGTCGTTCAGAGTGGAGCAGTGTAAAGTATCTGGCCACTGCGTACAACTAACAATAACACTACTGGTCCGCGATACGTTGCGTCCCAAAATGTTTATCCACTTTGGCCTCGCGCGCGGTGGGGATAATTGTTCGTTACTTCGATCGTGTTCGGGTGTCGTCGCGCATCATCGTAATCGGATGTCACTGCGTGTCACTTTGATAAAGCATTATCGCGAGGACGCTGGACGAGGCGTGACCGACGCGCGTTCGAGCTGCGTCGCGTCTTTAATTAATACGGCGCATCTATTCGTCGTTTGGGTACGCGAAAAGGCAGGCCTCGAAGGTATCGAACGTTCGTCACTTTTCAATTAATTTATCGTCACGTTCGAAGAATGTACATCGCAACTCGCGACGTTACAAAGTTAGAGCGAGATAATTGGCTGCAGAGGGATGTAAAATTGAAATAAAAAAGGGAGTTAATTCGTAACTAAGGGAAGAAAGGTCTGAACGAAACGGAGAGTAGTAAAAACGTTGAAGCTGCAATAATACCCTTTTTCAATCTTGCTCGTTAGGACGGCAACAACCCCAATTTTGTTGTAAAAGGGAACAGAATTGAACGAAACGCTGGCGATTGTTCTTTTGCGCCGTTTCTCGTTTCGTTCCGACCTTCGACGATGCATTTCATTTCTCGTCGCAAAGGAGAATTAATTCCCGTTAATACGACGTGACATGTGGAATTGACTAGTTCGCGATTCGTTCTCCGTATAGAGAAGTAAATTGGAAATTCTGACGCGCGATGTTGCTGCTTTTTGCGACGCAGGTGGAGAAATAGTCGGACAGCCACGATTGAGACTAATAGGAGACCAAAACGCCGGAATCTACAATCTGAAGATCACAGACGCTTCTTTGACAGACGATGGCGAGTACCAGTGCCAAGTTGGACCGTACATGGGCATCAAAGCGATCCGTGCCAACGCTCATCTCGTCGTCATCTGTAAGTACGCTACAACTCCTTCTTTATTTCGAATATTCAACTTCGTCGCGACGGACCCTCCTGGTGTCGTATCTTTTATGCATCGTACTGTGTCCAGAATTGAAAAAAATTCCCAATTTTATTGTTTCGAAAGAAAACGCGTCGCGAAAGTGGACGAAATCGTCTATCGATCGGAGGTTCTTCCCAAACAGTCGATTGGGTAAACAAATATCTCGAAACGAAAGGAAAGTCTAAAGACTTAGCTTCAGAAGTTGGCTACAATTGGAGATTTATACTGTCATATAATTTTGACGATTCCTGGGAAAGTTTGAAAGCCTGGCGAGAAAAAGTGTTAAACCGAGGAGCATTCTGAAGGTAATTAAAAGTTTCCTTAGCTCTCTTGAAGGCCGCGCTATTCTTTAAACAACCGTCCGTCCAAGAGAGATCTCTTGCCTGAATAATTCGTTGCTTAATGAAAAGGAACTTTTTCCTAAATCGTTTCATTTCCTTTTAAACCGTTCCCTTCAACTTTGGTAATTTAGATCCGATTCCGCTAATATTTTTATCGTTCGCCTCGAACGACGCATCGTTGTTGCGTAACGAAACGCATTGAATGTTATCCATCCGAAGGAAAAGCGAGGGAGAACGACGCGAACGGACGTTAAAGTCGATCGAGCGCTCGTACGTAAGTCCACGGACGTTTATGAGATCGTGCTGATCGAACCGCTGCGAATTTCAAGAATTTCGCGAGACCGTGGTAACCACGGGTGCCAGGGGGTTGAATAACAGTGGCTGTTCTCGCGTTATTAAGAACGCTTCGACGAATCCAGCCGGAACAGTCGAACTAGGCGAAAGTTCGATACAATCGCGAGATCAGCCCGCCAATGCGGTCAACTTCGCGCGTTAACGAAGACATTCCCTGGCGGAACTTATTCGAAAGTCGTCGGGGATGGTGGTAAACCCTGATTAGCGACGACGCGGCATAAACCTCGAGACGTGCGCCATCGACGAACTAGTTGGCGAATTTAGAAAACGCCCTCTCCTCGCTCGATACACGAATCTCATCCGCGAAGTCGAGCATAAAGTCTCGCGAATCTGCTCTACTCGTTCCGCGATGTTCGCGAACATTGTTGAGCCGCAATGCATCCATCGAAACACGTCATAGCAGGTAAATATAGACCCATCCTTTGTGTGTTGTTTTCGTGCAAATTTGATCGCATTTTGCAACCAGCTATTCATAGCAGCAATAAAAATGCATTTTCGGAAAGGTGAATAAAATAAAGCGAGATCGTGGTCTACGCTGACGTGTTGAAATAATCCGACAGATATATACACACACGCAACAATCAATAAAATACAGTTCGCTAACGATTGCGTCGACGCCGTGACGCAACAGGCATCAAAATGATGTCTCGGATCAGTTCTTCGTTCCTATCGTTTTCGCGTTGACCGCCTCTCATCGTACTTTAACCCTTTGCGCTCGAAACGCGACGAGTTTCGTGCAGCAACTCGAGTTTTTCATGATTTTAAGTTCTGAAGCCCCGCAGAAATGAATCTGGAAGGTGAAACTAACTCGAGTGAAGATGAAATTGATTATCAGCTGTCGAAAAGTGAGATTAGTAATAGATTAAATGATGAGGGATAATTAGTAATAGAAAAAATGATCTGCGACCGAAAAAGTCATCGAGTGCAAAGGGTTAATTCCAAATAACTCGAAGAGCGAAACCAAAGGAAGCGAACCGTGCGTTTACGAAGCCGCGTAGCGTAGTTAAAAATTTCTTAGGTGAAACGAGTAAAGAGACAGAGTCGGAAGACGTACGTAAGAAACGTCCTGCGGCGACGAGGGAGCTGTCTCGTGGATCCTTTCTCTCCCATTTCTGTACACATTTTTTCCTTCCTCCATCGCCCGCGGCCACGTATACCCAGCGCAAGCAACGACGACACTCGGTGGTCAACACGTTTCCGCGTTCTGCGGAAGCCCGCCGACTGACTCACCGGAAGGCAAGCAACGCCTAGGTCAGTGACGAAGTCGACGGCCACGAACGCTGCTGTTCCGTGTGAAATATTAAAGGCTTGTCCACGAACGAACGCCAAGCGTTTTCGCGACGAGGACGAGGGACGAGAACGGTCGTCCGAATCGGAGGAACACCCCCGCGTTTCCGGTATAAACTATTCCGCAGCCTTGTTGGCGCTAGTCGAGGATAATCGTTGTTGCTCGACGACGAGCCAGATATTCGACGTCACGTTAAATAAGTTACCGGGAGTTTCGTGCGCACCGTTTTATTGTGCATCCCTGGTGGTTGATCGTCGATAAGATATCCATGCGTTTCCGTGGATTTATTGGACAGTCGTTGGGGGTCGCAAAAAGTATCGATACTAAAGTTCAACCACGCACGCACGCGTTTATACGTACACACAAATTTATGGAGTACTAACGAGAAGTTGAAGAGCCTCCATTTCGTTCATCGTGAAATTAATGAACATTTCGCTGTTCCGCTGGAAGTTACCCTTTGCAAGGCGGACCTAAATCTTGAAAACAACGACGAAAGTTTACATTTTCGAATAACGGCTGTGTATTGTCGTTCGCAGTATTAACAGTAAAAAGTTTCATAATGGAGACTCGAAATTCTTTTTATCACTGTTGCCGCTATGACTGTTTTATGCATTAGACGACTTTCGCGTGAGAGCTGTACGTATTCCCCTGGCTTTTAGCTCTCCGCGCGTCATCGAGCTTTTTCGGGCATTTCGAAAAGTTTTAACATATCGAATCTGAAATATACGCGGAATGCCATTCAACTGGAGCAGCGGTTCTTGAAGCGTGGTCCGCGAAATTATTCTGACATTAACTTTACATCTACCAACTTTACGCTTTTTAACTTAAACGATGAATAATACTAATAATTCATTTAATTAGTGAAGCGATTGGGTCGCTTCGTTTGTTGCGCTGTAGAGAATGAATGTGAGAGGGTAGGAAGGAAAAGAGAGGGAAGAATGTTTCGTCCTGGGCCTGCTAGTGGACTCATCAGTAAGGCTATCTAGCAGACCCTATCTTAGAGGCTGGGATGATAGAGATAGGTCAAAATTTCTATTATACGGAAATTGTATAGGAAAGTCTAGTAGCGAGGACCGCTACATTAGTATAAAAATAAGAATAAGTTTACCCTTCGTAATCCCAAAGGGTTAAGAACCCCTAAACTAGGGAAACCCCTAACCCCTAAAGAGATACACTCTGTTCCATTAACAAAATATTAGACAAGAAAACCTACCTGTCCCGATTAACTCGTCGCCCCTCGAGGATGTACAAGAATTACGCGACAAGCTGTAAATAAAAGCTATCGTGCTCCGCGAAAAACCGATAGGACGAGTCCTCGTGGCATAGGCCGCGATGCGAATCTATCTTCGGCACGAATTCATGTGTGCAGTTGCTTGTCGTATTACCGCGTGAACGTACAGGTTCGATACGTGAGGCCTGTCCTACGTGAGCAGTCGAAATCAGTCGCAAGGAACAGACGATGGCCCCGTAGCGCCTTTGTAAACGACACGGGGCTCGCATATCCGACCCCACGGATCGTACGTGCCCGGAAAAAGAACGGGCGAAAGACGGGGACGCCGTGGCACGGAGGGGTTGAAGGGATAAGGACACAGGAAACTGATACGAGCGTTCGATCGACGGAAAGTCGCGCGCGCGTGGACCAGGAAACTATATCACCTTTCCGCAGATAAATATTTTATGAGATTCAATCCGGCAGCTTTCTCTGCACCCGGGGAACCGTCGTTCCTCTCCTTGTTTTCCTTCGACCAACCGTGCGCGCCTCTCGCCGCGCACGTGACGCGTGAAACCAACGTTTCCAGTGTGACGGTTAAGTTGAAAAAGCGGAGCGAGGAGGAACCAGAAACGTTTTTGAGGAACGCGGCGCGAATCGACCCGGTTCGCTCGTTTGAATCAGAAATTTATGGGAATTTAGAAGCTGCGTTAATGGCGGACTGCTTTGGGGTCCGCGATCACTTCTTGGTCGAGCGTCAGCGACACTTTTCCATCTGTCATTCGCACCAGCTGTTTCTCTGCGAGCATCATGCAACGCGTCTTTTGGCAAGCCTTCTTTAGAACGTCCGAGGGAAATATTTTCCCCGTTTAATTATCAGGACAGCGTAAAAGTAATTTCCCGCGTGACGCGTAGCTTCAGCTTAATTGAAGAAGAAAAGGCAAAGATTAATAAACGAAGAATTATTGGAGATCGAACGTAAACGTTTTTCCTCGGCTTGTGGTCGCGGTGATCGGCCGTAAGTTATTAAACCGATGTAATTGAGGTTGAAAACCAGACCGCCCTCGGTTCGGTCGATCCTTTTTCGTTCTCCCTGTCCATTATCGTCCCCGTGGGGATACGAAAGAAATGAGAAAGTACGAGACGTGCAACAGTGAATCTTTTTCCGCGAACGGAAGACAGTATCCCGAAAAGAGTAATAAATGCTTGGAGCGCAAGCAGCGAGCTGTTCCCGCTTGAAAATTGAACCTGGAAGAACATTGGCTACGTAATTGCGCGTTTCTGATAGAATGTAGACAAGAAAGAGGGAATGGTTCGAGAACATCGACTCTTGGGTGGAAAATAAAGTTCCACGATCGCGTATCATTCGTGTTTCGATACGATAGCTCGATGATACTGCTCATCTTCGTGGAGTAAACTTTTTAGCAAAATTCAAAAAGAAGGGATTTTCTACCAAGTGCTTGCAAATAGAATGTTAGCCCTTTGCACTCGAATGTCCCCTCTGAGAGGACAGAGTGATTAGGTTCGGTTAGAGCTCTGCGAGCATTACACGCAGCGAAATCTGAATTTTCCATTTTTACTCGTCGTTTTCGTTTCCAAGCTATCGATTTTCAATTATCGACGATAACAAGAAGCGAGGGAGCAGCAGGAAGCGTCGAAAGAGAGGAAAAAAGGAAGGGCCGTTGAAAGGTCGTCAGAGACGGAGTTGAAAGCAATTTCACGGGGCTAGAGTTGCTTGTGGAACACCGCGCCATTTACGATCGCGTGGCTTCTTGACTTTGGTTGTTTCAGTATCGCGTTATTTTCCCGGGAACACCGGCGACAAAGCGAGAATGAAGTCGACAGAGGCGAAAACCAATTACTTCCGTCTTCGCCCGAGGACGCTCGAATTCCATGAATGAAAAGCTCTAGAACTATTACTGCGAAACGTTGCGCGAGAAGAGGTCGAGGGGAGAGCGAGGTAGGGAGAGAAAGGGAGAGAGAGAGAGAGAGAGAGAAGAAAAAAAGGGAAGGAATTGGCCGACTAAGCTTGCGTCATATTGCGGCTTTATTTTATGACCAACGCCGCGTATATTTTAATTAAACAAGGGCAAGCAAAAGGAAAGGGAAAACGGGGGGAAGGAAAAGAAGCGAGGTCACGAAAAGGAAAATTACGCGTTGGGATTAATTTAGTTACCAAAGCTTCGAATCTTTCAGTCCCGAAGCAATTTTATGCAATCTTCATGGAAACAACTGGAATGTTCATCGTAGCTTCCCTTAATTACGCCAGAGGAACATATTCCGCGTTTACGTTATAATTTACGTTCCGTTTCTCTCCTTAACATTTTTACGCTCCAGACTGCAATCAACGCAACGTCGTACCTATAAATATTAGTTCGAAGTAATCTTAGTTTGTCGCCATTACTCGTGCTGGACACCTCACCTTTCAACTCTCTTCTCAACCCTCTTATACTGTCACACCTCAAAGTTCATCTCACTAAAACCTTTAAACAGCCCTACTTTCCCATATTTCGCCAGCCTTCGTCTTGTCACGCGAATATCTCATAAACTTGTAGCCTCCACTGAAAGAATAAAGTATCGTTTCCTACGAAACGTCGATCCTTGACCATCTTAATCCACGTGGAGCCCCAAAACTCGCTTCAATCGTCCAAGTATTAAAGCAGAACCGGGTATCACAGTGAGAATAATTAATTCCGCGGCTCGCGTGTGTCTCCATTACCACGCCAGTAGTTCTCGCAATACCTCGGTCGCAGTGGACAACTCCAATAATGACGATCGTTGATGATTATTGGGGACGTCCCCGTGGTTGTAGGAGGATCTCGATACTTAACTCGTAAACGCGGTAGGTGGAAATAATTGGGCTGTTTAATTCAACTACCTGCGTATATATCGCGCTAGAGCAACCAAGTAGTACAAGTCAGTAATAACGCCGGTGGAACAGCTGAGTAGTACTAGTCAGTAATAGCGCCAGCGGAACAACCTAGTAGTACGAGTCGGTAATAACGCCGGATGGAAGTTGGCTAATTTCAATCTCACTTACGGCCTTCGCGGGTTGCTTTTATAATATCTCCAAGCGAGTGGATGGGCGATGGTCATCTTATCGACGCGAGAAGCAGTTTCAAGATGATTTTATCGCGCAGAGCATTCCAGTAACTTAATCTCTACGATGGCGTACGCCCGCGGGATATTATCGACCGCTTAAGGGTAACCGATCTACCTTCGCTGATGGTTCGACGTAATGTATATTAATTCCAGGCATCGATAGAGTTACCGCCAGATGCGTTATCTTAAAAACCACCCTCGACGTCGGTGGTCGAGGTCGCAACGCGAGGCATTTCCTTCGGAAGCTGTCGAGGCGGAAAAAGCCTCCGCATAACCGAGCCCCGCAAACGGATCGATTCGACTGCTCCGCGCCCGCCATTTCTCGTTTCGAACGCTCGTTCCCGGTGTCACGAGAATTGGATCAATTTCAATATTTCGAAACATGCCCCCTGCGAACCGACCGCGCCGTGGATCCGCCATTTTCTCGTACGCGCGTAACAAACTCGCGAAACGAGAACGCCATAATTTCTATTTAATTCGTTAACTTCTTTGTTTCCTCCGTACCGTTTTTTCGCGAAAAATGTGTAACCCATGGTTATGCAAATGTTAGTTCCACCAACTGTACGATTACTTCACAGCGAGCTAACCATCCGTTTGCGTTAGGAATATAATCGTCACGTAGTTCCATTTTCAAACTAATGGAGACAAGCCCCGTCGGTTGTCGTGTTAAGAATTAAGGTTTCAATTTGCCAACACGCGGATGGAATTTTTCGTGGATTCGTACGACTTCTGCCTGCGTTCCCCGCGAACCAGCAAAACTCTGCATCCACGAATAGCGTGTGATGAAAATCCGCGATATAGTGTAAAGCTTTCGGTTGGAAAAAAATGTATTTCAATCTGCCATGGCAATTTGTGCGTAGAATTTGCATGCTTTATTTTCTTGCCTTTAGGATTCAGTGAAATGCAAAATGTGGGAATGGATGAATGAGTGATTTGGAAGCGAATGACGAGCGTAAGAAAAGAACTAAAGACTTACGAAGAACGAACGTGGAAGTTGAACGTAATTGAGAAACAAAAGATTAGATTAATTCATTTCGAACCACGATTTCTACAAAAATAAAATCCAAATCGGAGATGTGCGTTCAATTATTTATTGTCTCGCCGTTAAATACTCTCTGCCGTCATTTTGCCATCCAATTTCATTCGCGAAAGGACCAGTTGGATGGTCCCGTTCGAAATGAAACGTGAAAAACCAGTGGGACAGCCGAGAGGCGCTTCAATTCGCGAAAAGTGCCATCAGAAGTCCGCGATCAGTTTGGAAACTCGTAGCGAGGCACCCGCCGCGGGTTTAATTACAAATATTAAATATATTCTCGCTGAACTCGACGGAAAGTTGCCTCGGTTTTTTCGTGCGCTGAAAAGCGTTCAATTTTCGTGCAAAAAAGGAGACGCGAAACGGCAGAAAAGTGAGCACTTTTTACGCACCCGCTGGAACTTGCATCGCGCGTCTGCAAAGCACAAAATATCCGCACGAAAATCATGCGCACGGAATATTAATATAAAAGCGATGTTTTTGATATCCGTTAGTGTTGTATTTGTTCGCAAATAGCATCGTTTACAATTTCTCTAAGAGAGGGAAGACAAGATGGAGTGCTACGAATTAAGAGGAACGAAAGGAAACAAAACGGAACGAAAATCGCAAGAAGCGTTCGCGCGAAGTGTGAAACAAAGCAAAGGGTCAACGAACAGCGAAACGAGGTGAACTGGGTGAGTTCGCAATTCGAAATATTGTCTCGCTTATCACGGAAAAGATGAACGCAACGAAGATCTCAAAGTCCACGTTTCTCCTGCTGCGAAAGCAGGGAAATCGCTAGCTTATAAAATTCACTGGGCTTAAGATTGAACGTTCTGAAAAGAAATAATTCAATTTACCGGGCAGATATATTCCGCAAGTTCAGAAACTCGGTTCCGCGTCTGCTCTTTGGGAAGGAAAATTCGGTAAATTCCGTGCTTTGAAGGCATTCGGTTGAAACCGGCGAGAAAGCTCCGTCCGAGTTGCAGAGTTCAGGGGCCCGCGTCCTCGATCGAATAAGGAAATACCCAGAGAATTTTCAAAACCGCATCCCCGACGTTGCCAAGAGAAAACACGCAGCTGGTGTGTCGAGCGGTCTCGCGACGACAAGAAGACTCTGCTTTTGTCATCCTGGAGGGACGCGGTGAAAAATCTCGGCGAGGCTGTCGTTGGAGACACGCTGGACGATGTAAAGCGGGTAAACGCGGAGAGGAACGTTCTTTCGTCGCTATTGAAAGGGGCTGGGAAGGTGAAAAAGTGCGAGGAGAAAGGGCTAAACGCAGGGAAAGTCTGTGCGAAGAAACAAGAGAGGGGCGAAGAAAGAATCATTAGTAACGTATTCCTCGAGCAAACGGATGTTCCACAAATTTCTCCGAGTGAAGCCAAGACGTTGTGTGTTCTGTTTCAGTGAATTAAAGTAAAGCAAAGCGTAGCGCGAACGGTTGGCAAAGAAAAGACGAGAGCGATGCCAGTGGAACAGGGGAGATATTAAGCGACTGAGAAAAGAGTACCGCAATTTGAAGCATCGGGAGGGAGGTTTAACGCAGACTGCGTCGGTTATAAGCATCTTTGGTACACCCTCCGTTTCCGGTCCTTGCATAGCCGCGAACCCCTTATTGCGGGGACGATAATGAAATCGAGAGAACCGAAAGAGCGTGCTCGCAATATCGCGGCGCGAGTCGTCGCTGGTGGGCATCCTCCATTCTCCGAGTGGAGGCTGAATTAAACCGCTTCGAGGATCAAGAGTCGTGATCTCGATGTAAATGTTTGTAAGCGGCTAGTTACAGCTTGGCTATCAAAGTCGATTCGCGCTGGAACGAGTCTGCGATCACGAGAGACGAGGCGTGTTCAACGCTGCTAGCAACAACCTGCTTAATTAGAGCTAATTCAGATCCTTCGCGATTCGTACGGCTCGGTTTCGAAAATCGGACGCTCGAAACCAGATTTGATTTTCATTAAGCTCCGACACGTAACACGACTGAAAGCCCGCGCAGAATCTTCCTCGAGGAGGAAAATTTCAGTCTGCGCGATGTGTCGCGCCTAGCGATCTCGGAAAATGCAACGAATTAATTCGCTTGATGTAACTTCGAATACCGCCGACACTAATGATACCTGATACAGATCGTGTCTGGCATAACTCCTTCGTGTAGGTACATTCTGCTCCACATACTTCGAGGCAGGGACGAAATACTCGCGCGTGCCATCGTTAACCTGCGGAATATTGAGTATAACTGGAGACACGACTGGGAATTCTCGTGAAATCTTTCGCGGCAGTTCATTTCGTTCACGTCGCCCCGCTTTCCGTGGACGTTTTTGAATTTTATTACGAGCGCGATTAACAAAAAGAACGATCGCGAGAACTTCCAGAGTGGTTTTAAAAATGGCGCGCCGTGTACATATTTGCGTACGCTTTTTAATTTCCCGTTACGTTCGCGGAGAGCCTTATATTGGAAACGTTTCCGTACTCGAGTGACGCTGTCGTTTAAAACTATTGTACCAAGGGCAACGGTTATTTAGCCGGAATCAGGTTCGTACAGTTCTGCGAATTAAATTTATAAACGGAGAAATTCAAACCCTCTCCAAGGAATTCCCTTTGTCCATTATGCTTCATTCGCGGAGGTGTACTTGACAGCGATAAAAAGTAAGAGTCTTGACGTCTTTGAAAGGAAACGAAAGCGAAAAGGATGAGATGAAACTTGTTACAATAAGAACGCGAAACAAAAACGATGTTTGAATAAAAAATACTGCGCCAAATGTCGAGTGTAGCCTGAAATTGGTTAGCCAAGTATTAATCCAACGCTACGTCTTTCATCGTCGATGTAATCATAACTTTCCAAGTTTTTTGAAAGATACATTTTCGTAATCGATTAAAAACAACGCACACAGCGACGCTAAATAAATTTCCTCACCGTCGCAACGTCTTTTGAAGCAGGTTAACGTGGCCAAACCGTGGCAAACTTACAAACTACGCGTAATGGTAACAACAATAGCAACAATCGCGCAGCAGGTAGAAAATTAATTACGCGAAATATCGCGTTGACGATACCGCTTCCGGCCTTTGAAGCGTTCGCCGGTAAAGCGAACGGTGTCGAACTTGCTGGAAATTAATTCGAACTATCAGCAGAAGTTTCGCGTGAGAGAATTACGCGCGAATCTCGTTGTTGCCGCGCTGTTATTATTATTGTTTGCCAACGCGCCGCGTTTCCGAGACCTACTGAAAATCGCGCGACGTCGAAACGTGACGCGATGAGCGAACCGGATAGGGAATATTATTTTTTTTCTTCTTTTTTTTCTTGCGCCACGAACGATCGAAGAACGGTGCAAGACGAGTGGATGTTGATAAAAGTCGACGAGCATCCTCGTTTATTCGCGGTCTCGCTGAGAGGCGACGGAAGGCGTCACGAGGAAGAAGCCGCTGGCATATTTAATCACTTCAGCACGTGCTTCTGCCTGACCCGAATTCTCGATCAATTAACCTCGAATATTTTATCAGCGATTCACAAACACGACCCCGAAACCGCGACTGGTATCTCGACCGTGGCGTGGATTTTAAAGATTCTCAGGCATCCTTCGATAATGAATTCCCTCGCGCCCTGTTTTCCGCCCTTTCGTTAATGAGATCGAACGGGTTATAAATTTCGCGCGCCCGCTCGCTCCTGTTCGAGCGAGCCTTGAGAGGGAACAGCGAGGAGGAGGGTCACGGGGACGTGAGAAGCGATAATTAATAAAAATTGCTCGACTGCGAGAAACGAACCGCGCG
Source organism: Xylocopa violacea (assembly GCA_963969225.1). Lineage (NCBI taxonomy): Eukaryota > Metazoa > Arthropoda > Insecta > Hymenoptera > Apidae > Xylocopa > Xylocopa violacea. Next base: position 42,199,094 of record CAXAJV010000002.1, read on the forward strand.
ATCGGTAGCTGAAATCGACCATTGAACCTACCGATTAATGATTCTCACGACGAAAGGTCGCTTAGGGTTGTTTCGCATACAATACAAAATAGTTTCGCAGTAGCTGGCAGCTCGATACAATAACCTCTGCTCCCAGTGAAATTCACGACCGAACGCGTTTAATTACAACGCACGTGCGACTCTCTGACGATGCTCGAGGAACGATCGACGCGATGCGCGATTATAATCTATTTATTAAAACTAATCCCTTGGCGCGTCGCAATTTTCTTCTTCCCGCGCGAGTATGCGCCGGTTAATCGATCCGTGTTAATTAATCGTTCGCGTTTGATTAGAAAATTACTCCTCGAAACTCTGCCGCTCTTTTCGACGCTACGCTTCCAATTTTCTAAACGCGATGTAGCGGCTAGCAACGGTTTATGGTACGCGCGATAAGCAAGCCATTTTTGGGGAACTGTTTCAAGTTTTTAACCCTTTGCACTCCGTTGTCGCCGATAACGCGACACTCGAATTACGAACTGTTCAATATGAATTTTTATTTTGTTCAAGATTTATAAACCTGAACTTGTTTTATATGATGTAGCTAAGGAATAAGTATTTTGTTTTGTTACAGCAACCGTATTCTTTTTATTACACGTATATACAGCTGTAACTAATGTAGCATTGAAGCTGTTGGTGTGCTATATGAGTCCCTAAACTGGAGTGCAAAGGGTTAATATTTTTCGAGCACGAAGTAATTAACTTTCTCAACGGCCTCGATGGCACACGCGGACGCCATAAACCAAGGATTTCCGAACGACGCAGGTATCAGGCCCAGTGGAAATCTCGCTACGTGACTAAATATGGTCATTTGCAAAAAACCGACTCCTACATAAGACACCACCACCCTTCCCTAAAGAAGGCCAATTAAGTGGCATAAGGTCAATTACGTCAACGATTAGCTCTGACGAAAAAACTAAAAACGGTAAGAAGCGTCGTGCCAAGACGATCTGTCAGCCTACCGACTGCCAGTCTTAGCACAGGACTCCTGGCAAGTAGAACAAATAAAATCTAAAACGTGAAGCTTCGCGATATTTTTATCATTTATCGAACACCCTGAACACGCAGGCCAAGTTCTAGTCGCACACCCCTTCACGCGACAAACCTCCGCTGTCAGTCTACCGACTGTCAGCCTTAGCACAGGACTCCCGGCAAGTAGAACAAATAAAATCTAAAACGTGAAGCTTCGCGATATTTTTATCATTTATCGAACACCCTGAACACGCAGGCCAAGCTCTAATCGCACATCCCTTCACGCGACAAACCTCCGCTGTCAGTCTTAGCACAGGACTCCTGGCAAGTAGAACAAATAAAATCTCAAACGTGAAGCTTCGCGATATTTTTATCATTTATCGAACACCCTGAACACGCAGGCCAAGCTCTAGTCGCACACCCCTTCACGCGACAAACCTCCGCGGACCCAAACTAACTCCCGTCATCTCGTTCGCTGTCCCGGTTAATACCGTTGGAAACCGAAAACTCTTCAGCGTTGCGTCCACCAGGGGACCGCAACACCGCCCAAATAGCTAATGCCGTCGACCTAACCGCGGATTCGCAACCATCGCGGGCGTCGCGCGGACGTCACGCGAGCGGAAACGCGTTGCTCGTCGAAGCTGGGCTGTCGTTCCCGGGCATTCGAGAAGAATGCCCCGAAAACTACGCGAATTAATGTAGCGCGGACGATCCTGGACGGGCGATCACTGCGATCCTGGGGCACGATTTTTCAAACGATCCGTGCCAGCGACGGTGGACGCGCGCGCCCTCCGCGCGACGTGACGAGCGTTTTTTCTCGGGACGACGAACGGTTTGTCAAACGCGTACGTACACCACGTACACGCGCGGAACGACTCGTACGAATGACAAACCGACACGGAGGTATCCGGCTGTTGGCAACCGTTTATTTATGATCCGCAGCCACCGCTGCGGACAGCCAGCCGGCGAATCGGATTTACTGTTCTGGATGGCGTTCGATCGCTGCCCCGTGCCTCGAATCGGTAATCGGAACCGAGAGATTATTACCACCGTTTCCTGCGTGTCCCTTTCCGATACTTTCCCTCTGCCCCGCTCGCGCGAGTATCGCTCTTCCCCCGTTTCGTTCGCGATCGATCGATCCGCGTCGCGACGCTCGAGAAGACCCCGCCAATCGATTCGATCTGGCTGGAAGTTCGAGCTGCGGATCGGTTGGGCCGCGGATAGACGAAGGATAAATACTGAAAAGCTCGTGTTTGGTGGGGCTAAACGACGGCTTCAATTATTGTTGCTGTAAAGAGAACGTGAGAGAGGGTAGGAAGGAAGAAAAGAGGGAAGAACGTTTCGTCCTGGGCCTGCTAGTGGACTCTGTTTGGGCACGCGTCGCGATGTGGCTGATGAACGAAGGACGTAGATCTTCGTCAGGATCTTTTTCGTCACCGCAACTGTGCGCGCCCTAATACTGATTAAGGTAATAGAAGAATATGTAGACAAATTTTGCAAAATATATTTGAACGTTGAAACAAGTTAGAAAAATACTGAGTTTGGCGATGGTTCTCTGAAGTGTGTCTGATGGTATTTTTCTTAGTAATGTCGCGAGCTGTGTAGATGGAATGTTTTCTAATGAGTTTCTGTAGAGGAGTGGTTTTGGCAGAATTTGGTTTTTGGGGATCAGGAGGGAACCAGGAAGGCGCGAGGAGTGGGATTAAGGGTTGCAGGTCAGTGACGAGTGGCGAGTAGAGCAGGCAATAAAACAATAGCAGTTTAAGGAGCCATTTACTGGAAACTAATTTTTCAGATTTATGACGAAACGACATCCTATTGATTTTATTGCTGCTACGTGTACGATTTTTTACGGATTTGTAAAAGTAGGGAGTCAGATGTTTCTATGCTTTGAATTATGATGAGTGTTTGAAATATGGTTGACGATTTTACTTATAGCGGTGTAAATTAGTGTAAAATGTTTGTCGCTAGACAACTCATTAGTCCTAGCTACCTAGCAGATCCTGTCTTAGACGCTGGGATGGTAGGAATAGGTCAAAATTTCTATCATATAAAAACTGTGCAGGACATGGAGTGCTCGCGAGAAACTGACGATTGTGCTGTCCCCTTAGCGACGAGGACCGCCACAATACGACTCCGCGTGTATCGCGGACGACCTTTTTCGAGAACGCTGTTTCACGGCTGCCTGATGAATATTTAGCGATCGAGGCCATCGCTGGTGGATGACGCGCCGTCGATGCTGTTACTCCGGCTAATGGCTAGATTCGGTTGGTTAAGGGTCACGGAGCATCCGGCTGGCGGAAGCTGGGTCGTGGTGCAGGCAAGCTGTTTGTACTGGGAAGACGGGGTTGGGTTCGTCGGATTGGGTCGGTTCACTCGGAGGGGTGAATTACATCGGGGTGATTATTGGTCGCGGGGGAGTTTTGAGGCGGTAGTTTTGGTTTATCGGTCGTAAAGGATGGACGCGGGGATCAACGCGGAGACGACTTCATTGTTTCGCGTCGGATCGTTTGGGTTATTGTGTCGCGACGGCATTTCGCGCGAGCACCGATGGAGGCGGCTAAATAAATAAATAGCTCCATAAGGGAATAAATTTCGACCGTTCATTTCGCGGGACGCGGTCTCTGCGTTTAGAACTTCGCGGGACGGTAGAAAAAAAGTTAATCTCGGGTAAAATACGGGACGCGGAAGGAATAATACCGTCCACTGGCGTACGGGGAGCATTATTATCGCCTTCCCAACGAGTCGCGAGAACGTTTACCTCGCGCGACGTATTTCAGCGTACCTCGAAAATCCCGCGACCTTACAATCGACAATTTTAGGCCGAACAATTTCGAATGGCCCCCGCTTATCTGTTTCCGGTGGAAAAAATTGGGAAAACAGACCGGACCGCGTTCCATCCCGTCCATCTCGCCTCGATCCCGGCGAGTGGCGCGGCGGAATTAAATTCCAGCCTGGTTCCGGCTCGCCGATTTCCCTCTCAAACAATTAAATTTGTTCGTAACAGGTTTATCAAATCGCGGGGTGTTTATCTTTTTATAGAAACATCGTAACGCAATATATAACCGGGGCGCGATCGATTCGCGGGGCACGCGCGCGTACACAGAGATAGATGCGCGGCCCCGTGCACACCTGTCGACGATAATACCCTTACAGTCGTAAATAACTTAATCACGAGCGTACCTTTCGAGCGTCCACGTACATAGGACAAATATTTGCGATTTATATTCACCGATTTGTTATAGACACCGTGACAGTGCCGTTTCGAAACAGCGTCAACCGATATTTCATCGTATTAAAGACACGCGTGATCCGCCGGCTTCGACGGTCCGCTCTCTGTTCGCGTTTTATGTATCTATCTGATTGGATGACGTCGGGACGTCGGGACGGGAGAGATACACAGGCGAGAAGAGTGTTCTCCGATGTTTCGATTAAACTACTCGCAGTCTAACGACTGATTCCCCGTAATTGTTAGACGATGCTCGACCTACCATCGAGCACGGAAATGTTGTTAATTTGTGCACTTCGAATTTCTGAACTTCGAATGGAAATTTTCAGGAATATCCGTCAACCGGATAGGACCGTGAACGGTTGATAATTATGGTATTCGAAAATCAACGTTCGCGCGACAGCGTTTAAAAGCAACCCCTGGCTCTAAAAATCAATGACACAGGTGGCTCGACGCTTTTGCACGGCGCTGTACTCGGACGATTGACGTCAACGCGAAAATAACGCCTAATCCGAGCTCCAGGAAGGATTAATGTGTTCCAGAGGCCGTGGCCTCTTAATCGAGCCCCGATTTCTGCCTCGCTGAACGATTAAAAGCCGGATTTCCGTTCGACTCGAAGACAGTCGCGCCTGGCGGGAGACGGAAATTCGTCGAGTGGAGGGAAAGGAGCGTGGATTTTTAGCTTTCCGTTCGTTTGACCTGATTCGATTATTTACGAACGTTTCGGAGATACAGCGTAGACGGATCGATCAATATATTTTCGCCCAGATATATTTAAAATTAAACAGAATTAATTAAAATCGCGAATTTTCGGTATCAAAAATTAATGTATCAGCCGCGAGTGATAAATCGATACAACGCGGTTATTTGTCGCGTAATTGTCGCAATTAGTTCTTGAATCTCTCTCTCTCTCTCTCTCTGTCTCTCTGTTTGGCTAAGCTCGTTCTGATAATAAATAACGATTCGCTATTTATCTGTAACTGACTTTTTTGCCATTACGCTTGTTTTATTTTAACGTCTTGAAAATGGATCGATAATTTTACACGACCTGCAAACTCCAGCGATCTATTCCTATAATCTATCCTAGCACAAAGATCCTCGTTACCTTCGAATCTCCCATGTCAGCTTTCTTCTCCTCGCCATTTCCTCTTCAGCGGGTCCGAAAGAACAGATACGAGCGAATAAAGCAAACGTTCACGTTTCTTCCGTCGACCTGGCAGATCTAATTGAAACTACCGGAGGTACGAATCGAACCGCGAGCCTCTTAAAAATAAATTTCGAATTAATTATTCCCCGACGTGATCTTCGATAACTATTTGCGGATTAACGGAAGCGAGGAACCGACTCTTCATTGGGATCCGAGGATTATCGAGTTAATACCCGGGGTAAAATCTTCGCTTTACCGCGAACCATATTTTGAGATCACTTCTGAATGCAAATAGGCCTCGAGATCTCCGTTGGAAAGTTTGCGCGTCGCGTAACGCTTCGGTTTAATCCTTCTCTTCCAACCAACTTCTGTTCGTTGGCGAACATTTTCGATCGTTTGTTCTATGGCGATATTGCGACTTCTGTTGTACGCGTAGGCCCAGCGATGGGAAAACTTATTAATCGACCAAATATCACCAGTAAAACGCGTGAGACTTGTTCTGGGAGAGAAATTTTTTAAACTTAAGCTATATCGAGCACTCAAGAGACCAAGGATTTGTTGATCCCTCGTGTAGGCGATTTGGGGTCTTCGAGGTCTGTTTATGGTCCGAGTGACAGATCAGAATGATAGATTGTCTCCTATGAGAGTACGTTCCCCCTCAGTCGTGTCCTCGCTGGTAATTAGTTACGATTTGGTCTTAGTTTAGAGAAAACTAGTATTGAGAACGGAATTGAGAGAAGAATAAGGTATATAATTCACATTTCACGTGTTGAATGCCAGCGGATATGCGCAATGAATGAGTTTTTGATATCGAGTCAATTTATAAATTCCTTGTAACTGTGAACAGAGTTGAATGAAAATTTGAAGTCAGAGTTGAATGAGATTCGAGCAGAGATTTTGGAAAGATTCGAAGAGTAAGAAGTGTGCGACGATGGTGAGAGCGTTAGAATGGATTAGCTTTTAATTAGGAACTGTGTCTTCCCTTAAAACTGCATTCCTCGAATCCCTCGAACGCCCAAATCCACGGACATTCCCCGCATAATTATCTTCAATTAATGAATATCCTGCACATACGTGCGCAACCGTTGAAACGTCAAGTGGTTTACACGGAAGCGAGCTACATGAAAAATTAGCACGAGCTGCAACACGAGCTGAAATAATTCTGCCAACAACGCGCAGCACTCGACTGCTACGCGGAACCGTGAACACGTCTATTTACTTGTCGACGATATATTAATGCAACCTGATTATGCGCGAACGTCGGTGCAAGCACCGTGATTTTCGTTATTTGAGTAATCGCGTCCTCGATCATTATCGCTGTTTCAAACGGTTATCTCGTGACGATGTCACGTTGCTTCTGTTTATCGTTCGTAAAGACAGATGAAACATAAATATTAAACGGCGTCACGCAATTAGCGAGTCGAGGCAAAAACGAGGATCGAAGAGCTCGACTCGACTGGCCGTTTATAAATCGTACGATCGACTCGCGCAAATTCCGCGTCGATAAGGATCATTTCGATGAAATTGCTCGCGAAGGTTCTATCTGTTTATTTTTTTCTTTTAATCGTCTCGCAAGAATCGCGCTCCACGGCTCGTAAAATAAAAGGACGGCTGGCGGATCGTTATTTTCATCAAATGCGGAGACCTTTTTGCTCGATGAGCTATCTTCGTTTTTCACCTTTGCGAGTGTTGTCGCTCGTTCGAGAAAGCTTTGGTCGCGCGTTGTCAAGAAATATTTTCGTTTCTATATCGCGTGAACGCGCGCGCGTGTTTGATCGTTTAGAATCGTCCTAAGTGTAAATACAAATGGAAATGAAAAAAGATGGAGAAATGATCTCCTGCGTGCGATGAAAAGAATATTATAAAGTGAAATGAGAAACATTCGAAGAATTGCACGAATCTGATTGAACGATATTTTGAAACGATATTATTTGGAACTTGATCGAACTTGATCGTTTAAAATCACCTGCGTGCGATGAAAAGAATATTATAAAGTGAAATGAGAAACATTCGAAGAATTGCACGAATCTGATTGAACGATATTTTGAAACGATATTATTTCGGAACTCGATCGAACTTGATCGTTTAAAATTGTCCTAAGTGTGAATAAAAATGGAAGTGAAAAAAGATGGAGAAATGATCTCCTGCGCGCGACGAAAAGGATATTACAAAGTGAAACGAGAAACATTCGAAGAATTGCACGAATCTGATTGAACGATATTATTTCGGAACTCGATCGAACTTGATCGTTTAGAATTGTCCTAAGTGTGAATAAAAATGGAAGTGAAAAGAGATGGAGAAATGATCTCCTGCGTGCGACGAAAAGGACATTACAAAGTAAAATGAGAAACATTCGAAAAATTGCACGAATCTGATTGAACGATATTTTGAAACGATATTATTTCGGAACTCGCCACTGTAATGAGAAAAATTGCTGGAAAAAAGGAAGCACATTCAACGTCCGCTTTTTCACCGCCAGACTCCGAGAGCAAATTGCTTTTTCGTCGCCGCAGTTTCGCCGGAAACAGCCATTTCCAATTTTCGCGTTTCGACGAATCTGCTGCGCGGATATTCTTAATGGTTTCGTTCCTGTGCGCGAACTGGAATAATTTTTCGAACCCGCTCGTTTTTTTGAATTCCCCACGCCCGATATTACTTCCGCGAGATTACGCAGCATCGTTCGCGCGACTCGAGTTTTAAAAGTAACGAAAGCTGCGTCTCGATCGACTTTCGAAAGTATTCAGTTCCCCTATGTCAGTCGCGTTACTTTTTCTATCAACTATTTCACGCGTAAAGCTGAGCAAAAGCAATACTCGACGCATGACGAGCGTCGTTTCGCCTCGGTCAAAGCGCGATAGCAGTTAAGGGTTGACGAGGAATCGATGACTTTTCGCCACACGCCCCGTCGATTTTCCTCTCTCCAGAAACGTGTGTCCCTCGTAAAGAGGTTCTCCGTTTACGCGTACGTGCACGCAAATATGGCGCACGGATATATTGTCACGACGACGTCAGAACGCGTTAGTCGAAGCGTCCTCCCGACTGCTTCCTCGAATTCCCAGCGCCACGAGCGGGGCACGGGCTCGTCTTAAATCTTCCGTGTAAGAGTTCCGCCTTGATATTCCGTCTGTTTTCGGGGCCGTATTCTACTTTATCCTGTATCGATTGCTCTAGGGAGCCGACCCTGGAACTGGGGCGCCCGGAGCTCGATGTTTCGTTCAAATTTCTCGTAATCTCTGCGCCGTGTCATTTTCCCTGCGAATCTGTATTTTCCAAAGCAGCGATAGAGCTGCGGAATACAAACTAAGAGAATATAGAATAGAGGATACGAGGAATCAGGAATATATAATATGGGGTATGTAGAATGTCGGGAAGAAAGACGAGAGAATAGAGATTATAGTATCTGTGGAATATGGAATAGAGAGTATGTATTCTTCGCTGATACATATGTCTACGATGGAATTGAAGCGCGTTGCTTCGGGTCACTGTGTCTGCGAGAGAGAAGAGATAGGAAGAACGTTTCGTCCTGGGCCCGCTAGTGGACTCGTCAGTAATGCTACCAAAATGGCGGAGTCGCGCCTTAGACGCGAGGATGTTAAGAAGAGGTCGGTGAATTCTGTATATAGAAATGGAGGCGGAAGTGAGCGCTCGTGGTAAATGGTAAGTGTTTCTGTCCCTTTATTGTCAATTCGTCGCGTGACGGTTGCGTTTCTCAACCAAGTTTCTTTCTCTGTACGCTTAATGAAGAACGTAGTGCAGTATCCGAGTGTCTAACGTTAATCTTCGCGTTGTTTTCAAATAAATCATAATTACTTCTCACATACACCGCAGTAGTAATTGCGATGTGCAACGTCTGGACACTTTCCCACCAGGATTTTATTTATACCTCGTATATCTTGCGAATCGGAGGAACGCGTGATGAAGCGGCGAAGCGCACGGCTGCTACAATAAATGCTCGTTTATCACGATCCATTCTAATTTCACCGGACGGCTTGATAAGCGTTCGTGCTGCTCGCCAAAAATTATATATTCGTCAGCGGCACGTTTTTCGCGACGGAAACGGGAAGGAAAAAGGAGTGCCGCAGCCGGTTTCGTAGCGGAAAGAACCGTGGCAACTAGCCTCCCATCGCGACATTCGAAACATCTCGTTTCCCTGCACTATTCAATTCAGACAGCTGTAACAACAGTTGAACGGCGAGGATACGCCGCGCTAACGAGGCGTTGCACAAATTGCGTTCCTGTCCGCGTAACTGTCGTTCAACTTAAACGCGATAAAACGTCCGCGCGTTACAGCAGACTGCCGCCAATAACGCGAACTAATGAAATTAACGAGCTGGTGCGCGATTGCTCCGTAAAAACGCACTCGCTGTCTTCGTTATTGACGCTTCGAACGTATTATCCTCGTTCCCTGCATAAAATAAAAATAAGAAACAGTAGAAGAAATACTGGGACATTTAACTCTTTTAGCGATTAGCGATCACGGAGGACAAACTTATTCCACCGCAGCTTTTTGAGAAACACGTGTTTCCCTTGAAGTTTCCTCTCGAAATGCAAGTTCTCTATCGCTAACATCCAGGAAGGCTCCGAGTGCAAAGGGTTAATATTTTCAGCATCTGACCCACATCCTCGCTCCGCTCCTCGTTGGCTTCTCAACCGTCTTCCCCCGTCCCTTTCGCAGCCAAAAATCCTCCCCAGGACCAGCATTCTAATTACCAATTCCACGGCACGGAGTGAAACATTCCCACCGACGCGAGCCCGCGGGAGCACAATACTTCCGCCCCGACGTTGGCTCGTCCGTCGACTAATTCACCCCTTTCGGTGGAACACGGCGTTCTTCGAGTCCCGTGTCCTACGCTCTTTAATAATTCACAATTCGCGAAGGATACGCCGAGTCAGCCGCGTAATCCACGTCCGCGGCCGCGCTGATGCAACGTATCATTCTCGTGTCACGAGTTTATTAAGTGTATTAGCGCCACTGGTGTCTCCTCTCCTCCTCTCTATCTCCCTGAACGACCAGGATGGGTATACACACGACCATGGCTCTCGTCCGTATAATATGCCAGCGGTGCCAGCCTTCCGTTTCGCAGTTCGCTGCAGCGTCACGTCCGCGACATTTGTTTCCCTCTAATAAAGCCAGAGGAAAATCGCGGGGGCCTCGAATCGAGGGGCGAGCACCCCGGTCAGGACACGGAAAACTTTCTTAGAGGGATGACCGTGCGTCGAATTCGCGACCGGACTCGCTGGCACGGCGCGCGACTTCCGATTCGACGATCAATTTCAATCGCCACGGGTGGACTTCGTTCTTCGTTGTTCGCTGGCGAGACGGCTCGGTTCGACCCTCCGGTGAATGATGGAGCTTTTGGGTCCCGAATCGAAATTACAATCCCAGCCTCGATGATGTCGAGCGAATGGATACGTGCGACGGGTTCAACGGAGATCAGCGAAACGCCGTTGCTTCGTGAAAGAGAAGGGATAGGGAGAAAAGGGAGAAAGCTAGTGGACTCCTCGATGAGGCTACCTAGCAGACCCTGTTTTAAACGCGGAAGTGTTAGGGACAGGTCGAGATCGCGTCTGTAGAGCGTGAATTGTTTTATTACCTGCGACTGGGTATGCGTGGAAACTTGGGGTAACAGGATGTTTGAGAGGAAATAAATAGAATGATCGCGTACGATCGAGTTCAGTCGAGAGAGTGTACAGCGACTAGCGATAGATAAAGTTCATAGCGGCTGTTAATTTAATAAAGTATCCATATGTACATATACATTAGTGGACATGGAAATTATTTGTTCAAGTAACATATTCCTACAAACCTGTATATAGGAATGGAGACGGAAATGATTGGAATATCGCTGTCCCTTTAGTAGCCGGTGTTGGAGAACCGCCACATCAGTTTTATTGGTTTAATCGGTGAGAAGGTTCGAAGAATTTAAAATGGGCAAACTAGTCGGGTTCAGATTCGAGGAGGTAGATATCGATGTAACATGTTGTAATAAGGAACAAGTCATAAGCCGATACAGCCTTACCTATGCAAATCAGCCTCTGCGGTGTAAGCGTATCTTGTAGCAATAATGCGCCATATGGCACGAACTATACGGTATTACATCGAGATAATGCGATACGCATGTAAATTCGACTAGTATCCGCGATAAGTCCGAGCGCTGGACGGTGGAGTTTTCAAAGCCGGTGCTATCGTCGAATATGGTTCGCGAGTCGAATGGCGGACGTTAAACGAACCAACAATTGCGCGAACGTCCGCGCGAACGAATCGCAGAAATTCTGCCGGCCAATAATTCAGCGGGCGTGAATTAAAGGAGCGAAATATGGTAAAGAAAGCCTCTTTCAGGCGGAATGAAATCCAATCGACCCGGTTCAGCTGACCCAGTTGCGGACCAACCCTCGTCGAAACACGAGTCTCGTCTCGATCGCGTCGCATCGACTCGTTTGGCGGCGCTAAAAGGTTAACATGTCCCATTGCACCCGGTCGCACAAAGCGCGATTGCGATGGGAACGGGCCTCCATAATTTCTGGGACAATCGCGGGCAGCGCATTGTGCCTGAAGGTTCCGCGTTTGCGTTTCACCAGCGCGCGATATGCGCAACCGATGACGCGAGGCTCGCGCACGGTAAGAACGCCGATTGCGCCCTGTCTACCTCGATCAAAGCGGCTACGGTGCGCGGTTGCGGAATCGGCTGGATATCTACTCTGTCTATTGGCCGCGGCCATTTGTCTGAAACCGTAGGTAGGGCCGCGTCACGTAACAACGGCGCGCGTTCAATCTCTGAAGGGTGACTAGCCGCCGCGTTTCATCCGCAACCCCTCCTTCGCCCACAGCGATCCTCCAATTCCGCACGGAGATTATCCCCTAGCCGGATCTACGTTATTAATGGTCTCCTTTAGCGCGACTCCCGAATGGAGATCGCTGCAAATATCTAATTATAGTCTGTTACGCAATTTCCTGGAAAATAGGCATTGTTCTGTTGCGGGAGGTCGCGTTCCGCTTTATCCGGCCAGCTGTTTAGGGGGATTTCCGGATAATTGGATTGATTTTTTAGGGAACGGAGTGACTCGATCGTGAAACGGGTGGGGCTGGTTCGTGGGAGAAGTTTCTCGTTCGAGATGTACGAAACTGTAGTGCCTCCATCGTGGAAGTTGCGATCTCGTCGATCTTCTTTTCTTTCGGACCACTCCCGTTCCACGCAATCCTTTTATTCGAAGCGGCAAAGGCATTTAAAATTAATTTCAATAAGAGTTTTTTAAATTGCGCAAACGTTAATCGCGTAATAAATGTTTTGTCCTCCACTTTGCAGATTAATAACGTCGTTTAATCTCCTCTTTGACAACCCGACTGCGGTTTGCGACAAAAAGGAATTTTAAGTATCAGCCTGGCCCGCAGAAACATTTACCGCAGCGTGCAACTAATTAAATTTAAATTGCGTCGTAGGGTCTGTTTAGTCGCGCACTGGGACGCATTTACGCTTTTGTGAAACGAGCAAACGCATTCAACAAACTTAGTCGCGAGTCGACCGTGGAAAAGTAAATACGCGAAAGCTGACCCGCCAAACCGCGATTGTAAGATCCAAAGCGGCCTTATTCCCTTCAGTACCAACGCTGATGCAACCAAACTTTTCCTCCTTCTACTCTGCGATGGCATTTTTGCTATCGCTTACGTTCAGAACGCGACCCATACTCTGGTTGCGAATAAAAATTGCGCTGTCAATTAACGTTAATCAACCGTGCCGCAGAAAATTTGTAACGCGCCACGCGTAACGATGTAAAAACATCGTCCTCGCGTTCCCGCTGCGACTCGTTGGTGTACTTTAAAAACGCGGCTTTGACAAAAAACCGTGTCAAACGAACAATGCTCGGCGAATAAGAGCATTTCGGTGAAAATGCTCGATCATCCAGGTTACGCACTTTTCTTTGACAATTTCCCTTGCGGCCGTTGTTTGCCCGCCATTTCCCAGCGCCTATGCTCCTCCATTTTCCCATCCTCGCGCACCACTGCGCCTTTTGTCGTACACGTTAACGGAATACCGTGACGCTACTGGAAAGCTTGAGTTATTGGCGTCGAACACGTTCGGACTACTTTATCCTGCAGTAAACGATACCGGAATGCTCGCGAGAAATCGATAGCTCGACGAGCGGGGCTGGGCCCCGCGATACAGAAAGTGTTTTATAAGCCCAGCGACAGTCCGGCGTTGAGTGATCCATCTGCTGAAAATTCGACCGATCCCTGATAATCCAATCCAATCGCGTTACGTTATTGTAACCCGTCGATTTCGATAGGGAATAATTCAGTCTTTCATCTGCAGCTTTAGAAATGGCGCGGAGATACCGATCGATCACCAAGGAGAACGCGACGCGCGATGTTTCGACGCTCTCGATTAATTACAAAAGGATCGAGACGCGACGTTACACGGGCGAGGTGTCCAGCGAGGATTAAAAGGCCGTTCGAGGCGTTACTTAATTTCAAATTGGAAGAACGTAACGCGATCTGCATAATTTTCTTTCTACTATGCAACGAGGGCGCACAGACACCTCCTTTGTCCGAAATTGCGCGGACCGAAATTGCTTTTACCGTCAGTCGAGTTCAAGATTGCCAATTTACGGTAAAACTACGCTCGCTAGGCGAACAAACTATCGGGTTTGCCGGGTTAAACAATTTCTCAGCGCGATCGATCGGAGAAGCTTAGAGAGCGCTCCACCTACGACGATCTCAAAGAAATACACCGCTCCTTTATTTTCGATGATAACTCCGCCCGAGCGGGGACATTATTTCGCTTAATTGCCTGGTCGGACGGTCGCTGGAACCGTCGTCCCCTTGGCAGCTACCCCCTCGATAAGTTCGTGCCACGTGGAGAAGCTGGAAGACGCATCGAGGGGCTGAAAAAGTCCTCCGCGTCGGAGGAGACCCGCAATTGTAGATATCGAAGTACCGCGTGTACCTGCACTGACCACGTTCGCATCGCGAATCGTTGGCCATCGACCAAAAACTTTTTAATTGTAGACGAAGAGAAAGGGAAGGAAACGCCTAGCGACTCGCGAAATAATATAAATTCAACGCGCGGAGGGGTAGAGTTAGATTTGAATAAGAATTGAAAAGTAAGAAGTCGTGGAACGATCGGGAGAACGTTAGACTAGAGTAACTTTTAATTAGAAACTGTGTCTTCTTTTAAACTGCCATCTCTGGATCGCGTAGAAGTCCAAATTCGGATATCCAACGTCAGTTTCACTCTCGCGTAAGGCTTTAAAGCACCGTTCGAAATGGCTGGGACAAAAGACGCGATCCTTAAGCTCTGCCAGCAACGGCGTAAAACTGCTCGAACCGCGCCATATTGGCGGTCCACGAGAGAAAATGTCCGGCCGTGCCAATCAGGCGGCGTCTGTGCAACGGACCGACGATTGATGCGCGTTGATGAGACGCGTTCGATTAGTTTGGTCTGAAGACTGGCGTTAACGAACGTTCGCGTTAACCAACCGAGCCGCGTTTCAACGTGCAGCTCCCCTTTCGACGGTGCGGCGCCACGCCATTCGCAGGTTTTGATGCCACGTTGATTTTGGCGGCTGCTTTTCAGCGCGGCGCACGAATGGCCCGGAACGCGCCCGCTAGCGGACGATTGAATGCCGCGTCGCGCGGATAAAACGAGGAGCAAAGGAACACCGGAAAAATTAGTTTCACCCCGCCTCGATGCGTCAGCTCGGAATTTAAAGGCTCCCGCGGTTGATGGCACAATCGAGGAGCTGGAATTAACGCTGGCGGGCAACGAAGACACTCTCCATCGACGAATTCGCGGCGCGAACCTTCGTCGAAGGATAATTTCGAGCTTAAAACGCGGGGCTTCCCTCCTGCTTCGGTAGTAGCTATTTTTGGGTAACTTCGGCGATGAAATTTTCGAGACCAGGGCTCAGATCGGGGACTCGGTTACCCGTTGATATTAAATCTGGAGTTTGAAGTCCCGTCGCGCCGCGTTAAGCTTCTGGATTTACATTAATAGTTTCGCTGCCTTCCGCTCGATTAAATTTACGTTTTTAGCAGATAGTTCTCCTGTTAGGCTCGGCTATGGATTTTCTGCCTTCATCCCTCCTTGCCCTTTACAACATTAATATTTGGATTTTGGATCCCCACGCTGTTCGTATTAAACTCGGGGATTTTACATTCTCGGTAGCTTCACCTCTTCCTCGTCGTATTAAATGTAGATTTCGAGCTTTTCCTTCGTCGCGACGAACTTACGTATTTGTCTGCCCAACCCTCCGTACATTATAGTCAGCCTTCGGGTACTTCTAGTACATTAAACCCGCTGGCTCCGTCCAAATTTATATTTAAACCACCGACTTATCCTTTACCCCATTAGAGCCCATGCGCGCCAGCTCGAATGGTACAACTATCGCGCAGTCGATGGTGTCGAGTCCTAAAACATCAAGGAAAAGGTCCATCGATGTCCAATAATGTCACAGCAGGTAGACATCGACAGAGACTCTTCCTTTCCACGTTATTTTCGTGTAAATTCAATCGCATTTGACACAAAATACAGTTCACTAACAATCGTATTAGCGTCGTGCAATGAAATTAATAGAAGAACGGAACTCTTCGTAGAAGAAACCCTCTGAGAATATCTTATTCAATTATCAGAGCTTCGCGGTGGCAAACGACGCAAAGTATTCGAAAGGAAGCCATCAGAACCGCTCTGTTGGATCCTCAAAGTGATTCCTCGAGGTTCGAAGCGACGAAGACGAGGCGCGAGCCAAGAAGGTGGCCTCGTCTGGCATAATTTAGAACGGATTTCGAACGGAGCCTCGTTACGAGTCGCGTTTCGAATGTGTTAAGAGCAAACACACCCTGGCACGCAGTGTCAACGTTCGAAAGTCAGGGGCGCACAATCGAAATCTGGGTCGTGCTAATTAATATTGTAATTCGTCGTGGCCACGGAGCTAAGTGGGAAACTATAAATCGAGTCCGCGGCTAGGTCTGAGGCCGTCGTTACCATCTCCATTATTCCGTACGCGACGACGTTAACGTCGCATCGGAAATATAGTCCGTGATGAATTTCCTTTGTCTCCCTTCGAGCTCCTTTGCACTCGTCCTTGCGAAGGCGAGCGAACCCCGTCCAGACACCGGAAAAATAACGTCGTTTTCGACCGACTTGACGTTTCGTATTATTTACTAGCTCCTTTCCTCCTTGCCGTTGTATTCTGTTCTTTCTCTCTCTCTCTCTCTCTCCCTCGTTCTCTCACGTCCCAGCAGCACGAAACGAAATTTTGTTTCTTTTCGAGAGAGCCCGTAAAGGCCACCAGGAGGAAGTTACATCTTTAATCCTCTGTCCAAGGAACAATGGTCCACGGGAATGGGCCGAGTGCCATGCTCGGAATTCTTCCCTCGATTTTCCCCAACTTTCTCGTGAAATCGCATTCTGGAGGTGAATACGAATTATATCTCTCTAATTCGACGACTTCGCGTTGATCGTGGGTTCCAAGTAAAACGCGCACTCGGTGGACCAGCGAAATGGCGTTCGACGTTCTCTCTTTTTTTCTTTCTTTTCGTCGAATCTGCCGCGAGAAGAATTCCGCTGGAACGAAACCGGAAAGCGTAACGAGAAACTGATAGGTCGTTCAGTTTCGGTTGAGAAGGGGTTAAAAAATGGATTACACGAAGCGTCGTACGCGGAAAGTAGATCCTCTGTATAGTGTCATACGACGAAGACGAATCGCACGTGACACGAACCTCGACGTAGTATTATTACAACTTTTCGCTGAGGCTGATGACTTGATCCGACGTAGCTTGCTCCAGCATCCTCCGTTGGCTGTTTCAGAGCTGCGAAATTACAAGAATCGTGGCTATAACGAATTAACTTAATCTTTGTTACTCAATTACGATCAATCTTCACGCTCGCTCATCGACTCTTCGATGTTTCCCTTTTGTACGCTTTTCATTCATTCGCTCATCCACTCCCACAAAATTGTACGAGACTCGCGCACGATGCATTCTCTCTAAATGTAGATATGGTTGGTCGATTACGAACTGCACGAGGAAAGTAACCGATTATAAATGAAGCTGCCACCCAGCTTGCTTTATAAAGAAACGTCGAGCGACGTAGACGCGTGCCGAGTTTCGCTCTCAAAGGTGAACGGTGGCTATTGACGTTTCCGTGGGGTCAGGGAGTTTCTGAACGGCGGGAATTACGTGGAAAAGGAACTCGATTTCAAAGTGTTTGCGCGCGGCTGGTGTATTTAAAATTTCGCGGCGAAGAAAACCAATTAAGTCTTTTCAAAGGTGGGATTTGTCGAAGTATAGATACGAATATGAAAGAAGGAAGGGTGCTTTTTCAGATAAAAATTCAGCAAAGCCGCGGTTTGTCAGCATTGAAAGGACATTTCGTTTTGGCGCTCGTGCTGGCGTTCTAGAGGTTATTATTTCGATGAAATTGTCGAAACGATGGAAAAATGGCACTTTGCGTCGATGATACGAGTAAATTAGAAAGAAGCAGCCGTATTTAGCTTTTTTTTTTACTTTCTTTCAATTTAGTAACTGATAATTATCAAATTTTGTTATCGAGAGTTGACGACGACCGCGTATTGGTTTTTTTAGTTTGCATAAGCAAACAAAATTTCGACTGTAAAGGTAGAAAGCAACGGGTGATTTTAGCGAGATACAAAAGCGTACCTTTCACGTAAAATTGCGCGTAAATATTTCCCAAGAACCATCTCAAGCGTTCCAGCGATATGAAATTTCTCCATTAAATTGAAATTAATATTTAGGAAAGCTAAATGTCCGAATGACGCGATTTCAAATAGAACGTCAATATCGGACAAAATTCGATATCCCTCTAAATGACAATAATTGTTATTTATGAGAAACGTATATCGCTCAGTATTTGAAAAATTTACCCGACAAAAGGTATCTTCTTTTGAATCATAAAACAGCAAACAGGAGAAATAAGATTTTTTCTGTTTTGTACATTTTTCCCGAGCGGAAGTGCTTTTGTCCTTTTTACGAAAAAACGAGAATTATTTCCGCGTTTCTCGCAAAGAAAAAGACTTTTCACACTTCGCCGTTGGAAAAAGAGATTTTTTGCTTCGAAGAAAAAATATTTTATACGTCTGGCCAGCGTAAACTCGAATTAGATGAAAATGCAGCGGAACTGCGAGTCGCAGCAAGCGGAAGCGTCCGCGCTCGCGGTTGTCCTCGCGAGAATGCATTTTCAGCGTGGCGTGTCGTTCTAAAGCGGTTGCTCCCGGTTAATCATGCCTTTAATTACGGCGATCGTTTCAACTTTGCCGTTTACGCGGCGATCGCCTTGGAAACGAAGCGTGGAGAGAATTTTAATGGGTCCGGCGAAGACACGGTTGAACGAAATCGAGCTGAACGAGCCGGTCTCGTTGTTGCCTTTTCGCGCGTTCTGCCTCGCGTTCTGCCTCGAAACCCACGCTTTAATTTCCCTCTTACGAGTCGAACTGCTTTAAGAAACTTTTCGGGAGCAGCTCGCTCGGATCGACGACTGTCCCTTCGTTGCACGCGATGTTCGCGCGATAGTAAACGAGAATATGCTGGGAAATTAGAGGATTTCGCGTGTTCAATTTCTAAACGGAACTTCGTTAACCTCGTTGGTCGCTTTTTCGTCATTAGCGATCGTACGATGTGATTTCGTAACAAAGTTTACACGATGCGTAAACGCCCTGCGATTATTACGATAGCTAATTGCACTCGATGCCGTAACAATTTGATACGTCGAAGCGATTTAGCTCGAAGTAAAAGGACGGACGGACGAAGTTTCGTGGGAGAGTGACAGGTTAATTTTCGAACTAAAACTCATCTTGGGAAACGCGTAGGTGTTTCAATGCCTCGAACTTCGAATGGACTTTTCATATTTATAATAGAAAAAGAATTGTTGGGGAAATTGCCGGCAAGAGCCGCCGTGCGTCGCGTTCTGTTTCCAGAGATAACAGCGATAATTACATTTCATTATGAAAACTGAATTACACGGCACGCCATCTCTTGATTCAGGCTCTAATTGCAAAAGAAGAATTGCAACCGAAAGACGTGTAATTATAAAGCATGGTTAATTAACGCGTCCATTACCGCGGAACGATATTTTAGTGGAAACGGAGGAATACTTTCGAGGGGTGACGTTAACGCGCCAAGTCTTTAAAAGAAGTTTCACAATTCGCCCGCCGGACAGACGTTACTCCATTGTAAAAAAGTTAAGGAACCTGGTTTTCGTCGGTGAAACGAATTTTTACGAGGACAAAGGCACGCTGGGATCCTTTCTTGTTGCCTTCTCCTTTTTTTTCTCCCTCTCTCTCTCTCTACGGGAAGAAATTTCAAGGCTAAAAGAGCAGATATAATCTTATGAAAGTTATTTCACAAACCGAGTTCATTATGCTTCTCAATTTTACAAAATATTGCGAAAGAACTTCGTTATGGGAGGGCAGGGAGGGAAAAAAGCGTAGCGACTCTCGATCCAAGAGCAATCTAAAGCTTCCTTACACCTCGATATTGCAGGAAATTCCATCGCGAAGATTCCAACGTTCCCTACAATTTCAAGCATAAAACGGACACTGATTAACTTAATTACCGAGATAATCGCGTTACCCTTCGTCAAATAGAACGTTTCAAGACATTCCTCTGAATCAACTGAGAAAGAGAATCACCGTACACTTAGGCAATCAAAACGTTGCACGCAAAAAGAAATTAGAAATGGACGGGAAGAACAGCTTAATTGCTAATACGTTCTTGGTAGCCTCGGGAAAAAGCGTAATTCGCGAGGTGCATTCAGTCTTCGCATCTACTCGCAGGCATTCCTCTCTGTCCGCGTGACGATCGAAAGGTATTTTAACAATTTATTCGCATTTTCGCGTGTCGCGTCAATTCGCGGACATTTCGATCGTTTCGCCGTCGACGCGATAATTACGAAGCAGATTTTGCTGAGCACGAGGATATCAGGACCTTTTATCGGAGATAATGCTCGTGTTAAGCTTTACGCTCGAAAGTTTTACGAGCTGCCGACAGGGCAGCGAACAATACCTACGGAAACGGAAAGATAAAACAGGCTTGCAGCTTTATTAGGTTCCACGGAATGACTGAGAGAGCTCTCTTTACGAGCACAGTCTCGCTTGTACGCGCGAAGAAAGGGCCACTTCCGTATCGTCCGACAAGGGAAACGGAGGTCAGAAAGGCGCAGTAAAGATAACAGGGTTACGAAATTTTTCAGCAAGAAGAGCCAGCCAAATTGGCGAATTTTTTAACACCCTTCGACTCGCGTACGTACGCGTAACACCCTTAAAACTCAGTCTACACGGACAACTTGTAAAAACGAGTATCGATCGAGATAATTAGCTATTATTTTTCCGCTAGAAAGAGATTCGATCAGCAAAGAAGACTTTTCCAGACGTCCAGCGAAAAACAGCTCGAGCTTGCTCCGCTCAAGAATTCCCAGCCAACTGCTTGCTTGTTTCAGAAATTTTCATCATTCGCCTCGTCTTTTTGTACACGAACGAGAAACTACGCTTGGGACCGTGCAAATTTATTTTTTCAACGAGGCAGCCTGTTAACGAGGCCGAAGGTCCGACGTTGTCGAACGGTCGAACGTTGGCGCGGCGAGGCCTTCGCGTTTTCAACCCCCTCGGCTCGCTTTTCATCACCCCGTAGAACCAACGGCTGTACTTTATCCTCCGCGTTTGATCATTCCATCTTCTGATGTTGCCAGACGCGTCTGTGTTTCAGCTGACCCCTGCCACGCTCGATCGATCTTCGCTGCGATCAGAGAGGCCCTGACGGGATTTAAAAGAGAAGCGAACGACGACGATCCCCTAATTTCGAGTTAGCGGAAGATTTTCTGCAACGTCAATTGCATCTGTCGCTGGAGTACAAGTTTAAATTCGCGACTGGGCCTTTTTACAGCTACGAAGTAGGGAATCAGTTGTTTCGCGATGTCGATACTGATCGAGACAAGGAGGACTCGATTCTTCGCGAGCACGGTCGAACAGCTGGTTCTATTACGACGTACTTGGGATAGTTCGCGTGTGCACAGCGATAGCGTCGAAATAGATAAGTAGTCTGGGAGTCGCAGCTAACGAGACGTTACTGTACAACGATATTTATTAACAGACGCACGGTAGTTGACGTTAAACGGCGGCACGATTGCCAGAGACAATGGGTTGAACGTTGAACGAGCTCCGGGACAAATCCTTTTTCCCCCGCTCGACAATGGAGATAATACTGCCGCGAATTTCTAGAGCAAATCCTCCGTTCCGTTTCGTCTCTCTTTTCTCCTCTCTCTCTCTCTCTCCTCCCCTCCGTGCCCTCCTCTTTTCTTCGGATATTTTTCAGCCTGGCGCACAAGCTCCTTATTTAAGAAGCCCCGGACGATTGTTCTTTATTAAATATGTTTACAAGAACCTTTAACAGTAGACAATGGCCGACGTCACGGATTGTTTTCAGCGTCCTTTCGCGATTCAAAAGAGGGACGCTGTCGGAGGGGGAAAGGAGGGGTGGACGAACAGACGGGGAGAGATTTTGCTTTAATTACAACAATCTTGAAGCGCTAGCCGGGCACATCCAGCGCGGAGGAACGGACTTGGATCGCTCGAACGTGTAATTTCGCTTCTACCTTTGTCGGTGTATCGTTCCTTTCCGTCTCGTGGCGTTCGATCGACGCGATACGATTCGCTAGACACGAATATCGACGACTCGGAAATCTTTTGTAACGCTGTTGGTTCCTCTGCTTCGATAACGATACCCCACTTTCCTTATTCCTCGGCAGCAGCCTTCGTCTACCTTGGATACCTCCGATCTAAATCGCGCAGAGCGAGCCAACGCACGTCGAAACGCGACGTGGTCCGACAAATTCAAGAGCAGCGTTTCGTCCCTCGAATCAACGAATATCATCGCGAAGCTCACCGTCGAAGAATCCCTCCGACGAGGCCGCTCGAGCAATCAAGCCGCGGCAAACAGCGCGAAACAACAGCAACAACAACAACGACGCTGGCCCGTTGGTTCCTCTTGCCCAGCCAGAGGTTCGTGCCTGGTCCACATGGTAATCGACGCAAGTGGATGTTCCGCTAAGTAATGCAAAGTGTCCGTGAATAATGCATGCGGCTCTGGCGGACGCATTCGGGGACACCAGTGTAAGTAACGCATTAACAACCGACGTTAGAGGCGCGCTGTACGCGCGGTCGAACATTAAACCGGGGCGGAACACGGTCCGCGACGCGGACCTACACGTAAACTAGGTCGCGGGTGCAGTTTAGCCCCGTTTCAACGGTGTTTTCAGCCTCTCTCCTTCATGAGGGAACAGCGGACCGCCCCGCGGTCTGTTTCTTCGCTGGCGCGCCTCCATCGTCCGATGAATGGTCCGCGTTTTCCCTTGGCTGGTCCGCCTGCGGACTAAGACGATTGTTGGGTCCTCTCGCTGGCACGGTTTGCGCCACGATCGTCGCAGCGAAGCCATTTTTTCCGTTAGCTAAAGCGTGTCCTGCTGGAACACGCGCTCGCAATTGTTTCGCTCGGGGTCTTTTCAAATTTTTTTCGAATTTTTCCCTCCAGCCCTCGATTCCAAAGGGCGAACACGTGCGACAAATTAGAAGTTTCTCAAGATTGGACTGTTTACAGTTCGTAATTGTTCGTTATTGCGTTTGATCGCTAGACGAAACGACGACATACACAGTTTCTATATAATAGAAATTCTGACCTACCCCTACCACCCCAGCGTCTAAGGCAGGGATGAGTCCACTAGCAGGCCCAGGACGAAACGTTCTTCCCTCTCTTTTTCCTTCCTACCCTCTCACACATTCTCTACAGCGCAACAAACGAAGCGGCATCCCATCGCTATAGTTAATATTGAGACTTGAGCAATAGTTAATATTGCCACTTGAGCAATAGTCAATGTTGCTATTTTCGCAATAGTTTCTATGGTAATACTGCTATTTTAACAACAGTTTCAATATTAATATTGCCACTTGAGCAATAGTTAATATTGCCACTTGATCAATAGTTAATGTTGCTATTTTCGCAATAGTTTCTATGATAACTGCTATTTTAGCAACAGTTTCTATATTAATATTACCACTTTAGCAATAGTTAATATTGCCACTGTGGGGTCCTCGCCACTAGAGGGACAGCCGTTTTTATATAATAGAAATTCTATCCCTACCATCCCAACGTCTAAGGCAAGGATGAGTCCACTAGCAGGCCCAGGACGAAACGTTCTTCCCTCTCTTTTTCCTTCCTATCCTCTCTCACGTTCTCTTTACAGTACAGTATATTGAAGCCAAGCGTTCAGCCACACCAACACAACAAATAGAGCTTCACGCTTTAGACTCTAGAAAGGTTCGCACCGTTAGAAATTAGCTCGACAAACACGATCGAATCGATCTCCCCAACAAACACCCGAATCCCATCTCGAGGAAACTCTTCTTACCACCACCGATCGTGGGACCACCCTCGCGAGTCTTCAAGCGGACAGAAAATAATTAGTTCCCCACCACCGTCCAGGCTCGAACGGGTTCACCCCTGCGATCCTTTCTTTACTTCGCAACGACGAACGACGAACGACGTTCTCGTATGTACGCGTGCTCGAAATCCCACGGCGATACCCCGTTCGCTCATTCAATTATCGCTAAACCTCGAAACGGCAGCCCCTCGTCGCGTTCCGCAGCCTTGACTGGTTGCCCCGATTCACCGATCGGCGAACACGCAACGCGTGAAACCCACCCCATCCGCCGTCGCGCGTCACGGCGATCCGACAATATTGCTGGACTTCCGGCTCAGTGTTCCAGAAAATGTAAAACAGCCGGCTCTATCCGGCAGCGAAATCACGTTCAATTTTGCGCGCGTTCGATACGGGACGGAGGAAAAACGGGAAATGGAATAACGAGAGTGTGTGCGCGCGCTGGAGAACGAGAAAGCGAGAGTGAGAAACAGTGCGTGCGCGCGTGGGCGAGAAAAAAGGAAGATCGAAGGATGGCATTCCGTGTGGAAGCTATGCAAATTGCTTCATCCGCGTCGAGTCTGCCAGGTAGTCGATCCGCGACACGCGTCCTCCATTCGGGATTTCCCGTTCGCGTTGCTCCCCGGTTTTGTTCCTTGTTCCGGTTCCCGTTTCCGAAGGGAGACAGTCGGTTCTGTTTTTTCATTACGCTTTACCTCGGCGCGCAGCAACAAGGCCACGATTAAATCGAAATATTTGTTTCTGTCTCGCTTCAGGGTCCTCGTCTCGTTCGGCCAAATCTCACCGAAATTGAATTCTTTCCGCGCTGCTACGAAATTCCCGAATTCCATTTCTTCCCTTTCGCGGAACCCTCGCTCCTCGACAATTTTTCTGCTCGCGAAACGAATGATCGAAGCGAACTCGCGCGTCCACGCGCGAGAAGAAGACGCAGAACGCGGTCGTTCGAAGGTAAAAGAGCCGGAAAGGGGGAACCGTGTTGTAAAGATAGAGATACGGTGGAGAAATTAGGGGTAAAAAGAAACGGGCGTTGAACTGGGGACGGCGGATACGGGGAATGGAAAAGGTGGGTCTCCGTTAATGCTGTTATCGCGGCGGACGGCGGAGGAAAATATAGCCGGTGTTATTCGGCGAATACCTTTACATCGCCACGGTAATTCTCACTCCCTCGTTCGTTTCGCTGCGCGCAGGACAGAGGTCAGAGCATCCGTCTACGGCGGTTTTTGTCCACCGAAATTCTCGGTCTTCTTAAGAGCGCGCAGATTAGGAGAACGGTGGAAAGAGATCTTTATTTCTACCCGCGGTTTCCTTCACGCTTCTTGCACCCCAGCTATGTACAGCGCCGCGCAAAACTCGTTCGCACGCATTCCACGGGGAAGCTTTCCGCGTGGAAATATCTGCGTAGCCAGCGTTCGTTGTAACTAAGGGGTTGAAGAGTTATCGCAGGGTGTTCTCGCGTAACAGAAAGCAATTATCGTGGGAAGAACAAAAATTAGTGGATATTCCTAGTATATTCCACGTAATGTCACAGCATCGACCGTTCTGTTGGTGACGAACAAACGACAGTGGGCTGTATTTTATACACTTGTTAAAAAATTTGCGGAAAATAAAGTTCCTTGAGTTTATTCGTAAAGCAACGACACAGTTTTGCGCAACACTGTACGTCTGGCTACCTCGAGTGTGTATATCGTCGTCCTGGCTTTTATTAATAACACTATGTCCTCGTCCAAGGAATTAAGACCGTAATGCGATAAATTTTCACGGGCGAGTGAAACGACGGGCTGAAGAAGCGTAACCTCGTTTGTCCAGCGGAAGTTTCGTCGGACGGTTGGCCGTGGCGACGATAAATTCGGTAATTGAAGAGGGATCTGCGCGGACGAGCGGACGCAGCGAGCGTCGAAAAGAAGAAACGAGGGTGCTCGATGATTTTCACGAGTTCTTCGCTGAAATTCTACACCTCCCACGCGACCGACACTTTTCGACGATGCAGATTCATTTGATTGATTTAATCGAATGCCGTTTCTCTGTGAGGAATTGCACGAAGAGCGAGCGACGAATCGAGAACCGCATCGACGCACGCGGTTTGTTGGTCGAAAACGCGTTTTCCAACATCGATGGCCTCCCTCTTGACTTGGAAACTGTTTCTCGACAATGCGCCGCGACGGCGAACCGATCGAGAGCACGTTGCATCGGACCAAATGAAGTGGCAAATAACCGTTACATCCGAGTTTCCTGGTCAATGCATCTACGTTTCGTTCCGTTCCTTCTCCTCTGTCTCCGAGTTCCGCCCTTTCACGGAGAAACTCAAGGCGGAGATGTTGGCTGATTTTCGTGAACGAGTCTCTTCCGATCTCCGGTGTTTATCGGGAAAACCGAGGTTGGAAATATTCGATCGCAGAAAAGCTTGGACGGTAGAATTCGATTTTGAAAAAACACAGACAGAAAATCGTTTTATACGCTATTTGCTGTAGACGCTGGGGTGAAATGAATTTTCTCTGGCTCAAAGAAGGCGATTACCCATATTTAAGAGCGCGTTAACCGCAAGCGTATCTGGAACGCGCATTAATATGAAAAATAATAAAAGAGATGTGGCGGTCTTCACTACTAGGGGGACAGCACACTCGTCAGTTTACGTACACCGTTTCTATATAATAGAAATTCGGACCTATCCCTACCATCCCAGCGTCTAAGGCGCAACTCCGCCATTTTGGTAGCCTTACTGATGAGTCCACTAGCAGGCCCAGGACGAAACGTTCTTCCCTCCCGTTTTCCTTCCTACCCTCTCACACATTCTCTACAGCGCAACAAACGAAGCGATATATTGCCACTTGAACAATAGTTAATGTTGCTATTTTGGCAATAGTTTCTATGGTAATACTGCTATTTTAACAGCAGTTTCTATATTAATATTGCCACTTTGGCAATGGTTAATATTGCCACTTTAGCAATAGTTAATATTGCCACTTGAGCAATAGTTAATATTGCCACTTTAGCAATAGTTAATGTTGCTATTTTCGCAATAGTTTCTATGGTAATACTGCTATTTTAGCAACAGTTTCTATATTAATATTGCCACTTTGGCAATAGTTAATATTGCCACTTTTGTAATATTTAATATTGCCACTTTAGCAATAGTTAATATTGCCACTTGAGCAATAGTTAATGTTGCTATTTTGGCAATAGTTTCTATGGTAATACTGCTATTTTAGCAATAGCTTCTATATTAATATTGCCACTTTGGCAATAGTTAATATTGCCACTTTTGTAATATTTAATATTGCCACTTTGGCAATAGTTAATATTGCCACTTTAGCAATAGTTAATGTTGCTATTTTGGCAATAGTTTCTATGGTAATACTGCTATTTTAGCAACAGTTTCTATATTAATATTGCCACTTTAGCAATAGTTAATATTGCCACTGTGGGGTCCTCGCCACTAGAGGGACAGCCGTTTCTATATAATAGAAATTCTGACCTATCCCTACCATCCCAGCGTCTAAGACAGGGATGGGTCCATTAGCAGGCCCAGGACGAAACGTTCTTCCCTCTCTTTTTCCTTCCTACCCTCTCTCACGTCCTCTTTACAGCGACTATAATTGAAGCAAGGCGTTCAGCCCCACCAACACGGTGAGACGCCTTCAGAGATACAGTTCCTTTATTTATTTGCCATCGTGAAAGCATTCTGCTTGATGCGATGAAATTTTTGCTGAATACGTTGCGAACACGCGCAATGTCGCGTCCTCGTTGGTCGGCTAGGACCTCCGAACGCGTGAAAAATATTTTTTAGGGTACACTGCTGGGTCGTACGTTCCCGTATGTTTGTCAGAGTACCGGGCTCTTCATAAAAAAGAAAGTTGAAACACGCGAAAGTTAGTATTTCAGCTTGAACTTTCGAACAACTGTTTTTCTCTCTCAGCGAAGTTTTTCTGCAACGTTCTCGGTTGTTTTAAACCAAAGATACCCTGTGAAACTGAAATCACTTTCTTATCAGCCTCGACTGGCATATGGACGGAAACATTTCACATTTTCAGTGGTTGGCAAGAGAAAAATCTTAACCCTTTGCAGTTGCCTGTGTCGAGGTGGACTCAAATTGTTCTTAATAATAACGAAAGCTCTGATAATATCTAGCGACAAACAAGCTATATAAAACAAGGAAGATGCGCACATTGCGAAGCTCTATATATTTGAAAAAATCGAAGGGTTGATAACCATAAAATATTTTAATAAATGGAAGAAACATTGAAGACGTATCTCAATGTATCTGACGCATCCATTTTGTCTTTCCTGTTACAGCACCGCCGCAGAAAGTCGAGATCAGCAACCATCCGAACAAGAAAACGATCGAAGTAAAGGTCGGTGAATCTCGTCGCTTGGAATGTGTAGTTCGATCTGCTAAACCCGCTGCCTCTATCGTCTGGTATCGCGGGAACGTTCAGATCAAAGGGGGTGACACGATGATTACACCGATTTCCATCGAGGGTGGTAAGTAAATTCATCGTTCTTCGACCCTGAACTCTTATCTTTCGCGGGGTTCAACTCCTTATCTCGAAACTAGAGTTCATCTTGTAGCCACGTTCGAACGAAAACGCGTACTCGTAACTTCGTTCGAGAATGGCGCGAAAATAGGAGGTCGTAGAAAAATTCGCGCGCAACGCTAGTTTCGAAGCTCATTTCGCGACGGAGTCGATTTTCTGATCCTAATTTCCAATCGCGCCTCCGCGCGCGGGACAATTCGCTTCGAATTTCGTTCGGTTGATTGGTTTCCGCGTAAAGGGATTTATTTGAAAATTTCCTCGATAAAGGATTTCTAACCTATCAAGATAGAACAGGGTTATAAATTGATCGGCAGCTGTGGTGCGGAAATATCAAGGCAGCTTGAACGAGGCAGCTGCGGAAGGGCAAAACTCGAGGCACGACAAGATAGATCGTGTAGAAATAATTGGCAGTGCCTGACAAGTCGGGACGCGAACGAGACGAATGAGTTTTCTTGCCGAAATTAAGTCCAACCGTTGCGCAACCTCCTCGAGCTATGATTAATCTTTGTTTAGCGGATCGCGGACCAGCGACTAAATTTCAATCTCCCTGGAGTTAATTCCTACGTATCGTCGATCATCTCGTTACGCGAATTTAGGGGTCGAAAGTGGCCCCTTAATAAAAATAACGTACCTCTTTATTACCCCGACTCGTTTCAGGCTCGTTTGGGGCGGCATTTATCAAGCGGAGCATAATCCAATGTTTTTACTGGCACGCCTGAAATCGTAATTATCGATTTTTCATTAGGATAAACGGCATTTAATTACCGTGTCGTGTTAACCCGTTACAAATTCATGAATTAAGCGATGTACGTCGCGTCGGTTAACTGAGAAAATAGATTTAAATTACCGGCGAACGGCTCGCCGAAAATCCATCGAAAAGGCCGCTGTAAAGAGTCGAAATCTGGTGTTCGCGAGTCCGTGGCAGAAATTCTGACAGCGTTAATCCCCCCCTTCTGCTGGTGCATCGGTCAATCGACGAGGCACAAAGCGCCGTTCAAAGTGGATTCCGACGATTCGAGTCGGACGACGGCCCGGGACCTAATACCCTTTAATCCATTTTTACTGACAATTAAGGACGCCGCCGTGGACGGCTGCGAGCCTGGCCGTCTCGAGGCATCGGCTGGGACAGCGACGACTCGAATCGAACCGATGAAAGAAAACAATAAGAGAGAGAGAGCGTGCACAAAAGGAGGAGGACTAGAGGAAGGAAGGCCAGACGAGAAGGAGCAATTTTCAAGCGGGCGAAATCGCTTCTGCCGAGGGTTATATCGATCCCGCCTAGGTGAGGGGCCGGAAGGGGTGGCATACGGTACCGAATAAAAAGGAGAAACAATGTAGAACAGACGTCGGGAGAGGTTGCGAGAGATGAGTGCCGCGGGAGCAGAAGTAATAGGCGGGACACGAGGGAAAAGAGGCCATAATGGTTCGACGAGCAAAGACCCGCGCCTGTTATTCCCGTTTCTTCCCGACCGCCGCGACAGTCTCTATATAATAATTAATGAATATGAAACGGAACTTGGCCAGGCCCAAGCGGCTCGGATCCCGTCGGCTCGTTATTTTTATTTAAATCCGTCGCGCGAGCCTGCGCCACCCTCGTCGCGATTTAATCAACCCGAAAGATCTGTTTATAAGCGAGCCTGGGGGGCTGGCGTAGACGGCAGACTGCGCGGAAACCGACAATGAGAGACGGATCGAATGAATATCGGAATATCGGAGGAGGCTCGGGTTGGGTCGCGACCAGTCGCGACCAGCCGCGACCAGCCGCGACCAGTCGCGATGCAAAACTCGCTGGCTTAATCCCAGCGCGTCTGCTCGAGGAAGATGCGACCAGCCAGCGCGAGCTGAACAAAAGGCTGGACGAAATTCAGGTCGCGGACAGACGCGACGCCGCGGCGCGTACGCGGCTTTCAAATCGCCGTTTAAAGCCACCGTTCGACCTCCCTCGGACGATTTTTTGTCCAACTGACCACCCGTTTTATGGGATTCGTCGGAGAACGCATGGACGCGTTCTGCGGGGCTGAAAGACTCGCGTCGTCCTCCTTTTCTTCTGCGTTCGTTGCGTCCTCTCGCCGGAACCGGATGGTTCTACGCGCGAGACGCGTGCCTCGTCCTCGCCATCGATGCTTTACGACGCTCTTTTTCCAAATGGAATCGAGTTTTCCGTGGCTGGTGGTCGTACAGAGAGGAACTCATTTTGGAAAAGCATGGAATGTCTTCTTTGGTTACAAGTTCGAATTAGTAATAGCACATGTGCGTGTCGTGACACTTTTGCCACCTTTTCTTTGACGGAGAAGTCTTCTTAGAGGACTGTAATGTAAGTGGTGACGCGAGGAGAGGTTAATGAGTACCTTTTTACCAGCTGTTCCAAATTAGACGAAACGCCCTTAATTTGGGAAACTAGTCCGCGACCTTAAACTCTGTTCTGAATTTCGACGCTGCGGCGAATTTGCGACGCTCCAAACTCCGGTGAACAAAAAGCAGGGATCGAGATGAAAAAAAAAAATTCCAACATTCTGTTCGCGATATCTAATCGATTTGAACAGTGGCGATAAAAAATCTGCCTCTACCCGCCCTCAAATCGATCCCACTTTATTCTTCGACGCTCGAATTTATCTAAACAAGATACGGATTTTGATTCGGCTATTTTTGCCTCTTCGCTACAAAATGGATCGTACTTTTCAATCTTTATCCGAAAAACTATCTGCAACATTGTCCGCCCCGCTTTTCATTTCTGTCAACCTGATAAATCGCGGTGCTGGCGACTAAAAGGGAGGTCGGTTTTTAAAAAAGTCCCGGACGGAAATGCCGTTTTGCTTGGCTTTTTTTTTCTCGCGAAACAAACGATTTCCAGCGCGCTTATCTCGAACGCGGAATACGAACGCATAATCGTACGGATCGCTCGATGATCCTGGACGCGTTTACCACGCGGATCGCGAGCACTTGGGTCGTTCCTCCCCCATGTGGCGCAGTTCGAATCATTTTTCCGGGGCGCTGGTTTCATATTTAAACGGGGCCGCGGCATTCTTCTGCTGGCGTAGTGTTTTTTGAAAGCACGCTGGAGGATAACTTAATAGAGTGTCTTAGTTGCTCCATTATATCCTCTCCGACAATGCACTTCCAGCTCGCTCTCTCCCTTACGTCCGCCCCATATTCCCGTTCTTTCCGTGCCGCTCCAACATAGTTAACGTTTCATGATCCCCAGGGTCGTAACTATGGTTTGCAGTACTTGTTCCAGCGACTTGAAAGTTTTATCTACAGCCGTACAGGGCCGCGCGAAGATTTTTCGCCCGTAACTCGGCTGGCTGCCGCGATAAAGGCCACACTCTCCCGCCTCCGCGACGAAGATATTAATTGCAATTGCTTCTTTCTGCTATCCACCTCGACTCGTTTAACGTCTGTCCTCTCCACGGCGTATCGATCCCCCGTCGAAAAAGGAAAAAGCTCCCTCCCTTTGATCGTTTTAGTCGGTAATAAGATTGTAGAGGGAGAACGAGCGCCGGACGAGGCGCGGGGTTGTTGACGTCGAGTGCTGAAGAAAATGCACGTTTCAGATTATTTATTAACGGGCGAGGCGACGTTGATTCTGGGCAACTGCGCTAGGCTCCAGCCTCGAGCTCTTGAAAGAGACTTATTAATATCAATACCAGCTTCGTCTTCCTTTCTCTCCGTTTCCCTCTTTTTTAAGCGAACTGCGAGCGCACCGCGCACCGCCTCTCGTCAAATGATCGCTCGCTAACGAGATTTTTGTACCCGGCTCGATTACGCTCACCGGTTGGTTAATTTCTTCGCTAAGAGGTCGAACGGTGGAAATTATTTCGTCCCCATTAGAACTGGCGAAATAATGTTCGCGGTGGTGAAAATTGGTCGCCGGCTGGAAAATCTCCTGTCACGCCCAGGAGATTGAAATTTCTTGGAAAAATTAAAAATCAACACGAATTGCGAATGGAAAATCGTGCGGTACTCTCGTTTCGCGTACCCACGGCTGATCGAAAATATATATAATACCTTCTCCGCGATGGAATTTGCCGTTGGACCTTCGAAAAAGTGACTCGAGTCGGTGGATTGTTTCGTTTGCTGTTTCATCTCTTGAAAAATGTTCGAAGGCCTGGGAATTTCACCATCGTCGTAAGAAGAGGCAGATGTACGTGCAAAAACGCGCGTTAACAAGTCGTACGCCTTGAACGAATTAACTCTAAATGTTTTCCATCCGTGTGAAGGGAAATTCGAAGGATATGCATCTGGTCTGTGCTCGTTAACCAACCAGATTTCACGCTGCGACGCAAAATTTTAGTGGTTTACTACCAGTTCAGAACTAAGTCGAGCGAGTTTGTCTACTTCTAACTGAGCGCACGCAAGTTCTCACTGTCGTTCGCACACGTTCCGCCCCGTCGCGTTCCGAAACTCATCGTTTTCTATGTCAATACGCGCTTTTCGTTGATTACATCCCCGTTCTGCACCCATTTCCTCTGCTATTTCGCAAATAGGAAAACAGTTTTCATCGAACTCCATTGCCGAAAACGGTGAATGAAAAACCAAGGAATTTCTATTTTTCCAATTAATTGTTTTCAGAAAAAGTTATCGACGAGCAAAATGGCCAACGACCAGCGCAATGAATTTCGCGCGCGAATTAATCGAACGACGCCCGTTAACCAGCAAAACTGTTCGTATAATTAACATCAAAAGCATGCTGCATGACAATCGTTTAATTAACACCGAAAATAGTCGAGCGATTTTCATATATCTCCGCGCGTCATCGCGGATGCGTATCAATTAACCGAACAGCGATATCATTAAATTTAATTAATAGAGGAGTTGAAATGGCGAACGCTCGGCTAGGCGATTATATTCTACGAGGTTTCGATGAGCGTCTGCGAAAGCGGTGAACGCGAACCAGTGAAATTTCGCGGATCTTAACCATTGTCTGGACGTTGCCGAAGAACAGGCTGTAAATTTAATTAGACGTGAAATATCAGAAATGGAATTTCGCTCCCGCGGAACTTTGTTCTCGCTTGTTACGGTTAATAGCACCCCGGTAAATGCCGTTTTTGCGGGAGTCGCCAGTTCTGAAAACGAACAGCCACGTTATTGCTTCGGGTAAAAGCCTGTCGAGTCTTGTTTTACGCTGATTTAACAGTGTCTCGAGTGCGATCGGGAGCACCGACAGAGTAAATATCGTCGGAACGCGGCGATGTCACGGGCGTTGAACAACTATGGCGGGGATTGTTACTTTTATGTATGCTGTTGAAAATTGCTCCATCACTGGAGGAAGTTAGTTGGAAATTAATCGCTTAATGGATATCATAGCGCGTGCGCATTGTCGTATATTTAAGAGGCAACATTCATTAAAGGCAGATTGGGATCTGTATTACGGACCCGTAACGGAGGAGGCTCTAAAGTATGGCGATTCTTTAGAAATAAATTTAATTTAGCATTTTCTTAAGCCACCCTGCCCTCGGGGTGAGCGTTAAGAGGATCTACTCAGTTTTATGGAAACGTATACGCGTGTCCTCGTGTTCGTGAATGATAAATGAGAGTTCGCATTTGGGCGAGGTAAAAGGGAGGGCTCGAGAAAGTCGACGCCAGGCGAGCAACGCGAGTCGCGAGAAAAGGACGGATCGTTTCTTTTTAATTTGCAATACTTTGAATCGTTTCAAAAGTACATCGAATAACTTTCCACGTTTCAGACAAAGACATACAGAAGCCAGGTGAAAACAAGAAAGAATTGCTCAAATACGACACCCACGGTTCCATCGTGATCGTCCCCACTGCCGACGACAACGCCATGGATTACACGTGCGAGGCCAACCACCCAGCGATACCCCTCGACATGCCGTTAAGGGCCACCATTAAACTCTCCGTTTTCTGTAAGTTCGCGCGACAACGTTACAACGCTGCGTCTACCGCGCGAATAAACTCGCGTGATCCTGCGATTTTTCAGACCCACCCGGCATGCCGTTCATCGAGGGCTACACAGAGGGTGAAACCGTGAAACGTGGACAACAATTGGAGCTGACTTGCCGATCACGCGGCGGGAATCCACCCGCGCAGATCGTCTGGTACAGGAACAACGAACAGGTCACCACTATTTATCGAACAGAGGGTAGCAACTCTGAGAGCGTATTGTCGATCATCGCGAAAGCGCAGGACAATAACGCGAGGTACAGGTGCGAGGTGTCTAACATCATGAGCGTGGAGCCCATGAAGGTGCACGTGGATCTGACTGTGTATTGTAAGCGTAGCCCCTGATTGCGTTCTCGAACGGTTCGAAATGGTCCTCGCGTTCCTCGAAAATAATAAACTGTCGTTGTTCGCCAGTCGCGCCGCAAGGACTGACGATCACGGGGCCGACAGAAGCGAAGGCGGACGAGCAAGTGGTGATCACGTGCACGACGGAGAACTCGAACCCTCCGACGGACATCAAATGGACGGTGGACGGGCACAATTTCGAGAGCAACGCCACCAGAACCGAGCCAGCTCCTCAAGGCGGTTGGATTACCTCGTCGAACGTGACGTTCACCATAAATCGCTCCAGCCGCAGCATCGTGGTGATATGCACCGCTTCGAACGCCAAGCTAACGGAGAACGTCATTAGAACGCACACCATAACCGTGATTTGTGAGTATATTGCGTCGTAACTCGCTGCATCGTCGACAGTGACGGTTGGACGAGTTCAACCCTTCATCCACCGGTTCTGCGCTCGAGTTTTCTTCCGCGTTTTGCAGCAATCGATTTCTTCGAAACGCGCGAAATCATTGTCGTTCCTGAGTCAACAATTAATTGGTAACATAAAACAGAGCGACGCGGTTGTTAACGTTCGCGCTCGCAATTACGCGCAAGGAAAGGAGCCGTTGGCAACGTGTTGTGCTCACGGTGAACACGCTAACTCCCTCGAACAAGGGTGTCGGAGGGGCGAGACGGCGGATAATTAGACGAACGAATGCGATGTAAACGTAAATCCCACTCCGCAATCTGGACTTAGCGGCTAGATTAATATGAAACTAATCTGGAACTAGCCGGGGCTCCGCGTATCTTATCTCTGGATCTATGGATCGAACGGTAGCCTTCGGACGGGAATCTGTATCCGTGTAATTCGAACTTGCGTCGAAATTAATTCCGCCTTAGTTCAGAGACATCCAGGTCCGTGTAATTGAACCTTGTTCCCCTATTGAGCTCGCGGCGTAGCATCTTATCTGTTCGTGATGCGTTTTGTTGGCCAATTAGGGCGTCCTATATGATTTTCTCTTGCACGCGGCGCTGTACGGCGCCGCGTTTACTTTTATGCGATGTTGTAACAGCGTCTACGCGAGGTACGCAAGACTGTAACGAGGTTACGGATCGTACGGTGTGCCCTCGAGGTGTAATTAAAGCTACAACTAAAAGCGTCGCGTAAAATATTTATTAGAAAATAATAGATATCGACGATGCTTTACGAGAATACGCGAGGTGCGTCCCGTGTGTACACGTAATGCAACGTTGGGTCGTTTGTTTCGTGACAGATCCACCGTCGAAACTTAGTATCACTGGCTACGAGGAAGGGACGACGATCGACGCTGGCACGGTACTAAGATTGATGTGCACCGCCACTTCCGGTAATCCACTGCCGGCGATAAGTTGGTACAAGAACGACAAAAAGGTGAGCGAACCGTTCGGTTTATTCCGTAATCTGTAAATCGTGATTCGAACCAACCGAGTGTATCTTAACGCGTTCGAGACGGATTGCAAACCATGTACAATGATATTGAATTGAAAAAGTAGGCGTCGAAATAAGACTGCTTTAAAATAAAAGATACCTCAGAAGTGTGTGAACATAAAATTTGACATTGCTTTCAATTTAGTCCCCAAAATGAGCGGAAACTTCCAGCTTCTCGAGGTTAGTCTCCAAAAAATGAGCCGTCTCGAATGGGTTAAAGTTCAGCGCTGTTTAGCGATAAACGCTGAGGACATGGAATGATTTTATAGACACCAATGCGAACGACAGACCTTCCCCTTGAATCTAGTTTTCGATTCATCTCGATACGACTTCCCGTTACCGAGATATCGCGAGGTGAAGGAAAGGAGAACTTTTACAGCCCCGCTGTCTGCGTCTCGCTCGCACACACGGAATCGCTGAATGGCCTATCGAAACGCGTGAGCTGTGCAGTGGTCACTGACGAACATGCTCAGACAACGGGTCTCTACTATCGCTAGTAAAGACGCGTACGCACTTCCGCGTGAAAAAAAGTAGGTCATCGCGTTTCCGGAATTTCGCGCGCGGTTCCGGCGAAACTTTCGGAGGCTGTATCTCGGGAACTGGTTCAGATATCGAAGCGAAACAAAGTGCGTCTTCAAGATCGAAGTCTCCTCTGTCTCCTCGACCTGTACATTTGAAATTTTGGAATCGATTAAAAATGCCACGCGCGATACGAGTCGATGAAGTTTTTATGAAGATTAGACGTTTCTTACTCTAAGTTGTTACTGTTATTTTAATAAAAGTCCGCAGGCTTACGAGCTTATCCATGCACTTTCTGTTTTAGGTGACGGGGACTACGAGAACGCGGGACCACGCTGTGTCGAGCGAGCTGACGATACTAGTGAACGCGTCCGACAATAATGCTCGCATACGATGCGAGGCAAAGAATTCCGCCACCGAAATTCCTCTGCTCAAAGTGCTCGTCCTGAAAGTCAACTGTAAGTTACGGTCAGATACGCTTGAGCGCAACGCGACGGTGCGCGGTAGATTGTTCGGTAAATGGCCAGGACGCGAAACGGCCAAGAACGTTTTGTGTACGTGAAATATTTAACCATGGAACTCCGCGTTTCTTGCATACTTGGAATTGTTTAATTTTTCATTTGCCGTACTCGAGTTTACGTACTTCCCTCCGGAGAAGCGCAAAACTCGCGTCTCGTGCATTCGTGCAACGAGCAGGGAAGCCTGCGGTTAGCTGAGACGCGCGAATTTTTCCGCGAAACTCGTCGAGCTAATCGGACTCGATTACGAATTCCATTTAACAATTCCGCCGGCCCATATTTCCGTGTTTAATACCACCATAAATTAACCGAACTTCGCTCGACTCCCCCGCCACGAATAAATTTACCCGCCCTCCGAAAAGCACAGCCGCCCGCGAATGAATTCCTTCCGCGCGATTGACCCGAAATTGCCGTCCTTTTGTGCCGCAGTCCCGCCAGAGAAAGTCAAGATCACCCGCGAGCCGCAGAATCTGCACGCGGGACAGGAGGGTCGTATCATTTGCGAGTCGAGCAGCAGCAACCCTGCGGCGGAGATGTCGTGGTGGAAGGGCGGGATCCCCGTGCAGGGGACCAAAAACGGCACTAAGCCCGGCTTACACGGGGGATATCTGTCATTCGTCGAGCTCACGTTGGACGTCACGGAGAAAATGAACGGCGAGGTGTACACGTGTCAGGCGAGGAACAACGAAATGGATCGGTCTATCCACGACGCCACCACCCTCGACGTGTTGTGTGAGTACGGGACTCGTCGAGGGCGCCGCGACGAAAAAGCAGCGCGTTTCCGCGCGACGCTGATCGTAACCGATCGTGTATTCGTTTTGCAGACAAACCGATATTCTCGACGATCGAGCCGTACGAATTGATCGGAATGGAGGGCGAGCCCTTCGTCATTTCCGTCTCCGCGATAGGGAATCCTAACGAGATAAGGTACACGTGGACCAGGGACGGCTTACCGTTGGTCAGCAACAACAGGAGGATATCCGTGCGCTCGTCCACGTTGAACATCACCAAGCTGGACCGCCACGATGCTGGGACTTACATCTGCGACGCGACCAACGAGGAGGGGACAACGTTTTATCAATTGAACTTGACCGTTCAATGTAAGTAACGCGCAACCTTTCGAATCTGTGGGAACGATTGATTTCCGAGTCGTTCGAGTTTGGTAGAAAATGTCGCGCATCGCACGTTTTCCAGACGCGGCGAAAATTAAACGCACCTCGGCGTCTGGGGTGGTGTATCCGCCAGGAATCGAGGCGAAATTGTTCTGCGAAGTGGACGGCAGCCCCATAGGAGACGAGTACGTTACGTGGCAGAAAGTTGGCTCGAACTCGGAGCTCTCAGGCCGGTATTCCACCTCTTTTATCAACAAAACTTCCTATCTGCACATCGAGAACCCCGATCAAGAAGACGTCGGGGAATATCAGTGTAAAGTTAACAATGGGATCGGAAACGTCACCTCGGAGCCAATTCTATTCATTACCAACTGTACGTACTTCTTACCGTAACGTCGCTACTTTAAACGTCGCTATTGTTCTCAAATAACACGCAACCATACGATACAGTCAAACCGCAAATGATGAACACGCCATTGACGAGGAGAGCGGCAGCCAAGAAGGGGGTCGACATGGATCTGTTCTGCAAAGCGCGAGCCTCGCCTCTGCCGCGATTCACCTGGACCTTCAATGGCAAAACATTGCTGCCCAACGTCACGGAGCACAAATACGCCATTAGTCACACAGACGTAAGTCTAAGCTCGAACGTTCCATCGCGTAGCTTCAATTTACAGGACACTCGAAAGTAAATCGAAAGTATGCTCGCTCGCGTGTCTCTGAAAATCGTTCGTGCTGCTCGAAACTTGACCGAACGCTGGTCTCGTTAATTCCGCAGCGTTCCTCGTTAAAAACCGCAGCGAAACCCCGAAACGTTGTTCACCCAGGCTGGAACTGATCGTTCCTGCGTGTAATTCTCCTCTGTTGCTACTCTTCCAGCTAAGCAAGTTAGTCTCGAAGTCGACGCTGACCATTTTCCGCGTGACGTCGAACGATTACGGGAAATACGAGTGCCGCGCGATGAACAGAATGGGACAGGCGACGGACATCGTGCACCTGGACGTGACGTCGCCACCGGACAAGCCCAGCGACCTCGAGGTGTACAACGTGACCCACGACTCCGTCACGTTGACGTGGAAAAGAGGATTCAACGGGGGTTTGCCGACCTCCTACCAGATACGCTGGCGGGAGGCGCGCGACTACGAGGTTCGATACCATTATCTGGACGTATCGCCAGGAGAATATAAAGCCACTATAACGGGCCTGTCCCTCGGGACTTACTATGTGTTCAGCGTGAAAGCCATTAACGAGAAGGGAGACAGCGGCTTTCTGCCGGACCTTCTCAAAGTTCAGACGCTACGTAAGTTCCTTCAAGTTCTCTCTCTCTCTCGTCACTTTCATTTGTGTTTTCTTTTTCGTTTTAACGAGATTCATTACTAAGAGGCCATTAGAACGCTATTTGTTGTACGTAGTCGCTTCTTAGGGCAGATTAACTGCCGTCTTAGATTTCATTAGACTCTAACCAGACTAAACGAAAGAGCCGTTGTCGATGGAACAACGGTTCGCGTTGACTAACCATTTTTAGATCGACGCGGTGCCGTTCCATTTATGTTGGTATCATGAATATGCGATTCTACAAAGATTTTTAGCTTAAATTTACGAGCCAAAGGCGACGTCCGGCTATTTCTTTATCTTAACTGTTAAATTTGCATATTCATGGTTCTCGCATGCGAACGATATCGTGTCCGTAGTTTTCATTATATTTACGTGTAGTTGGAAGTGCGTTTTGTTATCACAAGTGTACGTGTGTTCTCCTTTAGCGAAATTGAAACGCGATCGAATCCGAGTAGAGCTGGTAACGCGTAGTATGGTTCAACGTAGACGCCAAGGATACGAGTAGTTTGCTAAAACGATGAAGCGTTGTCGCATCGTTCGTAGAAATATTTGTTGAAAACGCAGATTAAGTACTTAACATTTTTGGTGGAGGAAATATAACGTTGCGTACATTATTAATCTCCTAATAAACATA
Organism: Xylocopa violacea; assembly: GCA_963969225.1. NCBI lineage: Eukaryota > Metazoa > Arthropoda > Insecta > Hymenoptera > Apidae > Xylocopa > Xylocopa violacea. The sequence continues at coordinate 42,239,255 of CAXAJV010000002.1, forward strand.
CAGGTAGACCAATTATACTTTCTCCTCCAAATGAAACTTTGGCTGCAGACGAAAAAGAGAGAAAAGGAGAAAATTGAAAAGAAAAACCGATTGCACGTACAGACGGAAACGCGGTTCGAAAGGAAACGAGCAAAGATCGTAGCTTGCATAACAAAAGGCCCCATTTCTCACATTAAATCGACATCATATCTCGTTCGCGCTTGAATCATCGCATCTCTTTTCCGCGGGCGAAAATCGAGAAAAGATATCGACCCGCCAAACGGTGGAACCTGACAAACATCGCGCGTGAATCGTTCGATTAATAACACGACAGCGGAGCACCGTTTATTGGCTTGGCGCTGAATGAGAAATATCGATTATCGTAATTGCCAGTGTTTAACCGGCTAGCATTGCGTGACGTAAACTGATTAATGGGCGCGGTACATCCGCAACGATGAAGTCTCGAACGAAGGATTACCATTGCTGATGGACTTTAGCCGTGCTAATTAAACATCGCGCGAGCACGCGCGCGCGCACCAGCAATCGTTTAATAATCGATGCTCGATCGATGCTAAAATTGTAACTAACCATTGTGGACTGTGTCGGTGCATGAATAACAATCCGGTGATGGGGGCGTTGGCTTGGCTTACAGGGGAGGCACCACCTGCCGACGTGACATCCAACGAGATTAATTCTTCCTACATCATCGTCATTATCATCACTGTTTCCGCCTCTGTTTGCCTACTCATTGCTGCGCCCATAGTCTTTGCTACATTAAAATCGAAAAAGAAGGCCCAACGCTCCGGTAAATATGATCATTCAGTCCTATATTGTCGTTTTTTTTTCTGCTTTTATCCTGCAGGACCGAATAACGCGGAGAACCTGCCGGACGTTCTCTTGGATAAGGGGGATTTTACAATGAATTATATCTATACGTTTGCAGCAACCTCCCTCGTCTTTTTTATCATTAATATCTTCATCATCGTGTTGTGGTACATTATGAGAAAGCGAAATAAATCTCGTAAGTCAATTTATGTACAGTGAACATTGCTCCGGCTTGTTTCGCCGTGTCAAAAAAAAAAAAAAAAAAAAAGAATAATGGAAAAAATATATACACGTATATGTTGTACATACCGTCGTTGCTCGATCTATATTTTCGCGCACATTATTCGTAATAAAAATAAACGACGAACGCAATTTTTGACCGCGCGAAGAGAATCACGCTGAACCAGTACGTACTTCGCGTAAATCGAGGAACGACTGTAATATAGAGTATCGTTACATACACTTTGATATATTTAAGTAACGATAGTAACGTGTACAAGGAAAATACTCTAAATTAGTAGAAAAGGTAGTATTTTTAAAAATTTATCGAATACGATCGTATTCTACTGTACGCGTCTACGGTTAGCGAATTTTTCTTGTACATCGATTTTACGATAATGTAGATAGGCAAGAAACGTGAAAATCTGGCACGCTTCGTCATGTATGCTTCCATCGTTTGCGCAGGAATAAACAAATCGCAGACAGCGGATATGTACGCGCCATCGACCGTGAACGGAGACACCATGACCGGCGAGTTAAGTTCAGTCTCGGACGAGAAGAGCGACGTTAACTTCGACACTAATGATTACGTGGTCAGTGCGATCAGTCAGTATGTTCTTAGTAACAAGTAATGCCGGAGGGTAGGTTTGAGTTCTATTAACACATTTCTGTTCCGTTTTGCTTCCGTTTAGACCCCCTTTCCGCTTCTGTTCTCTCACGCTCCCGTCTCTTTTTATTTTTTATTCGACGCAGAGAATATTCTACCTTCCGATCGCAATTCTCGAACTTCTTCATCTCCTCGTTCTACTTTCGGTACATTTTGTTTTCAATTTCACACTTCACTTTGCGCCCCTCGACGAGGGAAACGTTTCGTTTCGAAGCTTCGCCTGCAGTAGTTACACCCTCTTCCGTATGCGTGCTCTATCGACATTTTCGACCCTTTCTTTCACACTTAATCATTTTGATACGAGAAATCTTACTTCGTTTCTTACAGTAGGTACCCTTAAGTATAAGCAGGTTTCGGGGTGGACGTTTAGAACTAGTTTCCGTGCGCATAAACACACCGAGAATTCTCGTAATGTATCAGAACGTGTCTTAATAAACGCCGAGACGAAGTGTCGTTTTAATTGGCAATTAACCAAGGCTGGTAACGTACTTACATCTCACGCTGATACGCTACGACAAATGTGTTTCTGTCCGTCCGATCAACTTGGTAGACGCAACTAGAAATACGTTAGCTACGGACGTGTTACGATGTATAACGCGACGCTTCCTCTCTATGTAACGCAACAGGACGAGGGACGAAAGACAGCGGCTAGCACGTATTTGATAGATCAAACTATACAAGATTATGGGAAAGGGAACATGGAAATGCAGGTACACCATCAGGGCACCCTTGGTCGTCGTGGCAATCACATTCAGCCGCCGATCAGCATGGATTCACCGCCGCAGAGAACGACGGCCAGCGGAACGCTTTCTGGTACGTCGACCCGCGTTAAATACGCAAAACTACACCAAATTACTCGTAGAACGTAGAAGAAACGAACGTAACCTTCTTTTCCCCCTTCCCTTCGTTACAGTCTCGAAATCGAGCTACATCGGGAACCCCAGCCCAGCGCCGCCGAACGACGTCAACTTCTACAGCGTGGAGATCGACAATGGCCGGTACATGGGCTACGAGACGAACCACAGCCCGATTCCGGTGTGCGGCGAGCCAGGCACGGGCAGCTACTACCCATCGATGAGCCCAACTGGGCACATGATGTCCGGTCACGTAACCAGCGGGACGGGCACGCTTACGCGCAGCAGAACTCTCCCGCGTCCGGTCCCGCCACCGGATGTCACCGTGATGACCGCTGGCTCGAAGTCACCGATACCGCCATCGGTACCACCGCCGCCAGCCACGTTCGCTCGCTCCGTTTCGAGCAACGCGCACGCCCACGGCCACCCGTTGTCCACGTTCACCCCGACGCCGGCCTATTCCGACATCGACGGCCATCTTGTCTGAGGATCACCGATATTCGGCCCCAGTTCGGTGCGCGGCAAGTACCGCGCCGTTCCGAGGGACGAGACTATCACCGTGACCGAAAGGACCACCCGGCTCTAATACACGTACGGCTGTGGCCGTGGCCGTCGACCTAAGCAACTTCGTCACGGATACTCGAACCACGTTCGTTCGCGACGTCTCGTAGCGTGGTACGGACGGCGATCGGTACGCGGTAATCGTGCGAGGGACGCGTGTCGCGGCGACGATCGCGACAAGTTTTGTGTGGGTGCTCCGACGACCTTCTACGTACATACATACATACATATTATCCTCTTTGAACACGAAAGAAAGTAACGGAAGCGTGTAAATAGAGAGGGAGAGAGAGAGAGAGAGAGAGAGTGTGAGTGAAAGAGAGAGAGAGAGAGAGAGAGAGAGAGAAAGAGAGACCGATGTCGCGGTTTCTAAATGTAATTTTTAAGAATCGTGCGGTAACGTGGTTACAAAAAGCAGTACGCATTCCTTACCTTTGCTGGTTTCGTTGGTTTTCCACGGTTAATAGGTACGCCTACGTACCTCGACCTTGGATCGTATAGTTACGTTTTTCGCATATCACACGTCACCAGGAAGAACAATCGACGCCCTGTGGGACCGACTCGGAAGAGATCTTCGCGACGTCACGGTTAGCACGCGGCCAGTGCGATTCTTTCGTTTCGTTCACCTTTTTCCGTTCGTTGGAAGAGGTCTTTCGTCGCGCTTGGTTGCGCAGTTTTTATTGCTTCGCGACGACACTACATAGCGACACGGGGAACGCTCGTGAAATCGTGTGATCCACGTGTGCGAACTTGACGGAGAACGACGAATTCGTGGACGAAGGAGACTCGTCCGAGGCGCCTCTGTGCCTGAAATACCTCCGATAGACTCTGAGATGCCTCTGTACGCTACGAACTGCACGATCGCGACCACGACGAGTCGCGATCGACTCACCATCAACCGACAAGCTCATACGATCCAACAGGAAATTAGGTTTATGTCAATTTCGAGGAGAAGATGTAATAACGAAACGAAATATCAGGGAAACTCGCGGGCCGTAACGATATATAACGATTTTTCTATTCTTCGTTGCGGGATGCGTTATCTTCTACAGAATACTTCTATATATTGTATACAATCGGTTTCGTTTTTGTATGTTTTTTAATAACGAAGGTAGTATAATACGCGTTACCTGTCGGTAAGGTATCTTTCGATGGCGCTTTTGAAAGTAATCTCGATGCATCAATCACTGGGGCCCTACGTGCCGTCACTGAACAGTCTTCTGTTCTTTGTATCATCGAGAAGCCGCAGAATTCGCGTGTTCAGTCCGTTCTGTTTCCCGTGAATACGTACGTACGACCGTCCATGGTTTCGTTTCGAAATTCATAGCTGGCAAATCGCATCGGCTGGTAGATTTTTCTTTGAAATTCCGAAGAGGAAGCGAGACAATCGTTTTACAGTGTGCAGTGTTCCAACTGATTTCCTTCTTCCCTTTCACCCTTGCTCACATTAAAAGACTCGTTCTGCGCGTTAGATTGAACGGATCTTACACGAAGAGAGAAGAGGAAAACAGAGAGAATCGAGTAGCCTTCTGATCTAGACGGTCGATGGATCGAAACGCGAGGAACGAACTGCTCGATGGGTGTTGAAACACTGGGCCACGTTTTGGTAAACGAATCGCGCGCGCGACGTACAAGTGATTCCGCTTCGGTCTTCTCGAGCTTACTATACTTTGCAAGATCGATACGTTCGATGCATCAGAGACGCGGTTCGCGCGCTCGTTCGAACAATGGACTCGACTCGAAATTTACGAAAAACGTATCGCAAGCTTTTCCGTCTGATGAGTTGTAACTTGCCCTCTTTTACGAACGTTATCGAATCGTGGCTATACTTTTTTACGCGTAGAATACAGTTTTTCACTGCCAAATCCTAAAGTCAATACCGAGACGAATAGTTTAATTGGTTACATCCTTGTATGAACGCGTTCGCGCGCCATTGTCACGGTGGTCTGGCGTGAACCAAAATGGCGCGCGCCATGGAACGTACAGCGCATCGATTCTCTATTTTCTAAGTGCGGCGAGGATCTGCTTTTTCGTTCGACCCTGAGAGCAATCGATATTCCCTCGAACGAGATTCGGTTATCAGACTCGATACGTTGCAATTATACAGCGCAAACGCGAACGATTAAGAACGAAATCACGACTAGAGTTAGGAGAATATCTATAGGGTAAACGGTTTTCACGTGACGTCCAATCAGTGCTGATTTTGTTTCCTACCGTTTATGTACAGTTTTGTTACTTCGATCAACAAAATCGGCACGCGAGTAGCGAGTAAATGATTTCTAACGATTTATTATCACGCGGTACGGTCGGTGGTATTTGCGACTGAATTTACAAAAGGATATGCCAAATATTTACAAATATTGTCAATTGACGACTAACGATCGTATTTGTAGAGATTAGCTAGTAAGTGATCTTTTTTTTTTTTCTTTTTTAATCGCGACGTTACGACGCGAAACTTCACTGCCTAATTTCGATTTCTGTGCCGCGAACACTAACCTTTTACACTTTATTGATGTAAGGCTTATCATCACGTGAAAACGGTTGTCTTGTTATTTAAAAAAAGAGACGGGAGGAAAAGGAGTAACACTCGCTATACGTATTTTCCTAAGAGGACGTTAGCTTCGATCTACACGTATGTTCCAGCTAAACGGAACACGAGAGTTTAATGTCGCAACGAGGCGACGCGATATTAGAGACGGAATCGTGGCGACGCGAATGTAACACAACATAATCAGCGAAATCTACGTGTAAAATAGAAACGTCAAAAAGAGAGAAACGATGAGGTAGAGGAAAAGAGACGGACAGACCGACAGAGAAACGAAGGAAGTAAAAGCGAGTGTCTTGGAGTAGTGATATCTTCAAAAAAGACAATAGTACATAAGTTTAATTATACGAGTATGAGTTTAGTTAAGAGGTAAACTATTTCCCTGGCACAGCCAAGTTAGAAGTCGCATTCTCGCATAAAATGGGGTCTTTATGCGAAGTGAAACGAGGAAATAATAAGACAGGAAACGTAGTTCAACTAAATGTTTATACATATATATTTTTGCATTTATTTCCATTAAAGAAATTGATTATCCTTGTAAATAGTTGCGGTATGTCTCAGCGTTTCACACACTCCGGAAACAAAAAAACCAAGTAATTAAAAAAGAGAAAAATGAACAAAAAAAATGGATCATATGAGGGTCTCACTTTACCTAAGCTATAATGAAGTATTGTATAGGGTTATTACGCGCTAGGCCACGTATTATATCTGAACGAGGAGGAAGACGAAACGTTGGGGTAGGGGGGGGGGGGGATTATTCCAGTTATCGGATGAGACGACGTCTTTCCGTTTATCGAAAGCCTAAGTAGTCGACATATATTTTTGAAAACGAGAACAGTTACAAAAAAAGAAAAGAAAAGAAAAACACCGCATATGTTTGGCCTATCGCAAAGGGGGTGGACGCGCCCCCGGACGCATATGGAAATTAGAGAAACCGCACTAGAGATCAGTCGACGGCCGGTAAAGTTTCGTTCAATTTCCACGAGTAGTCGATACGCGCCCAATCGGGATTTCTTCCAAACGAGTTCGAGCATACATTCGAATCGATGTCCGCTGCGTCATACGTGTTGTATGTACGATCGCCGAGAGATTACTTTGAGGAATCCACACGCATGTCCCCGGTAACTGTCGTTCCGCTTCTAATTTGGCTCGCGTATCGTATGGGCGTAAGTTAAGCAGCGCGTAACAAGTAAGATCGCTCGAGAGAGATCGCGGAGAGCAGCGAGCAATCGCGCTCGTCGCGCGAGTTCTTCGATCCGCTTCGCGGCGCGAGCGACCAGCGTTCGACGATCGATCGCATTCTACGCTATTTTCGCTCTCCTGTTCTGTCGCGATCGTCGATCGAACCGTCGATTCGGCCGCGAACCGATCGGACAATCGACACGGAAGGAGAGCGAACGGGTGAGCTTGCACACGCGGCGAAAGGAAAGCGAAAGGAACCGGAAGGGTGTCGTTCCACGAGATCGAGATCGATATCGTACACTTTTCCGCGCCGTTCTCGTGTGTGTGTGTCTGTGTGTGTGTTTTAATGCTTTGAGAACCGTTTGAAAGTCTCACACGAACGTAAAACGTTTTTCGTAGCATGCGCTATTGTTATTTTATTGACCGAGGGTGGACACTGATTTGTTACGGTAGATTCTACGAAGCTTAAAAGAAAATAAGAAAAAAAAATAATATGAAAACGTGTATTGTTAACCGCTGCTGTTGTGTACGGAGCCGCATCGTTCGGCTTAGACTGATGATAAAAAAAAAAATTCACGTATGCTCAATTAGAGAACATGTTTGCGCATAATTAAGAATTCTATTTACATATACATGTTTTATATTTGTAATTAACGAAAATCATCTATACTTAATACTACCTGATATTATTAGATTATGTAATCTCCAAAGTATTTGCTCATCAAAGTGCTAGGCATGTTAGACGGACCGATATTCGTCCAAAATGGTACCTTGGAGATGGACATACCATCTAACAGTACGATATTTGATATTTTACACAATAATTAATAATTCCGTTGATTATTCTAAGACATAGTCAATCCTAATTATACAATCATTAAGATACGAAGATATATATATATATATATAAATATAAATTAACCGTTTTACATGTATATAATGTACATATACGAAACTTAGATAGAAGAAAAAAAGAATGAAAAAGAAATGAGATACATAACGAATTAATATCAAATTTAAGGAAAACGATCGAGAGCTTTCGTAAATAGGTAAATGTTCGTATCAACTTTTGATGTTTTTTCTTCGTATTCGTTTTTTTTCTATTCTTTCCTCTTTTAAAGAGAACACGAGCGTCTGAGAGGGCAAAGGACGATTCTCTCGTCAACGATGCTATTGCGAATCGTACGCGTGTCGTTTCGTTTCGTATGCGTGGGCGTTGCGCGAAGAGAAAATGGCGGAGGAGAGACGACGCGAGCGTAGCGACGAGAACTCGCAAAGTTTATGATAAATCGCCGAAAGTGACGTGACGAATTTTACCGTAACGAACTTATCCGTTCCAAAATTACCATTTCCACACAAGAGGCGAAGACTGGTTAGAAACGCGCGAGTCGTTTTAATCGTTTCTCAGTGCCGTTCGAGCGACTCGACTTTTATATTGGATTCCGATTTCCCGTTCGACGGAACGGAACTGGAGAGCCCTCGATTCACTGTCGTACATATTCTTTGATCTCGATAATCGATTGTTGCGTTTCGCTGCGAGCCGACAGGCGAGAAATCTTCCGCTCGAGCCAGGAAACGAGCGCGCGCTTTCAGAGACTCTCGAAAGTAATTTCTCCGAAATTCGTAATCGAATCCACGCGACGATTATCCTTGGTTTTCCTCCGTTCAGACGAAATTATAAGAGTCTTCAGACGAAATCGGAGAGTCTCGAGGCAGACGGATTTCTCGCGCGTCAAACGAGGAGAGAACCGAACAAATTCATCGCGTATATCGAGCGATACAGGTAAACGATGTAAATCGTAAATCGTTAAGCGTATCATCGGATATATGTTGCTTCCGTTTGTGTGCCAAGAAAGAAAAAAAAAAAAAAAAACACGTCGACATTCTTGATGTATAAATATAACGAAACATAGCGAGAGGAACGATATTAACTGTTATCCTGGCCGCCGTTACGGCTAAATTTTTTCCGATCGGAATTTACGATGCAATCTAATTCTTTGGAGCAATCATCGCTGTTCAATGAGTACAACCGATAAAAGTTACTGAAGCGGAGATGGGAGCTCTCCTAAGAGATGCGAGGAGGCGAAAAGTAGAGGGGTTGGACGCGGGGTGCGAGACAGATTGGGGGAGAGAACCGTGTAATATAAACTAAGGTACCGAGCACTTGGTATGCATTAATTACTTGTATATATACATAGTATTTTTACATTCTAATTCTAAATTACATTTCCAATTCTAAATGGTATAAACATTACTCTGTGAGCTTCGCTTGTCGTCTGTGTCGAATCATCGACGAGCGTTTCACTGGCGTTCGGACCGTTTCCGGTAAAAATGGCCAGGGTAGCGTCTCCGTCGCGCAAAGGGGCGATGCTCGGCGAACGTAATCCCATTTCTTGTGCCCGTTTCACTGCACCTTCTGCACAAGATTCAATAATACACGCCTCGTGCCTTCATCGCACTTAAATTATAGTAGACTGCGTATAAGATTATGGTCGCGTGTACCGGTGTCCCGCGACACGTGCTCGACTATTCGTGAGAATGAAGACGCGCCGCCAAGCTCTGACGGGCCTCTGTCTGGCCGTCTTGTTACAAAATGGCATTTCGTTCAACAACGGGGATATTATTTGTCGAAATTCGCATCTACGTAACGTTCAATTTTCACTGTTCACCTCCCACGAATGGTTAAACGGCTGAATACACCTGGCGCGCAACAAATCGGAGCGACGAAAAGGTGTATTTCGTTGTGTATACACGCGTACGTGGTGTCAAGGGATATTCGACGGTTCGCGTACGCGATTTAATCTCTACTTAAACTATGCTTGCGCACGTAGCGAGTGCAAATCGTACCTGATCCTCGAATATCGTTGCCACGACGTACGAGACGCGAAGAGTTCGATGATCTTCGCGCGCATCGTTGGTCGTTAGCACGTAAAATCGACAATGTCGCCCCGGTATGGCTTAACATCGTTCAGTTTCGTATCTCACGCGTGAAACTCTTCGCCGCAATTCGACGTGTCGATTATCGTTTTTCGCCGTTCGTTTCACACCGCATAGAGACAGAGCGAAGCTCAACGTACTAGTCCTTACTTTAAAACCAAAGTAAAGAGAGAAAAAAAAAAACATTGTGTAGCTCTTAAGAATCTCCATTACGTATTCACACCTGTGTGTCTATACAGAAGACATAATTATAATTAAATAATTCAATCATCGTAAATTTAGGTAAACACGACTAACCGATAAGCGACTAGATAAAGAGGAAGAGAAACAATGGATAAGCCACACGTTAAAGTGTATCGTTTTATTATATTTTAATTCATTTTTTACTACACGATTAACATTTTATCTAGCAACTTTCGTCGGCTAGGGATGTAAATTCTGTATCTGTACATTGTTTTCCTATTTCAACTATTAAAAGTGATCGTCAACTTAAACTTTGCGTTTCATTTCCGCGATCTCGTCGGGTGAAACGATAAAAGGATAAACCCGATCTCCTTCGCAGCACCTTGGGCTCGTTTCTTGGAAAAAGGATCTCACGTCATGGGCGTATAAAAGACGAACGAATACAAGATATGCGTGTTGTATTTTCAGCGTGCTACCTAACGTTTAATACAAAAGTTGTCCGCGGGTAAATCGCGACAAAGAAGGTAAGACTTACAAATTACGTTTCGACTAGAACTTCCCTGCTCTTCCAACGATAACACTCTCGAATTCGAGTTTACTCTTTGCTCGATTCGTGCCTCCTTCGCGAGGCGTCGTTGTATCTTCGATATTACAAACTTAGTTTCATATTTATTTCTCTCGCACACATTTACTCGTAACGTCTCTGTTCTCGCGTGGAACCACTTGACGCGAAGTCACATTGGAGAACAGTTCACAGTTGTATTTCCGAGTGCGACTCGAAATAAGCGAATTGCCGTTGCGACTGCTGGTTCGTCGGTCGAGCAGCCTCGTTCCGGAAGCTGGCGCTTCTTGCTGGCGCGGCGTGGTTTCCGTTCGTTTTACGTCGCACGCTGATGTAGGTGGTGCACGTGTTCATACGTCGCAGGACAGAGTGGCTTGAACCGTTCGCGCCTGAAATGCAATTCAAAAAATCTCATTGTCGTTGAAATGGGCCGTTAAAAACTTTTTCACACCTGTAAAAGACAAAAATCCGTCGTCAGAATCCGGGGGAGGAAGGTAAGCCGAGGAATTTCGCTGGCTATCGCGCGCGAGACGCCTTCTAAGGCGTCGGCCCATAGAATCGTGGTAACGAGAGAAGCTCGAAAGAGTCGCGAAGTTCGATGGCGTCGTAAATTACCTGTTAAAGGAATGCCTATCGCGCTGGTGTTACAGTTATTACGCTGTCTGTCTCTGCGAAGAATCCCGTGTATTCCAGGCAGGCATCCGATCACGGTTATGAAACCAGCTCGAAATCTCGCGTTCATCCAGCAATAAATTACTGGATTGTAACAGGAGTGCGACATGGCCAGCCAATGGAGAACCATCCATACGAAGGGAAGTCCCGTCCAGTATCCGAGATTGTCGTTGTTATCCACTAGCAGCTAAAAATGTAAAGCGATATCGTCTAGTCAGTCGCCATCTCGTTCAATTTTGGGATGAAACGAGGAATATTATACGAAAGTGTTAACTAAAATTACTAAACAGATTGGAGTACATTCTGTTCCTTTGGAACGCGACACTTACGTTCAGTATATTCAATGGAAGCCAACAAATGGTAAACACTATTACCACTGTCATCATCATCTTCACCATCTGAAACAGAAGACGGACTTTTATTAGAACTTTCTATCAGAGCAGTGTTTCCCAAACTTTTCTCACTTTTTAAGGGTAAATTTCGGTTTTCAGTTATAATTGAACTGAGTTTCATAATTTTTTTACGAAACACTTAGCAATCGTTTGTGGAACTCAGTTTGGAAAACGTTTGGTAACGTGTTTTACGATACTGAGAACGCAGTGCCATTCAAGTCGCGAGAAGAACGCGATCGACTGAAATTTCGTTGAAACGCGAATCGGGAACTAGTTTTCGTTAGGACAAATGCATAGCTGTTACCGTCATTGACCTGGCGCAGGCTTATTTCACTGCCCCGCCAGCAAATGCGCGTGGCATTGCAGGTTACCAGAAATAACGACATCGTTTCCACGGGGAAATTTCCATCCGTGATGAATTACCTTCCGACTTACTCGTACGCGTTTCACGCGAGCCAATCAGTTCGGAAATTAAATGTAAAACGCTCCCTTCTCGTTTTCCAATCAAACGACGCAGCAAATGTTCGCGTAAATTGCGTGTGGATTTATAAGCCAGCGAAAAAAGGAACCGAGGGAAACGTTTCTCGTTCTGGTACACGTTTGTCGTAAATCTATTTTCACCAACTCGTAGTCGTAACTTGTATCGGAAGATTTCGCTGAAATTTCTACTGCTTTTGGCAGCGGCTGCACTTGTAATGGGAAACGTGTCGGCTGATAAATCGTCAGTACTTCGCGTAAACTATCTCGCGAGCAGTTTTAACAGGGCAGTTCTTTCAGAAGTATGTCAGATATCTTAAAGACCATATTTCACTGGTCTTCGACGGCAAATAGAATCAGCAAACGATACATCGTCTATTTTAGTTAAATAACATTTATGATGTAAAGTGAAACACTTTGCATATCTAGTCGATTTTCAGCGATGCGTTTCCATAACATTGGTGTTACTTCTGTTTCGTAGTGAAATCGAGATAGCCTCGTCGAGATAGAGTAGACAAAATGGTCGCTATAAGAGCGATCGAACGAATCGAAACGATTTTCGAACCGCTCGATCCCAGAATGTTGGACAAAGCAAAAAAAAATCGCTTGTTGTTTTCAAAGAAGCATTCCTATCCTGTACTATTACCCGGAAACGTCAAAAATAAATTATACGCTTAAAGATACGTACTATTACGTCGTACTTACGATATTACGCGTTTTACTTATCATTTTACTTGTTTTTCTACTAAACATTCTTCCACAATTTTACCTACGTCTTTTCTTATCTGTCTTGCAACATTTTCTGCTTTTTGATCTTCAATATTTATATCTTCCGGTTCCGGCGGGAAGTTGTTGTTTACTTTGATTTATTTCTCGCTTCTCGAAGATCTTCGAGGGACGAGTAAAGCATAATTTTATTAGACGAATTTATCTTCGACAAAATTTTGGATATCGATACCAAAAGTATCAATATGGTACGCGACTTTGCGTAATAAATTCAAAGATACCTACAGCACATCAAATTCAGAACTTAATTAGAAAACAGACCAACGATCCTTTGCCAAAAATAGAGATTCATCGTTATAATTGTAGCGATCATCGTAATTGCGTCACACCCTATGTGAAAACACTTGACCCTCAGTCATGCGAAAAGATATCTGCGACAACAAACATCTGCTTCGCACTGCGAACTTCCTTTTCGTCTTCGAGAGTCAAGACGGACGTTTTGGTAATTTCCTCTCTCCTTTTCGTCAAATCGAATTTAGGGGGTGTAAAATAAACGATGAAAGGCTGGGAAGAGAGTCAGTTTCTATCCAAATTCGCGTGTTAATCAAGTTCCACGATGAAACAAAGCGTCGCGAATGAATTCTGATCAATTGTACAGATAATGAATACCTTTCTTAGGATAATCGAACGGCTAAAGTACTGCTGTACACTGTATCGATATTTACATTCGACGATAATAACCAGTAATCTATGACTCATAATTGTTCTGCATTGTTTTTACGTACGTTTCTCAGATTACTAATATGCTTTTTGCACAATTCAACAGGGAATATATTTATTACCGCACCAATACGTTAATGATTTGGTAATTGTAGAACCATTTAAAACATTACCATACTGTTACGATATATCTTTATCGTAACAATGTAAGGTATAAAACTCGTGCAAGGCACCTACTATATATATATGGTAGACGTCAATTGGACAAGTCATTGCTTACATTTTCCACAGCTCTGAACTACGTTAGGTAAGTGTTCTTAGTATTTTAATAAACCTGAAGAAGTGTAGAACGTTCAACGCACAGTTCGATACAAGGAAGAAAAAAAAGTTCGCTGCGCGAAGGTAGACAATAATTTTATCCATCCACATTGTCAGGACCATTCCTTGGTACCCTTTTCGGTTAGTTTGCTTAATATTAGGACTCTCTAATTTATGATCAGTCCCTGGAATTTCAACGGTCTTTAATAAATTGTCGCCAGTCGCGTAATGAACGTAGAGCTTTCATTTTCGTTGTAATATCAACCCTTCATCGCATTCCTCCGTTTTCATTCGCGCGACGACACTCGCACGATGCCTCGCGCGTTGACTAATGAAAACAGAGCATCGCGAGCAGTTTACACGAAGTTAAATTCGAGATTACTCGATCGAACGATTCAACGTTCGACAAGAAAACGCGTTAAGCTCTCATCTTTCACTCAGCGAACAAGCAAGCATCGCGAGTAGTTTGCGTAAAGGTAAATACGAAATTACTCGATCGAACGATTCAATGTTCGACAAGAAAACGCGTTAAGCTCTCATCTTTCACTCAGCGAACAAGCAAGCATCGCGAGTAGTTTGCGTAAAGGTAAATACGAAATTACTCGATCGAACGATTCAATTTGCAAGAAGAAAACGCGTTAAGTTCTCATCTCTCCCCTGGTGAACAAGCCATACAGAAGAGCCGATCTGTAACGGCGCTTTTACCAGGATTTTCTTTTACGACAAGTTTACGAGCCGCCCCGAGACGTTGCATTGAAACCATTCACCTGTTTACCCCGCTACCTTTGATAGATAATTCTCTGGTTGGATTTTTATAACGTTGCGATGCCATAAGCCCAGCGTCCTTCACGGCGCGCTGTTCATTTTACGCGATTCCACGTCGTAAGCTTTCAGTTCGAATCGCCGCGGAACTTGGACGTCGTATAAATCTAAGGGCGAACGCGCGATCGGCCAATTCTTTCGCGAACTCGTAAAAAGTTTCTCGTTCGTCGATTCTTGGATCGAGACGAAAACTCTCGAGCACTTGCTCCACCAGCGTTTCACGTTGTTTGCAAAACTAACGGTGTTTATCCACGCGTTGTTTCGAATTGCTTTTTCGCGCAGAACTGCGGCCAGTTTGCTCGATCGATCGCCAAAGCGAGAAAAAAGCTTCGCGGAGAAAGTTTTCCTGCGGTTAACGCACGCGTCTTGGATTCGTTACGCGCGAAAAAAAAATTGGTAAACCCATAAATATGTCGGATACCATCGGAAAAGTTGATATACGATACACCGTTGGAAAAGTCGGGCACGTGCTTCGCGTGAAAGGAAATTATCTGTCATCTTTAATATAACAGGGAGGTAAACGAGCTTCTCTTATCAGACAAACAATAAGTTCGACTGATATTCTGTCCTCCCTTTTATTGCGAACGTGCACGCACTGTATATTACAAGATTTTTAGGGTACTCTCTCGCGAATTTCAGATCGAAGAGGAACACCTTGAAATTTCCTCCAGAGCAACACCTCCAGCATGGATAAGCGTGGTTATCTTTACGTTTTCCTACTTTCAATCAGCTGTCTGTTACATGGTAAGTTGTTAAAGGACTTTAAATGCTTTAAATAATGAAAATTATTGTTCTAAATAACAATACTATCAGAAATCTGAAGCTTTAATTATCACCATTGCCTCCTTTTCTTTGGAACAGCATTTAGTATTGTTATTTAGAACGATAATAGAATTTATAATAATAATTTTCATTATTCGACGATAGTGATTTGACCAAGTCCACTTTATTCGCAGATGTTACGAGCGCAGATCTAACGGCGAATATCTTCCTACGTTTGTTTCA
This sequence comes from Xylocopa violacea, assembly GCA_963969225.1. Taxonomy (NCBI): domain Eukaryota; kingdom Metazoa; phylum Arthropoda; class Insecta; order Hymenoptera; family Apidae; genus Xylocopa; species Xylocopa violacea. The sequence goes on from CAXAJV010000002.1 coordinate 42,254,898, forward strand.
TAGGTAATAACTTTTCTACTATACGCTGGTACGCAATTTAAGTTGTTGATCACAGGATTATTTACTTTTAGGGACGGAACTTACCAGGACGTGAACGTAAGGAACGCGAGTCAGTTGGTTCCTAAATTAGATAAAAACGAAAAGACAGTAATTTTTGTTCATGGCTTTTCAGAAAACGTAAACTTCAAAGATGTACAAATGACAAAAGACGGTAAGTTTCGACGCGAACGATATTACATATTAACAACTGCTCGTATCCAGTTTCGTTAACGAAGCTATCAAAGTCGCGTTACACTCGAAGCAATTCGTGGATCTAGTTTCCCGTGAAATTGCTCCCCAACCAGTCATAAAGTTTCGCGTATGAATTATTCTATTGTTTCGATCAACGAAACAAATGAACGCGATTCTGTGTCTCGCCTGTGTTACTCTCGTACCTTAATCGATCTCTGGTAATTCCTCGAACAAATTGCGTTGCTAAAACGTCCGACGCGTTTCGAAGTTCAAAAGAGTGTCTCGAGAAGTTGCGCGAGTTTCTTTAAGTAGAAAGTTGCAGCACCAATCGCAATCCTTTTTGCGGTGTTTTCGAACGACTGTTCGCGAGCGATCGGTGTCGTCTTTGTTCGTCCAATTTTTTCTTAAGCGTGAAACAAGCGACACTTTGAACCACCTTGCCTGGCCAGAAAACTTTCGAACTCGAGCGTTTATTTCGCAGTGTATTTGAAGTACACGAAACAGAACTTCCTCGCGTTGGACTATCGAGATGTCAGCCAACAGAATTACTTCACCAGCGTGGACTTATACCGGCAGGTTGGCGAACTTCTGGCCAAAGGTGTGAACGAAATGATGAGCTCTGGCATCAGTTCAGATAAACTGCATATAATTGGACACTCGCTGGGCAGTCAAGTGGCTGGAATCGCGGGACGCAACACCGCATCAAAGATTTCCAGGATAACAGGTGTCCTTCTTCTTTCTCAACTGTTCCTCTCGCTGTTAATCGACGCAGAGTCTGAATAGGATCCTCTTCCACAGGTTTGGACCCAGCCGGACCATTATTCTACATTTTCAATGAGCACTTGTCCAAAGCCGACGCCCAGTTCGTGGACATCATACACACCGACATGGGCTTTTACGGACTCGCTTTGGATACAGGTCACGTGGATTTCTATCCGAATTTAGGTCACAGACCACAGCCTGGCTGCTCGATCGCATTGACCGAGATACTAAGTTTGTATTTCTGCATTTACAAAATCGATTATTTCATTAATTTCGTATTATCGCGCATAGAACAGTGGTCCGACCCTTTGACTACTCTTGACGTCTAAAGACGCTCAGAGAAATTGCGCTTGCGATACCACTGGCGCCTAAAGGAGCTTAGGACACTTGCAATGCTGTAATGCAGAAATAATCGCAAAGAAAGAAACGAATAATATTGTTTCAGTGTTTGAATACACTGTCAGAAGAAAAGTTCCATTGTTTCTCGGTGCGCATCGCGTCTCAAAGTCTGTCCCGTAGTCAAAGGGTTAATCCATTCGCTGCCAAATTCAGAGCGTTTCGCCCTGGGCGCCAAGATTTTATTTGAAGTTTATACTTCAAAGTACAACTACGAATTACGCTTGCCACGAGGTATCTCGTAGTTGACGGTGAATGGTTTAAAGAGCGTGCTTTAAAACACGGGAATTTGCGATTCTTATCCGAATTTTTCTCCCTCGAGCCTTATTACTGCGCGTTATCGAATAAAACGATACTGGGACGTCTCTCGACTGTGGCTACGAACACTTTCGATCGTTTATCTCGAAGAAGAACCAGGATAGCGCGTTACGATACAAAACGAAGCGGAACATTGCCACGTCTCACATTTTACCTTTTGGCGAAGATTCATTGCTTCTTGTCTGCGCATGTTTCAGATCCCTGCCCTCACGTAAGGTCCTACGAATTCTACGCGGAATCGGTTAAGAACGTGAACGCTTTCATTGGTATCAAGTGCGACGATAGCGAACAGTTCATCACGAGTACCTGCGCGAAGGACGAAACGGCTATAATGGGTTTCGATGTGCCAAGAAATGCGTCAGTACAACTTTCCTCCGTTTAACGAATTAACTTATTATTTATGCTTCGATTTCTGTTAGTTTGCGCACTGGCGTCCGGTTGGTTTGAACGTTATTTTGTTTTTAGGAGAGGCAAATATTACCTCATGACAAATTCAGCGTCTCCATATGGTCTAGGATCCAAAGGAACGGTCTTCCACCTTTTTAACTTAACATTCTAAAACAGTGCGATCCGTTTTAGCCACGTAACTTGGATTTTCATCCCAACTATTGTCCTACTTTATCTCTGTACCAAAGAAACAACGATTACGATGCTTCTATTTTAAGAAATATGGAAAATTATATACGTCTTATTACTTTGATTCGTTGAACTTTGAGCTCTATGATTTGCAATCTTGAGCACAGTTTGTAGAAACAAAGCACAAGTTTCAACAGTTTCAAAATTAATATTATTATTCTCATTTCATTCTTCTACTTTATTATTATTATTCCTTCTCTTTAGCGATGCAGCGCGTGGAAATCGTAGATCAGAAACTGAAACACGAAACGAATATGAAGATATGTGATCGAATTAAAAAGATTATTAGAGATTGCTTGAATACACGCGACGAAACGGTTTTTTCAGTGGTTTTCTGGTAAGTAAAAATGATTGCGCGAGCAACAGAAAAAGAAGATGCAGCGAAGTTAAGCTGATTTTAATGAAATCCCCCCAAGGCCGCGTTCGCCTCAAATAAATTAAATAAGTGCGCGAAACCGTGTAATATTTCAACGATTTTAGAAACTCAAAAGTAAATATGATATCAACGTATTTAAAATAATTCACGATAATAATAAATGAATGAATGATAAAGTTTCTAATTTCCATAGATCAATGAAAAACACCTACGAAAGGAATATATAATCAACCTTCCCCTCGCAATCTTAGAGAAGCATGACTGCGCCTGGTTTGTTTTGACTTTCTGACCATTCGTAATCTACATAGTTTGTACAATAGGAGCGCTTACTTTATTGATTCGCCCTTCCTGTTTAATTAGAAATTCTCTTGCTTGAAATGCGCGAATAGTTTCCCTCTTGCACAGCGTTGCTCGAACAGTTCAGCACGTACACTGTTGCTGATTTATTTAGTTAAGCAGGACATCGTTATTTCGAGCAATTTTCGGGCATTTTTAACCCTTGCGCACCGTTTGGATCAAATTTTGTGAAGATATCTCCAATTTTTTACAAATAATTTACAAATAATTTTGTAAGGACATGTTTAGTCAAACCTTCTAATCTCAAATTTCCTTTGTACACATCCTCTTTCCTCTCTCATACTTTTCTCATCGCGTACTCACTCCATGCAATCTCTTCGCACTTAATACCTTTGCATACATTATTCTTTTTCTTAACTAAAATTAGTTAGTTACTCTTCGTCAACCTTTTCTTCCCCCTATTAGTCGCCTTTTACGACAAGCAGAGGATGCTGTGGGTGCATTCTGATCCCCACCGCACAGAGATGTCGCCATGAACGTCCTCAATGAAAACGCTGATCGACGCTCGCCTCTTTATCAAGAGACGCAAAAGTTCAGCGCAGTGATTATGTGTTCCACGATCACATGAACCCTGCTGGTCAAAATATGCCGCGCACTACAATTTCTTATAAAAATGTTTACTACATTTCACTGTGTCAGTTTTAAAAATCGATCTCGATCAGTCGCGAAACGACGCTAGCAACGCTGGATTTATTACATCGATGGATGCTCCGATGTGTTTCTTTCTCCTCCCTGTTTTAATTGACTCGACACGATCGTTTGACACAAAGTGAGTCGAGCAGCATCCCGCGCGATAATGGTCGCGCAATTAACATTAATTAAAATCGACTCGTCACTGGGAGGACAAGTTGAACGCGCCGCGCCTCGGCGTTGAAACGAACGGCCCTAACAAATTCCATTAGTCTCGTTTTGTTCCGTCACTCGATTAAACCGGAGTACGCGTAAACTCGTTTAAAATAGCTCCTTTGCGCGTAGGTGAACAAAAATGTGAAAATGTCCACTGAATCAGGTTATCCTCCGATCGCTCTGTTCTCCGTTGCCTCTGTGAATAATTTCTCACGTTCCATACACCTTGCAGCCTGGACAATCGCCACTTTTCACCACCCGATCGCGTCCTGTTCGAGGATCAAAAGACTTCCAACGAACACGTTTTGCGCGATAACTTTCGTTTGCTTTCGAAATTGTTATTTGCCTCGAAGTCTGTAAAAATTTGCCGTAATCGGGAACAAAAGCAAAGACTCGGGTTATCCAACGGAAGACAGGAACACTCGCGAGGAAGACTCAGACGAAATTGATCGAGAGCATCGTGCAGATAAGTTGTCGGTTATTTCCACGAGAAATTCCAAGATCCGCTGGCTTCGTAATATCTTACCTTTCTCTTGGACCGCGCCATTCTCTGGTCCCGGACGTTCTCAGCCTCCCCAGGCGGTCTCTTGCCCCACACCATCACGGCGATGCTGGTGTACGTGAACACCAGGACCATTATTGGTATCACGTATTGGAGAACCAATAACGCGATCGAGTAATAATATCTGTAACACAGAGACACGGCCACGGACGCGAAGGCCGTCGAAAATAATTATTACGGGCGATCCTGCGGCCATAATTTCGACTCGCGCGACATCGATAACTCTCGGGAGACTTTCAAGAGGAATTAAAAGGCTCCCCTCGCTGAGAGCTTCTTGGTATCTGAATAAATGGACTTTGTTCTGATTGCGAAGCAGGGTTTTCAGCGAAGAACAGTGGCGACTCGCGTACAGCAACTGTGGAACGACAGTATAATCCTTAAGCTTACTGTTGGGAGCCATTCTCCAGTTTATAAAAAGATGCAGAAATTTTTGCGAGCCGCCACTGAAAAATATCGATCGAGAACGTTTACTTAGTTCTTTGCTTGGACTGTTTTTAGGATTTTCCAATTTTTCCAAGTAAAAGATTTGTTCGCGCTTTATATTATAAATTTACCATAGAAAAGCATAGAAAATTGGGGATTACTCGTCGAACGCAACGAAGGATACGTAAACAATTATAGATAATTACTTTTTCTCCATCGATGGCCAGACTTCCTCGCAAACGTATTGATCGCACTTCTTATACTGCTCGGATGGCTGATAGAGCTTCGAAACCACGGCAATAGGGAGCGATATTACCATAGCAAGCATCCAGACAGCGAAGATTAGAAGCTGAGCTTGTCGCTTACTCAACCTTGGTTTCAGCGGCCACATGATCGCTATGTAACGATCTATACTGATCGCGACGAGCGTGTACGCGCTCACCAACACCGACACCGCCTGGAAATTAATGTTTCCTCGTCAAATACGTCCAATTAGATTCCACTTACTGCTTTGCTGTTGTCACAAATCGTATATACACAATAATAATATTAGTCGACGCAACATATTAAAATCTTCGAAGTCTGCTGCATCCAACCAAGGCTGCGAGGAAGACCTCAGTGGAGCTAAAACAATGAAAACATAATCTCGTTGTGGCAGATAAAGGGAATACGACGATGGCGACCAACGAAAACACGCGAGGAAACAGAAAACAGGTCCTGCAGTTCCGCCTGGAAACCATGCAAAGAGAAACGATCGTCGTAAACGAACATCGCCTTAATAAAACAAGTCTGGGCGATCGTGCACGAAAGACAGAATTTTCCAAAGAAACCACGATGGTCTTCCAGATTTTACGTACTCCAAACGATACGATACATAAACCATAAGACGCGTCGCAGCTATCTTACGTAAAAACTCCATAACGTCTAAACGAATTCTGGTCCTCTCACAAGTACGCGGACCATCGCAGATACTTTACCTTTGCTCGACATGGTCGACCACCCACTTCCTTTTCCACGACACCAATTACGAACAGGCGTCAAGCCGCGGTCACGAAGCGTCATATCTCCCCAATTATACCTGACATCTTTATGGATCAAATCTTCGAGGAGGCTCCAGTTGAACCAACCATCTCAGGTGTAGACACGTGGATGATACCTTCGTAACGCGAAGCCGTACCAGGAACATCCTCGACTATGTCCACAACCTCATCGATTACCTTCGTCTTAACTCCATGCAACTCGTCGCGAAATGGATAGAAATTGACTTGACAACGTTCACGAGCTGCCACAGCAAGACTATCGTGCGATGCTGAAGCCACGAATGCCTCAAATTTCTGATCCTTCCTGTGCCAACGGAAGACGGAAGTGGGATTCACCGCGACAGCCCTAATCGCGAGAAGACGCGGGTAAATCTACGTTGCGAGATGGGACAAGGCGAAACGTTCGTGGACCCAAAGTACTCGCGCGTCTGGTGGAAAACGCGTGCGGTTTTGTACCATGAATCTACAGTGGACAAATGAGACAAATGAGTGAGAGATCGATGCCGCAGCGACCGCATTTTCCAACGAATCGAAACGACGCGGTTCCGCTCTATTACGGCTCCAAATAGCTTCTTGTATCGGTGACTCGCAATCAGCGATCGTTAGTGGGTCGTGAACGAGAAGTCATACTCTCTGGTATTCCAAGTATTAATAGGTGACGCGTAGTACACAGCTATATTTGTCTTTCGCGATCGACACACTTAATTCTGGGAAACATGCTTTTTGCAACGACCACCTGTTCCAGAGCCATGTTCCTCGACATAAAAAGCAATTTGTCTTCGGTCGAGGGGCATTAAACGAGCAAAAATCGTGTCAGGCGTCGAGCGTTTCCCATTGTTCTGGATCGAGCGCGCGCTATTGTCTGGAAATATTTGAATTTCGAAAACGGGTGAAACGACAGCTGGCTCTATCGGTCATAACGGGCCACCTCTTTTGCAGCGACGCGGTTTCCTCGTTCCTGGCGTCGCGTTTCGAATGAGATCGAGGGTCACAGGCTAGTTCGAAGGGTGCGAGCTCAGTTTCGCAAATAGCGCTGCCACTGGTGTTACTATAACGCGATGGAGATAACGGTCACGAGTGGTTTGAATTTCGAACACGAACCTGCAGGATTTTATGTGCACAGTGGCTGAATACGAAATCAATCGCGAAGTCTTCATCGATCTGCGTTGTTTCAACAAACTCTGCTGTGGATCGATCAGGGTTCTCGTGTCTTTCAGACGCGTTAGCCTGATTTATGGGGTCTGCAACTCGAGGGAAAGTACGAACGATCCTTTCCATCCTAAAAATCAATTTTTGTTTTCGATAATCGTAGAGAGATTTGTTTCATCTGCCACGCAAATGATTACGACGCAATGGCTGGGCAGCGACGAGTTACGTCGATCAAGTTTAATACTTCCCGCGCAGGCAATTTATTAAAATGGTTGACGAACGGACCATTCGACCCGTCTAACGCGACTCCGCGTTTGATAAATGACTGGGTCGATATTAAATGGTCAGGCTTGGGGCTAATTCCCGCGCACGGTTGCTTGTTTTTCGATGACCAATCCTCTATACGTCTGCCATTTCCGTTAATAAATTATCCTCGTTCTCGATGACTGAATAATTGCGCCTGTCGATGAGTATTCGCGCGTCTTCGATTCATCATTTTATGGATAACTTGATTCGATTGTTACATATTCCTTAATAATCGACGAAATATCATTATATAATTATAAAGGACATCTTATCATCCGAATAATAAATACCTTCGTCTCTGAAGCTTAAGACGCAACAAGCGAAACGAACAACCGTTTCTCACTTTTGTTTCCTGCACTAAGCCGCAAAACGACAAAAGTTTCGATTCGAAACTACTGGCGAGCACCGAGAAAGCTTTCTATTAAAAGTTCTGTCCGCTCGTGTCGCTACTTTTGCGAGGAAAGTATTATTAAGTTAACTCAATCGAGAAGTCAAAAGCGGCGAACGCGACGACTGCAACGAGAACGCTCGCCACTCGGCAAGTTGTTTAGTGGATTAACGTTCGCAGATTCGTCGGAACGGATGGCAGAAACGGTGACAGTTTCTCTGATCTCGAGACTGAAAGTGTCGTTCAACTTCGCACGCTTTAATTAAATACAGTCGCGTATAATCGATACGCTCGAAGGCGTTGCGTGGAAAGGAGGAAGCAGGCTTGCGATCTTACGAAATACGGTAGCCGTCGAACGCACCTGCAAATAATTGACGGTGGAGCAGAGTTCTGTGCCAAATGGCCAATACTGCAGGATCATCGTGCTGATAGAGCTGGTAGGGACGCAGAAGAGGGCCATTAGAATGTCCCCCACGGCTAGGTTCACGATGAAGAAGTTCGTGACGGTTTTCATCCGAGGGCTGTTGTGAACTACGTAGCAGACCAGCCCGTTTCCGGTTAACGCGACCACGAAGATCACCCCGTACAACGAGCAAATGATGCCACGGTACCAACTCGTCGAGAAGATGCTGTGCATCCCAGCGAGGTAGTCGCAATCCGTCAAGTTCCGTGGTTCGAAGCCCTGCAGGCTCCCTGTCGAGCGGTTCGATTGGTCGTCCATGTTCATCTTTGCCCGCCTTTTCTAAGCATTCTGATCTGAAAACAGACCATTCGAAAGGTTAGACAGTTAGACCAAAAAGTGGACCAAAAATGGACCAGAATGATTTCAGTTTGAAACGGGGATGAAACCTTATCTATTCGTCGAGAAGTGATCATGTCGCGAGTGCATCGTGTATTGCAGGAGTGGACAATCTTTTGCATTCCATGCGTCTATTTTTTTCGCAGACGAGTTCAGATGCGCCATACTACTCAAGTACCTTTCTTAAGTTCACGTTGGGGATGAAAAATAGGGATAGGAGTAGGATCTGTTTTGCTTAGGGGAGGAAAAGGAATAATCGCGCAATTAAATTGATTACTCTCTGTCTCTTATACACGCACACTACTCACATTCTACAATTTTGTAAATTGTCAAAAAAATGGGACGGATCTGTTTTGCTTAGGTGAGGGAAAGGAATAATCGCGCAATTAAATTGATTACTCTCTGTCTCTTATACACGCACACTGTTCACATCCTACAATTTTGTAAATTGTCAAAAGAATGGGACGGATTGACAAGTAAGAAGACTATGTGAATTGAACTGAGAGTACTCAATTGTTGAAAATACAAAGGTGGATTCAGTTATGGCGTCTACTTCCAAAGAATAAGTAGGCGCAAGAATGCAATGCGCCATTTGTAATCCTCCAATACGCCACGGTTTGGCCACTCCAGGTATATTGTTATTCAATTAAACAATACTGTCTGCTTCAAGATACCGATTAAAATAGAATTCAATACAAAAATACGATACAATACTAGTTGCTTATCAAATTTCATTCATACCTCAATTAAAATGAATTAAAATTAATACAATGCAAGATGAATGGACACAGTTGTTGAGTCCGCGGCCATTTCATAACTTCGACGTTAAAGATCGAAGGCTTAAATGTTAATTGAAATGAAATATCTGTTAATATTCCAACTGCATTCCTGTTACGATAGATGAATCGAGAATAAAAAAATAAGCTGACATTTTAATTATTTCGATTAAGCGCTTTAGAAACGTTGTTTCTAATTGAAACTGTCAATTCGTCAATTAACTGAATTAAACGCGAATTAGTTTGTACGCGTGACAAAATTATAAAAATCGCAACACATCTATCGAATTAATTAAATTAATTATCGAATTCGATTGGACTATAATATCGTTCGCTTTGTTGCTTTAAAAGGAATCTGTAACGCTGCAGTGTGATTACAGCTGAAGGTGTGTACGAGCTTTAATCAGCTTTGCTTTCATACGATAGTTATCAATCCAGAAAAAAGAAGTTGCTTTCACACATATACGTTTAATTAAACATGCAAAATCTACCACAAAGTAATAAAAAAAACTAGAACATGACGGTTCGTTAAAAATTCATACGAGAAAACAAATTATTGTACGATAGTTTAATTCATCACGAATTTGCCATTCAAATGCTTTTCAAATCTGTCTATTTGAATTGGAAAACCCTTTGAATGGTCGATAGTGATCAAAATATCGCCAAGCATAACATTAAAAATCATCGCATCCACCATATTCCATTAACTCGTTTATGTTTCGCTTTCCCACAAATAATTTGCTCTCAGCGTTTAATTGCTCGCTGTTAAAACTTGCCCAGATAGATTAGCGTTTCGATTAAACATTCTACTCGTTTCGACGGTCGGAACAAACGTCGTTCGCTTGATTTCGAGAGGGATCGTTTGAGTTTCGATAAATGCGTTGCTTAAAGAGCGTCCAAGCGACTCGTTGACATTTCACGCACGAAAACAACAACGTCTGGACAACAATCCGTTTAATTTCGTTCTTTGCAAGTTGTCACCGCGTTCATTTGTCAGCCTCTTGTTCCGTGGCCGAGTATCGTTCGAAATAAAAATGTGAAAAATCGTTTATTCTCAAATATTAACGGGACGACACGCGACGAGGGAAATGCAGCGAGTTCCCAGCGGGAACGCGACCAGCTGATGCGCGTTACGATATTGGAAGAGGCGAAGGATGAAAAAATAGAAAAAAAAATCTTGATCGGGATTACAGACGTTCGATTTCTACGTATGCGTAGCTTGGTACGTGAAATTTTTACGTTCAAAGTAGATATCGTGGGAAACTGAAATTTTCTAAAAACAGAAAGTTGGTTAAAACGATTTTGAGTCACTTTTACTGTGATCCTAATCGCGTGTCGTCGAAAGGCTCTCAAAGAGACACGGTTTCCCGGGTTTACAGCGAACAATATCAATTATCTCGAATGAAATCTCGAGTCGCCAATCATTTTTATCAATGAAACGCCGCTTTGTCTTTGATCGTTCAGCAGAAGCGGATTTCATCGCTGAATGAATTAAAGGGAGCCGCTAAATAAAGTTTACACGTTCCGTGTGCGCATTTAAATACGGTTAATCTTGCGTTTGACGTGTAAATGTCCGCTCCATTGTAGCCGCGCGTGTCTCATGCGAATCAATGGCGTGTCGCGGACTTCCTCTCGTCCGACGTCCAGGCTTTTTCTTAATGAAAGCGCATCTCGAAAATTAGCGAAAGTAGAATCGAGAGTTCGATCGATGACCCAGATGGTTGGATCGTAATTGAAAGAAACTGTATGCGACGGGTTGATGGTCTCTTTCTTTTCATGAATGCCGACGTTGATGTTCGATGCAGTCGCCTACGTACTCTCGCATAGCGTTTACTAGCTATTGTATCGCGCTATGTTTGATATAGGGACTCCTACGCGAGCTATTTTCAACCAGAATGATTGAATACCGATGCGTCGATACAGATGTAATAGATTCCATCATAGAATTATGTACTTTGCGGAGTGACGGTTGCGGATCGCTTCTGCGCGAAGGAAACATTACTCGAGACACACCTCGCGCGACAGCACACAATGAATAGATCAACGTATGAAACACGAGAGAATAACCATCGAAGAATTGCGAAAGATTCAAAGTGACGTCCCGTGGATAACGCGTCTACTTTCCTTTTTGAATTCCAAATCGACAAATTTCTATTCTTACGCCTCCTTGCGCCGCTTTCCTTTGTTCCTCGCTATTTAGTATTCTTTTGAAAGTCTGATCGAGCGGGAGTAATCCTGGTATATAATTCCATCAAATGTTTATTCGTTCAACAAAAGATTCTTCGCTCGATACGAATAGGAAATCGAAAACGGACGGTTCTTTTTATCGATCCGTCGGCTACGGACGTTTTCATACTTGGATGTCAAGCTTTGGGAGAGAAAGGAGCAAACAATAACCCGAATACTTCGCACGTTAGAATAATATGCGTCAGTCTGGAGATTCCTATTTGCCAACCGGTCAGGAAAATAAAAATATTGTTACTCTGATCGCGAAATTAACTTCAGGACGATGGTTTCCTTTGATGCGCGAGGGCTAATTTATTTCTCCCTTTCATTATGCGTTAAGAGAACTCGTCAGAACTTTCGTGCTCGCGTTCACGGTTCTAAGTTCCATCTGCGAGGTCGAGTAAAAGGCTTGCGAAACAAGCATCCATGTTTGTCTTATTAAAAAGTTTAATGCAAGATTTGAAAAAAGAATTTCCTCCATTTTTTGCGGTCTCTCTTACCTGCTTAATACAAGTTAATCAAATGCTTTCATGTCGGACTGGAAGCTTATTAAGCTGAAGCTGAAGTTCGCGTCCCTTTCTCGCTTGTTTCGACTGCCAGTTGACAGCCGTTCTGTTTCCAGCAAAAATGACACTAACACCCGAAGCCACGAAAACTTTGCTCGCCGTGTTGCGAACGATATCGCGTCGCAGAGGGGCAAATCTGAGGAACATTGGAATCACGCGACACTCCTCATCCATCAGCGTCAGAGCTCAAATCTCAGTTTCGACGACAAGCAGGTACACTGAAAGTAATGCTTCGTTGAAATTCTAGATTTTCCTCTCGGATTCTCCCCCTCGTAATCGTATAACGTAATTATGGAGCTTTCTTCCTCGCTGCGAAGCAGAGAGTTCGCTGAACGACTCGCAAAGTACTTTAAGGCAGTCGCATTTTTGGCTCGACGAAACGAAATCGTTCGATTAACGTTACACGGGAACTAATTTAACGAGTGCTTACACAGTCAGTGAATTGGAAAATAACACGGCTGGTTCGAGGCTGGCGAACAATACTGTCGAAATTCACTCGTAGGAGGTGATCATTATACTCTCTCCGTTACGTGTTCTTACAAATTAACGTACCTGATATGCAACACGTTATTGAGTTCGAACTGTGTTGTGTACAACTGTCAGCGATAGCCCGTTCCCTCCACATTTGTCAATGTCCAATTATTCTGCGTTAATGGCACCGCATCCGTGCTTCGTAACTGCTCTGCAATTACATAAAATAAAACTAACAGATCTGTTTCCCGCTTTAATTCAACAGCGAATTATAACGCATCCACGAACGAACTACGTGATATCATATGCCGCGAAACGATCGCGTTGGAAAATTTAAAGCAGGCCAGCTTCGTTATTCGAGCATAGATTGGACCCGGTTCTCGCAGTCTGTATGTTCAGTAAACGGTCCAAATTGCTGCTCGATAAAACGCGCGAGCCGCGATCGCTAACCGTTTTTAACAGTTATCCACCTATAACTAAGCCTCGATGAAATTGGGAATTTCCCACAAAAGTCGAAAGTTCCAAAATGGACGCATGGAGTATCGATAATATCCATTTGAAGGAATAATATCCCAACGAAGTTCGAACAAGTATTATACGCGTCGTGCAGCAAAGAGCAGAGGTAACTCGAGTTAACCACCGTGCATATTCAAAGCAGACAGGCAACGATTCCCTGTTTGCACATTCGGGAGCGTTCGAGGCAGAAGTCGTTCTCGACGGATCCGAGTTGCTCGCTTCTTGCCCTCGTAACAGCCAGACGGAATCCTTTTACGGACGAAAAGCACCGAAGGAAGCGTTACGCGCGACTATTAGCGGCCTCCGATAGTACTTTCTCATGTTTCCTCTCGCGTTTTCTGCCCACGGATGTTGCGTTTTCTCGTTTTCAACGAATATCATCCATCACGCGCGGTACCCTCCTCTGCGGTTCCCGAATCAACGTGCCAGAAAGTCCTATGACACGCAATACTTCGCCTACCATCTGTACGCCAGCCATTTTTGATCGTACGCTAAGAGATCGAAGCTGACTGCGCGAGTGGGTTGGACAGAATCCAAGGAATCGAGTACAACACTTTTTAAACTCCAAAGAAAGGTTTTATTCGCGAGATTTGTAGTCTAGCGTGAAGTGTTGAATTCTGAATTATGAATATGAAATGACAATGAAAGCTGCTCTGGTTTTTAAGGCCTGCGTTGGATTCTGGGTTCACCAGAGTCGAAGGAATCAAATGCAACGCTTATTGAAGGACTTTAGAGGTTTGTTTAGACGCAAGTTCCACATGCGAGACACAAGTTCCGCTTGAGTAGTCAAAGGTCAAGGATGAGACAGGTTCGAAGTGACGCAAGGAATGTAGTTCAGTTGACAATAATTCCCTACTATTTCAGGTGTTTCATTTGAAATTCACGCGAAATTTACTTGAAAATGTTAGTTGCATGATAATTCCTCGACTGTTACTTGTAAACTCTAAAACAGCTCTAAAACTTTGTTGAAATTTATATTTGCTTCTTTTTCTTATTTAGCGAAGTCGAGTCACGCTCGACAAAGGACCGCAAAGGGTTAACCTTTGCAGTCAAAATTATTCTTCAATTTAATAGCTCAGTCGCCAACAATTCCCTACTATTTCAAGCGTTTCATTTGAAATTCACTTGAAATTTACTTGAAAATGTCAGTTGCATGACAATTCCTCGACTGTTACTTGTAAACTCTAAAACAGCTCTAAAACTTTGTTGCAATTTATATTTGCTTCTTTTTCTTATTTAGCGATGTCGAGTCGCTCGACAAAGGACCGCAAAGGGTTAACCCTTTGCAGTCGGAATTATTCTTCAATTTAGTAGCTCAGTCGCCAACAATTCCCTACTATTTCAAGCGTTTCATTTAAAATTCACTTGAAATTTACTTGAAAATGTCAGTTGCCTGACAATTCCTCGACTGTTACTTGTAAACTCTAAAACAGCTCTAAAACTTTGTTGCAATTTATATTTGCTTCTTTTTCTTATTTAGCGATGTCGAGTCACGCTCGACAAAGGACCGCAAAGGGTTAACCCTTTGCAGTCCGAATTATTTTTGAATTTAGTAGTTCAGTCGCCAACAATTCCCTACTATTTCAAGTGTTTCGTTTGAAATTTACTTGAAAATGTCGTCAATCGCATGACAATTCCTCGACTCTAAAACTTTGCTGCAATTTATATTTGCTTCTTTTTCTTATTTAGCGAAGTCGAGTCACGCTCGACAAAGGACCGCAAAGGGTTAACCTTTGCAGTCGAAATTATTCTTCAATTTAGTAGCTCAGTCGCCAACAATTCCCTACTATTTCAAGCGTTTCATTTGAAATTTATTTCAAATTTACTTGAAAATGTTAATTGCTGAACAATTCCTCGATTGTTACTTGCAAACTCTAAAACAACAATTTATATTTGCTTCTTTTTCTTATTTAGCGATGTCGAGTCGCTCGACAAAGGACCGCAAAGGGTTAAGGTACACGACTGTTTCAGATGAATCGATACTTGCAAAGGATAACGATGATAGCTACGTCCCATAAAATAGCGAGTTGGCATCCAACAAGTCTATACTCTCTCAAAGCACTCGACAGATCGATTCATCGTAGACGCGGATTTAGAGAATCTCATTATACGACGACAATAAAACCGTATTTTCCCTTCACATTATTCTTTCATGCGCGCATACGAGGGCGCGCGTACAATCCAGCAACGATGAACATGGTTTCCCACACGCGCACAATCGAAAGGAGAATTTAAATTACACGGGGTGAGATCGAAGTTTCCAGCAGCGACCGCCAAGAATGGTGATTTTCTCGTGAACTTTATTAATCCGCTTCGGACGAGAGAGGGTTGCGCTGGGATTTATCGCCAGTCCAATATGGATGCCGCAAATTCGGACTTGCTGACCGTCGCGTTAGGATTACAGTTCGACTGTCCGTCGGCAATGACGCCAGCTTTATGGCGAGAGTTTAACTGTGTTCTCAAGTAACTCGATCGAACGTATTCGAGATTACCAGAAACGTGGCGCTTCTGGCGAACGTTTCCAAAAGTCGAAACACGCGATACGTGGAGGAGCTGTTTGTTCATGGCTTTTTCTGCGTTTTTTTTTTTTTATTATCGAAACGCGTGAAACCATCAGTATATTCATCGGATGGGATGAATCGTTCCTCGTAGGAATTTATAGAAAAATGGACCGCGGCTCGGACGAGCGGCGTTTCCAATTTGCATATACGAGGATTGGTTTGCATACGTTCGAGCAGCTAGTGATTGGAATGAAAAATAGGGGAATTTATCTTGGGGCTGAGGGTAGCCATGTTGACGGCCACAATAAAGCGCCATTAGCGCAGGATCTGCCAAAAATTGCCTCTCATCGCTGTTCTCTGCACTTGTTATTATAAAAACAAAAAGAAAGCCTTTTTTTCGTTTATTTAGATTCCATCGAGCGAAACAATTGTGGGGAAATGTAAGAATGAGTGTGTGAATGATTTTATTGCGTGTATCCTTAGTATGTGCGAAAAATAAAAGTAATCGGGAATATTCTCGAATATTGATTATTCGAGAATATTCGAAACTTTGCATAAAAGGCAGAATGTGTGTGCGAATGAGCGAGTATGAGAGTGCTTTGAAAACAAGGGAAAAGAATCTAGAATGTTCAGTCAGAATCAATTTGTGTCTGAATGAAATAATAAAAGTGTTTCTTAAATAATTCCTACACAATTTTTACCAGAAACATTTTGCATCTACGCAAACACCGTTGCACAATTTTCAGCCATCTAAAAATTGTTGATTTCCAAATAATTTCTCTCGTCTATGAAAAACGTCGCTCGAAGTAGCAATGAAAAGAAAAGCGAACTCGATTAGTTTTACTCGATTGCAAACGCAGATTCGCGTTTCTAAATTCGTCCTCCGCGTTTTAATTTGAATTCCGTGGCGACGAAATTCGGAAATCCGATGTCATTGAGGCCAGGGGCGGCTCGAAGGACGAGGTGTCCTACAGTTAACGAGGCAACCAGTCGCCTTTTTATCCCCCAGTCAGTTTTCACGCGCAACACGCTGGACAAAATGTGACACCACGTAATTTAAACAACATCGTCGCCTTTTTGTTGCCACGCGGACCATTTCGTCTTGGAACAGCTGTTTTTGCCAGTTTCGAGCCCAATTTAACAAACCCCCGCTACGCATAACTGCATTTTTTATTCCTCAGCTTATTTCGCAAAGCGATGCGTAGTATATCGTACGCGTTTTATTATCTGGAGAACGTCAAGTGCTTTGCAGTAATTTTTTTCCAATGTATACTCGATGGACTGAAGTACGATTTTCCATGAAAACCTGCGCAAAAGAGTCACTTAAAACGTCGAGCTGCGAGCCCTTGTCCCATAAATCTCCACTCGCGGGATTCCATTCGCAAAATATCGAACGATTTAGTTCGCATTATGAATTTATCAAGCTCACCCTTCAACCCTTTATTCCCGGCGCTGCGCCAAAAAATTGTCCCGATATGTTCGATCGTCAAATTTCCCGTTCGTGCGCCGTCGTGGAAAAGGAAAGCGATTTATCTTGTCGCAGAGCGCGGATCTTTTTCGCGCTTTAAACTCGACACGCTTATTCTAACGACCACGTGGAAAGGGGAGGCAGATGCCCTCTGGACGGATTTTTCTATCGTTAACTCGAGAGTTCTCGCGGAGTTCTCGGGTTCTCTCGCGTTGAAATGTATTCGCGCTCGCCAGGTTTATTTATCCTCCTCGAAACTCATGCGAGATGTCAAGTTTTCGATACTTTCCGCCGTTATAGATTCAACATTCTCGAGAAGTTCTCTCTGCGCGTACGTGTGTACTTTGTTCCCGCGTCTTCGAGTGTTGCAACTTTAAACACGGACACCTCGAGCGCCTAGGCATACGTGCCCTCCATCTTTGAAGGATTTCTCAGGTGGTGTGGCGCCTCTAACGTCGTTACGCCTAGTTTATTTACCAGGTATAACAAAACTTGAACTCACAATCACAAATTCTTATATACTTATATTTGATCGTGTAGGATCTTTCAATTACAGAACGAAATCCTTAAAATTTGTAAGAAATAATCTGTTAGGCTCAGACGAAATCCCACAAGTTGGATGGATGGTTCCGTAGTACACTGGTGGACATAAAAATACTTTATTGGACTACAGACTAAATTCTAACTATCACTATTCTCTAATCGCTCTAGAATCTCTCGCTACTCGCTTTCAACTGGACTCATCCACTCTCAAGATTCACCCTGTTCCCCAAGCATTTCTCATGGTCACGTCCACGCAACCCTTATCATCCTCAGTCACAAGGTCCTGTCGCTCGGTTCCAAACACTCTTCATTCACGCCTCAGCCACTCGAACGCAAGCACTATTTATTTTTCTTCAAACGCTCTTCATTCGCGCCTCAACCTCCCAAACTCGATCGCACGCAATCACTCTATTTATTTTCTTTCGAACATTCTGTCGTCCCAAGTCGCCACGCATATCCATTCGCACGCAATCAAACTTTACACACTCTACAATCGTTAATTTAATCGTTTCAAGTGTAAAGTCCTCGTTTTACTGTGTAAAAGTGTCCAAGTCTGTGTAAGGATCTTGTATACTAATTTGTCCGTCCAAGGATGTGTCCTAAAGTCCTATAATTTAAGTCCCAGAATAGAATTAGGTCGAACGAGAATAATTACAAAGTAATACAACCGGTTTATCGTTAAGCGATCAGAGATTTAGCATCGACCACTCGCGAATTGCAAATTACGTTTCTATTTTTTATCTTATCGCGTAAAATTATTGCGTAAAGCGTGCGCGAGCTCAAGATACTTGCGCGAAAGATAAATTAAAAATGATAATACAAGAAATTTAATATAATTCAGAAACATGTCTTTAAATCCGTCCTCTATTCAAAAGTCGAACGATCATACGTTATAATGTCAGTTTTGACGTTCCTCCTTGCCCAGCTATCATTCCCGTAACTTTATCTTAGTGATCGATGTTCTCTTTCAATACGCATCGTTATCACCGTCGAGGGTGACAAGCTATTTTTTATCCAGAATAATTTTGTAAATTGGATGAAGTGCGACTGAAATACAATGACCTCGTCCAATATCTCAAAATTGACATTAACCATAGAATGATAAGTTTTAAAACAAGTGAAGCGAAGTATCGGTTCGTATCGTTGTGTTGCTTGCTGTAGACAGTGTGTGTGAGAAGACAAGAAAGAAAAGAGAGGGAAGAACACGTTTCATCCTGAGCCTGCTAGTGGACTCATCAGTAAGGGTACCAAAATGGCGGAGTGGCGCCTCAGACGCGGGGATATTAGGGACAAATCGAAGAATTCTATAAAAATGGAGGCGAAAACGAGTGTTCTAGCGGCAGAGGATCGCCACACAAGATTCCCCCTTTCTCTTATATCGTTCCTCCTCACATTAACCATGGGAAGACAAGTTTTAAAACAAGTGAAGCGAAGTACTGCTTCGTATCGTTGTGTTGCTTGCTGCAGAGAGTGTGTATGAAAGGACAGGAAGGAAAAAAGAGGGAAGAACACGTTTCGTCCTGAGCCTGCTAATGGACTCATCAGTAAGGGTACCAAAATGGTGGAATAGCGCCTTAGACGCGGGGATATCAGGGACAAGTCGAAGAATTCTATAAGAATGGAGGCAAAAACGAGTGTTCTAGAGAAAGAGGACCACACAAGATTCCCCCTTTCTCTTATATCGTTTCTCCTCGTACTATTCGCGAACCAATCGTTGCTCTCGCTTCGAGTCTCGTTTCCGCGCGAATCAAATCGAATTAAATCGAATTCATCGGAAGCACACGAGCGATGTTCGATTCCGTGCGTGTTACAGACGGTTTCCGCGTTTTATACGACGCGTTATCCGCGGTTCCGCTGCGTAAACCTCGGCAACGTGGCGGGTATTAACGCGTAACCATAACACTCGAGATATCGCGTGCTCCTAAATTACTCCGCGGGACGTGCAGGATGAACGATCGATATTTGCTAATGGTTCTCAGACTGTAACATTATTCTTGGCGCAATCCGAGCCACTCGCGACTCAGTGTATCTTCGAGGACCGTGTAAGCAAGCCTAAGATCTTGCAGGAGTATCTTATCCAGATGAATGTGCTACGTCCGTGATCCACCTTGCTCGAACAGATGCACGACTCTCTTCCTTGTGGAAGACGCTGTTCTTAAGACGTGAAGTCTCGAAACATCCTACAGGAAATCGAGTGGTCTCGTCGCTAATACCCAAAGCGAATCGTATTTCAGTTGTCAGAGATTTTATTAATTTTCACGAAGGTAGAATTCCGTGCAACGAGCGAGCGTCGCAATTAAAAGTGATCAAACACAGTTTACGCTTCGAAGTATCATAGCAAACAAATAATTGGCGCGGGTACACGCGTGCCTGTGCGCCATTTATCAGGGCAAGTTTGCAATAAACGCACGCGATTCTAATCAATCGCTCCGACACGGTGTATACAGGGGGCACCGTCGATATTTTACAACGAAGCACGCGATGTCTCGTCCGAGGATTTTAACGCAATTACAACGAAAATAACGTCTTGAGTTACATCGAGACACGCTGCTCGGATCTCTCGTCTTGTCGAGCGTTACTCGCGTAGCAAGTTAATAAATCGTGGCGTCAAACGTACTGGGGTGATATTTACGAATGCTCCTGGAAACCTAGACCAAGGTGCTGTTCTATATTTCCATCAGCAGCATAAAATTTCCATCCTTAATCGCCTTCTCAATTGTATGCATGAAATCTGTAAAATTTTATACCGCATTAGTCTGTCGCTTGATATTTAAAAAATTGAAAAACCCCTGCTTTACATTTACAATACAAAGCGTCCCGTCATTGGTCGAAAGACGAATTTACATTTTTCCACCATATTTCTCGAGCGTTGAAACAAATTCTAATCCCCCTTCCATATTTAGCACCAGGTAACTGGCTCTTTTCATTATTCTATCATTTTTAAGAGACGTCAAGCTTCTTCCTGCTCCGCCTTGCCACGCAGCGTCTCCTTCTACGATCGCTCCTTCCATTTGCAAAGAAGTTTCCTTCCTTCGTTGGTTATTATTAATTCTTAAATATTCCAGCCATTTTTCACATCCCTCTGCCGTTACTGGAACCCTCAGAATTACCCAAAACGTCTCCGTGTACGCGAGATGATTCGATTAAAGACTTTCGAAACACCCTCCACGCGTTTTGCACTTGGCTCCTTTGTCTCCTAAAATAGCGATACCTTAGCAATATTTTATATTGCTGAAATATTACTGCCAACGTCTCCCAGCGATAGAAAATTTCCATTTCAATAGAAAACTTCAGGGAAGCATGAATTTTGCAAAAAGCTGCGGTGGAATAAGTTAGAAACGTACGTATAGAGAGACAGAACAACGCACAGTTTCTCTACTCAATTTTAACAACAAATCGCCACGACAACGAGTAATAATCGTACAGTGATAAAAAGATAACGATGTTGATAACAATGTCCGCGATAATTACACTTGGGTAAACTGTGCTACAGCTACGACGCAAAGTCTTATCCAGAATGATCGAAAACAGTATATTACAAGAGCCCCCGTGCGCGAAAATTATTCCTCACTTTTTCGCGCCATTGTCCGCGCTTAATTCCTCATTTTACCAGCGCTAATAGGTATTTATTGTTCCAGCCACGCCTTCGCGCGCCGACATCGCGAACGCACAAAGAACTGGGGAAATTCCAGCGTCGTATCGCAGGAAGCGAGGAATTTTGCAAAACGATCGTAGACGAGAGACGAGGGGGAGAACAGTCTAGGACGATGGCGTGCGATGGACGCGAATCCTTGCGCGCGTACGTAATACCACTTTATTCCAAAGCTCGCGGGTGCCATAGAAGAGGGTGTCGTTTACAGCTGCGAGCAGGGTTAAAAATTATTCGAACGCGGGGTCCAGCGTGAAAACCGTGGAAATTACTTTCGCCGTGAAAGCGTCGCGGAATTTATGCGATCGTGGACGTTGCCTCTGCAACGCTCGCCCATCGCTGCCCTCTAATTATTTTTCCCTCCGGGAGACCCCCAACCGTTCGTTACTAATACATGGAAAACGGCGTTTCACGCATTACCCGTGAACACGCTCGATTTTATTAAATCCGCGAACAAGTTGGGTCTTTGTTTCGAACGCATTTAACTGGATCATACGTGACGCCGCGTTTAATGGCGGCTCAAGGGACGTGGCTGCTGTTGAACGTTTCGATTCTGGTGAAATGTAAGCGCGCGAAGGTAACTAAACTGGGTGTGAATCGGTTCGTTGTGATCGTTCGGCGAACAAGCGAATTGCGCTTAAGTGAATCAGAGAGAGCAACCGTTTACGATCCGTGTAAACGCGATTTAATTCTGTTGACGCGTGAGCAAAGAACTGTGGCGCGCGAAATAAGGCTTTCAAGGGATGCTCAGTTCACTAGCAGCGAATGGTTGAGTCAGGATATCAAGATTTTTGGAGTTCGTTTATTTAACATCGACCGCAACTCGCAAGGCGTTTTAACTTTCTGCTGGCTGCTCGTCTGCAGTTGATCTTCAAGTACGTCGTTACTTATTCTACGGTGGAACGTGAATGCAACTAAATCGAATCCTTTCAATTCGTCGAGAAACTATCACCGCGTCGATCTAAAGTATTTTCGTTTCGAAGCTGCGCAACACCCCGGGAAGTATGATTTATTTTAATTACGTAAGGTTCAGATGCGTAAACGGGAGTACTCTAAGAATAAACGGTGATCGACGTCACGACGAGACGGGAGGATATCGAAAACGAATATACAATCTGCGATCTGTCGAACCGCCGTTCGAATCTCAGTCGAAGAAAAATAATCGAACGCTCGATACTTTGACGAGACTTCTAAAAGGGAGGACGCCTCGCTGCTAAGATCATTACACCCCGACCTCGATATCGCTAATTGACCTTCTCAGCGGAAGCGACCGTCTCGCGAATTATTTTTTAAACGCGCCCAAGCAAAGCTGCTACCAGCCACCCTTTTATACTGCGAAAATTTTACACGATCACCCTGATCGCGCGCGTTAGAGGGCGGTAAAATTCTTTCCGCTCAGAGAAGAAAGAAGCTTTGGTTTCCTGTCGACGATATTCCATAGCTCTCTGCGATTCTCCCCTTCCATCGCGTCCAAAATTTTTTGTTACCCGCTCGTAACTTTTCGACCGTGGAGTTGACGTGACTGGGGAGCCAGAATGCATGCGGTAAATAAATAATGGAATGGATTTTTCGGATGAAACGGTTCAAGTTTACGGCCTGAGAAGGGTTAACCCCTTTCTCGAGATGAGAATAAAAGAGTGCTTGACGAGGGGGTAGTTAAATGGATTAGTAAAAACCCTTTCCGCGGAGTAAACTTTCGGCTCTGTTAAAATAGGATTACGTAATTTTTGCAACGAAAGAATGCCTCTCGTTATTCGTATCGTGCAACCGTGTTATTCTACCAAATTTTTTGCATCCTCCTGGTTACACTTTCCATGTGAACGTATTTTTCTAATAAAATTAATTTTTTTTATATTTGTGGATCCAATTAATCCGGCGAAAAATATAATTTTAATAAAAAGTTCTATCGTAATTACTCTTCGTGTCAGCTCGGAGAATTCTAAAATTGGAACCATTATCTTCTGTCCATATCCATGTTAACGTCCACGCTTCTGTTAAATTATAAAATGATATCTTGTAATATTGTGTAATATTTTCTCGAATACAACGCGCGGGTACTAATTTCCTTTTTTTTTACGAGCTAATGTAATTAAGTTGCAATATATTCGTACGCAAATGTTAGGGAAAGGTGTAGATAAACTCGCGAGATCGTCAGATTCTTTTGAAAGTGCAAACGCGTGCAACTCGACGCTGAATTTAAATGAGCGCGACAGTAACAGCGTAATTACGACGCTTTGTTCCTATTTACCTCGATTTTATTCCAATTTTCTCTCATTTATCCCAATTTCTTCGAATACATTATCAATGGTATCTGGTCTCAAATATTCCGTTGATACGAGCGTTCAGTTCGTACGAGAATAAATGTATAAATCTATCGCGAAAAGTCATTA
Source organism: Xylocopa violacea (assembly GCA_963969225.1). NCBI lineage: Eukaryota > Metazoa > Arthropoda > Insecta > Hymenoptera > Apidae > Xylocopa > Xylocopa violacea. Next base: position 42,278,593 of record CAXAJV010000002.1, read on the forward strand.
AACGATAATACATCTTACGTGTATAAATTATTGAAATGTATTAAAAACTTTGCTTATACGAATCGAGCATCGATGCGTTTTATGAATAAATTAATGAAACCGATATTAAACTCGTTAGCGGTGCGGATACGTATAACCGTTCAGGTAAAACGATCCTTCGAATTCATTATTCTCGATCATTGATGAATATTTCAGCGGAACACGGTGGATGTCTGCAACTTAACGCGCGATCCGTACTTTCATAAAAAAAAAGTAGCCCAACTTTTTTTAAAGGAGAAGTTCGACAATAGGGAAAAAGTTGTCGAGCTTCTCGTACCTTGTCACGACGATGAACCTGCTCGATCCTCCTCTACGAGCATGGCGGTATTCTTCTTGATTTCTTTTCTTCTTGCTTTCCCGCCGCCCTCGCGCGTTCGAGTTGAAGTTTCGCAGCGTCACGTGGAAACTCGCGGAAGGAACTATCTAATAATTTTTCAGCACACATCAGAGTTCCTCGTCCCCCTTTTAACCATCCCTTTTTACCGCCATCCGTGCGCGTCCGACCGCTGTATCGTGAATTTTTAAACGCTACTTTAAAATCCGTTTCTCAAGCCATGATCGATGCCACTTCGACGCTTCCTCGCTGCATGCGCGTCGTTCTTATCAACTGTGCCAGCAACCCTAACGTCCAAAAGACGCACTCGAACCAAGACGATCAATTAACCGAACCATTCTCCCGTTACTCGACGCGTGCTCATCCAGCACCAATGTTTCCAAGGCACTACTCAAACGTTTCTGACGTATTTCACCCAGCAACACTATCCATGGCACGATCACTGACGTGCAATCGTTATCCAGCCGCGTCATAATCGCTCCACATCGACGAGTGATCGACAGTTTCCAATTAGAATTTATTCAACCATCACCCGCGATAGTTTCCCATTCGTGCCTTGCGTAATAACCATTAATTACCTGTCATCGATCCTCGATCGTGGCGCGGCCCATCGCCAACTTACGTCCCTTTTCTGACAACCGTCAAGTATAAGACGACGATCGTTCCAACGTACACGCGTCTACTTACGAACAGTCTGCTCGACCGAAGGTAATGCGAAGGGTGCATCGAGATAGTCGCTTGGCTAGACGAATATCACACGGATTAAAGTTCCACGAAGCACGGCTGCCGGCAGACTGTGAACTTTGTCCAAAGGACCATCCGGCGGGCAGAAACGCGCGCACCCTTGCTGCGCACCCCGATTGTAAACACGATACTCCACTTATATTCACTTCCTCACGGTTTACGCGAAACGTCATACCCGCGTCAAGTCATTGTTATGTTAATTGGACGAGAGACAGACGGCGTGTGTACGCGTCTCGCACGATCGACGAACGTCCGTTTGATTGCGCGAGTCCTGCGCCCTTCGCAGAGACTTGGTCACCGTGGCCAGTTCCGGTTGGTTATTCTTGGGACGACTGCTCGCGGGGAACGCGGATCAAGGCCGAGGTCGGAATAGAATAAACTAGAGGTTCCATTTCCGCGATTTGTCTCGGTTAACGAGAAAACACGGGCAACTACGGTCGACTGGGGTAAACCTGACGAATTGCGTACGAAAACAGTCGGCTGTTGGGTCTGCTGATTGTCGAGTGATAATCTTGACAGGGTGGTTTGGTGTTCGAGGAAAGAATGACTTCGTTGTAAGTCTGTCCTCAACGTGGTCGTCGAGATCTGATAGTAATGATAATAAAATGTTTTACAAGAAAATTGTATGGGATACTTATGTAGAAAGTATAGAAATATTTGTGTAGAAAACAGTGAAGATATCTTGATAAAGGATGTCTCGTTTCTTTTATTCGACAAGATTGCTACGGATTTTCAACGACGAGAATGATTTGCAGTCGGATGTCTCCTCAGAGGAATTGAGATTCCATTGAAATGGAAATTTTCTATTGCTAGGAGACGTTAGCTATTGCTATTTTAGCAATTTTAGCTTCTATTGCCAACGTCCACGAAAGAGCAGAGTGCAAAGGGTTAATTCTCTGTAAGCGTCTCTTCATTCTTCTCTTCATTAATCTCACAGATTATATCGCTGAAGCCAGTCGTGTTCCCAGAATTTATTATCAGCTTTCTCCGCATTCGAGGAATTTGCGCTAGAAAAAAGGTTACCTGAAGCGTCCACTGAAGCGGAGATTTATCAGCATTCACAGTGAGGATTTTGTGGAATCTTATAAACACGAACGCGAAAGCTTTGTCCCTCGCGGGCAAAAGCGTCTTCGTCCAAACAACCGACGCTTTGATTGACAAAGCTGTTTATTATAGTAAAGAAGCGCCGTAGTTTAAATGCGAAAGATAAAGTTAGCATCCAGGTACACGTGAGCGAACGCGAGAGCCTTTGTTCGTTCAATTAGAAGTTTCGAATAATGTTGAACGCTCGCAATGCGTGTGGAACCGGCGCCATTTGCCTCGTGTTGGGGCGTGGGTGTCGTTTTATTTGAAGGTCCGCTTTGAAGGTGACATTTCAGCGTCATATCTTGTTCCCTGAGATAATTCTACCCCTTCGTGAATACCATCTAAGAAAATAAAAGAAAATGAAGAGAAAAAAAAACTATGGTTCGCATCGATGATAAAGGGTTTCTCTTAAAAAATCTTGTGTTTCATTTGTTACGCTAAATTCCAGAGGTAATATTGTGAAATTACTGCTTCTGTAAGATCTGTATGAACGTTGGGATCTACAGAGCTGAGAATAATATTGAAGTAGGGTTTTGAAACGTGCGAATCCCTTCGAATCTCAAACTAATAAATTATTCCTTAGAAACCCAAGTTTGTTGGAAAAAGGCCAGTCCAAGGTAGGGTTTGTACGCCCACACAAAAAAAGGGTACTAAAAGGTGTTATGATGATTGAAAATAGGATCTCTGTAAGTCGCTTCTTCGAGTCGATTCATGTAAATGATAAGTCAGAGAGGAAAGAAAGAAAAAAGTTAGGAGAATCGGTCTGTGCGTGGTCAGACACGAGAACCGCGAAGTCTGTATTCGGTTGAAGAATGCATCCTCTTTAATTGCAATTGTATTTTGGGGTTGGCTATTCGCAAAGCTCGTTAGCAAATCTTCCGTAACCATAAATTACGTCACCGCTTCTAAAGGTGTATAATAATAAACGTTAATCGCGTAGTTAGCGATAAGACGAACCGAAATATTCCCATTCAATATTTACGACGTAACATATATAACATTATAGAGCCAGCTAATACGAGTAGATTTCTATATCAAACCGATTAAGCGAGATCTAAAACAGGCGCTGTTCTGCGTCGTTAATGGAACGAGTGACGCCGGAAGATCGACGTTTGTCTCTCTAACGTCGTTCACGAGGACGCACAAGCGGCTTTCGCCTTTGAAACTGTTCCTTGATCGCGCAAATCTCGATATTATACAATTACACATGCTCGAAACCATGCGCGTTCGCTTTCCAAGATTGCCATCCGTGGGGATGAAAGAAATTCGGATTTCCAAGCATGAGAAATTGCTCGACCCTTCGAGAGGGGGCGAAGGACACTCGGTTCTCTTACTGGAATGCATTATCCTGCGGAAATCGGAAGATTCCCGAGCAGACACTCTGAAATCTGTCCGTCCCGACGCTTACCAATTTAAATCAGATGTCGGACTCCTAGTTTACGCGGCCAGCATCCACTCGAGGGATATCCGCGTGTCAGTGAACACGTAAATGAACACTGGCTCGCCGCGTTAATAATTCACGATTGTCTTCAACCGGAAGTTAACGCGCATTCTCGATTAAATCAACCGCTTTCCTGGGAGCGTTCCATGGTTTTCAGACCAAGAAGCGGCTAAACGATACACAATCCGTTTCTGCGAATCACTGTTACGTTGCGAGCGTCGAAACGAAACGTTCTCAGTCGAGAAAGTAATGGGTGAAACAAAGCGTGAAACGATGCAAAGGAAAGTAACGAAACGTGGCACTAATTAAATACAATAATTTGATGCCACGTTTGGTGAACAGAAAACGAGGATATCACTTGTCGATGTTTCCTGATGCGAGTCGCGTCCTTTTGGAAGATCATATCAGTGCTTCGCAAGCAATACGCGTAACCAATATCGGTTCATCATTCGATAGCCTATAAAGCGAACGCTAAACGGTAGCGAAGCGTCCACAATCGAAAGGTTTACGACCGGAAGCCTCGAGCTGATAATTTGATCAGGGTTCGAATAACGCATCGATCAGCTCTAATAAATGGTCGTTAATGGGTTACTTGATTCTCGATGAAACTTCTCGAAAATCGAAGAGGACGTCACGATTCGCGACGAATTCGCAACCGTTTGTTTTCGTAATTGTTAATAAACTAGCTGGTGCGATTCATTAAAATTCATGTTTTCGTAAAATTAATGGGACCATGGTTCTCCATTCCGCGTCGTATTGTGTCAACTAAATCTTGGCGCAGTCGTAACCGTGCTACGTATCTTCATGCACCCGTGAATATGTTACGCGACGCGATTACTCGGCGCAAAATTATTCCTCGTGAACGAGCACGGTGTTGTACGAGAATTATGGTAGTACTGGGACACTATTATATGCAAATAAACGTACCACTGTTGCGAGCTTAAATCCTCTCGGTTCTATTAGGCGTATCTCGAAAACCGCAGAAGAAAACGTCTAAGTTCGCAGCGAGCTGCATGGAACTCTGTCAAATTTTAGAGAAATACTCTTGGCGAATTAAAAATGATTATCAACGTAATATGCTTCACATTTTCGAGTCCTCGATCCGTATCTCGAAAACTGCAGAAGAAAACGTCTAAGTTCGCAGCTCGCTGCATGGAACTCTGTCAAATTTTAGAGAAATACTCTTGGCGAATTAAAAATGATTATCAACGTAATATGCTTCACATTTTCGAGTCCTCGATCCGTATCTCGAAAACTGCAGAAGAAAACGTCTAAGTTCGCAGCTCGCTGCATAGAACTCTGTCAAATTTTAGAGAAATACTCTTGGCGAATTAAAAATGATTATCAACGTAATATGCTTCACATTTTCGAGTCCTCGATCCGTATCTCGATCGACTTTTCATTCAACATTTGAAATCTAAACGTCGTCCCATGAATTTCCGTTCTCCGCGCGATGCAAGTTTAAGAAATCGTGTGTTTCGTTCAAGAAATCTTTTCCATCCCGCGTGTCAGCATGTTATTTCAACTCAGTTCCCCTACCTATTCTCCAACTTCACTGGAACTTCCTTATTCCACTTTTCACGTCCCCTTGCCCATCCTGCTGCTGTTTTCTCGTGCTATCAGTCAGCCCCCAGATGTAACGCATCCTTTTATTCTCTCTACGTTCCACGCAGTCGAGTTTTCCTTCGAAAATATCGGGTAGAACGTGCAACATCCTCCCCTACTTCAAGTTCAATTTACAATAGACAGTGTCTCACGTAAACTGAATACATTTTTTATGTGATCGTTAACGTACAAAAGTATCTTTGTCGTATAAAAAGTAGTTACTTCATTTTTATAGTGAAAATTACAGAACTGAACGAAACGAACGATGTTTACTCGTATTTATTACGATTGGTTACGATTGGAACGCAGGGCGAGTGACCTGCCAACCCTGAAAGGTCGCCAAGCGCCGATGAAGTCGACATCTTCCCCTATTTCAAGTTCAATTTACAATAGACCTTGTCTCGCGTAAACTGAATACATTTTTTATATGATCGTTAACGTACAAAAGTATCGATGTGGTATAAAAAGTGGTTACTTCATTTTTATAGTGAAAATTACAGATCTGAACGAATCGAACGATGTTTACTCGTATTTATTACGATTGGTTACGATTGGAACGCAGGGCGAGTGACCTGCCAACCCTGAAAGGTCGCCAAGCGTCGATGAAGTCGACATCTTTCCCTATTTCAAGTTCAATTTGCAATAGACCTTGTCTCGCGTAAACTGAATACATTTTTTATATGATCGTTAACGTACAAAAGTATCGATGTGGTATAAAAAGTGGTTACTTCATTTTTATAATGAAAATTACAGATCTGAACGAATCGAACGATGTTTACTCGTATTTATTACGATTGGTTACGATTGGAACGCAGGGCGAGTGACCTGCCAACCCTGAAAGGTCGCCAAGCGTCGATGAAGTCGACATCTTCCCCTATTTCAACTTCAATTTATAATAGGGAGTGTCTCACGTAAACTGAATACATTTTTTATATGATCGTTAACGTACAAAAGTATCGATGTGGTATAAAAAGTGGTTACTTCATTTTTATAGTGAAAATTACAGATCTGAACGAATCGAACGATGTTTACTCGTATTTATTACGATTGGTTACGATTGGAACGCAGGGCGAGTGACCTGCCAACCCTGAAAGGTCGCCAAGCGCCGATGAAGTCGACGTGACAGCAGCAGCTCGCTGGAAATCGGAAGAGTTCTTGACTAACTGTGCCACTGGCCGTAGCCGCTGTCAGTTGACGATAAATGTATTTCTGCTTGCAGCTGGTCTCGTAACCTTGCGTGTGGTCATCGATTATTTTGCAGCTCTCGCCCTCGTTCCTGCAAACGCAAGAAGAAACGCTGTACCCTCGTTCGATTATACCTTTTCAAACTCGAAATCGGAAATTGACTCGTCTCTGGACCACGAAATACCCACATGCAAGTTTCTATGCGCACTCCTTGCGTAAAGTTCGGGCTGTTGAGGATGTACATCCACGTCTTGCTCTTCGCCTCCCCTGTTTTCGGATAAATGATTTGCTCCTGAAATTATTTGAAGAACGCGTCGAAGAATGATCGTACATACGCGAGCATCGACTCGCTGCAGATTATACTTACGACACCTGGACAAAGGGTAACGTCGTTGTTATAATTTCTGAGGGAGATGTCTTTGTCCATCTAGAAAAAAATACGAGAACCGTTGAGAAAGTGAGAGAGAAGAGATGTTAAAGGAAAGATTAAAAGTGAACGTTTAGGTGAAATTAAATACAGACCTCGTCGCTGTTTTTATAGTTTTGATATTGCGGGTTGTTCTTTAGAAATGTGTCCACCAACTTTAGGGGATAATTTGGAACATCCGCGCAGAACGATTGCCCCCTGCAAGTAGGTACCGTTTCAGTCGTCAACTGGGCAGGTTCGATTATTATACCCGGGAACAAAATGTTTCGATTCGATATTTCTGCTGCACACGAAAAGAAACGAAATATCAGGTCGACTGCTCGGGACTGGCTAATTTCGGGGAAAACGATCTGACATGTTATTCACGTTTCAAAAACATAACTATTTTTGTTCGTATTACCCATTGGTGATAGATGTTTCAAGTTGAAAGGCCACTTCCAGGCTATTGGAATAGAATACTGGGCATCGTTTCTACTGGCAGCAGATATCGGACTTTCGTTGTCTAAATTGTACTCATTCCGCTGGAGTTGGTCGAGCGATAGTTCAGAATTACCGTGAATGCTGTCGAAGATCTTTTCAAAAATCGTTTACATTTAAATGTTTGTATTTTCATACGCGTACAGTAAAATTTCGTTCAAATAATATCGAATATCTCTTATTTTCACGCGAAGACGTTCGTTTAGAAGTATTTTGCAAAACTTGTAGTCGAAAACGTTTTCTATCTTCTGGACTTGATTTAAAAAATTAATCATTGATTAGAGCACACAGACGGTTGTTCTTTCGACTCGAAAGACCCTAACGAAACGCGACAGAGAGAACAGGAAGACGATTGTAAAGTGATCATTTTTAATTGAAGCGCTATCTAATCGCGTCGAACCTCAGGAGGTCAACCTCCTCTGTAATCAAAGACCGATTCTCGCTTTGAGACCCTCGGCAAACTGGTGACCTAAGATGAGTAAGTCGCAAACGCGACAACTGTTACTTTAAGCTTTAGAACCAGTTTACCTTGTCAGCAAACTATTTCGCGTATTAGCTCTGTAATCGAACAAGCGAGCAACCTTCGTCCCAGTTAACGCAATTATTCGACGCAAAACTCGAAAATAGGCAAATCAAGATTCAGAATAAAGAGACGACGAAGAAAACTAGACATTGTTTGAACAAAATTGCGAATTATCCGGTTTAAAGTTGACTTGTGCAAAGTGAAAGTCGAGAAGATCGATTTTTAAAGTTCTGAGCCAAAGTAGTTTTGCAAGTTCCGCTAAACTGACGTTTTCCTCGCGATACTTACCAGCGACAGTAGGATCGCAGTGCTCGTAATTGCAGAAACCATGTCTGTCCGTTCGTTCAGTTTTTACCAAATGTACAGCACTTGTCTCTTCGCGGTTCGACTGGAGTTCGATCTTTCCTTAAGCCGTGTGTAAACAGCGGCGATCAAGTGTTCAGAATGCTAGAACAGTAGCGTGGACAACTTTTGAACGACTGATCCTTAGTTTTACTCGTAAAACGCACCATCGCGTGCCGCTATCGTGAGCATCCGGTGTATTGTCTTGATTCCTGATATTGGAATCCACTTCCAGGAGCGACAACTCACCACAGAGATACGGCGAATTCTGATATACAAGAGGAAAAAGATTACAACAATAAGGAAATCACGACTGAATTTTCTGCAAACATTGCTATCGGACGCTTCGTAATAAAATCATCGTTTCAGACGCTTCCTACGCGCCTACTGCTTTTCATTCTACTCCAATCAAAAGGTCATCTGCGTTCGAACCGACCCTTCGCATAGCACGCGTCCTTTGTTAAAACATCATTCGTTCCTTCTCGTTTCTATAATCGTTGCTTCTTTCCATAAAAATATTTGACTCGCGGGGAGCTGTATTTATAACGGTATCATTTTTAAGTAATATTATTTCATGGAATCCTTTTCTCTGTTCCCGCGACGAGCGCGAGCCGCGTTTAATTAAAAATAAACCAGTCTCCAGGAAGATAAACTCCGCAATTAGTCCGAGTGAGTGTTTAGAGACCACTCTGGATTTCCGTTTAAAGAGGCAGCGGTCAACGTGGCCACCGCGAAAGAATTAACAGATTAGAGTGCGGCGATAACACTTCCCTCCGTAATTAAAACATCTCCCTGCTAAAATTCATTCTCTATATAATCCAATCTTTATTCGTGTCCTCCATTACACGTATATACATATGTACAAATTTTACAAACGATACAACGTTACGTGTTACGTGTCACTGCTATATCACTGATTTATGTGTCCCTCGTATCCTTTCTAACGCTTCTTTCATAAATCTTGTACGAGCGTTTCGTCGAGAGGAGGGTAGCGTCCATTTTTGTCGTCGCGTTCATCTTTATCCGGGGTATTCCTCGCTCATCCGTGGAGCGTGTTCCTTTAATGACGACTCGAAATTGTTTTCCTTGCTCGAATCTCCCTCTGGTACCTCGAGACTGTCTTCGTCGCTGTTAACAATAACATAGTAGCAAGTCGTCTCCTCGGATGGACGCTTCTCGACGCTTTTACCCTCCTCCGCGGAATTCTCCTCGCCTTCGTCCACGCTGTCCAACTCTGACGGTTCTCGTCGAGGATATTCCAGGGTCCAGGTTCTGGTACCACCCACCTGATACGCGGTTAAACCCTCTGTCGGCCATTCTGGACCTGGTGGCTGCCTGGTTTTTTCCTCAGCTGAAAATCGAACGATACTTTACCAGTTTACGTCAATTAGAAAATGGCCACGGTATGGGGGGTCGATTCCACTTACCCTCCGTGTCTTCGTCTTTATCGTCCTCTTCGTAGTCGTAGAGTTTGCCCGTGTCTGGTTCCTCTGCGCTCTGATCACTTTCAATTTCCTCTGGACTCTCTTCGCTATACGTTATATCCGACTCTTCTATCGAATCATCGCTAGGTTCTGTTTCCGTTTCGACTTCATCCTCCTCGACTCGGTCGCTTGTGTCTTCTGACGTCCACGGTAAAGTGTTTTCTTCTTGATCTGAATTCCTCTCGATTTGATCCTCGTAATCGTACCCTCCGTCGTCGTTGTCGATCATTTCAGTCATTGCATCGTCGTCGTTTTCGGTAATTTGCAACATAGATCGAACCTTGTATTTTTGATCGTTATTATTTTTGTATCTCCTCTCGTAATTCCCTTCGATAGGCCTCGATACTCCAACAGTCACGGAGCTGTCCATAAACGGAGAGGTGGAATTGGCGTTATTGGAAAACGGCGTGCTAATTTGCGTCTCTATTCTTTCGTCCCATCGATCGATCGCGTCCACTCGAAATTCAGGACCAACAACGTCCCCTCTGTAAATGGTTCGTTTAAATCGATCCTGCTCGGATAACGACCTCTTCATTTCGTTTTGGTTATCCTTGAATTCCGTTTGCGGTTCGCCGTGGTCCCACGTGAACGCGCCTTCCGTCCATTCGTGTTGCTGAAGCTGCAGTTCTCCAATCCTGAATCTCTCCTCTTTCGAGGCTGATTTACCTGGAACTTTGCACGGACCGAATGGCAAGCAAACTTTTTCCGTCGCGTATTTTTCTTTCACTTCCACCTCCTCCTCCTCCTCCTCTTCTTCCTCTTCTTCTTCCTGCGGAGATTGAGTTATAATTCTCCTCACAGTGCTTTCCGTTTTAATTTCTAGCGAAGTCGTTTCTCGAATCTCGATCGTCGTTCTCTCCGTAGGTGGCAGTTGCGAGAAAGATGGCGTCGTACGCGTAGGTCCCACGTAAATCGCCTCCGTGGTCGACAAAACATCTTCTATGTCCTCTCCCTTGGCTAATCTCTCTTCCATTTCTCGCAGCCTCCTCTCGAACTCCTCTTTCTCTCTCTGAAGCCTCTTTTCTCGTTCCAGCAACTTGTCTTGGTGCTCTTTCACTTGTCTTTCCGTATTGGAGAATCGTTGTTCCAGATCTCTGATTTCCTGCTCGAGAGCATCCTTGGTTGTCCACACGGAAGTCACCGTAATTTCTGGACGAGCTTTTGGTCGAGTTTCCTCCAATCCTCTTGGAGAGACCGTGGTTTCGCCAATGCGCGTCGTTCCGTGCAAATGTGGCAACTTTTCAGCAACACTTTCCGTTCTCGAGGAGGACGTAGTTCCGCGAGTGGTTCTCATTTTCTTGTGCTTGTTGATGAACTCCTGCATACGTTTCACTTTTTCCTGCTCCCACTCTTCTTCTTTCCTCTCCAACTCTTCCTCTTTATTTTCGATTTCCTTCTCAGTTGCCTCTAATTCCTCCAGTCTTTCAAGCAAATCGACCTTCATCGACTTGTGACGAATGTCTTTCTGTTCTTTGTCCGTTATTATTTTCGACACGAACGTGGACAACTCGTACGTGAATGGTAATTTCGTGACGTTCCACATTTCCTCCGTAGATTTAGTGACGAACGTCAGAGTAAATTCTTTAGTTCTCGTTACGTTTTCGTCGAAATAATCGGGTGGCAAGTATTCCGTGGTGAATTTCGTAGTAGACGGCAGGGTGTACATCAAGGTGGTCAAATTGGAGATCTCTTCTTCCGTCCACTCGACTTCAAACGTTGTTTCTTCTTCCGTTGCAGCAGAGGCTGTTGCTTCTTCTGTTGTTGCGGAAACGTTGAAAACAGTCGACCAGGTTATCTCTTCTGTAAGTGACGACGTAATATTGGTCGTAGTAAAAGTTATCTTTTCCGACGTCGTTTCTGTCTCTTCTTTGTACGGTGGAATCGAAGTCGTGGATACGATTTCAGGAATGCGCACGAATGGCGTCGTAATATTTAATTCTTCCTTGATGATAGTTATTTCCACTTTGATCACCTCTTTCGTGGTTGTTTCAACCGCTGGCCTCGTAGCCGTGACATTTTCTTCTACATAATCGAACCATATCGGTGAAACTATTTCCTCCTCTTCTTCTTCGTACGCCTCTGTGTATTCTTTTTCGATTTCGTAGTCGTACATCGTCTCCGTTTCAACTGTTTCCTCCGTCGTCGTGGCGACAGTTTCTTTTTTAGACGTAAGAATCGAAGTCGTTGTAACTTCAGGATGGAACGAAACTGTGACCTGTATCGCAAGTGTTTCTGCTAGAGTTGTATTCAATGGTACAGCTTCGATAGTTCCAGTAAACAAAGTGACATTTTCGGTTGTAAACGCTACAGTTGACAACGTCGACGTTCTGTATTCAGTTGTCTCAGTGGTGATCGCGATTGATTCTGTTGTTTCTGCTAGTGTTGTATTCAATGGTGCAGCTTCGATAGTTCCAGTAAACAAAGTGACATTTTCGGTTGTAAATGGTACAGTTGACAACGTCGACGTTCTGTATTCAGTTGTCTCAGTGGTGATCGCGATTGATTCTGTTGTTTCTGCTAGTGTTGTATTCAATGGTACAGCTTCGATGGTTCCAGTAAGCAAAGTGACATTTTCAGTTGTAAACGCTACAGTTGACAACGTCGACGTTCTGTATTCAGTTGTCTCAGTGGTGATCGCGATTGATTCTGTTGTTTCTGCTAGTGTTGTATTCAATGGTACAGCTTCGATGGTTCCAGTAAACAAAGTGACATTTTCGGTTGTAAACGCTACAGTTGACAACGTCGACGTTCTGTATTCAGTTGTCTCAGTGGTAATCGCGATTGATTCTGTTGTTTCTGCTACGGTTGTTAATTCTGTAGTCTCTTTAAAAGGAATGGTTACATTTTCTATTACAGGAATTGGAGTGGTAATATTAACTACCAAAGCTACTGTCACTGTGGTAACTTTTGGTGTCGTAACTTTTGTGGTTTCTAAAACCAAAGTTGATTCGCTGGTCACAGTGGTGAACGCAGTAGTAACGTTCTCTGGAGTAACAGAATACTCCACTGTAATGGACGGAGAGAACGTTGATTCGGTTGTTTCCTTAGTTGTACTTCTACCAGTCGTTACCTCTTCTACATAGTCGTAATACATCAAAGTTTCCTCCGTGGTGACTTCCTCGTACTCTTCGTAAGCTTCTGTGACTTCTATGTACCCAATAGTTGGCTCAGTTTCCTCTGTAAACTCAGTAAGCAATTTTATAGGTGTCGTAGTGTAAATCGGCTCTGTAGTTTCAATGGCAGTTGAACTTTCTGTAGCCTCAGTTTTGTTTTCGAAAGTAACGACTGCAATTATCGTGGTGAGTTTCTCAGTAGTAAACGAAGGAGTCATCGTTGTTTCGACAGCGGTTGTTCTTTTAGTCGTTGTAATTGATGAAGATTCTGTAGTTACATTTACCAGTTCAGTTGTCAATTCTGGTACTTCACTGGTGATGATCGAAGTTTCTGTAGTTACTATTGTACTTTCAGTGGTGGGTAATGGCGAAGTGGTTTCGATTTTGGTTGTTTCAACTGTTGTGTTAATCGATACTGCTTCTATTTTCGCAGTTGTGAATTCTAATGTTTTAGTGGTGACAGGAAGAGTTTCTATAGTTGTATTTGTAACTTCGATGATGGGTGAAGTGACTTCGATTTTAGGAGACGCAGTTGTTTCAGTTGTTTCAGTGGTTACAACAACTGGTATTCTCTTTGTTGTAATTTTGTATTCTGGTGTTATTGTAACTGTAAACAGACTTTCTGTAGTCACATTTGTTATTTCAACTACAGTCGAAGTAATTTCGATTTTGATGGCAACAGTTGTTTCACTTATTTCTGTAGTTATATTCGTTGGTACTATTGCTGTCGTTATAGGTATATACTTAGTTACCAGTTCCGATATTTCAGTAGTAATAACTGGGCTTTCCGTAGTCACGTTTGTAACTTCAGTAATAGGCAAAGTAATTTTTACTTTGGTAGGCGTAGTTTTTTCAGTAATTAAGCTAGTCGATTCTATTTCTGTTGTTACAGTCGTAGGTATAGTTGTGTACCTTGGTGTTTCGCTGGAACTAGACGCGGTTTCTGTAGTAATATTAGTAATTTCAATAACAGAAGTGAATTCTTCTTCAGTAATTATTTTGGGTGTTTCTGTAGTTGCAGTTAGAGTTATTTTCTCTGTTGTGGTTTCCTCCAACGTTGTCATAGTAGGACTTATCGTTGTACCAGTAGTAGAAATTGCGCTTGTAATCGTTTCAGTACTTGTTGGAACCGATGTCGTTTCTTCAGTTGAAGTTTCCATTGACGTTGCATTAGTTCGTATTGTCATTTCTGTCGTCACAATCTTAGATTCGGTTACGAATTCTGAAGTTTCAGTCACAGTTGTATTAGTAGCTTCAAAGGTAGGCAATGGTGAAGTTGTTTTTACCACATGACTCACTGTTTCCGTCGTTGTACTCGTTGGTAGCGATTCTATAGTTACAGTAGTAAGTTCAGTTGTGAATTCAGTTGCAGTGGTGGCAAATGTAGTTCCTGTAACTTCGATTCTAATTTCAGTTGATGGAGTGACCGATGTTGTTTCTGTCGCAAAAGTCGTAATGAATAAAAGTTCAGTGGTTAATTCAGTTTCGGTTGGAGAGGTAGTAACGAAGGAAATTATTTCAGTTGGTTTTATTGTTATATTGATAGCTAATCTCTCTTCAGTAACCGGAGTGCTTTTAATTGTGGATTCCGTAGCTTCACTAGTAAGTGGCAAAGTACTTTCGATACTGAATGTTGAAATTTCCACCGTAGTAGTTTCAGTAATAACTGGCGAGACTACTGTGCTAGTGGTTTCAGTAGTGAAGGGCGAGACTACTGTGATCGTGGTTTCGTTAGTGACTGGCAAGACTTCTGTGGTAGTGACTAGCGAGACTACGGTGGTAGTGCTTTCAGTAGTAATTGGTGAGACTTCTGTGGTAGGGGTTTCGGTAGTAACTAGCGGCATTGCTGTGGTAGTGGCTTCCGTAGTAACTGGCGAGACTGTTGTGGTAATGGCTTCAGTTGTAACTGGTGAGACTGTTGCCGTAGTAGCTTCAGTAGTAACTGATGAGACTACTGTGATATTGGCTTCCGTAGTAACTGGCGGCATTGCTGCCGTAGTGGTTTCGGTAGTAACCGGCAAAACTACTGTGGTAGTGGTTTCGGTAGTAAGTGGCGAGACTGTTGTGGTAGTGGCTTCAGTGGTAACTGGTGAGACTACTGTGGTAGTGATTGGCAAGACTACTGTGATATTGGCTTCCGTAGTAACTGGCGGCATTGCTGTAGTAGTGGTTTCGGTAGTAACCGGCAAAACTACTGTGGTAGTGGCTTCCGTAGTAACTAGCGAGACTTCTGTGGTAGTGGTTTCGGTAGTAAGTGGCGAGACTGTTGTGGTAGTGGCTTCAGTAGTCACTGGTGAGACTACTGTGGTAGTGATTGGCAAGACTATTGTGATATTGGCTTCAGTAGTAACTGGTGAGACTACTATGGTAGTGGCTTCAGTAGTTACTGGCGGCATTGATATGGTAGTGGCTTCCGTAGTAACTGGCGAGACTTCTGTAGTAGTGGTTTCGGTAGTAACCGGCGACACTGTTGTGGTAGTGGCTACAGTGGTAACAGGTGAGACTACTGTGGTAGTGGTTGGCAAGACTACTGTGGTAGTGGTTTCGGTAGTAACCGGCGACACTGTTGTGGTAGTGGTTTCAGTAGTAACTGGCGGGACTGCTGTGGTAATAGTTTCGGTAGTGACTGGCGATACTTCTGTGGTAGGGATTGGCAAGACTACTGTGATATTGGCTTCAGTAGTAACTGGTGAGACTACTGTGGTAGTGGCTTCAGTAGTTACTGGCGGCATTGCTGTGGTAGTGGCTTCCGTAGTAACTGGCGAGACTTCTATAGTAGTGGTTTCGGTAGTAACCGGCGACACTGTTGTGGTAGTGGCTTCTGTAGTAACTGGCGGCATTACTATGGTAGTGGTTTCAGTAGTGACCGGCGAGACTACTGTGGTAGTAGCTTCCGTAGTAACTGGCGACACTGTTGTGGTAGTAGTTTCGGTAGTAACTGGCGGGACTGCTGTGGTAATAGTTCCGGTAGTAACTGGCGATACTTCTGTGGTAGTGATTAGCAAGACTACTGTGATATTGGCTTTAGTAGTAACTGGTGAGACTACTGTGGTAGTGGATTCAGTAGTAACTGGCGAGATTGTTGTGGTAGTGGCTTCCGTAGTAACTGGCGAGACTATTGTGGTAGTGGTTTCGGTAGTAACCGGCGAGACTGATGTGGTAATAGTTTCGGTAGTGACTGTTGATACTTCCGTGGTAGTGGTTTCGGTAGTAACTGGCGAGACTGTTGTGGTAGTGGTTTCGGTAGTAACTGGCGAGACTGTTGTGGTAGTGGCTTCAGTAGTAATTGGTGAGACTACTGTGGTAGTGGCTTCTGTAGTAACTGGCGGCATTGCTGTGGTAGTTGCTTCGGTAGTAACTGCCAAGACTGTTGTTGTAGTGGTTTCAGTAGTAACTGGTGAGACTACTGTGGTAGTGGTTTCAGTAGTGACCAGCGAGACTACTGTGGTAGTGGCTTCCGTAGTAACTGGCGAGACTGTTGTGGTAGTGGTTTCGGTAGTAACCGGCGAGACTGATGTGGTAATAGTTTCGGTAGTGACTGGTGATACTTCCGTGGTAGTGGTTTCGGTAGTAACTGGCGAGACTGTTGTGGTAGTGGTTTCGGTAGTAACTGGCGAGACTGTTGTGGTAGTGGCTTCAGTAGTAATTGGTGAGACTACTGTGGTAGTGGCTTCTGTAGTAACTGGCGGCATTGCTGTGGTAGTTGCTTCGGTAGTAACTGCCAAGACTGTTGTTGTAGTGGTTTCAGTAGTAACTGGTGAGACTACTGTGGTAGTGGTTTCAGTAGTGACCAGCGAGACTACTGTGGTAGTGGCTTCCGTAGTAACTGGCGAGACTGTTGTGGTAATGGCTTCAGTTGTAACTGGTGAGACTGTTGTCGTAGTAGCTTCAGTAGTAACTGGTGAGACTACTGTGGTAGTGGCTTCTGTAGTAACTGGCGAGACTGCTGTTGTAGTGGTTTCGGTAGTAACTGGCGAGACTGTTGTGGTAGTGGCTTCAGTAGTAATTGGTGAGACTACTGTGGTAGTGGCTTCTGTAGTAACTGGCGGCGTTACTGTGGTAGTTGCTTCTGTAGTAACTGGCGAGACTGCTGTGGTAGTGGTTTCGGTAGTAACTGGTGGCGTTACTGTGGTAGTTGCTTCGGTAGTAACTGCCAAGACTGTTGTTGTAGTGGTTTCGGTAGTAACTGGCGAGGCTACTGTGGTAGTGGTTTCTGTAGTAACTGGTGTGACTGTTGTCGTAGTAGCTTCAGTAGTTACTGGTGAAACTACTGTGGTAGTGGTTTCTGTAGTAACTGGCGGCATTGCTGTGGTAGTTGCTTCGGTAGTAACTGGCGAACTTGAAGTTGTAGCAATTTTTGTCACTAATGTCGTGCTTTCAGTGGTAGTACTTTCCGTGCTGATTACTGTTGTAGGCGTTACTCGTTTTAGTGTAATATGTTTTGTAGTCATAGAAGTTGGTTTTGCCGTTTTCGTAACCGGTTTTAAAGATGATGTAGTTGTAATCTTATATCGTGTTGTAGGAGATGTGGGTATTAACTTGATGGTTTTTGCAGGTATAGCTTTAGTGGTAGTGATCTCTTTATATTCGTACCACTTCAGTGATTCAGTCACTTCTT
Organism: Xylocopa violacea; assembly: GCA_963969225.1. Classification (NCBI taxonomy): domain Eukaryota; kingdom Metazoa; phylum Arthropoda; class Insecta; order Hymenoptera; family Apidae; genus Xylocopa; species Xylocopa violacea. The sequence continues at coordinate 42,296,011 of CAXAJV010000002.1, forward strand.
CTTCTTCTTCTTCATATGCTTCTTTATATTCCTCTTCATATTCTAAATCACGAAATGTCTCCGTTATTGCAATATATTCAGTTACCGGTAATGTAGGCTTGGGTGGTGCTGTTACTTCCAGTGTCTTTATTGGTTTGATCTGAAATAAGAAATTAATGTCATATAACGTAAATATGCGATTCAATAATAAATATTAATACATATTCTATTTGTGACTAATCTAGAAATTTTATTTCATCTGATAAAGGTACAAAGTATAAAGTACAAATTGTTTTGCAACTTACTATTTCAGTTGTAATAAATGGTGTCATGGTAGGTAATGGAGGATGTGTCAAAATCATAGTAGAAGGTAGCGTATAAATCTCAGTAGTAATGAACGCTCTTGTTGTGAAATGAAGTATCGCTTCTGTGGTTAATGGAATTTCTACAATAGGAGTAACGCTTTCAGTTGTGACCTCGATAGTAATTATTTCAGGTACTGTCTTGGTTACAATCTCAGCAGTAAATTCCGTGGTTGTAAAAACTGGAAATTCAAGTAGAAATTCATAGGAAATTCTTGCATATTTTGCAAAAGTGTAGAAGATTCAGTTACTAATATACCAGTAATTAAATCAGAGATGGCCATTACTGTTTCACTACTAGTTACAGTTGTTGCCATTGTAGTAGGAAAAGGCGTTGACAATATCTCAAATGGCATTTCTGTAGTAGTTATGAAGAATTCACTACGTGATGTCGACATTGCTGTTTCTTTCAATGTACTACTAACTGACGTCGTGGGTAATGTAGTTATTGCAATAGTAGTTCTAACTGAAACTGAGCTTGTCGTGGGCGCTACTACTGGCAAAGGCGTTGTAGTTGTTGCAGGTTTTTCTGCTGTGATCTCCACCGACATAGTCGTTGTCGGAATTATGCTGGTAGTAGTTGTAGGCAATACACTGGTGGTTGTTTCAGTAGTTGTAAGAGCCAATGATGTAGTTATTGTCTCTTCTGTTGTGCTCTCCACTGACGTAGTCGTTGTCGGAATTATGCTTGTAGTAGTTGTAGGAAACAAACTGGTGGTTACTTCAGTAGTTATTGGAACCAATGATGTCGTTATTATGGTTGTCTCTACTGTTGTGCTCTCCACCGAGGTAGCCGTAGTCGGAACCATCATTGTGGTAGTTGTAGGAAATACACTGGTGGTTGCTTCAGTAGTTGTGGGTACCAGTGTTGTTGTTAGTGTCGTCTCTTCTGTTGTGCTTTCCACTGGCGTAGTCCTAGTCGGAATAGTCGTAGTGGTGGTTGTAGGCAATACACTGGTGATTGCTTCAGTAGTTGTTGGGGCCAGTAATGTCGTAGTTATTGTCGTCTCTTCTGTTGTGCTCTCAACCGAGGTAGTTGTAGTCGGCATTACGCTTATGGTAGTTGTAGGGACTGCACTGGTCGTTGCTTCTGTAGTTGTGGGTACCAGCGATGTCGTAGTTATTGTCGTCTCTTCTGTTGTGCTCTCAACCGAGGTGGACGTAGTCGGAATTATGCTTGTAGTAGTTGTAGGAAATACACTGGTGGCTACTTCTGTAGTTGTTGTAGGTAACGATGTCGTTGTTATTGTCGTCTCTTCTGTTGTGCTCTCCACTGACGTACTCGGTGTCGGAATTACGCTTGTAGTAGTTGTAGGAAATACACTGGTGGTTGCTTCTGTAACTGTTGTAGCCAGCGATGTCGTAGTTATTGCCGTCTCTACTGTTGTGCTCTCAACCGTGGTAGTTGTAGTCGGAATTGTGCTTGTAGTAGTTGTAGGAAATACACTGGTGGTTACTTCAGTAGTTGTTGGAGCCAGTGATGTCGTAGTTATTGTTGTCTCTACTGTTGTGCTCTCCACTGACATGGTCGTTGTCGGAATTATGCTTGCAGTAGTTGTAGGGAACAAACGGGTGGTTGCTTCAGTGGTTGTGGGTTTCAGTGTTGTCGTAGTTATTGTCGTCTCTTCTGTTGTGCTCTCCATTGACGTAGTCGTTGTCGGAATTCTGGCTGTGGTCATTGCCGTGTATACACTGGTGGTTGCTTCAGTAGTTGTGGGTACCAGTGTTGTTGTTAGTGCCGTCTCTTCTGTTGTGCTTTCCACTGGCGTAGTCCTAGTCGGAATAGTCGTAGTGGTGGTAGTAGGCAATAAACTGGTGGTTGCTTCAGTAGTTGTTGGAGACAGTGATGTCGTAGTTATTGTCGTCTCTTCTGTTGTGCTCTCAACCGAGGTAGTTGTAGTCGGAATTATGCCTGTAGTAGTTGTAGGAAATACGGTGGTGGTTGCTTCAGTAGTTGTGGGTGCCAGCGATGTCGTAGTTACTGTTGTCTCTACTGTTGTGCTCTCAACCGTGGTAGTTGTAGTCGGAATTATGCTTGTAGTAGTTGTAGGAAATACACTGGTGGTTGCTTCAGTAGTTGTGGGTGCTAGTGATGTCGTAGTTACTGTTGCCTCTACTGTTGTGCTCTCAATTGTGGTAGTTATAGTTGGAGTTATGCTTGTGGTAGTTGTAGGGACTGCACTGGTCGTTGCTTCTGTAGCTGTTGTAGCCAGCGATGTCGTAGTTATTGCTGTCTCTACTGTTGTGCTCTCAACCGTGGTAGTGGTAGTAGGAATTATGCTTGTAGTAGTTGTAGGAAATACACTGGTGGTTGCTTCAGTAGTTGTGGGTGCCAGCGATGTCGTAGTTACTGTTGCCTCTACTGTTGTGCTCTCAATTGTGGTAGTTATAGTTGGAGTTATGCTTGTGGTAGTTGTAGGGACTGCACTGGTCGTTGCTTCTGTAGCTGTTGTAGCCAGCGATGTCGTAGTTATTGCCGTCTCTACTGTTGTGCTCTCAACCGTGGTAGTTGTAGTCGGAATTGTGCTTGTAGTAGTTGTAGGAAATACACTGGTGGTTGCTTCAGTAGTTGTGGGTGCCAGTGATGTCGTAGTTACTATTGCCTCTACTGTTGTGCTCTCAATTGTGGTAGTTATAGTTGGAGTTATGCTTGTGGTAGTTGTAGGGACTGCACTGGTCGTTGCTTCTGTAGCTGTTGTAGCCAGCGATGTCGTAGTTATTGCTGTCTCTACTGTTGTGCTCTCAACCGTGGTAGTGGTAGTAGGAATTATGCTTGTAGTAGTTGTAGGAAATACACTGGTGGTTGCTTCAGTAGTTGTGGGTGCCAGTGATGTCGTAGTTACTGTTGCCTCTACTGTTGTGCTCTCAATTGTGGTAGTTATAGTTGGAGTTATGCTTGTGGTAGTTGTAGGGACTGCACTGGTCGTTGCTTCTGTAGCTGTTGTAGCCAGCGATGTCGTAGTTATTGCCGTCTCTACTGTTGTGCTCTCAACCGTGGTAGTGGTAGTAGGAATTATGCTTGTAGTAGTTGTAGGAAATACACTGGTGGTTGCTTCAGTAGTTGTGGGTACCAGCGATGTCGTAGTTACTGTTGCCTCTACTGTTGTGCTCTCAACCGTGGTAGTTATAGTTGGAGTTATGCTTGTGGTAGTTGTAGGGACTGCACTGGTCGTTGCTTCTGTAGCTGTTGTAGCCAGCGATGTCGTAGTTATTGCCGTCTCTACTGTTGTGCTCTCAACCGTGGTAGTGGTAGTAGGAATTATGCTTGTAGTAGTTGTAGGAAATACACTGGTGGTTGCTTCAGTAGTTGTGGGTACCAGCGATGTCGTAGTTACTGTTGCCTCTACTGTTGTGCTCTCAACCGTGGTAGTTATAGTTGGAGTTATGCTTGTGGTAGTTGTAGGGACTGCACTGGTCGTTGCTTCTGTAGCTGTTGTAGCCAGCGATGTCGTAGTTATTGTCGTCTCTTCTGTTGTGCTCTCAACCGAGGTAGTTGTAGTCGGAATTATGCCTGTAGTAGTTGTAGGAAATACGGTGGTGGTTGCTTCAGTAGTTGTGGGTGCCAGCGATGTCGTAGTTACTGTTGTCTCTACTGTTGTGCTCTCAACCGTGGTAGTTGTAGTCGGAATTATGCTTGTAGTAGTTGTAGGAAATACACTGGTGGTTGCTTCAGTAGTTGTGGGTGCTAGTGATGTCGTAGTTACTGTTGCCTCTACTGTTGTGCTCTCAATTGTGGTAGTTATAGTTGGAGTTATGCTTGTGGTAGTTGTAGGGACTGCACTGGTCGTTGCTTCTGTAGCTGTTGTAGCCAGCGATGTCGTAGTTATTGCCGTCTCTACTGTTGTGCTCTCAACCGTGGTAGTGGTAGTAGGAATTATGCTTGTAGTAGTTGTAGGAAATACACTGGTGGTTGCTTCAGTAGTTGTGGGTGCCAGCGATGTCGTAGTTACTGTTGCCTCTACTGTTGTGCTCTCAATTGTGGTAGTTATAGTTGGAGTTATGCTTGTGGTAGTTGTAGGGACTGCACTGGTCGTTGCTTCTGTAGCTGTTGTAGCCAGCGATGTCGTAGTTATTGCCGTCTCTACTGTTGTGCTCTCAACCGTGGTAGTTGTAGTCGGAATTGTGCTTGTAGTAGTTGTAGGAAATACACTGGTGGTTGCTTCAGTAGTTGTGGGTGCCAGTGATGTCGTAGTTACTATTGCCTCTACTGTTGTGCTCTCAATTGTGGTAGTTATAGTTGGAGTTATGCTTGTGGTAGTTGTAGGGACTGCACTGGTCGTTGCTTCTGTAGCTGTTGTAGCCAGCGATGTCGTAGTTATTGCCGTCTCTACTGTTGTGCTCTCAACCGTGGTAGTGGTAGTAGGAATTATGCTTGTAGTAGTTGTAGGAAATACACTGGTGGTTGCTTCAGTAGTTGTGGGTACCAGCGATGTCGTAGTTACTGTTGCCTCTACTGTTGTGCTCTCAACCGTGGTAGTTATAGTTGGAGTTATGCTTGTGGTAGTTGTAGGGACTGCACTGGTCGTTGCTTCTGTAGCTGTTGTAGCCAGCGATGTCGTAGTTATTGCCGTCTCTACTGTTGTGCTCTCAACCGTGGTAGTGGTAGTAGGAATTATGCTTGTAGTAGTTGTAGGAAATACACTGGTGGTTGCTTCAGTAGTTGTGGGTACCAGCGATGTCGTAGTTACTGTTGCCTCTACTGTTGTGCTCTCAACCGTGGTAGTTATAGTTGGAGTTATGCTTGTGGTAGTTGTAGGGACTGCACTGGTCGTTGCTTCTGTAGCTGTTGTAGCCAGCGATGTCGTAGTTATTGTCGTCTCTTCTGTTGTGCTCTCAACCGAGGTAGTTGTAGTCGGAATTATGCCTGTAGTAGTTGTAGGAAATACGGTGGTGGTTGCTTCAGTAGTTGTGGGTGCCAGCGATGTCGTAGTTACTGTTGCCTCTACTGTTGTGCTCTCAATTGTGGTAGTTGTAGTCGGAATTGTGCTTGTAGTAGTTGTAGGAAATACACTGGTGGTTGCTTCAGTAGTTGTGGGTGCCAGTGATGTCGTAGTTACTATTGCCTCTACTGTTGTGCTCTCAATTGTGGTAGTTATAGTTGGAGTTATGCTTGTGGTAGTTGTAGGGACTGCACTGGTCGTTGCTTCTGTAGCTGTTGTAGCCAGCGATGTCGTAGTTATTGCTGTCTCTACTGTTGTGCTCTCAACCGTGGTAGTGGTAGTAGGAATTATGCTTGTAGTAGTTGTAGGAAATACACTGGTGGTTGCTTCAGTAGTTGTGGGTACCAGCGATGTCGTAGTTACTGTTGCCTCTACTGTTGTGCTCTCAACCGTGGTAGTTATAGTTGGAGTTATGCTTGTGGTAGTTGTAGGGACTGCACTGGTCGTTGCTTCTGTAGCTGTTGTAGCCAGCGATGTCGTAGTTATTGCCGTCTCTACTGTTGTGCTCTCAACCGTGGTAGTGGTAGTAGGAATTATGCTTGTAGTAGTTGTAGGAAATACACTGGTGGTTGCTTCAGTAGTTGTGGGTACCAGCGATGTCGTAGTTACTGTTGCCTCTACTGTTGTGCTCTCAACCGTGGTAGTTATAGTTGGAGTTATGCTTGTGGTAGTTGTAGGGACTGCACTGGTCGTTGCTTCTGTAGCTGTTGTAGCCAGCGATGTCGTAGTTATTGTCGTCTCTTCTGTTGTGCTCTCAACCGAGGTAGTTGTAGTCGGAATTATGCCTGTAGTAGTTGTAGGAAATACGGTGGTGGTTGCTTCAGTAGTTGTGGGTGCCAGCGATGTCGTAGTTACTGTTGCCTCTACTGTTGTGCTCTCAATTGTGGTAGTTGTAGTCGGAATTGTGCTTGTAGTAGTTGTAGGAAATACACTGGTGGTTGCTTCAGTAGTTGTGGGTGCCAGTGATGTCGTAGTTACTATTGCCTCTACTGTTGTGCTCTCAATTGTGGTAGTTATAGTTGGAGTTATGCTTGTGGTAGTTGTAGGGACTGCACTGGTCGTTGCTTCTGTAGCTGTTGTAGCCAGCGATGTCGTAGTTATTGCTGTCTCTACTGTTGTGCTCTCAACCGTGGTAGTGGTAGTAGGAATTATGCTTGTAGTAGTTGTAGGAAATACACTGGTGGTTGCTTCAGTAGTTGTGGGTGCCAGTGATGTCGTAGTTACTGTTGCCTCTACTGTTGTGCTCTCAATTGTGGTAGTTATAGTTGGAGTTATGCTTGTGGTAGTTGTAGGGACTGCACTGGTCGTTGCTTCTGTAGCTGTTGTAGCCAGCGATGTCGTAGTTATTGCCGTCTCTACTGTTGTGCTCTCAACCGTGGTAGTGGTAGTAGGAATTATGCTTGTAGTAGTTGTAGGAAATACACTGGTGGTTGCTTCAGTAGTTGTGGGTACCAGCGATGTCGTAGTTACTGTTGCCTCTACTGTTGTGCTCTCAACCGTGGTAGTTATAGTTGGAGTTATGCTTGTGGTAGTTGTAGGGACTGCACTGGCCGTTGCTTCTGTAGCTGTTGTAGCCAGCGATGTCGTAGTTATTGTCGTCTCTTCTGTTGTGCTCTCAACCGAGGTAGTTGTAGTCGGAATTATGCCTGTAGTAGTTGTAGGAAATACGGTGGTGGTTGCTTCAGTAGTTGTGGGTGCCAGCGATGTCGTAGTTACTGTTGTGCTCTCTACCGTGGTAGGTATAGTTGGAGTTATGCTTGTGGTAGTTGTAGGGACTGCACCGGTGGTTGTTTCTGCAGTTGTTGTAACCAATGATGTCACCGGTATAGTCGTCTCTACTGTTGTGCTCTCCACTGACATGGTCGTTGTCGGAATTATGCTTGCAGTAGTTGTAGGGAACAAACGGGTGGTTGCTTCAGTAGTTGTGGGTTTGAGTGTTGTCATTGTTAGTGTCGTCTCTTCTGTTGTGCTTTCCACTGGCGTAGTCGTAGTCGGACTAGTCCTAGTGGTGGTTGTAGGAACTGCACTCGTGGTTGCTTCAGTAATTGTTGGAGCCAGTGATGTCGTAATTATTGTTGCCTCTACTGTTGTGCTCTCAACGGAGGTAGTCGTAGTTGCAATTACTGTTGTGGTCGTTGTAGGGACTGCACTTGTTGCTTCAATAGTAGTTGGAGCCAATGATGTAGTTATTGTCGTCTCCTCTGTTGTGCTCTCTACTGATGTAGTGATTGTCGGAATTATGGTTGTGGCCATTGTAGGAAATACACTGGTGGTTGCTTCGGTGGTTCTGGGAGCCAGTGTAGTCGTTGTTATTGTCGTCTCTTCTGTTGTGCTCTCCACTGACGCTGTCGTTGTGGTAATAATCGTTGTGGTAGTTGCAGGGACTGTACTAGTTGCCGCTTCAGTAGTTGCGGGTGTCAATGATGTAGTTATTGTTGTCTCTCCTGTCGTGCTCTCCACCGGCGTGGTTGTAGTTGCAATTATCGTTGTAGTTGTTGTAGGAACTGCACTTGTTTTTGCTTCAGTTGTTGTTGAAGCCAGTGATGCCGTGGATGCCGTCGTTTTTACTGTTGTGCTCGCCACTGACGTTATCGTAGGGGGAATAATCGTTGTGCTAGTTGTAGGGACTGCAGCAGTCGATTCAGTAATTGTGGGAGCCAATGGTGGAGTAATTGTTGCCTTTTCCGTTGTACTCTCCACCGACGTGGTGGTAGTTGGAATTAACGTTGTGGTAGTTATAGGGACTGCACTGGTTGTCGCTTCAGTAGTAGTTGGAACTAGTTGTGTCGTAGTTGTTGTCTGCTCTTCTGTTGTGCTCTCTACCGTCGTGGTGGTAGATGGATATATAGTTGTGGTAGTTGTAGGAACTGCACTAGTTATCGCTTCAGTAGTTGTTGGAACTGGTGGTGTCGTAGTTGTTGTCTGCTCTTCAGTTGTGCTCTCTACCGTCGTGGTGGTAGTTGGAATTAACGTTGTGGTAGTTATAGGGACTGCACTGATTGTCGCTTCAGTAGTTGTTGGAACTACTGGTGTCGTAGTTCTTGTCTGCTCTTCTGTTGTGCTCTCTACCGTCGTAGTTGTAGTCGGAATTATCGTTGTGGTAGTTGTAGGGACTACACTAGTTGTCGCTGCAGTAGTTGTTGGAACTAGTGGTGTCGTAGTTGTTGTCTGCTCTTCTGTTGTGGTCTCTACCGTCGTGGTGGTAGATGAAATTATAGTTGTGGTAGTTGTAGGGACTGCACTGGTTGTCGCTTCAGTAGTTGTTGGAACTACTGGTGTCGTAGTTCTTGTCTGCTCTTCTGTTGTGCTCTCTACCGTCGTAGTTGTAGTCGGAATTATCGTTGTGGTAGTTGTAGGGACTACACTAGTTGTCGCTGCAGTAGTTGTTGGAACTAGTGGTGTCGTAGTTGTTGTCTGCTCTTCAGTTGTGCTCTCTACCGTCGTAGTTGTAGTCGGAATTATCGTTGTGGTAGTTGTAGGGATTGCACTGGTTGTCGCCTCAGTAGTTGTTGGAACTGGTGATGTCGTAGTTGTTGTCTGCTCTACTATTGTGGTCTCTACCGTCTTGGTGGTAGTTGGAATTGTAGTTGTGGTAGTTGTAGGGACTGTGCTGGTTGTCGCTTCAGTAGTAGTTGGAACTAGTGGCGTCGTAGTTATTGTTGCCTCTTCTGTCGTGCTCTCCACTGACGTGGTGGTAGTTGGAATTATCGTTGTGGTAGTTGTAGGGACTGCACTAGTTGTCGCTTCAGTAGTTGTTGGAACTGGTGGTGTCGTAATTGTTGTCTGCTCTTCTGTTGTGGTCTCTACCGTCGTAGTTGTAGTCGGAATTATCGTTGTGGTAGTTGTAGGGATTGCACTGGTTGTCGCCTCAGTAGTTGTTGGAACTGGTGATGTCGTAGTTGTTGTCTGCTCTTCTGTTGTGGTCTCTACCGTCGTGGTGGTAGATGAAATTATAGTTGTGGTAGTTGTAGGGATTGCACTGGTTGTCGCTTCAGTAGTTGTTGGAACTGGTGATGTCGTAGTTGTTGTCTGCTCTTCTGTTGTGGTCTCTACCGTCGTAGTTGTAGTCGGAATTATCGTTGTGGTAGTTGTAGGGATTGCACTGGTTGTCGCCTCAGTAGTTGTTGGAACTGTTGGTGTCGTAGTTGTTGTCTGCTCTTCAGTTGTGCTCTCTACCGTCGTAGTTGTAGTCGGAATTATCGTTGTGGTAGTTGTAGGGACTACACTGGTTGTCGCTTCAGTAGTTGTTGGAACTGGTGGTGTCGTAGTTGTTGTCTGCTCTTCTGTTGTGCTCTCTACCGTCGTGGTTGTAGTCGGAATTATGGTTGTGGTAGTTGTAGGGATTGCACTGGTTGTCGCTTCAGTAGTTGTTGGAACTGGTGATGTCGTAGTTGTTGTCTGCTCTTCTGTTGTGGTCTCTACCGTCGTGGTTGTAGTCGGAATTATCGTTGTGGTAGTTGTAGGGACTACACTGGTTGTCGCTGCAGTAGTTGTTGGAACTAGTGGTGTCGTAGTTGTTGTCTGCTCTTCTGTTGTGCTCTCTACCGTCGTGGTTGTAGTCGGAATTATCGTTGTGGTAGTTGTAGGGACTGCACTGGTGGTTGGTTCACTAGTTGTTGGAGTCAATGATGTTGTAGTTGGTTCTTCTGTTGTGCTCTCCACCGATGTAGTCGTAGCCGGAATTGTCGTTGTGGTAATTGTAGCGACTGTACTGCTGGTTGTTGCAGTTGTTGGGGCCAATGGTGTCGTGTATATTTTCGTTTCTTCCTTTGTAGTTTTCATCAACGTTGTTGTAGTTGGCATTATCGTTGAGGTAACAGTAGCAGCTGCTGTGGAGGTTGATTTAGTAGTTGTTGGAATTATTGGTGTCGTGGGTATTGTTCTTTCCTCTACTGTGGTTTCCTTCGACGTAGTTGCAGGTAACGTTAACGTTGTAGTTGTTGCAGGGACTGCACTGCTTATTCCTTGAGTAGTTCCTACAACCAATGGTGTCGTAATTATTGGCCTTTCTTCCGTTGTGGCTTCCACCGACGCAGTCGTAGTCGGAATTATCGTTGTGGTAGTAGAAGGAACTGCACTAGTAGTTGTTTCAACTGCACTTACCGGCAATGGCGTGGTAATTATGGTGGTTTCTGCTGTTGTGGTTTCCATTGACGTCATCGTAGTTGACTTTCTTGTTGTACTAGATATAGGAACTGCACTACTGGTTGCTTCAGTCGTTGATACTGCTAATGTTTTTGCGACTGTTGTTCCTTCTGGTGTACCTTCAACAGACATTGTAATTGGTAACATTGTCGTAGTAGTTGTAGGCTCTAGAATGGTTTTTGTTTCAGTAGTTGTTGCTGGTAATGGTGTCGTAGTTATTGTTGCTTTCTCTATTGTGGTGCCCAAGGACATCGTTGTACTTAACACAATCACTGTAGTAGTAATAGGAGTTGCACTTGTAGTTGCTTCTGTTGTAGTTATTGTTGTTTCTTTTGTTGTAGTTTTTTTCGACGTCATCGTAGCTGAGACTGTAGTTGTGGTAATGGGTGCTGCAGTTGTAGTTGTTTCCATTATAGTTTTCGGTAATGGTACTGTAATTTTTTTTATTTCAAGCAAATCTGTAATTGTTGTTCTTGTTTGCTGTTCGGTTAATGTTGCAGAAACTGTAGTTGCTTTTGTGTATGTTACAGTTGTTCTAGGTCTTCCAATTGTAAAAAATGGTGTACTTGTTGTAGTTATTTGCTTCTCAATTACTGCAGGTGATGCTGTGGTTATTGCAATCGTACCGATACGTTCATCGTATTCGAACCAATCTGACATTCCGTTGGTTGATTCTCCATTGTATTCATCATAGGCTTCCTTGTATTCTTCTCCATACTCTTTATCGTAAAATTCATCTGTGGTATCTTCAGTGTCTTCTATTATAATTGAAGATGTAGTGGTTACTATTAACGCTTCTTGCAACCAATCCAACGTTGTTTGCAGCATGTCTATTTCTTTTTGGTGTTCAGTATTAAAAGTTAACTGAGACTCAACATGCGGTGTTCGAGTTGTGTACATTATTTGAAATACATCCATATACGCAGTGATTTCTTTGTCATATACATCTGTAACGTTATTACTTCTATCCCTTGCGTGTCTTTTTCTCCTTTTCTTAACGAAACCAATTGTTTTTTTAGGGATTAAATTTAACTGTAACAAACGATGCAGACCTAAACTCTTTCTCGTGGTCGGAGGTGTCGTTGTTCTAACGATACTTCGTTCTATATGCGATACGTTTACCAATTTTTGCAATAAAAACGTTTTGTTCCACTGATGTGGCAATTGGGAATCGTGATCGATCGAAGAACTGTGATTGAATTTTTGTTGTTTACCGCGGAAGAATACGTTCGACGAATTCCTTCTTCCTTTCGATGTCCTGCGATCGTGCCGTAAATTCGATTCGTAATTAACCGTAATTGACTTCAGATTCCTGACAAGTCGATGATGCGAGTTGCTATAAGTACTTATAGATGAAAAATCGACGCAAAAGCGGGGATGAATATAATCTGTGAAAGGATAAGGATAACTGACTTCGTGATCCATCATAGGAACAGACTTCGATTTGTACCGTGCCTCTTCGATATTTACTAAATCTAAATCATTTCTAGACTTCCTAATGACACTATTTTCCACTGAGCCGCTATTATTCTGTACAATTATCGTTCTCCGCCACCGTTCGAATATTCCCGACAAATCGGTATATCCAATTCGATACGGGTTCGTTTGCTCGTCACCGACTAGAACGTCTTCTCGTGACTTTTTCGCTGTTTCCGTGGTATAAAAATTAACATTCTATAATATACAATATTACTTAGTGACATTAACGACTAAATCACGACTGTAATGCTAATCCTCAACAGCAATTGCCAATTGGTTACGATCGTGGCGTTAACGTTCTCGACTTAGGCCATGATAACTCTCGTCGAACATTAATGGCAATGCTCTCGAATTGTTCGATGCGATTAGTACTTACAGTCGTATTTCCCATTTTAGTTTTGCTAGTACTGTTACTGTTCACTTGGTTATCAGTGCTCTCGGTAATGTCGACTGTCGCGCGAACCTTCTCAGCTGCTATCACAATGTACATTGCAGTCAACTCGCAAATCACTACGAGAAATATATTTCGCATAGCGTCATATCACGCAGGTTCGTTGGTAATCTCGCACTTTTTTAACGCATGCTCGTCAATTCTGTCGCGTATCATCGTGTCCAACGAACTGTCACGCGAACGTATCTGGTGGCACGCAAATTCAATCGCGTCCGCGATCGATTATTTTCAACTCGCGAACACATTAATTCCATTGAACGATATCGGCAGTTTTCTGCGTACAATATCACGCGTCGTACCAGTGGAAAAAAAAAAAATATCGCGCCCCAGTTCAAATAAAAATCGCATCGATCTAGCGCGACACCGCTAATCTCTATGATATTGGAATCCATCTTCTCGTGGTCCAATCTATCGCTGACATGCGGATCCTCTGTTTACATTCTCATAAAACATTCCCACGCCCGATATTCAAAGCTGCTGGCGCATTTCACGTACGCTTGCGCTGGTATCGTCATGATCGGTTCTCGATCCTTGATCGTTCTGATCTACAAACTCACTTTTAAGGAGTACAGTAAGCAAATTGTCTCATTCTGCCTCGCGTTACAACTAACTGATCCTCGTTTTCAAGTGTTCGACCCAGTTCTGATAGAGATCGAAGAGGAAAATAGCAAAGGGAAGTTGAACATTTTAGACGAGATCCTTGGAACCCTGAGCATGGCTGGATTAATTTACTCTCTCTACTCTTGCCACGGGTATTACATACTTGGTATCTGCGTGGTCACTGGTTTATCAATTTTGGACGTAGTTAAATTGCGTAGGATGACAGTGGATAAATCACAGGTACGCGTCATTCAAAATATCAGAGCATCCTTTTTTACAATTTTCGTGAAAGATTTCGACGTTACTTAGCTAGAAGAGATTCCTTTATTACAATTAGAAAAGTGAAATTTGGTATTATCCAACAGGAAATCGAAGCGTCGAGTCTTCAAGATTCCCCTCTCCAGCCAAGAAACTCGTACGAATCAAGAATTAATGTCTTCACTTGGGCGATCCTCAGTTGCTACTTTGCGTAAGGATCCGTTCCACATAAAATCGATATCCAGAATTCTGTGAACGATTCAGCGTGGCATTGTCTTTCGACTTCTTCTTTAGATACGCTGTGGGCAACAATTACGCGATAGTCGCCAATTATCCTTTACTCTTGACGAACTGGACGCTGACTCCCGAAGGCTTCTACCAAGGATGGACCATACGTCGCTGTATCAACGATTATTTAATGGCGACGTACGTGGTGTGCATGACGGAAGCTCTTCGACAAGCCAACGCGCCATAGAAGTCATCATCGACACTTGCAACAGTATTTCTTCGAGTTACTTTCGATGTTCCGCATGTACGATGCTGTTCAATCAATTTTCCCTAATATATTTCTTCGCTGGAATTCTGCAAACCTCTGAAGGGTTTTCTATTTACCAATCGAAGGATGGGGAAGCAGTGGGTCGGGTAGGTGCACTGTTGGCTGCTGATCGTTCGATTTTTATTTCGCTCACAATCAACACAATTTTTCCACTGACTTAACGTTACACATATGTATACGCACGCGGTATGTACAAAAACTTGTATATCTATTAAATACAATACATATATATATAGTTCTATAAACGGCGATATCACGTTTTGCAAGGAGCGAAAGGGATGTAAGCGTCGTCGTCGCTGTGATTGCTGTCACACACGGTATTAATGATAGCGCGTTACTCGTTGATACGACACGAGTTAGCAGGGCCATTACGTTCGATTAACGTCTGGAGAATTATGTCCTAAAGCTGTCTACTATCGCACGGCAGTAGCTCCGCTACAAAATATCGCTGTTCACCGGTCAGTTCGTTTATCTTAAGTATCTAGTCGCGTGTAGAAAAAAAAAAACAAAGAAAAAAAGGGAGTTTCCTCCTCAGGACTGTCTTTAACTCGCTTCAATGAAAATACTGAAAATTAAACTGTTTAAACGTTTAAGTATTACGCTCGATTGCAACTTCCGAGGTTGGTGTGACATTTTTTTCGTTTTTTCTTCGTTGCTGTTTTTATTGTTTATGGGGAAAAGGAACTTCCTTAATGATAAATGCGAGTCTTTCTTAATAAATAAATAAAGAGTGTAAAGACGGCCCTGTGTTCTATTAATTTCGTCAGGAATTAGTCTACTCGAGGGCAGTCTTCTCGTACACTTCTATCCGTTTTATGTTTTCTTCTTTTTTTTTACATTGTTCCTTGAAGAAGCGCTGAAATATACGCGATGACGTCCAAGTAAAACCGTTCTCGTTGCCTTTAGTATAACCAAGGGAGTAGCAATTGATCGCTTCTGATTTCCTTAGAGCATCAAAGATGGCCATCGTCGTTGCGCATCTGATAAACGAAAAGTGAATACTTTTACCACGTTCCCTTAGACACTCGATTTTGCGTACGCGTAACGACAGTTATTACATACTTTCCTGAACAAATTACGATCAGATGTTGGTGTTCGTGTCTCTCCACGTATTCTGACCCAAATTGTGAAGTCTGAGGCTGCTTCCCATCTTCTCGTCCGGTTCGTACGCGGAATTAGTATGGCCACCGTGTCCTTCGAACACGTCCTTAACGGAGATCTGACTGCTTCTCGATGGACGACCTTGGATACCCAAAGGATTGCCAGCCGCGCCGTAAATGTTGTTCGCCCCTAAAGTCTGCATCTGCGACTTCCTCCTCATGGCCATTATGCTGTTCCTGCGGCCCTCGAACGCCTTGAAAGCCTTCGCGGAACGTCTGGTCGACATATTCCTTGGCAGACCTAAATTCATGCGTTAACGTTAAACTTCTTCCAGTGCTGCAATCGTCACAGTTTTCGTCCTGGAACTTGCGCGAAGATTTCCCTCCCTTCCATTCATATTTCTACCCCTCCACGTATAATACGTTAGCTTCCATTTTACGTACCGTTGGCGTCGGACATACTGAAGAAACGCTGCCTAAAAGCGACGTCGAGCGTATTGATTGCCTGCGTTTTCCTTCGACTCTTCTCGAGGTTTCTTATTGTTTTCCTTCTGCCAGGACCACTGCCACTGCCCTCCTCGTAATCACCCTCCATGCCGTCTAACCTCTGCAAGTCCCTCACTATCTCCACCGCGTGTTTCGACAGCAACGCTTCCTCTGACAAATCCTTGGTCTAAGAGAAGAAACAACGATTAACGCGGCTGAATTCTTCCGACAACGTCTCCAATCGACGCGCTGCTAATTTCGAAACGTACCTTCTTGCAGCAGTACCAATCTAGACTGGTGCTGGCTAGAATATGGGCGAACGTGCCAAATCGATGGAACAACATCGCGGTGAATTGGATAACCAATATCAACGCGAAGAAGAACACGAACACTAGGCCGATAGGTTCGAGTTGTAGGTACTCCTTCGAGATGTGTACCTACGAGACATTTTCATCGTCAGAAAAGGCACTGGGTAAATACTACGTGATAAGAGTTAAACGTAGAAGGAGATAGAGGACAGAAACGTATGAAATAATTCACATTGCGGTTATTATTAAGATTTTTCATTGTTATTTCATTGAGAAACTCTCTACGGAACACAAGAATTCATTGCTAGCTATAAGATATCTCGATTGGTTGCGATTCGTCGCACAGAAAAAGAAAATCTTGGCGCCCAGAACAAAACGCTGTAAATTTGCTTAAATTTTAATCTTTCGTTCCATGAAATATATATTGATGTAGTATTTCATAATGAAATAACAATGTATTTCCCAAGCGTACATAAGAACAGCTTTCAGAAAGCGACGCACGTTAAATTCTCATGTTTTGTGTTAAATAGAATCGCAATTCGTATGTACGATCGGTACCACCGCGTAAAACAAACGTAAATTCTCTAGACACATGTATGTACACATATAAGCCACCGTTTAGTTACATTGACTCGTAACTCGTTAGTGGTGCTCCTCTGCTGCCATACCTAGCAGTGCATTATCAGAATTAGACACAACAAGAAACGTAAAACGATAATCCGCCTGGCGGTTCCTCCCTCGTTCAGATTCAGCCAGACGAGCGAAGAAACGAGACAGGGTTTAGGGTTCTCGACTCCCTTGTGATCCGCGAACCGTGCACATGCTACCATTTTACTGAACAGTAAGAGTTCGATCTCTTACCAGAGCTTCGAACAATTATTGGATCACCAGAGAGTCGAATATTTCGCGGAAGCCAAGAGAACAGCGCACAAAATTCGAAACGATCGAATGTGTTTACTTCGTCACATCGAAACTTATTAATCGCGTCAACAGTTTTGAGAAATCCTCGACTCGTTCTCCAGGCTTCGATAATGTTCGATCTCTCACCCGAGCTTCAAACAATTATTGGATCACCAGAGAGTCGAATATTTCGCGGAAGCCAAGAGAACAGCGCACAAAATTCGAAACGATCGCATTTACTTTGTCACATCGGCACTCATTAATCGCGCCAACAGTTTTGAGAAATCCTCGACTCGTTCTCCAGGCTTCGATAATTTTCGATCTCTCACCCGAACTTCAAACAATTATTGGATCACCAGAGAGTCGAATATTTCGCGGAAGCCAAGAGAACAGCGAACAAAATTCGAAACGATCGCATTTACTTTGTTACATCGACACTCATTAATCGCGTCAGCAGTTTTGAAAAATTCTCGACTCGTTCTCCAGGCTTCGATAATGTTCGATCTCTTACCCGAGCTTCAAACAATTATTGGATCACCAGAGAATCGAATATTTCGCGAAAGCCAAGAGAACAGCGAACAAAATTCGAAACGATCGAATGTGTTTACTTCGTCACATCGAAACTTATTAATCGCATCAACAGTTTTGAAAAATTCTCGACTCGTTCTCCAGGCTTCGATGATGTTAATCGACACGTTTCAGTGCTTGTTAAAAGAGAGATTTCATCGTGCCAGTAATCACACTTAACGATCATAACACTTTGGTTTAATTGTAACACAAAAAAAAATGATAAAAAGATGGAGAGATTGAGAGGACAAGGAGGGAGAGTGGGATTTCCGATTAAAAAGGCGTTGTTACGTGTGACTTAGCCAGCTAAATTCTAGTCAGTTGCCTCGTTCCGCCCCAAATGTTCCATTCGTTCCGGGAAGTACCTGTGCAAACATGTTAATGGTAACTCGCCAAGTGCTCGTGGTCCAAGTTATTGACAAAACACAGACATGTCCCAGCAAGTGCAACATTAACACCGGGTACCGTATTTCCAGCGTGCTCCGATGCTCGCTACAACACCGACTATCCTTTCTTCGTTGTACTAATCCTGCGTCTATTCAACATTTCTAACAATTTCCTTTGTTCTTTCTCGCCTGTGGCGGTGCGTGCAACGTCTCGAAAAGAATTCGATATCGAGGCATCATTCTCTGCGAACGATACGACCAGAAATTGCTAGAAATAGAACCAGTTTTATAAAAGAACGAGCTCGAAGAGCAAAAACTTCGCGCGTAAAGTCTCGAGGGAAAAGCAAACGATTCGCGATCGCAAAGCCAGCTCGATTAACGCTAAACGAAAGCTCTACGCTCTAAAATCGCGATTTCTCTTTGCTACGTGATCCGCAATCAGCGACGACTCCTGGAGAAAAGGAATCTTCGAAACGATTCGCTCGGATAAAGCAGCGATCCTTCTTTCTTTTCTTCCTTCTAAAAACGACATTTTTATGCAGAACCGTTCGATTCTTATTCGTCCTCGAAGACGGAACTAGGAGTTGGACAACGCGAATGAAGCGTAGAAAGACGAGGGTGCGAAAGGCGAGAGAAAAGAGGGGCGCGAGCAACGAAGCACGCGGGGGTGTTAGTCTCCCGAGGGCATCAGTGAGACAGCATCTCTGTTTTTTCGTTTGGAACACTATCAGATACCTCCGAAGTCTCTTCGATGAAGGTGATATTCGTCTTGACGCCTAGCGGCCAGACAACGTGCAACTGATCTTTGTTCAGCTGCAGCAAGAATACGATCAGAACGAACAACGCATTGAACATAAAAAACGCGAACACACTCTTGTTCCGCAGCTCGATCAGGTCGGCGGCAATTCGAGCCTGTCGTGGATCGGGGATGAACAAGAAAAAAAAAAGAAAGAAAACAGCACACATTAGCAAAGGTAGAAAAATAATACGCTCCGTCCGGTTGATCGTTGGTCCATCAGCTCCTTTTTGGGGTGGAATCCGTTCTCGGACACCGTTCTCGCGTCCTCAAAGCACGTTTTATCGTCTAAAAAGCTCTACGCAGGCGTAAAATACTGTGCGACGGGTTTTCTGCCGCAAAATAGCTTCAATGCTTAAAAATTGTACGTGGTCGATGGAATCTAGCGTTCAGTTTCGAACATCGATCGACCATAGTTCAGAGGGAACTGAACGGCGCGTGTCGAAACGGTTTTAAGCACTCGTAATATTTTGCAACAAAAAGCCAAACAGCGAGACTACTAAATGGCTCGTCGATAAGACACTGTTCGTTTTCTATTGGGTAAGTGGAGTAAGATTGAAGGAGCAGGACAACACAACGTGGACGGAGCGGTCTTTACCTCTTGGGACTCTTCGTTATAAGTGATGTTCGTCTTGATACCGAAAGGCCACTTCACGTGCAACAAATCTTTGTTTAATTGCAGTAGAAATACGATCAGGACGAAGAGGGCGTTCATCATAAAAAACGCGAACACGCTCTGGTCACGTAGGTCCTTTAGATCTTTGGCGATTCGTGCCTGACGTAAGCAGCATGGATCGGTTATTTTAATTACTCGATTGTAGGCATTAAAAACTTCCTTCGATTCGTATCTGACTATTCTTTACTGTTTTATCATTTTTAAGCCTCCTTTTTATTCTAAAAGCTATACTTTTCACGAAATTAATTGAATGCTTCTGATCATTAATTTTACCTTTAAGAAGACTCTTTACTGTGCATTAACAAATGATTACAATAGACATCCTGATAAAAGAAAATAATTAAATTCATAATCTCTGGCTTTATCTAAAATTTTCTAAAGTTACTAAAAAAATACAATAAATAAATTTTAAAAAGTACTTTTCAAAGTGGTTTTTGACTAATTTTTACACTATCGCATAACAAAATTTTCGCTCAATACTACTCAAATTTAGTTTAGTAACGCTAATGCAATTTAACGAACTGCTCGTTGCTTTCTTTGAAGTAACTGATTTGAATGCAGACACCGTGTTAAAAATATGGAAGTATTCAAATCCCTTACCTTCTCCGCCTTGTCCTCGTCTATAGGGTACAGATACTTTTGCAACAGGTCCTTCCAGAATTGTTCCTCCTGCATGGACAGCACATCGATTTCACCTTTCTTCAGCCCCTCGTCGCTCAGCCAGTAGGGTCTGCTGAGGAAGTTGCTGCCCTCGCGTTTCGCTTCCGTGTTTTGACTGGTCTCCGTTTCCGGGTCGCTGTCACCCTCCTCGTTTTCCGCTGAACGTTCGTCGATGGGACGCAGAGGATCGCCAGTTCGCGAGACCACAGAAGATGCACGTCGTCGACTTATCACTCCATGAGGATCGACGGCTCTAAATGAATTAGAATCGAGCATTGACAAGCGTGATTAAAAGGATAAAAAGATGTGCGGGTTTTTAAAATGCACAGTTAAAGCTGTTCTTCAATATCTGTTAAGAACCTTTCGATGACTTCCAGACGTTTGCCAACTTGCTCCAGGGATTCAGCAATGGCGACCAATTGCTGTTTCTCGTTAGATGTTTGACCATGAGTGCAGAACATGCACTTGAACAGTCCCGCCAAAGAGAGTTCGATCGACCCTTCTTCGTCGCCGTTCGAACCTACGCCATTTTGGAGGAACCCTAACAAGGACTTCTGCTTCGCCTTCCGTTTCGCTTCTTCCGCTTCCTTTTTCTCTTGCTCGAGTTCCTAGTCGATTTGCCAAACGAAACGTAAAATTCTTTTCCAAGCGCGCGATGCGCGTCTAATTGCAGCAAGCGGTTGTGCAAGAGAAAGTATTAACAGCGATACGAAATGCGTTAGAAAGTTAACGTTTCTTTGCACTGTTAATTTATTAGTCACGGTTATCGTTGCTTTCGTGGACGAATCGTAAAGTGTGTCGTAAAATTGTGCACACCTTGAAACAACAAATTCGATAAAGAAGAAAATCAGCAACTACGACTTTTCTGGCGACGCCACTCGCTTTTGTTTCAAGATGGCCGATCACTGAGAGCAGCTTTCGGCTAGAATTAATCTGTTAAAGTGTGCAGATAATTACCGCGGCGGTTTTCTTAGTCAGCACCTCTCTCGTGCCCCACGTAATGTCGTTCAGGTTACAGACTGAATAGAAGACAAGCAGCATGTACATCGATGGAACGGTGATAAAGTATATGAAAGTGTGCGCCAAACAGTACATCTCAGAAGGGTGCATCGCCCCAGTTATCCCCACTTGAGCTATTAGTAGGAATATAAACAACGAAGACGGCGACAGTATACCATCTTCGACGATGTTCATCGCGGTCCCAACGATCACGGCGACCATCACCATTCCGTATATACAACTGAACAGCGCCGCGACTATAACCTACCACACCGTTATTAATGTCATATAATAGTTATTCGTGCTTGTGCATAGAGGGTTTCGTTGGTTACAGTGCGTAAGCAAAACAGATACACCGAGGACGCTCTACGAAACGAACGATTCCATTTTCTCGTAGGAATTTCACTTTTTTACAGTGTTTATTGGTATTTTCTGAAATCGAACGTATCCTCGATGTATCATTAGGGTGCACGACTAGGGCAGTAATTAAAATGGTCAGTATTTCGTCAACTTTTGACGGTACAAAGCGGAAAAGACAGTATTAAACAGTCAAGCAAGTCAAGAATAGTTACGTTCGATTCAAGGATACGAATCGCAATATGGCCGCAAATACTGACCACTGAAATACAAGCCCTTGAATACCTGTGTCGTTTACAAATACGTTAGAACGTACATTGGCAGACAGAAAGCTACGTGTTCCGATTCGTGAGCGAGATTAAAGAGATGTGCTCGCCAGCCTCCAGATGCTCGAGCTTCGATTCACCGCCACCGTGTCTTCCGAGTTCAACGATGCCGCGATAAATTCTCTATCCCTTAAAAACAGCCAGAGCCAGGTGTGCGACCGAGCGTACCCGCTGTTATTCTCAAAAAGGCGATACAGAATGTCGTGGAGAAGCGAAGCGGTGGACTTTGGAGACGAACCTTCTTGGTCTTTTTCACTTGGACCTCGCGGGTGCCCCAGGAGACGACGTTCAAGTTTATAATCGAGTAGAGTATCAATAGGAGGTACATGGAGGGGATCGAGAGGAGATAAATGATGCCTGGCACGATGCACCAGAACTCTTGAGGGTGCAAACAGGCCGCTATAAAGAAGGAGCTGGACAAGGATATCAGAAATATGGCCGAGGGTGAACCGATACCGTCCTCCCCCAGCTGGAGGGCTGTACCAACGATCACGGCCATCATTATCATCGCGTATCCCGTCGACAGTATCTGCGCGCACAGAAGCTGAAAGACAAGGGGACGCGAAAAAGGAAAATCGCAAAAACAGTCAAAGCGGAGAACGATTTCACGGACGACTTTGATCGCGTCGGTAACGGATCGACTTACCTGAATGTTTGCCTTACAAGTGAAACATACGAGCATGAAAAGCAGAATGGGGATGATATTGTAGTAGAAACTGGTCCAGTTGTCGATCTTGAACGCGGCCACGAACGCACCCACCAACATAAGGAATATCGTGCCTGGTCCTAAAATGGTTCCACCTGAGGGAAGGCAAACGTTGCTACATTCGGGACATTAATTGCTTTCGATACTCGAGAGATAGTCGACACTGACCCATCAGCAAAATCTGGTACGAGATGTAGGGAAGAGAAATATTGTCGTTGATTTTGATTGTCTTCTTCGCGTCCATCAAAAGGTCCATGATGTTGGCTATGGTAGAGGGCACCCATCGACGTCGTTGATTGTAAAATTCATTGAAACCTTCGGGTGCGTGAGTGTACGCGTCGCTGGCCGCTGAATACTCGACCTGCGACATTGACAAACGTTAATCAAAATTGCTGTCTCGAACAGACAACATTTGACAAAGGTTAAAAGAACATATCTTCCTAGCTGCTTACTCTGTAACCACGCTGCAAGAGAAGCGTGCAAAGCCATCGATCCTCTCCCTGATCATACTGAACGTAATGCCTCGCCTCGTCGGATCTCGTCGTATATTTCTTCATCACGTTATCGTCCATCAGAGCTTTCCCTCTGAACAGGGAGAAGCAACCAGGACTACAAAGTACACAGCCGATCATGTGTTCCGTTGCTTTCTGCAGCCAGTGACCAATCGCGTATTCGAACATCTGATACCACACCATGGGACCTGTCGCCATAAGACAGAAGACATAGCGAAAATTACTAAATCACAAATATTAAATTGTAAATTAAATTGTAAATTACAATTGTTTCGTAAGATTACCTGAACCAACTGGATGAATACGACCACAAGCTGCGCCAAGGTTCTTATTCTTCTTCATCAAGTCCACGAGCAGTTTCACAGCAGCTGGTTGGAAGTCGATGTCACCATCGAGAGTTAACAAATAAGTATTCTCAGCGATCACTTCCTTACGATCAACGCTGATTGGTAGCTCCATCAACCGATGTCCCAACAAATAGTACATGTACATGACCTGTGAAAGAAGCGATTCCAAAGATGACGATGGCTTGAGAAGAGCGTTACAACACTTTTCTCTACCTGACTCCAGCGTTTTCGGTGACGAATCTTGCTCTTATCCTTCAAATGAGCGATCATCTTCGTTTTCCCGGGAAGCGTCCACACCAGTCGACCGCCATAAGGCGTTGGATACTTCTTTGGAGCTCTGACGTGCATCCGCGTCTGATGAACATCCGATGCAGCCTCGTCCAAAGTGTCCACCAGCAGTTTCACGAACCTGTTCACTTGCGACTCGTTCTCATCGTGATCCGATAACTCGAACGCGTCATCGAAAAAGATGTGAGCTGCAGAGACAAACTCGTGTTACTCTCTGAATCTGCGAACCTCGACTGATTGCGATTTTCCAAAACACTTGGAGAAAGAAGTGAAAAAACAAAGTCTGTTGATCGAAACAATTCGTGACCGCGTCTTCTAGTCGACGATTCGAAAAGAGGAAAAGAGCATGGCTGGACAGACACTTGAAAGGGGTTCAGACAACGATATCAACGATGCGCTTACTTTCGAATTCATAATAGTCCGGATCGACAACTTTGAGGTACTTCTGGGCGACACGTCTGGCGCACTGGTCCTCGTCCAAGCGCAGAATGCTCTTCAAGAATTCCATCATTTCCTCCTTGTTTTCATGCCACATGGTCGCGCAGGCATATATCCTGGTTACGTGATCGCTGCTTTTCACAGCAGACGGTGGTGTAGTCGTGCCATCCGTCTGCTCGTATATAGTCTCGTAGTCTCCGTCCCCTTTTTCCTTCTCTATTTCCGCCAAATCCTGACCAACAAAAGCGTCGTTCAATTTTTCACGCGGACGGTATAAAAACGTTCTCTTCTATAACCGCGCGACTCAATTTGGACATTCTATTCGCGTGGAGAACATAATCGATACGCGATGGACAAATGGGAGGTTCAATTTTGGGAGCACAGTATTTTTATACGACTGAAATAAACGATCAGAATAGAACGGTTTATTCATTTCGTCGATGGCCTCGAGAAAACGACGAGAGGGAGCTGAGATGTGAAAATTGTAATTGCGAAAAGATCAGAACGAAGCCAAAGAATCCTGATTTTGCGTAGACATACCGTTAAACCCTTTGCAGTCCTAGTTATTTTTCAACTTAGCAGTTCAGTCGTTGACAACTTCCTACTATTTCAAGTGTTTCGTTTGAAATTTAGTTGAAAACGTTGTCAGTTGCAGGACAATTCCTCGACTGCCACTTGCAAACTCTAAAACAACTCTAAAACTTTGTTGTAATTTATATTCACTTCTTCTTCTTATTTAGCGATGTCGAGTCACACTCGACAAAGGACTGCAAAGGGTTAAAACTGAAGCTCTTGTGGTGGGCTGTGATGGGCGGGAAGAACACGTTTCGTCCTGGGCCCGCTAGTGGATTCATCAGTAAAGGTACCAAAATGGCGGAATAACGCCTGAGATGCGAAGATATTAAGGGACAAGTCGAAGAATTCTATAAGAATAGAGGCGAAAACGAGTGTTCTAATGGCGGAGGACCACCACACAAGATTCCCCTTTCTCTTATATCGTTCCTTCTCGCATTAACCATGGGATGACAAGTTTTAAAACAAGTGAAGCGAAGTACTGCTTCGTATCGTTGCGTTGCTTGCTGTAGAGAGTGTGTCTGAGAGGACAAGAAAGAAAAGAGAGGGAAGAACACGTTTCGTCCTGAGCCCGCTAGTGGATTCATCAGTAAAGGTACCAAAATGGCGGAATAACGCCTTAGACGCGAGGATATTAAGGGACAAGTCGAAGAATTCTATAAGAATGGAGGCGAAAACGAGTGTTCTAATGGCGGAGGACCACCACACAAGATTCTCCTTTCTCTTATATAGTTCCTTCTCACATTAACCATGGGATGACAAATTTTAAAACAAGTGAAGCGAAGTACTGCTTCGTATCGTAGCGTTGCTTGCTGTAGAGAGTGTGTGTGAGAGGACAAGAAAGAAAAGAGAGGGAAGAACGTTTCATCCTGAGCCTGCTAGTGGACTCAGTAGTCCTAGCTACCTAGCAGACCCTTCCTTAGACGCTGGGATGGTAGGAATAGGTCAGAATTTCTATTATATAGAAACAGTGTAGGACATGAAGTACTCGCGAGAAACTGACGAGTGTGCTGTCCCCCTAATGGCGAGGACCGCCATAAAACAATTATTTCATTACCTCGACTTTCACCTCCGGTTGATCGTCCCTTTTCCTGTTCAAACCCATCGACTGGTCGATCAACAGGGAATCGTACATAGGCACGACGAACAGCTTCTCCGTGGCGGCGAGACGCTCGCACTTGGGCGTCCAGACGTGCAAAGTAATCCAGGTCTGCGATAGCAGCCACAGCAGCCAAACCCAGGCGTACTGCTTCGACACGAAATCATTTAGCAACGGTGGCGACTCGTAAAACAGATAGTCGGGAATGGTCCCGTGAAATATACACGGATCAGCGTTCCTGAGGCCACAGGCGGCGATCAACAGCGAGATCGACACTGGTATCGTTAGATTTACAGGGAACGCGTAACTGAATCCTTGTATCAGGATTTTGCACGCGAATTTGCCTGGAATAACACTTGGAAATCAGTAAAATGGTGCTTTAAACTGCGCTAGATCGTACGTGAAGTGGAACGAAGAGGTCTCAGAGACGTCGAGTGGAACAACGACACTTACCAAAGACGTATGCGAAGTAAGCACCGAATATTTGCAACAATAAGACGTATATGGGGGTGTACTTGTCCGCTGGTATAGATATTCTGTCGCCAATTTCCAAAAGGTCCGCGATATCAGTGATTGAACCGATAGCGCTTTGTCGTACAGTTGACACCATGATGTAATGGTTCCCAAAAGCGTCGCGAAACTTGGAGAACAAATGGCCCACTGTGTCGCCTCTGAGGTGCAATATCAGGACGGTGCTGATGAAGAAGGCCACGATTTTCCAGACTGACATGAACATGTAGGTGAAATACCGCGTCATCTTCAATTCCTTCTTCACCCTTCCCAAAGATCTGACGAATCCTAAGCAGAAGTGGAAAAATCTTCTTACGAATCGTTCTCTCATAAATTTCGAACGAGGATGCGGGAATTTCAATCGTTCGTTTCATGCAAACATTTTAAAATTGAAAAGACTGGATTCCTGAGAAAACTGAACGTTTGTTATCTGAGAAAGGGAGAAACGAAGCCGCAGACTCGCTCGAGAGATACTTTTATAACAATCCGTTATAAGAATCGAAGTTTTCGTAACTTTTTCAGTCGATTCCACTGTCGTTGCAAATATTTTCTACCGCTTTCACGCTCGACGAGCCCTCCTTAACGGTCTCTCAATGACACCGCGATACTTACCGATCGGGCTCTGCATCGAAACATAATTTTCCCACCAGCCGCACGAAACCAGGAACAAAGACGCTGGTATGAGCCACAACGAAGTCTGGGAGCTGTTCAACAATGGCCAAAGGAAGAAACTTGTTCCTTGGGCGGCCAGCGCGGCAATATCGATCAGCACCAGGACAAATCTCGATTCGTCTTTGTTCTTATTCCGAGACAGTAGCCCTTAAAAGAGTCAGAACGAGTCTTTATTCTAGTTCTTTGCTACAACGATACTACAACGTGCTTAAACTAATTAATTGCGCACACGTAATAGTAAAAGTTCAACATGAATGGAAACACATCCAGACTTCATCTACCCCTTAGACTTTACGCTCGAATCGAGTTCGTTCTACCAGTTACGTAACAAACGCCCTGCTCTTAAAGTATAGCGGTAACTTATTACAAATCGAAGTTCAAAACTGTTGCGAAACAAGAATCGTGCCTCTTACCTAACAGCCCAGGCACGAAGCACACGCAGTTCGTCAGCATCGCGCCTTGAACCACGTCCAAATCAGGGAGCACTGCCATAAACATTAAAGCCAGCCCAATCACGTGGAAGCTCTCCATGATGAAGACCAGCAGGAAATGGGAAGCTGGCGGTTTCTTCCACGACTTGAAGATGCATATTCGGATGCTGCGAATCAAAGTGCCGAATTCAGGCACCGCGAACGCGATTATTATGCACCAAATCCACGCTATCCTCTCCTCTTCCGGTAACGACACCGCGAACTGCTTGTCTCGTCCTGTAACAAGAATCAACGATGGAACGATGGCTCGACTGGCTTCTGTCGATCTCACGAAAACGATCGGAAACTTTGAACGTTTCAGAAAGAAGTCCACGATCCGTCAAATCGAAAATTGCTTACGTCGAACCTGAAGTTTCAAACTCGCGACGCGTCTATCCGCTACGTTTATCTGCCTATTATTCCCCCAAAATATGCGTACACATGTACGAAACTTGGAATCCCCGTTGAACTTTACCGTTCTCAAATTATCCGATCCTAAAACCTAAAGATACTTCACTTTTAACATTTAAGACCGCTCGAGACCGCTGGTCCGTGACGCAAATAATCTCTGCCTTCGAACTTTCACATGTCGCGAATAAGGAAATAACTCGCGCCAAACTGACATTTGCCTCGAAAGAATTCCGTGGATTCCTCGAAGGACTGCGTTTCTCGATGGGCATCCGGGAACAGATAACAACGAGGCAGAAACCGTCCGTTTCGATCGAACTTCTGGCGACAGAATTTCTTAATTACCCTCGTTATCTCGGATCAAACGATTTTCTACAACCTGGACTCGACGCACGCGACGCGTATCCACGCCGTTTCAACCTGGTTTCACGTATGCACTTTCTCTCCTTTACCTATATCATAGATACAGAAGCGGTAGAAAAACGCGGCTGTAACTGTGTTACGAATGCGATCCACTTTCCGCTTTACTTTTGCCTCCGCGGACGTCTCAGCGGCTCGAAACACGCGAAATTCCATCCAATTTCCATCCGCTGTTTCACGTATCGCGTGTCGATCCGAGGAAACATTCGGATGTAAATTCGACCGTGTAAAAAAAAAAGTTTCGCGACCTGTTGCGTGCTTTCTAAAAACAGTTTTCCCTTCTCCGCGAGACTGGCAGACGTGGCCGTGTTTTTGTTGCGCGTGATACTTTTGGCGATACTTGCGTACGAAATAATCGACGAAATTGCAAAATATACGAACAAATTGCAGTCGTTCGTTAGCACAGAGTGCAAACAAGGAAATCGCGTGGTGAGAATCGAAAATAATGAGTCGCTATCGCCGCGAAGCCGGGTTATTATGTTAGTCGTATCGATTATACCTGAAATCAAACTTCGAACTCGCAAACTTGAGCGCGATTTGCATAAAGTTCGCGTATACGAACAATATAATTCTCATCGAGCGTCGATTTGAATGTAAATGCCAATGGAAACCGAAAACCTGCGGTTAACTGCAGTCGATACACAAAAATAAATATTGCAAATCAGAGATAGAAACATCACTCACCCAACTGTTTGTTGCAATAAACTATCGTCCGGTTGGTTTTCAATTGCGACGTCATGAACAGAACCGTCCCCTTTGCGACTACGCCGCTTCCAAGCACAATTATGAACACTAACAGGTAGACGATCACTTTCGTCACTTGTACCGTCACCTCGAGGCATCTCTGGTTCGCCATCGAGCCAGAGTCGATCTTTGGCGGTGGATCCCGGAACACGTCCCATCCTTTCGTTTCCACGACGGTTCTTTGACTGAAAAGCAACGAGTTGACACGATTATCTCGAACAGAATCATGCTGAAACGCGAGGGGATGAAACTCGCGCGCAGAACGCAAACAAATTCCGTTCGCGTCGCTTCCTTTGTTCCTCTGTTCGTTAAAAACGAAACGAAGATTTGCCAGTTGCGAGGGTACACATGCTGCATACCTGTCGCCATAATCCTGAGTCATCGGTGTGCTCTCGCCATCCGAAAAGTCGTCACCGTCAGCCACCGTCCCACCGCCCGGTATCAATCCATTTTGCGACTGGTTCTTTGACATTCTGTAAATGGAAAATTGTTCCATTGATCGAATCTAATATCGAATGACAAACGTAGCGTCGCACCCAGGCCACACAGCGACAAATCCAGTGACAGATGGCTGTGGATGTGCTGAGACTCGTCCGCAGTGCCAGCACAGTGTCGATGGTGTGTCACAGTGCCAGCACGGTGTCGAGGCTGTGTTCTCTGGGCAATTTGTTCACATTCGACGGGAGAAGATAAGAAGGGAACGATTTCGAACATTTTTTGCGCGCAAACTTGTAACCCATACGTGCGTCCACGTGTGGATTTTTCCTCGCTCGTCGCACTGTTTCACGGATTTCTATCATTATTAATGCACGCGTGTGCGATAGATCTTGAAAGTTATTTAATAGGATAGAAATATTGGATGCAGAAGTATCGAGCGCGATTTTTGCCTCGATTTAGATTCTAGAATCGCACCTTTCATTTCGGACCACCTGTAGCCGAACACGATTGTGTAACTTTCGCGAGACGCATGCTGGATCATCTCGATCCGTCTGCGTCAAAAGCCAGCTATCGACTGATAAATCAACTCTTATCGCTCCAAAGTGTACATTGCGGAATCTTTCGAAAAATGCGATTCGTTACGCCTTCGTTCGAACTAAATCATGTAGTGAGAAATGTATTTTAGTTCCAAAACGATTGGACGTGTGTATGCGTGGTATTTGAAGTATGAAACGTAGATTATAATTATTATTTGCCCAACAGTACAAAGTTTTCAACTCTCTCTTAGCTCTCCCTCTCTCTCTATAACACTATTTTATTATCGTGGACAGTTTCGTCTGCACACGAGTACAACACGCGAAACGTAAAGCTGAATTGTTTGGAATAATAACAAACGGTCCAGGACAGGCGAGCTGTGCGCGCGTACTTCAAAAATTGCTTTCTATCTGTTGGAAAGGTTGAACTAACAGTTTCTACTATGCTGATAAATTACTATTACAGAGTAAATGTTAACCGACTACCTCGAAACACCTGCATAAACTTTTATGCTCCACATTTTCGACCGTATCGTTTGACGTTACGAACCTAAACGCGTCAGACATTTTTCACGCGTTTCACGGGTCCCTCAACTTATTGTTTGGCCTCGTTATTTACGTTATAAAGCGAATAGGCAGTTGCAAAGCTCGTTGCGAGCAGTATCGGCACGGAAGTGCTCGGTCGAGTGCGTGTTTCTGTTAAAAAAAAGTGACGAACGAGCAAAAAAGCAAATTAGGATAATGCGACTATTAAATACAAATGGAAAATATGCGATAAAGAAAGTGGGCACGCGCGTACGTAAATAGAGCGCGTGTATTAAAGAAGAAAGTTGGTCGATGAAAAGAAACCGCGGCGCCAGAGGCAACGATCGAAAAAAAGTACTAGGAATTGCTGGTGAAACGAACGAATTATCGTAGCGTTCTGTGACCCATCGACGCCAGAAATCACCGTGGAAACAACGAATATTACCGCAGTAAAAGTGGACGATGGAGTAAACGCTACGTAACGGATCAGTTGGTACCCGACTTTCTGTTTCCCGCCTTATTCCACGGGTACGGACGCGCCTAGAGCCGCGTTCTCCATGGAAAACGTCGATCCAGATCGACGCCTGGCTGTGCTTGCACGAGCCCGTTTGCGAAAGGACCTCCTCGTTAAGCTAATTAGCGATTCATCGGAACTGGAACGAGAAGTTGCAGATTTCTGTAGCTATCCGCTTTATTACTCCGATGGAATGTATCGTTCGTGCGTTCGAGTTTCATATCCATAAATTATCGAGCAGTTTGCCGTGCTAAAAACTTCAAGAACTTCGAAAGGTCATCTCCAACGATGGTAAACAAAAAAATTTCAAATTATCTCGCTGGAAGATCTCCAAGAAATACTTGTTTCGCGTCTTCCAATTTCGCTTTCAAGTGTGAAAAGTTCCAATGAAAAGAGCATCGTTCTTTTCGTTAATGAGATTAATCCGTACGCAAATCGCATTCGATCCATCGTGTCGCGCGAGAACGATCCCCCGCCATTCTTCTCAAGATCGTCGTCTCTGAGGAATCTCCGCGCATATGTTAACGCGTCGCACGGAAGCACGCGTCCGTAAAATCGAACGGTATGTCACACGTCGTTTAACAAGCAGCCGCACGTTCCGCGAGATCTAATTGTCGGCTGGGGGAGGGCAGCCGTTTATTAAAAGGCGAAACAGGGCAGAATGGAGGAAAGAGGAGGCGTCCCTCCGCTTCTACCCGCGTTCCTCCGTGCCTGTTTCGATCCAACGCGGGCCGCGCCAAGGCGG
The DNA here is from genome assembly GCA_963969225.1 of Xylocopa violacea. Lineage (NCBI taxonomy): Eukaryota > Metazoa > Arthropoda > Insecta > Hymenoptera > Apidae > Xylocopa > Xylocopa violacea. The sequence continues at coordinate 42,327,284 of CAXAJV010000002.1, forward strand.
AGGCGTACCTTTGTTCGTGGAGGTCTGGGCTTTCTGGTTCCTGGACACTGAAAGTGAAAGGGAACGAGCCGTGAAAGATAACATAGCAAGGACGTCCACTGCAACTCGCCGTGTCGGTTGCTGCCCTCGAGGCACGTCACGGATTCGTTCGTACCTCGAACCTCTCGCTCGTCCACGCTCTTTGTACCTCACCCTGGCTCGCTCGTCGCGTTCTCCACGATCCCTGCACCAGGGTTGTCGATCAGGCCCCGACGATACGTTCGAGCTCGAACAGGTTGTTCCCTCTCGGCTGCTTTTCCGATCAGATACGCGAAATTAGCGAGGTAACGACGATAATTGAGTTTCGCGCGGTTTTCGAAGGTTCCTGTTGGCTGCCTCCAAGCTTTCCTTTGTCTCGCGTCGACTGTGGTTTCAATAAACGGCGCGAACGTCGAAAGATCGCTGGCTTTCCTGGTTCGCTGACGATAGCCAACGTCGTGCTTATCACAACGCGTGAACGACAAGGTTCTCATCCAGTTCAGGCTCAATTTATCATTTACTCTTTCTTGGCCCATCATTCTCGGTTGTAACTACCGATCGTCGATTAATCTCCGTCGCGAATGGAACAATTACGCTGCGGTTAATATTGAATTCGCGCGCGACTCGAATAACCGAGTCGTTGCACGTTGAATAAAGTCGAGCGATCGTACCGTTTCAATCGTTTCGCGTTCACTTCTCCGTGGAGAATGGAAAATGCGCGCGCTCGCAGTTTCTTTTTCCTCGAAGATCGGTTTTCGTCGGCTCTCCGTCGTTTTGCGAAGGCTTCGCGCAGTATTTTCATCTCAGATGGATGCATTTCGCATCAGATGGAAATCAAACAGCATTAAATACGCAGATTTTGGTAACTCGAGTATTAAACTTTTAACGTCGAGCTGGTGGAAAGTGTAGAGAGAAACTTTTGCCTCCGCTCGGTGGATTTGAACCTTCTCCGTAGAAGCTGGAGCGTAAATCGCAGCTTATTAGCGAATTCGCATATTTACACGAGGTACCAACGTGTGTATACGCGAAACGCACCGCATTTACCATAACCGGCAGTTGTTACATTCATCCAGCGCGCACAGCTTAGCGAAAGTGTATTAATAACTGTGCAACCTCATGAAAATTCGATGAGCACGCGATTTCGTGTAAATTTCTAATTACAATTCGAAGAAATTGTAATCTGTACGCGTAGAAATTAAGGACCAATTACGATTAGATAATATATCTAATTAAGTTTCGCAAGCGTGCGATATGTTTGTGAATTGAACTTCATTGAATTCCATTTGTAACCATTAGCGTTCTAGAGCTCGAGGCTATTCAATCGAGTAGCAGATCTTTGTACCAATTAACCTTTTACCTTTAGCGTAATAAGGAATTGTAATTTTAAAGGATCTGTACGAAAACGCAAACGAGCTCGATTTAAGCGTCGAGCGTAAGATCAGAAACGCACGCGACATACGTGTTCGTAAATTAATACGTCGAGATGTAAAGTCGCGAGGGTAAATGGATCAAAAGCGTGAAACGAGCGAGAAGACAAAAGTACAAGCTACAAAGCGCCTAATTCGAGCTAACAGTTTCCATATGCTAACGAAATACCTCCTCGATCCGATCCACAGATTCCCAGCGATCGTGTTCGCAAGTTAATACGTCGAGACGTAAAGACGCGAGGGTAAATGGAACGATCAAAAGCGTGAAACAAGCGAGAAGACAAAAGTACAAGCTACAAAGCGCCTAATTCGAGCTAACAGTTGCCATATGCTAACGAAATACCTCCTCGATCCGATCCGCAGATACCCAGCGATCGTGTTCGAAGCTACGGAAAGCACTGCCTCGAGGCCAACGAGAGATTCGCGAAAGTGCAACGAAATGCTCGCAGCGGAGCTTATCAAGGCTCGCAAGGCCTATTCTTCTTGGATTTTATTCCGATCATAAGTTACGCCCGTATGCATAAACGTCACCAGCGTGGATCGTAGGAGCACCGCGAGCATGTGCACGATCCGCGTTGCAACGCCTCTACTCCCTAGGCTACCACTTTTCGTCGTCTAAAGGCCGTTGTCCTGTGAGTCATTGTCCACGGAATTGTTCACCCTTCGTCTCCCCAGCTCCCACCCTTTAAACCCTCGCCAAAGTCCAGCTAGCCCAACTCGTTTCGCGACCACTTGTCTCTATGGTTAACGAGGAATTCGTCGAGGGAATATTTTTAGACGAGCGAACTTTCGAACGCACCTCGAATGCCTACTATTCGATCATAGTGTTTCCTTTTGCGGTCGTTCAATGCGCGAGGGTTGGGTATCGAAGGTATCGCGATGGAAGCGAACGCGTTGGGTTGGGTGAATCTGGTAGATGTGAATGTGATACCAGCGAAATGGTTGTTGGGGTATGGTTTCGATAGAAGTCGATGGGACGATTATACGAAAAGGGGATACTTTGTTGAGTTTGGTCGACCGTTGTCACTGTATGTGCAAATTCTACGTTGAGTTGTAAATAAAGTGTGTACTATTAATTTGTTAACACGTTCTGAGGGGTGTATTCGCCCCACGAATTTTCAAGCCATTTGGATTTCTTATCGTAAAACTCCTCTGCGTCCTTTTTTAATAATTGTAGTCTTTATTCTATAGTAAAAATTGTTAAGTATACGCCAAAAGCAATACCATGTCAATCGCGAGCAAAACGAGAGCCAAGCGTAACAGTTTCCAGCGATTTCTCCAAAAACGTCCGCCACCTAACTGTTTTACTTTCCGATTCTTTTGGTCGAGAAACTCTTCTCGACACTGATAAACGTCCCAATTCTTCTCGTCCAATTTCGACATCGCCTCTGTACGCAATCTGAGAAATTCCATTTCTCTAATTCGTTCCTCCGACCAAGAGATTCACCGATTTCGCACACGTGTTCGATTCCAGCGTAATCGTCGGCAGACGAAAATTCAATTACCCCTTCGAGTGCTGTTATTCTTTGAGATCGACCGTGCGCTACCATCGATTCCAGTAATTTCGAGCATTATTCTACGTGGCTGTGAGTAAAATCGAACGCTCGCGGTTATGGTGCTCAAGGGGTTAGATGGAAAGCAGTTTCAGTAGTCGTCACTGTTATCGCGCATCTTATATCGATCGTTGTACACGCAACCACGAGCTGCTACATTATTATTCGGCAGAAGGAGATAACGGTACCGTTTCCTTGTAGCTGTGACACCGATTACAATGATTTAAATGTCGCGCTACACCCACCATATTGAAACGGACGCGTACAATGCCGTTTTATAAGCGTGTCGAAATAAACGAGCGCTGCTTCAGCGGTTTTCATTGACCGAGTAATTATTTCGACGAGAATTTTACGGCTGTCGTAAAACCCGTTTCGATACGGATTTTTAATCGTTCGAGCGATTAGAGATGATACCAATTGATCGTTCGCCATAGCGTTGCTCATTCGTAACATCTCGTTGAAGAAGACAAAGTTTTTCCAAAAGATTTCTAGCACGCTGAAAAAAGAACCAAAAACTCGAACTATTCGACTATGCGGTTAGAAAAGGAAGTAAAATACAGTTAAAAAGAAAACATATGGAAAACGAGCACGATTCTCTTCGTCCACCCAAAATGCCTGTCCACCAAGAGCTAAACAACCTCCACACCCACTCTCCACTTAATATCGAACCAGCTAAGCTCGAGTCCACTCTTCTTGACAAACCATCCGACAAACCAACGAACCACTTTCAAATTCGTACCTCATCGAACACCACGGCTACGGAAACTTACACTGAGATCGTCCAACGAGCGGAACGTACACGACACTCTGGTCCTTCGAACGAAATAGCGAAGACGAACGATCGATCGCGCAAACCGCGAGGAATTTGAACGGTATCGCGCGCGGGTGAATCACGGGACGAAGAAAAGGGAGACAGTTTCGCAGAAGAACGGTCGTCCAGGGAGAAAGGAACGACCTTGCCGCGGAGGATATTTCGAATCGATTCGACAGGGAGAGCGCCTCGACAAAGAGCAGAGACGATTAACCGGTTCCAAGCGTCGCGGATTCGTTCGCGAGCTCAGTTTTCCCGCGTATCCGGCGATCCGTTTCCTCTTCGACGTCACAGGCTTCCTCGATGAGTTAACGCGTCTCCAGGCTCGACGCGTGGTTCCCACGCGGCACCAGTGATTCATTTGACATTGTCGTCTTCGATCGCCCTCGCGGTGGCACGCGAGCTCACGCGAAAGTTGGCCGCGAGGAAAAAGTGTCACGCGTGTGGGATCCACGCTGATGCGCGGTGTGAATCTTTGCTGTGTAGGATCCCAGATGAGTTCGAGTGAATACGAATACGTAAGAGCGTTTGAATAGCTTTATGGATGAAGGTTGACGAGGAATACGCGTTACGTTCGTTGCGATGTAAAGTGGAATCGGGTGAGATGGACGTGTGTGAAATTAGCTCAAATGGGAAATTTGGGGACTTTTTTAAATTTGACTTAAATAAAAATAACGCGATTTTTTGCCTATCGCTTAGTTTCTATCGAGATTTAGAAAACGGTTTTCGAACGGATAACAGAAAAATGATATTTTATTGACACTCGATATTGGAGGCAACGTTGGATTGGAACAACCTTAGAAGTGAACGCTGAACACTATCGGAAGTGTTCTCGATATACGCGTGCAACGAATATATATCACGTTTCATTTAAGTAATTCCATGTAATTAGATACAATTTTTACTTGGGAGTTGTAGTTACCTTGATATCGCAGGAATCAGTGAACTTTCAATGGCGAGCTGCGATCACCTGCCAACATCACGAAACTGGAAACGACGCAACGAAACAAAGTGTACACGATCTCAACTATGACTTTTCGATCTCGAGCGAGGTGTTCGAGGAATCGCGAAACAGAAGGCGCGCAACGCGCAGCTGTAAATGTCGATCGAACAATTTTTTGAAATTAAAACTTATCGCACAGAATGCAGTACGACGAATGAGAAGCTGCCGTCAACTATCGTATTAATCGCTGAAGATACTAGAAATGGCGATATGAAGAATTGATAACGTCACAGGATAGCGATATCACTAAACCATCATGTTAAAAAGCGCATGCAAAAATTCGTGATTTATTAAATTTTCAAAAAATTCGATACAATCAAAAATATTATTTTTTAATCAAACATCGTAGTATACGTAAAAATATTTTTCAAACCTATTAATTGTAGTTCGTTCGAGAACGAGAGGAAGTAGCATTTAATTGCACGATGCAATTCTTTGTACGATTAGCAGTGTTATCAATCAGCGTGTCATCGATCATAGATAATTTCTAATCCGCTCTATGTCCACGATTCTAGAATCACGTATATCCGGTGTGATTAAAACTCCATGCAGATAATGACAATGATAATGATAAGAATCATTGGGAATCGCTATAATACGTTATACATACGTGCATACAAATATATAAGTCAATGTCTGCATTCATACAGCTAACATTTAAATCTGCACTCGGATGCCCCTCTGAGGGGACATCAGCATTGATCAGTGATTAGATTTCCCGGAAGTTTTCTATTAAAATTGCTGGCAGACGTTAGCAATAGAAACTACTGTTAAAATATTACTAAAATATCGTTTCTAGTACTAACGTTCGAAGAAGGACCAAGTCCAAAGCGTTAAGGACTGATATATATTTATATTTGAGTTCCATCCCTTTAAGTCGTGTGCGTGTAAAAGCGAGTTCGTCCAAACGTAATTTTATTCGATTAATAATAATAATAGAAACTTTTATTTCTCTTTATAGAATCATCTATCGTTAATCATAATTAATTTAAGAACGTATACTTTAAAACACGATAGGCGTCGAAGAGATTATCAAAAGGAAAAGGTTTTTCACCGACAGATAAGTACTTCTTTCAGGACGACATAACTCGATAACTGCCGATACATATTTCGAGTGTTTGACCATATTTGAGACAAGTAACTTCAGGAATAATCTTTACTGTCACGTATTACGCAATACCATTTTTTAACATCGAATAATAATCCCCACTTCGTCTATCATAAAAAATTATGCAAAATTCAAGTGTTTAAACATCGTATATAAAATTTTTCAGAACACTGTACAAATACGTAGCCAAAACTCTTAGATCCTTGATACTTGATTTATACCACTCATTGTCCACGAGATTGATGGGAACACTTGTAACCATACCTAGTGCCATAAATTCTAGAATATTAATAAAACCAATCAGTCGACTAGGGAACATCCTAAAACGTCAGCGTGTCAAGATAAGACAGTTCAAATAATTACTCGGATCTAATCCCCGCGAAAGTTATGCTGGACTCTTGCGCCGCTTCTGATTCAGTTCCATCGAGGCCAGTGAATGGAACTAACGAAATGGAGGCTGAAAAAAAGTTACAAAACTGTGCCTTATCAACAAAACACGGGGGCAGTCGCTTTCTCGCTAATTATGCAACCTTGCAATCGAAAACATAACATCGATCACGCGATGTGCCGCGATTAAAGAGCCAAGCGAGGAGTGCAGCGCGCTTTCTAGTCGATCCAGACGTTCCTCGGCCAATTAGCCCCTCGGAACGAGGAAAAAGAAAAGGGCGGATAACCGACGAAAGTGAGAACAGAGAAACGCCGCGAGCATACGCGTCAGACCGTCCCATAAATATCTAATTTCCACCTCACGCCCTCGTATCTCTTTTGCAATACCGTTAGATATTCGCGTGTTGCGTTGCAAAGCGATCAATGAAGTTTCGATCGCGAGTCGCAGCGTGGAAATCGCTCCTCGGCATAATTAAACAACCAGAGGGAGTCAACAAGTGTCCCGTCCTCTCTTCTCTTTCGTCTTTCGTGAAATTGTATAATATTCGCTTGGAATTGAATTTTCATAACATTTCGCTTGTCTCGTGAGTAATCAGAGCGCCTGTCGGGTTTCTTAATGCAATGTCGGGTGGAACACGCGACACCTTTGCTATTTCGCGACCAAAGGTGAGAAACTCTTTCTCTTCTCTTAATTAAGCGTTGGTCTAATTAATTGGCAGAGGTTAGGCCTCATTTCTGTTGTGCGTTATGTTTTATGGTACCAAGAACGACGCGCGATATTGGTTCTTTCTATTTTATAGGCGCGTTACACCGTGCGTCCTTTAATGAAGCAAATGAAGCGAATTAATTTGATCGAAGTAACGCCTCGTAACAGATTTCGAATAAAGCACAGATGCGTCGACGCGATTTCGTAAAACGCACGAACGATACTTGAACACGGTGCACAACAATTATGTGTATAATTGATCGATTCAGCAGGCACTCGTCACCTTCCATCGACGACCATAAACCGCCAGACGCATTGCTGGGAGGTTCAGTAATCCCAGCGTTCCAAGTAAAACAGCTGTCATCGCGCGGCGGCGAGTCGTTCGAAAGCGATCGAATGGTTCACGAAATTACGAAACTGGCTGGCTTCGACGTACAATAGAAAGTCAACAGTCACGCCAGAGGAACGTTGCCTGGAACGAAAGAAACTGGTCCCGCGTACAAGCCAGGGGATACGCACGCGAGCCTGAGCCAGCGTTCGGGTCAAAGGCAACGCCAGAAACGCGTCGTCGAAACGCGACGATGCGCGTACATTTTTGTCAGCCAACGTGGATCGCGCTTGCGACACGGTTCGCCTCGAAAAACGCGGCGATCCCACACTTTCTCCGCGCGTCGTTGACGGAAAACCGCGTACAGAAAAGCCACGTACCTGCTGGTCGAAAGTGAAACCCCCTTCGGTTAGCAGAGACCAATTGGAACGCGCTGGTCCAACGGGACCAGAGGAGGCAACGTGCTCTCGATCGGCAACTTTTCACGCTTCCTGGCTACTATCCGTCCCGACGTCCACTTTCGATCGCATGGAGGCACTAGATCCACAGCGGAAACACCTCGTTCACCTCGTAGACATGTCGATTTCGGCTCGATCACCGATCACAGGCCGCGAGACCAAAGTGGCACCCGCGCGCGTGCATACGGGCCAGGGAAAAAGAAAACGATGTTGTTGCGCGGAGCAGAATCGTTCGAAGGCGGTCGACGACCAAGGATCCTCGTAATCGGCCAGGTGAAAGCCGTGTTAGGTGAGCGGCGAGCGAACGACTGGCTTAGCCACGATCTACCAGAGGTACCAGAAGCGATTCAGGATCCCCCCTCGCTCTCTTCCGCTCACCACTATAACTTTCACGATACACACGCACGCACACACGTGCACAGTGATGGTTAGTTAGAGAGCCAAGTCTCTCTTTCTCTCCGTCTCTCTTTCCGTCCTCTCACGATTTTTCTTGGACCCCCTCTACGCGATCCTCCGCGCAAACCGCCTCTGTCTACGCGCAGCCACTGTTCCTCCGACGATTTTTGATGTCAAACCTGGTGACCAGCCCGCGGGACACGTGTAACAATGGCCGATCTATCGACCGGAATTCAGCCTGATTGCGAAATACCGCGATACCGAGCGGGGACAAGGAGATATCGGGTGCATCGGTCTTTCCCCTGGTCGAATGATCGAACGAGTCGAGGGAGGAAGAATTAACAGCTCTGATAACTGTAAAAGGCAGAAGCGACGAGTCCTGTAAAAAAAATATTGAAGGATGGATCAGTTTTTCGCGTGAAGTATTTTAAAAACGAAGAGTCGGTTAACGTTAACAAGATCTCAGTCCCAAACGACTATCTATCGATTTTGAATATCTTGCATTTGTCTTTTATCGATAAATATCCCGTAATGTGTGAAAAGTTTTGCGTATTGCAACGAGAATGCAAAGCTTAGGATCCAAATAGGATCTTGCATGAATAGCAGCGTACGGTTGATTCTTTTATGAAGGATTAAGATTGCTCAAAAACGATTGCGGTGTCGAGGTTCCTTTCATGAGAACAGTGTTGCGAAATTCCGATTGTGACGTTAGAGAAATGCGTCGATAGAAATCGAAAAGGCTAGAAAGATTGCAATAGGCTGCCCTGACCGTTCTATCAACGGCCTTGTGCTTGCGTCGAGCATTATCGTCGCCGCAAGATGCTATCGTTATCTAATTTTTTCATCGATCTTTGATACAGCTAAACGTTAGTACAGACAAGAGTAAGTAGTTTGATGTCACGCGTGATTGATCCAAGAGAATTTACGATTTACGTTCGAATAGAGTATAGAAATCTTCTAAAACGAAATTCCTGTGAAAAAGAACGAAGTAAAAAGAGTTTCTGGTACGATTAAAGCATTTTTTGTAACATTTAAATAGATTCGAAGGGAATCTCGATGAATTTGCATATTACGCCAACAGTTACGGCCACGTAATTAATTGTGCGTGCAACGAAGGCGTCCATTTAAATTGCACTCGACCTGAACTAAACACCTTCGCTGTTTCCGAAAGGCGTTTACCTAGAAGGTCGTATTCAACACCTTGTAGAGATTTACGGATATCCGTTCCATCTGAATACGTGGTTCGAGAATTTTTTCCAATTTAATAAACAATATACTCTACATGCGTCCAATTTGTAATTAATTTTCAATTTCTCTCATTGTGGTATACATATATATGCTAGTGAAAGTCTTTACGTGTCAACTTTATGTGTCGAAACATAAAAATTTATAAAAAATTAATTAGTACATGTTAATATGTTGAATACCAAACTGATTATAATAATGTGAAACCAAGAACAGTCTTTCTACTATTTCGAATCAACTCTCATTATCGAATTTTCATCTTTGGACGCAGGACATACTTACTCTACAAGCATCGATGTCTCCAACATTTTAGGAATATTGACTCCTCACGCTCTTCAAAGAAAGAACAAACTCCAGTTTTATTAGCTCCAAATTTTGTCACCAATTCATAAATGTGACAGCATTTTTAATGTCGACATCGACACACATAATTCCACATTAAATTTAAAAAGTATATATATTTATATAAGATAATCTAAAGCGTGCAAATGGGAGAAATTAAGACGTTTGTTGTTTTTATAACGAAACAATATTTCTGCTACTTAAACGAACGAAAATTAACAAGTAATTCGTAGCGTTAAAAAGTGTACACGTATTTTGGTACATTATTAGCGAAACGATTTCCAAACATTTAAGTTCTCCAACATGGCGTCAGAATAATATCCTGCGAGCAAATATAATTTCGTTATTTACCAACAGATGGCGGAACGTTATCATCGCGACGACCGTACAGTGATTTAAACACAGCGAATGGACACGCTTTTATTATCTATCAGCCACTTTTGTTTACTCCCATTCAATGCGAAATAGTAGTGCAATTCACAGCTTGCTTAAAAATGTCTATCGAATGTGACGTAAACAATTTAGAAGCATGTCTCGTCGAAAGCATTTTTAACAATTTTCTGCCAGCTGATGGGCAGAAAGAGCTTCCTGTATCAAATTAATGGTAACGACGTCCACGCGTCGCAAGAAAAGATTTCATAGAAAAGAGCACGAGGAAGTGCAAAGCGAGATAAAAGAGCGCAATTGAAACGATAACTTCTGGTACGTTCCAATATTGACGATGTGTACGCTTTAGCTGACCGTTTGTTCTTAAACATTACGAACCCTACTCGACAAAAACATCAAAAGGTCGCGCACGAATGGGCTTCATATTTGTATCCAAAGCGACCGTGTGATCATCGCGAGGTCTTGCCAGAGTGTCGTATTGAAATTTAGAGGCCATTATACCAATTGTTGGTCCGTTATCTTCTACTCAGTACGAAGACGCGACAAAAAGGGAAGACGAAAGATTATGTTGATGCGATTTCGTTCTATGAACCGTCTTGCATACACAAATTTCTAATTTTTATAGATCTTATGTTCTAATAAAAACACTTGCTGTGGAAAAGTTTAAATCACTTTACTAAAGTAAACTATCCTCTTTAGTTGTTTTTATTACAACCATAGTAACTGGTATTCATTTATTTTCTCATTTTCCTCGAACCAAGATAAAATTTACGCAATCTATAATTTCAATTCCCTTCCCTTTTAGTTCCTCGAACTGAAATCAAATTTATGTACTTCAGAGTTTATGCTCCCTTTCTCCTTGCTGTTTCAAGTAGCAATAAAGATACGCAAGTTCTTTTGCAATCGTCTTTCCATTCATATTATGTGGATTATCGATAAGCCACGTTGCTGTATTGGGTATTTTTGTTCGCAAACGTTACGCACCCTTTTCGTTTACGCTTGTAGAGTTACAGAAATAAGAATTTGTCAAATCATCGCGATGACACGAAGGGAAACTCCCACGTGGCTCATCGATGGCCCACGCGAACACTCGACTAATTAACACACGAAGAACCGCTAAGAAAGAAGCCATTTCTAAAAGCACGAGGAACTTGAGGACGAAAATAGCGACTATTCAAATCACCAAAATGCAATGCAACGTGTCGAGTTTCCTCTGAGAATAAGCTGCTTTTCTACACGCGTGGAAGTAAGAAAAACGAAATAAAACACGAGTTATCTCGCGATCCGTCCATAACAGCTGAAGCGCGAAACACGAGAAAACTCGTGTGCGGTTCTTAATGTGTTAACGCCAGCTATCTTTATCGCGTTGAAATTCAAATGTGAACTGGTTCATAGACACAGTCGATTGGGATTTCATTCAGTCTATCGTTCTTATCGCACTAACGTTCAATGAATTGTGTAATTCGCGCGGATAAACGTTTGGTGAACGCTCCGAATAATATGCATCACATTGTGCGTCGGGGAAGCGATAATCATTTGACGGGTGCGAGTCTTTCGCCTTTTAAATCGGCGACTTGAGCCACAATTTGATAAAAGTTAACTTTGTTGTCGAGTGTTTACGTTGAATTCGTTCAACAAAGTTGCAGTCGCGACGAAACGAATAAAAATCGAAGGCTATGCTCCCCTTTTCTCCTATTTTTCGTCGATTGGCGCGTCTTCGCGCTGTTCGACAAAACGAAGAGGCCACGCTGCCGCAAACCGCTATCGCAATTACTTAATCAGAAGAGACGAGGGCGTGAAAACAAGCGGCCAGTGCGCGTGCACTCGTCCGCGACAACGAATAAAAGAACGTGGCTGACGGTTGGACAAGAGAGAATCGCGCGCGACTTTTCTGCCATGCGATCGACCGAAGAGCTCGATAAGCGTTCAAACTGGCCGGCTGTTTGTATTCCTCTCGATTCCCGCGATAGATCAGTCGTGGTTCGCGAGCCACGGAAGCTCAATCGTCCCCCTTCGCGTGTATTGCGATCGCCATCGTTCATTCGCTCGTACCTCCAGTTTAATTTCCAGTCAACGAAATTTATTGGAGCGAAATATGACTGAGAATCGCAGCGAGTCCGCGGAGACCTTAAGCAAACACGGTAGGTGCTAAACTGTGATTAAACGTCGACATCGATACGCATCGTTGTCCTTAAAAGGGTGACTAATCGCGGTTCAAAGTTAGCACGACAAACAAGTTTGTATTTCCCAGCTAATAAACGTCCTACTGAGTGTTTTCTTTGCTTTTTACGGACACAGGGGTAACGAAACGAATCTTTCGATTTTGTTTTAGAGATGGCGTCCACGAAATCAGAGAAACAGGTGCACGATGTTATTAAAATCGAATTGCAACAACACATGAAGGTACGAATTATCGTAAATGGTAGCGCAAACTGACTTTGTATGCACGATGTACGCTACAATTATGTAATTGTGATAAGGTTACTCAAAAATAATTTATAATCGTTGCTGAATCAATCGAGCCGCGAGATACGAATACGATGTTATCGTTTGCTCTTACAGCTACTGACGCGAGACGTTTTGGAGCTGGTCGACAACCGGATGAACGACGTGCTGGCGGAAGTGGTGCAGAAGGTGGACAGAATAGTGACAAATGGGACGAGAGACCTGGTCGATTCCGAAAAATACTCAAATAGAACGTAACTATATAATCACTCTTAAATCGTGACGTTGCATACTCCCCTTTTCATATTATCCACTGTTTCAATTACTTTCTCGCGTTAATTTTATTCGTTGTACGTACGAAGTGTATTTTATCTCCCGTTTCTGAAGAAAAAAGAATATCCTACGCGTCTGCATGCACCAACGATAAGAACTAAGAACCCATAAGTCAGTGCAACGTGGGTGTACCCACGCAGTCGCAAGGGATTTCCTCCCGCTTGTGCACTTTTATCATTAGTGTACGCGCACTTGCATCGTGCATTTTCAAAGTCATTCTTCTCAAAAACGGGGCACGGTGCATTTCGAGGTAGAGTTTATTCAAATAATTCTTAGTAGTAAGCATGTTTCTCGAGAAGTATAGGTGGTAATAGTCGAGCGAGTAATTCGCGAGAAGGTTTAACCGTGTGAAATAAAAATAGACAACTTGAAGATCGCACCACTTCAACTACTTTGAACCTATTCGATCAACGTACTTTATCTTGCTCTGTTATACTTGTGTACAACGCACAGAGTGCTCGAAAAATAACAAATTCGTCGGAATTACGAAGAATGTTATTAACAATCGCGAATAAAAAATGTCGAAGATCACACGACTTCAACTATTTTGACCCTATTCGATCAACGTACTTTATCTTGCTCTGTTATACTTGTGTACAACGCACAGAGTGCTCGAAAAATAATAAATTCGTCGGAATTACGAAGAATATTATTAACAATCGCGAATAAAAAATGTCGAAGATCACACGGAACTAATCAATGTGTACACAAGGAACAGTAATGACTAATAGTAGCCATTTTTTGCCGCAGGAAAAATGCCAAATCGAAAAATAACAAATTCGTCGGAATTACGAAGAATATTATTAACAATCGCGAATAAAAAATGTCGAAGATCACACGAAACTAATCAATGTGTACACAAGGAACAGTAATGACTAATAGTTGCCATTTTTTGCCGCAGGAAAAATGCCAAATCGAAAAATAACAAATTCGTCGGAATTACGAAGAACATTATTAACAATCGCGAATAAAAAATGTCGAAGATCACACGAAACTAATCAATGTGTACACAAGGAACAGTAATGACTAATAGTTGCCATTTTTTGCCGCAGGAAAAATGCCAAATCGAAAAATAACAAATTCGTCGGAATTACGAAGAATATTATTAACAATCGCGAATAAAAAATGTCGAAGATCACACGAAACTAATCAATGTGTACACAAGGAACAGTAATGACTAATAGTTGCCATTTTTTGCCACAGGAAACCAACGACACAGGACACCTTGCCCGGCAAACAATTTCTCCAAAGAAATTCTTTGTTGACAGACCTCTACGAAATCAAACACATCCGAACAATCTATAATCTCATCGTATCAACACTGATAATCTTGCTGATACACACCGCAGTCTACGATATTCGACATACGGGCTCGTAAGTACACTCGTACTGGTTGCACTAATCTGCTGAAGAATCTGGATAAAAATCTCGCGATTAGATTAGCAGACGTTTATGCAAATTCATCGTCCTTACTCGTCCCATAAATACAGTTTATTTATGATAACGATCCGCAAAAATAGCGTATTGCCAAATAATGATGAGCGTTAAAATAATTTGTTGGAATATTTACAAATAAGACGACCCTCGATCGAAACAGGCATAATTTTATTGCAGACCAAATCTCGGAATCGACACCATACGAGCTGGTTTCGCCAAATTCTCAGTGGTCCTTCATGTCTGGCCCCTTATGAAACTTGCAGCGCTAGGAGTTTACGCTGCTTTTTCTTATTGGGCCACGCAGCGTCTCGAAATTTCTCCAAACTGTAAGTGCATTTCGATTCGTGGCCTTCTATTCGAAGCTATGCACAGAAGTGCGATTTTTCATCTTATATGGGAAATGTAGTTACCATTTAAGACGCACAATAACGCGTGTCTTGATTCACAATCCAGAGAAATTGATTTTTGCAGCGTTCAGCAGAAAAGCTTGGGATTACGCATGGCTGTTGTGTTTCATACTCTATCAGACTTTAACAATCGTGCTTCCGACCAAAGCTGTGCTGGACAACGACTTGCCAGTGGCGGGTAGCATGATTATTCTCATGGAACAGGTGCGCAATTTGTAACATCGTGTTCTGCGATGGTAATTAATTAGTCTTTGCGAAGATTTGAACGTAAATTCGTACTTTTTTATGCAATGTTTAGGTCCGCTTGCTGATGAAAACTTATGCTTTCGTGAGAAGTGTGGCGCCAAGATTCTTGTCGTACAAACCGCACTCGGAAACGCCACGACCAGAGCCACCTGATTTCTCCAAGTATCTGTACTTCATGTTTGCGCCAACCTTGATTTATCAAGACAAATATCCAAGGTAAGTCGACGTGTATTACTTGAAAATTCGAACTTTTTATATATCAAATATCTCAGAAGTTTTCTCTAAATTTAACTATGAAGAAATTATATTTTTGGGACAAAAGCACCAGACAATTTCTTAAAAAGAGAAAGATCTCTCTGGTTATCTTTTTCTTCCTCTTATCCGTCGAAGCAAAGTATTTTGGTAATGTTTAATCATCTGTTTCTCCTAATTCTCATCTCCTTTATTATTTTTATTCTTCCTTTCACATTTCTTAATCATTGGCAAACTTTTACGATATTAAAACATACGTTTAAATTCAATCAGAAAATTTCTAAAAATGCTTATCGATCTTGTGTATCAGGATACCAAACAAATAAATATTATTATTCGATATATCATTTTCAAAAGTCTCTCGAAAGCTATCGTTGCATTCGAACAAAGGACTGCTTGCGCTTCTCAAAGATTTTCGTGTTTTGTTTAAACGTCTCTTCAGATAATACAACCCTTCTACCGATTACGATGCTAATCTTCGTAGTACGTGCATGAGTACGTGGCAATCTAGAGTCTATCAAAAAATCCAATATATTTATCTTCACTATGCGTCGTTTATTTTTATCACCTTTCGATTGGAATAAAAATGTAAAATACTCAAATATACGATAACAGAGATACGCAATACTTGATCTTTAAATATTTCAAGCTGATATTGCGCAACAATTCTTATAAATAATATTTAAATGCGTCAAATTAAACTTTAGTGCCAATGCAAC
Organism: Xylocopa violacea; assembly: GCA_963969225.1. Taxonomy (NCBI): domain Eukaryota; kingdom Metazoa; phylum Arthropoda; class Insecta; order Hymenoptera; family Apidae; genus Xylocopa; species Xylocopa violacea. The sequence goes on from CAXAJV010000002.1 coordinate 42,343,292, forward strand.
GATTGCATTTATTTTAACAATTGAAGTGCACATAAATTCTCTGCACGCAGCAATTCATCTGACCATAAGTAGATTCAGTTAGACGCGCTGGCTGATGCGTTTGGCTGAATCTACTTACGAAATTGCATTGGCGCGCATCACGTTCGCGGCTGCCCTATTTTCACCACAATTCCGCTTTGTCCTAAATAAATTAATTGCATAAAATGTTACATTGTTTAGGTCAGATAAAATTCGATGGAAGATTATTCTGATCAACTTCATCGAAGTGTTTACGATCATATTCTTCGTGGCGCTTCTTTACGAACGAATGCTGTACCCAAACTATCGGGATTTTGGAAAACAACCGATCGAATTTGGAATGGTCATACTAAATGTTCTGAGTTCGATGCTGCCCGGAATTCTCATGTTCATCTGTGGCTTTTACCTTCTTCTGCACTCTTGGATGAACGCTTTCGCTGAATTATTACGATTTGCAGACAAGATGTTTTACAAGGTAAGATTCCACTTTGTATCATCAACGAAATTAGTCAAAATTCTTCGACCAGCTTCTCTTATTGATTATTCACAGTAAAAATTTCATAATCTACATTTCTAACGCAATAACGTAAGAAAATATCTGACCAGATGACACATTTGTACATCTGGTAATCCGAAAGACAAAATTCCAACAAAAGATCCACGTGTCCTCTCAAAATTCCATTCACAAAACTACCAGAGCGAACTTTCCCAGAATCCAATGACTGGAATTCCTCAACATCGTAACTAGTCGTGAGTCATCACGAGACAGCTACAGAGAAACGTTTCCACAGAAATATTTCATCATTGTCCGTTCTAATCTATCAATGGTTGCATAGTTACAACTCTTTCACGGAGCGTCTATCGGAGACGAGATTCTGAAAGCTAAAATAAGACGAAGATCAACAATAACAAAATTACGTGTCACTCTTTAGTCGTGAGAGAAATCGATCGAGTACGCGTGCACTGACGATCCATAAGGCAGTGCAACGCGTGATTGATTCGTACCCTCAGTGCACGCGTACGCAACAAGTTACGACCAAACAAATCAATATTATTGTTCGAAAGCCTCTCGAAAGTTATCGTTGAATTTCAACAAAAGACTGTTTACGTTTCTCAATGATTTTCATGTTTTGTTTAAATGTCTCTTCAGATAACAACCGCTACCCTTCCACCAATTACAATATCAATCTTCGTACAACGTGTCTGAATACGTGACAAACAAAGTCTATCAAATAATCGATCGATCGATCTTCGAAGCTGTTTCCCGCAGAAACGAAACCTGATTTCCGTCTTCCCTTGGCTTCCAGTGTCGCCATTTTCGATCCACTTTCGACCTGAAACGCGAACGAAATTACATGATACTAATGGAAAATTGCAGGATTGGTGGAACTCGATCTGCTTCAGCTCGTACTATCGCACGTGGAACATCGTCGTTCACGATTGGCTGTACACGTACATTTACAAGGACATGTACGAGATTGTTACACCGAGGAACAAGACGCTGGCCGTCTGCGCGGTCTTCGCCATCTCCTCGATCTTCCACGAGTACATCCTCATTTTTACCGGACGCTTCTTCTATCCTGTAATGCTGATCATGTTTGGAGTCATTGGTCTCACCGTGGTGTTCATATTCAAGTCAGCTGGAAACGTGTTCCTCTGGTTCAGCTTGAGCGTTGGCAGTGGCATGATGGTCAGCCTGTACTGCATGGAGTATTTCGCTAGGATCAATTGTCCGCCTATCTACGACGATTTCTGGGATCTTATAATACCAAGGACTTTAACGTGTGCTTACAAGTGAGGCTGGCTCGAAAATGGAACCAGCCAATCGCTTTAGGTTTGTATTCGATTAGAAACTTTGGATTATATGTGTATTTACGTGTACGTATGTTTATATTATATCTACGAATGTTAGAGCTGTGAAGCTAGGTAATTGTAAAAGATACTCACTCATAGGTAGCTCTGCGAAGTGTATTTAAATAAGTAAGAAATGAGAAATAAAAAAATGTGTCTGACGTCGTTGCAATTTGGAACAGACTGGCCGACATCGTTGATTTTAGTTCGTCGTGATCTAAAGGAATAAGAAAATAATTTTTTTATCATTTTTTCGTTCGTATTTGTTACCTTTTATATAGTAATTTTTTATACTATGTCAATATACAGATACGTGAAAGAATAAAATAAACGTCTATCATTTCTTTCCTCACTTTATGTTTACGCTTGCCGTTTCTTCTCGTCGTTCGTTTCAGCAAACGAATATCAGTCAGATTGTGTGCGTCGAAGAAACTGCGATGAGGATTTTTCCAAAAAGACATGGTCTTTATTATCAAGGCTTACATACGTGTCTCCAAGATTCGGCGTGTTTTATATATCTTCTTTTTTTCTATACAGGTCGTTGCTTAAATATACATACACGCGCTAATACAGTTACATTTATACACAGGTTCCTTCATAGATTTGTATCTTCCTTTCTCTCTCTCTCTCTCCCTCTCGCGTACTATAGATCATAGAGAAATAAGATTCATTCACCAAATTCTTCAAAGTCCGCGTCATCAAACTTGATCGTCGCAACGTTTTCAATTTTCCGACAAGAGAATCGTCCACCTGTCAGAAAAATGAAAACGTTTCACTTTTGCTGGACCAAAGAAATCTTAATAGCTAAAAATAGAATTTTAAAAAACAAGCTAATACGTATATCACACGGAAGTGCAAAAGTGCAAGATTCAATAATTTGCGTGTCACTATTTTCGTAAAAAGATCGAAACTACAAGAAATAGATCATAAAGGATTTGAAACGTTGGAAATTAAAACGATTGTTAGTATCCCCAATTATATTTCCTCGTCGTTTTACAACCGATGCGTAATTTCGAAGTATCTCGTATCAAAAAGAGAATCTCGACGATTTAAAAAGAGAAAGTATAAACCTACCACAAAAGTTAAAAGAAAGTGTTAATTTAAGAATAGAAGAAAACGCAGCCCTTGCACCTATACTCAAATAAATAATCGTAAAACGTAGTGGAACGAGGACTAATCGTCTATCTCGTCCTTCTTTCTCCACTTTCGCGCACGTTAATTCGATTAATTTCGATATTCATCGGCTATCGCAGTTGTGTTTGTTTCTTCTTTTATTACAGCACCGTTTACGCAATGTAAACGCGTTTTAGCACTATGTACACGATCTTGAGTATTGAAAAAATAAACTATATTTTTGGGACGGGAGCACCGGACAATTTCTTAAAAGGGAAAAGATCTCTCACGTCATCTTTCTCCTCCTCTTATCCGTCGAAGCGAAGTATTGTCTGCGATACGGCACCCCCGGCGGAAAATATAATTTTCATCGAATTTACACGTGAAAAGTGATCCTATATTGTTGTGGTAATGTTTAATCATCTGTTTCTCTTAATTCTCATCTCCTCTATCCGTCTCGCTCTTTCTCTAATATTTCTTAACCATCGACAACAGTCATATAACTCATTTACTTTGTTTATACAACTTCCGTGCCTGTTCTCTCCTCTTAATTGCTTGGTTCCAACATCGAACGAACACGTCGATCGTTCGATCCTAGAACCGGAACATTTTCGCCTAATTTGTACAAGACAACGCGTCCATTCTCGCAAGATCGGAGTTGAAATCCTTTGGGAAATGCTCGCGCCATGCGAAGTGTGTATAAAGTTTCTTATCCGAAATAACATTTTGAACACGTCGAGGAAGTCTGTTTTCGTCGCTGGAATTCGGAAATATGAATTCTAGGTAGTGCAAGAGAACGATATCGAAATAGAGGTAGAAGAAAAGCATCGAATCGCAAAGGATTAAAGCTCCGTCTTTGAAAATCTTCGTTCTTCTTTGTTTTCTTTTACTTCTACTTGGCACTTTGTACCTGCTATCTCTTCCCTTCCGTTAACTCTTCCTTCGATTCATGATTATCCATCGTACAACTAAAACACCGAGGACACCACGAGAACTACCGTCGTTCCATGATTTTCTTTCGCTTTGAAACCCATTCGTACTAAAATATCTCGTGAAAACGAAACATATCGCGTTAAACGAAACTCCGCAATCGTTCCTTCACGTAATAAGTGATTCTCGATGTATCGGTGAGTGTTCCACTCCTTGCCTTTTCCCTTGCTTTTAATAAATACAGTCCCGATGTCGAAGCACTGATTCTCATCGTTGTATGTGGCCGAAGAACACTGTTACAAGGAAGAACAACCGGAGCAAGTACAAGAACAGGAAGGTAAGGATAAAGGACTCGATAATTGGCTATATAGTCTGCCCTTCCTACGACTCTCCGTCTAATCGAATTTCTTCATTTCGAAACCATCATATTTCACGTAACTTGAAAAAGAATTCCAATCAAAAGAACACCAGAATTTATTAGACGAACAATATAATATTCGATCTCGATGTAGTTTACTTTTACTCGCTAAAATACCTTTGCAATTTTATGTAAAAATATTCTTCTCAAACGCTTGCTTTTTTTTAATCAATAGCTGTCCCAAGTATATGAAATACATCAGTTACGAAATATCCAACATATATTATATACTGTATACCCATTCCACGGTGTCCTTATAAATATTGTCCAACGGATTTCTATCGAAAATAACTCGTTATGTACTTGTCTATATTATTCTTCACACGGTTATTTATCTCTCCCTCTCTTTTATACACTCTATCTTCCTTCCGTCCTTAGAAATCTATAAACAATCGATTTATTGCTAGCCTCGAGTCCCCCTATTACGACGCGTACGAATCTTCCTTATCATAATAGAACAATTTAATACAGGCAGTTTAAATCTTTATAAAATGTTTCTACGATGGGACTGCTCTTCTAAACTCTCTCTCTTTCTCTCTCTCTTCGCCACGGTTCCTTCCGTTCTCTTATATTTCTTCTCGCGTCTTTGCCCTACAAGTATGCACGGAAAAACTGGATTTGTAGCAAATTCGAATACAGAGCGGCGAACCACATTTACATTCGGCAGAACATTTGGGGAGCTGCGAAAACCCCTAACAATACACAGGGTGTCCCTCCGCAATTCATCCATTATTCAATCCTCGGAAAGCCCAGTCGCGGCAACGTTCAACCACAAGTCTATCAGACTCCCCCTCCACGTTTCCCTCGAATTGTTCCGTCGCGCCTCGAGAATCGTTACCGACGAAGCGACATCAAAGAGACAAGAAGAAGAATCGGCCAATAAGTAATCCCTGCACCGTGTGCGTCGCGCAAACTCGGGGATCCCGTCGAACAAACTCCCAATGGTTATCCCCAAGCTGTGCGACGCGATAAAAGTACGAGAAACAGCGGTCGAACGATGGAGGACAGCGGGCTGTTCAAGACACCCTGCGCCAACCGCGACTAAAATTAAACCTAAAGTTTCAGCAATCTTCATTTGCCCATTCCCACCAGCGCCTCGTCCATCAGCTCGTCGTCCGTGATGCACGGCGAGGCAGAGTGTGGCGAGGGTGGAATCACCCTGGGCGAGGGTGCGGGGCTCTTCACGATGTGCACGCTCACGGAAGGACTCGCTGGGAAGGCGGGCGGTGGCGGAGGCGGCGTGTTTCTGCGCACTGAGGCCGCCTGGGTCATCGCCCGCTCGGGAATGCTGGTGAAGTTCAAGCTCTTGGCCACGTCTTTCGGCGTGGAGAAGTCCAACAGTATTTCAGCGGCCTCCTGGGGCGGTACCTCCGTGCCAGTCCCCTTCAACGCGCTCGAGGGGCCCTCCGTGGACACCGTCGTACCAATCGAGGAAGAAGTGGAGGTTCCTCCGGAAGACGGGACTTGCGGGGACTGTTGGGACTGCTGCTGCGATTGTTGCTGCAGCTGCGACGCTTGCTGCTGCGACTGTTGCTGCTGCTGCTGGGGCGGCTGGGATTGTTGTTGCTTCTTCTCGTCGGATTTGTACTTTGTCATCGTCGCGTCTACCGGTTTGATGCTGAGGTTTAGGCTCTCCGTGGTTCCGTTGCCAGGGTTCGCGGTAGCGATCCCGTTCCCGCTGGTTATCGCGCCTGTCATCATCGTAGAGTACACGGGTTTGCTGGTAGGCTGAACGTCGGATCCCTTTGCTAGAACGGCCATTACCGGGCCACTGTTGCTGGCGTCGTCCTTGCCAGCGGCAGTGGAGTTCAAGCTGCTACTCAGAAATTGCGCGTTACTCCTACCGATCGACGACTCCTTGTCGCGGGTCTCGTTTTCCGTCGACTGCATCGAGAGATTCGTAGGGATGTCTAGATCGTGCGAGCTACTGCTCGACAAAGTGGGAAGCAGAAGGTTGCTGGTACTGTCCGTACCAAGATTTATTACCGAGGCTGCGCTTGTCATGGACAGATTGTCAGGCTTCGTTTGTACGTGATCTCGTCTACCCTGATTCGTTTGATCCTCCGTTGCCCCCTTCGAAACGGCGCTCGACGCGCTCGACAACGTCTGCAGCTTCCCCTGCTCCGTTGTCTGCTTCGTCGCCAGATTGTCCAACGTCTTCCCACTGTCGGGAAGCATCGACAGCTTCTCCGACTTCTTGTCGCTGGAATCCGCGTTAGCTCGAGCGGACAGCTTAGGTATTTGAAACTTGGTGTCCAGCTGCTTCATGAGACCTTCGACGACCAACTGCGGTGGCAGGTTCGGTAAATTCGACAAATTCGACATGGAAGCGTGGGCAGCCAGCAGCTTGAACGCTCTCTCGCTCTCGCTCTCCTCCCGCAGACCAGACGGACTCGACTTCCTGGTATCACCGATCCCCTTCGTGGGAAATATACTTTTATCCGACTTCGATAACCGAGATTTATCGCGATTACGACTGAGATCGGTTACACCGGAACTAGTCGTCTTAGGGGAACTCGAGGACTTGGAGGACATCACGCTCTTCGAGAGCAAACCACCGCTACCGCTGCTACCAACGCTGATCCCCCCAGCACCGTTACCACTTCCAGTATTTGATCCCGACATGGACTTCAAGGCGGACAGCATCTTCTGTCCCAACAGGGTCGTCTTGTTTCCCGTACCACCGCCAGACGCGGAAGAAGAGGATCCAGACAACTTCGGAGACGTTTGAGACGGCGGCTTCTTCGACGCGGGACCTGAACTCACCCCTGGTTTCAGGCCTGTGTGCGTTTTGGGCGAACCATTTCCAGGCATGGTCGCTGACGACGCGGACGAACCCGAGGACGTTCCAGTCGCGACAGACGCCGAGGACGAGGACAATTTCAGATTGGTACCGGACTTGGAATCTTTCGTGCGAGTCTTATTGATCGTTATCTTCATACCGTCGGAACTGTGCTTCACCATATACTCAGCTGGATTTTTAGTATCAATAGACGAATTTTTGCTGATACACTTCCCCTCCGCTGTCTTGTTCGACGAGCCTCCGACGCTTCTCTCTTTCTGACTGCCTGTATTGCCACCTCCGCCAGCCGCTGGTTTCGTTCCACCGTTACCACCGTCGTCCGTGCAATGCTGAGCGTTCTTCAACTTATCGATGACCGCGCTCAACGAGCCCTTCCTGTTTCTCGCCTGCTGCTGCGCGATGGCCGACTTGCCGAGCTCCGAATTGCCAGACGGCGGCGTGCTTCCGCCGCTGGTTGACAACGCGGACTGCGTCTCCCCGCTAGGAATTAATTCCAGTTGTTTCAACTTACCGCTGGACGATTTCGTTTTCGGGCTCTGATGGCCGCTCGAGCCACCGAACGCTAACGACGACGTCTTTCTCTCCTTCTCCCGATTCGAATCTTTGCTCGACGACGAGGAGGAAGACTTTAGCTTCGACTGTCCGGTGTCGGTTGTTTTACTCGACGGCGAATTCGCCGCGGATTTCAACGCAGACATACTCGGCTTACCGGTGCTCGCGGAGTTCCCGTGCTTGGGCGACGAAGTGCCGTGTTTTGGGCTCACGCTGGCAGGCACTGGCGTGTGCTTCGGACTACTGCTGTAGACCGGAGAATGTTTGGGACTTTGCACCGGCTTGTTCGTCGATTGTTTCAATGTAGGACTGGACTTACCTACGAGCGCGAGCGGACTGGTGTGCGTCGGGGAGGGGCTAAATTTTCGTAACGTTGTAGCGGGTGACGAAGGACGCGAGCTTAAATTCGGAGGCGATTCGGTCGGTTTGATGCTCACGGAGACCGGTTTCGACAACGGGTCTTGTTTAGTCGGTATCTTATCCGGCGGCGGTCCCATAGGACTGTCTTCTCTCTTACGCTTGCGTCTCTTCTCCAGCTTTCCCTTATCCTCCGTCGACTTTCCCTTCGAACTTTTTCGCTCTCTACGCTCGTCCGTCAGACTTTTCGACTGTGTCGGCCCTGCTATCGGGGTTATAGTGATGGAGCTCGGCAAAGTGGTTTGCGGCGACGACGCTATCGGTATTATCTCAATACCTGGCCTCCTTTCCAAACCCATCCCAGTAAGTACAGAATTATAGTTCGTAGCCTGACCCAAACTACTGCTTGAAATTGGCGTTATACTTACTGATGGCGGCACCAGGCTTTTGTTTTCTTCGAATATAATTGGGCTCTTTTTCTCTTCCCTCTTCCTCGACTTGCGATCGCGCTTGATCAATTCTTCGACGTCTTGCAAGTCGTGAACTTCCGTTATCTCGCTCTCGTTGTCGATATCGTAATCGGAACTTTTGTCCGTTCCCAAAATATCCGTCGGGTCCAAGTTCGAGAAGTCCAAGCCGCTCGTCAAACTCGTCGCGGACGTTGGCGTGGACGTTCTGGTCTCGTTTAAATTCTCTCTGCCACCGGTCGGTGTCCCAAGTGGCGTCGAATCCGAGCTGGAGCTTTCCAACAATATTTCTGCGCTCTCGTCCCCTTTCCTTTTGGGACTCCGCCAGATACCGTCCGCAGTTTTTCTCTTACGCGTTTTCTTCGTCCGCTCGTTCATCGGATTGGACATGGAGTTTTTTGCCTGTCCAAGTAACGCGCCCAATTGTATGGGGTTTAACATCGCAGTAGTCGTGGTATCGGATTGGCCGGAATAAGACGGAAAACCGATACTATTCTCCGTTCCGGCATCTAAAAAAGACTGCTGCTGCTGTTGTTGTTGTTGTTGTTGTTGCTGCTGTTGTTGCTGCTGCTGCTGTTGCTGCTGTTGTTGTTGTTGTTGCTGTTGCTGTTGCGACGATTGCTGCCTCCCCATAGTACCGTTACCATTGTTCAAGCCAGATTCCTGCTTGATTTTCGTTTCTCCGTTGGTGAAGTCAGGCATACCAGAGCCATTCTGGCTGTTTTGATCTTTGCCAGAGCCAAGATTCATGTTATAACTTCCGTTGCCGCTGTTCAGATTGTTCATCGTACTTAAAGAGTCGCGACTCTCCCACGATTTCATGAGAATTCTCATCGTCAGGGGTATACTCAAGCATTTCTGCAGAACTTTCCCGGTCAGATCTGATGTCTGTTCCGTGTTCGTTATACTTATGCCGTACAATTTACACTTCAGCGCGGAGATGTCCGTCAGATCCAGCTCCGCAGTAGCCATTGTCTCCTCGAACGGATGCTCCAAACTTACCGATATGTGTTGCCATGATAAAGCGCTCACTTCGAATATGGTCGCGTGTTCCGGATCTTGCCGTGCCATAGGTCTAACGCAACTGGCGATCAAAGTATTGAACAGCGCTTGCTGACGCAAGTACACCAAGATTTGCGGAACGTGCGCCGGATGAGTGAAAGGGATGCTACATACTAACACGCCCTCCATGTTTTTGTTCTCCGTCATGAAGTAACAATGCTGCTGATCCGGTAGAGTCTGTAATAGAGGGAGGCGTTCAGAATAGAGGAAGACTCTAACGTTTAATTATCGTACGATGGAGCGTTTTACGTACAACGTAGAGTCCTCTGTTGTTCCGACAATCCAGTTGCCCTTCGCTGGCGTGCTGAACAATCAAACTAAGCAACGGATGAGGAGCGGATATATCTCCGCATTCCAGTTCCGTTACTTTCTGTATCCTGCGCACCAGTTCCATGCACATCGGCATTTTCTTGGCAAGCTTCAATACGAAACAAGCGGGTAATACCGACGAATTTGTACCAGTTAACGGAGCGTAGGATGGGGTGCTGGAAAGTATTAACTATCAGTTAGAAACTGACGATCGATTCAGATGTGACACTTTGATTACGAACTGATTAGATAAACGTCACTTCCCGTTGGATTTTTTAAAAGACCTACGAACCTTTTTCCTGTAGGACTTCTATTTACAGTTATGATACTAGATGTAGGCAACTTGTGAGCAGTCGAACCTTCCATACAAACTGTAACGGAATGACCAATTTTCCGTTTGATAACTACTTCTGAATTCAGTGCATCACAGGTACGATTCTCCTGATCTATCAAGTCGTAAGGAGAAACAAAGTATGTCAACTTCATCGCGTGACCTCCTCTTCTTCGCTCGAGGATTCCTAAAAATGTTAACACTTAGTACTTCTTCAGATTTGTGATAAGGTGATATTACTAAATTTTGGTACCAACCAACTGGACTTTTATGAACAAGATTGAAAGGTTCTTTCATAAAGGTCTGCAACTGAGCTAGAATACCCAGATCGGCCTCCAGCGATTGCAAAGCGCTAAATGCTTTACACTTTACCTTCTTATCGGCGTTTAATTGATATATGGAAGCTAAACCTTCTAATTGTACTGTGAAATCAAGGAAGTCTCCCCGCGACAAACAAGACACCAATACATCACAGCTCTGCGAATATTGGGTTACAAATTATTGCACCGTCAAACACATTTGAAGAATTACTTTCTTTTTACCAAAGATCTGTACCTGCTGTTCATTTTTTCCTTCATGATGAATTTTAACATCTTTAACTACACCTGTTGGTTCCAAAAGAACCTCCAAAAAGAACATATCTGAAGAGATAAACAACTCCGTACCTGGTGGACCAGACATCATAAACTTTAAGCTGTAACCCAATTGCAACATGAATATTGGCAGAGTCATCCCATTGTTGTTTTTCAGAAGCGAAACAAGTCGTATCGTACTTCAATGACTTACCCCAATTGTCTAGTTAAACTCTCCAAACGCTCCACCATGGATTGCAAAGAAGTCACTTTTATGGAATGTTGCAAGGTATCCAAACATTTTTGTAGCTGACCTTTCTCAGCGCTATCGATTGCGAATCTTTTATCCTGTTATTAAAATAAATCAAGAAATGTTAGAACATCGGAGCAATCAACGTTCGTTGAACTAATATTTAATCTGTATACTCCAAAACATTTACCAGCATAGCCATTCGCAAATTTTTGGCAGTTTCCACCAAGGACTTGAACGTGGAAGCCTTGGATCGTAATTTTTCCATGAGCAATTCCATCTGCCACTCTTTTCCCTTATCCATCCCTGAACCACCAGTGGCAGAAGGCTGCCCACCTGCGTTAGAAAATTAGTGTGAAAAATCATATATTAGCAACCGTTGGTCGCTAAATGAACAAAGACTCTGGCAAATAATAGACTGGGAAAATTTCCACGATAACACGTAATAGCGCTATTACAAATGTAATTAATTTTTTATACATGTATGAATGGATACGCGTTGATGTTTCACTCGACGAACGTTGAAAATCTCAAGGACAAGATTACGATTCGTACGAATGATTTAAAACGTTTAATTCCGTTTAAAATGAAATCGAATTTCGTGGAATCGCTTGAAATAAATTAAAGTACACTCACTGAGGGGCTTTTGTCCGTTCGCAACATCCATGTATCCCGTGATGGATTACACGGATGTTGAAATCCACGCGTATATCGATATACGTTTACTATTATAATATCACAACAACATTATTATACACTACATTGTGACAGAAGGTGTTATTTTCACCTAACCCACGTTCGATCGTTTAACTGCTCCTAACCTTCGCGCACAATATACATACTGACTATACTTGCAAGCTATACGTTTCTACGTATAGGCGTTTTCGTCCACAGCGTGCCTTAAGAAAGGAAATATTACAACATTTTGTCAAGGTACGCTGTTATACACCCTCTACAGGCAGAACTCGAGCACTAAAATCTGTTCGAACATTTTTGCTGCATTTTAGACGAAGCATCACTCATTATTGACAATTCGTTATATATATTTCAAGTTACATGTAATTAACAGAGCATTATTTAAGTGAAAAGCATTTCAATTATAATTGAAACTGTACCATCTTCTTAAGTTGTTACGTTCTCAATGCGTTTGAGAACAAACTCGAACATAGTGACATCTACTGGTGCGTTTAAGGAAGTAGAAAATATCTGGACAAATTTATCTGTGCAAATTTGCTGGCCCAAAATATAAACATACGCAAATAACTGTTTATTATTAAACGTCTTGCGCTAAAATACTAACGCAATGCTACTGCATTGAATCGTTCATCGTTCAGAGAAAATGATTACATGGAAGTAATTTCTAAAAAGCTGTATTTCAACATTTCTCTTATCATTTCATTTATAAAATTTTTAGATACTGATTAAAGCACTCACTTCTTTTATCGCTAAAAAAGTTAGGTACTCTTGTTTTGTTGCGATCGATATTTCCTATGTATACTGCAAAACTTCCGCACATACATATCTACCTTTTATTATTCGTTAATCTAATACTTTATGGCATCTTACCCATAAAATCTCTGTTACCAACAAGCGGATTTCATTTAATACTGATGAGCTTTTCGATTCAACGAAAACAACACTTTTCAATAAAAATTAGCATACTACTCTGCCCTTCTCAGCTGAAATGTCCTATCTACTAAATTTTGTATGATTCCAGACATTTGGAAATGTTAATTAGAACAATTAAGCTAAAAAGGGTAGTCTCATATATATATTGCACCAACTTTCGATTGTTATAATAATTAAAAAGAAATAGCCTAACAAAAAATCAACCCCAATCTTGTATGACATCAGTCAATTTTTAAACCTTTCAATATTATCACACTAGGAACTAATTTCATGGATGGACAATAATCGAATTACAAGATTAATACTTCAATTTTAGCCGAAATCTTCAACCGATCCATACCATCTTTCACTCTACTCACAGACACGAATCTTAAAACTTACAAAGTTACGCCTACTTAAAAAAACGAAAATATTTGCCTATCTAACTGGATTATTCTACGCCAGGTCGTGATTCATAAACCATCTGCCTCCCAAGAATGGGTCTCTCCTCGTATCTTCAATTTTATCGATCACGACGCGCTTCGACTCGAATAAAATTCTAGACACGGAGTACGAAAGTAATCGACCCGGCGTGGAATTACCCAACTGTAAAGCACCGATTGAACAAGTGCACAGTCTTATTTAGGAAAGTCTTTAGAGTCGTTCATCGACTGGCCCTTTTTCCGTGGTAACTGCAACGTAATCGGTTGAACGTCCTGCACTTTCCTGGGTCCCTGATTCGAGCTACGAAACGTGATCTTCAAATGGGGCACGTGTTGCTCGCCTGCCCAATCGAAGTTGAAGATCGGCGTTTCCGGATGTAGCTCAGAGTCCGGCGTGTCGACCGGTGTCGTTGGCGTCGCAACGTACGGGCTAAGCTCTTGATGAACGACATCTGGTACCCTCTGCAGAGTGTCCGACCAGACTGGGCTCGAATTCCAATGTTCCATGGGCAAGTCGGAAGAATCGACGGTCGACCCCGTCGCCGTGGACGCGGACAACGTTTTAGCCGCAATCCGTTTGTGATTGCTGTTCCTCTCGTTGCAACAATACTCTTTGTCCAAGTCTGTGATGTAGTACTTGGACGATAACGCGTCCACGTTGTATTGACCGTGGCATTGGATGAATTTCGCGCGATAACCGCTTAGGTTTAACGAATTCTTGTGGTGGGCTTTGTACCTATCGGTGAATTGTCCGAGCGCGTAATGGCTGTGCTGCACGTTCACGTGCACGTTCCTTGTCTCGTGCTCGTTACTACTGATCGACATGTCCACCGGTTCCGCGTCCTCGCGTGGGTTCCTCACCGCGTAATCCTTCAATTGCGCTTTCGACGAATTGTGCAGATCTTGGTCAGAGTTTCGTACACTAGGAGAATGCTGGGGGTCGTTGCTGTGAGAATGGGATAACGAACGAGCGTAATCTTGCTGCTGATTAGTCTGGCTTCCGGTTGCGTATGGCACACCGCGGTTTTGGCTACCGGAGCAGATGGTGTAGGTGAATTTTGTTTGGGACGAGTACTGATATAACCAGGAACTGGACCGCATCACTTCGGCTTCCCTGTCGCTGCAATAACGTATTACATCGAACGCGTGTTATAAATAATATTTAAGGTACAGATATTTCTTCAGCTACTCTACGGAGTTCTGCAACGCTTGATAAAGAGAAATATTCGAAATGACAAACATAAATATGGAAACGCACCTCAAAACTTGATTTGTGCACACAATGATAGGATGCTGGCATTCTTCGGAAGTGTCTTTGACTTGTAAAACACAGTGCACCCAGAACCACCGTCCAGAACGACTTTGCAGTCTCAACAATGCGGTTGCGGATCGTTCTTGATCAGATTGAATAACTGAAAGAACCGTGGGTTACATAAAAGCTCTCAGATGTCTTAAATATTAAAACGTTCTATTTAGTTTTCTGTTCAGTTAAATCTCAAAGCCATTAATCTCTTAATCTCGGGTTCGTCGCTAAAATCGTAGATATAAATTTAGCGATTCTTAATTTCTGTAAATATTACCAGTTTGATGTTTGCAGTACGCTGTTCGGATCGAATCCCAATGCAACAAATTATACCACGACACGTTTACTAATTCATTGCGAGTATACTCCAAATGGCTTTCTGCCCTGCAAACGAGAGGAAACAAATGTTTTAATTCTCCGATACAAAACACTTCGATCAACTTTTTTTTATTTCTTCGAACAGAAAAAAACAATTACGTTTTATCGATATGAAGGTACTTCATATCCATAGAATGAATGGTGGTAAAAATATTAGTCGCACCCTGCACGATACTTTCTCTAGTTTCTGGCAGAACGACGGGTGTGCACGAAGCAAGGAAAACAAACTCGTTTCGATTACAAACGGGAACGAAAGGTAAAAAATGACCTTCAACTAGAACCACCTATAAAAAAAAATAATAATAAAACTGAATGCACAAAAAATAAGCGCTACGAAAAAGATAATTAAAAAAAAAAAAAGACCAAAGCTCAAAGAATATGTTAGCATTGGAGAAACATAAAATAAAAATAGAGACAAATTTTGTGCTTGTAACTGAGGAGCGCATAAAAGTGTCGACTACGCGATAAACAAGTGGGGCTTGCGTTGCTTCAACTGAACGCGGAATCTACCTTCTGATCACCGAAACGAAGTTGCCTCCGTGAATTCCTGGACACGTTGATCCGGCAAAGGAACAGTCTTCTGTCACTTGGAATTGGACTATTTCTAGATAATTGATTTTGTACAACCATGTGATCTTGCTTATCGATTACATCGTAGACGCTATCACCGTGTATAAGCAAATCCTCCTAAAATTCATATTGCACAATGTAAAATGTCGATCCGTATTCGAATCTTCGGCTATAAACTGCAATTGGAGTATAGCTTTAATCGCAAACATTTTAGCGAGCTTCTAACGTGGTTTATTACCATAATTGTTCTGTCTTTACAATTACTTTACCATAGAGTGTCCGAGGTACTCTGCCGCATTTTCCGATATATACAACAGTTTTCCTTGCTGAGTCATCATCATTATAAATCCGGACATGGCCTGAAAAATTGCATGCATTGTATGGCCAACATTTGTACCGTAACAACTAACGGTCAGAAATACAATGCGATATCATGATAAACAATATTACTTTTGAAAATCCTATGTTAGGGGTCGGGATATTCGAAGAGTCGGACGGACAGTTTTTCAAGGCTGAAACAAAGAATACAACAAGCGTGTTACATTATAGAATTGTGCGAATCAACTTATCGATCTCACTGATGAGAATAAACGGATCAGAGACGTTCGTTAATTTCGAACGATATCAAAGAGACAAAGTTTCGATTTTACATAAGATGATATAAAAGTAATACGATGTTTCATAATAATTTACGAAACTAATATCGATGCGGTTATTTGCGCCTATCGTTATTGCTGCTTTTATTAGTCATAAATATTTCAACCTAGAACTTCTCCAGATAAGATTCTTTTTATCTCAACAATGATAAAACAGTTTTATAAATAACATCTGTATACGCCTATAATATATGACGTTGTTGCACCAAGGTGATCATACGTTTTCAAACTAATAATTAATAGAAATTCTAAGAAAACTATTCGAAGCTTGCGATGTCCTAAAACTCTACTGGACGCAATTTAATACGAAGCATGGAGAAGTTTTCGGAATTTCGTAGGTCGCGAACGGAACGGAAAATTCGTCGGGGGCGCGCATTTTCCAGCGTTGTCCCCCAGGTGGAAGGGGGCCGAGGAGAGAAAAAAAGGAGCGAGAAAGAGACGGAGGAAAGAAGCGTATGCTAATGCAGCATGGCTACGTTTACAAACGGCGCTACACGGGACTATAGTATCGAATACTGTGAAACAATGAGTATGTAGGAGAGAAAGAAAGAACGAGCGGAGAGCGGAGAGACGATACAGAGGGAGTATGGGTTACAGGAGCGTGAGAGTGTTGTTGCAAAGGCCGACAGGTCAGCGGATCACCCGGAACTCGCGCTTAGACTCCGCTGAGTTTGAATGTACGCCGATCTTACCTTCTTGCCTTACCTACCTCCCTACCTTTTGCCTATATATTACTCTCTACGCTTGCACAACGGAGATGCCCCAAGTTTTTGATCCGAGAACGACCATTTAATATTCTCGTCGAAACGCAGACGACGCTCGCATTTATTTATTTATCGCTGCTCGCGTGTGCGTGCCCGATTTCAATTATCGAGCAACTATTGCATCGCGTTAATTCAATGGCACCGAACTGTACTGCTCCTCCATCGAGGATGCGAGTACCTGAGATGTCCCATCCACTAATTTGCCTTTTCACGGGATATTTTGAAAGAGTTAGAGCTTCATACGTGCATCGCGATGTCGAACCATCTACACGGCTCTAGGAGTTGTGTAATTTACTACTCTGAACTATCCCACAGACGGTTTTATCAGTTTGCAGTACCATTCTTCTTGGACGTTGAAAATGTTAGGACAATAAATTAAGCGGAAGGCAATTCTTATGTACTAGGATGTTGTACTTGATTAGGATATGTTTGAAATTGTACTGTACAATTTGTTCGTAGTTGCAATCGTTGTACCGCGTTAGATTGTTGAATTTACGGTGCCATTCGTATACGACGTTGATTAGTGTAAAAACTATAAGCGATGTAGTTGTAATTTAGTATCTTAACTCAATGATAATCGTTATTTTTGATTCTCGTTTATTCTAGACAAAGATCGCATCAATTATGTCTATTGCACGATATTTGACTAATTATTTCGAAATATTTGATATCTTTAGCTATATTTTGATGTTATATTGGCTTTTGCGATGATGTACAGATTTAAGAAAAGACGGGGATTATAAAAATTAAAACGATGAGCGTCTCGCTACGAAACAAAGGCATAGCGTTCATTGTGCAGCAAGTATACGAAAAGCGTCCGTTATTTATTATATTTGCCTAGAACGGTTTTCGATGTACGATAAAATTTGAATCATTTTACGCGCAATGGAGTGTTTCGTTACAATTTCACAAAAGTTGTAGATTTCAAATGAGAAATAAGTTGTTAAAGTTCGATTGGAGCATCGCGTTACCGACATTGCAGAGTAAGACGGACAACGTAAAATTAGATAGTTACTTACTTAAACAGAAAATTTAACAGTAATGTTACGTTTGACCAAGTTTAAGTAACACTGTGCTCTGATAAATATTCAATTATAGAGTTTTCCATAAGAGAAAGGAATGGAATTATTGAACACGTGAAAGAATTTATGCGGTAACCGGAAACGGAGCCATGTGTCGTTGCTCTGACGAACATCACATAAATCGGGCGACTTTCTCACAAAAGTATAGAACATTTTTAAAGGAACGTAATCGCATTAACTATGTATAAAACAAATTAGCTGCGTTTGCATTCGTTATGGTACGAAGCTTTCCTGATTCAGAAATGGCGGTTACCAAGCACTCCTTAAAACGTCTATTACTTGAATACTACCAAAATAACATCACCAATCCAACAACCATCCTTCGTTATCACCTGGATATTAAGAGACAATTGCTTAGAACTGGATGGAAATAAACGTAACGCGTAGAAAAGTTTGCACGATGCAATGATACATCGAGACCGCGTAAATAAGAACTTAAATGCCGAAATTCGTTGGAGATCTTTCGGACTTTTTAATTAGATTTATCTGTTAGCGCTTACCTTGTTGAAAGTAATTGGCTTTTCGAAGAAATACGCAGACCAAGGCCATAAGCTGTAGTTGGGAAAGTCTCTGGCGGGTTGAGGGCGGTAATGGCAGTAAATCACGTAAGTTGGCGATTTCGGCATTTATCAGGTCCCTTCGAAGTTTGCTGGCACCTTTCGTTGATTTGCTCGCATCTATCCTTCAAGCACACACGGATGTTACCGATACGTTATACTTTCCGGGGACGGTTGGCTCTACTTGCGAAATTGTCGCGCGTCGTGCACCTATTCTTGCAACCGTTCAACGATATTCCGTGCCGATAAGATAGCGCATACACGTGAAAACCGCTCGAAATTCTGTGAAAATTGAAACTTACCCTCGTCTCTGTGAAAACCGCTAACGACAAAACGACTGGGTATAAAATTCTTGCGGATCAAAATGACATTCTCTTATCGCGACGTTCAAATCGGACGGAATATCGCACGGAAAAGATGCAGCAAATCATCCGTCGCTCCGGTCGGTAAAGGATCGAACGTGAAAACCGAAATTACCCTGACTTACGATTACGTTCAATTTTCCACCGATGCGATGTGGCGAACGCCACCATCGGACGCGCTTACGAAAGGGGTAGAAATCACGATCGACGGTCAATGCTCGATAGATAAGTGGTGTGTGCGGGACGCGGTTTAAACGTGTCGTTCGCGACACGTCGATCACGTGACCGAGCATTACTTACCGATTGAACATATTTCGGTGACCAGGGGGACATTAGTAGCGGATCACTTGTAGACGACGAACGAGACATCCGGGTCGGCAGGTTCTCGCAAAACTACAGCTACGATCTAACATCCGGGTCATAACGCGCTACTACACTGAACACGTGGATACTGGCGGAGGCTGGTTCTCCTACCTTCTCACCTCCGCGACCCCCCTTTTTCTCCTGCGCCGCCACCACCATCGCTAACCCACCTTTGGCTCCCTTTCCATCCACCTCGAGCATCATCCGTCCTCTTCCACCGCGACAAAACCCACGATAAACTCTTCCTCGTCGCGCTGTTTATATTCCCTGGTCGCTCCCACTCGTCGATTTCTCTCCCTCGCTCGTTCTATTCCCTCGCGTTCTCGCTCGCTCGCTCCTTCACCCCATGCTGGCTGCTACCACGGTCACGATCGGGCAGCCGTGTCCCTCTACCACCGCCATCATCGCCATCCTCGCCACCACCACCACGGCTACTGGTTACGTTTCCTCTGCATGCAGTTTTGCCGGAATCATTTGCGCAAAGTCCCGCCTCGAGAACTTTTCGGTCCGGTACTGGCTCCGAGCGCGCGCCAGGGGTACCGTCGGGCCTCGGGTGAGGTTGGGATTTTCCGAGCCGAACAGTTTACGTTTCAACGTTCTGTTTTCTTCTCATGATTTCCGAACGGAAATTCGAATTGCTCGTCGCGTTAACGTTTAAATCACCTTTCGTCGCTCGAAAACGATGATACTAACGTGAAGTATGGCTAGTCTTTTCATAAGTACCTTATATTTCCTATTTAAAATAGTGTTTTACAAGATTATTGGCATCAAAGGCAGCTTTGTGTCAACAATGAACGATTACAATACAGTAAACTATCGATCGAACTAATTTCCTCGTCTTTTCTTATACAATATTAATACTCTTATCTATACTGAAGTACATTTTTACTCTAATCGTGAGTAACGCCGGATAATTTTATTACCGCGACCGTCTCTCGACTCTTCATTCGTCTAAGGATTCTTCTTAACGTACATTTGTTGTTGCACAATTGTTTGCTTCATGCAAAATCAAATAATACATCGCATTTTACCTTATTTATTATCGCATCTTATTTTGTTTCGTAAGCATACACTTTTTGCAAGCAATTACGCTGCTCGCAACATATTGTTATTCCTGATAGCGCTCCGATCACTTCATTAGTGAATAAGCTTGAATATTTACCTTATTCCGTAATCTACGATCGTGTTCCCTTAATTATTTTGAGCAGAACATATAAAAAGTACGGCGTAATTAGTTTCGATCCTTTTACGTTAATTGGTTCATTTAACGATCAATAACGATTCTTCGCTTAAAAATTATACTCGACGCGCGTGATATTGACTCGTGAAATTTATTCCATTTCTTCTCTTTCCACTAATTTTTTTCTTCATTATAGACACCTCGAATGGTTCGTTTCTTGTTTCATGTACTAACGAATGAAAATTATAGGTAAACTACATGCTTATCTCGAAAGTTCGCAGCTGTTCTATGGTACAATTGACAAAAGATCTCAGCTGTCTGCACATTAAAAACTTGCTAAGCGCAGTAATGGTCGCATTTGTCCGAAAAACTTCTTGTTCTATTATTTAATCAATTATAAATGGTCGAGGAAGCACCCTGTATATTTCCACAATTCCACGTGAATTACAAATTATTGGAGGATTCTTATACATAAAAAAGTAAGCTTACGTATATGCGTAATTCACGGATATTCGAATCCAGTGTGGCGATTTTTCACATAATCATCGACTACTTGCTAAAGTATCGTGTAAGAAAATATGTTAATGTCTTATAAAGTAATCGCTTGTAAATTTTACAGTGATCGCAAACGAGTTGTAGCGGTTACATTCTTCCACCGTGTCTGCACTCTAGACCTATTCTACTTGTTTCTTCAGTTTCGCAATGATCGAAATCGAAATGAATTGAATCGTGTACAAACTTTTCTTCTGTGTATTTCACTCGCGTGTATTTCAGATAAAATTCTTCGACGCTACAATTTGCTGATCGTAGATCGCGATTAAAAGTTACAAATTACATATTAAGAGGCTGTAAATCAGTGTTCTCAGTAATGCATGCACTTGTAGAATGAGGCACTTGATACGCGCCCCGTGGTTAATACTTTTTATTGACAAAATAATTGCTTCCATAAAAATTGTATGCTTTATCGGCTGTAACGAACAAATTCTTCAAAATTTGCTTCACATTTTTACGATAAAAATGAAACGATCATTTTCCGTTTCCACATCTGTTTGATTCTCTGTACGAATTTTTTGAAACTTCGAATGACTTTTTTATTTATTTATAAGTACAAAATTTACAAAAAAGTCTTGGATTTTTTATTTATTCATTCTCTTTTGTGCTAAATGGGTGCTAAAAAGTAACGCGCGCGTGAAAAATATATTTCTAGCATGTCGTGTTATATTGCATCTATTTTATTGTAATTCGTATGCGCGTGTATCGTCGATATCTACAAAAACAAACATTCTTCTGTGTATACGATTTAATACAACAACCTTAAGCAACAATCTTATAAATGTCATCTAACTCATAATTGAATACTTCTGGATGAATTTTCATCGTCACATTAATTCGAAATATTATGCTAAAAAAGTGAATGGAAACGAAGATGCTGTAATTGAAAGAAACATAACTTCTACTTATGTGATTTGTACGTGATTGAATAAACGCTGCACTTTACGCGGCTTCGTTGCTAAAAATATATTTCTTTCCTATCTCGAATTCTGAATATATTTTATTCCCTACCTTTTATAGTATAAAACAAACCGATATTTAAGTAATCGTAAGTGATACCTAACACAAATACCATAATATTCTAGCAATGATATATTGGATTTCGATGAGATTTTTAATTACTGGTATCTTTCTGATAAGATCATATCGCTCATTTTCTGCAATAGTAGCAAACACATCCAAATTTACCATTTGTTAGTGTGTTTATACTCTGAAACTTGTTTTTTTTAATAATTATGATTTTTTGCTTGCGATGGACACCAAAAGTATTGACGTATTTTTCATATACAATGCTATATTTCACTTGATACCTTTTATAGCCATTGTATGTCATTGTTGTAGCAAATGAGCGACATGCTTTTTGCGTAAAAGATTACTGAAAATAAAGAACAACTAATACGCACCTTTTCTGTAT
This sequence comes from Xylocopa violacea, assembly GCA_963969225.1. NCBI lineage: Eukaryota > Metazoa > Arthropoda > Insecta > Hymenoptera > Apidae > Xylocopa > Xylocopa violacea. Next base: position 42,365,557 of record CAXAJV010000002.1, read on the forward strand.
AAATAAATTAATTAATCGCTATGTTATTTAACGGTATATGTATATCGCAAGTGTTTCAAGAACTATGCGTAGGTAAATACGTGTTTCAAAAGTTTCACTGGAATAAATAATGGAACATATCATTCGATAAAGGCAAAGTAATCGTTTCTTCTTCCGGCAAAAAAATGATCAAAGAAATCCTAGAAAAATATATCGTTATTCGATTGCAATTATTCCATTGACCAAACGATTTTTAATCCTGATACAACTTTTTATAAAACTTGAAAAACAATATTTCGTGTATCATGATTACTCGTAATACTTTACACACGTAAACTCTGTTAAAATATGTAACCACTTGGATCCGATTATTTTGAATAATCATCAAACCTAGTATTACAGTATCACGGAAAAAATTCCCTAAAAGAGACATATTACTTTTAATCGCTTTATTTTTTTAAATATTCGTATTGAACATGTGCAATTAGTAATTAATAAAATCGATACTCGTGTTTCATTGATTCTTGTAATTCGCGTCTTCCCAGTGCCATATGCTTGTGCAACTGTATGCTCAAAGGAAACTGGAAATTACAATGCATTATTATAATGTAGAAAATAAGGAAAATCATAATCAGCTCTTTCTCTCTCACTCTCTCTCTCTCTCGCTCGCTCTTTCTTCTTCTTTCTCTTTCTCTCTTTGCATATCTGTTCAGATTAAATGAGAATTTCTAGCGACTGAATACAATTATACATACATATACATATACTTTCAAGCTGTATATACAAATATTTATGTTCTAAAATAGAAATCGAAATTAACGTCAATTTGCACGGCTTAGTCGAAACATTATTTAAGACCTTCGTTCACTAATAACAAATCCTCCCAAAAGTAAATTCATTTACATTGTTTCATCTGCGTCTGTAATCATAGCGACTTTCAATCGTACTACTATACAGAATTCCAATGAAGGAGCAGAATGAAATAAAACCGAAACAATGTAATGTGTTTTTTTTCCTTCTTGTTAGTCCTAGACACTTGATGAAACGTAAAAAGTGACAAAAGCTGTGATAATAATAACATCGTTATTCTTATGTTTCAGTTAATTCTCTACTGTCCTCGTCCCACTCGGCGAACCCTCTTGTCTTGCTCTGCTTGTCATTCTTATCCACGTCCTGCTCCCCCTCAACGTGCTCCTCTTCGATGATCATAACCGACTCCTGCGACTCGCCCACACTGTTACTCTGTTCGCTGCATTGCTCGTCGTACTCTACTATCTCCGTCTGCTCCTCCACGTATTGTATAACTTCCTCCACCGAATCAGAGTTACACTCTTCCAATATCTCCGACTGTTCGATCTGCATCTCCTCCTCCATCGCTTTTTCTTCGACCTCTTCGACCACCTCCTCCACTATCTCCTCGGTCTCTTCCGTCAGCTCCTCCGTTTGATAATTCTCGTACGATTGCCGGTCCGTCTCCTCGTTCCCGTGAATGTAAACGATCATTCCGTCTTCCGTGCCTTGCATCACAATCTGTTCGTTGTCGTTGATGTTCAACTGCTGCGGCTGTTGCTGTTGCTCGTTCTCCTGCTGTTGATAATTTTCACTGTCGATGAACATGATCATCTGCTGTCCGTCTAGCTCGTGCGTGTTGTACGTCATGTCGTGCGAGATATTGTCCAGCTGCATACCCGGTACGATGTACTCGGACACGTTCGAGGTTACCTCCTGGGACTCTGCGGGGACACTGTCCCCGACACCCAAGGAAGCTGCTATGCCGCTCGCCACGTGACTCAGAGCTTCCGCCTCCGAGGAAGGTTCCAAAGAGATCGCTGGCATGGACACCCCTGTCGCGTCCGAGTCGCGCAGGTCCTTGTGCACGCAATCGAGGTGAACCTGCAAGTTCGTGGCTCGCACGAACACTTTACCGCAGTGAGTGCAACGATGACCTTTCTCCTTGCCGTCGGACAGGTTCCCATGACCGGTATTTATCTCGTGGGTCGTCAGTTCGGTTACGTCCTTGAACGTTTGCGAACATTGCACGCATTGGATCTCCTCGACCGTCGACGAGTGTTGACGGGGGGTTGGTCGATGATTGTGATTGATCTGATGCCTGACCAGCAGCGTCTCCGAAAGCGCCACGTAAGAGCACGCTTGGCATTTCGGGAAGCACATGCTCTTCGGCGGAGGCACGTTGTGTTTCGTGTAAAGATGGTACATCAAAATGTTTCGTTTGGTCGCTTTATAGCCGCAGTGCTCGCAGACGCGCGGGTCGAATTTCTCCTCGTGAACATCCTGCATGTGCCTTCTGTACATGTAGTAGTTCGTGTACTCTTCCTCCAAGTCGCATTTGTTGCACTTCCAAGGCCCGGTCTCGCCGCCGTCCATGCTCCCGTTACTCTTGGATTCTGTTTCCTCGCTGTTATTACTTGACATCAAGTGGTCAGACTTCAGAACCACGTAAGAAACTTTCGTCTTACACGCTGAATTGCTGTCCGATGATTTCGCCTCCTTCTGCATGATCTTCAAACGTATGTTCTTGTTGTTCTTTACTAAGTGAGGATACTTCTTCAATACTTCTCGGATGATTTTCGCATGATTGTTGATCGAGTCCTCCGAATTCGATCTGTAAGATGATTTGCCTTTTTCCATGTTCTCTTTCTCTTCCAGATCGAATCGAACTCTCTTAGATGGCGAAGGTTGAGTTTCTTGGCCCCTCTGGAAACATCTGGTAACAGACCAATCGTCGTCCGAATTCATTTCTTTCAGACTCTTCTCGTTCGCGTGATTTTCATCTTCTTCATCCTCCGTCGTGTCGTTCTTACTGTCTCTGTCTGGTGAACATTTACCACTAGGCGAATTGTCCCTCTTGTATATATCTGGCGCTTGGACGATAGGCTTTGTATTATAAGTGATGTCGTCGAATGACGAAAACACGCCAAGCGCAAATTCTTCCGCTTCAGGGAGATCAAATCGGGACGGTCCAGGAGTCACCTCCGTAGGCCTGTTTGTCGATGGCATCCCGTGGAATGTTCGCATTTCATAATTAAGCGATGGCGTACTCTGTGGAGTATCTAATTTCCTTTTCCAAATAGGAAGTCTGAAACAATGAAAATAATATGCTTTGTAAGCGAACCGTTGAAAACTTATGTAGATTAGCAACTGCTGGTCCATACTTACTTTCTACCTGGTAACGGCTGACTTGAAAGCCCTGAAGGTGAAGTAGAAGTAGTTGTTGGTTTAGTGCTAGATGTTGAAGGTTTCGAAACTGCGATTACTGGCCGTGTATTGCACTTCGCTGACTGTTCATTTTGCAAAGAAGCAGTATTAAATTGCGCATCCAGTAACTTGGTTAAAACAGTCATGTTCATTTTCTGTGCTGTACGATACAAAGCATGTTGCTCAGAAGTCCAATACTCCAACTGGCCAGTATACATAAAACTATATATATAAAAATATTGGCGTTTAAAAATGATAAAAATACACATGCAAAATTCAAACAGCATAAATATTGTATTCAAATCTACCTTATAATTGACTTGACGCACTCATATGGCATATCTGGTGGCATAATGATTACCCCGTCAAAATTTTCATCTTTTTCTCTTTGCTCACGTTCCAGCTGCATAAAATAATCTGTACATGTTGTTATGACTAAACGATGAGCCTAAAATAGTAAACACAGAAAGTAATTACAACAAGAACCGATAGATTTTGGAATCTAAGATTCCAAAAATGTCAAAAATATTTCAGTAAAGTAATAATTTGAAGTAACAGAAAGCATAAACAGATAAGATTAATACCTGAACAGTGATATCACTGGTAGGAAATTTGATCGTAAGGTCGAGTAACTCTTCCTCGAAATAAAGTTGCTGAAGTCGCTGGAGAAAGAATGTTCCCCAATTATCTACCTTCACTTGCTTCAACCCACGCGACGGAAGCTGCTTTTCCTGATTTGCCGCTTCCATTGTATATCTGTATGAGAATAATCAAAAAGACACTATAGTTAGAGTTCCGAAGCTACTCATCGGTAAACTATAGATGCTGTTGCATTTATGAAAATTTAAATTATACAAAAATGTACAAAATACAAAGTAAAATCTAATAGAAGAATTAATTTTCACATAACATTCGAGAAACTATATTTTATGATAGGTTTCCTTACCTGATTCTATTCAAAGTCAACTACTCGTTGCGTCTCTTTATGTTCATAGCCCATTCAGACCAAATCCTGTAATAAAAGTAAAATAGGAAATATAAAAATGTTGACTGCTAAGATTAAACGGTAACGAATAGTAACTTCTACTCTCTAATGGACAAACATGAAGAGATATATTTTTATCCACAATTAAACTGTTCATAATCGTTACAAGTTAACTACGAATCATAAGATTGTACGGTATTATAAAGGATGAAAATTATTTACAAACATGCTATTTCATAGGCTACAAATATTACTTAACATTCCTGAGAATAATCTCTTCGCACTTGTGACTCAAATGCCACAAGATCCATGTCAAGAGAGCAATTTATGCCTCGATTAATTAGTTAGCGGTAACTTAACCTGACTGGTTTCTAAAAAATCAAAAAGTTTCACATCTAACTTTATTATGATAATGCATCAACGGAGTCCATTGACATCGTGGAATATGGTTCTGTAACTTACGAAGTAGCGAGCGAGGTACGCCAGCGTACAAAATTCTTTTTAAGTACGTTTAATACTTATGCACGCATTGCTAGAGGATCGGTCTGAAATTTAATTAGACTGAAATATTGCAAAAAAAAGAATGCTATGCAAACGGAAGGAGGTAAAGGGACGTTTGATGAAAGTATCACTGAATACTTTGCGGAACGCTAAAAAAACGGAAGTTTAATAACGATGCATGTCTCCCTTTCACGATAAAAGTCGAGCATATTAATGGTTATTTCGAATATATACAAATTCAAAATACCCCGTGGATGTATTGCACATACCTATTTAACAATATTTCAATATTCCTCTCAGCTCCATCTCTTATAAATTTCCTTAGTACACAAGTAATATTGAACATTCCATTGTGTATTACGACTCACAGATGGAGTTATACGTATCGACTGACCACCACGGGAGTAAAATATAAAGAAACGTGCAACTGTACTAAGCTACGAGTCTCCACCATAAATTATAATAATCCGTAATTAATCTGCTACTCGGAAACAAATATTTTTATTTGATTGTAAACGTTTAACTCTTTACGATGAGAATTAAACGAACTTAGGCGAAAAGAAAAATGTACTCGATCCGATAAGCTTAAGGCGAATACTACTAATGAGATAAGAGTACTGGTAATATGAATTTCCGATGAAAAGTTAAAATGAACAGCATTAGATATTATCGATATTAAGTTAAATCTAATAAAAATGTTTTTTTATTTAGATATTGTACTCAATGTTAGAGTAGTGAAAAATATTATTTCGCGTTCAATTTCATAGTATATTAAATAAAACGTATTGCCGTAAAATATGAAAAAACTATTATGTTTTTGTATTCGATAAAAATTGATGCGCAGATAACAAAATTTGATCTTGAAATTTCTTCTACACGAAGAAGTTTTCTTAAAACCACTCGAATTTTACCGTAAGTAATATTTCGAAAATCTGTTTTAGGGAATTCTACTTTAAATTCTAGGGAGTTCTACCTTTAAAATATTCCGTAACCAAGAATGCGTACGCTCCTTTTTTATGAAATTGACGATACAAGTAACAGAAATAGATATAACGTCAACTTTGGCTACAGGTAACGATAGAACGAATGACATGTATGAAACATTTACTGGCATCGACAATCATCGATGATAAGACGTAAGGGCACCTCATGGAAAACGTGAAACGTATTTCCAGGAACGGGGTGAACACATGTACGTGTTTTAAAAGCTGTCATTAAACCGTACCACTTATTGTTTTGTTATTGTCAACTAATTCATCTTGTGTTTTCTCAGAATCTTACTGTCTGTAAGAATGGAGAACACAATGTTCAATCTGTATGGAAGTCGTTTTTAACAAGAGGCGGAAAAAAAATTTATTTATAGTTTGTAAGTAAGCACCATTCAAGAATATTATATTAATATATTCAGAATATATTATATTCTATGGAATGAACTTTTAAATTCATTCAAAGCGCAATTATGAAGTAGTCGTATCGCATTGATAAATCAGAACTTTCTCGTTTGAAATAATAGGTTTTTATATGATGATGAGATTGAATTTCAAGACAGTATTACTTGTGATAGTAGTAGCAGTATTTAGTTCAATATTGACATCATGGAATAATTGTGGCAGTCTACCATTCTTTAAAGGTACTGATTGGAAGTCAAAATTTCAACACAGAGTAAGTAAATACACATATATGTATAGCGTTTCATTGCATTGTATGTAATGCTTTTATATTAACTTACATATAACATTTGTCGGGCTAACATTTCTCTTATTTATCATTTTACTTACTTCTACAACAAGGATCGATTAAATTTAGAACCTGGATATCAAGAAATCGATTGTCACATAAATGGTGATTACTCTATCGGATGCCGTAAGGAGGGAGATGAGGTTTACATACCATTCTCATTCATTCACAAATATTTCGAGGTGAATATTAAAATTATATTTTGTCTGATAATGGAATATTGATGTTTCTAAAATTTGATAGATTTATGGAAAGCTAGCAACCTATGATGGCCTGGAAAGATTTGAATGGTTACATAGTTACTCGAAAATTGTCAATCCTAAAGGAAAATATGATCCTAGAGGAGTGTTCATGACCTTTGAAAATTATAACGTTGAAGTTCGAGATCGTGTTAAATGCATCAGTGGAAATGACGGAGTACCGATATCTACACAGTGGGAGAGCCAAGGATATTATTATCCTACTCAAATTGCTCAATTTGGACTATCACATTATAGTAAAAATTTAACAGAACCAGAGCCTCATAGAAAAATCATTGAAGATTCGGATAGAGTTAAAAGAGAATGGATCATACCTCAGGGATCTATTGCAGCTAGAGTATTTGACAAACGTATCAATAGTTATATAATGAAATTTGCAACACCAGAAACCAGCACTTCTGGGATCACTTTGAAATTAGATCATGTGCTAGATTTTGTATTAAAATGGGATTTTAACGTCAAAGACAATGGGAGCGTCATGGTCACACTACAATCTAGAGAAAGGAAAGAGATGTATTATCTTCATTATGTTACTAGTAACATAGTGTTACATACATATAACAATCACTTTTATTACGGAATTGGTCAAGTTAATCATCAATGGAGAAGGTTTACCAGAGATTTAGTGATTGATTTACAAAAAGGTTTATATTTGAATGATAAGAATAAAAAGAAATTATCTCGCTCGAAATTGAAGGTAATGTACAACTCTAAAAATTGTTAATTCAAGTTATTGATACAATCGGGTTGCAGGTAGTAAGAATAACGTTATATGGTTCTGGAATGATCGATAATATAACGTTATCTACAAGCGAGCATATGGAGCAATTTTATGATGCTGCTAGATGGTTTGTCGCTAACCAAAATATTAGTTCTGGTGGATGGGCAAACCCTGTTAGGAGAAAAGTGGCTCCAGGAATGGCCACTCTTGAGCCTGGATGGTATTCCAATTTACTAAATTATAATAAAACTTTAGTTACATCTGAACTGCTATGTTTCGATACTCGCGGTTCTATCGTATTAAAGTTTTACACGTCAGCGATATATTTAGCTGTATTTTTACATATTTATTTACATATCTAAGATTCTGTGCAATACTTGTAGGTACTCTAGTATGGGTCAAGGACATGCTATTTCTGTATTAGCACGAGCGTATTATCATTCTGGCGAAGAAAAGTATCTACACGCAGCTGTGAGAGGTTTACAGCCTTTTAGATTGTCCTCTAGCAAAGGAGGTGTAGCCGCAATATTTTTAGGTAAATACGTATGGTACGAAGAATACCCTACAACGCCCTCTTCCTTTATACTTAATGGATTTATTTATTCTTTAATCGGTTTGTATGACCTAAAGAGCATAGCAACAGGTAAAGATGCAGAAGAAGCATCCCGGCTTTTTAATCAGGGTATGACATCGTTGAAAAGCATGCTAACATTGTACGATACAGGTTCTGGTACTATATATGATCTACGTCATTTTACATTAAAAATCGCTCCAAATTTAGCTAGGTGGGATTACCATTCGACACATGTTAGTCAGCTTCTTCTTCTAAATACAATCGACAATGATCCGATATTTACCACTACAGCAGAACGATGGATAGGTTACATGAATGGTAAGAGAGCTGCGCACAATTAATTCACCTCCTTTATATGATCGACTGAGTTCTGCATTTACATATCTGGATTTTTTATTACTATTTGAGACAGAAAGAGAACCATATTATTCAGTATTTTGTATATTATATATTTTATAAATAATTTCGGGTATAGTCAAAAAATAAAATGGACCAAAATACACTTATCTTTTTGCGTAATTATTGTTACGGACACAATAACAATTAAATTTATAATTGTTTGTCAATATTCATAGAATATTACACAAATGAACGGGAAAGCTAAGTGAACAATTTGTATATACTTGATTAACTCATTACAGCAGAATATAGAACATATTCTATCAATGAACTACAATTGAAGATTATAATGTATTGTACTTAAAAGTAATTATATTATTTAATTTAACCAATGAATACAGAATAAAGTACATTTTTAACAATTTAATAACTTAAAATTAGTATTGTTAAAAACCATCCTTATCCAGAACTTATAGCAAACTTAATGATCAGTAGTTAACAGGTTTCTATTCATTAATTTATGTGACTATATTACAGATAAAAATGTTGTATGTAAGATATTAAACAAAATAAGAAACTTGCGATATTACAGATAAAAAAACTTGTGATATTACATATAATCAAAGACTGGATTTTAGCATTTCCAACTTATAAAATTTTATTTTGCGGCGACCAGCGCTAAAAGGATCAAGGTGCCATGTAGGTTAAGTCGGGATAAACAAATTAAAATAAAATAGTTTAAAGCTAGTTCTAAGATAGTTTAAATTTTACATAAGAAATAATTCTAGTCTTATCTAGTAATATTTGTACACTATAGTTGGTAAGAATAGTTTGTAAAGTGTCATGTAAAAAATTATGAAAATACTCCTACTTTTCCTTGCCAAAAGTCAGAGGGTACAGATGTGGAAGAAAAAATACAGATCTTAGTCAGAGACAAAAGAAAATCGTGTTGTTTCTTTTAACAAACAAGATACAAGCCTTCGAATCAGCTCCTCCACAATGTATCGTGTTGGTACTACTGATAACTGTTTCCTTAGCATTTATACTTAATTTTACTGTGTATTGTTGAATATGCGTACAAACAGGATTATTTGACGCGCAAACAACTATGTCATATTTATTGTAAGTATATATTGAAAAGAAAATATTCTTACTAGTTTCTGCAAAACGGTGATGATATTTAAATATCTCACATTAAAGTAAGACAAGAGTCGAATCAAAGCGAAAAGCTTTAATATTCTCTCTAATATAATAAACGTTTTCTTGAAAGCAACGCGCAAAATATTATACATTTCTAACTACTATTTAATAAATTAAATACGGATATAAAACATCACAACTCAATAATATAACATAGTAGAAAAATAAGTTTTATGAACCGTTTTATAATTACTTTAATTTTCATACGTATTTCAGATTAAATTAAGTAATTTTTATAAATAATAATTAGAAGTTTGACAGCAAAATAATGAGTGGTGGAGTGGTACCTAGCAAATCAACAGTTTACATTTCAAATTTACCTTTTTCATTAACGAATAATGACATACATCAACTCTTACAGAGTTATGGAAAAATTGTAAAGTAAGTTGCGAAGTTTATGTATATCATTGTTATTTTTATATTGTTTATAAGTTGATTAAATATATGGTAAACAAAAACAATATTATTTACTTTCTTGTGTGCACATTTTGTACATCCTTATATCCCATTCCTTCTAAAGACTGTACAAAAAATACCAAGCTGTTCAAATTATGTATTAGGTTTTTTATAAATATTCTTTAATGAAAATAAGTTTAGGATAATTCTAGTTATTTTTATTATATAAAGATATATTAAGACTTACGTTTACACATTTGAATTTGTAATTTAGAGTGTAACATTTATATTTATTTCTCTGTAGGGTGACAGTAATGAAAGATAAAATTACAAGAAGAAGTCGTGGAGTTGCATTTGTATTATTTCTGACACCAGAAGACGCCGCTACTTGTGCCAAAAGTTTGAATAATACAGAAGTAAATTACTATTTTCTCGATATACTAGATTAGCCAAAAGATGTCACAATATAACTGCTGCATTGAGAAGCAGTGTGAAGACCTTTTGAACACCTCGATAGTAATACATATTGTTCATCTCATCTTTTATAAATCATTTTTTAACAGATAGGTGGTCGTACAGTAAAGAGTTCTATAGCAGTAGATAATGGAAGAAGCACTGAATTTATACGTAGGAGAGACTATCCGGATAAGTCTCAATGTTACGAATGTGGCGAAGAAGGTCATTTGTCGTACAACTGCAGGAATAACACATTAGGACCAAGAAATCCTCCGTTGAAGAAAAATAGAATCAGGAAAAAGCATAAAGCGGATCATCAATCAAGCAATTTTAATAAAAGTAGTGACGATGAATTGGCAGAAGACAATTGGGATGAAGAAGTAGAAACGTTAAGTGCTGCCATTGCATTGGAGGTAATATATAGTCGAATATACTGAAAGACTAAACGTCTTGTCTGTGGACGCGAAGTCTGTATTTTATAAAATTGTTTACTTTAGCAAAGGCAAAAAGAACTAGAAAACAATCAAAAATTTGGAAGCAAGACATGCGATGAAGAAAGCCGATCAACTCGAAGGTCGGGTAAAAGATATAAAAAGAATCAATACTTCAGTGATGAAGAAGATTTCAGTGAATAAGTAAATGCAACGATACTGTGTAATTAAAAAGGTAACAACATTGAAAAGCTGTAATATAAAATCAAATTCAGTGTTTAGCATTAAGTTTGTAAAATATTTATCTTGTACATACATAAATTTGTAAATGTATGCGTGAAAATCATTTATTTGTATGTATGCTAAGTGCATTAAATTTTGTATATTAAAATTATTAATTATTTATTTCAAAAAGAGATCTATGTAACACTGTTTTAATTAGCTTTTGTAGCCATTAGAAACGTATGAATATATCATGACTTTTTTAGATCGTATTTACAAGATGAGAGATCGAGAACTTTTAGTGTAACTTAACCTCATATGAAAGTATTTTAAGAGATTGCAAATCATGTTTAAAACAACTGTTTCTTTTTCCACAAATGTAGTATTAAAAGGCTAACATATTTTGTACAATAAGGATAAAGTGTGAGTGCAAAATTAACGCGAATATGAATTATGTGCTATGTATTGGCAAAAGGAAGAAAATGAACAAATAATTTCAAAATATAACCTTAAAGTATAGAAAAATATAATTGTTTGTAAACATTGCATACCATGTCCGGTTTAGATTTGTTGAGTACGTATAGTTCTGATTCTGAAGATGACGAAATTAACGATAACAATAAATCTAATGAAAATTCTGAACGGTAAGTATCTTATTTTCGATATTTAAGTTTCATTATTTTCAAATACATTACGACTTTAATGCTTGTTACAAATGTTTACAACTCAAACTATTGTATCATAGATTACCTATACCTGGAAGCATTCTAGCTTGGAAAGGTGTTCCGCATCATGAAGAAGTATACGATGATCCATCCCAACACGAAGGAAAAGCTAGAAGTTTTAAACACGAACGTGGTAACTGGGCTACGTTGATCTACATTAATTGTTAGTATTTAAGAGGAATAAATAATAATTACTGCTGTAATTCTACTAACAAAATCATTGTAATAATTTGAAACCTTAGATGAACCTAGTGAAATCATGCTTTCGTGGATGTCTTCAGTATCGAGAGAAATGCCGATTAAGTGTAATATACTTTCTGAGCAGTTTCATATTAGCATAACAAGAACTTTGATTTTAAAGTTTCATTGGATTGAATCCTTCGTAGAGGAAACCAAGAAGTTGTGCGATCAGACAAAACAATTTAGTTTGGAGCTTCTAAATGTAAGAGCGTACACCAATGATGAAAAGACTCGTACATTTCTTGGGGTGGAATGCGTTGACTGCAGTGGTGCTCTTACTCACTTTGTAAAAAATGTTAATAGGTTTCTTGCTGAATATAAATTACCACCTTTTTATGAAGTAAGTAATGTATGTACATCGCAAAAAAGAACTACGTCGGAGTATACCTCGTAACTCGAAAACCAGCTTTGTATTTATCAATGATTTTTCATTTGTAGGATACTTCATATCATATAAGTTTTTTATGGTGTCTTGGCAATAATCTTGCTATTTTAAATAACGAAACATCATCCTTGACTACCAAATTAAATAAGTTCCTGGTTGAATACCCAGAAGAAAGATACATACATGTTACAAAAATACATCTTAAAATTGGAAACAGATTATATGCATTTAAATTAAGGTAATAGACAATTTTCATTATAAATTAGACTAAAAATATATTTTCTATTTTTGTTGTATAAGAATAATGTTTCTACTAGTTGATAATAAAGACAACGTTCTGTAATAGACGTAAAACTTCTTTACAATCCTACTTTGGGGGACATTTCACGTACATTCTACGACAAGATACATTATATATGTAAGCGTTATCATTTTTTATAACAAGTATCCACGATCAACGTGGTATACTGGAATGACCATAACACATATCAGACTTTAAGTCTTTGCTCGTATAAAAAGAGACGATAGTTCAGTAAACAAATTATTTACATTCGTTTAATATTTTTATACAGATCTTTTTATCTAATTCTTTATCTTTACAAAAGAAAGCGTTACTTATTGTATATACAATATTATATCCTCGTCTAACGAGTATCGATCAGCTCATAAAATATATTAAGTACACAACAAGGAATGTTTTAAAGAGTCTTCGAATTGTGTTTGCTCGAAGTGTAATATCATGTATAACACTCTCTGTTCATACATACTTTACGGTATCTTATTACTTATTGCACGCTGGTTGTTTTTATTTTCTGAAATGAATTTATTACTAATAATTTATTACTAATAATCGATCGGATTTGTATTCGTCTATTAACCCTGTGTGAGCTGTTTATGTTTAAATATCAATTGCACACATGCGACACGTGTATTTCCTAAAATTGTTTTTGCATAAAATTACATTATGTTTTAGTGCGCTCTTTTACATTTCATAGGAATCGTCAATAGTACGATAAATCAGTTATGAAAGGTCATGGTCACTTTCATTTTTAATTAAAATGTTAATAAAATTTGAATTATATTATAGTAACATTTTCGTAGCTCGCAAAGGGTTAATCATATGAAATAAATATGGACGTTTTACAACCGTATATTATAATTATCTCGCGAGTCTTTTCTTTTCTTAATAACATGCCTTACCTTGCATAATAGTTGTCAAAAAATATTAATCATCAAATACGCACAGTAGGCCAAATTTCGACGCGAATCGAAGCTTTCCTCGCTATGAAATTCCGTTCGATCCACTAGTTGATTTCTCTGGCAAACACTTCATGATCGTTGGCTCTATCAACTTCCACACTTCAGCAAGCTATGGCGCGTTTAAAATATTACAAACCTTCTTAATTAAATAATCGCGTGCATCACTTTCATCTTGATAAATTTATAAAAATCATAAGGGAAAAATATTTGTCACTTTTCGTGATTAATAAACCATACTCACCGTGTTCTCATTTTTTTTTTTTGATGGCACAAAACATGATAAATGTTATTATAATACTTTGAATATAATTAGCAGCAATGAAAGAATCTTACCTCAGAATGGCCGCGAATTTGGACGTTGACAAGACTCTGCAAAACTGTGGCAAGTATTTCTAAATGGGCATGAACGAGTTGCGTTTCCATGTGCAAACAGTGCAACGAGAAGCAATTTCGTAATTCCACGTTTGCAATCACCGATTCTTGAGCGACCATTTTATTTTCCAGATATTCGACTGTGTCACTCTGAAAATAAAGAGAAACGTTATGTTTCTGAGATAGTCAATAAATGCATTCAATATAAAAAAGATTTTTTAGCTTAAAAAGCGGGTGTATACAATTTTGACTGTAATTATGACATATTCGTGGCAGTCTGTATACTTCCGTATACAGCAACCTGTTTTCAATTGGGTCAAATTATGTAAGATGATACACGCTTGAAATGATCATCGCATCTTTTTTCGTATTAACATAAAGGTCCTTGAGCAATTTCTGAATAACCACGTAATAACTGTGACGTATGGCAACAATGAATCCAGTTAAGTCAGCGGATAAATATATCCTCCTTGAGGCTGTAAATCATCGGTTGTTGCTCGATCGTCTCAAAGGATTCGCTACTTACATCAGTCCCGCGAATCACTCCTTGCATTTGTCGTTTCTTTAAAGACAGCATCGTGGACAACGCTCGCTGATGATCTGCACTTACTCCTCGTTCGTGCCTCTCGCATAAGATTCTATGCGCCACTAGAACGTCCAGGAGCAAGTTCAGCCTTTCACATACCATCGTCTCCTCTCTGACTGCTTGTTGGAGTGCTCTTGTTGAGAGCAGATTGAATTCTCTGAAATTACGAATCGACACGTACAACAGCCCTTTCTTCTTCTTCTAGTATGATTTATTGCTTGTCTCAGACAACAACACGTACTTCGAAATGATATGGAAACCCTTCTTCATCTCTTGCCAGATAGTAGAACCACCTGTGGCCCAAGCAGTGGTTCCGTGAGGCTCTGAGGCCAAATTGCTCAACTGCGTACCCAGCTCTGCCATGTCGACAGCGTAGCTGTGCGATCTAATCGCCAAACAATCGGCGATGTTCTTTAATCGAGAAATCCCGAGGAGTATCACTCTGATTTGGTCACGACTGTTCGCGAACTCGGTTAACGTTTCCGGTGGCACCAATTCCTTCGCCCTCGACGACAACTCTGACGTGGCGAACTCGTCTGGAACCCGCCTGAATACTTCGCGGATTTTGTGCTGCGTTTCTTCACCAGTGTAGGTGAAGAAGAACTGCACGATGTGATCTTTGCTCACTACAGGGTGGCGAGCGATCACCGTGAGGAATCTCAGGAGGGATCGTCTTCTTTCTTCGAGAAACTGCGAATCCGCTGTAAATATGTATGTCCTGATATAGTACACAGAATAAAGAGTATGCGATCGTGCATAGACAAGAATCGTTCAAAGACTGAGATTTTACCTCCCACGATTTTTTTTGGTGGCAACTTCGGTATTAACCTGTAGGGAAATCTTGCCAGGAGAAGCTCGTGCAACGATACGAAGTCGTTGTAACGTCTATAAACGATGGAATTGAATCTCTGGAAAATTTTTGTTTTAATTAAGATGATCTTCTTCCTCTTTTGCAGTGTGTTCAGTACTGACACGAATAGAAATGTAAAGAAAATACCTTGCTGGTCACTTGATACTCCACGTGTTTCAAAAAGATCCCCTTTTTCTCGGGCACCAGATTCACTTCTATCGTGTCCAGATTGCATATATCCGAGTAAGTCAGGTTTAACTTCGCTGGATTGCTGCCTTTGTGCAGCCTCTGAGCCAAAAGTGTTACCTCGGAGAGGTCACCCAACACAGGAACAGGTAATTCTGTCAAGAATAAAAGAAATCAGTCTTACGTTGTAGCTGCAACCTTGGTATTGGAAAAGATTTTCGCCATCTACGATACTTTGATGCGAGTTCGCGATAATAGCCGAGACGGCGTTCCTTCTCGTTGCTCTTTTTTACGATTTCACTTCTTGTTGCGTTAATTGAATCGTGTTACTATTAGTTTCATTTTTCAGTTAAAAGTTCAGAAACTTGTAGGCAAATCAGACTATTGCGCATATATTTGCATTTCAAGGCAGAGGAAAAGCTGAGAAAACCGTTACTTCATTAGAAACTTCAAGGATGAAGTGAATAGAAATATTGAAAATGAATTAAACGAACAACAGTCTGCTATGAATTATGCATAAGATAAGTAAAAGAAGTCGATGCTCGATTTGCAATTCAATTTTTACAAATCGATGCTATTTTTTAACTAAGTCTCGTTAAGTTTGATTGATCTGAGCTGCAAACTAACGTTCGCAGAGTCGCAGTAAGAAAGATCGTCGGAAGAACGGTGCACTTCCGGTAGACCTCCTTCGACCGTGATAAAGACATGTCTTTTTCGCGATAAGAAAAAAACAAGAAGCGATTGTTGGTCAGTGACACGATTAAAAACAGGATCTTACAGGAAAAACGTTAGTCGTGAAATCCACCTGAGTTATCATAGAAACTTTCGTACGATAACGAGTCCATCACTGTGACACTTTTAACGGCATACATTCCGTTATCTGTCGAGTGCGTGGGCTTGAAAGTGTGCTTGCTTTTCATTACAATTTGTTGATTTCACGAAGCTTTAACAGCTGTCATTTGCAATTCTGTTGTTAATTTTACACAGGATTTAAAAGAGTTAACATACAGAAATGGTCGAAATCAAAGTAAAAAGTTATTAAAATAGTCGTCTATAAAAAAATCAAGAGCAAAGTGCCAATACAGGAGAATCTGTTAACTAAACGTATTACATTAACAGAAATAAAAGAAACAATAAAGCAGAAGAGAATGCTTACATGTTGTTTATTACAATTAAACGTGTTCTCGTGTTCATTTTATTTTATTTGAAAAAATTCTCCTCCAAAGCGCTAAGTTTCGAAAGTTATTTCTGTAAGGAAAGGATTTCTAGGAAAGTGTTTCCAGGTCTGAATTCTTGGCTTTTGGGCGTGTAAAAAAAACCTGTGGCAAACCTTGAGATTCGGAGTTCTCCAGGAGTTTGTCGCTCGGGTGTTTTCCTTGTTGGGCGAACGCGACTAGGGCAAGCCCCTTGTACAACCCGCTTCTGGTCAGATAACCCGTCTTGCTGTCCACCAGTTCCCATATCTAATTGCGAGAACAAAAAGAAGAGACAACTCTGCTTGAAAATGTTACTCGTAACTTCGTTTCTTGACTCGATCGCTCACTAATTGTCTATGTAAATTTTCATAACGGGCTCAGCATTTTTATCGCAACTGAAAGAGAGCGTAGCTTCGCATTGAATTATTTACACAGGCATTCTATTCATTCAGTAATCGTTCCGTCATTCTTGCTCGATTCTCGTTCTTTCAACGTCGATAATTTCTTCTACGATTAATACCATTCTCACGACAATACCGTTAATGCAACGTGAAATTGAAGGTTGAATCTGATTGCAGTGAATTTTTCAACGCTCAATCCTTTACGTTCTTCTCCAACAATTGTGCGTATTCTTTGCCTTCTGGACATTATATAATTTGCAAACGCGCAATAAAGATGCACTATCGCTATTTATGCATCAGAGTGCACGTAAGTTTCGTTTCGTTCTTCTCAATTTTTTCTTTTCAGAAATTTTTTAGAGAATTAAAAATTGTCTTTGTTCCACAAAATGGAATTACTTTGGGAGTCTATTCAGATATGTTCACGGTACACGTGCACTTATTCCGTGTCTACTCTCAGCGGTTCTCAACGCGATTCTCTGCTGCTTTCTCCATAATTTTAGAGAAGTTTCAGATTTTATATACACTTCTTCGTTACGCGAATGCGTCGATTATGAAAATAACGCTGCAAACGCGATACAGAGTGACGAAAGGTAACAGGTGCCGCCATTAGAGAGTTGCGCAAAAGGAGCGCGGGAAAATCGTGGCACAAGTTCGCGAGGGAAACCCATGAGAAAGATGAAAGAAGGGGACGACTTTCTGAACGTTGCGAAGTCGATAAAAGTTCAGGGTTGCGCAAAATAATTTCCCCCCTTCGATACTCGCGATCTACTCGCGATCTACTCGCGATTTACTGGCAGTCAAGCGCGCGTTAATTAGAAGCACGCGAGATATTCACGCGAGAGGCCGTGGAGAGGCCCGTTTCGATTCGAAAACGGTTTAACGGGCCAGAAATCGTGCGACACACTCGACTAACGGTGCAACCTCGGCTAACCTAGCGAACGAACGAGTCCAAAGGATTAGGCCATAAATGAAAGTAACTGCATTCCGAGAACTTTTCTACCACGCTACGCTATTCCGTCTCTCCTTCCTCCGTTCCCACCAGGTCTCTGTCTTTCGACGATCTGGCAGAGACCCGCGGAGAGACAGTACGTAACGCGCATTTAGATTCTATTCCACATCGACGATCGATTCAGATTCAACCCCATTGGGAAAAGGCTAGCACGCGGACGTGACGAGCTGGAACGGGAGCGACGCGTAGACTGCGGATGGTTATGCAAATGCACCCACACTTTTCTAGAATGCTTGCATTTTTGCGTCGCGAAGGCTCGATTACGCGCGAGTGATCATCAAGTTCAGCAAAGATCGTTTACGATTCTGAAAGAAAATTCGTTAAACCTCAAACCCGTCGCGTTTCCCAGAATCGACTCTTCGAGAAGAGCACAAACGGACCTCTCCATTTTTGCACACCCTATTTCATATTCAAGCTATAACGAGCCGTTTAGAATACGAATGTTCCTTCAGAAAACGAGTTTCAACAAGGAAAGTATTCGAATTACCATTTTACGGTACGCGTACAACAGGTTGCGATTAAACTCGTTCTCGCGAGAACAGCGAGCTGTTCTTGAAAATGAAATTTAGTCGGTCGTTTCTATCGCGCCATTGGAGTGTATGTAAACATTCTCGACGCGATGAATTCCAATTTCGAGTCGCGACGACGGTGTCCATAAACCGTAATAACTTAATAGATTTAACAAGACAGAAAAGTCTTCCTTGGCTCGCGTCATTACGCGCGATCGGATAAATAAATTGCGCGAGTGTAAGGACGTCGATCGTCCATCGAGAAGAGAAAACAAAACTGCGTGGAAAGTTTGGTGAATGATATTGTGGGTTACAAGAAATGAAAGAACGAGATGTGAACGTTTATAATCGTCAAGATGTAATTGTGAATATTCAGTATTCGAGAATATCCCAAACTTTATGCATAAAATTGCGCGCGTGTACGCGAGTGTCTGGGAAAACAAAGAAACTCATGGAAATCCAGGTGAAAGAATCGAGAATGTATAAAAGAACGCGTGTGTGGAGTTGAGTTTAGCTCAAGAAGAGCAACAGTGTCCTGACATTATTTAAAATAAAGTGAACCTATCAATTTTTACGTAGAAAGAATCTACTGAACCCTGCGTGCATCTGTCTAAAAAAAAGAGAAAAAGGGAGTAAAAAGTAGAGAAAAGAAGAAAGAAAAGCGAGTCGATTTGTACGTTAAACATGGACAAACACAAAAGTGCATAGGAGTGCAGCGTTCCGGTGGTTGTACTCATTGTTCGAAAGCGTCTGCTGTTTTCTCATCGGTTTCACGAGCATTATTAAACCTTAATCGTCGATCAAGTTCACCGGGAGAGGAAGTCGTGGTGAAAATAAGTTCCTTGTTCATGATACGTGTGAACCCCAACCGCTGAACAATCGTCGCGAAAGCTGAGCGTCACGAAAGCGCCTCTTTTCAGTTTCAATAAACCCGCTCTTTTTCTCTCACCGTTTCTCTCACCCTCGGTTGCATTTGAATCGCGCCAAGGAATTCCCCGTTGCGATAGGATTGCTCGCAAAACCGACAATGCGAGTGTTTTTTTTATTTCTCTCCCTGTCTCTGTGCTCGTTTTCTACACGCAGTTGCACCAGCCAAATCTTCATTTTTCGTGCACTGTGCGCATCCCCCATCGACTCGTCCGCTTTTACTTTCCGCTTCTTTATAATTAATTAGCTGTAAGCAAGCGAGTACTGCTTCTGTATTACAGAGTTATTCTCGGACAGCAATTTTCGAACGTCCATGCAGTCGCGCGAGTGCGGTTGCACTCACTCATGGCGCCTCAGGGGTTTTCCACTCGAGCTATTATTATAAGTCGATACATATCGAAATAGGTTTAAGTATTTCTAAATAAAAGTACGTATATACCTTTTTTTAACATGCTAGAGTCTCTCTGTGTTGTTTAATGCGGTTTGCAGCAAACAATTAACCCATTCACTGCCAACTACGAGATATCTCGCATTACGTGTTTCTACCAAAACTGCTAATCCCATATTTTGCGCTATAAGTTTAGTTATTGGGAATTATTGGAAATAACATAAAAATGTATACGAACAAAGAGTAATAGTGAATAGGAGGAGGATACAAATACTTGCACAGATTCGCAACGCTCATTTGAAACATTGTCCATTTCTTTTTACTCCAACAATAGTTTTCTGCAACTTCTCTTTCGCTAAGAGAAAAGAGTTTCCTTTAAGTAATTTCGAACAATGCCCAGACGTCTGAAAATTGAATCGATCGAAGGAGTTAAGCAAGGAAACAAGAGTGGGCAGGAAGAGGAAAGACGGACGCGCGTGCATCGTATAAAGCGCGAAACAACTGGAATGTCATTAAATAAAATTAGTCTCGTCCGCGACGGAAGAAAACCAGAGGGAAGGGAGATCAACTCATATCCACGATGGTTTTATCTCACGTGCGAGCCACTGTGTACGCGCGTGTACGTGTATACGTATTTACGTTCGTGTCGATCGTCGCATGGTACGTGCTGGGACTCCAACCGCTGACAAACTCCCAATCAATGCTCCTTTACGAGTAAGATTTCTTCGCGAAACGCTTCGTTTAAGCAATATTAATTACGAATTCAGGAATTTGCGCGCTCATCAACAACAGTGACTGACTTTCAGCCAACAGCCTCGGTGAATTATGCTTCTACAATTTTTAACGACGAAGATTCTCTACCTGCGTCTCTTCTAATTGAACAGTGTCACTCTTGCACACGTGTACCACGTTTTTTTTTTTGCAATCATTAACCCTTTGCACTCGACTCCTTCCTGGACGTCAGCAATAAAAACTACTGCTAAAATAGCAGTATTTTAGTAATTTTTTAGCAATCATTTTCATTGCCAACATCTCCTAGTAATAGAAATATTCCATTTCAATAGAAGACTTCAGGGAAACGCATTTCTGAAAAAGCAGCGGTGGAATAAAATAAGTTTATCCTCCGCGATCGCTAATCAATGCTGATCTCCCCTCAGAGGGGACATCTGAGCGAGCAAAGGGTCAATCAATGCCAAACGAGCCTAAAATTTATAGTTGTGCGAAAAATGGAAGGAATATTATTCGTCACGCGATGTTTTCGATTCGAAAAAGTTACATGCTTCCTTTCTGAAGTTGTTGCAAACTTGATGTCGTAATACCGCAAGGAATCATCAAAGAAAATTGGGTAATCCGCGTGTTTATACCAAATCATATGACTCCTTGGTATCGTCGAGTCTTATTACCGTGTTATTGTATAAACGATAAAAGTATTTCAATTTTTCAAAGAACAAGCGAAGCAGTTTGCGAATAAATATTAGCTTTAATGATCAAAACGGAGGATAACGAGATCCAACAAGATTAGAAGTCTGCTAATAATGTTTTGCGGAACATTTAGTGATTGCCCGTGGAACACAGTTTGGGAAACGCTGGTTTAAGGAAAAGCGTGAGCGAGTAAAACGCATTTTGCATAAACTTGTACGATGTCTATCACTCGTATCTGTATCGGCCTATTTATAGTGACCTGCGATGACTAGCCGTAAAACGGCAACCCACGTAACGTTATTTTGATTGTGTCATTAGTCAATGAACGAGACGCGATGTTCAATCCTTGTTATGTACATATGTACGCACGTCGTATCGCGCCGTGTCGTGTCACGCCGTGTCGCTTCTCGTACTTTCGAATTCCTCCATTAATCGCGAGCTCTTCATTAGTTCTCAATCTGCGAACAAGTCGTTCGAACTATTTCATTCAGATAAACACGATGCTGGATGAAACGCAACGAGGCGGTCTCGTTTCACGATTAGGAACGAAGCAAGATTCTTCGCGTGGACTTTTCAATTTGGTACGCAGAAAAACGGACGACGCATGAATGGCACTTTCGTTTCTGTATCCTCGACGACTATCCGATGATATCATTTAATACGTGGCTATGAATGAATCTTACGTTTCTTGCAAAATACATTGCAGCCAAGAGTTCAATCGCGAATTGAACCCTAGATTATAACTTCGTTACGTCCGTCTGTGACTAATTTTAAACGGAACAACTGCTACAGTCTACGCCAATTCGAAATGTTAAAAAGTATTTACGTTTGTAGTTGACCCTGCCATGTAATCTCCCACTATTACAAAGGGGCGTCCGTTCGGACTATCGTTGGCAGGCGTGTTAATGATAAAATAATGACGATACTGTCACGGTACACAAGGAACGATACAATCGCTGCGAGATGAAACTTTGCTCGCTGACTACGAATTAATTACCAATGATAATGAGCTCTTTGCATCTCTGACAATTTCGACAATTCCAGACCAAGTTACGGTTTGAACAAGCAACATTAAACGCAGTTCTATTATTTCCTTCCAGCTGCTATCAACGAGAAACTTTCGTAGTACACAATTTCCTTCATAATGGTCCATCGATCTGCAGCAAACAGTTAAATCGCAGGACCAATTTAATTTGTCTAAAAAATCAATTCAAAATATGAAAAACAGAGAGAAGACAAAGGCGATTGAATTTTTTCATTTACCTAACAAATAAATGAAGTTAAGTTACGCAGCGCGAAACGTTGAATCACATCGTTAAGCACGCGTCTCCATATGACCTTAGTGATTCAGACGCAACGTGTCCGTACCAGATACGATGCCACTGGAAACGGTTGCACGAATCTCTCTCGATTCCGTTTTTCTTCTTCTGCTTCCTCTTTTCGTACGATCGCGGCCACCCTGAGATAACAACGTCCCCTGATGTTTAATCGTTGCGTCGCGGTCATAGAAACAATCACGAAACGGTTTTCCACGCGGGGAACCGCTACACGAGGAAATTTATTCGCACGGTATCATCTGTTTTGGCACGTACGTTCGTATACCGTTGTGCGTTTTCGTTTCGTTATTTAACCGCGCCGTGACGCGTAAATCGCGTCGAAACGTTGCGTTTGCGTTGATCGCAACGTATCGATAATCGTTCGACGCAACGACGAGCATCTCGTTACAAATATGGACGGTCATAACCGTCGATAATTAGAAATACATGGTTTGACACTCAGCTGACAATTGTTATTGTCGATTTCGTCTGATTTCAAGGTCGATGCAAGTGGTATTAGAATTACTCGAGCTAGAAAAGAGATCCGACAAATTTGATCAAGCTGGCTGCACAAGCTAGACTGTTGATAACATTTATGTCGCGCTCAGACTATTTCAATAATCAGAAGCGCGATTCCACAAATCGTTGCTAAACGTTCTCTCGATAATCAAATTCGTAAATACAATAAATCACGGACGCTGCGCATTATTTTTTATAATAAATGTTCCTCCAAACGCGAAAGCAGCTGCCAGAGCGCAGCCAGAATGATTTCTTCGCAGAAGTCGAACGAGTGAGTCATCGTCTCTTAGAAAATTTCGATACGATAGACATGCAAATGAAACTCGGACTGGGAAACGAGAGAAAAGAATAGCTTCCACATTGTATGCGTAACCATGCTGTGTGGCGTATGAAAATCTGAAGAACACGCGGTTTAATTAACCTCCCGGTGAAATTGGACCGATTGGCAAGAAGGGACAGTTGTCGTCCAGCGTGCATAAATATATAATTAACCGTAATTCGCCACGGAAGAGGAGTTAACGCGCACCTATTGCGGAGGCATCAACCTAAGCGCGCCGCGGCGTGCGAAGAAATTACAAACTTACAAAGCCACCGTGCCTCCCTCTCTCTCTCTTTCTCTCTTCCATCTACGCGATCGTGCTAGCCGTTCGACAACGCGGAGACAGGGACAATAAAGGGATGCGAAGCAAGACATACCTGACTGAGAACGGAGCTACTCAGCTGGGACTTGACAAGGAGGGATTTAAACACCTCTCGTTCCACATTTCCACTCGTGGGAGAGCAGATCTTCTCGTAGACTTCTCTGTAGAACGCCGGTATGCAGCCTGGTTCGATGCGGCGTCGAGAAGCAAAATAAAACAACATCACTTCGCGGGAAATTTCACTTTTCACAAGAAAATAAACATTATAGCGCGGGGGGGTGGGGCTGTGGGGGGCGAGGGAACGCGGATATATCTAATGGTCGGGGAAACTACAGGGATTTACGTAAACGGGGACCGTTATTGCGCAAACCTGGTTAACCTTAGATAGTGAATGCAACGATGCTATGCAGATAATTGTAACTTCGAGGCACCGATCCTCGATACACTCGCTCGATTAAACCCGACCAGACGTGCCTAACGCGTCGCGGTACTTTTCCTTTTTATGAATGAACGTGATTTTCTTTTACAGAGGCATCCGCCGGGTTCCGACGATGAAATCGAACGTACGATGTCTAGAATAGCATTTGCTACGCGATCCACCGTAAATAGTGGAACGTTTAATTCACAAATAACAATTGATAAGTTGAACAAACTAAACGCAACGTGTGAATAAGAGGATGTAGCGAGAGAAGGAAAGAGCTGGCGACGCTCGACAACGCTAAAAGGGGTACACGTTGCTCTTAAAAACCGGACGACCTCGAGGGGACCTTGTCAAAGGTGCGTACGGTACACGGGTTCATCATTTACCGAACGACAGATCGGTCGACGCCATATTGGATCACTTGTAGATCATCCGGGATCCTGCGAGATGGTTGCACCGCGGCTTATCGTAAAACACAGTCACGTATACGATTGCGTACGAAGCAACGATCTAGGTGCATTCACGTCCCGTATTTTGTTCGAACGGCGATATAACCTGTCGGCGAGTGACCAACCACAACAGAACAACACCAACAACGTATGCCATTGCCGTGTGGCGCAAAACTGACGACCAGCGCGATTTCACCGACCGCCCGTTCTTATTTCTCCCGCCGCGCATGCGCCCTCTTACGCGTCCCACTTACACTAGCGGCTTTATGGTATTCGAGCGCGGGAAATTTGTAACTTGCAATTAAAACTGAATGCAATGCTATCTGCAATTGTGTAGCACGGACGAGATACCTCGTACGCGCGTCATGCGCGATGAAATTTCAAATTATTAATGTAAATATGTATGAAAAATTGAAAATAGAAATCCTTAATTTTCGCCCAGTTGAGCGAGAGGAAATGATTTTAGCAGTGGCTTCTCTAGTTCTCTGATCTCTTTTCGAACTTCCTTCGACTTTTGCTTGTCTATTGATTCGATTAATCGCAATTTCTGCGCGATGCGAGTGAAATTTCAAATTGTTATTTAATTGTTTTATTAAGTCCACTCTTCACCGTATTCTGATAATGCTGCATATAATGCATTCTGTAAATACGATCAAAAATATAAGTTATTTGAGTATGAAAAATTGAAAATAGAAATCCTTAATTTTCGCCCAGTTGAGCGAGAGGAAATGGTTTGGGCAGTGGCTTCTCTAGTTCTCTGATCTCTTTTCGAACTTCCTTCGACTTTTGCTTGTCTATTGATTCGATTAATCGCAATTTCTGCGCAATCTCTTGTTCCATTATGGGACGATACTTTTTACCCATTCCCAGGCATTCCATGTCGCTTAAAAATTCCATTCTTTCTTGAATTCCACGAACCACTGACAAATGGAAGAAAGAATACAATGAAAAAAAGAGTAAAAGTATGACGTTTCTGTTCGCTTCAATGTCCTCTTACAATCATCAATGGGATCATCAGTGTCAGAGTAACGTGGTTCCCGTCTCGCTTTGTGAAGAATCCTTGGTCCATGAGGAGTTTCAGGCATATCCTTTCCATACGTCATCATGCATGCTAAATGACGCTTTTGCTTTTCTTTATTACCTGAATTTTAATTTAGATAATAATATAAACAGTACAATATATTTTATAATAAATAAAACGATAAAATCTTACGCAAAGGAGATGTTCTTCTATACTGTTCTCTTTCATACGCGCCACTTTTAACAATTGCGTCTTGCGACCGCTTCTTCCAAACAGTGGGCATCAAAACCTGCGAATAAATGAACTCGTTATTATTTCCAAGCTAATGCACTTTTCGCGTGTTAATTTTACCTGATATTGGGAATTATGCTTATTTGGTTCTTTTTTCGATTGTTCCACGGCTTGTGGCAAAGATTCACCTCTGTTGATCGCTTCCTGAATGGATTTCCTCCTCATCATACTTACTTTGGACTCTTCCATCAAAACTGAAAGTGAACAGTTTTATAACGTGTCAGTTTTATAATAAGAAAACTTCGTTTAATCGACCACAGTTAGCCGTTCGAAATGTTCTGTCAAATTGCGTACGTTTAATCAAATTTTTCGTTTCCTCGCTGTATTTTGCCCGTGGCGGATGGTGAAATGCGCCCACCCCCATCTGGACCCTCTGATACTTTCGATCCATTTTGTAATCTCGTGGAAAGATCAAATATTGAGGCTATGAATTGTCACCGTTCTTGATACGTCAAACAGACGACTGCGATGCATACGAGCATGAGGAACTCGCGTCACGTTTCTATGACTACTTTAAAGATGATTCAGCGACGATCGAACCAACTTTCGAACTACAATTCAAAGTTCTACGATATTGCCAATAAACGGCCCAAGGGGCGCCCTTTGCACGCAATAATCGACTATCTGCGTGATTCGTACGAAATTAAAATAACGCAATTTAATAAAATTCTAGCCAGAAGCGAGTATGGTTTATAAACAAGTTAATTTTTGCTAATATTAAATAGCTACTACCACCAAAATAAAAATAAAATAGATACAATAAAAAAATCTTTTAAAATAGAATCTCATTTCGAGTAATATAAAATTAGAATGTATATTCGCTTTTTGTGTGCTTAGAGCGATCAGCTGTGTTAAAAGTACTCGCAGTTGAAGGGTTAATAAAAATTCCAAGATAATTATCCTCGCGGCTCGGATCTCTATCGAAAATTAATACTTTCTGCGTCAGAAGCAATCGACGATCAATTGGGGATGGATGTACCTCGAAGAATGCGGCAATGGATCGGTCTGGTGCGCATGTCGTGCAATCTACTGCTAGGGGTTACGTTTCTGACCCTTTGACGAGGTAAACCCGCGTTTTGCGCGTCGAACGCTCGCAGACGGATGACAATTGCCTCTCCGAATTTTCGTTCCCTCTTCGAGCCTCGTACGAGGCCACCAACAGGGACATCGTGTTAATTACGAGTTCTTCGTTCTTCGTGTGATATCCACTTCGTCTGACAAACGAATCTTTCGCTTTCGTCCGAACGAGAAACAGTGAAAGTTATTGATTCTCATTGCGAGCTACGTTTTCAGTGATATACTGTGCTCTTTTTTCCGCGAAGGTGAGTAACGACATCGTGTCGCTCGCTTTCCCTTCGAAAGCGACGAGCCTTGAATCTGGAGATTAACTGCATTCTCGATTACGAGTGACATTTCCGTTTTTCTTTTTCTCTTCGTGTTGTTGTTATCGCTGCGCCAAGAACAACACGATCGTAGCACCAAGGGTTACACGTTTACTTCCACGAGAGTGTTTCTCATTGTTGCTGTAAATTTTTCGATAATTTGTTCGACGATTGTACGGTTGCAAGATTTTTTTAGATTCTAGTCGCTCGTTCCGTTGAGATGCAGGGACTTAGTTCCTCCCTCTGTGGTCTTATTATTGTTTTCCTTTATGGCGTTTGACTCTGATAGAATCTGTCATTTTTCTCTCTTGGTTTCCAGGATTGAATAATTGGAGGAAAGAAAGGAAGGCAAGATGAAAGTGGGATTATTAAAGAATTTCCTGCACTATTTCAATTTGAAGCAGGGCACAGTGTTCATAGCTGTGTTTCAATTGGTAAATACGATCGATTCTGGAATTATTGTTGTGGTGCAAAGAGTGCATATAATAATTGTATGATTTTTCTTAATCCAGTTTACGTCTGGCTTTAGTATGATATTTTTTGTGCTAGCCTTAGCACATGCCATGGGAATTCAAGAAATGGTGGTAAGAGATACTGAAGATGCTCTCGAAAGAGAAGCCTTGGAAGATATATCGTCTAATCATTTAAATACCAGGAGAATGGATATGGCGCATCATAATGCAACTGGTGTTTATACCATAAATTACAAATTATATAATATTCCGTGACATTTGTTTAAAAGTAGTTCTATTTCGTCCCGTTTCACCATCGACTTTCGTAGAAATTTAATAAAGCATCTATCTTCTTATGCTTGCAGAAACGGTTTACTCGATGTACTGTGGATTAGTTATCACAGTGATACACTTTATATCCACTATTCTACTTCTGTACGGTGCGCTCACGGTAACTACATTTTACGCAGACGTACGAAAAGTAATTCCGTGATAAAACAAGTGATTTCTTCTGGTATAGAATAATCGTCACTTCATGGCGCCCTGGATGATGGTCATGATGACGATAATATCAGCGTTGACAATTTCTTTGTTCCTGGTAGAACAGGACTGCCCATTTATTGCTACCCTCGGTGGTAAAGCGGACATTTGTGAACGTACGTTGAGACATACACGAAAGAGAAATTATTATAAAAAATAATATTCAACTACGTACATCAAGGAAATATTAAGTCGTACATAACATATGAAATGTCAATTTCGTGCGGTTTCTGTGAAAGTATAATTTTCAATTAACATCTTTCATAGTACCGTTTGATTCGAGGCGTATTTGGAAAGTAATTACGTTGAGTATACGTTGATAAGTAGAAAATTGCCATTAAAACAGACATTTCATATGGTACAATTTATTACTTCTGAATAGCGAATTCAAGAATTATTCATTATTAAGGAATTTCTAATTTCCATTGTTACTTAGGATCGCCTTTTCCAGGTATGATCGTTCTTTTCCTCGTGGTGATTAGTTCTTATGTGTGGTTCGTCGTCTATAGCACTTACAAAAGCCTGGAGACGAAGAAAGGACTGACTCACATTCTTCACGGCGTAAAGAAAAAGCCTGTGATTCCGGTGATGCAAAAACCGAAAGCCGTTCCAGCGTACGCGAACCAACCGTTCGAAGTTTGAAGATACTATACGAATGGTATAGAGAAGTAGCTATAGAATATCGGATTTATTCGTTACAATGAATATGAAAGAGCGCATTCGGCAGCGAGAGCTCTCGTTATCGAGAAAAGTCCTCTGAAAGAGTCCTTTGAACGACTGTGTTTTTTAAACAAATTTTAAAACCAGCTTCGAGCAGCAAAGCCTATTGGACAGAATCTCGTGGTCTAAATTTTCGAAATTCCGTTGAATTCTATCATTCAATCGATTAGAAAAGTTTATGCATACGTCTGAAATTTGGAGATGCGCTCAGAGACACACTTGCATGTTACCGTGCTACTGTAATGTTAATATTTACATCATTGCACAATGAAGTAATTTTACGTTATTTTCTTTTAACATTTTATGGACATTGATTGATTTTGATAATATTCATAAAATGCTAAAAATTGTTTGGGAGGTGCACATAGAGTTTTGTGACCTGCTGTATCTCCCTTTTGTTGACGAAAGATGTGGTAAATCAATGTTGGAGAAACATTATGCATCTTATTTTTTACATGTAAAGACGCAGCGAAGACGTTTCATTTTACAAAAAGCTCAAAAGGTGCAGTACAAAAAGCTTGCTTCGTCTTACTTCTTGTTCATTCGTTACAATTAATTGTTGACGGATTTGCGTTGTTTTCTAATAATAATAATAACTTGAAACTCTGAGTAACGCACAGAGAGAGACTTACAATTATAACACTTAAAATGTATAAATCTAAACTGCATATCGACATGCGGCAACGCATATACTGTAATATATATGTATATCCACCATTTTCATTTAGTAACAAGTTGTTCAAATCTGTTCCATTAACAACAACGCCAAGTTGAAAAGTTTTTATTTAAATTTACGCGACTTGCATTCGCCCTGTGTAAGACTGAATTTTAATTATTAGTGTTGCGTAAAGTTTGTTACGAAATTTTGCATGTTGTTTGAAAAAAAAAAAATTAAATATATCGCTTGCAACTGATTATTCAACGATATTTTATTATAAACAAATACAGTTTCGTCTCGTAACTATTTTTACTTCATATTTCGATCCCAAATTGTTTGTTACACTTCAACCTCGACATTCTGTGGTATAATTCAATACTTGAATGTAGCTATTTCTTGTGTATATGTATATTAAATGTATGAAAGCATTAAAATAAAGATTACAAAACTCGATTACGTTATAGGCGTCTCGTTTTTTTTATTTAACTAATCATCGAACACAACCAACCATTGGACAAATTTCATGATTTCTATATTAATTCGTAACATTTACGACGCGAAATACGAAATACGAAAGTATACACCAGCGATGATATATTCTCTGTAACTTTTAAATTAAACATTTCTAATTTTATAAAATAAATATAAAAAGGTACACACATGATTGGATCGCTAAGCATAACGTGTTACCAAAAGTTACTGGATTACCATCAGAGTTACGTTTCTCGTACGATATTTGTATCAGCTTTAGCTAAAAGACGTCTTGCTTAATTTAAATGTAAAAAAAATGAGTTTTTACACCGATACGTTAAAGAGGACTCTAAACATAGAGTCCCTTTCAATGTTTGTAACATTTAAGAACTTATAGTTCTATAAGTAGACATTTCAGAAATAGGCCCACATAACAAGTCAATAACAATATGTTCTAGCATCCCTTAAAGTTCTTTCCTTTTTTATCATCGACAAATCACGCACAGTGCACATAACACCAACAAATAATAGTACTTTTCATTTGGTCCTCTATCATATTGTACGACTTCAAATAACAAACACAGTACTCACTTTTCAATAAAAACTATTCCATAGCGAACTCATATCCAATGCACACTGAAACCATCATGTCGAAAATATGTACTCTCGTCTTGTTCACTGACTAATCGGTATGTACAATGAAAAAGTCACAAGACATGCGAACTGTGACAAAATTTTAGAAAGTTTAAGGAGTTTACCTCCTTGCTTTCCGATCACATTTTGTCGTCCGTTAATTCAAGGAACTGTGCATAAAACTCTCTCGTGCATTCGCCTTTATTATTGAATACAAATTTATAATAACTACCGTCTGCGCATATTACTGAAAAATAAAATAAAGACTAGAAATTGGTAATCTTCTACCATCCTTTTTTAAGTACAATGTATTACTAACCTATAATACTATTGTTATCAGTTCCAAATGCGCACATACATCGTGGACCACCTGGAACTTGAAATTTACAAAAGCTCCAGCTTGAACTAAAGTATTTTGGCAGGAAAGTGGCAGATGCTAAACTAGATTGACGATTCAATTTTTGATCTTCTACTGCGAAAACATGTACAGTTCCATGATCGCTTGCTACGCATAGCCAGGTTGAATCATGATTGAAATTAATGCTGCAACAACATAAATTTCAATAAGATTAACATTATACTTTTACTAAGTAATACTTGAAAATATCTTGATTCGCTTACCAGTAAATGTTTGCGTGATTGGCTCCTCTTCTCAATTCGTTAATCATATTTCCAGTCTGTGTTTCAAATACTCTTATTAAAGTTCCTTTTTCGGAAGCAGTAGCTAATCTTGTACCTTGTAAATTTAATGCTATACACGATAGAGGAGTTTCGTGTGCTTCGATATTTAATGGCTGCTTTTCTGTATTAGCCAAATCTATTACTGTAACGACGAAACAAAGTTATTTTTACGAAAAACAAACAAGAAAATAATTTCTTACATCAAATTTTACCTTGAACGTGTCCATTTTTTCTACCAGGGAAAGCAAGCAAGGAATTGCTACTATTCGGACACAATACGCATAAACCTCTGGGGTTTGGATTAGTTTCAAAGACATGAAGCTGTTGAGGATTTTGCGTGAATGTATAAACTTTTATTACTCCCTCTAAAATTATTACTATCCTATCTCTCCTCAGTTTCACACCCTTTACCGGTGCATTGAACTCTAATGTAATGGCTGGCAATTTTTTAAGATCGTCCCATATCATAACTGAAAGCGTTACGTAAAATTAATAACTAATATTCTTTCAAGTCCTTAACGCTCATGCTTTTATTTCTATTCATAATCTTGCTCTACCCTGTTTCGATTTTAGTACAAGTGTCTTATGCACAAAACAAAGTTGTCATTTTTGATCAGCAAACCGAACAAAAACTTGAGCATCAAGAGATTAATCTTAAAGTAAAAAAATGTATTTATAATGATACAATATTTTACCTTTGTTCGTTGGATACATAGGTTTCGCTCCGCTACCGACTAATGCTAAATAGTTACACCTAAATAGCATTTCGACATAACCGAGGCCTCCATCACTGAAATGACGTGCCTTTTCCTTTAAAGGATCACAATTATATACTCTGAAACCATTTTCCATACCGCAAGCAAAACATCCTATAAGTGGAAAGATTATGCAAACAACAAAGATATTGTTATCTATTTCTACATTACATATTTATCTGTCTTCTTTGGAATCGCAATGTGCTACTCAACACATGGTTGTCAGTAAAAGAGAAAACTAAGAAGATAAACACCACTACAGCTGAATGATTATCATGGAACTCTTTATGAAATAATATCATATCATATGTTACACATAGAAGAGCATAAACGTAAGAAACAGAGTGTGGAAATAAATTCTCTAATGATTTCAATAAAATCAGTGCTTAAAGACTTTCTTTATTTCAAATTACAAGAAAGCAAAACAGTATCTATAGATGATGAAATTATGCATTATTGAAAGATCACTACAACATGCAACACGCAGTCGAAACAATGATTTTAGCAATCAAAGAGAGAAGGTGGCTCTGACAAATCATTTATTAACAACTCCATAAATTAAGTTCGATGCAGATTTATTTATTATTATGCAAGCTTGCACGTAACGTTGTACAAATAAGGTTAGGAAGGGGCAGAATAATAATGTCTTCATAAATTTCAATTATTTCGAACTGGTTGAAATACGTGCGTAATATATTTTCTTACATCGGAACAACGTTACTCGTGTAATGAATGAGAGTTTACGCGTTAGTGGCGTTAGAGAACGATATAGAGGTTAGAGATAAAAAAATAAATTTGACAGTACAGGATCGGACTGTCAAATGTAGCACACTCGGTCACATACCTTGATCCTGATTGAAACCAGCGTAAAGCAATCCGTTCCCGTGAGGATTCCCCGTAGTTAAATTCATCGTAAATCACTCCTTTAATCGCAACATTCGCTCATACGATCGTTTACTCGCGGAATTCTATCACATCTTCGCCGGCAAGCACACGAGATACTTTTCGTAACTACGAAGTTCCGTCACCATCATAGCTTTCCCACGCATGCGTGTTCGTCCGCATTAATCAGCTGATGCGAAGCAGCGTACCGTGACTTTTAAGTCGCACATTTTATTCGATTGTGTTTAGTGTTTTGATTTAATTCAAGCGTAATGCACATTAATCGTTACGCAGCGATGAACGATCGGATAATAACAGAACTGTGTGAGTAAGAAAATTATCGATATCTGCGTCTATGATGCCGATATAAGAAATTTCGAGTTGGCGTCGCTTTGGTTAGGTTATCTTGAGTAGCAATGAAGTGTTTGTGCGGAAATCTTTTCATAATAAGAGGGATACGTACTGGTGCCGCGTTATTTCGGGAAACGCCACGAAATTTGAAAGGAAAAAAGCACAGTTCGCAATTGTGGATTGCAAGACAGATACAAGACCCTTACGTGGAGAAGGCGAAACGAGAAAACTATAGATGTAGAAGTGCTTACAAATTATTGGAGATCAATGAAAGGTTTAAAATCCTGCAACCAGGGCATGTCGTGATCGATTGCGGCGCTGCTCCTGGCAGCTGGACGCAAGTTGCCGTTAAAGTAACAAACGCAAATGCCAAAGACGACGATGCAGTTGGAACTGTTATTGGAATCGATAAGCAACCGATTTATCCGATTCAAGGTGCGACTTTGTTAGGCGGTATGGATTTTACTAACGCACAATCGCAAATTGAACTTTTAAAGCTACTAGAGGGTAAAAAAGCCAACGTAGTCTTGTCGGATATGGCACCCAATGCGTCAGGCGTAAGAGACTTAGATCACCAAAATATTTTAGTGCTCGCTTATAGCGCCTTAAAGTTTGCCTTGCAAACCACTGAAATAAACGGTACGTTTGTTTGCAAAATGTGGGACGGTGGGAAATCCGAACAGTTGGAGAAAGATCTGTTGAAATTTTACAAACACGTAAAGAACGTAAGGCCACAGGCAACAAGGGACGACTCTACGGAGAAGTTCTTTTTAGCTAGGGGATTTAAAGGGATAAAAAGTACATCAAGTAGTACAACGTAACATGCAGTTTCATTAACAATTAATGTTATGTACAATAAAAAATACTTAATGAATAAAATGGTTTGTAACATGATCGCTCATCATGCCTGGACAGGTTTCGTAAATAATAACAAAGCACATCGATTGATTTTTGTAAATTGTTCCGTTTTGCGATCTAACAGCTCCTACACGACACGACAATGTGTAATATACATCGATATATTTAGCTATATAAATAATACAATAATATTTTAATACAGTTACAATTAATACACGTTAAAGACGCCGATGACGTTCCTTAATTATGCAAATGTATATACAATTCCTCTTAATAAAATTAATATTTACACGAATCAACATTCAAATACACAAGGAAGACAGATTACACACCACATCGAAGCTTACGTAGAGCGATAAAAAGGGAAAAAAGAATTACTGGCCGCGATGTCAGATTCGCGAATTTTTATTTTCATACGTGACAGCCCCACGTAGGTAAAATTTCGTTTCGTACACAATGTCGAAAGGGTTTCGCAATTCGGGAAATTTTTGATAATAATAATCATTATTATTTTTCATTCCGTACTGCATACACTCTGCTCGCGTGTTCTTGTACAAAAAAACTTATCGTACACGTAAATGGTGGACTAAAATGAAGAAAATATCGCAACGACGGTCGTAAGTCTAAACGACATCGGACAGATGATTGAGATTCTCATTGATTCCGGCCGCTATCTTCGGAATACTATATAGCGTAGAACAATGACCAAACCGCACATCGAAAACATTTATGCTACATAGATACGTGTTTTCGCTATACAATGTTGTAGGTGAAAGTTCGACTCAATTACGCTGGAGAGACATAAAAGGAGTGTTGCAAATGGCTTACTTCTATCAAATTAAAAATAAATGTATCTCTCTCTCTAATTTTAGTTTCCGTTAATTTTGATACTTTAAAAGAATATTTGTGCGAGTACGTTTACATTAAACAAACTACAAAATGTCTAACGATCATCGGAAAAACTCCAGCGTTCCAGCTACAATTAAACCTTGTTTCTCGACACGAGGACCAACTCGTCCAACTTAAGTAGTATCTCGTTTGACGAAAAACGATCGGACTTGAAAGTTTTTCTATCTGACAGCGATCGCAAAAAAGTCAAGTAGCTCGTTAAAATGAAACGTCACTTGGCTTTTCGACGCGGAGTTCGACTCGTCCAACTTGAGTAGCGCTTCGTCTGACGAGAACGATCAGAGCGACGCGAATCGAGACGATTTCCAAGGTTTTAGCATCCGACGGCAACGGACGAGTGTCCAGCGAAGTCCAACAGACAATATCTGACTTGAAAACGTTGGCTAAGTCAGCGTCCCTCCTAGTTTAGGCTCGCGTTGCTGCGATCATCCGCAGCGGACGAGACGTTGTTAGTGGAGTTGGACGACTTGAGCACCGTATCGGGAAGCAGCAGAATGTTCAACTGTAACGTGCTACCGAATTCTTTTTGATCACTGTTGGACACCGATATTACGAAGTTGCTTTGATTTGCGTTGCTGTAGTCGTCGTTGCCAGAGGTGTCATTCAAGTTGGGCGAGTTGTACTCCGTCTCAGAACCCAAAGGAATGTTTAACTGCAACGGACCGCTGGACTTTTTAACGCTGTCGTTGGACGCTGACGCTTCTATGTCGGTTCCGTTCGCGGTGTCCTCGATGCTGTCATTCTCAACGGAGACGGTGGTGGAATTGTTCTCCACGTCTGGCAGCAACGCGGACGTTTCATTCGCGTTGCCGTTGTCGTCGTTGTCCGATGGGGGGGTGCTGATCGGGTTGGGCGAGTTCGATTCCGTGTCAGAACGCAATGGAATGTTTAACTGTAATGGACCGCTGGACTTTCTCAGATTGTCATTCGACGCAGACGCCTCGAAGCTTCCTTGGTTCGCGTATCGATTGTTCAGCCCTTGCAAGATGAAGTCCAATTGGGCACGGTGGTCGATGTTCACGTTTTTTATGCACCTGCCCCTCGAGTCGGCTCGGTAGCCGTCCGCGCAGGGTGGCAATACAGGCAGTTTAGGCGCGATGAAAACACTTTTCGGCGTGATCCGTCTGAGGAAAGTGGCGGAGTCCAGGCTGGAGTGGGCACCCGTCTGAGAGTCCAGGAGGAGCCAAGCTTGCCAGGCTAGATCGCTCGGTGTCCCAAGCTTCTGTGACCTCGATTCCAACGTGGCGGACGACACGGGGGATGAGTCTGTTAGTCTCTTAGTGGACATTGGCTCGCAATGCCTGACAAGGCCCGACAAGATGACAACAAGCAGCATCCTCCAGCACGGATGCCTTCGGCGTTGGCTTATCACTAGCATGTTCGTTTTAGCCGGCGAGGTTCCTTGCGGGATTCGTTCGAGGTATCCTGAAGATTCTCGTTTGAAACCTGCTCGTCGCCGTCTTTCCCTCGAGCACCGATACACCAGAATCGTCTGAAAAATAAGAGGATTGTTTGTAACATCGATCGAGGGTAAATAAGAGCGCGTGTTATGAAAAAAGGATACTTTCTAACAATTCTTTTTACGTCGCGAGCATTTTTTAGTTACGTCGCGGCAGCACGACGGGAAACCATTGCGTTCCTTACACGAACATGGCTGGCGTACACACGATATCCTTGATCTTTAAAGGTATGATAATATCGAGCGCATAATTTATGAATTATTTCTAAAACGTACCACGTCCACGATAAGAAACGCAACAGAGATCGTTCGATTGTTAAGAACATTGTTAAATTACCAGCGATCCTGCTGGCCCGCATGTTCATACGTTCTCCGGTCTCGTGATATTTCTGAATAATGAAAGTTCGATTGGAACAAGATGTTGGAACAAAGTTGAAGCAAAGGTCAGATTATGCAACGAACGTGCATTTTCTCCTGTAATCCATAAATAGGGTGAGTTGGTTGGAAGATCATCGAGGTTACGGTTCGACGCTAACGCCTTGAAACGTTTATTGCGATAAACTATCTCCACGTTATAGTGTTCGGTTATTTTTCAATTAATTGATGGCTAATTTGTCGCGTAATTCACGCTCGAGTCTCTCGATATTCTCCTGGGAAACTCGCGATTCGCAGCCCTTTCTCAGTCACGTTACTCTTTCTGAAATTTCTGTTTCCATTTTTATGCCCTCGGAAAGGAACCAATGTTTTACAAACGCATTAAGTCGCATTCCACTCTCCGTACCATAAAGGAAGGCGATTCCACGTTTTTAGGCGAAGATAAAAGGAGCCATAACTTCTTTCGTTACCTCAGAATGTAGGTTTAGGACTGTCTCTCTTTCACCATTTCGAAGTAACTCGCTTAATCGCGCTCGCAGAACCGAGTACTTGCTTAACATCATCGATCGAAGACTAATGGCTGCCATTCAAACGAATCGTACAGGAAAGGAAGCTTAATTCGTCGTATCTTCCCAGAATTTCGTTCGCGTCGCCCCAAAAGGGTGGTTAATTTCGAAATGAAATTAGTTCTGTTCCTTTTCCGCTGTGACTCGTTGCACGATCCAAATTCACATCGAAAGGCAAACAAACGGAAGCGGTAAGACTCTTCTGGAGGCAGGATGCCTCGAACATGAGCCATCCATAATCCATATCACGGTGACACGAGCTTCGAGGTGAAAACGTGAAACAGTAGCGTGCATACGTTACAACGAATTCGAAGGAGGTGTTCTTACGCCTAGAAATTCCTCCTCGAAGATACTGTTCCACATTCTTGCACACGGTTATCTGAAGTGTGAACGAACTGTGTCTCTATTAAAGGCTATTAAGGAACTAAGTGCGTTATAATGATGGACATTCCTTCTACTTTAGTCCTGATCTCGTGATGCGCAATTTTGGCATTTTCAGTAATCGAGCGCAATTAAAACGTTCAATTTATCGAAACCCTCCGAGGATTTCGATCCCTCGAACGCTATCGTCGCGTCGCAGTATCGGTATTTCCGTCGAAATTCTGAGCAATGTTTTCGCGAACCAGGCTTTCGCAACTGAGTCACGGAAACCGAAAATAATATTGTAAATTACTCGAATCTCCGTTCGATTTCCGCGTAGTTAAACAAATCTACCGGCGAACGATATTATTCCAGACGATTACAATCGTACGGTTTATGCACGCGATTTGTATATTTGCAGGAAAGTCGCGTGACCCACGCGTGACGGGTGAAACGTTTCGCACGCGGAACGTTATCGTCGAGGCAGATGGAGAACATTTGAAAAATACGAAAATTTCGCAAGCACGCTCCGCGTCACGCTATTGTTCCGATACCATTCTCGATTTCTAGCCCGATTCCTTGGGAAACAAAGGCTCGAGCCGGGTTCAATTCCGCGGCGCAGCTGAGAAATCAGCTCGCGGTCGATTCGAACGATTTTATCCACCAATTCCCAATCTTTATCCTTCCGCTGGAGGCGGTTCACGCCAGGTTGCGTCGAGGAGATCGCAGCTTCCGTTGTGTAATCGACCGGTAGAAATTTCTATCGGTTCCGCGCGCACGGACGAGTAAAAGTCGAGGGATCGCGTGCGCTTTCTAGTCGATGAATTTAAATGCTCCACTCTGACCGACAACCGGTAGCAGTTCCTTTCTTATTCGAGATCTCTCGCGGGGTCCATTACTATTCTACAACGCCTCGACATCGAAAGCTCTTCTTTTTTTTTTTTTTTTTTTTTTTTCGCACGAGATAACAGCAACGTAACCGCAAACGGCGATTCCCTTTGAATCGTTCGATTGTAAAATGCAAACGGGCCTCCTCCCCCCTCGCCTATTCACCCCGATAACGTTATCGTTCCGTGCTCGTTCCCACTTGCAACCGGTTCGGGACATTGTTCTAACGAATTTTCTTTCTTTTATTCGCTCCGCCTGGCGTGCCTCGAGATAACCGCATTCCTATTGATTTTCTACTTTTGTAAATGTTCGTTGAATCGCTGAATCGGA
The DNA here is from genome assembly GCA_963969225.1 of Xylocopa violacea. Classification (NCBI taxonomy): domain Eukaryota; kingdom Metazoa; phylum Arthropoda; class Insecta; order Hymenoptera; family Apidae; genus Xylocopa; species Xylocopa violacea. The sequence goes on from CAXAJV010000002.1 coordinate 42,404,958, forward strand.
GGGAATCGTTTCGCACGGGCCGTCAGGTTTGAAACGAATCGCTTAATTACGATTCATCGGATGAAATAAGGCAGCTGCGCGAAAATTTGATAGTTTCGTGGAGAACTGTTCGCTGTAGACGAGCCACCCTTTGGCACCATTTCGATTCGGTGCTTCGATGTCGCTTGTTATAATTTACGAAGGAAGACCCACTCTTTCCGGGTTTTTATGAATTTTTTTGAGAAAGTTTTGGGGATTCCTTGCTAGTGAAAGTGATGATTAATCTCCACCTTTTGGGTCATCGCATCGAAGCCTAATTTTTATGGTCCAATATAGTGGTTCTCCAATTTTTCTCATCAGGGAGCACAATTTGGAAAAGACTGATCTGATATGTGTACAATTTCTATTCGAATATTCTTGTCTTTTCGTCGATGAATGCTTATTATTTATTACTCCGCGAGATAATAGTTTTCAAACTGTATCGAGCCTTTCAAAGGATAGATTGCGTGCACAACATTGGCTCTCAATTAAATTACATCGGACGATAATCAGTATCGATCGAGATAGACAAACTCGAAGGGGTTAAATGGCCTCGAGATGAGCAATGCAGACAGTGTCTTCGTGAACTTTCGTTGCTCACGAGGCCAACGTGTCATGCACGCCTCTCGAATCTACAATGATTCATGACAGTCCGACCTCTCTTTAAATAACTTTTTACCACGAATTGTTTGAAAGGACACGCGATTTCGATGAATTCTAATCGCAGAGCATTGGCGTACCAATACGTACCCAGACACTCGAAACATAAAGCTACAGCGAAATCGGTACACGTTTGACCTGAAAAACCGTTCGATAATATAACAGATCGTTTGAAAACTGTAACTATGAAGCAACGTTTAATGCCAATCTCTCCTCTCCATCGATTGAAATCGCGCTAATCCAATTACGCGTAATATTAACCTTCGCGATTTACATGAAATTCTTCAAGATAATGGGAACTCTTTCGAAACAATTCCAGCGAGTGCGTCGAACGTTCTCTGTTCTAAGGAGGCCGAGGATCTTACCACCACTACCCCTGAGGTATCGACGTCGAAATTTCAATCTTTCGCGGCAACGTTCCTACGTTTTCGAGCGATTTTCAGTCACTTTTACGGCCTCGCGCTCGCAGTAGGACCCTTCAGCAGCGCAGGCTAAGCATTCTCGAGTGTCTCTCGGATTCGAATCAGTCGTCCGCGCCACCCCGTTCACTCGATCCACACGATCAGCCTCACCCTGGGCCGCAATTATGCAGACAGAGAGCGTGTGCGTACACGCGATCTGGCGCCAACACACGCGGGGACCCCGGTACGGGCCGTTAGAACGTGAGAGTAGAAGCCTTTCGAAACGGCGGCTCTAAGCACATTCCACGGGATTGTAATCGCGGCGTTTCTCGGCTGATTAGTAAACCAACTTCACTTGGTTTCTCCACGGGGCAGGTTCTGCTCGATCGACGGCCCGCGATCGTGTTCTAAATAGTTTCAGAAGATATTCGAGGCATGATTTTTTTCTTCTCCCCCACCCCCCACGCCTACCTTCCCCTTCCTTGCATTTTTATGGACTTCAAAGACACCGTTCAGTATGCGTGCTATGCCTCTGTCTCCTCAGTGTACCGCGCGCGTAACCTCTTCGTCCGTGTGTCTCTGTCTTTCTCTTTTTTTTTACTCTCTTTGACGGCTGTTCGACGCGCGCTTGACCCCTACGAGAGACGCTTATCGGTCCTCGAGTGTGGTTCGTGTTTTCACGGCTTTTTTCACGGCGAACCATCGATCGCACGGTGGGCGGGCCATCGAACGGATGCCAGTTCGTGTTTTACGCGATTCGAACTGATTTTTTGTATCGAGAGACCGTGAAAAGGTATTTTTTTTTTTCTTCCACGAGCATCGCGATTCATCGCGTTCTGCTCGTTTCCCACGGAAACCGTTTCGACGAGCGATAGCCTCGTCGAAGACCTTCGTAGATTCCCTGTTCACGAGCATTGGCACTCTGCCTAGGGCACGCAACTTTTTCCCGTGCACTTGACTTCCTGTTTGTTCGATCGTTTATTTTCTCCTGCGGGGCGCCACGGCGGAACCCTTCGAGTTCCCTTCGAGATAAACGAGCCTTATGGCGAACCTGTACCGGGTACTCTCTCTTCTCTGTTCCAAATTAATTTCAGTTTCGCTCGCACGCGCGAAACACAGCTCGCGGGTAATTTTATATCAAACTATGTGTTCTGGTGTGAAACGCGAAAATCTAAGATGTAATCGCGAGTGTTCTCGAATATTGATTAGCCGAGAATATTCCAAACTGTGCGCAAGAGTATGCGAGTGTCTGGAAAACAAGGGAATGGATGGAAATCCAGGCGAAAGTTGAGAATGTATAAAAGAATGCGTGCGAATTTAATAACTCGAAAGCGAATAAAAATCAATTGTCGATCGGTACGACCAGGAGATTCCCTTGCCAAGTACTCAACAAGTATCCCACGACCATCGCAACCGTTCGATCGAGCCTCCGCACCCTCGACGGCCCAACGAGCCGCTCCAAAACCGCCCCATTCATCTCCACGCTTATCACTGCTTCGTAACCGTGAAATCGTCACGTTCTCTCCGTTATCGAAACCGACCGCAAAGAATCGTCCGATGGTGAACGCTGTACGCGAAATCGCATTAATCGCGGCGACGATAGCGCGGTTCCCTTTCTTCGCTTTTTCACTCCCTTCCTTTCTTTTTTTCCGCTCCCGCTTGACTCCCTCTTTGCGTTCGCGCGCGTCGATGTCGCGAGGAAAAAGCTTTCAGCGGCCAAGTCCAGGCACATACACGGACAGAGAGAAAACCCGGGGGAAAGAGCGAGAGAAAGAGAGGAAGAGAGAGATTCAGCGGGGTCAATGAATCTGATCTGGAAAGCGACTGTTGGTGGCTGAGGCTCGTGGGAGCCAGCGTAAAGGAACTACGCAGGCCACGATCTCGAGGCCTCCTCTCCCGGAGGCGGCAACTTCTTATTCTTTCTATTTTTTTCTTTCCCGTTCGTCGCTGCTGGTATCGCGACGCTCCAGGCTCCTGTATTCGTTCGAGTACGTCTGCCGCGCGCACCTACCTATTAGATCGACCTCAGCGAGCTCTATCCGCTACGCGACGTCCAGCAAATTCCAGACTTAGCGTCGAAATTATTAAACGCAAACACGACAAACGCTTATTACCGTTCCGTCGTCATCTAGTCGAGACGCGTGGCTATTATACGAAACGGGGCTCCCAGAAGGCCAGTAATTAGCGATATTTAATTCCGCCTGGCGAACGTTCCTCTCCCTCGTTTTCCGACTGCCCGTTCCCGTTTTATTTCCTCGATTTCGCCCCGTCTGGACGCGACCGCGTTCGTAAATTGGTAATGAGCCGCCACGAAAATAGAGCCACCCGCGGGCACAGATCGTTCGATTCCTCCGACTGCTCAGCTCCGCCTCGCGATCCTCTCTTTCACGGTCGAGAGCCGCCACGTTTCGACCGGAAGGTGTACGCTTTTATTTTACACACTTTTCTTTTCTCTCGGAGATTAACGGTGGCTTTGTTTACGGTCGAGTTTAATTGGGCGATCGCGTGTTCCGCCGGTTTGATTATTTGCGCGGCGCCTGAAATAGACGTGGACGTCGGAGCCCAGAGGATCCAGCAAGTGATAGATAAACGGCCGTCGATGCTAGGACGGGTTTACGTTGCGTCTTAAGTAAATACCGCAGGAATTATTCCAAACACGATTCACTGGCAGCCGAATTTTCAGACAGCGACCGCCGCTCGATTTTTGGGCGAACGAACGAGAGGCGGATGGACTCTTTCCCCCTTCGAGCTTCCAGAATTCTTCTCCACGGCCGATGAACGATGATCCTCGCGGCGTACGACGCGCACGTATCGACGAAGGTGTTCGCGAGGGGAATTCCGGAGCATGTATGCAACATGTTTGGCCTGGGGCCAACGCGGTTGGGAAGAGAGGCGGTAATAATCGGCACGACCGAAAGTTCGTCTGGGTCGACGTAAGAATTAAGAGTTTGGCGGCTCGCCAGCGCGCCACCGCGTACACCGCTCCCTCGACACCCTTAATCATAGACACCTGCCCCTGAGGCTGACTAATGAGTCTGGACGACTGGATTTCTGTTTATCCCGCAGCCCCGTTTCGTTCGTCGTCCCGCCTCCTTCCTTTCGTTCGGTCGTGTCGCAACCCCGTTCGATTCACGGACGATCGACGAGCTGGAATTAGCGCGCCTCTCTTGTAATGCGAACGCGGTTAAAATTGTCCGTCCAGCATACCGTGTCACACGCCATTTCCTTGTTTATAAATACTCGATTCGTCGGATTCGCTGGGGAATTCGTGGAAACTCGTTGGGGATCGATCGAGAAGATTGGAAGCGAACTCGAACGCATCCTTCTTCGCAGCTTTGGTCTGGTTTCGTTGGGAAAAGCTTGCACGTACGTAGCGTTCAACGTCAGTTTTCGTTGAGCGATCCCAGGAGCGGTGAGTTAACCAATGATATTTATTGCGTTCCAAAGCGTCGCTTTCGCGTCGTATTTACTCAATTTTTAGTCGCGAAACTCGAACGCATCCTTCTTCGCAGCTTTGGTCTGGTTTCGTTGGGAAAAGCTTGCACGCACGTAGCGTTCAACGTCAGTTTTCGTTGAGCGATCCCAGGAGCGGTGAGTTAACCAATGATATTTATTGCGTTCCAAAGCGTCGCTTTCGCGTCGTATTTACTCAATTTTTAGTCGCGAAACTCGAACGCATCCTTCTTCGCAGCTTTGGTCTGGTTTCGTTGGGAAAAGCTTGCACGTACGTAGCGCTCAACGTCAGTTTTCGTTGAGCGATTCCAGGAGCGGTGAGTTAACCAATGATATTTATTGCGTTCCAAAGCGTCGCTTTTGCGTCGTATTTACTCAATTTTTAGTCGCGTGACACGACTGAACGCTCGTATCTACGCGATACGAACGTTTTATGGCTTTGGATTACGCGCCATTTCGTTTTCTCGGACTAGAATTTCGAATTAAAAGGGGATTGATTAAGCGCTGTTTCGTAATTATCTAGAGATAAGTAGCTATCTACAAATCGACATCTAACAGCGTTACAATATGGAAACTTTCGATGCGAAAACACGTTGAACGGTCGAATTATATTGCTCTTCTTGGACTTCGATATCTGTCGAGCTAATTACTTCCAGTGGAACTTCTAGCAGAACCTTTCGTATCGTTCGCCAATGGCCATATCTGGCGGTGCTCGCCACTGAATCAGCAATTACAACTTGACATCCTGTAATAGAGCACTTGTGCGAATTACAGGTATCACAGGGTTTCGCGCGACGCTTGTGCCGGGTTTAGCGTTACTCAGGATCGGAGTATGCATTACGAAGACGTTCTCAGGGACAGGAAACAATACGAGCCAGTTGGCAGATAGCGTTTCACGCTTTCGTTCTATCGACGTCGTATTTTCTGAACGACAGGCCGCGATTCATTTTCGGCTACGACCTACGTTCGATCGAACCGGTTAAATCACGTCGAGCACGTGATCCCCTTGTATCACCGCACAGGCGAATGCATAATACGGCGCGTTTCGCAATCGCCGATATGCCCATTAATACCAAACACAAGAGGAACGAGGTAAAACACCTTTCAGTCTTGAAATGCCACCGCGGATTCCGTTTCGTTCGTCCACTTTTCACCGCGTTACCACGCTGATTTACAGCAACCTCGCGTAAAATCTCTCGAACGCGCGGAACATTACAGAATCGCGATCCTTTCACTCCGGCCAGATATTCCGCTGCGTCCATTACCGGTTAAGTCGGTAAGCCGCGACGATGTGTACGCCTCCGAGATCGCCTTCCACAAAACCAATTGCCGCGTTCCCATTGTTTCGAGGAACGCGACATTGTCCGACTGCGAAAGAGAACTGTTCCATTCGAAACGAGCACTGCGTTAATCGTACCCTTCAAATTAAACGCGAAATTAATTCGTACTGCGACGTAAAGACATTCCAATGGACCAACGATCTTTGAATATCGCGAAAATATACGTTTAACCGCGCTGTTATAGCGCCTGCTGATGATAATTAGTAGAAATTAATTAACAACGCCCAGACTGGCGTTAAGCGTGCGCTGGAAATGTAATGCAATCGGCACGGCGCTGGGAAAAGCGAAGTGAATGATTGCTCCTGCGGAATGCGCGGGAATTAGTTTCGTGGTACGCATATACGATATGGAGGACTGAGGAAATATTAGCACAGATGCGAACTCGTTAACGTCGATCACGCGAATTCACGAGACGTTAGTTTCGTATTCCTATCTTTGATAGAAGACACGGCTGGTCGTACGAATCAGCAGACGTTGTAATTCGCGTTCTTCGATATCGAGCTGCGTTTCAACGAAGACGAGTCGCTAATTCTGTCGTCGTTGGGATCGCGATAGAGTTTAGACGATTAAGATCCACGTTTCCCACTTTTCTCTTCATTTGTCATCTAAACTCTATCGCGATCCCAACAACGACAGAATTAGCGACTCGTCTTCGTTGAAACGCAGTTCGATATCGAAGAACGCGAATTACAGTGTCTGCTGAAGATCCACGTTTCCCACTTTTCTCTTCATTAGTCATCTAAACTCTATCGCGATCCCAACAACGACAGAATTAGCGACTCGTTTTCGTTGAAACGCAGCTCGATATCGAAGAACGCGAATTACAGTGTCTGCTGAAGATCCACGTTTCCCATTTTTCTCTTCATTAGTCATCTAAACTCTGTCGCGATCCCAACAACGACAGAATTAGCGACTCGTCTTCGTTGAAACGCAGTCCAATATCGAAGAACGCGAATTACAGCGTCCGCTGAAGATCCACGTTTCCCACTTTTCTCTTCATTAGTCATCTAAACTCTATCGCGATCCCAACAACGACAGAATTAGCGACTCGTCTTCGTTGAAACGCAGTCCAATATCGAAGAACGCGAATTACTGCTGAAGATCCACGTTTCCCACTTTTCTCTTCATTTGTCCCAGCAAAGTATGCTCATTACCAGCGAACGTTAGTCATAAAATGCCGAAAACGATACTAACGGACAAATCGTAAACTGAATTCCACGCTGGACGTCGCGTTCGCGTTACACGCGGACAGTAGCCGAAAGGAATTAATTCCGTAGATAAAATTCTCGGGCTTGGAATATTTTCGTGGGCTCTGGTAGGCCAGTTCACGCTGGGCAACGATAAAAATGGTAGAGAAAGGCTTGACGCGTTCACTTCGGGAGAAATATGGGAATTATTTGGAACTTTATGGAGGCCAGAAGCCTCTCGCACTCGACGCTCGGTAAGAGTGGAAGAGAGCAGCGCGGTCTTGGTGTTACAAGAATCCCGGCGACTGGATCCCCTTCGTCTTTTTCTTCCTCTTGGCTCGTGAACGGGAGGGGGGGAGAAAAAAAAAAAAAAAAAAAGGAACACGGACAAGCCAAGCGTTTCTAAATCCGTACAACGGCCTGCTATATTTAGAAGCAAATGTATTTTTCTCGCGGCATCACATGGCGCGTATCGAGCGCTCCTTTTTGTTCCCTTTCTTCCGATTAGATCTTTATCCCTCGTAGCCCTAGTCCCGATCATCCCAGCCGAGAGGAGGAGAAAAATGGCTGGTACACCGCCGTGCTCGTAAACGAACGAGTTGCTCAACAAACACCGAGTTCCGAGTAAACGAAGATCGCGTTCGGCTTAGTTCGCGTTACAAGCGTTATTAGGGATATTTTTACGAAACACCGATTTTCATCGATTTCACGTTCTCGAGGAAGAGGGAGTCGAGAGTCGAAGATGTTCTTAAGAGATATATAGTAAACACAAGATGGTCGCAGGTGGGGTATGTCTCGCTCGGGGCTGACAAAAACATTCTTGTCCGCTGAGCTGTGAACCCGCCCCTTCTAGACAGTCGACTTTCAATATTCGTGTGCATTGAACAACGATTACGAGCGTGTCCAGAGTGTGTCTGGGTATAAATACGTACAGTAGAGAGTACGTGCCTCGGGACTTTTACGCCGGCTGAAACGGCACGCTGAAATTCTTTCACGTGGAAATATTGGAAAGGGAAAACGTACACGCGCGCTTTATGAAGAATTAAGTCTAACGCGTTCCAACGGGATCTCTGAAGCGTGAAAAAAATGACACACGCCGCGCTGCCGGCTTTTACAAATGCCACGAATCGTGCCTCGGCTCCGCCATTTCCTTTTCCAGCTACGCGGCTACCCGATTCGTTGCACACTTCCGCCCGCGAGATCTAATTTCGAACTTGGATTACTTCATAATTATCCGCACGATTTTCCATTTCAAACCAGACCAACGAGCCTCTAATGAATCCTTGTCACGCGATTGGCCAAGTCCTAGAACGAATATCGGAAGCGAGTGATTTGTCGAGCCGGGTTCACGCATTTTATCGGATGTTGCTTAACCTCTTCTCCGCGACGTTACTTCATTTCCTGTCGCGGTTTCGTTGCGGCGAATTCGATCGATACGCTGCCAATTTACACCGTCACACTCGTTAACGATGATGCTAAATAATTCCATTTTTTTTCTCCTTTCGCGTTTTCTAGTCGAAAAGTATTTGTAATCGAAAAGAAAACAGCTTTCAACGGCTGGAAACTACGTGGCCCACCTTGCGTGCTTTGGGACGTCAACTGGGGCTCGAGAAAAATTCCTGACCCAACCCGAGCCAACATTCTCGTGTTCGCGCACAACCCCTACTAATTTCTGAGTCACGAGGCTTAACAAGGGGTTAAATTACATCCTGCCAAAAGCAAGCAAGTGTCGGGGTGGTTTTCGGAGGCGATGTACATACAGGAAGAATGTAATCGGTGCAGGATCGCTTAAGTAACACGCGTTGTTACATTATGAGTCAGAGTGCTGACGGATTGATTAGTTTACACAAAAGTTCGCTGATGGTATCGCAGCGAGACATTTGGTCCCAAGGTCCCATCGACGGCTACGTACGCTCGGTAGCCGTAAACGTTACTTAACTTTACGCGATGCACGATCGATCGATCGAGTTGATAACGTTACGCGACTTAATTCCGTCGTCGCGACAGAAACGAGCAACGCGACCGCCTGATCGTTGCTTAATTCGAACTCTGCTGGTTGCACGCGTAACAACATAATGCAGCTTAATTTCAAATTACTACTTGACGTTGCCATGGGCAACGCCTGTATTCGACCATCATTTACCTAATCATTCGTAAAGTAAAAGTAACGATGCGTTTAGTCACGGTTGCGCATTCTACTTTCCATTTTGCTTTAAGAAATAGTCTTTCTATGAGATCTCAAAAAAAGCCTGGGAAATCGTTAAAAAAAATCGACGGTAACAATCGAGAGGATTGCGATCTGATAGAATCAGTTTTGCAGGGACCATTTGAAAGACACGATTCCTTGAAACTATGAAAACGCTGGATCCGAGTCTGTCCGATAGTATTTAATGGCAATAGCAAACTGGAATCAATGAAAAATCAATGCAACTCCTTCAGACACGCTCTGATAGACTTGGGCGCCCGAGTCTCTCGCAATTCTCGAGCCGGCTCGCCAATTCTGTTAACGCTTTCTTGTTACTTAGAAGTCGCAGTCGCGTTTCAGAACCGACGTTCGCTAATTTTTTCCAAGCGTATTACTTTCCGAGTGTAGCAATATAATTACAAACCCATTACTTCTTGCATCGATCACTTTTATTTCCATCTGTTGCCGCGTTGACAGCGACTTTTTGCCGTCGACGATCAATTTTGTCGTCGTTGGATAACGGGGATAATATTCGAGCAGAAAAAAATTCACGTCGAGTCGTCGTGTTTTGGTAGCGGCGAAGAAAAGCACACAGCGTGGTGAACGTATATAATCGCGAATTAACCATGGGAACAATGCCGCGATATCGGTGAAAAGGCGCTGCAGACGAGAAAATGTGTTTCAAATAACAAGAACAAAAGCAGCAAGGGTCACGCTACGCTGGCGGCGGCTGCGTGTTTCGAATAAGAGGATTTCCAAGTTGCCAACGGTGCCATTAGCCCTGCGTGAAAGAGGACCGTTTTCGAGTTGTAACAGTACCATTACCTCAATTGAAAAAAAAAGAGGGGAACGACTATGAGCGAACGACTCGAGTGCACACTTGGGAGACGTTGCTCCGTTTGTTGACAATCATTGCGGTCTTTTACTGGAGACGTAGCGCGTTTGAATAAAATATTTTAAGAACGATTACTCGAGCGTCGATTAAATGAAATCTTATTAGTCGGTTATATAAACGAGACTCTTTCGTTTTACCTTGCCTGTCGAATGAGAAATCGAGATGTTTCTCGAGCAACGTGTGCGACAACGGTCATGAAATTTGCCCAGGTCCGCTCTTAATTAATAGGACGGTCGATGTTTCTCCTGTTCGTGACTGTAAATGGAGCTCACGGTAATCACTCTAACACACCTCGACCTGACTTTGCCGGTGCACCTAGCTCGAGTTATCTTTGGTCAAAGAACATCGCGGCTGTGACCATCGCACCTACATAATCACAGTAATAACAGCTCGATGTTGTAGTCTAGTAATATATGGCATATATTAGCAATCCTGGAGAAGCTTAAATATATATGTATAAACAACAGAATTTGATTACAAACGTAGTCTAAGCATGTCTTTGCATTATACAGTAAAGATTCATATAACCCTTTCGCTACGAATCCCACCTTTTAGTTTCTTACTCAGAGCTTTTTTTCACAAAATTCGATACCCACAAAATACCAATAATACGCGTTAAGAAGGACTCGAGCATCGTCTTCGAGCGCTCCCGCAGCGAAAGGGTTAAACCGCCTAGAGCATCGTCCATTTAATTTCACCGAACTCTGCGATCGTTCCGCGCGATTCGAAACGATAACATCCCATCTGCGTTTTCCTAGCCGAAACTAATTCCTCAGCCTCCGTGCTGCACCGGACGGGCATCATTAATAACCAGATTCGCCGCGTTAATATGCAACGCAACACAAACACAATCTGCCAGCACAGACGCGGAGGGGCACGGAAGGAAAAAAAAAAAAAAAAAAAACAGTAAAATGCATAAATCACACCGATATGGCCGTCGACACGGTTACCAGTCAAAGAACCGAGCGCGCGTGGAATTCCACGGGGCTAATTAACGCGCCCAGTTGCAGCGTGCATAATGAATTTCCAGGTGAATTCCTCGACGCCAGGATTACGAAAGCAACCCCGCGTCAGGGTTAAACCCTCTATATAACCCTATACGTCTACATTTTACAGAGCTTAGAAAGCCTATTTTAGTTCGTTACCGCAGCGCTATTGTGTTCGATAGCTGTATCGTTGCTGCGATATCGAACGAGATACTTGTACCTGGCGATTATTATTCTCTGGTGTTTAAACGTTTAAATGCGTACGCGAAATAATTATGTAGAAAATAGGTTGCTTAACTGACACAGAAACCTTACCAATGAGTTATGAAATATTGATTTTCCGCTTTTCCTTTTTTTTTTTTTAGTTAGTCCCAGTGCAATAAATGCTCTATCGTGTCTGGTTTCTTGTAACGAAACGCGAATCATTGTGTCCTAAAAGTGCGAACTCCTGCAATCGTGCCCGCGATACGACCTGCTTCCGGTCCAGCACGAGATACAAATCGTTGTACGTCTGAAAGCTTCGTAAACTACACTGTCATTCATATTCGCGCGTAATTAACTGATTAATTGCATTCGCGAAGATAACGTGTAATAATTGACTGCCAAAATGGTCGCGATTGTGCGCGTGATGCATAAAAAACTATGCCAAACAATTTACGAATTTATCGCGCGCTCTGTTCTAACCGTCTTTTCAATGGAGATGTAAATTCTTAAAAAATCTCGCGAAGTGAATTTCAAGAAGCGTCTCGAAGACGGACGAAAGCGGAAGGTACGGAGAAAAATTCTCGATGGTTGCGAAGAGGAAACAAGTTTATACGAGACACGGAGAAACGTGCCGAATCGAGCGATGTCGAGAGGTATTTCAAAGAAAGAGGAAGTTGGCAGAAGAATGACACTTCAGGTTCTTTCGCTGCGTCCCTTTTATCGAGAAGGTGCTGAATTTCCGATATAAGACTCTTTTGCGGTCAAAGATACTTGTCGAGCACCGAGGAGGAAAGACTTGATCTATTTTCCTTCGCTCCCGATCGTCTTTCACACCTTTCAAAAGAAGTGCCAGCAACATTTTGCTGAATACCGTGCACTTGTCTCACGTCTTTCTCCAAAGGCTCTCGCCATCGGATAATTTTACTTGGCACTTTTTCAGTGGATTTTTAAAGGGATTGATCTAAATACCGTATCATAGAGATACACCATTTTTAAATCGATTCAAGAGCCACCAGAAAGACGACGAATCTGTTCAAATCGACGCGATCTTTCGCGCCATATCTGGACCACTGGTTCGCCTGGAGAAAAGACGAAAGATGGCGGAATAAAAATACCAGTACAGCGTCGTTAAACGAATGTGGCGCACGAAATTTTCACTTCAGCAGAAGCGAACTATAAATTTTGTCGTAACGAATCAGCCGATCAAACGACGCCCATCCGAATGCTGTGCAACTACAAAAGTGGTCGTTTTTATTGCCTCTATTCTGAGGCGAGCGGCGTTGGTATAGCGTTTAAAATGCCATAAATATCGTGGCTAGCCGCTGATGACTTTGTCTTTAATGATCGTGCATGTGACCAAGCTTTTATCACATCATGGCCACTTCAATCTTCGATGTTGCTTCGTCTGTTGCTATTTTCGTAATAGGAAGGCCTTGATGAAGTTACAACGCGTAAACGCTTGGAACGAAGTTCTTCACTTTCTCGCAGCAATTACCGTTCTGCTTCTTCGAGTAGCACTATGACGGTTTCTCAATTTCAGCTGGTTCGAGAAGCAACGTCCAGGGAAATGTCTCTCCGGACTAACCCACTGGTTTGTCTCGCTGAAACTATCCTTGTGCGTCACTTGCAGCGAGGTCCGGTTCCCTTCGATTACCGTGTAGCACGTTTCTTCTTTAATTTCGCGTCCACCTTGAGTCTGGCCAACCGACAAAGGTCCGCACCAGAGACATTCTGGTGCAAAATATTTTTAATTCCGTCCCGACTAAGGCCGACCAGCGGCCATTCCGGATTCCACCGGCTGTCCAAAGGAAACCTCCTTTTCCCACAGAAATCACGAGTCGCGCAAAGGTTCGAGCTGCGAGCGAATTCCTTCCCCTTCGATTCCTGAGGTCTTGAAAGTTTCGGAAGTCTTGGCAGCTCTTGGAAGCCGTGGATGCTAAGTGTTGTTATCTTTTAGAACTCGTCTCACGGTTTGCCGTCCTTTGTCCAGCGTTTGTTCACGATCATCGACGTTCTTCCGCCGTTCGACTCGACGACGTGTTTACTCTGACTCTAACGACGCATCAAGCCCTCGAAGCCTATCAAGACTTTTAAGAACTCCGAGACTTCCGAGACTCTGAAGAGCTTTAAGCGTCGAATTGTGCTCGACACTGACGGTTCTCGTCGCGTGTACACATCTGAAACAATTTCTGGGGTACATCAGCCACACCACCCCCTCGTCTGCGTAGAACGCTCGCAAGTCCGTGGAACTCTGCGAGGCAGACCTGCCACAGGCGACGACGTTACGCTCATGGAGTCATCGAGGGGAATTCAGGTACGCTACGGTCAAGGTAACAGGGTCAGCAAGGTGCATGTGTATGAAAATAAACAAAGGCGACGCGCGAAGCCACCACGAGGAGAGATAAAGAGAGAGAGAGAGAGAGAGAGAGAGGGACGGGGCCCCATTGTGCCTCGGCTCAGCTGAATCACGAACCGACGCAAGTATTTTTAACCCTTTAAACACCGCCGTCGCGTGTTTTTGTGGCGTGTTTGGGACCCGCGGCCTTTTCTCCTGCTCCTTTTTCGTGTAAAGGGATAACTTGTTTCTCGCTGGGCCAAGCCGTTAAACGTGGACGAAAGTTTAACCTGGCTGCGAGCAGTGGGCCGATCGAGAGAGAGTTTGTTCGGTTTGATGGTGTTTTGATGGTAGCTGTACTGTTCGACGTGATGGAGATATTTACGGTGGAATGTGTGCGGTGGTTAAATGGTGAGTCGAATCGGGCATTTTCGAGTCTCAGTTCCGGTTATAATTGAACGGACGGAGTGGAAAGCGGTCGGAGATGTAAGTCAGTCTTAAGCAACTTTTCCTCAGCTTTAATGACTCCGTTATAAATATCGAGATTACGGAAGATTTGGTGTCCAATCGGTTAATTACGTTAAACTAGCTACGATTGAGTGTTCGATTAATTTGTTTCAACGCTGCGTCATGCTCCTTCGAGTCTAAGAAATTAGCTCCCTTGTTCTAATTACCATCTTTTCTTTTCTCGTCAACCATTCGGATCAGTCACCTTATAAAGATAATATCGATGCTCCTCTTTGTCTTTCGCCTTGAATACAATTTAAATAATTTATAGGTAATTATATAGACTGAGTAAATAACGACGAGGCTATCAATATTTCATGAAGCGAATACATTAATAAAAGGAAACGTAGTAATTGGAGGGAGGAATCGAAGAATCTATCGTAAAGCGGTCGCGTTACCATAAATTGACACTCGAGTTTGAGTCGTCTGTCAAAGGAGCGATCGTCGCATCGAAAAATTCTCGAATCTAACTCCCTCCACAAGCGCATCGCTACATTTCCAACCTCGATCCGAAGAACGTTCCCATCTAAGCGACTTCAAACGATTTAATAATGCCAGAGGCGCGATAATTAAATCCAGAGCTGTCATCTATTACCTCGTTCGCGACGCGGCAAACGAACGATCCATACATCACTTAATCAGCTGTCCCAAACGCATACACGCGCAGACACAAATACGACGATACAGGTTCGACAAAAGCCAACGTATTATTGCCAGACGAATAAATTCGTCCGAACGGCCCCGGAATGGCGTGAAAAGTACACGTATAGACACAAGTGGCCACGGAGATTAATGAAAACGTAGAAGATAAAAAGATCCAACGAGGAGCCGGAGGAACACGTGCGGCAGGGATCTAATGAATGCCCTTGGAGAACGAACGGGATCGTACAGCCTATTAAAACGAATTGTTAAGAGAGAATTGAAATGCTGGCGCTTGGATCATTTACTCGCGTGTCTTTAGTTTATCCGCGGCTCCTTCACACGTATAATAGCGATATTCATTGTTTTCGTTGTGTCGAACGTTTGGGGGATGACTAACGTTCGCGCCCCTAAAACACGCTTCCGACGACAGGATCCATAAACCACGCGCTTTTTACGGGACCATTAATAACCGCGAAGTTGAAGCTGTTGAAATAATGCGCGAACCAGAAGCACCTGTTATAATTTAGTCCACTTTGCGCGTTCTATTTTCGTTATCGTGGTGTACACGTGGATATTCTAATCACGGTTAAGCTCCACTCGTTCGATTGGGTTCAGAAAAATGTCAGCCAACGCGAATTACCAACTCGAGGAGTACAAATGGATATTCGACGTTAATAAGTGATCGCGATTAGCGAAAAAAATTTGTCCCCACCGTATATTTGACGTACCGTCTGAATTATGAAGACACTTCTCACAGTTAACGTTCGTCGTAAATTTCACTTTCGAGGCTAACGATTTCTTTCTCTCAGCTGTGGTTGGTGGTATTCGCGTAAAATAAATGGTACCAATTTTTTTCTACCTCCTCTCATCCCTTCCCCTCGTACAATTTTGTTCTTCTGTAACGCATCTACGTATTTTAAATGATTTATTCGGACTTCGAAAGATCTGAATTTCAGTTGTCGCTGTTTCTAAGACTGATAAATTTATTCGAATTATTAACGACCTTAGAAAAAAGCCAACTTATCGGCTATCGACCAGTTGATATTAAATGTCAAGCGTGCAAATGCCACGGTTGAACAAGGCAATTCATTCAACAGCAGCGAATCGAAAGGTGCGCGTGCAACTTTGTCAAACTCCTCGATCGATTCGTAATTCGCGGTTTACGCTTTTTTCTACAAATTCGAGCACAATAGTTCTCCGCTCGAAACGGCAGCATTTTGTTTCGCGAAAGCGTTTCAGTACACGTTTCACGCGTCGCTACGCGCACGCGAATTTTACGTATAAATCTCTCCTAATACGCGGACCGACTCACCCCGCATATCTCTCGTTCCGTCTGAAATTTATCGCGCTACGAACAGCATCTGCCGTGGCTCCAAAGAAATCCATAAATCGTACAGTTTTGCACGCAGCGCGATAACAAGTTGAGCCAAGATAAGCCGGAATAACTCCAGAAGCCGCCAGCTTTCGACCGCCATCAACTAAATCAGCCAGCCGCGTGGCTTTCGAGAATTCCCCGTTTCGGGGGTGGATCTCTCCCCTTTGTTGGGGAAGATCGACTGTTGCGTTAAACCGACGCGTTGGTTCAGAAAGGAAAGGGAATTGTTATTTTTGTCGCTTAACGGCATCTGGAATATTTACGAGATTACCAGAGTAGCATACTTTCTGAATTCTCAGATTAGCTTGTATCGCTGCGCTGCGTTATCGCGCAGCATTTGTAGTCGGCTCGGTTAATGCGCCATTGAAAAAAATCACTTTCCACCCGTGGTATCAATTAATTAATTGTTAATGGACAATTAGCACGAGCGTTACGTTGCTCGATCAATAGTATCGCGTATGTTTCGTTTAACCGAGTGGCAGGCGAATTTCGAGCGTTTCGCCCTGGGCGCCATGATTTTATGTGAAATTTATACTTATTCCCTGACGAATCGATCGAAACTCGTAACGCAAAGTACGACTGCTCGGCGCAGACGCTCGCTACGAGATATCTCGTGGCAGTGAATGGGTTAAACAACTTGTAATTGATTATGTATGGAAAGTAAGTAGGTGTAGCGGATTAGCACATACGTACTTACCAATTATACCGATGCAACATCGTGTCGCGCAGAATACAAGGGACAGAAGGACTCGGTTCTCGTTGTCGTTGGAAGAGTCGAATCGAACGCGAATCGTGCACCGTTAGCTACTACCTATAGCGCACCTATGCCACCCACGATCATCAGACATAATACGAAGCGGAATAACAAGGGGTAGGGGGCCGAAGATAAGCCAGACGTTCGTGGCTTCTGTTCGATCTCAATGTCAACGATCCTCCGTCCTCTTCCCGTCAGCTTTCCAGCAGCCGTAAATATTGCTCCCATTGGGACGACGAGCTTTTCCCTCGATAACGGTGCCTCGCGGCATGTCAAGTAATGCGCCCAACTGTCTGGAAAGTTTTGGCCCTGGGCCAACCTGCGTCGTCTCTCGAGTCTCCACGGGGAAAGAGGGCGACGCTGGTTCACGCAGCGTCTTTCCTCGAGCACGACGATGATCGAGCTTTCATCGCCTTCGCGAGGATGCTCGGACAGCCCCGCGACGCTCTGTGACGCGACACCTTTGAAGCTGGGATCGCGTTTTTTCCCCGGCGAATTTTTAGATCCCGATCTTTTTGCTTCTCGATTTCTGTCTCGCGGCTCCAGGCGAGGGAGGCAGAGGGCTGAGATGAGTGCAGGATTAGCTGCATCGGATTCTGCAGCTTGCGGTGCAATGGGAGCGCTGTCTCTAGTGTCTAAGGCAGAAGTTTCGTCTTGTTTCTCGGTTGAGAAATTTATTGTTGCGTTCAACGAGTGGCGAAAGAATTAGCAAAGGTTACTGCAACGACCTATATGTACAGACGCGGTTTCGTTTGAAGTGTTACGCACTGTTTTCTCTGAGACCATTAAAGATAACGGTAATTCTTTTTATTACGTGTTAGAACTCGTGGAGGTCTGATGTATAAGAGGAAAGGTACCGGTATGCGACTCCTACGAGACACGATGGACATTTTACATTTAAATATCGAATTGTAAATTCCAGCTGCAACCTATTCTGTCGATAAAAACCTACTTCATTCTTAATTCCTCGCTCTAATCGTCCCTACGAAATTAACCAGCATTGGAAAACCTTGACACGAATTAAATAACAGACGCATCGACCACGCGCTCCGTTACTAATTGCCTTTAACGTGCCGTGCTAATTATCCTGGATACGAATTATTAATTAATCATAGCTCGAGGAAAATTCGTTGTCACGCTCGTTTTTGTCCCTGGAGTAATATGAATTGAACGTGTAATCGATCGTTATTCGAAAGTGGCGAAAAATATTGACTTATCGCGAACAGCTTTGTCACGTTCTCCAAAATGGTGGATGAATGTAGGCAATTACGTTCGTCCACGCGGAAGCGCAGCGTTCGTTATTGTTGTGAATTATCGCGAATAAGCAAACAGATCTTTGTGCAATCGGACGTGTTGTTGCAATTATAATGAACGATTCGTTCAGAGATTCGAACGAAAATCCAATGGCGTTGTACGATCGAGAAAATGACTGTTGTTTTCGCTAACTTAAAAACTTTATCTCGTAATTCCTAAATACTTGACTTTTTAACAGGATGATTTGACATTAAAAACTGCTATCGCTACCAGCAATTATTTCTAAATTATTATGGTTAAGCGTTCTCTACAGGTTAAGGAAAAACTGTTCATTATAACTGGACATCCCAGTGTCGCTCTACTTTACAGATTACAGTCATGAATATTTATCACGATAGGGTACACGAAACGTCCCATAAAAACAGAACCGAAATCGACGATAAAAAAAGAAGAGAGACAAACTCCAGCGATCAAGAAAATTCTAACCCATTCTGGTTTCGAAACTGCAATTTAATCTCTTCGAAAATACAATTCTTGAACTTCTAAAATTTATACGGATAATTAGCAAAGTAGGTACCGGTCGTTTCAATCCCCCTTGTACTTTAGATCAATAACTACTGGCGGACCATTTAAATACAATGGAGTCGTCGCAAAGTAATCCTATCGCGACGAAACTCTGCGAAACTCTGTGAAACTTCGCGGAACTCCCATTACCCTTCTCTTAATTGAAACAAAGTCGCCGCTCGAGTTACGATTTTAATCTTCTTGGGCAGGCTGCTCGAGTACGATTCTGAATCATAAGGTGCATGAAACATGGCGTCGCAAGGGTTCCTAGGGCGATCTATCGTTTCGAGAAAGGCGATAACCGAGCCTGGGCTCGATCGATCCCGCGGATAATTCACTTAAATAGTCTATCGGTTAGAATATCGCAACTGTTCTTCCGACTAACTGGTTTAGTTGACGAATTGACCCGACTGTTAACCCTCCTAGACGCGTGAGACGAGCTACTCTTCGTCAGGATTTGATGCCTCCTATATCGGTCAGTTGCGTGTTTTATTTACGATTTATGCATCTTTCTATCGAACTTTTGCCTCCGTTCTTCAGCAGAGAATGGATGGACTTCGAGGTGGAAGCATTGGGCGTTAATAACGCATTCACTGCGAACTACGAGATATCTCGTAGCAAGCGTCTGTGCCGAGTGGTCGTGCTTTGCGTTACAAGTTTAGATTGCTTGCGATTCGTCACGGAATAAGTATAAGCTTGAAACAAAATCTTAGCGTCCAGGGCAAAACGTTCTAAATTTGCCTGGCGGTGAATGGGTTAAATCGAATGGTGAACGAGTCGAGTTTCGACGATCACGTTTTAACGACTGCTACGTCGTAATCTATTTGAAGCTAAATCGCGCTGGTGTCTACATGCATATGTGCACATGTATGATCTTTAATACGGCTGATTAGAGTCACGTTTGCTTGAGATCGGTGCTGGCAATTTCCACTTCGAACTAGAATCGCTCGAACGTTGGGAGCTTTCGTTAGCTCGAAATGATTAATTCGAAATAAAGATTTTTCTCGACGAAGTTCTATCGAGTTCCTCGTGGGTGACCTTTACTCCGATTTTCCACTGCGATTCGAAGGACATTTCGAGGCTCGTCGTGGACCAGTCGCAGCGAGACGTCGCCTGTTCGCCGTTCGTCGTCCGTTTGTATGCTGAAACCCTTCAAGGTCACGGAAAAGTCCGAGCTCCTTCACCAAGTGAAGGTGGCCTTTCGTTCTCCGGCTGGTTAATCGAACGAGACAATGTATGCGAGCCGCGACTACGCTCCTCCGCCTTCTTCGGAAGGTTTTGCGTTTTCTGCAACGAAAGCCGACAAATTCGAGCTCTGTTTATGAAATACTCGAGAAATGTTGGGTGTCGGAAGAAGCTTCTACGCAGTATCGAGTCCCCTAAACGTTCGCTCTGAAACAACCGGCCGCTTAAAATACTTCGGACGAGGCGATGTTCCACCGGAATGATTGTTTTGCCGCGCGTGTACGAATTTGCGCGTCGGAAAATTACTATTGGCCATTTGGTTCCTGTTTCTTGCTCAAACAAATCGAGAGATTTAAGACGCGAGCGCGGAAAAATCGATTCGATCGCTATGTATTTTGCGAGTAAAATTGATCCCTTCGTGGAACCAAATTGCAAGTTGCTATTCGTCATATTTTTTCTATTACTTGCGCCCATAAATCGAGTCTTTTCGAAATTTGGAGCACTGCTTTCGTTCGTGGTGAGCATTGGTGCGCCTCGAAATATTATTTTAAAAAGAGGAAACGATTGAAGCAAGCTCCAACAAAGCTTCGACTCTTTGCAACGGAATGTTAAACAGTAAAAAAAGGCGTGCACCTTGTTCTCACAATTTCTAACAGTTCTGTTCGAGTTTTCAGTAAGCTCGCGGTAACCGCACGATTTAATTAAAAGAGTCACGTGGAAAAGTGATGGCGTCGGAGAACGTTGGCCGCTTTAGCGGCACCGGCGTCGAAATTAAAATTCAGTTTCCTTTCACGAGTGCTCGCGCCAAGTCGAGACGACCGCGTGCAATGCTAATACGATTTTAAGAGGCGCGAGAGGAGGGGAGCCAGCGAGCGCCCCGTTCTTTTCGATATTTTACGAATCTTTCACTTACTTTTCGATTCTACCTCGCCGTCACGTGACACGAGACGGTCGGAGCTTGTCATACAGGTTGTGAAACAGTGTCAGTGACCGACAGCCTAAGGCCACCAGACCGCTTTGAGCCGCTCATCGTTCCTCGGTGATTTAAGTACCTTTCGCATCAAAAAAGAAAAAAAAGAGAGAAAAATCTAAAGAAAAAAGGCCGTCACCCGTGTCGTTCTTGCTCTATTCCAACTTCCATTTACGTTCGAACTTTGATGCTTCTCTAAAACGCAATCGCAGCACTAGTTTACACTTTCCGTTAATCGTCAACTCCATCTAACTTCCCTTTTCGAAAGACGCCCACGAGCCTCGAACCTGCTACCTGGTATCGAGAGAACCTTCTCGGCTTCTTCTCGAAACTTCCGTCCGTCGTTATCAAACTACCCTCGCCGGTAACAACGCAGAATTCCAATTACAGAGTTGTGCGCGGTTTACTCTCTTCCTCGACGCGGACCCGCACGGCCAATTAGCCTGACCTGCCTTCCAATTAACATTTCCATCGGGTTCGCTTATTCGTCGATACAGTTCGAGGCTCCAATTAAGCCTGAGAAATCGTGGCACCGCTCGTCTCGAGGAAAAAGCCGCGGATAGAAGCGGCGCGACGCGTTCTACCCGAGGAGGAGGCGAACGATCGCGATGCCTGGCCTGCGGCTGTGGTAATCCGTTACGCTGGATCGATGTAACGCGAGCCAAGGCGATCGTAGATCGATCGATCGATCGCGGACAGGCTCGAGAAAGAGAGTTCATTCGGTAGCAGCGGTCGCTGGCCCTGAGAAAGCCTCATCCCCCTTTGGGATCGAGTTCGAGACGCGGTTTGGCACTGACCCACACACTGGTTGGCCCACTTACTGGTTGTATCCCCGTGGCAACATCGCAGTCAGCGTTGCCAATAATTACGCGCGGGTTTTCCTCTTTCTCAAGTTCCCGTCCCGTTCGCGGGGTAGCTCGCTTGTTAGCCCCCTTGAAATTCGAGGCGAGCCTCCGCGACGAGTTACGTTAACGCAGAATGCTTTTACGCCTCGGACATTCGTTAGCTCGTTATCAGGCTGCGCTGGCCCGGTAGAAAGGGAGCACTTTCGATTTAAGAGCTTTTTTATTGGCAGTAACGCGTCTTTACGATGTGAAATTCCGTCTGGGGACGATAATTGGCTGGCGTCGAACGGAAATGCGCGCCAGTCCATTGATAAGTTCCACGATTTTAAAACGTAATACCAGCTTCCACCAGCTTCCTTGTAAAAACAGAGCTAGCTATCCGTGTACTCATAAATATAGGTTCGTTTCACCAAGTGAGAGATAGTTCTAAAAATTTAGACGCATCGTTTTTGGCAAAAGAAAAAAGATGAAAAAAAACGCAACGAACGCGAACGTCAGAATTGAAAGGAACACTGTTTAAACAAGTTTATCGACGAACAAACACCACCCAATTTGCCCGCAGAGGAATCCTTATCAACTGTCATGAAAGAATACCAACGCAGGGACAATCCAAACAAGGCTAAAGAGAACTCGTCAAAGCTCCCTCTGACCATCCGACCGGTGTCTTCAAACTAGCCCAGCACACTTGGCGATTAACGAGGCCGATCTTTAAATAGAAGCTGCACCTGCGCTGATAACAATTAAGCGTATCGAGAGAATTCGCTGGTCGAGCGACGTCCAACCGACAGATGGTCCAGAAAAGGTACGGGAACCGTCGAAAAACGGCTTTCCGCTCTCATTTTCCCAGATGGCCAAGCGTGTTTCTAGTACACGAGCCTGTATACGCCCCTATAATGGAAGATTATCTAATTGATTCGCCTCGCGTCGAATAATGGATGAAAACGTGCCTCGGATGACTTAGCTGGAACAGTGGCCAAGTCAGCCATGTAAACACGGCGAATTATATCGACGCTCGGTCGACCGGAAAGTCTGCAAAGCCTGCTCGTATGGTGCCAGAAAGAAAGGATTTGCCCGCTGCGCCGGATTTCTCACTCAATTTGCTAAACGCGGCTGCGTTTCGATGCGCTAACAGCAGAGCAATATGCCAACGTATTTTTCGATCCGCGTCCCTCAATTTTCCCGCGATCGGTATCGAACGATCGACGCGATTCAGCAGAATCGCACGCTCGTTCAGCGTGGAAACGTGTCGCAAAAACATGTCACGTTCTTACGCATAAACACGCCGCGCGTAATGAGGATTTAATAATGTTTCCTTGTTAGCTCGCGGTTTTTTAGCTTCCCACTGGATACCATGGAAAGATAATCCCCGCGCGAGAAGCTACTTCCTACATAGCACGGTTTTTACGACACAATATAGAAGCGAGGAACCTGGCAGCAAACTCCGCCAGGAACACGGAACTTCCATAACGCGTTTTCGATAGAGCGCGGGTTAAACGAGACTTCGCTAATTCTTAATGAAGTTTATGGAAGGTCCGCCCTCCCTCAGCGCGCGATAAAAGTTTGAAACAAGACTAATTCGCGAAGTGTAACGCGGATCGCGACACGCGAAAGAAGCCCCGCGGATTCTCGAGTTTCAAACAAGTTAGCAGCGTTCGGTGTATTATGTAATTTTTGAAAGTGCCATTACGGCGTAATGTGCGTTGGCCTTCCACCTCTTCTAGCTTAGCGAGCACGCAAAAAGTCGCGACCTTACGGACACAATAAAGTATCCCGCGTCGCTTTTTCACTCGATTCAAGAGATGTAACGGTAATGACCATTACGCCACTGCGCGAACCGTGTCTCATTCAGTGACCAGAGGAACGTCGCGTTTCTCTTTGCCACGGTGGATTGTCTAACTTTGAGTAGCTCGAGACGAACGCTCCAAAACGGAAGAACGGGGCCAATAAAAACTTGCGATCGAAAGGTCTTCGAGAGACGAGGAAAGTCCTGCTTTCAGTAATTTCCAAAAAATGATAGGAAACTAAATTCGATCGTCCTTTTAAATTCTCCTACGCTGGCTTCTTACTTCTCCAAAAGTGTGTACTCGTAAAGGCTCGCAGAATAAACTTACAGAGGTGAATACCCGCAAACAAGCAAACAAAAGTTGTACGCGATTACGAATCCTGTGGTGTCGTTTGGTATGGTCAATTAGAGAATAAGTTTACGACTTCCCTGCATTATACTCGCTAATTTCTATACCTACTGCTCAGGCAGGGTCGAATCTAGAGGTATAGACTTTGTTTTTGGGCGTTGCTTTCGTTGGCATTCAGCTGGGGAGCTATTGTGAGCTGGAGGTGAGCACGACGAGCCTCTATGATGGATAATGGAGATTTAAATAGTCGACATGACCCGTGCGCTAGGTAATCGAGAGTTAAATGGCTGGATCGAGTGTTCTACCTGCACGGCAAGCGCGACCGTGCTTCGCGAAGGCAGGTAAGTAACGACTGAAAGCAAAGATCGGTAAAATCCTTGAGAACTGGTCGTATCGGGTGGTGAAAGGATAGGATGCTAACAAAAGAACCATTGACACCGAGCTAAAGTTAACCAAGAGTAAAGAATGATCGTTTAAGTCGTCATTATAACGGATGAGCCTTATGCAACTGTTACGCGTTTGCACGTTGGTGTTCCCCGAAATTTTCACCCCTCGCGCACCCCAATTTCGTTTCAATCGGACGATCGCTTGAAATTTGGAGAGTTGTACAAGTCGACGTCGAAGAAGGAAAGTAAAACCGTCGTTTTCATAAAAATTACCGGATACGCGAGTCATAAAAAGAAGTCGACGCTCGTCGAGTGTCGCGTCGCGCGCCCAAAGAGGAAATAAGTACAACTCCATTGAAAAACACGGGAGAACCTTCTCCTCGGTCAATGAAATGTCTACTAGATTCTTCGTCCCTTTTTTTCTTACATAAAACACGCGGCCTGTCGCTTTGCTCGCGACGCGTCACGTGTCGTAAAGCAGGCTAAGCGTCAACCGGAAAGCTCACTTCTCTGTTGCTCCGAGGCGTGATTCAAAACTGTTCCGGCGAGGTGGAAGCGGTAGCTGCTCACTGAATGCCTTATGAAGCAGACGAACGGACATCCTGGCGTTGCGTAACTTTCCTCCCGGTTCGAATAACCTTCTAATCTTTTCTTTTGCTCGCCTCGACGACTACTCTCTCCGTTTTCTTTCTTTCTTCCCGTCTTCCTTTTCGCGCGCCTCTTTCTTTCTCTCTCTTTCTCTCTCTCGTTTTACAATCGAACCACCTTTCTCCAAGAGCGGACAGCAAGGTGATTCTCGAACGAGGTCACGAGACGTCGCGATCGGTGCCAAAGTCAGTTGGCAAAAATCGACGCCTACTATAGCAGGCTATCAGCGATGGGATCAAGCGTGCCTCGAGTAGTACCGATGCCACGCGAAAAATGGACGAATCCTTTAGGACTGCCTGCTTGGCCAAGCAAAACGAACGTATCCCAAATCCCCACGTTTCCTTTTTTTTTTTTCTTTTTACTTCTCCACGTCTCACGCGACGACCAAATCGAACGCGATTTCTCCAAAAGGAAACGCTAGTCGAGTGGCCGCGCGTAAGACGCCGTTCCGTTTTCCAATTACTCTATTCCGTTGTCCGATAAAGCAACAGATTTTTCGGTCGCGTGACTCAGAAATCCTGTGCGCGCCAACTGGACTGGGTTTCACCAGTGCTACCAGGAAACGGGCGCATCGCGTAATAACTTCCACCGCGGAGAAATTAGCGCAGGTGCTTTAATTGGCCGCGTAAAACTAGCGGGCGATTCTTTTCGCAACGCGTTACAAGGCCTGTAACGGGGTGTACGTTACGAAACGCGATTTCGTAGAGTCGATCGAACTCGTAAAAGTGCCGCACGGAAGCGTGGCTAGGCACGAGAACGAAAAATTCGTAACGCTACCGGATTCCAGACTGCTATTATATTATATTAATAGAAAAAATTAGTCGGAAATACCTTGTATTTCGAACACCAGGGAACCTGAAGCGCGACAGAGAAGAAATGTCGCGTCACTGTTTCTCGTTCGAATTTGAACAACAGTTTTGCTGGCTAGCAACAATTCAAACAGCAGACCAGTCACACCTCCGCCTCGAAACTGTTAGACCGCGCGTGTACCGTTTCTAGCGCTAAACTGTTGCGTCTCGCCTCTGTCGCCCGCTTTTTCTATTCGAAACCATCGATATTGTAGCTATGCACCTAATAAATGGATCTGCCATTGCGCGAACGTTCGTTGTCCGCGTATCCTGACGTTCAACAACACCTTCGACGATTGTCAGGCGACGCACGATTCCAAACTCTGAACCTAATAGCGCGCCCCACGTTCTCCATTTCGCGCGAAACGAACGAACGAGCATTGCCAGTGCGATCACGAATCCTGCGTCAAACTAAATTTCTCGATTTTCCTTTGTATCGAGAGGCTCGCGCGAGGAGGAAGAGAAAGAGAGCGCGTAGAGCACTCTCGGAGAGCTGCGTAACAAATTAACAACACGTGTTTCGCATCCGAAGCGGTGCCGCGCGCTGCAAAACCGGCGCTGAACCTCGCGCGCTCGTGTTTCCCGTCTAAAGTCAATCGAGTCGTCGCATTCCTGCAAAACTTCGTTATAAACGAACAAGCTATCTGTTTTAGAGGGAAATAATCCATGCATTTCCCTTCCACTACTCGAGATTCTTATGGGCGAACATAAAATAAGCTTTCGCACGGATCCCCACGAAACGATAGAAAGAAAACAGCGATACCGTCCCTCCAGCTTCGCGAATCGAATCGTTTCCCAGATTCTTTTTAAAACGCGTATCGATAGCGAACGCGTCGCGTCGCTTCCCAGGCTGAAAATCTGTTTCCGATCCCGGGGTCTATCGCGCGATGAAAATCGACCAACGGCTTACACGCGAATACGGTCCGCTTCATCGCGTTAGCCGTTGAATAGTTAATATCTATTTTCATTTCGCCAGGCATATACACACGTACGCATTCCATGGGTGTTTTATTCGGCCCCGTTGGACCGTGTCAAAATCCCTCGCCGCGATCCGAGGCTAAAATCCGGTATCGAGGGCCACGATTGGTCGGCACTTGATTGAATTGGCGGTCGCTACCGGGCATTAGGTTCACCATCCAAAAGATTGGATTTCTGTCACAATTATCGACCCCACAGAGCCCCACCCCCGTCGTACAGATACCCTTTTTCGTTCGTTTCTATACAACGCACGCCTACGATGGCTCCGTTTCAAATCCGCCACGGTCTAAGCGCAGCTGCGGCCTTCACCGCCGCGGGAATAAATCTAAATTCGAGTTTAAATTCGACCACGGACCCGGGGCTTCGACGGACACGCGTGGCTACAGCGAAGGGGGCCGCTGTTGCAGGATAATCGAATATTTCTTTACCCCCAGAGGCTCTTAGACAAACCAACGATTTAGGGGGAAGGTGTACGCGATTCGTGCTTGGCGAGTTCCGAAATGAAACTCTAGTGCAGCGTTTTCCAAACTGGGTCCCACAAACAGTGATGAAATTGAGGTTAAAGTGTAGCAAAACATTGTTTGTTTTTATATGTTTTACGGTACTTAAAACAACTCTTAAAAGGAATTACAACTGAAAATTGAAATTTACTTGAATGTCTCTTAAAAATGTTAGAACTTGAAAAGTGTTCCGCGATGAGAAAAGTTTGGGGAACACTGATCCAGTGTATATTTATTCGTTCGAACTGTTAATGGTAACAACGCGAGCAATAATTCCAGCCCTACTCGAGCACGCTAACACGTGGCACGGTCCTCCAATTAGAACTGATTCTATTTAGTGCGTTTTTATTAGTAAGGCAGGACCAATGTTGCCGTTTGCGCACGAAATCAACCGATTGCCACATCGTTAGTCGCCCAATACTCAGTCGAACGTGTCATCGTACACATCCAGACCAAACAGAAAACGCAGCCATTTTTCCATGCCTCGGCAAGCATCCTCGATCGTATTTCACTCGACTCGCTCAAAATACGTGCTCCCAGCATTGCAAAATGTTCGACAAACTTCCCCACGAATCGATCGGTCGAAACGATCGCAGCTTAAAAGGGGAAAACGTCTTAATTAGCCCAATAAAGGGGATCATCGAAAGGCGCGGATTGCGGAATCGTCGTTTCAACGATCGCTCCCTTTCACCGCAGAAGAAACTGGCGACAGGTTCATCGAAAATTTCTTCACATTCCCGCGTTTCTTCGAGACGAACCACGAACGACGCGTCGAACCGAAAAGAGTGTCATGGTCGAGGTAGTTGGGTGTCGCGAGCGATACCAAAGGCGCGATGCGTGTGCACTTTCGTGGTTGAACCACAGGAAAAAAGGACGTGAGACGAATCTGTACGGTCGCGTACGTGCGCGATCGAGCGATGGAAATCGAATACGATATTTCGATCGAACCGCGTTAGAAAATGTCCCATGAGAATGCTGGCTCGAAGTTCGTTCGACAGCCGGCAAATTTTGCTATCGCCAAACAGAGGAGGCAAAAATGAAATCATACCGCGTTTTTGTCGCGCTCGTTTGTTCGTACAGTCGGCGTCCAGAAGAAAAATCAACGCGCGTCGCGAAACAGGATCGACGAACGGCTAGCACGGGTGCTGATAATGTTGTCATAAGGCCTACATCTGCGTGGGTACAAGCCTGCACCGTGCCGCGACTGTTTAACCCAGGTTCGCAAGAAGAGCGAGTCAATGTACACAGCTGGGTCGCGACGAACGATCGCAATCTACTTTGATCCCGATCCGCTTTTCTATGGCCTCGACGCGACCTGAACACGGATCCTGACCTCCATTAACCTAACCTGGTATCTCTGACCTCTGGGATCGAACTTATCCGTGGTACGCGCGTCTTATCGATCGAACTCTCGAAATATCGGTCCTCTTCTGGCCCTCGCGGCAGAAGCAAAGGGATCGAGGAACCCCGCGAGCAACGAAACGTCGCGACAAACCAGTCTCTTTTTTGACTCGAACGGAGATGGCAAAAAATCGTCGTTCGTATCGCAATCGAGCACAGCAGGCGATGGAACGAGGGACGGGACGCTGCTGGTTGGAAAGTTGAATGAACGAACGCACGGAAGTGCGGGAAACGAAAATGATGCAAAGTTTGAAAGCGTGGCGGAGCGATTCGGTCCGGGGACGACGAGCCACCCGAGATCCAGGATCGATGATCGATGTTACGGGGAAGTTGTTGACTTTTGGGGTACCGAAAAGTGGACAAGCCCAGGCGGGAACGAACGAAGAATTCGAACGTGGCACGCATGTCGAGAGAAAAAGAAGAAGAAGAAGAAAAAAAAAAAAGGCACGGACGGATACCCCTTGTGCGCAAAAACACAGCGCATGCAAGCGTCGGTCTGCACGTCAACCTGTTTCTAATGGACGGAGCGTGCCGTTCGACGATGAAACCTGGAGGGGAATACGGCCAGCGAAAGAGGAGTGGTAGGAGACAGCTCGTGCGTTGAATCCAACTCTCGCCGAGAGGAGTATAGCCGACGGTGGACGGTGAGAAAACTGGCCCGACAGCCTCGAAGAAGAAGCAGGAAGAGAAGGACGAGCGCGGTGGAAACGCGAAAAAAGGAATACACTCACTCTGAATAGACGCTGCTCCTCTTATCGTGACGCTGTATGATCCGTGCGGAGTTGATTTATTAGCTAGACTTTGATGCCAGCGCGAACGTTACGTTTCGAAACTCGCGGAACCAGTGGTTTGTTGTCCCTTTCGTCGGGGCAATGTCAAACGTAGAAGAACGACGTTCCCTTGAAAAGTCAACGTGCAGCACGATGGTATATTTACAGACAGTGGCCCATTTAAATCGCCGCTCCTAATTTCCAGCTTTCGCAGCGAAAACAATCGAGCTCGTAAGAATCGAGCGGTACTCCATCGCTGCGCCCTCCATCGTTACTCTATTCCGACATTCCGCTCACGAAATCGCCGCTGGTCATCGAACGAAACCGTTTCCCCGGTTGCTTGCTCCGAAACTATTCAACTTTCACGAAATTCGAAACGATAACAGTCGAACACCGCCTGTTCGTATCGCGTTCGTACACTTCCGATAAGTCGCGACCCCTTTGCGAGTGCTTGCTCGCTTGATCGCTCAAGGGTTCGCCGTTTTCGCCGCTGCGAAACTTCCGCGACGCGATTCTAATGTCGAACGTCGGATCGAGGTTATTATTACGAGCGATAAATCGATGCCTGGCCGTCGATTCAAACGGTTACGTGCTCGCACGATTGGTTAATGACGACTCTCGACGTACGACGGAATCGTGGTCGTGGATGGGCTGCGTAAACAAACGACGTGTCGCTGCCGCGGCTGGCCTTATTGATATCGCGAGTCTTCGCGTAATTAGTCGTGACAACGTTCGTTGTTCATTCACACAAGATACACGTCCGAGAACCAGCCCGGAAGATAATGGGACGGTCGACGCAACACACGCTCGCCGCGTTCTGACGCGAGAAGATGCGAGCTCGTGTCGCTGCGACTCGAGGGGAAAGATCGTTCGGTAGCTTTCGAAGTCGTCGAGCAAAGACGGACGCGTTTGTCGGAGTTCAGTTCTCGAAGGGAAACTGGCTAACCCAACGAGTAATCGTTTCATTTGGAAACAATAAAGAAACCTATCACCGTGGAATTATTTATTCGCGGCGTTATCGTCTTTCCGTTTGCGCCCTGAATAAACTATCTACGAGCCGTGGTACCTCTTCCACAATAAGCTCGACTCTCTTCTACCCCCTGTCGACGGGTCTCGGTCGGTAATTACGAAATTTACGAAGGTCTGCAGAGACCTTTCCGTTTCCCAGGCCGTATACACGCTCGGATATTATTAACGGCTATAAAATACCGTTACCCCGCGTGCAGAACCGAAACCAGGGTTCCGGGGGTTCTGCGAAATTTGTTTTCCTTAAACTCGGTCAGGGGGGCAGCGTGGGCCGCCGCGAAGCGGACGAGGAGGCCGCATGAGAACCCCTGGGATCGTACTCGTTGGTACTGTATGCTTTGGGGATGAGTCCTCGTCGTGGAAGATAATGAAGCAAGGAACGATGATAAACTGGCGGCAGAGGGGGCAGATAATACTGTAAAAAGTTAAGAACTTAATGTCTTTGACCATTAGAAGAGAGTCACCAGCCAGATATACTGCGTTCTACGTCGGATTAACGTCGCCCGGGCTGGTGAAATATTTTGGGGCTCCTTTTTCGCCTCGGGGACGAGCGTCGTCCTTTCAGTCAAAGCGGAACAAAAGAGGGGGGGGGGGGGCCAACGGTGTTTCCGGGGCGGATTATTGGATTTTATTGGCGACTCGACGAACCCGGCTGCGGATCGGATTCGCGAGCAAACAAATACACGAGCTCGCGATCGGTTTTAATCGTAACATCGTTCGTATAACTCTGCGTCGAGGCTGCTCGGGTATCAATGTAGAAACCGTACGCTGAAACACGTGCTCGACCGTGCGATGGTTGATGGAAATTCTGATTAGCTGGCAAAGTCTGCAGGGAATGCTCGCGTTCGTTGGATCGCCGGATTCTATCGTGCGTCCGCTAAAATTGAGAAGGGACACGCTTGTTTACCGATCTCCCGAACACTGGTACTTAATGAAATAACTTCGATATCGATATTGATTGCTAGGAACGCTATAAACATCGAAACTTTTGCCCAAGGAACGAGACGAAAACAGGTAGTCGTTTCGTGCGTACGCGATCGGAAGTTCAAGGTTTATCATAGAACGCTACGGTATAATTATTTCGATGACTCCGTCGATGACCCGTGTGCATTTTATTTCGTATGGCTTGCACTCTTCCGAGGAACGCGATCGATCGCTACGCATAATTACACGAGCCATTTATTTTGAAAGTAATGCAAGAGAGAGAGAGAGAGGGGGAGAGAGTCCACGAGTACATGTTTCACGCTACTTTCAAAATGAACGGCTGAATGCAAAACGAATTACTTTTGCGTAAGCTCAGCTTCGACCTGTCGATCGCGAGGAACGTCTCGAACGTCATTTGTACACTTTGGTATTTGGAAAAGTACCAGCGCAACGGATATCCGTGGAAACGTAAATATCTTCTAATGGCCGTGAGCTCACTAATTTTTAAAATGACCTATTTCCAGCTCCGAGTAAGCTCGGTGAAAAGAAATTGATAAAACACCGCTACAAAGAGATTTCGGCTTTCTTTCATCTCGTTTCTTCTTCATATATCTTCATTAGAATTCAACCCAACAGATAAACCCTTCTTATCGAATTCTATATTTTCGTCTCGCGCACACATTTTCTCGAGGGAAAGGTTCGTTTAAAAAACCTGACTCGAACGAGAATATTCCACGGCCTACCCTTTTCGTCAAGTAGTAACACGAACTTCCATTGTAAAAGGATAAATGACTCACGGTTAAAGACAGACGTGGATAAAGATAGTATATGTCGCAGAATGTTTCCGTTCGATCGGGAACGTATTATTGGTAATATTCATCGGTTCGTTGTAGGAGAGACCAGGTTCGCGGACGGTGTTAGCTGGTTATTTTCGAGGACGTTGGATCATTATTACCAGCTCCGTGGCTGAAGACGGTCGATGAAATTATTTAAAGTTAAGAAACACTTACTCAGGTATCGGTTCCGCTCGGCCGCGTAACCCCGGGACTGTTACCCCGACAGGTTTTCCCATGGCCGGATTCCCATCCGCGACATGGTGGGCGACCAACTTCCACCCCGAAAGTGACGACCGTATAAGCTGGAGAATTTAGCTAAGCGTCAGTGTCAAATATCATCGGTTCCAACGGCGGGCAACAAACAGGCAACTGGCGAGTTTAACCGAATCCAGGACACTCGTACACAAACTCTTGTATCTGACACACGGGCAACCAACTTCGACACACACACATGCGACGTCGTCTCTCGTATTTTAACCGAACATCGGGAAGACGGGACGCAACAAGCAGTTACGGGATTGTTCAGCGTTAGACCGTCTCTATCCGAACGCTGTCTTGTTGTGTTTCTTTCGTTTAACGTCGACGATGCGGTAAGAGATCACGCGGACGACGGTTCGACGGATTTTCATTGGTCACGATCGATTTCACCGGGTTCATGATTCACTGTTCGAAACCAGTTTCGATTCTCGTCCTGGAGAACGGATGCACTACTCTCGAAAAATGCGGCTCGCGTCTGCGCACAGCTGCCTTCTGTTCGATGCAGGCGTCGAGTGGCGACTGTCGTTTCTTCCGACAGTCGGCTGCTCCTGGCCTGTCCCTTCCCCCTCCCTGGCCCGGCATTCAGAGAACCGACTACAACCACGGATTTATGCTATTACCGCACCGCTCTGCCACCCCCTATGCTCCACTGCGCCTCCGCCTATGGCCACCGCTTCCCGGTGGCCTCTTCTTTTCAATCGCAACACCGTGACACGATGCTTCCTTCCTCCTCGTCCTCCTATCGCTTCCACCGACCTATCGCTTTCCATCGTGCTGGAAAACCAGCTTTTTCCCGCTCGCTACGAACGCGATACAGCTGTTACGAGGATTCATTTTTTTCGATCACAGTCCATCCAGAGTGATCGAACGGATCCAAGTGGCCAGGTTAAATTGCCGACTCGCGAACCTTAAACTACCCTCGAAAATCCCTCCCGGCGGAAGGATGCCACGATAATCCCAGAACGTTCCAGTCCAGGCGATTAATTCTTAAAACAACCACTTAATCCAGCACGGTCGACCTACCTACCCATTGTCTCCGTATCTTCCAATAATGCTGGCATTAACAAGTACCAATAACCTAACTCGACTCTACAATTGGCCACCTTGGGCACCATCGTAAAAATCCTGCTTCCCTCGACCACTTATATTGTATTCCAAACTTATCGCTATTCTTTATTACCCCTGAACCATTGTTATAACTTTATTGTTACTTATCTGCCAGAGATGATCTTTTTTCTCCATTATAGAGACGTACGCGTACCGTTACAGGTTCGAGCAGGGTTTTCAGGTCCTTATTCCAGCGACGCGGTGAATGTTTCCACCACCACGCGCTAGATTTCGAATATTCCGTAGACGAGCGTCGAGATCATCGTTTCAATTAAGAATTATTACCAACAAACATCGAACGGACTGGCCCGCCTGCCCCTCGAAATCGCTCAACTCTGCCCTCTCCGAGGGTGCAGCAACACTAACAACACCCGCGGATGCAATCATCCCTCGCGTCTCATCGGAAATTTGTCCGCCGGGGAACCTATCTGGACATCCGTGGACTTCGTTAAAGTGTATATCTGTCCGCCCCCGTCGGTGCACCCACACAGAGCGGGCGCGTCCGTGCGAAAACCGGCACGGCCGCGCGTGTGCGATGCACGTGCGTGCCGTGCCGCGCGATTCCAGCCCCTGCGGAATAAATCAAGTGAAGAAAACCTGCCGGAAGGTATTAGCGTTGGGGTCGGCGCACCCCGCGCGCGCGTTGCGTCCCTTCTCGCGTCTCCCTGAGAGGGTTAAGCTAGCACCCCCTCTGGCCCCCATCGTCGACCCCCTTATCGCGCGTCCCTGAAACGCCGTGTACACTCCCAAAGGATCTTCTCGTCTGGATTTACTCGACTGACGAGCGATCCTGCTCGCTGGGCGACCAAAGTGGACTGCGCGGCAGACGGATGGAGCGCGCTCGTTGGGATGGAGGAACAAAGAGGGAAAGGGGAACGGAGAGAGGCACGGAGAAAGAGAGAGGACAAGAGAGCGCGAGGGAATCCCTTATCAGAGGTCGCGCATGACGAGACAAGCTAATTGTGTTATCAGTGCACAACGGACGCTGCCTCTACCTCCTCGCCGCCGTCCTGACCATAGTCGACCGCCCTTTCCGATGCGCCACACGCACGCGCGCTACTGTTTATTTTGTAAACTGTGCTAACATGTGCCCTGACCCGTCGTCCGGTCCGTTCGTACGCTGAAAATCGCGGCGCTTTCGAACGCGACAGATCGAACGGCCCCGCGCGCTACTGTCCGCGCTTTCCGCGGTTACGCGGCTTCCGCTTCCGCGTGTAAAGTACGCAACGCGCGTAATTAACGGTTTGTTTAATCCCCCGGGACCGAGACGATAATAATCCGCCGCTGTGTTTCTCTTTTCCGAGCCGCGTGCCCCGGTTTGTAAATATTCCGCGCGCCGAACGTGTACGTCGCGCGAGGTTTTCGATGGTTCGCGAAGATATATTTGTAATGCGAATCCGCGTTAAGACGCTACGTATCGTTGGACGAACTTTCCACGATCGCACCTTCAGGCGTCCCTATTTATCCGGTGAACTCTGCCACGGGAAGTTGTTGCGCTCGAGGGTGAAATTTCGTCGGGATGAAAGGGCCGACCAAAAGTGAACGCGTTCGAAACATTACAGGACGGACCCCTCTCGTGTAATCTGTATACAGAAACGCGTATCTTGAAATTTCCTAAAAGAGCCGCGCCGCGTAATACCGACCATTACCGTAATCACTGTTATAAAAGTTTATCGAGCCAGTACCAACTTCCCGCAACACTTCTCGTGTATTACGCCTTGGGTACGAGCGTTTAAACCTCGCGATATCCCGCGCGAGCACTCTGTTAGCCATTGCGGAGAAAGTGGACAGTATCACGAAAATAGACTCGCGCTGTACGCACTCCATATGCAAACGAGCATTAATCAGGAACAGTGTAAATAGGAAGAATGGTAGCATTCCCGTGTTGTTCTAGCGAGGGGTAGATATTTCCTGTTTGCAGTAGCCTGTCTCTGTACACGAAGCGTTTAACGTTATCTCAGATATCCTATCTGGATATCCGTACTTCGTAACCCTTTGCGATTCGATAATTCCGTGGCCTCGGTCGTCGACAGCGAAATCCAGCTCGACATCCCGTAAAATCGCTGGGAATACGTGCACCCTCTGATTTATCCTTGGCACCGCGTAAATGCACCACGCGTATATTGGACTGGCCAGATTATAAATGATACAATACGGAGCGCAACGCTTTAAGCCGTTTCGAGGAAAAACCATCGATATCATCGGGCGCGTGTGTACGTGTCTCTACGTGCGCGCACGAAGCGTCGTCGTGGCCATCGCCGTCGGCGTCGCTGCAACGCAGACGGGCTACATTTATTATTCTATTAAATTCGTAGTTTCCCATCGGGGGCCCACCCCTGCCCGGAGCTATCTCTCACTCATGACTTAATGCGATATTCATACCGGGGTAGGGAAGGGCACGAGGTTGGGGTCCGGTCCATATGCTGGCTCGTAATTAAGTCGGGGCACCCGTTGGATCTTCCGATTTTTGTTTTCGTCCAAGCGGTTCGTCGATGATAAACCGTCGCGACGCCATTTATTTCCGCGACCAGGTTAAATCTCGCACGGCGAGAACAATGCTTTAGACGGCCGTTTCCACGGTTTTCTAACGGCATACTTAGCCGCGCGCACTGGGCTCGCTGTGTATTTTTCCCGCGAAAAGTAACATGTAAAAGGAGGAGAGAAACGGGAACGAGCGGATCGCCGTGTCGCGCAACCGTGAAAAACGAGCACGCGTTCAATATTAATTTCCGCGGGCTGCGAAGCGATTCTCATCAACGTAGGTGTTCCGCAAAGGAGCGGGTCGGCATATAGGTCTGTGGAGTAACACCTAAATTAATAATTGCGAGTTCCCCACGGCAATTATGCGTGCACGGTCTAGTCGAACAGGTAGGCGGGAGCGTGTGGATAATTACACGCGCGTGTGTACCTACTCTCGCGTGCACCGCTCGCTTGTACATAGAACTTTTACGCGGGACGTGTCGGATTTATTGCACGCTCGCGAACGCGCGAAAGGTATCATTTTTTAGTTTCGCAAAAAGATCGCTCGAACTCGGACTTCCTCTCGTCGGATCCACGCAAACGCGTTCCACCGCTCGCTGCGACCCCCAGCGTCCAACCCTCTCGCGCTTAAAACTTGCTGCGAACAATTTTGTTGGCCAACTACGGCATAAGGCACGTTTCCCATAATGAATCCAGCTGATACGTACACGGGTACGGCGAGTACGCGATGCAAAGGGGTCGCAGGGTGGTGGACAGCGAGAGTATCCTCTCTGATGTAACAGGTTCGGTGCATTAGTTTGCCTAAAAGGTTTGCGCCATCAGTCTCTAAATGTCCCTCTGTCGTCCCTCTATTCTCTCTCGGCACTATTCCCTCTCTCTCTCTCTCTCTCTCTCTCTCACTCTCCGTCTGTCTACGTCTATCTCTCCGTGCCTGTTCGTATGTATCGTTTATGATCTCACTTGCCCTCTGTCTCCGTTTCGGCGACGCGTCCTCCGGGGACGAAAGAGGGCAAACACGGGGGACCCTGCAGCCAGCGCGAGGACCGCGCCGCGCCACCACCGTAAATTAAGCGCGTTGCATTAGCGGAATCCAGATGAGTTAGCGGACCGCGTTAATTCGCGCTAATGAACAGGTTATGAAAGTTTAATTGTCGGTTAGCCGACCGGAAGATCGACGAGGGGCCAGCGGGGCTGTGGAAGCGGCCGGAATTTGCGGAAGTTTACAGAAATTGGAGGACTCCGTCTGCTCGAGGCCAGAGTTTCCTCTCTCGGTCGTCGTACATACGCGCTCGTACATACGGTGCTCTCGATCTACGAACGACAGGCTGAATTTTTAATTGCGCCACGGGCGCTCAACGTTTATACACCGCGCGTGTACCTGAAGTGTGGTTGGCCACGAAAATATTCAACGTTTCGAACGTTCACATAGCGAAACGTACCCTCGTCGATGTTTGGATCGGGTAATTTTAATCTCTAATTTTTCGAACACCAATAATCCACAGGAATTTAGAAATTAGTTTTTTTTTTCAATGTTACCTCTCGATCGATCGAGCCCCAGCAGTCGACTTACATAACCAACGACTAGTTATTTCGCGATTAGCGATCGCGATTTGCGGTCAAAGCAATCACGGAGATACGCGTTGGTACAGTTACCATTCGTTACTTTCTCCTCGCATTGATCTTTTCGCGGTGCGTGCGTATTACCGTGCGTTTTAAAGTGCAGGCAGAAAAGAGAAAGAGGAAAGTAAAGTGCCACGATGAATGGGGTATCGCATGAATATCAGCCATAACGATTCATCCCCGTTTTACTCTACCATTTGTATCTCTGACAGTCAAAGAGACCAACGAGATCTCCGAGCGAAACGAGGCAGACCTTCTCGATCTTGTGTTCCACATAAACCACCGCGAATTCTAGACAGTAGTGGCTCTGTGCGTTCCCGACGTTTCTGCTTGGCTTCACTTCTCAGGATTTCCTGTTTCCTGCACCGTGGATGACCCTACGAGCCGCGTGGTTGCAGCTGCGATGCGGATCGCGAACCGTGGTCGCGTAATGCGAGGGGAAAGAACGAAAATGAGCGAACGAGGTGGTACCGCTACGAGGAAACGGGGAATTTTGAAGAATCCTAGAAACTAGAGAATCCTCTCTCTAATCCGTCTATCCTTGATCCGTTATTCGATCGTTTGTCGCGTGGATTACGGTCTTTCGTTCCAGGGTAATAATTAGGAAGTCCAAAAGACGGCAGATGCAGTCGAAGTTAAAATATTTACTATTTCAATTACCGAATTCTTGTTCACAGAGGGGTTATTTATGCTTTCACACGTTCGAGGGAACTAGGGAAGCGGCTGAACACCGACGAGTGGGCTAATTAAAACAAACAGCTCGTAGAAAATTAATTTTAACGAGCTTTGTCGCTACGTCGCGAGGCGTAGAAAGGACCGACGCGATGGAAGGAAGTAGCAGAATGCGCCAGGGGAGTAAACTACAAGATGGCACTTTTCTCTAATCATAAAGCACTCATTGAACGCGAGAGGAGTCTCCTTTGAACTGTGCTCACAGCTGTCGAGTTGTGGCGGTAATTACCAGATTAGTTAATTGATCGCTCGCGTCTCCGTTACTGCGTGGAACATTTTTTACGCACAAAATTGCTAGGCACGCGAACGAGCTCGTGACAACGTTTATTCCAGGAAGCCTGCGTTTCCTCTAAGAAAATTGCGCCGAGTCGCCGCCGCGCACTTTTAACTGATATTATCAGTCTAATAACGCGCGATATATATAGAAGCTTCCAATGAACTTAAAATTAGAAAACAGAACGAGACGAAACGATACTTCAGGGCCGATTTTCACAATTTTCTCCTCTCCCATGAATCACCGTCCGATTTAAGAAAGGAGAGGAGCGCTCGTTAATTCTTATCGTAAAAAAAAGACCCGTTCAATAAGGTGTGAATCACCTGCAGCCTCTATCTTCCTCGACTTTCGATCGTTTCGTCCCGGAACCGATCCCGCCCGCTCCTATCCTCGCTCTCGTCCTACTTTTCCGCGCGATTGCTTAATCCAGGAGGTCGGAGTTAAAATTACTACTCGTTAAAATCCCGATACGTACAACGTTTCGTGATCCGATCGTTTATTGATCGTTCCATCTACCTGCCCGATAATTGTGACCTGGTACATCTCCGCCAGGTAACGCGCTGCCTCGAAACTGAAAGCCAACCGAGGCCAAGCGGGGATCGATTGGAAAATTTTCGAAGATGACCGGTGTCGAAGAGCTTTTTAAACGCCATCGTATTACGGGAACGAGAATCGTGTCAGGTTACTTATCGCGCTTGGATACCTGTTTATTAGATCGTAATAGGGTAATTCTCGAAGCGACGGTACGTGTTTTCAGTAAAATTGGATGAAGGAACGAGGATGGGCGGTAAACGCTATTTTCGAATTTTACGATGGGCCAAGGAGTTTCTTTGTGCTTCGATTGCTCGATATTTTTATTGTTTTCCATTAAATTCCCTCAGCTACTTTAAATTTGTAACTAGGATCTCGACGTAACGAGTATCCACCATACGAGACTGGTCTACAATGTAATAAAGCGACCCTTGCAACCCTTATTACCAATCCAATCGCAAGTAGTGGTAATCAGTGTTCGCGAAACGATCGTAACGAAGGGAAAGTGTTCGACGAAACTGAGAAATAGAGAATTTCTGTGTTTCTCTGTTTTTAGAAATTTTGCGAATAAACGAAGCTACTTCGAAGTGACGTTCTGAATCACTTTAATTGCTCCAGTCAGGTGATTTGCGTCACCGCGCTTAATACGGTCCTCCTCTGATTTCTAATGGAAAAACCACCGTGAAATTTATATTCCCACGCTCGCGCAATTACAATCTAACGAAGACTAAAGTCCGATCGTTGGTGCATTCCAGATAATTAAACGTGATTCCACGGCTTTGAAAATTTCATCGGAAGTGCAGAGTGAGAGAAAGGGCAGGGTGCTGGTAACGTGGATCAATAAAAAGTCGATTAAAAGTGTTAGAGACTAGATAAGAATTAACGCGTATAAAAATTTTAAATCAATTTGAAATCTGTTCGCATCGAATTTCATTATCAAAGTTTCCTTCGCCTTTATCGTCACTTAGGAGAAGGGAAAAAGAATACAAACTAGTTAGTCGTAGTAAACGAGCGCTTTAAACGAAGGCACCGAGGGGAGGGTTAAATCATCCAGGCTCCGCTTCCAGCCAGACGTGGCAGCATTGAAATAATGTTTCTCGCTTAATCAACGTTTACTGGGTTGCGTTATTCGCTCGTTAAAAACACGAGGAAAAGCGATAAAGTGTTGTGCACGTGCTACGGAAGCCTTCAGACGCAATTTCGTCGCGAAGAAGCAACGTCGACCCGCATGAATATTAAATTCTTTTGCCGACAAAGAGCTTAGCGTTTCAATGCAGGTGCTCGTGCCGGTTTCCTATGGACCAATACAAGTGCTGTAACTGGGTTAACGCCTGCGCGATAACCTGGAGATACCGATCGAGGCAAGGGGTGGCTCTAAGATGGCCTAAACGGTAGTAACATTCATAGTGGTCGATAACATCGGAATGTTATCGATAATTATTATTGAGACGTTAGAAATAAAAATGCTAAAGGTATGAGAAACACGGTATATTTAATTTTCATTTATGTGGACGCACGTCTGATGGAATTTTCCCGATTACCATTTCTCCGTTACAAAAAATATCTTTCACTGTATGCGCCTCTTCGATTCCATGAAAACATTCCTTTGCTATGTCAAGCACGTTCCTTTGTTGACATACATTTCCCTCAGCGGGAAACACAAACAACCCTTTTCCACCCCTCTAGGCAGATACGAGGGTAGGATAACTTACCGCGCAAACTTTACCGATCCTTCGATCGCGGGGGGTGCAAACCACACATGCGAAAAGACTTAAAGCAGTTGTTTGCGTTCGCGTAAGTATCCAACGGATGGCCACTTTTTGATTTCATTTGCAATCCAGATACATTAATGCGCGGCATTCGACAAAGATTTACTCGCAGATATCAATCTCTAAGGCAAACATCGAAGGTCCGCGCCTGAAAACCTTTTATAATATCCCAGCAAAGGGAAGTTCCTTTTCACAAGTAACGAATTCCAACAGATCTTTGACCTCAACGTATTTAATCTTGCGAGCTATGTATTCGGTACCAGAAGGTAGTTTTTTTTTTCTGTTCTGTTCTCTCTTTCTTCCTCTTCTGACCCACGTCCTTCGACGACTTTTTAAAATTTTGACCTACTCCTTGATGACTCATAGGAAAATAGGATAATGACGCATTTTTTTCGAGGAAGAACTACCCGTTGTGATTATACAAGATAGAAGGCTTCGGTTGAAACTCCTTTGTTCGTCAACACAAGAACCATATTATTCATTTGTTTATTCATGTAAAGTGTATCACCCTTCTTACGTTTTTAGTATTCAATTTAACTTTTTAAATGACTCAGCTTAGTGTTTCTTCAACGTCTCTTCATTTACATACGTTACTAGCCGTCTGCCAACTTCGCGATTTGCCAATTTTATAATTATGCGGTTACGAGATGTAATTACTGAAATTTCTTTCCACATGCTTTTGGTTTTTATGCGATTCGCTTCATAGAATTCTTACGACGGCTCGCGGTGATTTTCACGACGCCATTTTATACGGGACAATATTTATTTAGTCGGAAATGACAGCAGAAAAATCGTACCGGATTTTTCTTCGAGATTGGATCGTCAAGGTTATTCAGATGATGGAGAAAGGAACTGTGGCGCTATTGATGAGCCATACAACTTTGCGCTGCATCCACATGTTTTTATCCCAACTGTTGATGGAGGCTAATCGTACCGCAATGAATCGAAAGAATACGGCTTTTTTCACGGACTCAAGTGTGCCCGATAAATTACGAGGATTGCGTAAAGATTCTCTCTTTTTTTTCGTAACTGAAGCCACTATCGCGTGGCGTAATACCAGCAAGACACATGGACGATCATTTTTATTCCGTTCTTTTCTATTTAGAAAAAATTCAATTACTCGCACGAACGCAACCAACTCTTACATACCACCAGACGATAGTAAAAGTTTTCTCCTCTATCGCGTTGATGAAACTCTTCTTTTAAAAAGAAAGCGAAACGAACGAAGGACGATAATGCTTAATGCCTTCTAACGATAACCGAATCTGTTTCTAATTGTTCGGGGAATCGCGAAAGCGTTCGATTCGAAGAACACACTATGGACGATCATCGATGAGCAGAGGGAAGAGAAAACCGAAAACGATTTCGTTCGACAGTTTCTGTGCCGGACATTGCGTAACAACGCACGCTCGAACGGATTGTACGTCTATTACGAAGCGGCATAAGGCGTTCGCTTTCATTAACGAAGGTATTTCCGCCTGGAATTCGCCCGTAAAGGGCTCCATCGTCGGTGCTTCAGTTCGTCGTCGTCGCTCTCGTTCGCTTGTTACTGAGCGCCTCGACGCCTTCGAAGCATCGCGACCAAGGCTTGGCGGTGGCTTGGAAAATTTCTGGAAGATGATTCAAACCTCTGGGAATCCGTGATCGCGACCACCATCCAGCCAGACGAACGACAAAAAATAAATCGTAAGGCATGTGTGGCTTGTATTATACCAGCTTCTGTAATTATTCTTTTTTCCTTCGCCAGTGATGTAAATCCATGCAACGACCATTCAGACGCTGTTAAATAAGGAGTCTAACTAGAATACGTAACGATGTTATTGCGATGGTCTAGAAAATTTGAATGGATTTATTGTTGAAACTATACGAGATGCGATGATAGAGCGTAGGAGGAACACTGAACGATGTTACATGCTCTCTCTGTGTCACTATTATCCATTCATGTGTATGAACCTGTTCAGTTGTAAAATACAGTCGAGTCTCTCTTCTGAATGGGATCTGATAGTTAGATTCGTCGATCTAAACCTGCGGTTTTTCGATAATGGCAAACTTCACTGTGCTCAAATTGAAAGCTGTCAGAGCTGTTTGACTGTCCCGAGAAGTGGTCGAAAAGAAGCCAAATGGAGCGGAGGATATCGATAAATGAAAATGAGGCTCAAGATTTGGAGAAGCTACGAGAGATGGCAAGAGTTGCCAGTATTTATCACGGGAACGGCACGAAATTCCAGAGGAACAGAAATCTTTCTCACCTGGTACACGCCAGCTTACATTTTTTTCAATTCGTAAGTAATCGTATTGTTCGAGTACTTTAGATTAAGCGTAGGTGTATTTCAGTTCTGTACGTACGTATTTGTCGTTAGATAATAGTAATTGAATCCAATTTTAGCAGAGGGGTGAAAGAATGGCACAGAAGCTTGGATGAAACGACACGTGCGAAGAATGCGAAAATATTTATGATACGCAATCGCGCTTCTTACAATAACACAAATATTGTCCGATGACACATGCTCTTTCAACTTTTCTTCGTCGATTAACGCTGTCCCCGATCTAATTTCGCTGGTCGACCGTGTTGCGTGTCATTTAAACCGCTCCTCAGAGCGTCTAGTGGCAAACCGGAAGTGCGAACCGAAGACATCAGCCTGAATACGTTGTTGAACATACGCGAAACGATCGCGACTGTGTGACCTAATTTCGTCGAACGACTTGGCGAAATGTCGCCAAAATGATTCAGTGATTAGGGATGCTACTGTCGTCTTTTATTGTCGCCATGTAATCCGAGATCTCGTCACGCGAAAACGTGCATGTCAGCAGTCGATTTTTACCCTACTTTTCTGCTCCTCTTCTCTTTATGTACTCCTTGCTCGTGTTGCAATTTCATACGATTCGCAGATAAAAAGGAGTCTTGGTGTTTGATAACGTTTGTTCTAGTTTTCTCGCGCAGATTTGTAACAGATTTGTAAAATGAATTAAATGACAAAGGAAGCAGTACCACCGTGAAATTTTCCGTCTGTCTAATTGAAGCTTGTTATCGATCTCTCATCACCCAAATACGTATATAAATACAATTCTATTTTTGATTACCTTCGTAATCATAGGAAATCTTTTCTAGTTTGTAGGCCTCGTAATAGAAATTTTTCATCACGTCCACCATTGCGTAAACAGAAATCGTCGAAAAGAAGATAAATCTGTTCCTCAGTTGCCCGAAGAGATGAACCCTATCTTCATTCTATATCCGTTGTGCATGGTTACAAGCTTGGTGTTCGCAAATATTTGGCTTTTTACAAATATCTTTATGAGAAAGCCTATAATTGTTAGTAACTTTACATTTTCATTGTACGAATTTCAATTTTTCGATAACAATCTCGAACGAAATGTTAAGATATTTCCAATTTTATGTTTCCAATGTATTTATCATTTAAATGCTTCTAGGTTTTCGTAGGATGCTTCGTGGCAGCTGCTTTAATGTTAATCGTTGGAATAGTTGAAATGAAACACGTAGATCTGTACATTGATCTGACCACTG
This sequence comes from Xylocopa violacea, assembly GCA_963969225.1. Taxonomy (NCBI): domain Eukaryota; kingdom Metazoa; phylum Arthropoda; class Insecta; order Hymenoptera; family Apidae; genus Xylocopa; species Xylocopa violacea. The sequence continues at coordinate 42,449,462 of CAXAJV010000002.1, forward strand.
TTAGCGACGACCAATTGTTAGTACATCCAATTTTTCTGCACAATTTTATCATGTGTTTGTTATCGGTTTTTTGCATGAGTATGTACCTCATACAAGGTTGGATTTTATTCGATTACTATCACTGGGTACGTCATAATTAATATTGCGTGATTTCAGTCATATATAATTATCCTAATCGCAGGTGAAAAGTGAAACAGGAATCAGTGATATGCAAATTTCTGACTCTGGAGTAGAAACTGATACAATTGAGGAATTAGAGACGCGAGAAGACGATAGAAAGCTTAAACAGGAAGAGAAGGAAGCACCTGGAGAACTGGATCCAATTCCAACATTGGAAACATTTCCATCCATCGCGATATCGGAGACACCAGTGAGTAGAAGTTAAGTTCAACAAAAATTTCGATCCACTTATATTACGATCCTTAGAACATAGATAAGGAGCCCGTTATTTTGTATTGCTGCTTTGTCGATTGTTACAATTATATAAAATGGAGGCAAAAAATGGAAAAACCGTTGCACGAGTTTCAAGTGATTCATGTTATGTGATGTTCCTCTTTGAAATAAGAGCTCAATTTCCGACTTTGAAAAGGTATTGCGCATTTTAACACAACTTACATATGTGCAATTTTGATAAGTATAGATGCTTACGTATGTTCTACTGTATATTAATGTTTATAAAAATCTTATATACGTTACCTGCAATAAATTGCTAAGAACGTAAACTGGCAACAAAAATGTGGTAATTAATAAATTGTAAGCTATTATAACGTAAAAATAAAGATAGTAACGAGTGCGACTAGCGAGCTTATGATAGAGGATGGGTATATAGGGACCGTGTATTATACGCGCAATCCCAGTCGCCACTTCGACGTGGGACCAACCGGACATGGAGAGGATGCTGACTGATACGATGGTGAGGAATCGTGGAGAGGATGTGGCGCAGATGTTTGTTTACTGGGTGGTAAGTTTGAACAAACTGAAAATTTAATCGTTTGGTGATGAGAGTAATAGCTTTGGTAGTTGTGAGATACAAACGAAGTGGAAGGCTCTCAGTTTGCACCCTTAACTGGGTGATAGGGGTGGGTCTATTCTACATCTTATCGATGGTACAGACCTACCTTGTCTGCAGTATGGTTACAATTCTCGAACTTACAATTCTCACCGTAGAAAGCGCTACAATCTGTTTCTACATTTCGTTGATAATGTTGAAATTGACAGAAAATGGTAATGTAGCAACGATAATGCAGAATCCAAAGTTGTTAATGAAATAGGTGTAATATAATATATTCGATAATATAAAAATTTCTATATCATGAATATTATCATAAAATATTTTGGAATTTTTTTGTTTCACTGCACTAATTTTGAATATATAACATTATTATGGCAATAATTACGCATGAATCATTCGCACGATTCGCACTGTCATAAACAGGAAATATAAAATAACTACGCATTCCTTTGTGCAGTAACGTTGGAGGGCGGTAAAAAAGAAGTCAAGGTGACAGGAAAGAAGAATAAAAAAAGGAAGAAAAATGATCGAGAACAGGAAAAGAGAGCGATGTGACCAGAGAATGGCTCTGGTTTAGAACCGGAAGTTTATCGCGCAACAATATCGTACCGAATATTATTTCAATTTGAATTCCAGCACTGTCGCGGTGTTTCTCTGAGCCTTGGGTAATGTTTATTAAAGATTGTGATGTAATTACGAATCTAGACGTGCGTGCAGCTATGTAGACTTCTTTTACCGCAATGTATGTATGAAAGATACTAAAGGTACGCGTCAATACGTCGATACAAGCGTTCGTATTGCCATTTTCACGAGACTCGGTATCGCGATACCAATTTTGTATCCTAGGTAGCACGTATATCTTTACTTTTAATTCCCGAGTATCTGATACACGTATCGTGACACATGTATCTCCGTGTAAAATGAGCTGCAGCATTTACCAACGTAAATCCTGTCTGTAGAAGTACCTGAAGTATGACGTTACCATGTACACATATAATTGGTCGAATGATGTCATTTCTGAAGACGTAGGACTGATAGATGACGACGCAAGAGCGAACAAGAGGTGTGGTTGGATAATTATAGATCTCTTTAAATTATTACGTTAACTTGAGAGAACCCATTCATATATAACACAATCAAAAGACGAAGAAAGCTAATAATATTGCAAACTGTATCAAAGGTATTAAAAGTAATCAGTAACATCGAAAATATGATAAACTTAAGTGTAAAAATACTATGGTTCTCCAAAGAGTTAGCAGTTTTCAAAAGTCCATTGGAAACACTCCTCCTCTGTGTATACAATTCTCGATCACTGTACTTTACTTTGTAAAAGATTGTGCGAAGTAGTTGACACAAAATAACTGTACTAGTATGGAGACCCGTAAACACAGTTGCACAACTGCGTAAAGCCAAGACTATATAGGGCGTGCGTGAGGGAGATGAAAATCATCTTCTATGTCTATATAATGCATATAGTTGAAAGGCGAGCAGCTGATTTGTGACTAACATTCTCGAAGGTCACAGTAGAAATTGGGAACGAAATTTGTTGCGTAGCAAAAAAAGATAATGAAATAAACGGAACAGAGTGAGATACAGCGACGATTCCCTTTCCCCTGCAACCGTTTCAGCTTGCCGGTCGCGCAGCAACTTTTCATCTAGTTCTTATCCAAGTCTCGCCTTGCGAACATCTACGTCCGATTAATTAACGAGTCAAGTCTGAATGTAAGTTAACCTTTGATGAAAATATAGTGAAAAATGTGGTTCAAGTTCAGTTTTATAAAATATCTCCTGAACGTCAAACTTATTTTAAGCACAATTTGATAAATGATACTGTGTAGAAATAAAAAGTAACCATACACTACTGCATAATTGGATTTGTTTGCAGTTGCATGTAAATTGTAGTTAGTTCTATATATAGTACTATGTATCATCGTCTCCTCTTCCAAAACTAGTGAGAAGTCGTTGTATCGAAATTACACATCGTCCCAAATTTACAATATTCTTTTTTAAATATATTTTTAACGACTGTATTCGTACACGAGTGAAAGTGGAACTTTCGATTTAACGCTGAATTTTGAATACGATACATATTGCACTCTTTCCGTCTCATTGCTTCGCTCTACGCCTTCTGATAAGAAAACAAATTTTATGAATTACTACCACCAATACGAGGGGAATTATTTCATATCGAGTAGAATTGACGTGAGTTTGCGAACGTTGTCAATGATCGATACGCGAAACATTTTATTGCAATGACTTCAAAGTGTGATTCATTTGTTTACTTCGTTTTGTTTGAAATTGATTTTGCTTATTCGAGGAAGTAAAGATTAGCTTGCTAGCAAAGTTCGCGTAAGATAACAGCAACGAGGTTAATTACAGAAAATATTTGTAATTATTACTTATAATTGAATGACGGGTGCGTGAGTAATTAATCAATTATAGTTATTGTTTTAATTTTATACTTTTACCGTAAAACTTTCATACTCTGTCATGGACACGCATGTATATGCGTATATCATTTTAATCGCTATGATTGCGTAATTAATTCACAGTTTTGCTTTCGTAAATATCGATACAAATATTATATTTACTTTGCTTAAAAAAGTAGTAAAAAAGAAAACGTTTAAATCATTGAACCATTTATCTATTTATTTACAGATAAATGAAGATGGCCTTAAACAAGATAATAAATATCAAATTCGCTCAACTGGTAAGTAAACCAGTAACTACCAAAAGGGGATAAGTTAGGTATTTCTTTCATCTATCAAAACGAAATATAACCGGTGGTAATAGCCTATGATTACCACGCGCGAGATTCTCTTCTTGTTATGCTCGTACCGGAAATCAAATGCTATCTATGTTTCCGTTAGAATACCTGTGACGACACGATACGTCGCTGTCGACTTTCCATACAATTTCAACGATTAAGTTCACTTTGCCTTCGCTTACCTTTTCGAAACGTTCCAGGAATTCGTTTCGAATCGAATTAGGATCCAAATTGAAAGTGTGACGTAATGTTACCACGCGTTTAATCGATAATGCATTACGCATCGCGATGAGCTATGTACGCAAACATCATTACGCATTATGAATATAACATTAAAGATGATGGATAGGTACTTTCTACAGAAAAGCGTCATTTCGCTAATCGATCAGTTGCCATTATCGTTTAATCTATGTGTATGCGCCTACTTTGTTATTTCCAATCAATTTTAAGCCTCGTTCCTATCATTTTTAGCTGATAGTATGCATCCTCATAGCATTGCATCACCACTCTTTTGTTGCCGAAAATTATAATACCTTGATGTTTACGATGTGCGTCTTTGGCGGATACCTAATTGTTCTCGCGGGACCGTGCCTTGGAATTATCTTAGGATTCGCCATGGACCGTCGACTGGTAAGTGAAACACCGCTTGCTCGTGCGAATTTCAATTCGCGTTACTATCTAATATAAAAAGGTAACTCACGGTGCTGTTGATTCCGTAGAACATGTTTTACTCCGCGGTTGGCTGCGTTCTATTCATCATCATCGGCGCACTGGTCCTCAATTTTTTCACAGGCGGCAGGTGCTGTAGTTCTTTACAAGTCACCGGAATCTTCAAGGGATGTTTCAGTCTCGTCGAGGGAATTTTATTCTTGATAGAAGCGGTACTCGCCTTCCGAGGGGATTCCTAAAATGTAAAATACGCGCGTTACGTATCATACGTCAATCTTGAACGAAACATTTTCAAACGGAAAACGAAGTACAAATACAAGTAACGGTTCTTGGACGAAGAGATTTTTTCAACTTTTTAATACCAAAAGAAAAGTAAATTATATTAGTTGTACCAGTGGTTAGTATATGCTACACAAGACTTCGACAAAATAAGTTTAAATATTAGTATTTTCCTGTGGTGCTACGTTTATGAAAACACACTGTATAAATCTTGGAATAGATATATTCGAGCGCTTGCAATAAAAAATTATAAAATATATTTATCCAGGAATAGATACATTACAAAAACTCAAGAAAAAGAGTAATTTTTTTTTCAAATAATTTCTTTATCGCTATTTGTTATAATAATAATATTAATATTATATTTTATTACAAGGATATCGACGCTAAAAGGTATTTAGCTTCATTCACTCGAATCGTGTTTATAAAATGTTTATTGGCAAAGCGATCGAAAAGTTTCTCTTCATTTTTTATATTTATTGCTACTTATGAGAAACATATACAGAAAAAATGGTATTAAGTGAGAAAGCGTGAACTGCCTTTATTTTCGCCTCGTAAATTCATGTTTGCAACGTCGAAAGTGTAGCTAAATATTTTTGCAGACCAAGCGGCAGTCCCTGTCTATTATGAGACTATAAGTGAAAGCTGTAATCGTGATTGTTGCATTTAATTTAAACCACGATCACACGCCACATGTATATACCGTAAGTGCATTAAGCAACACGTCCGATTAAACCTCTGTTCTTATCGTTCTATATATTTTTAAACGTAATTAATGTATAACGATTATTACTGATATTTGTTTCATTAATTTATAGATTTTTAATAGCGCTAAGAAATGTTGAAACAGTTTTACATTGGCGATTTTTTGTCACGTACGGGCGTATGTCTTTGCTTTTCATTTCTGTTGGGAAAGCAGATAAACATGCGCCCATAGGTTGCAAAAGGACGCTTAATTTCATCTAGCCTTAAGTATCGTCGACATACTACCGCTTTAATGCGTAAGATCGTTAATTTCTAATTTATAATGCGTTCATCTAAGTTATGTTAAAAAACCATTACGTTTAATTGCATAAAATAAATTACTACTTCTAATAATATTCTTTTGAAGGTTTATGTTACATTGTGTACGAGTTTGTATTTTTTGGAACTATACGAAACGAGCATCCAGCTTAAGATTAAATTAGATGAAAATGTTTGATAAATACCGTTAAAATAGTTTTCGAGAAAAATTCGAATCGAGTGATTGTAGAGAAAAAGAGATGGTGGAGGTGGTTTCGCGTGCAAGACTCGAACTTACAGAGAAAGCTTGTTATACTTCTTTGAGCGTACTTGAACGCAAAATAGATGAAATAAAACACTCGTTGATAACGCTCTTAATTGGCACATTTTATAATCGATAGAAGTTCAAGCTAAATCTTGAAAACGACTGAAAATGTTGTAACCGCTCGTCAACTCGTTGCACGGTAGACTTTCGATATATTTCGAGATAGGAGTAGTCGACAGAGAGCACGAGTCGATACACGTAGTCGGTAAGGTCGACCAGCTGCAACAGTCGATCGTGCACAGTTGCGTGTGTGCGGATTGCACCGCCGCTTCGAGCAGCAGTTTTATTTACTAATTAGAGTGCCGATGTGCGGTAGGAAGCATTAAATGTGCGTGGAAAATGTCGAACCCCGGCGGTAGCAGGAGGAACGGGGCCATGAAGATTCGTTTGACGAGTGAGTTTATCAGGGAATCGGGATGAATCGAAACGAGAGAGGAGCGTGAAAGTCGGGCGACAGCCAACACGCGTTGTGATCCTTTCCGTGTCTCGATTTGTTTGTGTGTTCGTTTAATATGGCCCTGTCGTAATTCTTGCGACAGGCCGCTTTAGAATAACCAGTCGGTAACCACCGTTACGAATATCGGATAATGCTCGATGAGGTTGTAATACGAGGAGGAATACACGCAAAAATGGTTTTCACTAGGGTTTTCGTCCTTTGGTTATGGCAACTCCCTATCGGAGGTCAAGACCCCACCGTGAGCACTCCGGGAGACCATAGAAGAACGTTAATTTTGGTGAACTTGTCACGCCCGCATTGGTTCTCCCTCAGTATCTAATATCTTTTCAAGAGTCTCTTAATACATTCGAAGCATTTTCCGCTTCGAAATCAGTCCTTATCGATTAATTCAATCGGGAACATTCCTGAGCTTACAGTCGAATATGAATGGGCCTAATTAACAAATGTCAGGCCCCCCCGTACTGGCGCACTACTTTTAATATTCGTGAAATGAATGTACAGTTAAAATTTCCTCGTTTCTTTACGCCATCAAGTTCTTTGTAAATATTACAATTTATTATCAGTTCCAATCTGCAAGATGTATAATTAAGCATTCTTTTTTCTCTTGCTTGTTTAACTTAGCTTTTATTCTATGTTTTGGCTGTCAGAGAGTTCGAGCAATAAAATTGATGGGTTCGATTGATAGCGATGGTTCGAACGAAGTGAAATAAAGTTCAAATTCGTATTGCTATGATGTTATTCTTTTTAATCCTTGACTGTTTTAATGGTATTGCAGAGTACACCAGATGGAGTAGATGTAGATATAAGTTTAGTCACAAATAATATGTTGCTAAATATACAATAGATTAATATGTTGCTAGAACAGAGAAGATATTAAAGTATCAGAATGACTAACAGTTTTTAATCATAAAGTGCAACTCATTGCACTTATAGATATGAAAAATTATTGAAATCTATTTTTTGGGAAAAAATATAATCGATAAAGTACAATCATATCCCGAGTCTTTTTGTTTTACAGTTGTTACATGTTGCACAAATTTATTAATCCAGCCTTGTAAATAAAAAAATTTGCTTAAATGTTTATTATATAAATTTTGCAGTTTTATGTGCCCGTAATCTTGCTAGAAAAGATCTATTTCGTAAGTATTTATTGTACCGAAAGAAAATTGGAACAATTATAAGTTATTGTCTAAAAAATGAAAACTTATTTTAGGCCTGCCAGATCCTTTTGCTAAAATAACTGTCGATGGTTCAGGTCAATGTCACAATACGCATACATGCAAGGCAACTCTGGATCCCATGTGGAATCAACATTACGACTTGTAATTTACTTTTTGTATTATAATACAGGTGCAATTTTCTGTAGAAATTATATCAAGGTGTGAATGTTCTGCAGATACATTGGGAAAGACGATGGCATTACCATATCAGTTTGGAATCATAAGAAGATCCATAAAAAGAAAGGTGGCGGATTTTTAGGATGCGTACGAATATTGTCTAATACAATTCAAAGACTCAAGGACACAGGATGTAATTATTATTTTTTGCTATAATGCTATACCAATTTGGGATATCTTTACGTTTTGTAATATATAATTTATATGTTTAAATATCTATAGACCAACGTTTAGACCTTTGCAAAGCGCACTCGGATGACACAGACGTAGTTAAAGGAGAAGTAGTAGTTTCCCTTTTATCACGAGATGGTCATAACGGTGCTGTAAGCAATACAGTGGGTCATAACGCGGTTGTTGATGTTCTTGGAGATCTGAGTTGTCCGACTGATTTGCCGGATGGATGGGAAGAAAGAAGAACCCGTAGTGGACGACTATATTATGTTAATCATTATACAAGAACCACACAGTGGATTCGTCCCAATGCACGGTAGATTTGGTGTTTTGTTTTCAAATACTAAATTTACTATATTAAAATCATTTTCATATAATTTAATTGTTATAACAGCCCCACCAACGGTATTATACCAACTACACCTGAACCGCCGCCGTTACCTTCTTCTGAACCTACTTCTCCCAGTGGCAGTGGAAGCCCCCCTAATGTAAGAACTGAAAGTCCTACCAGATGTACACCCGAATGGAACGGAGATGGAACACCTAGTAGAACACCCAGTAGAGACAGTTCTGCCCCAAATACACCAAGAAACACGCCAACTCAGCAGCAAAACAGAAATCAACAGAATCAACACAATACAAGAAATATAACGCCAGCATCGTCGAGAGAACGACGACCGGCACGAGCAAGCGATGAACAAAATGGTAACCAGAATGGAAATGCTAGACCAGATCGTAGTGTTAATAATGCTCAACTACGAAGGCCTAATCGAAGTAACAGAAACAGGAACAGCGTCATGGTTAACAATGAGAGGAGGTACGATCCCCCGCAACCGCCGGATTTACCGAGAGGTTACGGTAAGTTTTAAATTTCAGAATACATCGCTGCAAAGTCTGAAAAATCGGCAGTTTTTTAAATTTACTAATCTTTATTTTGTTGTCACTGGTTTTTGTCTGTACCAATATTTGCATGCCGTTATATATTGCATCACTTTACATGAAGCGAATACTTTATAGAAATGAGGAAAACGCAACAAGGTCAAGTGTACTTTTATCATGTACCCACTGGTTCCTCTACTTGGCACGATCCTAGAATACCTCGCGATCTACCGGCAAATGAATTAGCGAACGAACTTGGACCACTACCGAGCGGATGGGAAATGCGACAGACCCAAAGCGGTCGTGTGTATTTCGTGGATCACAATAACAGAACTACGCAATTTACTGATCCTAGATTATCCAGCCAGATCATAAGCAATTTGCTGAAGTAAGTTACTTGGAAATGAAAATATTTATTTATATGAAAACCATAGTAATGTCATGTTAAATTTAAAGAAATTACATTCGAGTGTTACACATTTTGAGTTAGCTTTATCGAGGCATAATGTATTTCTATGATAGTAGGCGACAAAATAGTACAACTAATCAAACCACGAGTAGTTCGAATAATTCAGCTGGAACTGCAAGTGAATCTGTAGAAGCAGAGACACCTGCATCACCAAGTGTTCAGTGCAACATAGTTCAACAAAGGCCAAGAACGGAGAATGGAAGTAATAATAATTCTCCACCATGTAAGTCTAGAATTTTTGTTTTTATTAAACATTTTAATTATGACATGAATTTAGTACGTAAAATTTATCAGTATTATCAATGACATCTAAATCCTAGATAAGTTAATCTGTTTAATGCCGTATGAAAACAAAACAAAACATATTTGTGCATTATACAATTTTATCTTATCTCTTAACGAGTACTGTTTGACGGTTAGTTCCTATTACTAATCAGTCTTCAACAGAATGCCTTTTCATTTTTGGGAAATCGTACTTCTTAGAGATCATTATTGTACCGAAATTTCAGTGGAAACAACATCAGTTCAGAATGCTCAAACTGTATCGGAATTACCAAAGGAATTAATGGATAATGAGCTTCTGCCAAAATATAAACGGGACTTAGTGGCAAAATTGAAGTGTTTGAGGGCAGAATTAAACGCTCTTCAGCCTCAAAGTGGACACTGTAGGCTTGAGGTGTCAAGGAATGAAATATTTGAAGTGAGTGTGTAAAATTGGTAGACGATTAAAAAGGAATGTATTCACATGTAATTCATCATTCTAGGAGTCGTACAGATTAATAATGAAAATGCGAGCAAAAGATATGCGTAAAAGACTTATGGTAAAATTCCGTGGCGAAGAAGGTCTGGATTATGGTGGAGTAGCACGAGAATGGTTGTATTTATTGTCGCATGAAATGTTAAACCCGCAGTACGGGCTTTTCCAATATTCGAGGGATGACAATTACACACTTCAGATCAATCCAGATTCAGGAATAAATCCAGAACATTTATCGTACTTCCATTTCGCTGGTAGAATAATTGGAATTGCCGTTTTTCATGGACATCACGTAGACGGAGGTTTCACGACTCCGTTTTATAAAATGTTGCTTAATAAAGCAATCACTCTCACCGATATAGAAGGAGTTGATCCGGAGTTACACAGAAGCCTTACATGGATGTTGTAAGTAGAGGAGAAATAATGATTTAAATTTTTGTAAAACGTATGTCACGCTATTTATTATCTATTTATTATCTTAACAGAGAAAATAGTATAGACGGGGTGTTGGATGCTACATTTTCAGTAGAGCATAGTAGTTTCGGGATGTTAAAGAATCATGAATTAAAACCGGGTGGTAAAGACATTCCTGTGACTGAAGAAAATAAGAAGGAATACGTTCGTTTGTACGTAAATTATCGCTTTATGCGAGGCATTGAACAACAATTCCTGGCGTTACAAAAAGGATTTCACGAACTAATTCCACCACAATTATTAAGACCGTTCGATGAAAGAGAATTAGAATTGGTTATTGGTGGTTTAGGGACTATTGATATTAACGATTGGAAAATGCACACACGATTGAAACATTGTACGCCTGATACACCAGTAGTGAAATGGTTTTGGCAAATAGTGGAGTCTTACGGAGAAGAAATGAGAGCTCGATTACTTCAGTTTGTTACTGGTAGTTCTCGGGTTCCGTTGCAAGGATTTAAAGCATTACAAGGTAAATACTAGTCACCTTAGTAATAAGAACGGAGAGCATTACTTTTCATTCAACTCCGGTGTTCACGTCGGTATTTCTCGCATATTTTTTTGTAGGATCAACAGGAGCTGCGGGACCACGTTTATTTACAATTCATGCCGTTGATGCGCCCAGTGAAAATTTGCCAAAAGCGCATACATGTTTCAATAGAATAGATATTCCAGAAAGTTATCCAAGTTATCAGAAAATGTTAGACAAACTTACACAAGCAGTTGAGGAAACTTGCGGTTTCGCTGTTGAATAATAGGTAAAAAGAAATACATAACTTTAATATATTAATTCAACACATTTGTTTTTAAATGATCGCTGAGATACTGTACACTTTGATGTTTGACGATAGGAAATATTCGTCGACAGATTTCACTGTCGTTAAATTAAAAAAAAAATTAACTTTTGAAGTACCAAGAGATGTTATCTGGCGAGAGTTACGGAAAGAGCTAGTATTGTAGAGTGAAAAATGTTAATACGTGAAATGTCAGAAGCTATACTGACAATGTTTTTGTACAAATGATCGAATGGCCTTGACGGTTGTAATGACTTCTAAGTGATTGTCGATTGGTATATTATGTATGGTGAACACTTTTGTGATTTCCACACTTCGTCCATGAACATTTCAATGAATGGTTCCTCAGAAGTTCTGGTTATTATTGGTTTTTAACTATTTATTATTCAGTGACTGATAAGTGATGCGCAAAAGATTACAACTTTATCGAGGTAAATATCTTGATTGGCTTACATTTTGATTTCATTTATATTAATCACGTTTTCCATCATAACTCTAAGATCAATAGTTTACTTGTAAGATCACCTATCAAAGAATTAACTTCATTGTTTTCATGGTATGATAGAAAATATAAACATGCATGCACAAATATGTATAGAAAATGAATTCTTTCACGCAATGAAAAACATTGTTCGATCATAGATACGCTCATGTTAATATTTTGTATTAAACAAAAATACTAAATCACTGAAGAATCTCATCATCTCATCCAAACATGTAACATGCAGTATTTAAGATGGATTTTAAATCATGGGGACAATTGTTTTCATTCTCGAAAGCTTTCAATTTTTCTCTAATCAAATGTAATTACAATGTGCACAATCGATCGATAATTCCATATTAACAATTTTTCAAATAATAGAGTTTAGTAACAGTTTAAGAATATATACTCAAATTCACCCTACTATAATCAAGTATCGATTAAAGAACAGTGTGCTGGGAATCTAATATTTTATGTTTTATTTCAAGTGGGTCATGTGGTGACTGAAGGGGAAATACAAAATTTTGTATATACCTCATGATACCTTAGATGCAAGTGTTAGTTTCGTTTCACGAATATTCTTAATAATTCGTTTCAACTGTAAATTTGATAAGATGTCCACAACATAGATTTAAGGTAATTAGAAAAATGTCTTTGTTGAACTATATTAATTAGAGTTGAAATTAACACATACAAAGTAAATGTCCTCAGTATTAAAAAATTACATTTGCCGATACATGAACACTTGCTTCGAGGAATTTTGAAACGCAATCGGCAACCTTTGTTATTGCAGCGCAACACACATTATGGCGTGGATCATTGTTGCTTGTTAGGACACAATATTACCGAATGCGTTAACAAAATGTAAATAGTAAAGTGTTTAATATAAAATTAACACGAGCGTACAGTGTGCGAGCCACATAGTTCGGCTTATGCACGATAAACACGCGTCGGTTCTAGTGTAGGCTAAGTCATGAATTATGTACATTAGCTTTAATTTAAAACAAAAAAATCGAACACATATTTAAGGAAAGAGTTTATTCGACAATGTTTATGTAAAGTTAAAATGATTTTGCTCGAATCGACTCTTTTTTTGTCCTAGGAGTTCACAAAATAATCTATACTTTACTAGGCTTTTAGTAAAGCATGGAAACACTTATTTATCGCACGAAACCTTCATTTAGTCTCTAGTATTTACTTTTATTGTAAAAATATCTAGTGGCTGGTATAGCACCGATTATCATTTCGTATTATTATTGCATTATTGTATTTTATTGTGCACATAACTGTGATCAAACATATCGTAAAAAGAGAAGTAGTGGGAGACACCTTTTATAGATTTGTTTTAAATATTACGCGATGTGTTTTATTATCTTTTTCCTTTCATTTTTTAAATTGTAAGTGTTTTTATTTATACTCATTTTATAATAACTTCTTCTTGTTGGCACACAAAATATTTTTATATATTTTTTATACGAATAGCACACGAAAGTATCACCCGTATTCGGTTTTGACATACGGCCTGATTACTTTGCCCTCCTTTGTTTTTTAATCTCAATATCGATTTCATTCATTTTTTGTATCAACGTTAATGTTAATAATAATTTTCTTTTACACTTTCTACCACGTAATACTAACAAGACAGTTAATCGACTTGAAAACGAGAAAAAAATGCAACAATAGTTGATGGCAATGTGTGTTCGGGGAAATGTTGGAAAACAGTATTAATGAAAATATATCGAATGATATTGCTGATTTGAACACATTTAATCATATGACAATATTATTCATATTTTTCTCATTTTACTTTTTAATGGGATATCAACAACATATTCGAAATTAAATTATCGACAAGCACAACGAAGGGTCTCCCACGATTCTATTGTATTTTAAACTTTTTTCAACTTCTGTCACATTTAAGGGAATAAAGGCCTTATTAGTGCCTTGGAGTTGATGTCAATGAGAAAATAACATAAATTTTATGCGTATCGTATTTTGGAATAAAGAATAATGTTGCTTGCAATTTTAAGCAGAAAAAAAATCAGAAATTCTGGAAGCGCCTAAAAATTGTCGCAATGTAGTTTTTACGATTGTAGATGTATAAGTTATTAGAAAACAAATAACTTTTTAATTGAAAAACGAACAGAAATTGATAATAAGGTCACCATTTGGGCAGACATTGCCAAAGAGGTTTTAAAGAATCTAAATCTTTAAATATTTATCGTGAATTAGAAGCATCTTTTAATTCTTAATCTCTTGCTGTTAGATAAAAAAGTAAATATACATATATATATAGGTATATTGAAAGAAATGACACGTAGGAATATTTTATAGATAAATTGATCTGCAAATTAATGATGCAGGAATTAATATCTTGATAAAAGCTTCGACACTTTTAACCATGTTGCATGCATGAGTAATCAAAGAAAAATAAATCTGTGATTGATGTGGATAGCACGTCGTGTACTTTCAGTCACATATCACTATGTGCAATTAAATTTCATTGTTCTCTCATGATACCCATTGATACACGATAATATAAATGTTTTCAAAGTTTATCAACAGCTTGATTACTCAAACTTCAGCAGGAGACAATATCATTAAGCATTGCATTGAAATGCGTAAGGTGTGCAAAATCAGGAAACGATTATTAATACATATCATGCAAAATAACTTTTACTGCGACGTGAAGTTTCGAATGCGAACGTGATGGCAATTAAATTGAATGGTTATTAATGCCGTACGGGTATAAATGCTCTCTTGAATTGTATAAATGTTCAAAGATCAGCAATGATCAGTTCGTAATAAACTGGTTTAGGTATGGTGACCGGCTTTCGAATTCCATGTTAGGTAAATCGTATACTGTGCTCGGCAATAATAGAATTTTATTCTACCAAATAGCAGGATATTTTACTAATATTTATTGATATACGTGAAAGAACAAATCTTGACGATCGGAATGGAAATTTTATTTCGTCGATAAACGGAAGAAAATGATGAATCGTTTGTTCAAGAACATATACAAGGATTCTCAAAAATTTTGTACCAAGCTATGCGCAAAAATTTTAAGAAATTACGAATACATTACTACACTGCAATTACTTTATTATTATTATTATTATTATTAATATTATTATTATTGCTATTATAATCGTTGTTATTATCATTATTGAGCAGAACCTTCGAAACACAATTGTATATACATCTTTTCCTTTTGTATTTTGGATGAAATGTATATTTTAATAAAATATCCAAAGTATGAACTTTTTTAATTTTGACTATATTGTATGTAAATAAAAATAAATGTTTTCAATTTTTCTTAGAAAAGAAACAAACATACGCGTTATTTTTAACTCGAGCTCTGTCAAATTATTGCTTTCGATTAATGGAAAAAAATTCAAGTCTCATTATTAAAGCTACCTTCCACTTATGCCCGCAACGCCAGCGCCCAACAGCCGCAGAAATTTCCTGTTCTACTTGCTCGTTAGCGTCTATTAGCGTCGAAGGCAAAAAGTGTGGTATAAGGGTGAATAAAATTGGCAATTAAAATGTAAACAGTATCCCCACTATCGCTCGCTGTTACTGTAAAGCATAGACGCGTTTCATACACAAACACGCATAGAATCATCGCGTGTGTCCACAAGTGTTGTTGCTTGACACGCACACACGGCTTGTTGTGGGCGCCTTCAGTCAACGGTACGATTTACACTGTCTCTATTGAGAGCGACGCATAACCTCATAATTTAAAGCGTACTTCAATTTTCAAGCGTGATAGGTTTCAATGGGTTTACTGATAGTTTGTATACCCTTTATCCCCAAAGGAAAGTCCACATAATTTGAGACAAATTTCTGTAAATTAATTTTATACAATGGCAATGTTCGAAGTGTTAAGAAAAGAATACAGTGTAAGCATTTTAGTGATTACTATGATTTGAGGTTATACAGTTTATATTTTGTAAATGACATTTTCATCTGTTTCTAGGATTATTTGCAACAATCTTTTAAAGTGTCAGATATACACACGTTCCAAAAAAAATGTGCCGAACGATGTGCAAATGACAGTGATAGAAAAGCTGCGATCGACCAAGCATTAAGAGATAGTCTCCTTGTAATATTATCTGAAAATGTTTCGAGTAACGTACAACTACTCGAGACCTACATTACATTTTGTATCGAATTATGTAGGAAAGACTTGGCGACAGCGAGTATGCCAGTGATGCTACTCGGTGATATATTTGATTCGATGACACTCGATAGATGTGAACAACTCTTTACTTTTGTCGAGAATAATGTAGTTGTATGGAAGGAAGATTTGTTTTTCAGTGCTTGTAAAAATAATTTGTTAAGGATGTGCAACGATCTGCTTAGAAGACTGTCCAGGTCGCAACAAACTGTGTTCTGCGGAAGAATTCTATTATTTTTGGCCAAATTTTTCCCATTCTCCGAAAGATCTGGCCTAAATATCGTTAGTGAATTCAACTTGGAAAACCACACTGAATTTGGTTCTGAAAAATCGGAAGGAGATAGTTTGGAGCAAATAACTAAAGATGATGATAAGTTGGAGAGTAAAGTGCCAATTGATTACAATTTATACAGAAAATTTTGGGCGCTACAGGACTTTTTTAGAAATCCAAATCAGTGTTATAATAAAATGCATTGGAAGGTGTTCTCAGCGGTAAGTTTATTCGATGTTCCATTAATCAGTGTTCTAATAAAGGAGCTTCTAATATACCAGTGTTAAAGACATTTTTTATAGAATGACGAATAAACTTTGCATTACTAATTTACATTTATACTTTTAGCATGCTTCGAGTGTGCTGTCAGCATTTTCGTCTTTTAAATTGGAAGAGCAGCGCAATTATCCCTCGACATGCATTAAAGTTGATTCTTTCATGGAAGGATCTCATAAGGAGACTCCTTATTTTGCAAAATATTTAACGAATCAAAAATTACTGGAGTTACAGTTGTCCGACTCAAATTTTAGACGATATGTACTACTGCAATTTCTCATTCTTTTCCAATACCTTAATAGCACTGTCAAATTTAAAGCGTAAGTACCTATAATTCGTGTAGATTCTTACCTATACACTTACATGTTTTACTGTATATCAAACTCACAATTCCTTTCGATAGAATTGCACATTTTTAATGAATCATTAAGTAAAATGACTTTTGAAAGCTATAAAACGATGTTTGTTTTCCAAAGCTTCCTTGCCAGTGGCTATGAGACAAGGTCTGCTTTCCTTAAATAGTGTTCCAAATTATTTATATCTAAGAGTCTCAATAACTTTTGTCATTTTTAAGTGAAACACACGAATTGAAGCCTGACCAAGTAGACTGGGTAAAAGCAACCACGGAGCAAGTGTACGCCTTATTGACAGAAACTCCACCTGATGGTCCGACATTTGCCGAAACGGTTAAAAATATATTGAAACGCGAGGAACATTGGAATGCATGGAAAAATGAAGGATGTCCTGCGTTCAAAAGGCCAGCTCCAGATTCTAATGCTGATTTAGAAGAATTAAAGAAACCGAAAAGACCAAAACGTAGAATTGGAGATGTTATCAGAGATGCTCAAGCAGTGGGAAAATATCATATGGGAAAGTGAGTAGTTTCTAGGAAAAAGGTGTCTTGCAGATTTTCTATTAGGTACACAACTGATTTCAATTACTTTATAGTCCAGAACTTACGAAATTGTGGAATCTGTGTCCTAATAATCTCGAAGCGTGCAAGTCTAAGGAACGAGATTTTCTTCCATCGTTAGAGACGTACTTTGAAGAAGCTATTATGCAATTAGACCCTAATGCAATGGTAGAAGATGAGTACAAGTAAGTCCATTTTTTATTCCATGTTTTATTATCAAATATTGTTTTAAATTATCGATTTAATGTATTATTATTCAAATCGCAGGAAAGTGAATGATGGAAATTTCGGTTGGAGAGCTCTAAGATTATTAGCTAGACGTAGTCCCCACTTTTTTGTTCATGGAAACTACCCTATCAATAAACTTCCCGAGTACCTCGAAACAATGATTAAGAAGATTGCCAAAGATCGTCCAGTCAGTGCAGTATTTCAATTTTGTTATTTTATGTTATTGTTATTTATATTTAAAAGTGAATTATTGATTATTTTTAAAGCAGACACAAATGGATATAAAGTTAGAAACTGAAGAAACACCACCACCAGAAGCGAACGATCAGGAATACAACGAGGATGTTTTAAAGCAAGAGAGTGAACAAGTTGAAGCTGAAAATACGGATACAAAAGGACGAAAACTAACAAAAGTCACCCCTGAAATGGTAGCAAAGTTGTCGGAAATATTGAAAAACGACTGGAAAAAGTTAGCTACTAAGCTTGGTTACACAAGCGATGAGGTAAACAAATTTTATATAATTAAGTTAGTGACCGTAAGTCGTAGCTGTTTCTACTCCTTATTTTACAGATTACGTTTTTCCAAGGAAAACCAACGCCATATGAACAATGTAAAAATATGTTGGAAATTTGGGCGGAGGAAGACGTGGATGCGTCTATGGAAAATTTAGCTTATATCTTAGAAGGTTTAAAATTCACAGAAGCATTAGGTGTTTTAAAATCTTAATTGTCTCTTAAAAGAGCAATCGTAAGAGAGAAAAATATACCTTACAAACTTGTACAGTTACGAATTAAAATTTTACAATTTTCCTAACCAAGTTCTCTTATGAACCCCAATCTCAAATTTCAGCGTTAAGTTATAAATTTTTAGTTCAAACCCAACGATAGTTAGTATTATAATAAATGTAAATAACTAAAATGTTTATTCAGGAATTACACGAGTAATGTACTTACTTGTTTGATATCATTTCGTGGGTTGTAATCGTTTTAACAGCCGTGGAACATAGCATAATCACTTGTAACGCTAACGATGTTTACAAGAAACTAACCTCCCCTATGATGCTCGTAATTAATTTACACAGGCTCGCCTCTCCAGAGCTCGTTTAACAGAGTGGAGTGGAGTTGATCTAAAAGGTAGTTTTACGTAGTAAAATTGTTATACCTTTACAGGTACATATTACTTAATCGAATATACGTATCTTAAAGCTCAAATGTTCTATGCACATATTTTCTTTTTTTAATAAATTGTACAGGTGTGTTAACATAAAGTTATTCTCTTACTTTGAATTTACCACGCATAATGTCCCGCCAATTCATTTCGAGTATATCGCATTTAAAGTATCGAAGTACTACATACTATCGATAGATCGAATTGGTTTCAATAGTCCGTTCGATGCACTTTCCGCATTTTATTTAGAAAGACAATAATAAAGTGTACAAATAATACAAAATTTTGAACTGAAACGATCCTCGGTGCAAACTATAACGAAGGATAATCGATTTCAGATTGGTACGTCAAGGATCTACATACATTACGGGTATCGAGGGGACTTTCCTTCTCTTTATTTTCTGGTAAGAAATTGATTCGCCAACAAGCATGCTGACAACTTAAAGCGTTACAGACCGACGTTCTCTCTACTTAATCGTAATAAATTAGTTTAACGTTAGTAATATATTTGTATCCTCGAATTATAGACACTGACTTACTGGTAGGCTGGATTTATGCTCGATGTAAAAAGCGGAGGCCAACGACGACGACGGTTAACACAGCGACAGCTTGTGGAGTGGTAACGTTTGTTCATCATCGAACAGAAACTATACGTAAGTCATAAAATATTGCTATAAATATACGAGTAGTTTTGAAAGCTTATTCCACAATTGTTCACAATTGTTAGGTCAATTGAAAGGCTCAACGAAGAAGCCGGTGTTAATAAAGTCTTACACTCGCAAGTTAATCTTTTAATCCAACTGAGATAGTACAGCGTGGTAATCAGCAGTATTTAAGAAAATTTTTACATGGAAAGTAATTTTTTAACTCAAGTGACTAGAATGATATGGCGCTTAAGAGTTAATGAAACGTTAAACACGAGAGACAATATTTGTAAAGTCAGCTTTCGTTACGAAGTGAATCTGACCGGTGTTTTGCATCGAGCCTTTCAATTTTTAAATAATTCTCCTCTTCCATATAGATACATAGCGCCTGTACGGGCTGCAACCCCGTATACATCTCCGCAATTACCTTGAATTGCAGCAAACGCGTCTGCCACGAATTATACACGGAGCATAAATCTGGATTCCTTTTGCGGGGGAGCACAATGGTCTTTCGCGGAATCCTTTCTTAATCGACTCGTTTCTTACATCTAACATACACACTCATATGTATTGGCTAAAGTGTAAATGCAATTCGATCGCGGATATGAATTCCGACGTTTTATTAGGTCGTAGGGTAGCCGTTCACGGTCGTATTTGTTGCTTCCTCTTCGTTTCTATTCCTTTCGTTTAATCCCTTAACAGAGTATAAATTAGTATGACTCGGGTGTGGTGGATATTCTGAACACGCTTCTGAACACACAAGAGGATCTTCTCTTGTAACAATGATCTAAGTATGTACTGGACGTTTGTCGTGACATAGGGTACCCCTAATAGCGACGATTACAGTAGAAGAGACTATCGTATGGCGAGCTTACACGACGCTTGGTTGCGACGACGGATTAAGAGTACAGGCGTGTAATTGATTCGAAATACTGATGAACGATGTCTAGACGATCAGTCTTATTTCTTAGAGAGAGAACGGAAGTTTCTGTAAGAGCGTTAGCTAATGACTCGCGAATTAGGGCTACAACCTTTGGAATTATAGGTAGATAGATTTCGCAACTGTTTAGAAACGAGATGGTCACTTAATTTGGCCAGTACATCCGTTACCGATTAATCTCGTTCGAATCGTATTTTCTTTTTTCAATACAGTACATTCAACAGTAACGACTGACGCATCTCGATTTCTATTTAGACAATGACGAGCGAACTCTGTTTACTGTTGTTGTTGTTGTGCTGTGTTTACGTATGTTGAAAGATAAAGATAAATAGTTCGAATTAGAGTGGGAGAGGGGGGTGGAGGAGAGAGAGAGAGTGGGAGTGGAAGGTGAGGAGAGGAAGAAAGATGGTCGGGTTAGTTTTCCACCAAAGAATCCAAGTACTCCTTGTAATCATTCTCCGACATTTCGTCCTCCTCGTCGGCAAGTTCAGCGCTTCTCCTCCTTCTTGCGGTCTCGCTGGTTACTTCTATACAGAGCAGAGCGAACTTGTTGTCGCAGGAATAACGAACTTGCTCCAAGAGTCGGCCTCCTGTTAACGGTGATCCTAATCCGTAACGATCCGAACTGCTCGAGTGCCAGGCATCGCAGTACGTGTCCATCGCTCGGTCACCTAATTGGTGCGATCCGTGCCACGCCACCTTGTCTGGCCTGAAACGATTACGATCGAACCGAATTTCAACGAGAACGATCATTTCTGTCTTATCGTAGCGAAACGAACGAGGATGATTACCATGCGAAGTCGGTCAGGATGTTCTTCCCGTTGAAACTGTAGATCCTTGGGTTTTGCGAGAAGTACGCCCCGTTTCCGTTGAACATCTCTTTCCACGAGTTGAACAGAACGTCTCCCTGAGGATTCGACCGCGAACAAGATACGTTTGTCGAAAATTAGTGGGAAAGTTCGATGGGAAACTAGCGCGCGATAAATAGTCGGAGATCGATGCGTTTTCGATTGCGAATCACCTTTATGTTGACGATAGGCAGCTCTCGGTCACCGAGCCTCACGATGCTGTCGACATTTTGTACCCTGGAGCTGAGGAACGCTCGAAACGTACCCCTCAGACCAGCTCGCTTCGACTGTCGATAACAAGCGTAGTCAGCCCCTCGTACGCCGTGCATGTCCCCGGTAAACGGCTCGTTCAAGGCAGCCATTCGTAACTGGAAATTGTAACGTCGATGCAATATTATCGCCGTTCGACAGAGGTTAAATGCGTTAAAAATGATCGCCTTAGAACGCGAATCAAGCGGACCACCACTCAACGCGACTTTTTAAACCGACTAAAGTGGCGATCTTAAGAAATTTCCAATACCATTATTTGAAGCGAAAAGTGCACGGAGTAAAAAGGGATTTGTTCGCAAAATACACTACGGGGAAAGTAAAATAGTACCGTAGGTTTTTAAATACAAAAAATGCACCGTAAAAATGGAGATCGTATAAAATCGTGCAAATGGATATTTCATGCGTTACGATCCAATAGCTGAAAAAGTTGCTTCAGTGTTTCACTGAAACACAGACGATACATCGACATGGCGTATTCTCGTATGTAAAATGGCAGCTGACTGCGGGTGTAGAAGAAACCTTTTACTTTGCGTGAAATTTGATCCATTCTTAACGGAAATGAAATGAAACGAAACATTTCTACGAAAACTGGAAATGAAGTGGAGAGGAGGGGAGCAACGTCAGAAGATTAATCGTGCTAATGCCTTACCATTCGCGGGTACCACTTCGCAGCGGAAAGAAAATTCAATCGAAATTATGTAATACATTAGTCCGCCCTCTTATCGGAGCATTTTATACTTAACAAGATTAAGATAGTAACTCACAACTATTCCGTTTGCTTTTACGGGTACCTGGTTGATCAGGTTAGAAGCCTCGAAAGGTGGATTCGCTGGAGGTGGCGACGTAGTCGGTGGTGCTGGAGTAGTTATTGGTAAAAGTGAACCCAGCTATATGGAACATTGTTAAAGATGTTTTAAATAAAAACCAATGTACGATCGTAATCTGCTGACCGAATGAACAAAAAAAAAATTAGAAACTCATATTTTTTGTAGAACTCGTTACATAAGAACGCGACGAGTAGGATAATTTTATACTAACCGCAATATACTGCCAGCCATTGTTCACTCTGACAAGCAACGCTTGTTCGTCTATGATGTAGGCTAGCGTTCCAACTGGGCTCACTCCAGACATCTGTGGATTTAACGAAACCACATCGTTTGAATCTCATTCGAACTTACATGGCTACATCTATATACTTATGAGGAATTATAAAATGATTTACTTTCGTCATAGCTTCGGTATTTTGGAATGTCACTGCTCCTGGTACGATTTTCGTCGTGCTTTCCAGAGGACCCCTAGACGACCTTTCAGCGCCTTGTAAAAACGTACAAATAAGTATAAGATTCTTTCAGAGATGTATTAAGCCTAACAATACTATGCGTTGAATTGGAAACGTGTAGAAAGATACGACTATTGGAACTTTTACGTCTAGTATGCGTTACCTAAACGCTGTTCTTTTAGATCCTTCAGTTGCTTTAGTTCTCGAAGGGCCTTCAATTCGTCTATACTAGTTCTGGGTCCTTGCGGCATAGCAAAATAAAAAATTCCTTTTGTAACGGAACGTATCGTGCTAATTCCACGTTACCTCGAATTATATCAGCAAGAAATTATAGTAAGCACTTTGGCAGTGATCCCTTCTCACCTTGTCTGACACCGTAGTAGTCTCTCTCGCCAAATATATGACTTCTTCCGATTCCTGGTTCTCCCTTTTGTCCAATTAAAGAGAGTCCGGGTGGTCCTGGCGGGCCTGGAGGACCTGGAGGGCCTGGAACTGGAATATAGTTCCCTTGAGACGGTGGTCCAGGTGGTCCAGGAGGTCCTGGAGGTCCTCTTTGACCGTCTCTTCCGGGTTGTCCAGGAATTCCAGGGAAACCATCGTCACCTTTGTCACCCTTTATCTGTACATCATTAGAGGATCATTCGTCTCGAATTCAATTTATAAATTTGCCAATGTACACAGTTATTATGACCCAGTTGTTCGCGAAAAACTCGAATCATCAACGAACCACGACCACCGTGCAGCGAGTAAGACGATTTGTTACCCCTGGCTTGCTGTTTGAAAATTTCTGTCGAACGTCGAAAAAAGTTAGCGGAGCCAGTTTCGTCAAGTGCAAATCGGTATACATCACGGAAGGTGGTTTCGCCTCGGCGAAACCATCCGAGAGCGCAATAAAAGCCCCTGGTTTGCCTTACGTTGGCGCTGCTTTTAAACCAAAAGTGCGGTGAATTAAGCCCTGCCACGCGCATTCGTTTCTGCTTGTCACTTGTCACGCCGTCGACGAAATTTCTGCACGGGGCGCCCGAATAAATCGAGTCGCGGCTTCGCTTGCCAACAAAGATGAAAATGAAGAGCCGTGGAAAAAGAAAACAAACGAACAGAGAAAAAGGAAAGGGAGGAAAAAATAAATATAGAAAGAGAGAGGGAGAGAGAAAGGGAGAGGGGAAACGCAGGCGGGCGTCAAGCGCACAGTTGCATTAATTCCCGTCACCCCGAGTGTTCTGCTTGTTCAATGAGACTTGCGGGTGTACACGGTGATCTACGAGCCCTGTTACAAGTTCCGGGAGCTTCCTGGAGTGGTTGTTTCGACTAACAAATATTCGAGTCTGCTCGCCCGCAGCGGAACTCGTGCCAACCGCGATTAAACAATTCTGAAAAGGATTAAATCGAATCGATTGGCAAAAAAGAAGGGAAAAATAGAGGAAAGAGGAAATTGCGTGCCGGAAAAAAGCTTGGGCGATAATATACGCGATAGATTTTTTGGCTTGCGCATTTTTTTTTCCAATATCGCGCTGTGCTTGTCGCGTTCGTCCCGTGTAAAATGTTACCAGTCCCCTTTAATTCGTAGACGAGATTTCGAAATTGTATCTTCTTGTCCCTCGAGCAAACGTTACACGAATCTGCGTTATCCGTGTAACATTTTTCACCGTAAATTAACTTCCCGACGATCTCGAAAAGTTTTTAACGAGAACGGTAGATCATCGCGCGCATCTCCGCTTTAATCTGTCATCCGCTGCGAGAATGAGTACAAATGCATCCGTTATATGGTCCTTCGTTCCGCGCTGGAACTCCTTAACAGTTCTCCTTTGTCGAGCGACTATTTTATGGCGCAGATAAATCGTATCGAACGCTGTATCGGAGGAGGCGTTAATTCGATGAATCCCGTGAGTTTCACGATTGAATCGCTCCCAGTTAGGTATTCGCAGCGGTGATTTTGACGAGGAACTGTAAATGGTACTTACGCCGACAGAAACTCCGTAAGGGCTAGGCGTGCCAGGCTCTCCTTTTTCTCCCTTGGGTCCCGCTGGTCCGATAGGTCCAGGAAGTCCAGGAGTTCCCTGCCGTCCCTGTTGGAAGTAGTTACCGATACATAGCGTTCGTGTTCTATCTTCCTGGTCATGAATATTCTACCTTCATTAACCCCTTAATTAATCTCACGTGCAAGTTCGATCTAACATACACTTCGTTCTATTACTCTGATTTCTAATTTTATTGCTCGATTATCGCACTCGAGACGCCCGAGCTAATTAGTTTAACCACGGCGTTACGAATAACTGAACGATCGTTCGATCGAAAGGCTGTACGATACTCACTTTCATGGTGTTCTGCGCGTAGCATTGAAAAGAAGGACATTACGATTTTAGATATTTAGAATCAACGGTTAGTGGAGTCGTTTAACGATAATTGAAACAGGAGAGAACGATGTTTAGGAGATTGAACGTAATGGTTTACGCAGGCAGCGATTGTAAAACAATTTGACGAGACCCGTTTACCTCGCGGACAGGAAGTCAAACGGAAATAGAAGGGGTTGATCGATAGGAAACGATGGAGTGCAAGACAGAAGTTTTCTCGTACCATCCATCCAGGTAACCCAATTTCTCCCATAGCTCCCGGCTTTCCTGGTGGTCCTACAGGCCCTGGCGGTCCAGGACGGCCTCTCCTGCCCCTCTTGCCTTCCGCACCCTTCTCACCCTTGATGGTGATGTAGTCGCCGGAACTGGCTATTGCCGTGGCACCTGGAGGGCCTCTCTCACCTTTGTCGCCCTTCGCACCGACGACTCCCTGCGATCCAGGAACTCCGTCTTTACCAGGCTCGCCTTTGTTGCCTTGCGGTCCTTGAATGCCGTTCACACCAGGAATTCCGGCTGGCCCAGAGTCACCTTTGTCGCCCTTCTCGCCTTTGGTTCCCTTATCGCCTTTATATCCGCGAGCTCCGCTCTCGCCCTTGTCGCCCTTTTCTCTTAACACTAATTCATTCACCACGATTAGTACATTAATAGTCAGTTTGCATATTACGCATTCGATTGAATATATCTAGCCTCGAATCCGGAATACTGAATTCGTCGAGTCAAACACGTAAGCGTTTCAGTTCAAAACGCTTAAAAAGTGAGTCGTATAGCGGTAACGTTTCTTACCATAGTTCGCGAATTTCTGATCTGAATTTTAGCACCAACGGTTGCTGCTAACTTCCGACAGAACAAAAAACACTTCCTTACTTGGTTCTCCGACGTTCACTCCTCCGGGACCGTTCAATCCAGGCAAGCCTGGTGGACCAGGCGTTCCAGGGGGCCCTGGTTTACCTTCCGGTCCAGTGTCACCCTTGTCACCCTTTTCCGCTGGCCTTCCGTTTTCGCCAGGCGCGCCAGGAAGACCCGGTGCTCCAGGCGCGCCAGGTTCACCCTTGAACCCTTGAATTCCTCGCGGACCTTCCTTCCCGTGGTCGCCTTTCGCGCCTTTGTGACCTGGCTCCCCTTTGTAGCCCTTGGCGCCAGCGATTCCAGCCTCCCCTTTCGGTCCTGGGTTTCCCGGAAGCCCTGCCTCGCCTTTCTGCCCTGGCAGTCCTGGCCTCATCGTGATGCCCTCCGTCTAAGGTTTTAAAGGTCACTTTTTATCGCGTAAAGTAGCAAACCGCGAACCGATCGGTACCATTTTGGTATTCTGGCACACTTATTGCCGCGAGGCGCGTAGAACAAGGTGTTTTAAAACACAAAAGGCGGAAAGTTTGATAATCCAATTGTCGTGCGGTATTCATCATAAAGTTTCGCGATAAATTTGATCGCGTACACAACCGTAAGACCGAACGGCTGTAGCATACCAGCCGCGCAATCTCGAAAGAAGCTTCCGCGCCGAAGTTGCTCTAAATATGGAACTATTACTCACCCTATAAATGCCCCGGGGTTTCCAACTGGGCTGCATGCGCATAATAGTCGAAATTTCTCTGTTTAATCATTGGTATATAAGGTCGTAAAGCTAAAAGCAGTCGGTTGACCCGAGCTGCCACCTGCCACGTTTGTACCGTCTAATGGCTGTCGGCGAACAATCGCTGTTCAAACAATTGTCTACCGTTACCCTCGATACTCTCTCCACTGTTCAATTCAACTATTATCCCATTCTCGTTCCCAGTTAGGCGAGTCGCGCTACAAAGTAAACAACTAACCGATATCCCTATAAGCAACTCATGCGGAGCCGCGATTTATTCAACGATCCAGAGAGCCATTCAGAGTTCCTTGTCGCTTCGAGGCAACGCTGAATCCGCTCGTCGCCTCTCCCGTCCGCGAAGTATCGCGTATAGCTGCGATTCTGATTTTTCACGGCAACGTTAGAACCGACAGAAGCGAGCGTCGCTTCTAGAATAAACGCCACGGCTTAATATTCTGGTGCAAACCGACGGCTGCGAACCGCAAACGGAATGACAAGCAGTACTGGCTGGGAATCCTTAACGTCCATTAATCAACAATATTTTCCCGTGTAAATATTTCGCGCGAGGGTAACGCGAATCAATATTTGTATTGGCGATCGCAACAACCACATCCGAGCGGCCATTTATTAAACGGTGAAGTCGCCAGCTCCAAATGGCCATTACGTACCATTCGAAATTAATCGGCGCTGGTGCTCGAACGAATTTTCGGAACGCGCTAAAAAACATTCGAGGAATGGCGGAAAAAGTGGGTGAAACCTTTCAAGAGCGAAACAGTTGCAGGAAAGCGCCGATCGATATCGCGTTTCGTGCGTTTCATTTCGTCGATGACCGTTTTAAATCGCGTTCGACCAATGGTCTACACCGCCTTTTTTTTTTACTCCAAATCGCTGTGTCCACCAATTTTTTTTCCTATTTTAATTTCTCGTGCGAGTATAAAAGCGTGAAACAAAAAAAAAGGTCGTCTGGGAAAAGATAGTCGCGTTAAGGGCTGACGATCGGCTTCCAATAACCGTAATCGAATCGAGACCGGTTTTCTTTTCCTTTCTCTCGCTTGCCGTCACGTAAAAGCTTCTGAATACCTATTTATCAACGCCACAACGTTTGCCCCCTTACACGTCAGATCGGCATCTCAAAGCCTTTCTACCAACTGCTACGGAACTTTCGGACTTTCCTCGGACTATTGAGAGGTTCCCATTCAACGTAAGCATCTTTCATTCCGGTTTCTTCTCCTTTATCCGCTGACAGCTCGCGTGGAGTGTATTCTGAGCGGATTACGAATGATCGAGAAGTCACGAGACGCCTGCACGAAGATAATTTAATAAAGCAGTGCCGATGGTACGCGATTGTGGCTTCAGTTTGAAAGGTTCCGCGCTATTAATATCAAGGAAAGTAGGAAGGTTACAAAGAAGAAGCGCAAAAAGCTGATATTCTTGTATATGGCGTAGCTAGTTGAACTGGGAATAATGTTAAACAGTACCTCCTGAGGTATGGAAATGACTACCTGCAATATTCCGTTGTACGTAACGTTAGGTTACCGCACTCAATTAACTCGCGAGTAACACAAAACGCATCGTTGGCACGATGAGGTTCGCTATGAACAACGCAGAATCGCGTTGTTCCACGCGAGATGATCTCACCGTCACCGACCAATTATGTATTACATACAATAATCAAAATCTACCATTGTCCTGCGAAACGTTCCACGTAAATTTCTTATAAAACCGTGAATCTTATTTAACGGCGGTTTAACCCTTTGCGGTCAGTGCCGCCACAGTGGCGGCGTTTCGAAATTGTCGTCGAAGTCGATGTCGCCATTGTGGCAGCGTTATCTTATTCATGATCGTCAGATCTCGAAAGAGCAATCGAGAAAAATGTAGCTTAAGTACTATTAACCCTTTGCACTCGACGACTTTTGCGGTCGTCATCATCTTCTCTATCCCTAATTTCTTCACGAATACAATCGATCTCGTTTCGCAACAGTTGAAAATCAATTTCACCTTCACTCGAGCTAATTTCACTCTTTAAATCCACCTTTGTGGAGTTTCGAAAGTTCGAATCAATCGATAAAAAAGTTGAAAGTCACCGCAGGAACGCAATGGCGATTGAGAGTCGCCTCTCGAGCGAAAAGGGTTAAATACTATAGATCAGCTTCAACATATTCTATGCTTTCAAATATCCATATATCTGCCTTAAATCACTTAGGGAAGAATGACTCCAAGAAGCTAAATTTGCCCAGACTAGTGTTAATCATTGACCGCAAAGGGTTAATCGTTTCCCTCGCTTCAAAAAATATCGCGTTCGTTAGACGAACTTTCGCTGTAGCCTCGTCATTGAGCGCTTAAAGAGCAAGAGTACATCGCATTATAGAAGCAATTAGTTCTGGCGAGGGTAAACATCGCGAACTCCTAAACACGCGTCGCAGAGAGTTTAGCCGCGGGCGTAGGAATCGCGATGGTTGCGGGAGGCCCCTTTTTCATCGCTCTGATCCCAATTCCTCGTCTTCCACGAGCGTCTACACGACAGTCGACCAAGTGATTCGTGTAACCAGCGAGAGTGTTCCGGCCGCAGATGTGCATTTTCGTCGGGGCGGCGAGCGTCTCGTTCGCTTAAGCAAGCCAGCCCTCTGCCACGAGTCACTCACCTGCCGCACCTGGCTGGCGCAGCCTAGAAATTGGTTTCTGTACTCTCCAGGGAAATCGGACGCCTGCACGTTGGGTCGCGTAAGATAACACTCGAGGTCGAGGCGAGATACTTCGCCTGTCGGGGATTCGCGAAGCCCTTGCAAGGTCGCAAAGACCTCCGCTGGGGGATGAAAAGGCGGTCGATGGCGGTTTTCCTCGTGTTTCGGGGCTGCGGCCCACGCCCCCACCCTCACGGCGCAACGTTAGAGAGCGGTTTAATTAATTTAAATGCTTTGCCGTACATCTGTTGGATTTCCTCGGAATTAATGCGGCTGCGGGTGTCGGTTTCTTTCAGCGATTTCTTTGCTCGATTAAACCGCTGGAAGAATAATCGTCCTGGATCCATTCGCGTCGCGGCGTTCATTCTGTTATTCCGCGGTAGCTACGACTCCGCAGCTTCGTAATTTTTACAGGGTTCGAAGAACGCTGAAAATTCCTTCGTGTCTCGCAATAGGTGAGACACAGTCCGCCGCGGACCTGGTCGTTGTATGTTCACACTTGGCGACCAGATTTGTGTACCATCACAACGCTAACGTCCACTGAGTTATTGCATTTTCCGAGGAATCCTTTAGAATCTCCTGATTGTTTTTCCAAGCGTTCTCCTGATTGTTTGAGCGTCGCCCACTCGCGTCTCTAACTTTCTCCTGTCGAGGACGTATTTCCGTTTTCTCGCGTTTTTTCAGGAACGTTTGCTTTCCTTGTCCACGCTTCCATCTCTTTTTCCTACCCGTTTTTAAGGAGCGACATTTTCGCCCTCGCGACACTAGAGTTCAGGCAAATCTCGCATAGTTATTCAGAGCGGTTAGCCGACTAGCACAGCGAAGGAATCGTAGCCGCAACGTCGTTCGCCCAACATTGTTGCCGCGAACATCATTATTGTTATTATTTCTAAGATTTGTTATAAATTACGATTGTTATTCGTTGTTTTCGTGATTTGTTAATTAAAAATTGAAGGTTACTCCACGTACTACGCCTCAATTCGAATCTAGCGGACTTTAGGGGGAGTCGGTCGATACGTTTCAATTAACTCGGCCAGCAATTGATCATGGCGCACACGCGTATTATTTTTCTAGTTCGTCGCGCGTATTAACGAGAGAGTAGGAACCAGTTTTCGTTCGATACGAGTTTCTAGGTTACTCCATTCGTATAGTAATAGGATAAAGTGCATACTACCACCGGAGGCATCTCTCAGACAATCCGTACACCAGATGTACTCCATTCAGCCTGTTATCTATTACAAACTCTCAACAATAAGTTCAATTCAAAGTCAACATTTGACATCCCCGGGAAACATTTACTGTATGTAAATTTTCAAGTCCCATAACGCGCGACGCGAAGCCAGCTGTAAAATTCCCATCTAGACTGTTCTGCTGCGAAGAAGAAGCTTTCAGTCGAATCTCGAAGGATTATACAATTGCGTATGGCTGCGAGGAGAAGTTGCATCGCGTTCAATTGTCGCTTGTTCTCCATTAATTTCCCTCAACAAACCGCGTATCAGAAAAGCTTGCACGCGACTATTTCTCGTACCTTAAGGGACGCGAGATTTTTAAAACAAAGAACGACTTCCCGACCACCCCATAAATTTCTATGCACCGCGTACTTCCGTTCCATGTAGTTTCAGACTCTCGTTCCCTAAAATACACTTTGCGTTAATGTTTTTAGATATCAGACAGCTGTTCCGGTTCGCCCCGTGTTGCAATCTTACAGAACATGTGTTCTTGGTGGAATACGTGAGACATTTTTGAAAAATCTTCCCCGGAACGGTTCACGCGGAAAGTATTATTCACGTAGGGAGGGGGCCAACCGCGTCGGGGAATCTTTTACCATCGCGGGACGCTGTAAGAATACTTTGCTACCAGGTAACAATGCAGAACCGCGGGACCCTAATATTTCTTTCTGAAACTTTTCACGCGGCCAGAATACCTTCCGAGCAGGACGCGCATTGTTTCGATACAGGATGTTAACGTACGATAACGTTATGGTTTTATACGTGTTCGCGCGAAGTTGGAGAAAATGGCCACTTAAAATAGAAGTCCGGACGCTCGTGCGTACAATCGCGTGTACTTTTGTTTCTCCGTCTGGACGAAATACTTCTCCTTCTCTTTAACATCTTTAAGGCTATCGTTCGTTTATTTTTCAATTTAAATTGATAATTAGCTTACTCTTTATGCGGGTACGTACAGCCTCGTCGAGATTGCGGTAAAGAATTTCGTTGGATTATCCACTCTGTATCACGTGCCGGCCAAATTATGCGTAGTTCAACTTTCGTGAGCATAATACATCGCGAGCGTGATAAATTCGCTGCTTGGGTTCTTATTTTTGCCGCAATAAATCTGGACACCGGGGCTTGCACACGCGTATGCGAGCCAGGCATAGCGTCGCGCGATAACTAATCGATAGCGTTTAAAAGCGATCTTTTTACCAAGCTATTGGAACGGAGAAGCGCGAAATTATAAGGGAAAAATGAAACGTTACGTAGCCGGCGATTCTCTTTTTTTCGCACGGTTCAAAGAGCTGGCGGCGGGATTCGCGAAAAAATCATGCACTTCATTACGTTCAGTTTGTTTCTTTCTCGTCCCATTCTTCCCCGGTGGCACACTTCCAAATGTTACACCGCGGGAACGAAACGAGCGGGCTGACCTCGTCTGCTAATTGTTGAAACGTCGGAAGCCCAAAAGAGGCTTTGTTCGCTCTCAAGTACGTTAAAAGCATGGGAAAGTAGAGAAAATCGCGGCGCTTCCACCGACGGCTACGATCGCAGCTATCGCGATAATAATTTCATCGAGTGATCGTCGTCGGACGAAACACGTGTTTGAGCACGCGTCGCGATGTGGCTGATGAACGAAGGGCCTAAATCTTCGTCACGATCCTTTTCGTGGAACTGCGACTGTGCGCACCCTAACACTGATTAAGGTAGTAGGGGAATATGTAGACAAGTTTTGCGTTGAAACAAGTTAGAAAAATACTGAGTTTGGCGATGATTCTCTGAAATGTGTCTGATGGTATTTTTCTTAGTAATGTCGCGATGTGGCTGGTTTCCGGTTCGGACAAGCCAACGAAGGGCGTAAATCTTCGTCACGATCTTTTTCGTCACCGCGACTGTGCGCGCCTTAATACTGATTAAGGTAGTAGGGGAATATGAAGACAAGTTTTGCGCAGACGAACTTTTAACAAATAACAAATATTTTTGAACGTTGAAACAAGTTACAAAAATACTGAGTTTAGCGATGATTCTCTGAAGTGTGTCTGATGGTATTTTTCTTAGTAATCTCGCGAGCTGTGTAGATGGAACGTTTTGTAATGAGTTTCTGTGGAGGAGTGGTTAAGGGTGTGGCAAGTAGGTAAGACACAGAATTTGGTTTTTGGGGATCAGGAGGGAACCAGGAAGGCGCGAGGAGTGGAATTAAGGGTTGCAGGTCAGTGGCGAGTGGCGAGTGGAGCAGGCGATAAAACAATTGCAGTTTAAGGGGTCATTTGCTGGAAACTAATTTTTCAGATTTATGATGAAGCGACATCCTATTGATTTGTAAAATTAGGGATATGGAAATCAGATGTTTTTATGGTTTGAATTACGATGAGTGTTTGAAATATGGTTGACGATTTCACTTATGGCGGTGTAAATTAGCAGAGCTCGCATTTCTTATTTTCTGTCGCTGAGAGAGAGGCTTGGATTACTCTTTTATATCAGTCAACGAAATCATCCCTCGGACGAGAATTACCAAGAGTTTCTTCGCGATGAACGATCGTCGTTCACGATGTGAAACAAAGTTTGCGGAAACTCTGCGGAGAGCAACGCTTTCGAAATGCACGCGTCGCAATTCTAATCCACGAAACACCAAAAGTGCGGCGTCCATTTTTCACCCAGGCATCGGGCCGCGCATAGCGCCCTATTTAATTTCCACGGTGCGCGACCTTGGAAATAGGTCATCCGACGCGCGATCCGCCATCGTTTCGCGTGGAACGGTTAGCACGCGGACGCGCTCGATTTCTTATTCGGTTCGCCTTTTTCGTCGGTCGATCCGTGCACGGAAACGAGAAGGAAAAGTGCAGCAGCGAGATCGTACGAGGCGTGGCGGTTGTCGAGGGAAAAACGGAGGGTTGCGAAAAAACGCGGCGGCGAAAGAATGGAGCGGAAGGAGAAGGATGGACAGACTGGTACCACCTTTATTACGTGCGCGGTTACTTATTCCCCGCGGGCCGATACCGCGTTCCATTTCCATTCAACGAATTTCTTGCTCGCCTGGCTGCTCGGCTGGCGGAGACAACACGGGAACAGTTGCGCAGCCGAGCGCTGTCGTAAAAACGTGCGACGTACCGCCGCTCGACGGATATCGTAACGGACCAGCAGTCAGGTATCCGGGGATTTGGTCAATTTCACGGAGCCACGGGGAATTCATCGGTGGCGGATCGTCGTTTCGCGTGGCGCGTGCGCTCGTGACGCACGTTGCGATCGAGTCGGACAACCACCGTTCCTGGGACGCCTGCCACGCCGCGCGCGCAATTCGACGTTTCCTTAGGAGGTACCGTCGTCGATACGAGCAGAGATACGTGCGTTCGGACAACTTAACGCGGCAATGAATAGATAGGCACGTGTTAGGCAACGTTAAAGGGATACGCGGCTCGAGGATCTCGCGAGAACGACGCGAATTAATGGTGCAAAGCCGTACGGCTGTTTAGCCTGTTCGCGATGCTTAATATTCCCGTTTGCTTAGGAACCGCTCTCGCCTCACGGTATACGCCGGGGATCGGTCTAGTTTATTGGACGCGAACGCGCGCACGTTTACGCCCGGAGAAGGTTCAACTGGGATGTAAATTCGGTTACTGTGCGGCCGAGGGAATGGGCTGGAATGATAATTGAAGTGCTTTATGGCGGAATGAACGAACCCCCGAATACGGTGTGTTCCACGGTTTACTGCTCTTTGTACCTGTATAGAGGGTTAGAATCGATTCGGAAACCGGAGATCTCGGGCACAAAACGGTCTGCTCGATTCGTCGATTCCGAATAAACTAACAACAAATCGTAACTTACGTCGTAGCCGGAGAATTCGCCCTTCCCAGGCGGCCCTGGCGGTCCTTGAGCGCCTTTCTCACCGGGTATTCCGTCGCGACCAGGTTCTCCTTTTTGCCCTTGAGGACCTTCCGGTCCCGCTATTCCCATGTCTCCTTTGTCACCCTTGGCGCCTTGCGGTCCTTCCAATCCCCTCTCACCAGGCGGTCCTGCCGCACCCTGCACAATGCATCGCGGTAATCAATTGGACGCTAAGAATCTCCGCCAACAAACGGAACCGTTTGTGGCTCAACTTTCAGAAAACGCGAATTTCTGCTCTTTCGTGTAAAAAAAAAAAAAAAAACAGAAACGTGACACTCGGATACACGCGAATCCAAGTAACCAGCGAAAGCGTTGGCATTAAAGCGCACGCGTTCCTGTTAACAGGTGCGAGGGGTTTCAAAGGGATGATTATTTTATTCGTCTACGAAGATGTTTTTTATTTAACATAACGTCATTCAACGGTGAACAATCGGGAGTTAGTTCCTTTGCCGTTTTGTCGCAAAGCGGTTTGATTTTTTATTTCTTTTGTCTGTTTTTACAAAGAGTCAATACCGTCAGCCCCATCTGGCCTTGTTTCCCTTCTTGCCCCGGCACACCTTGCTCCCCTTTCGGTCCCTGGATCATCTTTGGCATCGTAAAGGACGCCATCAGGGCTGTTGCATTGCAGGTGCACGTGCCGGGTTCCCCTTTCTTCCCTGGCGGACCCTGCGGCATTTTGATCAGTCTGTCATTGCAAATATGTACACTCGGCGGTCTCACGACATGGTAAACTTTGTTACGTGCATTCCTGAGTTACCGCCGGCTAATTCAATTACCGGATAACAAAACTTCTATCCTCGTGACTTTATAATTGTTTATTTGCACCCGGTACACTGTATGCATGATTTCGAGGATTAACGCCAGCGATACCTAAACTAACTGTGTAGTTGCTAATAGAACTCGAGTAATATTCCGGGAGCCAGCGAAGCGAGCTCGTAAAAGGACGATGCTCTTTAGCGAGCGACTCGAGGACCAGGGTCTGGCTGTTTCCTCGAGACGGTTAATTTGCGATTAGCTCGACTCGAAATAGAGTTCGCGTTCGATCGTTACTTTTCTCCTCGCGTTCGGGTGCTGAACTTGACTCGCGAGAATCACGGCGTTTCCATCCTGGATGTTGGATGCATCGGGCGTTAAACAAATGCACACCGCGTACGTATTCGTATACCGATAATTTCAGAAGATAGCGAATATCGTGGAAGCGGCTCCTCTGTAATCAATGTTACACGCAGTGGTTACCAGTGCTTCAGCGTGCCGGCTAAATTGGCTTGCTCGAGTAGCAAGATAAATGAGTGATTCCGGATTGGAATGCATTCAACCCCGCTTCATACGCAGAAGCGCTACTGAATTATTATTGCTGAAATATGTATGCACGTACACCTCTCTA
This sequence comes from Xylocopa violacea, assembly GCA_963969225.1. Classification (NCBI taxonomy): domain Eukaryota; kingdom Metazoa; phylum Arthropoda; class Insecta; order Hymenoptera; family Apidae; genus Xylocopa; species Xylocopa violacea. The sequence goes on from CAXAJV010000002.1 coordinate 42,485,488, forward strand.
CCGATCTGCTCTAACCAGAGATTTCTAACGACGGCACCTTCGTTGCTGTTAATCGCGAACACCGCTGCCTCTCGTTACTCGAAAGTTTTGCGAACTGCTACTTTCTGTCTCCTTTTTCCGTCTTGCTTCTCCCGTGTTTCACAACACTGGCGAAAATGTTCAATTTTCTAACGATCGACTAGTTTCCATTATGGCACGGAGGATAGCGAGCGGAATAAGAGCAACGAAAAATTTTAATCACGATAAAAGTTATCGATTGAAAAAGTTCCGCGGTGAATTTCCGTAATTTTATTCTCATCGTAATTAACTAAGTACAATGCGGTAAGCGTGTGATCGTAAATCTCTAAGATCGCGTAACGCATTTTGTTCGATAATATATGAACAACAGGGCGGACAGATTATTACGCGCGAACAACTTTTAGCGAACGCTGCCTTAGGGTATTTAAGTATGTTCGTTTATAATACACGACAGCCTGCCAGCTTCGCTTCGTTACAAAAGGTAAACGCCGGTTCAGTAAATTTACGTAATAATCTTAAATCAATACGCTCGATGATCCTCTTAACGCGCGTATCCAATACTGGGTTATTATACGTTTCATAGCTACGACACGCTAATCGCACGCGTGAACGTCAGAAGCACCTGTAGCGTGTTCGCGAGTGTGTGCGTTGGACGGACGATGATTCAAGACGACGAAGATTCGACGTAGAATAATCGGCCTCTGCCACCCTCTCGCGGCCACCCTCTTCGTGGAACCGCTTCGACGATCATTTTGTTTAATTCTTTTCGAACGACGTTAAACTGGCCGGTATCTGGGTCAGTCGATATTCCGTTATACTAAACAATGCAACGGCGCGTGGTCGCAACCAAAGCCTGATGCAAACGCGTAGTCCTGCAATATGCACAACGCATTTCAGCCTGCCTTTATACGTGTATAGACTACCGAACTATCACAACTGGAAGTTCAGTGGTTTGTGTAAGGATTGCTAATGGAACATCTTCGGTGCGGCGCGATACATACACTTGATATAACACACGCGATTCGCTACGGTGTATGATACAGTTCGGTGTGCGTGTAATTTGCATAAATTATGCGGACATTTATGCGTTCTACGTGCCACGGAGTGGTAGGGACGGCCAAGCGGGGTATCAGTGAACTTTAAATTCTACTTGAAATTTAATTCCACGCTTTAGAATAAATGGGGACCACTCGTTAGCGTCTAAATGAATCCGAGCTCGCTCCAACTCCGCTTCGTACTTGCCGCTTGCGAACGTTCCTATCGATGTACTTATTTACCTCGTCTTGACCCGGTGGACCGGGAGGTCCTGGAGGCCCCCTCACGCTCTCACCTTTGTCGCCTTTATCACCTTTATCGCCCTTTGGCCCTTTGTCTGAGAAGTTCCAAGCAAATGTACATTAAACGTGTCCGCGGCACGAATCGCGACCAGGCGATTCGGTGACCAACGAATATACGATCGGATAGATTTCGTCGCGATTACTCACAGTCCAGATTAGGAGGAGGGGGCGTGATGAATGGCGGCGGATTGCTTTCCTTGCTTCTGTCTTCGTCATCGTCTTGTCCGACCTGAAAACGGATGGTAAGAAGAAACGGTGAATAAGAACGCTAAACGTGATTTATATGTCGTTATACGGCAAAAGGAACAAAAAACGGACGGGGGACTGGAAACGAAAAAACGAACAGCATGAAAGTTTCATCGCTTATACGTGGGTGTGATTGATCGCGCGTTGCGTCGGCTCGTTTCATTTCGCCGCGGTAAAAGCGGGCTGGATCGCTCGATTTTCTCAGCGACTTGGCTGTCGAACTCGGCTGGTTGATACACCGTGTCGTTAGCATACGTTAGCGACGCGAAGGAACATTTCACGGGTGATTAGGTGCTGGTGAGGTTGGCAGTTGTCGCGGAGGAGATCATTTTTACTAGACTCGAGCGACAACACCGCGAACGTGTCCGACCAGACGCGTTCCTATTCTCCTTGCTCGCGTCTGGTTCGCTTTTGTCTCCCGTGGAACGAAAACCGAGCTGTTGTCCGCAAAAAACCGATTGATTACTGATTATTGACACTACACGGTAACAGTCTCTATGAAGCGTCCGCTTTAGAGATTAATTAGAGCGTTCGAAATTGAAGGATCAATTTTTCCAACTTTTTTATCCTCTCGAAAAATGAATGATACCCCGCAGAGTGACAGAGATTAATGAACTTCCCGTTAAATCAAGCGGAACGGTTTGCACATATTTACCTTAAGTACTTTCCAATAATTATTACTAGGAACGCAGATTTATTGACCCAAACCGCGCATTGGCAGCTATTTATAGCTGATTTTCCAAGCGACGCGTCCGAAATTTCTTATTATCCCAACATCGCGATAGCAGAGCGCGATTTCACGACTTCGAACTATTCTAATCACGACCTAATTATTAGCTTTAATTATTAGTAAGCGTTAATCCTTTCGCGCTCGAACGCATTACCGTGATATTAACGAGACTAGGCGGTGTTAATAGAAAAGCGAAGCATTTTTAATTAACATCGATAAATGTTTAAAGAGAGCAACGGTTGCAGCACTTTCCCCGTGGCCTTCTTGTTTCTTTAAGCAGTCAGCTGGGATTAAACGCAATTTTCCTTCTTCTCGCATCATTTCAACGGATACCGTTCCTCGCGTCCCTCGTTACCCTTTATAATTCATGTCGGCGAGCTGTTAGAATAATGTTTTTATATTCGCATCACTCGGAATTGCCCGCCATGGACAGGGCCCTGTGCAAACTGGAAAATATCGTGCAACCAGGTCAGCGTCGTAGACGTGTACGGGGGACCCGCGGATTTTGAATCCCCACGGGAAATATAATGCAACAACGGTGCCGCGTTCGCTGTTCCCAGGATCCTTTAAGTGGAAGCTTAAAGCGAAAACTGGCTCCAAGATTTTCCGCGGCCCCTTTATCGGCTGTCGAAATTGCATTTCGTTTAAGCGTAAACGGACGGTCGAAACGCTTCGAAACGAATCCAGAGCCAGGATTGCAGCAGTGTTTCGCGTACATTAGGTTGGCGCATATGGGAAGCATACGAGCGACGATCTGATCGATAGGAATGGAGTTTGTTCGGTAGTTAACACTTGAATCGATAGACATCTGACTAATTGTAAGTCACGTCCGCGGCAATTTGTAATTCATGTCTTTTTGCGTACACAACAAGTCAAATTTACATTTCGTGCTTGCGCGGCGCGCGCAAGTAAAAGCACGCATGCAAATATTCGCCTAGACGAGAGTGTACGTTTTATACGGAATTTGTTTGCCGACCAAATATTTCTATACTCAGACTACGTTTTCGTGTACAAAATGAATAATGAAACAGCAAACAAACAGATGTACCAACGTATTATGTAACAAACAAAAAGTGACCGACGCATAAAGAAACAAGTTTCGAATTTCCCGAACACGACACCACGGAAATGTTTTTCATTTACCGTGCACGCACGCATCGATAATAAAACAAAAGGGGCGCGTAAATAAATTTTTTTCCACCGCGGTATCGCGGTGAAATTTATCGTCCGCGCATCGGCGTCAGATTTTTTGTCATCGAGCCGTTTTCAACCGCGTTGTCCAACGGACGTTCATCCTGGACGTCGTTTAATCGACGCGCGAGGACCAGTTGCATCCGTAAATTAGCTCGACGCGTCGCGATAAACCTGGCGAACGTGAAACCGATCGCAATGAAGCACGTACGGGTTGCTGGCGACGAATGTGGCCGCGAGCTGTTCTATTGAATTCGTTCACCCGGTATACGTACATCCTGATCAGCCACGGCATGCACGGCTGCGTCTTTGCATCTCCGTTCCGCGAGCTTTTCTTCTGAAGTAGGATTTCACGGGTGAAATAAATTCCTCCGCCTCCCTATCCCCTTTTATCTCTCTTCCGCCCTGCGAGTCGGCGCTGGATAGGAAGTACGAACGAATTTTTCGATTTTCAACGGTTGACTACGGCCGTCTCGAAAGAATCCATGTTCGAATGTTGGACGAGGGCATATTTAATTGCGTTCGATCCTGCTCGAGAGTCAATTTTGCTTCGAGGCGAATTTAAACGGGATTCTACGCAGAGGAGCGGGGACGTTGTTATAAATTCATTCCATAATTTTCCACTCGCCGTGAGAGGATCTTAAGGTACGTTAATAACCGCGGAAGGCCGTCCTGGCCGAAATTACGAAATGTTTCCGCGTCACACTTCGTTAAATTTGGGTAAAGTCTGCGGGGTGTTGGCCTTTCAACTTTAATTTAAACGAAGCAGCCGGGAAATAGTCCGACAGGGTGAAATCTGGCAAGGAATTGTGTACCCGCGACGTTCCTTCCGCTGAAGAATTGTTTGTCAGTGGTCGCGTTGTGGGACAGCGGTATCGTTGGTTAGCAAAGATAAGGGCGAAGGCCTGTTTATATTTGCTGACCAGTGCGCGTAATAAAGATCATTGTACAGGATTGTTGAAACTCCGTTACGAAAGCGAAATTATTAGTTTGTATCGCGTTCGCCAGTAAAATGCGTATCGTAGCATCGTCGCGAAACACGCTGGGAAATAGCGCGCGCGTACATTTGTGTATCGAATGTCTGACTTGCGGTCGACTGTTCTACTGAAAACGTTCTCCACTTCCATTCACTAGGATTTAGAACGCTCGAGGACACCCTGTTTTACAACTAATCACGATGAAATCACGAGATACTAATTCTCATTTTAATTAACTCTCTCTCTCTCTCTTCGAAGTTAAGTCACGTTTAAACTCCACTCAACTGCGGCCAACGGGGAGAGTCTTTTCACGAGAAGTCTCCGCCGCCAGTACCAGCATCGAGAGATCAAAATCACCGGAGCGTTCTCCGCTGTAGCCAACAGGACAAATCAAAGTCAATTCTAGTTGCTAAGTTTAACTTCGACAGAACTGGATCGGCTTGTCTAATTACCAGCGTGGTTGGTTAGGTGGCAAGAGTCAAAGTTTGTCGATGTCTCTTACTTTCCGCAACCTCTGTCTTCCGTCCATTTCCGTGTCCGCTGGTCCGTGTCGTTTGGACTTCCTTTTATTTACTTGTATATTTACGAGCTCCTCCCAGTTTCCTCTATGTTCCATCGATTCGAAGAAACCAGCCATTAATTACTCCGCGATAAGTTTCTCGGATAAAAAAACAAGGAAACCTCATTAGCTCGATCTTTAATTAACTCGAAAATTCAAGGGTTGCATTCCGCAGAGCGGAGCGAGGCACGATCCGACGAAGAGGCGGTAACCAAAGCTTTTAGCTCCTTATTAAATTTAATCGTCAAAAGATTTAACGGATCGCGTAAGTTCCGGAGACGGGTGTCGCTGCGTCGACGCGGTTCGAACTTCGTTTAGATTAAGAGAAACTCAGGGAACGACGACTGCGGAAAGGCCCGGAAAGCTTTCTGAGAAACGGAGCGTTTTGGGCACCGCCGCTGGGATGCAAGATCCCATCAGAATTTCCAAGATTATTCTCGCAATGCTCTCGAGATTATCCCCATAAAGCGATCTCTTCGCGTCCATCCCCTACCGGAAGACAGCTTCTCAGGGCATTCTTTCGCGAGACATCGGAGCGCCTTAGATAATTCCGCCATCTTGAACAGTTGCAACCGTTCGTCTTCCTTTTTTTTTTCTTCTCTCTGTTTCGTCGGAAGGACCCACGCGATTTTTGATATTTTAGATTCAACGAAGAGTTAAAAATATGGGAGAACGTGCGCGCGATTCGTTAGCGAAGCAAAACTCGGATATTGAAGTAAAGTCGAATCCATTTTCTGAATTTGTTTAAAAAACTGATATAATACGAACTATTAGCAAAAATGTAGCGAAACGTTATCTTTTATTTCTCTATTTCGGTGTACGACTGAAAAATAATTGGAAAACCTGATCGATGCTCCCCGTATGGATTCGAAACGTTTCTTTTATACATGTGGGCAACTTCAGCGAGTGCACATATGGCTGATTTTACCTTCACCGTAACGCTCGCTAACTTTTATTTATGCTTGAATAAATTAAAAATATTTGACGTTCTACGGGTTTGTTTGCTGCTTGTTTTATATTCATTCGATATCGAGGATAAAACGTACATATTTTTGTTCGCGTGAAATCTTATCTTGGGCCCCAGTAAACGTTTTCAAAGTAGGCACCAACCTAATAGCATTGAGATAATTCGTAATGACGTACAACACGAAGGCGTTCCATTTTGTCTTTTTAGCAAATTATCTCTCATTATTTACAAGAGTAATTATCATTTTCATTACCATTAATCTTAGATTCAAAGGCTTTTACAAGCAATAATGTAGGAAGAATGCCATTTAATTACATAGCTAATGATTAGATAGGAGGACAAGAGTGTCAGGTTATTCGCAAATATAAATTGCAAACTGCTAGTGATCTTTTTTGTTTGTAGCATATATTAATAACGAACAATTAAATTATAAACATACGAAAACATACCTTCGCAGGCCAACCCTTTCTTTACCAATCCACTTCCATCCGTACGACAATGAGTTAAAAATGAAGAAAGCACAGTTACTCTCGTTGTGCCAAGCATTAAGTAGCATCAGCTGTTGCTCTAACGATAAGTTCAATCATTAGGATGGTTAACTCGAACAACGAAACGGAAGTAGAACTCGTTACAGCGAGCAAGCGTCGATTGTTATCGATATTGCGCAATCGGGTCACGTTAACGCGAAGTTGACCGTTTCCGCGCGAATAAGAAAAATTCAGTAGCCATTATCGGCTCTGTTACCAGTTACGAAGTTAGCGGGTCTCGCGAAAGCTTAACAAGCATTCGCGATAGAGTCGATCGAAGTTTTATTCTAGCACCACCCCTGTAAACGGTCGATTGTTGCTCGAGCTTCCATTTTCGATTCCAATCCGTGTGCGTTCGATAATGAAAAATTATTTCTGCGAACTTCTGCCACGAACGACGCGCACTTATCAAGATCGACAAGCTCGCGCCTTGTTAGGGAACATCTAGACGAAGTTAGCGTTAATGCGACCGGGTTATTTGCGGCGTTGCTTGCGAAACAAATAATTAGAGAGCGCGCGATACTATTCGAAAGTTCCCAGCGGCGTTTCAGCTACAGCGCGTAACTCACGTCTGTTATATTATTGTAATCGTCTTCCAAATCAGTGGTCAACTTGATATAGTCGTCGTCCGAGTTGACATCGTTGTTCAGGAGCTACAAAAGAGATTTCTAATTAGAATGCAGACACTTTTGGCTGATTGGAATAGAGTTAGAGAATTTCAGGCGATTTTTTCTTCGCGATGAGTTCGTCGTTGCATTTACTCAAGGTACGGGTAAATGAATTTTGAATTCTTCGTTCGTTCGATGAGTTGTGATGATGATTTACTGCGAAAGTATGGCAAGAATGAAGATGCATCGAACCATCCACAGAAAGTTTTTCTTCATTTTTTTCACAGACCATAAGAAAGAACAGAAACACTTCATTTACGGTCTAAAGATAAATAGGATTAACAACGCGGTTGCGTTGTTCGAATATCGTGTAACGGGTCGCGAGTAACTGAAATCGACACGATCGTAGTATCGCGTTATATCACTGACGCATAAACGGAACAATTAATTAACTGTAATATTGTGCGATACACGGAATGCCTTATGCGTATTTTACGTTAAAGATCGCGCAGCGCGCATTGGACGGATTAAGGTACACGTAATTGCGATCTAACCGAGACCAAATGTCGAGGGCATACAGAGTTAAACAAACCGAATTAATCCTCCAGTATCTATCAAACCCTGTGAGAGGAAATCGGTCTACCGTTATTGTTGTTCCATGCACGCTGCGTGAATTTCCACGAGGATGCACCGGTGTAATTTTCAATTACACGTCAACTTTCTTCAGAGAGCAAACCTCCGCGAACCTCCTCGCGCATTTCATATTTTATTCCCGCCGGAAGGTCGCTTGTTTCGTCGAAATTACCAAACCGAATAACACGTCCGTGGATTCCAGCATCGATCTTTCGCCGCGAACGTGCGCGCGCGTGCAAAGATTTTCGTTCGAAATCAAATTTTCCCTTTCTAAACACCAAACGTTTCTTCTGAAACTGAACAAACGGTCGCCGCACGTCAACTTTGAACACACCTCCCGACTGGCTTCCGCTAAAATTACCTCGTTTCGCGAATAAACAGAGCCGAGATTTTCAAGTTGAACGATAGCCGCGTTAATTGCGTCGGAATTAACGAAACCCAATTAAAAGGTCCCGTCGTCGGCCTTACGAGCGTCCATTCATCGGGCGGATTCACGGTTAATGCGAGGGAACAGCGTGAAAATCGATCCCGCCGATCGGAATTAGAAAATAATCAATTTAATGGTAATATTGTAATGCGCGTAACGTGTCGCGCTGTCATCGCTCGTGCGCGAGCAGACAAGAGGATCTGGGCTTAATTGATCTCGTTTCAACGATTTCCGATCCAACACACACGCTCTCTCTCTCTATTTTAATCATTCAAACGGTCAAGATCCCCGCGTCGATTGCTCGTCAGTTTCACAGAAACGGCTAATTTGTTTAATTCCGCGGCGGAGGAAATTCATTAATATCTTAGCGGGCGCGCCGCTCGAAATTCGATTAATCAAACGAGCTCGAATGCATATTTATTGCCTGGTTTCAGCTTGACTTTCCGGTTTAATTGGACTTTTCCATTACTCTTTTTATTCGTCGTCCTCCTTTTTTTTTTTTGGAAGAGTCGAGGATTACGCGCAACGTTAACCATTTTAGGATGTTTATTTCGGGGTATGAAAAAAGAAGTAATTTAAAAAGCAAGCCTAGCTGGGGAAAAATAATCGAAAATGTTCGGGAACACCGTCGTCGCTTTCGTTTTACATCGAAATCGATACTCAATTCCCACATACTGGATATGCTTTATTTCACATTTCCCTCTATTATTCGTCATCCGCAATTAAAATCGACGGCGGAAAATTCATGAATTTCATTATGCAAACGACATCGTGACAATCTGTTTCAAGTGACAAGTATCGCGTCGAGATCCCTCGTGTATTTCAGCCGACTGCGACTAAGCCAGCTTCGAATAAAAGTAGCGATGGCGGATCGCGGTTTTGTAACTACGTTCGTTCCAACTATAAAATCGATCGAATCGATCGAAGCGCGAGTTTGAAGCTGATCGTAAGAGAGGAAGGTATCTTTCGTTTGTAGACAAAATAACGTTACGATTTATTTCACTGTACATATTCCTTCCCGTATTGTAACAGCTCTTCCAAAATCCCTATTGTTTCTGAAAATAGACGGTTACTGGCGCGACGGACGCTAGAATAATTAATACGACCCCGTGTCCAACTGGTAAGAAGAATGTTGCACAAGAACGTTAATGTATTTTACTCGCTTAGCATCTCGGGAGAGATTCATTACCAGAGGTATCCGGTTGACACTTTCACTCGCAGATCATGATCATGCTTTACTCATCGAGACATGTTTGATCATCTTGATTTATGGACGGGGAGAATCTAGGCGCGCTTAGATTAACCGTGCACACGCCGCTGATCTTGTCCCGTGAACCAACGTGTCATCCAATTAAGCACGAGCGGAAAAGTCTACAATCCTCTCCGTATTTAGCTCGGTGCAGAGCGAAATGAAATTTTTAAACCAACGATTCGGTTACCTTTATCTGGACATTCCCTGGAACGATCTCGAGCTTCTTCGAATCGAACGATCAAAATTAATGGCCCCGAATTAATCGAGTTTGGGAATTTATTTGATGAAAATCGCTTTCCATAAAGATACGATCGCGCGTGGTTCGACTCAAGCCTCTTCGCGAACGTTTAGGTGCATACGAACGTTGGTACGACAGCAGCACCTTCAATGCTGCCGTATCGTTGGCGAAATCCAAAATATTCCAGACGAAACGTCACTGGCGTGACTTCACGAGCCATTCGGGACGCGACAAAGCGGAAGCATTCGTCAGACAATACCCTGCGGAGCGCGATTCTATCGTGACTCGAGATCGTTCGCGTCGCGATTTCTTCCTTCTTCCTTCGAATCCTTTCTATTTCCGAATCCACCCATTTTCGTCGAGTTCTTATTTGCCTCTCGAACACGGTACGCGAGCTACCGGTCGAATTAAACAACTGCCAAGACTGCATAAAACGAGGCGTGGATCAGATGGAAAAGACGTCGCGCGGCTTGAAAGAAAAAAGGCGAGCGAGTCAATCGTCGATATCGATTTATTTTTTACGCAATGCCTTCCGCGCCTTCTTAAAGCGGTATAAACTACGATACTGCTGCGAACTTTTGCCTCGCGCCATGTTTCACAGAATGGAAACACTTAAACACTCGGTTCGACTTTACGTGGCGATAAAAATTAATTCTCGCGGACCGTTTTTCACGATTTATCGCCTGTTCTTTTACATCTCGATGCCGTGAAACGGCGTCCGACGTAATTCACGTAAACGTACGAACTTACCCTTACGCGTCGCAGTTTAATTCGCAGCATCGTGTACGCTCGCGTAAGAATTCCGCCGAAACACGTTTACCGGCGTAGCAATTTAAAGAATCTCCTTTTGCCAAGCGACCCAACGGCACGTTAAATATTTTCATTCTATTTTTCTTGGCTGCAAAGTTCAGGGGACGCGAATTCATTTCTCGGTAACCAGGTCGCGGAGGAGCGAGACAGGGGCAGCCGGAGAATGGACGAGGAGCGGAGATAGGGGCGAGAATGAAAAAGGGGTTGGAGTGGTGTACTGAAAAAATTGCGCTTTATTCCGTTCGCAACGTTCCCAGAAAGGGCTAAAGGCGGAGGACGCGCGTTGAAAGCCGGATAAAGGCGCGTAAAACCGGAAAATCGCGCGAAACAAGTTGCCGCGAAGGATTAACAAACGAATCGCGCGTCGTGTTTTTTAATTGCGGCTCGAATCGCGCGAAGCGCCGCTCGAATCGAGTGTTTTCAATTGATTTTCAGCCGACGAGAATAGCGATAGCGCAGGTAGATACGCCCCGAGCCTTTTAATGCGCAACCGCTTCGAATTCCAGATCGTCCGTCGTCACGCGGGAAATGAAAAATTCCGTTTTCTCGCTACGCGACAGTCTAACGGCCAGGGCCGGCTAAATGACCGTCGACAATGAGACCCGTTCGACCATATCAGCTGGCGTGTAGCCTCGACAATTTACGGAGCGATAGCCGTTACTCGAATTGTCCCTTCGAAACAAGTGAGCCAACGACACACGGAGTTCTCAAACGGTCGTTCGTCTATCTAAGTGGCTATGTTCCGACTGATCAAGTATCGCGAGTAACCAAAGTGTAACCCCGCGGCGTTTAAAACGAGGAAAAGCAGACCAGCTCGACGGTAATCGCGAGCACATTTATCCGTAATTTATCATACTACCAATTGTCACAGAAATTCTCCTCGGGCAAGATCTTCTTCGCTGCTCATTAAGATCCCGGAAATTCCATTTACTTCCTTTGCGTCCAAATTTCCATGAAAACGCGTTCGTCCCGGGAAAATTCCGGCGATAAAACAAAATTAATTTAAGTGCAAATTTCGTGCACGAAATGATTTCAAACTGAATATACTAGTTGAACGGAGAGTTAATTTCATTCGACGGAGTAGTAATGAAATAATAGCAATTATTTACTTTGCGACGACGTGTAAATCCATTTGCCATTTCCCGCGTGCTTGATTTACTTTTTAATCGAGCATCGAAAATGTACGATTATAACAAAAGATAGAGCGTCCTGGTGTTTCGTTAGACGGGAATAATTTATGACTCTGAAAATGGAAATGTTAATTGTTAACGACGTTCGTTTCCACGTACTGATTTTTATCTTCAATCTATCGGGGATAGAACGGTTTATTAACTTTCACATTGGCGCTTTTAACTTTACCGCAAATGCACCGACCAGTGAATAAAGATTTAAAAGTGCGGCAACTTCGCGTAATACCTTTGACCAGAGTGATTAAAGGACGACTTTAAAATTATTGTAGTAAGGCGTAATATGAGGAATACAAAATAATAAAGATAAAAAGATATATATTTTAGAAGGTACATAAGGTATAACAATCAAAACTAAGGAACTGCGACTTCTCGCGAATCTAACTAAAATGCAACTACTCTTCTTCTTCGTTCTGTAAACAGCAGAACGTCGTTGAACAGCCGACGATCGTTTTGCGTTCGACGCAATTCGCGAAGACAGGCGTGTCTTCGACTATATTATTATTAATTTACTCACGAAACAGATTATTACCATCGTTTAACGTTTGATATCGTGGACGACGAGTAGTGCGATTAGTTGGGCGAGGTTTAAGTGAAAATGGCACGCAAAAGAAGCGTGTACGAATATTTGTACGACCAGCGTTCTTAAGTTCGTTTCCATTGCTTTAACGAAAGTCGCGGGGCACGTTTGAAACGTTCAAATGAGCCAAACGTAGTATTACCCTCCCTAAAATGAATATTCATCGCACGTATTCGTCGAACATTTTGTGTAGCATATCACATCTGCGAAAATGCGGCTTGATGAACATTTAAAAAATTATAGAAGCCACGATGGAGGATTATAAGCTCCGTTTGCAGTCCAACGATGTATTCATTTTTAATGATCTTCCAACGATGAAAAAATAATAATTAATGCACAGTTTTGTCGCAAGCAATTCCCAAAGAATTCTGCGCAGCAGTAATTTAGAGTATATATGTATATAATTAAGAAAATGTCCATTCTAATTTGACCGAGAACAGTTTCAACGAAAATACGCGGGAGCCTCGTGGGAGCTTTTCAGAGTGGAGAATAATAAAATCATTTGGAACAGTATATTAAGAGGATAGAAATGAAAAGCACGATGAAATGAATATGCATATACGCAGAGTCGGGAACGGTGTCGTTATAGAATTCGTTATTAACACCGATACGCGATATTACATAAAACTTGATTGGTTTTAAATGCGCGACCATTTCGGAACGCGTGACACGGATTTTCTGAAATTGTAAAATAATTTTTTTGCGATCGCCCATACATTTGCATACATATTACGCGCGGGGGTTAGTTTTATCTTCCGTATATTCAATTTAGTAAAAAGTAAACGCGCGACCCCGAAAGATATATAGGGGACACGTGAAGATATACAGCGACGTCTATTTTAAACGAATTTAAATATTTCGAAATTCGTAACATACAAATTACGTATTAATATACAACAGAGTAGAATCTCTCGAACGTGTCCGTTTACTAAATGCTCCAAATCCAGATTTAACGGTACACATTAGCTGGCTCAAGAAACGAATTCTTTCATTCGCGCAAGATGGGAATTTTGTAAGCAAATTTTGCTTCGCGCTGGGTTTCTGTACAAACATGGAGGAGTTACGTCCTACAATGCGTGATATTAAAAAAGTTTCCGAACGTGAATTAAAAAAGACTGATAAATTCATCAGCTTCCTTGGTAATTAACGCTAAAAGTAATTTCTTCGGGAATTCTTTTCAACGGTCATAATTAAAGATCTATAGGGCGGTACATGAAAAGTATCGCTCGAATTATACCCGTTACCATGGAAGAAATTTACAGTCGCTTCGAGTTTGCGCGCTCTTTAAACAGAAATACGTAGCGAAAATCGACTCGTTCGTTTCCACTGGTATCGTCATGCGACGCCATAACGTTCGTGATATTTGGCTATAACAAGTTATTTCACGACGTTCCATCTGAAATTATCATCGTTTCTCGGCAACGGCGGAAGTGTCTACACGCGAGAAAGTTCGGTTTCCAATTTACGATCGTATCTTCCAATAATAATAAATTTGTACGATTGTGTTGCCATGCTGGAAAACACTCGTATGAATTGATCGCAGTTCGCGACGTTATTAAATTCCTTTCGTGACCGTACGTCCGTCGATTTTGCCTTTACTACTGTATTATTTCTTTCCCTGTATAAAACGGTATATTTGAATCACTTTAACAGCGTAAGAAAATAAAAACAGTAATTCGCACGGGAAGAGGTACGGAATTATAGATGTTCACAAAAATTGCGTACTTTTCGCGTCGCTCGGTGTCTATGGCAGATATCAGTTTGCATAAATCTCGCATGTCCAAGTTGAAACATAAACTTTGCATCTCGAAACCTGCGAGAAAGATCGGTAATACGGAAACGAGAAAAAGAATGGAATTTCAAATTTCAAATAGATAAAAAGCGACCGAAATGTTCGCAACGTGGCGTCGCGCGATTACGCCCTGCGTGGTAGCGTTGACAGTTTGTCAATGGAAATACACGAGCCCATGAATCATCGAGTAATCGCAAAATGTATATTTATGGCAAAAAATATAGCAGATCGACCAGATCTCGCGTGTAAAAAGTAGACTGACATTTTTCCTTGTAACGATGACGATTTCAAGTAGCTCGCTGCCTCTGTACTCTACGTGCGCGTAAACAAATTTCTACCCACGATTGTTATTAATGATTCCCTGAAAATTTGTCACGTACGCTCGTGAAAAAATAAATACTGGGCCTCGCGCGCCAAACGTAAAAGCGGAAAGAACAGGATCCAGCTCGCCTGATGAAAGCAATTGCCTCCACAAAGAAATTCTCCTCGTAGACATTCGTAGGGTGTTTCGTCTTAAAAGGATAATTACGAGTCTTCGGAATTAGCTCGCTTTTGACTCGGTTTATCGGATCGTGAGTCGCGTCAAACGAAGCTCCGCCATTTTTCCGTCCGCTGGGCGCTCGAATCGTCGCTGGGATAATTTCTGGATTAAACGACGGAATTACTGGAGGAGGATAGTCGGCAGACTGAGCTACGGGACATTACACGGAGCGTTATAGCGTAGTCGCTCCTCCTCGTCCCGTGATACCATCGGATCCTTTACGAAAGCGCGCCATTGTTGTTAACGAACGATCGTTAGGGACCGAGGAAGGAATTAAGTTCGAATCAAGGGGGCGTCATTAGTAACTCCAACATTATCACTGTTTCGCGAAAGACTACGGGAGCCGTGCGATGAATAATTTATGGGATCGTTATTAGTATAGCGCGTGGTGGATATTATATTTGACTGCTGGCGGATGCCGTTCATCGGGAATGTCGAGTTCTTTAAGGCGAGCTGCTCTCCGGCTACAATATATAACGTTTGCGCGCGACGCGTTCTAAAACGTTCTAAAATATTTTCCATTACAAATATTTCGTTGATCGCGATGGGAAGTTATTCGCGTAATTCGCGGAACGGTGAAATTGTCTGCGAATAATAATTGCCTGTTCCACGGCAGAGAGGAATTATCAAGCGTGTCTCGCTGCAAGCTTATATTCCCAGAAGAAAACATGCTTTCATTCGAAAACATTTTCCGTCCTCTTTCGCTTAATTGTCGTAACAAATAATTTGAATAATCCAAGAATAATGTGATTGCGAGCTAGTAAGAGAGTCCGCGAACAATTAGGAGAAACAATTATGCTATCTCAAAAGCTGCACAAATTGCACGGTGTATTTCAACTTTGCTCTTCGTTTCACGTCGTCGTACCGAAAAGGGGCCATAATTAACGGATGGGAAGAATCGTTTTACCCCGCGTTTCTTCCGATTAACTCTCGTGTTACATATGCAACGATAGAAAGGTGTCTTTTGTACGCGCGTGAAAAACAATAGAGATTATCTTTCTTCTTTGGAAATAGAAATGACCGCGCTGGTGCCTGGCTGGATGGTAATGAAATTTTACTTCGTAAAGCGAACGCTACCCGGCGCGGAACCTACGTTCTCACGGTGGCCGCATAATTAAAAGTCACCTTCGACAATTGGATACGGAGCACAGAGACGTTCGAGTCGAGAACAATGCATTTGTCATTTATTCGAGAAGAAAAGGTGACTTGTTCCATGCAAGTTGCTCCCAATATCGAAACGATTCGATATTTTCCTTCAAACCGTTTCTATACAAAATTTTACGGTCAATCGAGTCGCGTGCCATTTTCTCCACTACATTCGAGCCTCTTTCGGATAGAATTCCTCCAGTACTGGAAAGATTAAACGCGAAGTAGATCGGTATGCTTGTTCGGACAGACGAAAGGACCCATTGGGATAATATAACATCGAGAGGCATAACGGATCCGAGAAGTTCGCGTAATGATCGTCATTATTCCTCGAAGGGCCGCGAAACGTTCTCCTGTACCCTTTTTTCCCCCTTTCCTCCAGGCACGTCTCTTTTCTTCCTACACACTGCAATCTTCCCAGTCCTTTTTCTCTTTCATCTTCGAGAACGTATTTAACGTCCCATGAAATTAAAACCCTCGACACCTGCGGAGGAACAAGAAGTGCGAACTCACACTCCTCCCTTTCACGACTGTGACTTTCAACGAACCCTTTTGTTCGATCCCTCGCGCCGTTTTATTTCACGAGCGTGCTGCAAGTCGGAATCGATCACCCTCCATATTGCAGCCACGTGTAAATACCGGTAATAATTGATATTTGAACAGTGAGCTTTGACACGCGACTTACTCTTGGATTTTCTTCGCGATTCATTTAGTTGAATCAACGTCAGCCGATTCTTTTAGCCAGTTCGTTTCTTTCATCGTTTTAAACTTTCTGATCCGTTATCCGGCAAACGTTTCGCCGCGTTGACAAATTTTGTCAGCAATTTCGTAAAATATTTCGTTTTCATCAAAATAATTTAGATTTAGCTTCTCCGTACAAAAAAGGTTTCATTCATGAAAATTCCTCGGCACCGAAGTTACAACATCTTGCAACCGTTTCATATAAATTCCAGAGAGCCAAAGGAATTTACATTATCTCACACCGTTTTCTTCCGGCTCGAGCAAAGATTTTTTCAAACACTACTCGTCAAATAAAAACGAGCAGTCGAAACCTGACGAAAGCCCAATGGCTTGCCTTATTTAATTATCGCAGAAAGGGTTGCAAAGAGTGCTGTTCGATCTCGATTAATTACAAGCACGAACGAAATTAGAACTCGCTATGAGTTGGTAGAATTTTAGGAATTTTAGAACTTTAGAAGAGCTGTTAATTCTATACAAGCAATAACGCGAAGGAAATACGAAAGATAATATCGTGGCTAGAGCTTAAGAAGCGGATCACGTACGCGAAAGATACATATGAATTTCGTACGGGCAGCTGGTGGCATGTGGGTCGAATGGGGTTAATATCGGTTTACCTCGTGACCAATTTAAATTTTTCTTACGTGCATCATAATGCAATTTTCCGCTCTTCTTCTTCCTCCTCGTCCCCTTCTCCGTTTCCTTCGTACGGCAGTTTATGTCGCGGATCGGTTTATGAGTTCCCAGAAACTTCCTATTGGACGAGTTAGGGAATGTTACGACGGGCAGACAACTTTATGGACGCGCGCTTTATTTATTTACAATTCAGAATCGCGCTTTACAACGGAAAAATTGCCGGCGCTCGTTTGACTCGAACGCCTCCCTTTGGAAGCAATGTTTTGAAAAATGTGTTCGCCATTGTGTTAAATAAAGAAAGGGAACGGTTGAAGCTTTTATTAAAAAAATACCGCAATACTTTCAAGTGAGAACGCAACTTTTCACCCGGCGAACTTGTACATTTTAATTAAACCGTACTATTTACCAGCGTAGCTTCTTGCGCTCGCGCCGTAGTCGCAAATTGTAATTGCATTTGTTTCGCTCGCGTAACGGGTTTGAGGTTCGACGTCGGAACGCGTGCTTCGCGAGGAGCCGCTATTAAAATAATTCCGGTTGAAAACGGAATAATGTCCTTCTTGAGATTCGCGAGAGACGCATGAAATCGCGTACGTGGAGCGCGATTTTCATTTTTAAAGCGTACAAGAGAATCGGAACCGCGTAACGGCGAGGGCGGGGGTGCAAGGAGAGCAGCTGCATTTTAATGGCGATTCATTTGTCTTAATTTTGAATCTGTTCTACTTTTTGTCGCGCAGGAATTTATACGAAGTCGGTGAAACCGGGACGCGTAATTCCTACGCCCCGAAACTCCATGCAGCTTCGTGGATTTACGTATTCGCATTTGTCGAACAAATAACTTTTATTGGCGCGGGGCGAATAGCTTATTAATTTTTGTTAGACCAAACAGGGGGATCGATGGGGCGTTAGAAGTCTTGATTGCAGTCATAATTCATCTCGAAGTTAAGAGGGGGACTTTAAGTTTAGCAGCGTACTCTAAAAAGGTAGTTTATACTCTGCGTAGAAACGAGGTCGCGGCACTTCCGAGTAGTTGTCAACGTTATCGACTTCAATTTATTAAAATCTTCAGAAATTTCGCTTTCTTACCAATTATACGTTACCAATTAACCAAATTAAATCGTAGTCTATAGAAATACTAGTTACCACTTATTTCTGTAACAATCTGCCTCTTAGGGAAGAGGTGTACATCACTTTAGGTTGTCCGACAAGTTAATTTCGATGAAAGCGAACACAAGACGGATTTATATGCATCAATAAGTAACGACAGAGAACACGCTCTATCGGTAATTACGTACGAAGCTGAAAGGGGAATATCCAGTTAAGGGATTGATAGGGGTGATGAGGTTAACGCGTGGCTGCAGACTAATTTTAGCTGTAACGTAAGGAATAGAATTTGAACGATGAAATTTGACGAAATTAATAGTAACTCTAAAACAGGCCAATCATCTTCGCGAACGAAACCAAGGCGAAAAGAAATTCAGGAAGCTCCGACGATAACTTTCGCGTTCACAAAACGAACTTCGCAACGCGAGCGCTGCCCGCGCCTCCCCGACGAAGCAAACCAAACTTCTCCGCGAAACAACGGCGATTCGTGTATTTATATTAACTATGAAACGACAGGGGCGCGTTGGAGTAGCTCTCGGGATAATTTTCATCAGAAAATCGAATAGGAACGCCGGTCGGATCGGAGGTGGAAATCTGCGAGCATGCTCGGTGGCTCCCAATTAAGCAACACCGCACCTACTTAACTGCGCGCACCTACCCTGTGCGTGGTAACTCGGACCAGAGGCGGAACGGAATAAAGGCCAGCAGGAATTCGAGCACGCCACGCATATCTCGTGGACAATGCCGCAATCTCGTCGAGATCCCGTTCGTTTGTTCCTGTTTCCCTCGTTCGTCTCTGGCCGTTCACCGAACCGCTCAATTTTCACGCCTTCGCCGCGAGATATCGATCGATCCCGTCTTAACGATCTCCACCCTAAACGTCCAGGTCTTGGCCTGCCCTCGCTTCTCGTCTCGCCCTGCGAGTTATTCGCTGGATTAGCGCTTCGAAATGTCGCTTACAATTATTGGCACGAATTTCGACGAGTGTCTCCGATCGTGATCGAAGATTCGCTCGACCCGTGAAACGACTTGCCCTCTTTTTCGTCGATCCGAGATATTTCGAGCCGCGAGCCCGTGTTATTCAATTCCAGTCCGAATTACTTTTAAATGATTAACTTTCGGGAATATTTTTCCCAACGAACACGTCTGGACGAACTCGTGGGAGCAACGGCCCCGGTTTTCCTACGTTTCACCCTTTTTCACCGAGTCTCGTAATAGCATCGCGGTGAAATAAAATTTCCTAGATCCTCCTAGTCGACGTTATTCATATTTGGGGCGCGTGCAGGTCCGGAACGACCGCCAGACGAAAGAGGGAACCAACCAGGGCCACGCTCCGCCTCGTATCTTATTTTTCCACGATTTTTCTACGATCGAACGAGATTTTAAGTCGCAGGGAAAAGATAATGCGAATTTGTATGTTGCGTACCATTCGAGGGTTTCCATTGGGCGGTACGAATCGAAAAGAGATGTGATTTATTCAACGAGGAGACGGAAAGCGTTGTACAGAGCGAAGACGCGACGTTTAATTTGGTTTTCGAATGATGAGAAAAATTTAAAGACGCGCACAGTTGCGTCTCTTATTTTTTTTCTTCAATTACTTTGCGCGATGTCATTTTTAATGGTAAGTCCAGATATGACTCTGGCGGACAAATGACGACGGAAGCAAGTGCAGGTTCCAGAATCGAATTTTTATTCAACGTTTCACCTGCACACAGTATTTTCCCGTTCGACGAGATGCGTGGAATTTAATAAATCAGACTTTTTTCCTGTCGGGCGTATTATTTTGTCACAGAGAAACGTATAGGATATCAAACGTGGATTTGTCCATTTTGGCCGAGTCAGCGCGTTGAACGATTTGATGGACGCCAAAAGCAAAAAACCATTTTTTCAATCGGACTTCGAAACACTGTCTCTCCTGAAATAATACATTTTCCCCGATCGCCTTTGGTGGTTTAATAATTTTATCGCTCGACCTGGCAAGTGGGACCGCACATATTGACCCACTGTTTTCCACGAGAAAATAAAACTTGTAATTTTGGCAAAGAGCTGTGTGCACTACTTGACGGGTGAAATGCGGGGTCAAAAATATGTGTATCGATCGATAATTTATCCGCACATTTCCAAATATTTCATTACTTGTGAAACGTTAATTTCGAGCGTCGAACCTTCTTGGAACTGAAATTTTCAAACGCGATATAAAAATATTGTAGCGACGCGAAATTATTTATAACCGGTACGCAATTGATAATTTAACAACGCGCATAGATATATAATTCTCAGTAATAATTTTCGACCCGTTCGTTCTATCGAATATTTTAAAGAAATATTTCTACGCGCTTCAGCTACGTATCAATACTTTACGTCGTCCCATTATTTTTCCAAGAACATTCAGCTTTTCGAAAATTTTGCGTCTGGTCGCTGTCAGCCCCGAATTACGCGCTGGCAACCTCGGAAGCGAAGGGATCGGAAGGGAAGAGTTCCACGTCTTAAAATGTCTCTCGAAAATTTATAACAACCTCGTATAATTCCATATTTCAGCAACATTCTAACATCGAGCCATGGTAATAAAAAAGTACGACTACGTTTCACTCGTGGAAGTAAGAATAAAAGTCAGATATATGAAACACCATTTCCGCCCTTGTCTACGATCCATTGCTATCTTAATTTATTTACCATCCCGGTGACTTCTTTATCGCTTTCAAAGGTTTCTCTACTCGAAAAGCTTCGAAGATGAATATAAAAAGATGCTATATGGGAAGAATATGGTAATAGTAAACGACGACGATAACTACAATCGACTGAAGATTATTCCACGTTAAACAGGAAGCCGACGATCTAGAGTGACGTTATTTCACACGAAGCTTCGATTACGAAGAAATTGGATTTATTTGTTTAAATAAATATATCGAGTGCTCGATATCGATTCATTTAGAAACGAATTTTCCACTCGTTTTACGATATATAATAGCCTGCTGTCGATTGTGCGACTCGTGTTATATTCATTTGCTAGTCAGCCAAGTCTATCTCTCGAATGTTCCGAGCTCGATTTTATCGACAGCACCTCGAGCGGAAAAACGTTATTGTACATGTTCATCTTACTTGATCGTGTACATTTGACCTCTTTTCGATCGTACAGTCGAACTGAAAGTGCGCTGCATGCAAATAGTCTGCACTTCGCGGAAGCAAAAAGTTGCTCGTCCTTCTAATCGTCGCGCGCAGAAGTTGCGAGACGACGTTCGACGAGCGTCAGAGACGCGACGACGATTCGGGACGCATTTGAATCGCGTCAAGTTTTAACGCGAATTAAGCGGAACAGAGGAGCAGCAGCAACATTGGCCACTCTTCGAGCGACGGGAGTTGCGGCAAACAAAAAAAAGAATTTGATTTATACCGCTGGTCGTCTGCTACTCCCAGCGCAGTTTCCGTCGAGCACGAGCTGCAAGTGCATTTATACTCTCGTGTCTCGTGTCGTCAAAAGACTTCCGAGGCTCCACGGGTATGAGAACTCGACCACAATCACTCTTCCGTCTCTCTCTCCTCTGGCCTCCTTTCCCCCCTCCCCCTTTTTTCCTTTCATTCTTTCCGCCCCATCTTCCTTTCCGTTTCATCTTTCTTGCCCCCTTTTACCCCTCGTTTTTCACCTCGTTTTACACGCTCACCCCTCCCCCCTTGTCTTAACTTATTTCACCACCCCCACTTTCATTCGTCCGCGGTGCTTTTTCCGCTTCACC
This sequence comes from Xylocopa violacea, assembly GCA_963969225.1. NCBI lineage: Eukaryota > Metazoa > Arthropoda > Insecta > Hymenoptera > Apidae > Xylocopa > Xylocopa violacea. The sequence goes on from CAXAJV010000002.1 coordinate 42,507,460, forward strand.
CCTCGCCGCCGCTTGCGTTACGCAGCGATGTCGAAGAGACTGGATGATGAAAGGGGAAAGACTCGCGAACCACCGCGACAGTCGAGAGGCGAAGAGGCGAAGCTGAAAATGTACGCGCCGCGACTTTCCGCCCTTTGATCGCGGATTAGATCCATCCACGGGTCGGAGGAAGCGATTTTTCAATGGTTATCGATTCGAAGATCTCGAATTCAGAGTTTTAAGCGATTTCAACGAAAGTTTAGCAGTTTAAACGCGCGGCTCGACGCACCTGGCGAGATCGATCGCGCAGTTGGACGTACGGAATTGTAGTCTCGCGGAAATTTGATTGAAAATACTTTCGCGTTGTCGCGGAACGCCTAATCCGCGTCAGTGTTCGCGATGGATGCTCCTCTCGGTAGAAACCGGAATTGTTCTACCGTGGATCTTTCGACGAAAACGAATGAGTTACAGCAGGAAAAGCGTGACGTTAACGCGAACTGGATAAGGTGCGTTATCTCACTCGATGGCGTTCGAATGAATATGAATGGATGGGTGATCCAGAGCGTTGAATTCGCGCTCTGGGTCTGTAACAGAGGAGTGGCTAAACGTTTGGAAAAAAGTGTCAGGCGTATTCCACGGTTTGGATCGGGAATGAAAATCTTCTCGATTCTCGTTCGGTGTAATAAAACATTTTGGAATTGGCTAGCGAGCTGTGCGCGAACGATCGCCGTTAATCGTTCGAGATCTAAAGTATTTTTTAAATCGACGCGATTAGCGAAACTCGCAGTTTCACGGTTTCAGCGACGATATTTTTGGAATATTTTTTCCTAGCGCAAACAGGGCGCGCGATACAGCGAAATGTTGGCGTACAAATGTTCGTTAAATAAGAACGTTCCTCGCGATCGAGCGCAGCAACATTGCCTTAAAAAGGGCTGATGGACCATCAGGGAAACGATTGTGTATCATTCCAATTTTCATCGGTTCGCGTTTGCTCGCGGGCTTGATTATTCGCAGCCCGATTATCGAGATTTCCCAACGCTTTAACGAGGCCCCCGCTTCGAGTGCTATTCGAAAAAAAAAAAAGAAAAAAAAGTAGTTTGAGTGCCAATATACGCTCCCAATTTTATATGTATCGATTACACGATTCATTTCGCGTTAAATTACGATTTCGCAGCGTTTTTATGCCGCGGCCATTGAATCTCTCACATTTTTTTTTATCGAATTATTCGCATCGAAACGAACGAAAAAAGATCATCGTATCGGAAATCCCCTGCGAAATCGCGAGACCTTAATATAGAAAAATATATGTACACGCGAACCATAAGGTATATGCCAGGAGCTAACGTCTAGATCCCTCGACATAACTCTGCGTTCCAACCAAAGGGGTTAAGCGAAGCTGCGCACAGTTCCATTGAAGCATACCGAAGTCTTGAGAATTCAATTTCTGCTTTAATTCGTTCGAGCTCCATTCGAACCGTGTTTTCGCTTAATTCGAACGCGTTCACGGAGATGCTTCGTCGTCGTCGTCGTCGTCGTCGGTATTCGCACGATATTTCGCTCGGTAGCACCCTTAAATACGCGTTACATAACAGGACACGAGTACCGCAAACTCCGAGTCGAGCCTGGAATTTGAATATTTCGCTTCGTTCGACTGTAAAAAACAGTATCGTTCGTCGGGTATGGGACAGCTCGATCCTCGAGAGTTCGATGGCGCTCCTTAACGATCACGCGCGTCAAGATGGCCGCTATATATTGGGTGGAGGCTCTTTACGTAATCGAGAGGCAAGCTGAGTAAACTTTAGGGCGGATCGCATGATTAACGGGCCGTTCCAAAGGCTATGGTACTTGCAGTTTAGACGTCGAATCATAAGTCATAATTTGAGCTGCATCGAGGCCCGTAATTAGCCAGGAGTTCGTTTGGCGAGTTAACACGGAAACACGATCGGGGAACTTTGTAACGGAACGTTGATCTGGAATACAATAATTCAATCTCCAATGACGGACAACCGTAATTCGATCGGGTTCGTAGTTTATAAACCGGTCGCTAACGTTTATTAATTATACGCGCCGCGAGGAAAATAATGGGAGAAGTTATTCGGACGATGAATTTTAATAATAACGATAAGGATGAACGGAAGCCTCCTATTTTAATTCCACTCCGAAGGGATTAATCCGTTGGTAAACAAGAAGTAACCGCATTTTGTAATTTCACGTTCTCTTTTCACGTCACGTTTTTCAAACTTTCCACCCCCAGAGCGCTCGTTTCTTTTCGCGCGCGGCACGTCAATCTCTTTCGTTTACCGTTCGACTCCCGTGGGGATCGCCGGGTACACAACGTAGTGAAATCGTTTAATGGAAACCGAATTACTGGAATTAAACTAGAAACAACTCTTTGCACTCCCTTTAGGGAGCATTTCGCCGAGAATAATATATATTTCCACGAGTTTTCAATAGAGAGGCGTCGATCGCCCGGCGAAATTTATCTCCCCTTTTTCCCTTTCCTGCCTCGTTTCTGAACAGTCGAGCAAAAACTTTTAATCTCGACCACTTTCTCCATCCCTCTCGTCCACGCTCGTCGACGAGCACATCTTTCCGACTGTTCTTTTCCACTCGTTGCCACCCCTTTGACAACTTCGACATCGTCGAGCGTCGCGCTAATGACGCGGATCTCGTTTTTGGTTGCAATTAGCGTTTCGTTAGACGCGATTCGAAGCGCAACACCTCGATTGTTCACCCTTTTCCTTTCTTCTCTCGCGTCTCTCTTTTTAACATTTCACGCGCGACGATCTTTATTCTTACTGTACACGTCGAATGCTTTGAAAACGCCCGTTTTTATAGCGATAAACGCTCGATGGTCTCTCAACTTGCGACGTAAAATTTCTTACTCGCATCGAAACAATTGGGACATAAAACAACCGAACGCTTCAATTTTTCTAACGCAAACGCGGACGCGAACGAATCCGCTGTTGTTTCCGTTTTATGCACGTTACGTTCAATTTCTGCGTATATTTTATTCCCACTTCGTAAGTAACGGACGAGGCATTTCGAACTAACTTTCGATCGATCCCGCAAAACGGAATTCACGTTCGTCATACGCGGCGATTGTTCACGCGTTCTACGTAACGCGAACAAAGAAAGAAGGTAAAATCGCTCGCACAATACACGGACTTTATGCCGTGTAATTTCACTCTAAAGCACGGCCGCTGATTCGTATTTATGCAGATGTGGTAATCAATAATCGCGCGACCGTACAATGGAAACGAGCGTGGGCGCAATAAGCCTACAAAAATACGCGGCGCGCTTAATTTTTGCGCCGCCGCGCTTGAAAATGAAACTGGACGCTGTTTTTTGGTGGAAAGCACCCGCTCGAGCCGTTTCGAGATCGTCTGGCACGCGTTTAATAAAAATGAAAGGTAATCGTCCGGTTTGCTGGTCGTTAAATTGGCAAAAACGGAAATGGAATCGTTCGTTTTCGGGGTAAATTCGATTAAACAGTGACAACAGGCTATTTCATTTTATCGCCAATTTCCTGTCGCGCTCGACGCAACAGCCCTGTTCGCAAATCACGGTGTCGCGTTCGAGCTGTCGTTATTACTTCTTATCGAGCGGATGCGTTAATGTAAACGCGGGCAACCGTGAAAACTGATGGCCGCCGAACGGCCCCGTACCGAGTATAAATTCGGAATGACGTTAATTTTACCGTCTGATGCCGAAACGCGGTTATTTCGTGACGTTATAATACGCTGTAACGAGAGCTTCTGAATCAATTACGTCGCGCGGACGCGTCACTTCCTCTTCGCGTTTTTAACCTGACTACCGAGCCTCGCGTTTGGGCAACCTAAAGATATCCGACGCGAATCTTCTCGTTCAATTATTCGAGCCAGATTCACGACGATTATAATAAAAACAGCAGTCGCTCGCTGCGAAGTTTGACAGTCGTTCGTGCCGTTCGCCGAGCGAAAAATCAACTGAAACTTTTTCGCGCCAGCCTAATATCTCGCGACACGCGAGCCGCTTCTCCATGAAATTGTCCCAGTTCTAATAGAAACGGAATTATCCGCGCGATACAGCCCCCGTAGTCCCAATAGCTCTGGCCGAAATTAATTACGATTGAAACGAGGTCGCGTCGCGCCTACCTCTCGTCATATCTCGATCGAAGATTTCCAGATCGCGTGCTATCGACGTTGACAAATTAAATAAATCGTCGGCTGGCACCGCGTAAAGTGTCGCTCGCACGCGTCTTTGTTTCGCGACCTGTTCCTTTTTCGCTGCGCTTCAGCGCTGTTTTTTGCGGCAAATTATTTCCATTCGACGTTTGTTTTGCGTTTTGTCTTCCGTTTCGATCGTGATCCCCTGTCAAGATTCGCCGCGGTGCTCGCGCGTCGATCGAAACCGCTCGAGTGGAATTATTGCGAAAATTTGATGTCGCCGTGATAGGCAGGGTCGAGAGTGATTAGCCGAGGGTTTTGAAGATTAACGAAACTCGAAATGTTTTATGAAAATAGACGTTGACGTTTAAACGACCGCTTGAAATTAATCGATTACTTCGTTTACGCAGTTATCGCGTATTCTTAAACGATAGTTCATTTTCAATGATTGATCCGCGAGATGTGTTAACCAATAATATTTACCTTGTTTATAATGCATACATTTGAATAAATCGTATCAGAAACCGAGATTATTTCGCCATTCCAAATTTAAATATAAAACCGAGGTAGAAAAATAAATATTTTCCATAAATAATTCGTTTCTCTGGTAAAAAAAATATTTGTTTCGAGTATACAAAAATTAACCCTTAGTCGCCATGGTGTTTCATACAGCAACTGGAGTTTCTCATCGATCAGATTTTACGTTTGGAAGCCCTAAAAAAATGAATTTGGGAGATGAAATTAGCCCGAGTGAAGATCAAATTGATTTTCAACTATTGAAAAACTAAATTGGTTGCATTAACGAAGACATTGGCGATAGAAAAAAATGACGCGCGATCGGAAAAGTCGTCGAGTGCAAAAAGGGTTAACGAAAGAAAAAACCCTGGTCTGCGAATTCACGCATTCGAATGAAATATTCGCGACCTCATCATTTCCTTTACGACCCCATTCGGGACCGCGTCCCACGGTTTAAGAAGCGCTGCTGCAAACGAATATCTCATGTCGCCATCGATTGCGATCTGCGTTTAAAAGGTTCGCGGCGATGTATGAAAACGAGGCTCGAAATCGAACGGTTTTGTTTCCGCGTTTATCGCGAATCGAAGCTGCAGTGATCAAGGCGATCGAAACGATCGTGGTGGACCCGTTTCGCCTCTGTCCCACCTGTGCATACGCACACTGATAGCGACATTATTCCTCGAGAACGGTCGTTGCTCGTGCCGCTTCATAAATCGCTCGATTTATCGTTGCTGACTCACCCAGATCAAGTCGCGGTGCATCGTTGCCTCTTGGGGCCATCCCTCTGGGCTATCCCAGTGGGCCCAGCCGATCCCCTCGAAATTTTCACGACTTTCCGGATCCCTGTAGCCACTTTTTTCGTTCTTTCTCTCCGCTTTTTTCCACGAGCAATAATTATTTCGCGAACCAGCACTCGTTTCCGGCGAATCGCACGTCAAACATTTCCGATGCTTCCTCTCGCGCGATAATTGTGTTTGAACAGAAGCCGCGTACCATTAAAACGAGACTTTTTTTACGCGTACTAATGCGAACGTGTTTAATTGTAAGGCTGAGCATTTTTAGGAAAGTTCGTCGCGGATAACTGTCAGCGTTCGAGCCAACGTTCTCTGTTTTCCGTTTTACCTCCTTTCGCGGGATAATTGATTTAGCGGAGATCAGAAATTATCAAGTTGGATTAGAGACCCGTGGTTAAATATAATATGCAGAAAAAGAGCGAATACTTGCGTTCTTTATACGAATAATCGCGTTGAATTAAAGATCGGTGGTAGGTTTGATAAAGAGATGATCAATTTCCAATTACGAATGCACTGGAAGGTTATAAGCGTCTTATGGTATCGTAGCACCGAATAATCGTAAAACGAGAGATCAAATTTCTCGTAAAACGTAATTTCATGCACGATTAATCATTTTTTTTTTTTTCTTCGCTATGCAATCGATCGAGCAGTCATGTCGTTTCGAGACCACTTTGTCTCCGAGCTGTGGAGTGGTTCAAAGGGTTAATTGGTTCGAGGGTGGATCGAGAAATGTACGTCGTATGTTATAAAACAATTGGGAAAAGGTACTTGAACTGCAACTAATAACACTACCATGGACATACGTTTAAAGAAACCGTTAGAAGTGATATTTAAAACTGGATGTATACTCACGTTGAAGTCGGTCGTGCATTTTACCAAATCCGCCGGATGTCCGTTATGGAGCTTCATGGTTTGCAGTAGACCCTTTAAATAAACAATCAGGAAGTAGTAGACGATTGCACGGTACACATAATTCGTCATCTTTCTTCTCGAGTCTCGTTTGCTCTTCGTTCTCCTCGCTGTTCACGACGGCGCAATGGTCACAGTTTACAGAAACTTCACTTTTCAAAACAAATACCAGCCTTTGTTTAAAAGAGAAAAACGGAAAGAGAAAACGCGAAAAGCCCGACGATTACGATCGAATAAACTGTCTTAGATTATCCGATCGTGTACCACGCGCCGCTGCGGAGTACACGGCTCGCGTATTATGCTCGTAACATGGTTGACGCTTGCATATGCGCATCAATTTATAAACGTCAGTTCCCGCGACAAGGTGTGTTGTACGTAATTTATTTGCGAACGTGAAAGAAATGGTAACGCGTATTAAGAAGAGGGTTTCGCGCGAGAAGTCGAACGTTCCAGATATTCACTTATTTCCACCGACGCCGCGCTGTTTTCCTCGATTTAAATGTAAACTGATCGCCAGCCATGCATCAAAAGGAATATCGCGCGAGCCTGAGCGACAACGGAATCCACTTCCCCTCGCGGGATAATACCCTTATCAATCGTTACAATTCAATCCGAGGAGGCGATTTATCAATGGACGGAACGGGGTAATCGCGAGAAAATACACAACATTTTCGCGATAACGAATTCGGTCGCGTGATTCGTATCCATCGGCGGAATAAATTTTCGGGGCCGGGTGTTTCGCGATTTATTTCGCAACAAATCTGGATTATGCGTTACAAGCGCGCGCGACGCGACGTTTACATCAGAATGCCAGCTCTACACGGATCTGCAAATATTTTTCTCGCCGATAAACCAGCTCTTTGTAGCGTCGAATAAAGGTTTCGATTGATAGATACGTAGGATCCGTCGTTGCTCTTAAAAACAAATATATCCTCTTACTGTCACCGACGGACTCGATACGTTTTTGGCTCGAAACGGAGATCAAAATTTCTCCCTGCAAAAGCGCACGCTTGCGTCAAATCCGCAGTCCTCGTCGACAAACGCTAAATTACCAACAAGTACGCGAGGAGGTTAGCGCGAATCGAACACCGAACGAGCAAAACGCGCGAATTAACATCGGTTTTTCTACGTCCAGCAAACACGCGGAAAATCGTACGTTCGCGTGTCGAAAACAATCACGAAGCGTTCATTATCGCGTGCGAAACGTACGAAAGGGTGTCATTTCGAACAAAGGTTTCCACGCGTAATCCGCACGGTTCGCGATCAGATTTTTATTGGGACGCGACCATCTCTTTTTAGACTTTTTTTACTATAATTATCCGACGACTCGATGGTTCGAGCGACCTTTGCTGGAAAATTTCCACGAATACACTCTCTCTTGCTGGCTTAAAAATTTGATTGAAAGTTTCGTATCGATTCGAACGCGCGGTTCTTTTCACGGTATAAAAGCGATCGAGTATACCCGCGTGTTGGAATAATTCCTGTCGGATGAATTTGTGGAACGACTGCTTCCGCGTGTGCCGTTCGTTCCAGGATACACAGGATTATAGGATATTTTCGTGGATTTAGCGAAAAGGAGAGTCGATGTTAGACCGTTGCGGAAGAATACTTAACTCTCCGAGCAATCGAAGCGCGTCTCGCGTATTCTTAAGCCGACAGAGGCGAACGATTGAACGCGGACAAACGCGAGATGCTGCAAAAAAAAGTCGCTGTGTAAATCCGCGCGTAAACCCGGCACTTCCAGTTATCGGGTAAAAAATGGCGAATAAAAAGTTCCTCCGAACGGAAACGAAACTCTAATCAAAACTTTCCCCTAAACCATTCTCAGAATCCCTTCTCCATAACGTACAGCCTAACAACGCGACAAACTCCCTGGAATTGTTGGGGAATCACGTCCCGCGATACGAAACAGAGGGAAGGGGGAGAGAGAGAGAGAAAAAAAGGAAAACAAAGTTGCACGATTTATCCGCGGTCGACAAACGAATCCAGCATTTTATCTGCGGAAAAAGAAACCGGCACGGTCGAACAACGCATCGATCATTGGGGAAACGTTCGCGGGATCGATCGATCTTCCTAAATGGGCCGTGGTAAATGCGCGCGTTACGACGCATTTTTACACCCTCCGTTTCGTACCTGGGAGGCTCTCTTTTTTTTTTCCCGCCCGCAAATCGCGCCGCAACGGTGCTTCGCGGATTTTTTCAGCCGGAAAAATCCTCCAGCAGCGGAGCCCTGCCACGGATTCGCACCGGCGAAAAGTCGTTCTCGCGGCTTTCCCACCGATTAAAGCGGCCGCAAGACAGAGCGCGTCGCGCGCGCGTTTAACGCGGCTTAAACTCGCGATCGCGCGCGTTTCCCGCCAAATTTAATGCCGGACTTAAGAGATTAGCCGACTCGGTAATTTTTATGGCACGAACGCCGTTGGCTGTTAACTCGCTCGGACGGCAATTAATTCGCCACGAAATCAATTTTTCTTTAAACGCGTACGCGTGTGCGTTACGTTCCGTAGCGTTTTAGAGGGCTCGCGAAACGTTGCGATGTTGTAATCGGACCCTCATTACGTGCTTCTATTACGATAATGATGAAACGAGGGTGTTTCGAAGGGGAATCTTTGGAGATTTTCGGGCGAAAGTATCGAGAGTGGATGATTACAGTCTCGAGTGGCACGATCGGGTGTGTTTAGGCGTTGGATTGGCGATGGAGATAAAAATCATCCACGACGATCGTTAAACTCGCGAATGTAACATTTTGCCAGACGTTTATCAACGGCAATGGGCGGGGTTTCGATTTTCTTAATAAGCAATATCGTCGGCTGTAACTTACGGGATCAATCAATTGGCGAAATTGCATTGTTATTGCAACGATTTGATTTCGAGCATGACATCGATTGCCCGCTTAATGTTCTACAGTTTGGCTACAATTCAACTCGCTCCTTGTTCGCGGATTGACTAATCGATACCAATACGCTCGATACGATCGTCGAACGAGCTAAATTATTACAAGTTCGGCCCGCAGCTGCAACTAAACGATGTTTGCATAATTTTGCCGAATGATCGACGTGCCTTCGTCGAGGGCGAGCCACGAGTTCGACGATGCAGAATTACGCGATACCAAAATTGATCCACTATGCGTCGATCTTAACTCCGCGTGTCTCCAAGATGGCGTCTACACGCGAGTCGACTTTCGATCGAAATGAGAATCTTCGAGCGTTCATTAAATTTGTCATTTTAAATCGAAGACTGTTCGTTACGGCGTCGTTAAACTATCGGCGCTATAACTAACTGCAATTAAATCAATCGATCGCGATATCTCTGGAACTTCATCAAAGTGTAAATCGAACGGGGGAGCAGTTAAACATGATTGGATAACGACAGCGATCAATTCGTTCCTCGCGCGGAACAATCACGTTCGTGTTACGCATCGAGTAAAATATCTGTTACGCAATTAAACCGTTCGACAAAAACTGAAACCAAATACACCGGAATTCCCTGCGTTCGAGCATACCGTTGTCCGAACGGATCATCTTCTAGCTCGAACGCGAAACCACTGAACTCGTTCGACTAGTTCCTCCATCACCCCAATCAAATATCGCAACAACGAGCGGATATGAAACAAAACGGGGCCTGGATACGTAATTTCACGAAGGTACAGAGTAGGGAGTGGAGCAATCGGCCAAAAAGTTAGATAAATAAAGTAGAAAGGAAACAACTCGTCTGAATCGAACGATATCGAAAATCTCACTGGAAATCGACGTCCTCACCGACGAAAGGCGACTATTTCCACGGTACTCTCGGTCCCCACTCGCGGCATCAATTACGATCGATCCTCGAAGGAACGCGGTGGAAAACCGCGAGGCAAAAGTTTCGACAGTCGATCGAGCGGCTAAGCAGCGGACTAATCGGATGGAAAACGACGTACGGACCGATCGTTTCGTTCGAGATGAACGCGGATGACTGTCCTGCCATGGCAGACACCACGGGATCCACCCGCGAAGAATAAGAGGGAGGGGAGAAGTGGTTCTCTCGCGTCCGGACCCTGAAGCTCGTTTCACGCTCCACGATTTTCGTACACGCAGAGCCTGAAGAGTATCAACAAACAGCACGTGCCATTAACGAATCGAGTAGCTCCGCAAATTCGATCGTCTGACCGTCGAACTCGACGAATTATTTAGCAAATCCCATTAACCAACGTTCCAAACTTACAACGAGCGACACCTTTATTTATTCCCCGATCCTGAATGCCTATGGAATCCGATAGGCGAACGAGCGAATAAAAAAAAAAAGGGGGGAAAAAATTGTCTCTATCGCTGCTATAAATTTCACTTTCAAATAAAGGTTCTTTATATCTCGTTTCCTAGTTTCGATCGAACGCCGATAGTAGACCATTTTCACCCAACCCCGTGTTCAGTAGCACTAAATCACGAGTGACCCGTGTATCAATTAAAGATTAATGATACGCTCGCGTCCTATCCTATCATTTTACTATAACCAATTCGTTTTTATCGCTCTATCGCTTAACAGTTTTGGAGGATGAAAAAAAAATCCAGCAACCCCGTCTCCGCTCCGCCCACCATTTATTTAAGCCTCTGCTTATTCATTGGATACGGGGGGGGGTCTCATAGCCGATGTTTATTCTTAACCGGAATCGGACTTTCTCCGCCGGACAAAGAATATGCAAACTTCCTATTGATTTTGAATTTAATTTACTTGTTTCGCCCGTTCTCTGTTGGATTTAATTTGCATTTAAATCGAGAATAACAGCCGCACGTTTATGCGGCGAGTTTTTCGAAATAAATCACTCTCGCTTATGGTCGAAGAATAAACAAACGTTGATGCGTTATTTATGTCTCCTCGCCGCTATTATTTTTATCCGATCTGCTTCGTTTTTCGCTCGCGCGATATTATCTCTGCGAACATGTTGGGATGACGCAAAGTCCGCGGTTACGCGAGCTTGTATAAAAAATCTACGCGCGAAACAAATCTAGAGTAATAAATTGCTAGAATGAATAATAACGCGTAGTCGTTCATTAAACAGATTTTATCCAGATAACATTGATCGAGTATACATATTGTATTACATAAAACGTACCAATTTGTATTCCGTCAAAGTTAATTATTGATCCAATTTGTTCGAAATTAAATATTTAAATTTGCTGCGGTGTATATAATTAACTGCGCGACATTATTCGCTGGAATATTTAGGGGAAAAATCAAATAAACGGTCGACCGTTAACGTATTAGAATTTCGACAATGATTTAACGTTCTACGCAATTACGAAGGAAGACAGTGGCAAGCCTTTCGAAATAGGTACCGTTTCCTTCTTCCAGGCCAGATTTTTCTAGATACGTGCAGCTAAAATAACCGCGTGCACATAAATGCATCGTTATACCCGCTTATCATTATTTTCGACGCTGTTTTATTACAATAAGGATACAATTACGGTTCAGATACGCGATTTAATGGAACATTACGTAACTGTATATAATAGAATTTAGCGATATTCTTCAATTTTAGAAGCGTGGCTGACGCAAGTACGGCCATTCGATTAAATATCGTCCTCCTAGCTGTCTTCGCGGTAATTTGCTACGACGATTCGACCCTTCTCGCTGGTAATTACTTGCCCGTTGCACGAGCTCCTTGGCGTATCGCGATGCGGTCGTGGACAGCCTCTTAAAGTCGAGTCGCGATCGTTTCATCCCGACAAAGAGCCCGCGAAGAATGGCAAGACGTCTGGCAAATTTTAATCCCCGAGGGCTGCTCTGGCGGCGCTCCGCGGGCCGCAGCTTAATTTTCCGGATTTATTAGAGCGCGATAAGAAATCGAGTTAACGCTTTTCTAAGCGGCTCGCGGGGATCCGAGCCGATTAAATATTTGGGAGAGCTTCCCCAGCGGCCTTCTGCGTCCCGTTCGTCGCCGTTTTATATATAGAGAACGGCAGACGTCCACTTCAAAGATGAACACGATGCTATCCACGCGTCTGGGAAATATCAAAGGTGTCCCCCTCTTTATTCGATCTCGAATTCGCTCATCCTGCGAGGCCTCCACGGAATCTGGCAATCGGCGGATCGCAAATCTATAATTCGCAAGTAAACGAAACCGCGGCTTTAAATGGATTCCCATCGTCCTTGGTCGGTGGTTCGAGCGCAAACAATGCTCGGCCATTTTCAGTTCTGATCGCACCTACACGCGTACGCCCGCTTTGTACAGCGGCAAAATTCCTGCCCGTCACGCAACCACGATATTCTCCGAGTAACGCGCCTGTACACACGGTTTGTCGAAACGCTGTCCGCTTAAATCTGGCTCGATTTGCACTTCCTGCGTCGCGCTATCATCGAGACCGATTCAATTCGCGAATTTTGTTATCGAACAACGCCCCGGCTAATTTCGACTCGTGGAACGCATTGTAAACGGAACCGCTTCAAAGGCATTCGACTCGACACACGCGCGTCCATTTATCGAACAGCGTCGCGTGTACTTTTCAACGATGAATCGACGAAAGAAGCGGACCTCGAGCCGCGCTGGCGCGTTCGTTACCGGCGCTTCTGATGAAATTTTTCTACCCCCTCGACTTTTCTTTCTCGCCCCTTTTTCTGCGCGGAATTAAGTATTTTAATAACAAACATTGCGGACTCATCTGGCGCATTTTTAATAAGCAGAATTCGTTAGAGAGCAACGCACTGCACTACGCGTAACAAGGTGATAATAAAAGGGGCGTGTTTTAAAGTAATTAACGTCGGGAAATGAAATTACGTTAGAGGAACACGGTTGTTTCGTCCCTGGACTAATAAGACGTTACCGCGGCGCTCGTTTATTTTTCACGAAATTATTCTCTGAAATCGGCCCGCGACGTTCCTTCAAATAACCATCGATGCATGCTTCGAATATAACTTGGACTCTATGGTTGTAAAACATTTTTCGAGATTTAATTCTAAAGGGAAAGTAATGGCTCTTGGGGCATTGCTGTTGCTACGAGTAAGTTTGACAAATGGAAGATAATAACGACAAGCTTGCTATGGACTGTTGATTATATTTTTCTGGTTATTTGTGCCATTATATTTCTTCAGCCATTGCTACGCTACATTTTCTACGCGTCGAAGGAAAAGAAATCCAGCTGTTTACCCGCGTTAGAATTTCCAGCCGTGTAATCCTTTGCAGTCTAAATTATTCTTGAATTTAGTAGTTCAGTCGCCAACAATTCCCTACTATTTCAAGTGTTTCATTTGAAATTCACGCGAAATTTACTTGAAAATGTTGTCAATCGCATGACAATTCCTCGACTATTGCGTGCAAACTCTAAAACAACTCTAAATCTTTGTTGCAATTTATATTTGCTTCTTTTTCTTATTTTGCGATGTCGAGTCACGCTCGACAAAGGACCGCAAAGGGTTAATAAATATAAATTTACTTGAAAAAGTTGTCAGTTGCATGACAATTCCTCGACTGTTACTTGCAAACTCTAAAACTGGTCTAAAACTTTGTTGCAATTTATATTTGCCTCTTTTTCTTATATAGCGATGTCGAGTCACGCTCGACAAAGGACCGCAAAGGGTTAACCCTCCGATTATTCTTCAATTTAGTAGCTCAGTCGCCAACAATTCCCTACTATTTCAAGTGTTTCATTTGAAATTCACTTGAAATTTACTTGAAAATGTCGTCAATCGCATGACAATTCCTCGACTCTAAAACTTTGTTGCAATTTATATTTGCTTCTTTTTCTTATTTAGCGACGTCGAGTCACGCTCGACAAAGGACCGCAAAGGGTTAAGCACCGTTGAGTACGGAACAGATTGATTTTAAACGTTAACCTGATTCATTTCGAAAACGGCGTAACAAGTCGTTCGTGAAATTTAACAAATCCCGTTCGCTGGGATCGGTTTAACGTCGGGAATAAAATCGCCCTTTAAATTCGATGTTCCCGGTGTCATCGATTAATTCGTTTATATATCGACGCGCCTGTCGAAGCACAAGGGAATGAACGAGATTTAATTGCCGTGCGGGGTCGAGTAAATTTTCACGATTAAAAGTGTGCCACCGTGTAATCGTGCCGCGTACCTCCAATTTGTTTTTCGCGTCTCCCTTTCGATCGTCTGATCGCGCGATCCTGGCCAGCAATTATTAGTCGGCTCGTGGAATGGACTGATTAATTGTATAAACAATTTGTCGCGAGCGTTTTAGTTCTCTGTGATGTAACTCGATTTAATGAATATTTATCTTTGTTTCTGTTTCCGTTCTTAACTCTGGCGTGACGTCCCAGAGGTTCGCGCGATGTTTCGCGCACCATTTTGTTTCTGAACGTATACGCGATGACGCCATTACGAGAGATGAACTTTTAAATAAATGTAGAGTAATTTTAGATTAAACGATAAACAGTGTTTGTAAAATGTTGAAATTCTTTTTTTCATCGAAGGTGAAAGAGGATGGGACGCGATCGTTTATCGAGACGTAATTCTATCGTGTTTTTGGGGGTTAAAAAAACATGGTATTATCTGATCGAAGCTGTTTTAAACAACCGCGAGCAGCGATGTATCGAAAGCTTTTTTTAAAAGCGTTTTCCAGCCATCTGTTTTCTATCCTCTCGTTGCATTTTTCCATACAGTCCCGTTAAGATTAACCAAATTACACGAATCTACAACGAACAACGAGAAGAAAATTTCACCTGAAATTATTATCAAATTCCAAGCCACATATTCCGCGCTCGAACGTATGCGTCGCCAAATTAATTCAAAAAGTAGGAGAAATTAAATTCAAGCCAAGTCGTTTCTCAATTTCATCCCGCGCTTTCGCAGTAGAATAAAATGTAACCATCGTACCAACCTAGCGGTAATATTTCGCCGAATATTCCAGCTGGCTAACAAAAAGAAAAAAAAAAAAAAACCCGATTCCGTCCATCGTTCATACGCTGCATTACACGCGCGACGTATTAACTCTCGTCTCTGGCGTTTCACGAAAACTTTAGCTCGAGTCCCCTCCGTCTCTCTCCACTCGTCTTAAAACACCCTGTATGCGTGCTCGAAACAAAAAAAAGAAAAGAAAAGGAAAAAAAACACAGTTGCTTGTCGGGAAGCGTCGCGACGCCGGAAACAAAGCAACAGGCTTGGCTATCTTAACCTCGTTCCGAGCGAGCAGCGCGCGGCGGACAAAAGCTAGCAGCTCTGGCGACGAGGATCGCCTCGCGAGGTTATGCACGCGATGGAAGTAGTATTGTCCAGCGATGAGCAGACGCGGTCCTCGAGCGGGGCGGTGGCTGCGCTTGACAAGGCGAGAGGAGCGATTATTATTGGTCAGGAACGCATAATAAGCTCTCCGACGGGGTTATTTGGCGCGGCGTAAAGGGGTAAGGGCACGCACCGTCCGGTCGACCGGGGATAACAATCTCGATCGGGTGGATGGCTCGCGCGGAGAAAGGGGCCCTGCGCTCGATTATGCGCGCCACGGGCCCGGTGAATCCGCGGTCGTTCGTACGGAACGCGGGGCACGGAGTCGGTGAATGATAGCGGCGGCAAGAAGCGGAGAATAATGGGGGAATCGCATGGTTCGAAGACTCCGAATCGGCGGTCGTTAGCGGTTACGAGGGAGACGAGTGTTTTCGTGCGTCGCGATCGGAGCCAGGCGTATCGATACGCGTAAAATAACGCGTCCCCCGTTTCGAGAGACAATTCTTTAGGTCTGACTAATTTTTCCGCGATCGCATCGATCGTTCCGTCGGTCGATTTCCTGAAATCGCCTCTACATTCGCGCGGCAGAGCTGGCTTCCATCAGCGTGATAGCCTCCAGAGAATACGCCGCGAATGAACAGCTCGCGGCTGGTCTAGCACTTTTCCATCGACCGTGGTAATTAAACGACGCTTAAAATTAGTGGCTCGCGTAATCGTCGTCAGCCAATTGATACGGTACAATTAGGACGGTGGTAATCATACGCGGGTCGGTGTTCGCGTTCAGATTTCGCGACCCGCGGCCCCTCGTTGTCCAAAGAAAGTACAAAGTCCATGGGAAGGGGTTAAATGGCCAGTAAAAGGTTAATGGTCCGTAACGTTTACCAGGTGTTTCGTTGGCTCCGCAATATCGTCCATTTTTCCTCAACAACCGGGTACACAAGACTCGC
Source organism: Xylocopa violacea (assembly GCA_963969225.1). Classification (NCBI taxonomy): domain Eukaryota; kingdom Metazoa; phylum Arthropoda; class Insecta; order Hymenoptera; family Apidae; genus Xylocopa; species Xylocopa violacea. The sequence goes on from CAXAJV010000002.1 coordinate 42,523,905, forward strand.
GCGCTGGTACCACGAAAATTCTTGGCCAAATAAAACCCATTACGTTCGCGGACGATGCGATAATTCTTCCGTCTCGTAACGATTCCGACCAAAAATTTGCAAGAGCACCATCCAGCTATTTTAACGAAGACAAGTTCGTGCGAATCGTGTGTCTCGTGCTACAGTTTGCATCGAAAATTGAACGGTTGCCACCGTGAAATGGTCAGATGCACCCTATCGATTTTCAGTCATTTCGAAAAGGAAAAGCTGCTACCGCGATACATTATTCCATCGTTTAGCGTCGTTTCGAACCGCGAAATATCCCTCGCTCCACTCGTACCACGAATTGATGTCCGAACGTATCCACGAGCAGACGAAATTGATTGTAAATCTTTCAAGGCGAGAGAAAGAAGTAAAAATCAAGCTGCTCGCCGAGGAAGCAAAATAAAAAGTCCCTCCGTTTCGAGAATCGTTACAAGCATCGTACGTTCAACTATTTTACCTTACCGCTTCTGCACTTTGTTCCGCCACAAGAATTATCGCCCAGCGAGCAACGCTGTTCTCTTTTCTGCCCTTCGACGATGCGGCTCTTTCTCTCGTAACGCGTAACGAGGGGGAGATTAGAACACGACTGGAATGCCTGGAGGCATTGTTGTCGATTGATAATTAGCGGGGAGTTCGTCTTCGGGAAAATTTACAATTAAAGTCTTTATAATGGGCGAACAGGCCGGGGAGGAACGCGAGCGAAGTCTCTGATTAAAGGTTGCTCTTCTATTTTCCCTCTGCGTACGTCGAGTGTGCTTATTTCTTTCAGCGTGGAACGGAAGGGAGGAAATGCTGCGATCGACAGCGTTCGCCAGCGGTTTCACTGTTGGTTTTCTAGATTGGAAAGATTCGAATATTCGCGCACGTCTCAGTCTCGATTCCGTTACATCGTTGCGAGCGTCGATAAGCACCGTTGATGATTAAAGAGCACGTAATTAATAAAACTACTTTGATTCGTTAGTTAAACTCTAAAGTAAGGTACAAGAATTTCATCTGTGACGAGGTATCTGTATCTCATGCTAGCTAATGAGATATTAACATTTCTGTCGTCTAATGGTCGCGGTAGTTAAACATTTTTTAAATCCTCTTACGAAGCTCAGCAAAGTTTATCAATTATTTAATTTCATTAATTTCTCACCAACTCTTTTCCCTCTGGACGCGAATAATTTTACCAATCGTTTGCTGACTCCAGGGCGCGCGATACGTAAATCGCAAACTGGATCGTTACACGGGGACAACGTATTAATTGGTTTCGGATTTATTTATAAAAAAAAAAAGAATGAAAAGCCTTATTTTAACGATAATGGAAAAAAAGCGGCGAACGTTCGCGCTCGTACAATTGCACGCGATAAAGGTGTCACGAAAATAAAAGGGCAATATCCACAGTAACCGAGCGTCCCGATCACGATTATATGGAAAAAGGACAGATACAAATTACTATAATCTCTTCGCGTTCAAATTCTCCGCGTCGCTCCGTTTTACATTCTTATCGTTATTTACGCCTCGAGTTTCACGCGCAGAAATTACAGTTTCGTTATTCCACGTACCCGAATTCAGCGAGAAAAGATATTAATTCGCCTTTACCGCCTCCAATTTGTCCGATTTCCTACATTCTGCGCTTTCACCGATTTCCACATCGTTCCCCGCGCATGTAACCCCTTTGACAGGTTTCATTCGAAAAGTAACGAATGTCACAACTGCCGAAGAAATGTTGTCTATCACTCGCGATCGTAGAGAACGGAAACGCCGATATTTCGGTGATTTTCGCGATAAATTCGTGAACGATAACGTGGTTTCGAGGGTGTTCGTGCTGTTCTTTTTTCTACCAAATTTCCTCTGCTAATCAACCAAATCTCGATATCTTTCTCGCAAAAACTAAAACAAACTTTTTTGATCATCGACCCCTAAAATTCTCTTCTCTTCTCTGTTTCTTAAACGATTTAACTCACGCCTAATGGGTGTAAAAATGATATCGCGTCACTTAAATCCGTCAATAAATTTGCGATTGAATATCATCGAAGATCGAATCGACCCATAATTGAATCACATCGACCCTCAGGAGCCGATATCGACCATTTTGACGATCCCCTTTGACGAAAACGCTCAAAAAATATCACGCAAAGCCTACAGTTCCACGACGCCATTACTCTTTCCCGCGACTCTCGACAAAGGACCCGTCCGCAGCCAACTCGTAATAAGAAGCGGCGGAGCAATCCTTCCTGGCGAAATTCCTCGCGCATCTTACCAAGGCTGGCACCCTTTGACGCATACGGTGGAATCGGTGCCATTAAAAATTTTACGCGCAATTTCGTCCTGGCCCTCTATTCTCTCGCTCGGGAGTTAGTCGCCTTTGCGAGCTCGCGATCCGTATCTATCGGATTTCCAGCGGACTTCCAATTCGAAGAACGCGGCCGAGGAACAATACCGGATGTGCCGCGCTGCTGGTTGCGGAACAATTGATCGCGCCGGGGTAAAGAGACGTATCGAGCTTTCGACAAGACCGTGGAACGTTAATTCGTCCGCAGTCGACTCGATGGCGCGACATTCTTTCCGATACGATCGGACGTTTGATTCTTTTTTTTTTTTTTTTTTTCTTTTTCCCGTTCGAGCGGGTCGTGCGATCCGCGGGACTCGATGGCAGAATCGTTAGCGGCGGACGGCGTCGCTAAAAAGTCATTCCGGAGCACCGATGCTGTCGCTCGGTAATTCGTGGCTCCGTCTACACTTTTTGCTCCCGATCGTTAGGCGAGTCGATCCCGCGGAACACGGGAAACTGGATTAAATACCGAAATAAATTACGCGCTGTGTACGATAATGGATGCTTGTATAATTAAGCGGGCACGGGCTCGTTAAAAGCGATATAATGGCTAATATCGCTGATAACGGGACGTAATCGGTGTAATTATTTGTCTTAATTATTTGAAAAGCTGATTGAATCCGATTGCGATGGAAGTCGAGTTCGCGTCGCGCGTCCTAACGGTTTCTAGGTTTCCGAGCGATTCGAGAACTGATCGAATCGTTTATCGGCGATCGAAAAGAGCGGGAACCAGAGCGCAGCTGGCGCAAAAGTTACCGCAGGACGAAATCGAACTGTGTCAATCCCAGCGTGGTTCACGCCGACTGATCAGTTAACAATTCCATTACACAAGCTAAGCGCGCTTTCTCGCAACGGATCTCGCTGGCAACCCCCTAGGCGGATGCTCGATTCACATCCGACGAACTTCCTGAAATCCCCCGGGAACAATGCTCGGTATCTGGCGGCGCGTCCGCGGAACTATTGTTCGCGATCGGCAGAAAAGCGCGCGGCAGAGGAGAAAGAGAAGAAAGAGGACGGGAACGGGGGCCTCGGTCGAGCTGTATCGCGCGTGGAAACGGCTCTAATTAACTGGAGCAGCCGGTGCGGGGCAGGCACAAAAGCCGAAATGAGGAGAAAACGTGGAAACTGTTCGAACCTCGATTCGTTTCGCCTATCGAAAAGGGCCGAGATAAAGACGAGCCTTTAGTTCGGCTTAGGTCTTCTTCGTTGCCCGCGTCGAATCGCTCGTGCGACGCTTTTCATTCGGCACTGGTCTCTTTCCTCCCCCCTTTTTTTTTTTTTCCAACCTCTTCTCTTTCATCGACCAACCGGATCAGGCTGCTGCTCTTTTATTTTCGCTGTTCCCTCGGCTTCCTTCGATGTATCCCCGGTTATGCGCGCTCCTAATGAACCGCGCGAGCGAATCGATAAGATCGCGGTGTAGAAAGAGAATCGTCGCGACATGGTCGCGTGCCGTATCGTTTACAAATTAACTGGATCCGCGAAACGAGCGAGCAAACGTGTTCGATCCAGGGTAAAGCTGATTTCGAGTGATTATGTTCGAGGTAGATTTACCAGGGTTTGATTACTGTGTCGGAGGTACAGGCAATTTAATCGGCTCGTTTCTGCGCTCGCGCTCGATTCAAGTGGCGATTTTGCTAATCCTCGACGTTTCTTCGATTCGTCGACTGGAATTTTACGCGTCCCACACCTTCCACTTTTTATACTCCCATCGTTTCGCTGACCAGCGTTAAATCGAGCCCACGTTCTTGCGACATTGCTGGCACGCGTTGCGTGGGAAGTAACGAGCAGGCCACGGCATTTCAATTGTCATTCGCGTTTCCGACGTTTCCGTGCGTTTTACGCGCCGCACTCTCCAGCTTTATATCCCGCGAACTAATTAACGAGGGGATTCGAAACAGGCTGCATCACCAGGCACGTTCCCCGCTTTATCCTCGAGCGTGACGCGTTCTATAAATTTCCGCGTATCTTTTTATTAGCGGTTGCCCGCCACGCGCGTATCCTAGATACGTTTCGTACATATATCGAGCGGGTACAACATGGGTTGGAATTCATAATAGTAGGAAATTGAATAAATTCGTGGGGTATGCAAATTTCGCCTGAGGAGCATCGATGTTTCCCTCGATAAAAATATTTATTTTCACTGAGATTTACATATTCGTCCCGTTTGATATTTTCGTGATACTTCGTACACGGGATACCTGGACGATTTGCATTCGTTTTTAGACGGATCGCGTAACGATGGCTGATGTAATATCTGATTTCCCATGACTACGCTGTCTACCTACGGAACATATTGCTACCGCGTAGGCAAACATTCGGTTCTACTTGTTCTGCTAACAACGGTGCACGTTCAGCTTGAAAAGCATCCGTTACACGTGGTACGAAGCCGCCAGTGCAAATAGATATTGTTTAAGCTACTCTGCATATTTCGCGGGGAAACGAATCGAGTCGCGATCGAGGGAAAAGACGGACGCTCGTTGCTCGGCACTCTTGTTCGCGGACAAACCGATCGATGATCCGTCACCTTGGGAATCGCGACGAAAATGTTTCGCCCCGCTTTCGTGCCTCGTCGCGAAGCGCTAACGTACGATCGAGTAATTCGAACAAATTTATCACCAGCCGCGTGGAAATTAAAATTCAAGGATCCTTTTCTATTCGAATAAATGTTACCACGTTTAATCATATTACCGTCAAAATGAATTCTTCCCACGGACACATTCAATTCTCGCTACAAATCGCCGTGCAATTAATCCTCCGGAAAGCTGCGAACGTTTTACAAAGCTGTTCCCACCGACCGCTGCTCAACCTTTAATTCGTTCCACCTCGAGTTAAACATATATCAATGCGAGTGGAATAAAAAGCCGCAACAAACAACTCCAATTAAATCCAGCGAAATTTTATTAGGTTATTAAGTAACGCAAATAATTGAAGGCGGAAGGGCTGATATCGCGATCAAATATCGCGTGCGCGCCATATTTACACGGCGATATTATCGCGCTAATTATTCGTACAGCGTACGCAATCGCGTTAACGCGTTAACGCAGTTTCGGGTGGAAATGCAATTTTTGCGCGCATCGAAAATTCGATGAATCCTTCCGTTTTACGCGAACGCAAAGCAGATAGGCGCTTTTCCAACGTTTCAAGATTGACTCGAACGAAACCTATTTTTACGCGAAAGGTACACTCGAGTTTGAACAGCTCGCTCGTCCCTTGATTTATACGGATTATTCGTTCCACGCAATTTTTTTACGCTCTAAGAATTGTGCGAACAGAGCCTACCAGCAGTAAAAAGTAGCGATGTACGAGTGGAAAGCTCATTTAAATTACACAAACGTTAACTTTGCATACCTGAATAAAGCAAATGGACGAATTAAAACTGTCTAGATTGTCGGTAGTGCAAGGTGTGAATGATTTTATCGCGTGCGACTGGGTGTGCGTGGAAGGTAGAATGTAATTATGTATATTCCAAATTTTACGCGTAAAAGTATGTGTGCGTGCATATGCAAAAATGAGGGAATGCGTGGAAATTCGGGCAAAAGAATCGAGAATGTCTAAACTGGGGTACTGCGCATAATAACAGCACTCAATTGCTGTGGGATCAGAAGATTTTGCCGAAAAACAAGCGTAATTGTAAAGTGTGAATTTATTAGGTTAATAATCTCTCTCTGTATCGCTGCGCACACACATCCTTATATATATACAATCATCGAACATTCTAGATTCTTTTCCATTCGTTCCCTTGCTTTTCCAGGCACTCACATACTCGCACTCTTTTGCACAAACTTTGTTTCTCACTCTCAATTTCGTCTTATGTTTTCACGCACACAAAGTCGCACGTAATAAAATCATTCTCGAATAATGAATATTCGAGAATATTACATTTTATTCCTTCATACACAGAGCCACGCATTGCAAAATTATTCACACCCCACATCACGATCACGATTGTTATCGCCAAAACCTTACGATGCCACAGTATGGACTCTCTGTGGACTTTCCGTGCCACGAATATCGAAACAGGGGGAAGTCGATCGAACGTTTTAGCCGGACGATAATTTCTGTCGTTGGCTTTCAATTTGATCGAATCAATCGGCAGCAAAGTGACACGCGTAAATTCGGCTTTATCCGCGGATGCAAAACCGTCGGGAGACCACCAGGAGGCCGGAAGTTATCGCCGATTTTGTGGCCCGCGACTTCGCCTCGTTACAAATGACCGCAATTCTCCGCACTCGAGATGCCCAGCCGATATCGACTGATTTATCCATTTTCCGCGCACCTTTTGCTCCCGTTTCGTGGCGCGGATTCGAGGAAGATGCCACGGTTCCATCCGCGTGAAAAACCGTCGCTCTCTCGGCTCTGGGAATAAATGTTGCCGGCCGTTTTGTAGCATTCGGGGATTACGGGGCGTGTTCCATTCAGCTTTTTATTCCCGCGAGCGTGCATCGTCGCTGGGACGAAAAATTCGCGGCCACCTAACTTTCCCGCCGTTTCCCTCGCGTTTTACCTTCTCCCGTGGAATTAGTCTTTTTACTTTCCAGCCCCTTCGAACGCTCTGTTCTCTTCCCCGTCGTAACGTCGTTACGCCCCTGAATTACGTGGCTCATAATCGTCCTCCCCGGTTAACAACGCGAAAGCTACCAAATTAATGATCGCCGTGCATTTATTAAACTCGGCGAAATAATGAATTTTACATTTACGCGATTGCGACGGTGCTCGTTTTTCTAAAGCGAGCACCGCTTTTTGTCTGTCTTACGCGAACCGTTTAAGTCCCAAGTATATACGGCATCCTGGACCAGTAAACTTTAAACGAATTGTTCGGTTTATAACTTTCCCCCTTTCGCGGGAGATAACGTTTTATAACTTAAGCGACTTCGCCACATTCTACCCTTTCTTTATTGTACTCCCAGCGAAGTAAACCCGCCGTAACGTTATGGGTTGCGTGATTTCGTTTCTTCCCTTACCAATTCGCTATCAAGCGAATGGCGGTCCCAAACGCGGGGGCAATTTTATTTCTGCTACTCTTTAACTCGTCGTAAAAGGTTATTCAATCGAGAGCGTTGGAAAGGGGGCTTAATCGTCGCGGAATTAAAGCTACTCCAACTATCGAGGAACGCTGAAGCTTCTCGAGAACTATTGCGATAACGTTCTCCTCGCATTGAACTTGAAATTTTCAATTCTTCTCAGTCTCGAAACAGACGAAACTATACGAAAATTTCATTCTGAAAACTATCGCAACAATGCGTTCGACTCGACGCGTAAAATTTCTACCCCACCCATGATACACGAGAATAGGATTTGCCACCGGAAGTGACCAAGTTACTGTCGCTGAATCCGAAAGCGTTACGAAATTGAAACAAAGTAGCAACTCGAAACGCAAAACCGCGAATAAACATTGAACTTGAAATTTTCAATTCTTCTCAGTCTCGAAACAGACGAAATTATACGAAAATTTCATTCTGAAGACAATCCCAACAATGCGTTCGACTCGACGCGTAAAATTTCCACCGCACCCATGATACACGAGAATTAGATTTGCCACCGGAAGTGACCAAGTTACTGTCGTTGAATTCGAATGCGTTACGAAATCGAAACAAAGTAGCAACTCGAAACGCAAAACCGCGAATAAATATTCCTCGCTTGACACTTTGTAATCTGCAACTGGATTCCGCGTTACGAAGGAGGAACGCTGAAGCGTCTCGAGAACTATTGCGATAACGTTCTCCTCGCATTGAACTTGAAATTTTCAATTCTTCTCAGTCTCGAAACAGACGAAACTATACGAAAATTTCATTCTGAAAACTATCGCAACAATTCGTTCGACTCGACGCGTAAAATTTCCACCGCACCCACGATACACGAGAATTAGATTTGCCACCGGAAGTGACCAAGTTACTGTCGCTGAATCCGAAATCGAAACAAAGTAGCAACTCGAAACGCAAAACCGCGAATAAATATTCCTCGCTTAACACTTTGCGATCTGCAACTGGATTCCGCGTTACGAAGGCAACGAATACAACGGCACGAGAATCAACCCGAAAACTCAATGGCGCGAATAAGAAGGCACTCGTCGAGCTGAAGAATTCTTCTCGACTTTCTGCTGAAACCGTAGGGAATTATTTTTATCCCGTCGTTTCCCTCGTTCCCTTCCCCTTCGCTAGGGTTGAGAAGTCGTTCCGCCGATTGCAGGGACAATGCAATGGGCGAGAATCTGTCGCGAGTATCGTCCGACGACGAGAGCCAGCGGAACGAGAAAATGGCGGGTGGCGAATTATAAAACTAGGCTCGTGTCGCGGTTACATCTTTTCGTTCTGTTCGCATCTAATTGCAACGCGACGGTAAATCCAGGATTTCTTTCAGTTCGAATCAGTGGTTCGAAAATTGATCGTCTCGACGTGACACGACGAGGCGATTCCTTTTATTTCGAACACGAACGATCGCCGAGTCGTAAAGTCCGTGGAATTATAACGGCGCAAAATATGTGGTGTTTAGACGGATCTTTCGGGTTTAACTACAGTATCGCGTCGCGACGCGAACGCGTCGGCCATAAAGCAGTCTTTCCTCTTCGTTGCTTTTCCGCGTCGTCAAAATCCTGAATAATGAAACCCGTGTACGCGGTAGCTACGCGCGAACGTTTGCCAAACATCAGAGGCCGTGTCTGCGGCGCCAATGCCTTGGCAAAAGTGAAAATGTCAAAGCGTCGAATGGCAGAACAAACGGGTAGAATGAAATTAGTCGCGTGGAGGCGTGGCGCGGGCCTACCTTCGGCCCCTCTCTGCCAGTAATGATTTTAAAGCTCCTCGAGATCGTCCGTCCTCGTTAATTAACAGCCCGAATTCTTGTGCAGCGTAATCTCCTCGGAAATCTCGAGCCGCGGGAAAGTGAGACGAAACAGCGGCCGTAAAAGTGTTCATTAAAACGATGCGACAAAGGGAGAAAGGAGACGAGGACTAAACGGTTCCCCTTCAGGGCGAGCGAATGAAATTTCGCGTCATTAACAGCAGTCTTACATCGGACGCTCGTCGAACGAACGAGCGTGAAATTGTCGTTTTTACGACTGGTCGAAGCTAGTTTGATTAACATTCTCTTGTTAAACCTTCCAACGCGTTCGACATCATCGTCTGGTCGTAAAAATCAAAGGTTTCCGCGCGACGTCCGATGTAAGACATGATCGCAATCAAGAATATTAATGATATTTGCGTAAAAATATTAATAGACGCGAAGGATGCGTTTAACAGTATCGAAGTAGATCGAGTCAGAGGTGGAATCGAGTGTCCGATGAAATAAAAGTCGTAGTCTGAAAAATTTAATTTCAGAGCGGCAAGATTCTCTAACTTGGATGATACAGAAGGTAATGGAAGCGCAGTAATCTGAAGTTTCCAAGGTTTGATGAGTAATTAACTTGCCATTACGATTAAGAAGTTTCGAATACAACATTCCGCGATAGAAACTTTTCCGTTAACCAATAACACTTTGGTCGCGTCGGCTGCAGCTATCCGTATCCGTGGGGCGAGCGTAGACGTGGAGAACGATCGAGATAAAAATGGTAGAAAGACGGAGAGAAGCGGCGTCTGTCTGTTGCGCTTCTCCGTCGAAAGTGTGGCCAAAATTTCGAACGGCTCCAAGAGTGGCGCGTTCTCCACCGAAGGGAGGCGAATCCATTTTACGAAACAGCCGAGTGGAGATGGAGGAATGGAGATAGCGAGCGCGGAAACGGAAATGGGGGGGCGAGGATCGGGACGGGGGAAGGGAGAAAGGTGGAAAGGAAGAAAATAGGGGAAGAAAGAAATTGTGAAGATCGCGACACTAAAAAGAGCTTGTACTCCCGAAGGAATACGTGATCTCCTGCGAGGGCTTACCGAGGATACTCGAGCGTAGTCGAGCCGTAGCTCGGGTTATGCCGGCGGGTATTTAACTTTATGCATTCGAGCTCTCTTCCTGGCCGCTGTGAGCGTATACGGGGTGTCCTCGAGCGAAAAGTCGTTGGCCTGCGAAACGGGATTGTTCGCGCGACGAGTATTTCACGGAGGAATGACGCGACATCGCGGATAAGATTGAATTATTTGTTTGCGCGGCACGATAGATCGTGGGCTCGCGCGAGAAACGGGTCAGTGAAATTAAAAGTATGGAGGGGTGCAATGAAAAGCATGTGCATACCCTCGTGGAGCTGCACCATCGCCCTCTGTTTAAATCCGCGCGTTCGCAGCGGATCGCTGATATGACACGTGTAAATAAACGGGGTTAAAAGCGAATGCGCGGTGCAATTTGGTCGAACAACGCGGTTAACGCTCGATGAGATTGATTCGATAAAATCGATGGAATTCGCTCGACCGATTCGCTTAAAAATGGCGTCGCAGCAACGCCACCGTAGTCGCGCGATCTCTCGTCGGCGCAACATTCTTTAATTCTTTCCCCCGGAGGTCACCCGGTAGAGTTACGCTGCCTCATCCTCGTATTTCCTTCCGCCGTTCGAACTTCCGAGCGAGCTCCTCGAAGAAGGACGCGGACAGCCGAATGCGCGCGGCATCGCGGCGCGCCGCGCCGCACCCTCAGGCTTTATATTAAATTTTGATTTTACGCGGGCGTAATCGTAAAGATAAAGGCGCGTAAACCGCCGTATAAACCGGGATACGCTCCAGGCCGCTTCCTTCTGACCGCGGGGATGCTTAAACCGATCCTCGCCCGACGCTCTTCCCGTTCTATACCTAATTCTCCATCCGCTGGAACGACCTAGGCCGCGTTACTACTGTGATTCAGATCGCAACTGTCCTCCGTGATAACGCTGACCCGTTTCACTTCGCGATCAACGCGGTTTATGCGGTTTTACCACCAGGAGTTTCGGAAAACTCCACGCTTACAGTTTTATCGTATCGCTATCTGTTTCGAAGGGACGCTGGCGAAACGCTCGCCAAAAATCTAATAACCACCCCGGTCATTCGTGGACGCAGATAGTCGCCAATGTAATCCAGTTCACGGATCATTTTCTGGAGGCGGATGCGTCTGAACGGTTCTCGACGTTTAGGCTCGCGAAACGAAGTTTCGTCCTAGGAATGTTTGCAGTTCGACTGTGTTTGATCGGGGTCGAACGTAGCTGGGCAGGTTAGAGTCGTCGCGAGCTCGAAACGTTGGGACTGGATCCGGAATTAGGTGCGGATTAATCCAGACGCGTTGTTCATTCGCGACGGTGATCGAGCTTTTGCTGGCTTTAATATTACATGTAGAATTACTTAAGAGAGTGTAATCCAATGAATTAGAGAACGCTGTGTAACGATGTCTGTTATACGTGTACTAAACGTCCTTGGGTGTCATTTGAATTACGCTCGATTAAATTGTTATACGTAGAACTACTGAAGTTTGGGAAGAGAATATAATCGAATGAACAGTGTTTGTTGTATTGAACTTTTTTGGACGTCGTCAGAATTATAATCGATCGAAGTCAAAGTCTTTGAATCGTCCCGCGAAATGAAAAGAAGGGGTCACGCGTAATTCTCCTGTCGCACATTCCGGTCGATTCGATAACGGCGTTCGACTATCGACTATCGGTTGAACGGCTTTCATTACCCCGCGAGAATTAGAATGCACAGCGACGTCCAGGGAAATTTAATTGCCCGTAGCTTTTACCACTTTGTTCGGCCCCCTTTAACCGTGGGAATTCGCGGTGCTTTGAAATCGCGGGAACTCCGGCTATGACGTCACGTTACGCGTCTGATTATTGACGAGTTTCGAACTTTGACTTGCCCGCCTTTCCGCCGCTCGCGAAAGAAGCGGAAACGAAATGGAAATCGATGGGACGTCGGGAGAATTAAGGTAAAAGCTGAGCCCCGTTCCACTCGATCGGTTCTCGAATAGAAGGCGACTTACCTTGTAAAGTGCGATCATTGTTTGCGCTATCGGTGGCGCGCATTTTTAAATTACGAAATTATCGCGTATCACGCGAAACCTGTTCGAAAATCCAATTAGAACGGAAGTGGGCTACGTTCGAAATCTTGCTGGCGTCATCTTGCACGCTCGCGTGACGTACATCGTCGTCCAAAACTATCGGAAAATGACGAGCGAGTCATTGTGAACGAATCGTCGAGTATTTTAGTCCACAATGCAATTGCAAAGACGATCGACGTCAACGTTGCATCAATTTTGCATTTTTTGGGGGCAAACTGCAAGTATTTCTCAACGCTATCGATGCAGAATTGTTTCTAATAGATTAGAATATCTCGACTGACGCGTTCGCTTTTTGGCAATTATTTATCGCTTCGAATTAAGCAAGCATCCTGGTACTTTTGAACGACGGTGTACACCCGCGTTTGTTCGCGTTGCAAGCGGAGCACGTGCCTTACCGACGAAACTACGCCATTGCTGTCACTGAAAAGACAATTACAATTTGCTTGGAAAAGGCAGTTACCCGCGCCGTTTAATTCAAAAGTACGTCACTTTCCCGTGATCGCAACGAGCGTTTCGGTTCGCCCTGTTTTACACGCAAATTATTTCTATTAACCCTTTGCACTCGGATGCTTTCCAGGCGTTAGCAGTAGAAACTGCTGTCAAAATAGCGGTATTTCAGCGATATTATCTATTGCCAACGTCTCTGAGCGATAGAAAATTTCAGAGAAACGCGCGTTTCTCGATAAACTACGGTGGAATGAGTTTCTTTCCGTAATCACTGATCAATCCTGACGTCCGCGAAAGGTCAAAGTCTCGCGTACGCGTTGTGCCTCGAATTCGTGGCGAGCGGAAAGCTCGCGAGGAATGGCTGGAAATTCGAAAGTCAGTCGAAGAGTGCGACGCAATCTGGCGCGCGTATTTGCTTGGCCAGGTGTGTCTACGATCCAGCAGGAGTCTACATAAGTCATGGGACGGGATTCTTTCCCGGTTGACACACGGGCCTCGGTTGACATTCGACTCTCGAGTGGAAGAAACGCGCCGCGAGAATTGCCTGTGTAAACAGCGACAACGTTTACCGAACTGGGTGGAAAGCAGCCCGTAAAACCACGCGAAAGGCACACACGCGCCGGTTGCAAGCGGAGGCAGATCGAGGGAGGCGAAAACAAGAACGCGGCGGTCGAACGTTCGAGCAACCATCGTTGCTCGCGAACGGAATCGGCAATGCGATCTCAGACATGAAATTTTCACGCGGTACGCGGAAATTTTCAACGCGCATAAGCGCGCTCCGTATTCTCGTTCGCGGTTTCGCGCGTGATCGTTGCAATTTTAATTACTCGCGCGGGAAACAGAGAATTCGGACGAGGCAAAAAGTGGCGGGAATTTTTACGAGACCGAGCTCCACCCGCAGTTCCGATGGCGCGACGCTATTTTCTCGGACTTTGTTTCTTTATTAATTGCGGTCCTTTGTAGTTTCTTATTCAACCGTTGAAAGTTGGCGATCTCGCCAAAAGATTTCAGTTAACCTTCTCAACTATTTTCTACGTAGCAGTCTTAACTACGAAACCGGAATAAAAAATGATGGCGTAAACTTTGGTCGGACGGAACGCTGTTCTAAGCTTAAATTTAGCTCTTTCGTGCGCGAACTTTCTGCAACTTCTCGCGTCTTAGGAAGGAGTTACAATTACAAGAATCACACCTCGCGCACCTCCTTGGCCTCTCTTTCTAATTATTATTTATGAGCGTATCGCGCCAAGTTTATACACGCGCAGCCAATTTTCAGCCCCTCGAATGCCATGGAAATATAAACGCGACAAACGAAACTCCGCGACGAACGGGGAAAGAAATATATTTATCGTTCCGCGCGGAAATTACTGCTCGTTTTGCATTAATATTCAATGCGATCGCATAATGGCTTCCACGACTGCGAAAGTAAGCGGCAGTTTAGCGCGCAGTTTCCAAAAGTTTCGATTCGATCACGTGTACCGCGGAGTAACCGTGGGCCAATTTCTCACGGAAATTGGGCCAAAGATAGAGAACATTTAATGGGGGGATAATTACGCGAGCAAACGAGTAAATCAGCTGCTTGACAGAAAATTTTAGTTCGATCGCACGTTTATTAGGTTAATGCAATTTTGATATTTCGTACGTAATTGTTCGCGGAGTTGCGTGGTTATTGTGGTTTGATACGGTATTGTTCTGTCAAAGTGCCCAAGTTATGAATATACGAGCTATTTATTTTGCAACTGGTGTAAGGGAGGGAGACAGATCGATGCTACGCTTACTACGATTAATTTCTGAAAAACAATAAACGATGCAACGGTTTAGAACGCAAGGCCGCCACGAGGATAATGGACACGGTTATCTTCCATCTTTTAATTGCCACACCGCGATTCAAGTTCAAGGCTCGGCTAGCTCGAAGAACAAAATGCCAAGAGGGAATTTTCATCGTCCGAGACCTCGTGTTTTCATCGCAAACGCTTCCATAACGCATCATAAAGTAAAGTATAAGAAGCAAGATAAACTCTTATCTAATGTTTCGAAAGATAACAAGCACGATGGAAAGATAAAACGTTCCTCTTCCACAATCGTTCTCGTCGATGCGATATATGCGTTGTAAAGTACGAAGCAGTCTTTCGTGCTGGTACGGAAGAAAACAAGTCGTATCGTTGGAACAGAGAATCCTACTCGACGTTTCGTTAGCGCGTTTCGTGATCCAGAAAATTTCGTCACGCGATATTGCGAAACAGCGAAGAAAAGTGTGACTCCGCACGCAGCGCGCGAGTCGCAGCGACAAGTAGTATCGCGCTATATTTCGTCGTACCTGCTTCAACTTTCTCGTGTCTGCGCGCACGTTACCTTTTCCCTACTTCCAGGGATGCGGGGCACAGGACGCAGCAGCCCAGGCTGTGGCCTTGAACGACCTAAAACCGAGAACCGTGTCGCTGGAAAGCCGAATTGATCAACTCCGTGAGAGTTGCTCGTTTGATTTCCGCAAAGTTATGCATCAATCGCGCGACGTGCCGCTAAATTTCCGAAGTTTACCGAAAGTAAAGTCGATAGGTACGCTAACTGGTAAGTGGGTCGACTCGAGGAGGGTCCACGCGTGTCCTCGCGGAACACAGCGTTAACCAACCTTGCGGTCCTAACGTAATCTCGCCGTTCGTGTTCGACGATGATTCGCGAATCGAAGACACGGGGCGATCCGTCCGTTTATCCGTTTGCCGATCGCGTCCGCTCGTCCGCGAACGTCGAAACAAAACAACCAACCTTCCGCCCCAAGACTTTAATTAATGCAACTTCGCGCATCGCAGCCGTTCCAGCGTTTGAAGACGCGTTCTCTCGCGCCGGCTACGAAACTTCCACTTCCACGCGAGACACATTCCAGTTTACATTTCAGCATACTTCGAAAGTACCGTCATTACCGTTTCCCAGCGTGCGCGCCCGGCTTCCCTCCGTCTTCCACCTTTCCCTCTTTCGACCAACTACGATGCAACTTTTTGCCGATGGCTGGAACATTATTGGCCGCCGTGGAAACCCTACTTTCGCCCTGCCGCGTTCCTCGCTTCCTGTCCCGCGAGCGTAACGGGCGGACTTTGCCAGCCGCTTGTTTATTCCGGATGTGTCGGTGCGAGAGGGAGTAATTTCGATGTGCCCATGCGCGGGGCAGCGTTTCGCGAGATGCGTCCGCTTCGATTTCCGCGGCGGGGGCGTATCGAGGATTTCCTTAACGTCGACGCTCGAGCCGCTCCAACGCTTCTTCCGGATGGATGCTTCCGTTTACGGGACATCGAGAGGGTCGTTCATAGATGCGTACCGTCGAGAGGAAATATCGCATTCGCGGTTGCTCAGTTTCACGGTTCGACAATAAGCCTTCTTCTTCTTCTACGGCATTGACTTTACGAGAGCATCTTACGAATCGTATCGAATCGCTGTTGAATCCGTTGAATGTATAATTTCGTTTCATCTTCGCTTAACCCATTCGCTGCCAACTTGGAGATACCTCGTAGAGAGCGTCTGTACCGAGTGGTTGTACTCTGCGTTACAAGTTTAGATTGGTTGCGATTCGTCACGGAATGAGTATAAACTTGAATAAATTCTTGGCGCCCAGGGTGAAACGCTCTAGACTTGAATGGCTTAAGGAAACGAAGGTACAACGATTAACCCTTTGCGGTCCTTTGTCGAGTGTGACTCGACGTCGCTAAATAAGAAAAAGAAGCAAATATAAATTGCAACAAAGTTTTAGAGTCGAGGAATTGTCCAGCAACTGACAACATTTTCAAGTAAATTTCAAATAAATTTCAAATGAAACACTTGAAATAGTAGGGAATTGTTGGCGACTGAGCTGCTAAATTGAAGAATAATTCGCATTGCAAAGGGTTAACCCTTTGCGGTCCTTCGTCGAGCGTGACTCGACATCGCTAAATAAGAAAAAGAAGCAAATATAAATTGCAACAAAGTTTTAGAGTAGAGAAATTGTCCAGCAACTGACAACATTTTCAAGTAAATTTCAAGTAAATTTTAAACGAAACACTTGAAATAGTAGGAAATTGTTGGCGACTGAACTACTAAATTCAAGAATAATTCCGACTGCAAAGGGTTAACCCTTTGCGATCCTTTGTCGAGCGTGACTCGACATCGCTAAATAAGAAAAAGAAGCAAATATAAATTGTTGTTTCAGAGTTTGCAAGTAACAATCGAGGAGTTGTCCAGCAACTGACAACATTTTCAAGTAAATTTCAAGTAAATTTCAAACGAAACACTTGAAATAGTAGGAAATTGTTGGCGACTGAATTACTAAATTGAAGAATAATTCCGACTGCAAAGGGTTAACCCTTTGCGATCCTTTGTCGAGCGTGACTCGACATCGCTAAATAAGAAAAAGAAGCAAATATAAATTGTTGTTTTAGAGTTTGCAAGTAGCAGTCGAAGAATTGTCCAGCAACTGACAACTTTTTCAAGTAAATTTATATTTATTAACCCTTTGCGGTCCTTTGTCGAGCGTGACTCGACATCGTTAAATAAGAAAAAGAAGCAAATATAAATTGCAATAAAGTTTTAGAGTTTGCAAACAATAGTCGAGGAATTGTCCAGCAACTGACAACATTTTCAAGTAAATTTCAAGTGAATTTCAAACGAAACGCTTGGAATAGTAGAGAGTTGTTGGCGACTGAACTACTAAATTGAAAAATAATTCGTACTGCAAAGGGTTAAAGTAGTCGATGCAGATCTGAAATAGCCTGAACGCGTCATAAACAATTTCCGGGCGATAATTATAACTGAAATAGGAAACGCGGGTGGAGACGAGCGACGATGCATCGATCCTCGACCTGCATCACGCTGGGAACCGCGATGAGGAACGAGTGGCTGACATCTTCGCGTGACCGCGACGGTTTGATTTACGAATCAGTGGCTCGTCAGCGCGGCTGACAAGATAGCGACAGCCGATTATGGTTTGCCAAGTTTATAAGCTGCCGGGAAACTAGCGAGGATGGCGATGCTCGCTACGAAGCCTTTACCAGTTTAACGAGCACCTCGAACTTTCGCGAAACCTCTCGTGACACAAAGCGGCCGTCTCGCCACGGAGTTCCACGGCGAACCAGCACGCTGCCACTGGCTGCTATGGGGCCACCAGGGTGGCCAGCCGCCTCTTTTATCTGCATACCTCGTTGAAAACAAATATCGAACCGATTCGACGTTTCACCGTACGCAGCTGTGGAAAAACAAGCGCGCAACCTCTCTGTGCGCAATGAAAACAACCAATTCAAAACTCTGTTTCTATATGATAGAGTTTTTGAGACGTCCTTAACATCCCCGCGTCTAAAACAGCGCCTGTTAGATAGCTTTACTAATCCGCTAGCAGTGGTCTCTCGTTCTTCCTCCCCTCGCTTCCCACTCGGCTGAGTATCCGAAACAACGCGCTTCGGATTCGACCAAATTCCCAAAGTTAAAGACAACTTTCACAAAGGGAGCAGAACCAGCTGCTGTTTTCCACCGTGGAAATCAATTTGCGCAAAAGTGTTCCTCCGGTTTCATCTATCCATTCGAACCGATGATACAAAAGAGGGGAGGGGAAAGAGAAAAAATTGAAGCGAAACAGAATTGTTCGAACAGAAGGCACTTGGCCGATATTCCGCGCACGTGGCTGCTCTTTTTTCATTGTTGGCGAATCTTGCCAGGTAGCGCATCGCCAAACGCGAGAGCACCAGCTTCGAGCCGAGCGGTCTCGCGGAGATCGTTGGTTGGCCGCAAGGGAATCTGGAAGCTGCGCGCCTCTGATACCCGGATGGATGTCGAGGGACCTGTATCGCGCGTGTAAAGGGAGCAGATAGTACAGCGTGGTTGCACGCGCGCCTATCCAGAACCTTCGACGCGATAATGTTATCGCGTAGAATCGATCGTCCGATCTGATCGTCGACGGCGAATTACGCGGAATTATAGTCCGTCGCGTTGTTCGACGGCCGGATCGAGGTGAATACCATCGAGGACGCGGCTCGAATAACCTGCCGCGGAAACAAATAACTCATTTTCGCCTGATCGTTCCTCCCGCGGCCGCTCGAGAAGCTACGACGATCGAGGACGATCGATTTTGTCGCCTGTATCGAGAAATACTCGTCCGCGTTCGGAAATAAAAGTGTCGCGTAATCAAAAGTTGAAACGGACCGTAGTTTTATAAGATAAGAAGGCTCGTCGATTATATTCCTGGTAGTAAAATCTTAACGCGCTCGTAAGTTTCTCGTCTTAACGAGAGCTATCGTGTTCGACGTTTATTATTACCCCCGGTAACAGAATGTTTTAAGGGTGATTAAGAACTTGGGTTAACGACTTCTCGGATACTTTTGCCAATTGAAAATGGAAAGAGCTTAATCGATTCGCACCGAACGAAGGTGATCCCGAGTTATGGCCGTGGGTAATCGCCAACTACGCCGTACGAATAATCAACGTTCTTTTAATGCCGACAATTTTCGCGAATTTTCGAATTCGTCGAATTTATCCCGTTCACGGTTCCAATGGAACGCAATACTCCTCTAACACGATCATTCTCCATCAACGAGTTCTTTGAAATCCATTTTGCAATCGCTCATAACGACACGTCCATTATTTCAGAATTAGTATATTAAATTTTTACCTATCTCATAATATAAACTATAAAAAAGAAGAAATAAAGCATCAGTCGATTAAATCGAGGATAAAAATTTCCAATAATTTCGCCAATTCTTCCACGTTCCTCCATTGGAACGAGTAAACGACGACTGCTGTAACGCTCGAGGTGAGTCTCGACTTTCGATGGCTGCTCCCACATCCGGTAGATTTTCGTCAACCCCTGAGGAGGGCTAATTGAAATTGCGCGACTCCGCTTCGTTCGACGACTTCGGTGCGACAACATCCGAGCGTCGCGACGTCCGCTCCTACGTCGCAACCAGCCGCTCTGTTCTCATGAAACTTGTTTCTTCGAGCTTTGACGTAAGCTTTACGTGCGTGACTGCAACTTCCCATTATGCTTGCCTCGGATATGTATGTGCAGCGTGGAGCAAAATGGCTGCGTACAATAATACGAGGGTAGCGTATTCATGAAAATCGGCGATCGAGCATGTTCCATGGCTCGCAATACTTCAGTTTCTCGAAACGTTTAAGATCGTCTGCCAACGGCGGACGCGCGAAAGGACTGGTTGTCTGGTTCGAACGAAAACGAACGTCTGATTAAAAAACCTCCAGCTTACGGGTGGTACCCGCGTTTGACGTTTCTGTGCCAATGGATGCGAGTAAATAAAAGAGGAGCGCGAGGGCGTGAGAGATGGGAAATAAAAGTAAGAAGAACAGAATCGTATTTCGAGTGACGCACTCACCGCGCGCGAATAGATTTTTAATTTTTCCCCTCTTTGCCGTTCTCGGTCGCGCGCCGGCTTTTTATCTTTTATACGGCTATTCGACCAGCCTCGAAATTCGCCGGCATCGCGGAAACAAGAATGCACCACGGAGAGGTCGACGCGGCGAAAAATCGCATTAGCCGGCCGCTCGACGCTCGACGCGACCTTTGAAATATTGATGACACGTAGCCCTTTGTGCAATTACCACGCGCGGCGAACGGACGCGCAAAAAACTGCGCGAATTTCCGCGATATTAACGTGTCCACGGGGTTGGCCGGGTCCCGCGAGACGTTTGCAAAACGTTTGTTACGTTCAGTGAAACGCTCCGCCCGCGAGTTGCCCCCTTTTTTTTTTTTTTGTTTTTTCATCCGCTTCCTCTCCGCCACGCTGTGGACAAGAAGGATCGCTGGATTATTGCTGGCGACACGCGGACGAGCGATTTCACGCGGTGAAAACCCGCGAGCACTCGCGGCGATCTTCTCTCGGCGCGCGCGACAAACGCGTCTCGATCCTCGAGAGACGGATTCTACGGATTCCAAAAGTCTATTTAATCTCGCACCGTTTACTCGTAAACGTAACGCGTTTTCTCGCCTGGACAAGACGAGATTAATTAATCCGCGCGGTGCGCGAGCGTGTACTTGGAGGTAAAGCAAATTAGTCCGCCGATTAGGAATTAATTGCGCCCTTTGTGATCTATTCGACCGGGCTGCGGCGTGTAAAATTAATTCCGCGGGAGCTGCTTAGCGTTTAACGGTCGATACGTTTGGAATATCAGTTTCGAAAAAGAATGGTCGACGCGTGACGACAATGGCTGTCGGACAAGCCACGGAGTAGGGCCATAAAACAACGTCTACACGGTGGAGTATCGTTCAAAGAAATTAGTCCGCGCGAGGATACATATTCGCGTCGCTGTACCAGCACGAACATAAATACGTTACGTCTCCTCGTGCCCTTCTTCTCTGTCCTCCTTCTTCGCGTTTCTCATCAGCTAATGTCACCTACACGGACAATTTCCAGAACGTTTCGAATTTAACCCTTCCGATGCTCTCTCTCTCTCTCTCTCTCTCTCTCTCCGTGCACGCCACAAACTCGTGTGTCCTCCACGGACAGCGAATTGGTTTTCTACTTGAACGAAGCGAAAAAAATGGCCCCGCGGATGTTACAGTTCGTCGAGACAACAAAGACGAAGGTATTCAACGGCTGCTCAATCCTAGGAGCGCAAATAGCAGGATTTCCGAGTTACTCCGCGATCTCACGAGAATTCCACCCTGATTAGGTGGACTTCGACTACCGGCGTTCGCCTCGTTAAAGAATGACCCCGGGTTTTTCTCCGCCCTCATCGCGTTTTTCGCCGCATTTTTGCAAGAACAAGCTCTTTCACCGCGGTAATAAAGCCGCGGCCTCCCCCCAGAGAGAAAAAGAGGCGATCACTTTTGTCCGCTCGACGTTCGCCCTCGGTCGCGCTTCACGTCGCGTTTTTCCCCCACGACGGTTGCCCCGGGACCGCGTATTAACCTCTAATGAAACGGTCTGATAACGTTTGCGAGACAAATTGATCGGACGTTCCGGCCTGTTTGCAGTTTACTTTGCATTTTGATCGCTGGGATACGTTTAAGGTCGCGATGGAACGATACGGTCGAGCTTTATTAAGCTACGGCCAGCTCGTTGTTGACTTTGGTTAGGTTACCGCATTTTAATTTCAATATTCATGCTGACGCGAGAGAGATACTCCGGTTATGACGAAATCTTTCAGATTTGCCTAGAGGAATTTAATAATATTTATACGGCGACGATGAAGTCAGCTTTCAATCGCTTCGAGGAAATTCATCTCGCGAAAGCTAAACTAAATTCCCTCGCGTCGCTGTTAAAAAAACAAAATGGACGATCAATTATCGAATTTCGTACAAAGATCGAATTACCCAGCGATCGATGCACGTATCGCGCCACTAGGATGACGCACAGCTCGCGTTGGTATCGAATTTGAAGGGAATCAGGGTGGATCGCGCGCACAGGGTGGCACGATTACTTTTTTTTTACAACGATCCACCTATATTAAGCCACGACCCGATTTTCTAGCTTCGTCTCGAGCGAAGATATAAAGCGTACAATTATGACTCGAACGAAACGAGAAAGAATGGAAGACGCAAACAAGCGCTTCTCCTCGATGCGCCATCTTATTCCGCGAGAGCAAACGAACGACTGAAATTACTTTCAGGTAATCTCAGAACCGTTGAAAGGGTCGGAAGTTTTGGTCAACGACACATTGAAACCGCGGTGTCTGTAAAGTCGCGATCGGATTCGCAGGCGAGCGATCGAAGCGGCAACGAAGGCGCAAAGGATCCGTTTGAGAAGTGGTTCAATTATCGGTTTCCGTATCGAACCTTGCGATCAGCCCCTCAATGACGTACCAATTTCGTTATTCGTCTCCATCCGCGATCCTGTCAATTAACTTCCCCGTTTGAGGACAAGAAGTCTCGTGGCGCACAAACGCGCGGAGAGAGACGAGAGCGCAGCCTGCGAGAGCCCACTAATTACAGCCACGGTCGGTAATGCACGCTGCTGGCCCGTGGTGTTTGTAATTGCGCGTGTAAATATGAATTATTAATTCCACGGGAACAAATAAGGCCAGCCAGCTGCCTGTGCGTACTTCGAAACTGCTTCTCGATTAATTAGACGTCGCGCCGCGCCGCGAAGGAAGGTAATTAATGCGAATTACGTCGTTTATGTTGTTTGCGAGTTGTAGGGAGATGGGTGTCAGAAAATTTCGAGTCGACCGACTGAGCGAACGGCTGCCACGATGGCTGAGACGCTCTCGGATTTATCCCTCTAGTTTCTGTAATTCCTTATCGAGGTAGGATACTGCGAAGCATCGAAAATGTTTCGTACGATAACGTTTCCAAATACGGGGATGATTTTAAATACGTGGCGATTGGAATCTGAATGTTGTCCATGAGAGATAGAGCTCCATACGTCCACTCTTCTCTCACGATTATTAAAACTAAAAGGAAATAAAGTCGAGGCATCGAGACCGTTGGTCGACGATAGTCTAAATTAAAGTTTAACACTCTCAACAAATATAGAGATAGAGTTTAGATATCGGCGAGACGACGACGAAGGAGTAATTTCCTGTTTTCTCCTTGTACTTTCGTCCTCTCAGCGATAAAGTGGATTAATCTCGAGGAATCTTCTACGTCTATCGCCTAATACACCTGTTTGGTTTCCAGCTTTACGATACCGTCGTCCTAAGAGATCAAAGTTCGTTTAATATTCAGATAAAGTCTCCAGATTCGATGAACTCTCGCATTTGTAGCTGATTATCGTTAAATGAATTTGTTGCTGGAGTTATCGATGCGATCCGAGTTTACAATTCAGAGTTAAGAGTATTATTATTCATCTGGGCATCGATAGCTATCGGTTAGATTACGATTTATCAGATCGTAACATCCATGCATTCTTGGAACATAATGATATCGAGCGCAGCGAAATCCGCGCGCGCGCGTGCACGCGCGCACGTGTACGGTTCACCGTTTGGTTGAATTATGTAAAATTATGTAAACTATGCGGAGAGCGACTCCAGGACTGTGAGGTATTCGTAATGCAGTGATATTAGATTCAAAGAGGGCTCTGATCTCGGAGCGCTTGTAATTAATAAAGCACCCTATCACGCGGGTAGAATTGTTCCAGAATTAACCACGACCCGTGGCTGCGACTCGCGTGGCGCCGCTTAACGCGAGTTAACCGCATTTTTCATAATTAATCGTCAAACGAAAAAACTACCTGGCTATCGCTACATCTACGATGTCGATCCGAGCGCAACAATTTGGCAGCATTCGTCAAACACGAGCCACGCGGTTCCTCGAACAATATCGGGACGTACACGCATAATTTAGGTTCATCAGTGGGAACGAAATCCGTTTCGAACGTAAGTACGGATTACCAAATTTAATCAACGCGTAGGTCGCACAAACTCGGTGCAAGTTTCGTTCTGCTAATTAAAACACCGCGTCCCCGTTCTAAAACTTATTTCGAGCGAGCGTTCTTTCGAGTCTGATTTTCCAGGCGCTCAATTTTTCATCGCTTCGTTTATTATTACTGCTCTCTGCTCGCTGATTTTACTTTTGGATAATCTCGTTTCCTTTGCGCGCGCGCGCTCCGCAAAAACTTGCTCGACCAAGCACCACCCTCGGACGCGGATATCGTCGCTGTTTGGCAATGTCGCGGCGCGATCCGCGCGTATATCTTCGCCATCGAGGCCCAGCGTGGCGCGTAACACCGCGCGATTAGCATCAATTTATCGCGTTCCGCGACCAACGCGAAATTTATCGGCAACGAAACCTCGATCGCAGGCGCGGAAGGGAAGAGAAGTTGGGCTGCTTGGAAGTAGCGTCGTCCGCGGGTACAATTCATTCGGCTGGCCCGATAATTGCGCCAATTTGTTCGCGGTAAACAGAAGCCGTTAATTCCAGTCGCGGCATAACGCGCGCTCATACGTCACCGGAATAAATTATGCAAACACATCGAGATGCGGGTTGGAGGTGACCGCTCCTGCTGCTGACGCCGAAGGCTGGCTGGTTTCAAGAGCCTGCGAACACCCGGCCAATCCTGTCGCTGCAATCGGGAACGATCGCAGATACGCCAAGATCGTTCCCGCCTGATCGATTTATGCGATGATCGTGGGGCATCATTTTAACGTCCCGCGTGACGATTCCAGAAATTCAAGCAGATTTCCGCGCCGGATGAGCTTGAGAACCGTGAACTGTTCGCGATAAACCGCGATTAAAGCGCTCGCGTGGCGAGACTTTCTTCTACAGTCAATGTGTACCAATTAATTTCCTAATTGTTTTCGCTTGGTTTTAGTCGCGCGTATAGAAAAGGCTTTTAGTAGTAAAATGAAACAACGCTTTAATTTAAATGAAATCTTGAATAATACGGTAGGACAAGTTTATGTATAATATTAGCATATACGGTGCTCCTCTCTTCCACCTTCCCGACGAGCACTCTGCTAAATTATAAAGGCAACTATATAGCCTTACAATCTGCACACGTGCGATGAAAATTAACTTTAAAATGGTAGAAATGAAAACGTGAGGTCGTTATTAAACGTTAAATGCGTTCCTTTGTCGATCCGGCTGTTTAAATGATTGAAATTGTTTCGCTCTGCGCGAAATGGTAACCGAGGGAAATTCGGTAGACGGAACTTCGTCCCATCTTCGATGCGATCAAACGATTTGCAAGTGACCAGCGACCATGCGGACGTTGAACTCGCGAAATTGAACGGTTAATTGAAAGCGAAACGAAAAAGTGTAATCGACTCTTGCAGAAATCCGTCTGTCCTTCGTTGAAGGCGTTGAAGGGCTCGAAAAAGAGGGTTTAACAAACTGCAGTTCATAACTGGAGCCACCTGTAGTTGGCATGGCGTGTGCTGGCGTAATTAATCACGGTCGAATAATAAACGTCCGTCCGTGTGACGGGTTTGGGGAGGAAAAAATCTGGGATTTCGTACGATTTCGGATCAACCGGATCTGCCAGCGCTAATCTAGGAATAACTCATCGATATCTCGAGCGGATTACTTAAAACGGTCCGCGTTTCGTCGTCGCTAACAACGGAATCGCTCGCGTTTCGACTTCTTCTACGCGAAACTAACGTTTCGAAAGCGGGGAAAAAAGGGCCTGCCACCGTCCAGCCGGTTTTTCCCTGGCTTCGTGAAACTTTTCGGCCGCGAAACAAAATCAGCGTCCGCTGTGGCGTATCTCGAACGCGCGTACGTTCAAAGTTAAAGGTTCCCGCGAAAAATACGCGGTCGAGTTTCGCCGCGTGCGGGCGAACAAAGTTAGGTCGCGTTTCGGCTAAGCAGAAACCCGGTTCGAAAGGCGAACTTTTGCAGGAGGAATACGGCGCAGCCCTAACGCGAGCACGATCGGTGTCGTGAGAATCGTTCGCGGCGCAGCGTCCAAAGTTTCGCGATCGTTGCGTTAACAAACTCGTCAAAAGGCTGCTGACATCCGATTCGGACGGCACGACAGCCGATTACGCGAGCGAACGGAGCGTTGACAGCTCGTTGTCGTTGCCAGTTATGGCAGCCGCTTGTTGCGCTAACTTGCCCCGCAAGTTCTGCGCGCGTCAGTGCCGAGCGAAGACGACCCAGATAGCTGGTTGAACGCGATTCCTGGGCGTTTGTTCTGTAACTTAATGCGGGATAATCGTTCGAAGCTCGTAACTAGGCTGCTCTTCCTTATCGCGAGCTAAGACGTGTCTGGTTAATTCGTGCGAGCGTATTGGGACGTGGATGAAGAAGGTACAAGTGTCGCGCGTGCACGCGCGAGCAAGAGAGAGAGAGAGAGAGTTTCTTTGGCAAGCTTGTTTTCCTCGACTGTTATTCCACCTTCCTCGCTGCTTTTGTTATTACGAACGGTGTCGGGGCTTTAAGCTAGCTTTTCTTTAAACTGTTCTACCCTCGTTGTCGATTTCGTTCACATGATTTGTATGAAAATAAAGGACCATCCTCGATAACCGAAGAGCCCGTAGACACACTCCCGAGCGAAACCATCCCAGCCGCGCACGTATCGGGTACTATTTTCCACCGAAACGATTCGAAATTTCATCGTTGGAGCAGAAAGCACGATACCCAGCGGCGATATCTCCTACGAATTTCGTACGGAACCCTTGACCAATAAGCAGGGAGTGCCGTGGGCAGCCATGGCGGCTGGCTGGCTGGTAACCGCAGGAATCGAGTACGCGCGCCATTCCATCGCACGCTCCCAAAGAACACCGCGGCGGTTCGAGGCGAA
This sequence comes from Xylocopa violacea, assembly GCA_963969225.1. Lineage (NCBI taxonomy): Eukaryota > Metazoa > Arthropoda > Insecta > Hymenoptera > Apidae > Xylocopa > Xylocopa violacea. Next base: position 42,550,779 of record CAXAJV010000002.1, read on the forward strand.
GTAGTCGGACGCAATAACGACGCGACGCTTTCGAGGGCAGTCGATCGAATTTTATTAAAACACGTCTGCCCCGCGATTGGCCCGGTTTTCGGGCGCCGCGTTCAGCGTTCTCTTTCACAAAGGGGCGAACGAGCGCGGCCGCGATCGTTGCCGATCCGCCTTGCCTGGCTCCAATTCCCGTTGCGCACGTGCACCCCCCTAATTGGGACCAGCCACCCCGTACGCGTGCAGTTATAATGAGACGCGCGGCTCCAGGCAACGACCCAGCTTCTGACTGCGCGCATCCTGGCATTGGCCAACTTCTTTGGACAACCGGACACGGTGTCACGCGAGACTCTTAATTGGATCGATCGTTGGGAGAAACTGCGGGAACGGAACCGTTGGAACGGGATTCCCCGGTGTTATTCAGCGGATTTCATTTAACGACTGACTTCTCGATGCGCCGCGAGATACTCGAGGAACGTTCACCAGCGAGAGAATTACCGATTTTTATGAATCTTCTGTTTCGAGAGGAAGAATTGTTTGAGCACGCGTCGCGATGTGGCTGATGAACGAAGGGCGTAAATCTTTGTCACGATCCTTTTCGTGGAACCGCGACTGTGCGCGCCTTAATACTGATTAAGGTAGTAGGGGAATATGTAGACAAGTTTTGCGTAGACGAACTTTTAACAAATAACAAATATATTTGAACGTTAAAACTGAGTTTGACGATGATTCTCTGAAGTGTGTCTGATGGTATTTTTCTTAGTAATGTCGCGATGTGGCTGATTCCAAAGGGCGTAAATCTTCGTCACCGCGACTGTGTGCACCCTAATGCTGATTAAGGTAGTAGGGGAATATGTAGACAAGTTTTGCGTTGAAACAAGTTAGAAAAATACTGAGTTTGGCGATGATTCTCTGAAGTGTGTCTGACGGTATTTTTCTTAGTAATGTCGCGAGCTGTGTAGATGGAATGTTTTATAATGAGTTTCTGTGGAGGGTGTGGCAAGTAGGTAAGACACAGAATTTGGGAACCAGGAAGGCGCGAGGAGTGGGATTAAGGGTTGCAGGTCAGTGACGAGTGGCGAGTGGAGCAGGCGATAAAACAATTGCAGTTTAAAGGGTCATTTACTGGAAACTAATTTTTCAGATTTATGACGAAGCGACATCCTATTGATTTATTGCTGCTACGTGTCGGTTGGGATTTTTTACGGATTTGTAAAATTAGCGATATGGAAGCCAGATGTTTTTATGGTTTGAATTATGATGAGTGTTTGAAATATGGTTGACGATTTCACTTATGGCGGTGTAAATTAGTGCAAAATGTCAAGAATCGACCTGGTAACGAGACGCGAGAAATTGCGGTTAATCGGCTCGTTTTTCAAGACTTCGTCAATATTCTTTGCGAATAGCTATCGACGCGGTTCAGATGTGTTACATTTGAAAGGTTTCGTGCTTCGATGAAAGAGATTGGCGCGCGGGTTTTTTCAAGAATCACGGCGAGCGGTCCTGAAACGGAGGCTAATTAAACTTACCCTCGCTTTGTCGAGCAAAAATATCCTTGTGTTCGATAAATGGGTCATTCTTTCGGAGTAGACGTCATCTTGCTTAAGGATTATTCGGATAAATTTGTACTCGATTCCGCGGTCGCGATCGGAGTTACAAAGGAGAAGTTAAATATAAGTCGTCTCGAGAAACGTTTAACTTCTTTTGCGCGGGGAATCGTAAAATTCGAGCACGTACGCCGATAATATTGAGGACACGTTCCCTGCAGACAGTTATTATAATGGAGCGAGCAAGAAAAGGTGGTATAACTCGATTCTCGTGTCCGGCGGAGCTTCTACCGCATTATATTCTTCGAATGAGCATCTACGTTACATTCTGTGGGTAAACTGAACTAAACTCGAGACTCGGATCGAAATCTGAGAAGAAAATATTTTCAATCGCTCGGTTTATCGATTCTACTGGGTTCTATTAAAAAAGGTACGTTTCGTAAATTTTAATTTATTGCTCGCACGAATCCCAGAGCGACGTTTTAAGCGACTTTTTCCCTCATCCCACTCGGGCCAGCGAATTCCACTAAAAACTTCCAAAGTGACGAAACCTCATTTATCACGTAGGAAGAATAGAAAGGCAGCGCTTCTTCGTGCTGCTTATATTAAATCTAGCCGCAGAGGTTGCATAAAAATTCTTCAACTTTAAGCAGCTGCCCTACCTCGTCCCCATCCCCCCGTTTCCTCGTACACGGAATACACCCAGACGGATAGTACATAGAATCATCTGGAAGATTATTCTTACTTTAAGCGAGAAACGAGGCCATTCGATGTTGGAACAACGGAACAATTTTCCATTAATCGCGTTCATTGTCTCGGATGAAAAAATATTATTCCACGTGTTCGACTTAGCTTGGCGCGTTGCGAATACTCTATGTAAATGTCGTTAGAGGAATAACCACGGCGACGACCTCCTATTCCTACGGTTGCCTCGTCGCCCAACGGAAGACAGAACTCGAGCCGAGTCGTTCGCATAGAAATTGCGCGCGCTCGTTTCAGTTTGATCCTTGGAGAACTGTGCAGCGCGTCGCCTCGTACTTTAACGCGTAATTGGACCGTGCGCGATTCGACAATTTTCCATGAGATCCTGCACCGCTGTCCGCGTCTCTTTCTTTGACCGTACTCTGGAGAGAAGTTGCATTAATCGCGCCGCGTCTACGTCGTTTCCAACAACCGAGCCTGGATCCGCAGTCGACCTGGGTTACTTCTCCCGAAAATAATTGTTCGCACAAAAATACCTGGAACTCTGCGCTTTCGAAAACAATCGACGCGAGCGAATTATCGAGAACGTGTGCGCGTGTTCATTAACGTGCGAGTTAATATTTGTACTTCCAGTTAAATTTTAAACATTCCGTGTTTCTCTCTCCGCAGAGCACCAAATAATTTCCTCGAGTCCGTGATATTTAATGTTTCTATTTGCGGTAGAGGGTATCAGGTTTTTTATTCGGCTACGAGATATTGCCTGCGGCCTCCGCGCCAGCTTCGATGTTTGAGCGTTACTTTACTTTCGTGCGTTATGAAAAAGAGCAGACCCTATTTATTTAACCCGAAATTACCTTCAATTCTATGTAACGAGTCGAGGGTAAGCGGGCTCGCGTTAAAATTTCTATTGAATGCGAGCTACTTTCGCGCGAACTACAACTTACTTTCGACTCGCGGAGCTCCCGTACAAGGAATTTCACTTACGCGAATTACATTTTCATTTGGCGGCATTCAAAGGCGGCTTTAGCCAGCGGCGACTTTAAACATCCTCGAGCCAGATCTAAACATCCCCAAACTAGGACCAAACCTTGCAACGTCGTCCTAAAAAGGTAGCGTCGATGGAAATTAATTGAATCAAATATCGCGCGATCTTCGAATGGAGGACAGCTGTGGCGCGTTAGAGAATCGATTAAAAGTTTCGATCAGCGCGCGGGGGAGGATTCGTCGTTGGAAGACAGTGGCGACTTTAAATATCCTCGAACCAGATCTAAACATCCTCAAACTAGGACCAAACCTTGCAACGTCGTCCTAAAAAGGTAGCGTCGATGGAAATTAATTGAATCAAATATCGCGCGATCTTCGAATGGAGGACAGCTGTGGCGCGTTAGAGAATCGATTAAAAGTTTCGATCAGCGCGCGGGGGAGGATTCGTCGTTGGAAGACAGTGGCGACTTTAAATATCCTCGAACCAGATCTAAACATCCTCAAACTAGGACCAAACCTTGCAACGTCGTCCTAAAAAGGTAGCGTCGATGGAAATTAATTGAATCAAATATCGCGCGATCTTCGAATGGAGGACAGTTGTGGCGCGTTAGAGAATCGATTAAAAGTTTCGATCAGCGCGCAGGGGAGGATTCGTCGTTGGAAGACAGTGGCGACTTTAAATATCCTCGAACCAGATCTAAACATCCTCAAACTGGGACCAAACCTTGCAACGTCGTCCTAAAAAGGTAGCGTCGATGGAAATTAATTGAATCAAACATCGCGCGATCTTCGAATGGAGGACAGCTGTGGCGCGTTAGAGAATCGATTAAAAGTTTCGATCAGCGCGCGGGGGAGGATTCGTCGTTGAAAGACAGTGGCGACTTTAAATATCCTCGAACCAGATCTAAACATCCTCAAACTAGGACCAAACCTTGCAACGTCGTCCTAAAAAGGTAGCGTCGATGGAAATTAATTGAATCAAACATCGCGCGATCTTCGAATGGAGGACAGCTGTGGCGCGTTAGAGAATCGATTAAAAGTTTCGATCAGCGCGCGGGGGAGGATTCGTCGTTGGAAGACAGTAGCGACTTTAAATATCCTCGAACCAGATCTAAACATCCTCAAACTAGGACCAAACCTTGCAACGTCGTCCTAAAAAGGTAGCGTCGATGGAAATTAATTGAATCAAATATCGCGCGATCTTGGAATGGAGGACAGCTGTGGCGCGTTAGAGAATCGATTAAAAGTTTCGATCAGCGCGCGGGGGAGGATTCGTCGTTGGAAGACAGTAGCGACTTTAAATATCCTCGAACCAGATCTAAACATCCTCAAACTAGGACCAAACCTTGCAACGTCGTGCTAAGAAGGTAGCGTCGATGGAAATTAATTGAATCAAATATCGCGCGATCTTCGAATGGAGGACAGCTGTGGCGCGTTAGAGAATCGATTAAAAGTTTCGATCAGCGCGCGGGGGAGGATTCGTCGTTGGAAGACAGCGGCGGATTCGAGGACAGGCTTCATTTAAATGTGAATGGAGAGTCGAACGTCGGATATCGGAGAAGCGTAACAGAAGGCGGCCCCTTTGGCGTACGTGGCATTATAATAGCAGCTGGAACGCCTCTGCAACTCTGGTCTTGTTGTCCGAGCGACGACGATTCTCCTCGCACGTTTCCATGCACGCGGATCCTTCGAGAACAGTATCGCCTAATGTTCAGCCCGTAGTTGGCCCGCGATTGCCTCCGCGTTCAAGCCAACCGCTTCACCCAACGCTGCTCCATTTAAACGCTCGATTCGTATCGTGTCATCGCGTTATCGCGAATTGTCATGTCACGGAGTACGCGTTTCGAGCGCAACGCGCAGGGTAGCAACCCTTACGTCGTGGTTATCTTATTTATTTAACATTTTGTTCGACGAATTTCCCTACGTTTCGCGTCCATTTACCCTTTCCCGTGGGCGAATTTATACGTCCATGTACGCCTATATAAAAGTTATAGTGCTAGCATGGCCGTGCGTCTCCATTCTGATTTCAGATTTATGGTAATAGCATAATGCGAGAACGTAGGCGGCATAAAAAAGGCTCTCTTCGAGCGATAAGTCGGGGAACGTGTCAATTTGAAATACGTTACGTCTCGCATATTTTTTTTTTTTATTAAACTTCTTTCTTTTTTTTTTTAACGAAACGCTTTTCTGCTACACTTGAACGTATCGAGGACAGAAACACGAAGGCGAGCATCGCTCGTGGCAATCGATTAAACAAATTTCCGATGTCCGCGCCGTGCTAGTTTGCATTTCTAATTGTAGTTTCTATGGTTGTACAGAGGTTGTACAGACGCTGTACAGACACTGTCTACTAGATCGAATCTTGTTCGTCCTTGCAAATTTGTAGCTGGACAGCAGTTCTCCTTGTACTGCGGATAGAGAGAGGGAGAGAGTACCCGGTGGGCTGCGAACACATCGAACTGACTAATGTCAACATGTCCCGCGTAGGTACATCGCTTTAATATTTGAATAATCAACACGTACCATCGACTCGAGTTCCGTTTAACAATATGCAGCTTGCAGTCGCGAACAACTCAATTGTTGCTCCTTACGCAACAAACGTGAAAAGTTTCTCCTGCTTCTCTTTGATTAACAAACGCGGTTCAGAATGAATTAATATCCCCTTTAAGTGTTCATTTTCCGCGTATCTTGAACTGATAAAAGTGGTGGAATACGAAGATGGCGAGTAAAAACCTCGCTCAAGGAGCTTCCATGGATTTCGCGATAGATTTTTCATCAATCATCAATTAGTCAGTCGAGAAGCACCAGGCGAACGAAGCGCATCAAGGAAAACCCACTTTTCGCTATTATACTGTACGCTACTATTTGTTAACTGGAATATCTTCTTTATTGCAGACGATAAAGTTCTGTTAAAGTACTGAAAGAAATTTCTAGCAAGAAGCAACTAGTCGTCGAAACACTCACGATATAGGTATCTCGTTATCTATTATCAAAACAGAAAATCAAAACAGCACATAACACAAATCGCCTCGAGCCAAAGCAATTTTCTCCGAAGAAGTTCACCTTAATCCACGTCCTGGGGGATAGCTCTCCATTGAACTGGGAGTTCGTTGTTCTATTCCAACTCCCGAATTTATAATCCAAAGTATTTCGCCTGGGCAATCACGGTAATTGATCGTTCTTCCAAGTTTAGTTCCGCGTTCAAACGGAGTACGTATTTCTTGCGAATGCAATTAACATGTTTAACCCTTTGCCAGATCGTCGGTGTTTCAACGCGTTTCTCCTTCGTCACCTTTGTCCGACTCTTTCTTCGTTGTTATCGAAAGCGACGGTGCTTTCGCGGAACTCCAATTCGATGAAAAACATCGTCGATCCTCGAGAACAACCTTAGCAATCATAACAGTCTGTATTTACGCGACTTTCGTTCTGCATGAAATCCAAATGATATTTTATGAAATTGCCACCCTGTGTGGCATGAGACCCGCTTTGGGAAACGCTGGTATAGTTCGTAGAACAACTCGCGTGGAATAGCGCGCGGTTTAACGACAATTTCCAAAAATTACTCCAATGTCCGACTTATTACGCGCTCGTACTACTCGCGCGTCCGATGCGATGTTATTTCGAAGTTTTCGCGTTCAATTGCGGTGCGTTCGGCAAAAGGCACGCGATAACGTCAACAATTAACCGGGAATTCGTTTCAGAAGAGATGTTGCGTACGAAAACAAAATTCTCCCCGTTTAATGGGTTCAATGTTGCGAATTCGTTCGATCGAGGTCATCGCAACATTTCACCGAACAACCCCGAACAATTTACGATGAATTTAACAGCCGATCAAATCGAGCGTCGCATAAATAGAATGGTGAAATTTTAACGTCGATAAATCGAATCGATCGCGAGGCCATAGATCTCGCTTGGCCCGCGAACAGCTCGATCCAAAGATGGCGGTAACGTTGCCCGCGACGCGTAAAACACCGCGGCAAATGGCCGAGCAGGGAGCGCACAGACCGTCGTTCGTTTTTGCGCGATCCCAACGAGACAATTGCTAGTCGAGGAAAGCAGCAAGTAGCTGACACGTCCTGTCGAGAAGTTGGTCGACGCGTAATACTAATTTATTAGGAAAGTTCGCGCTCGTTGCCAGCCATCTAAAGCCTGGGCAGCTAACTTTTCTTAATGCACCGGCTGCTTAGCGACAACTTGGCAACCTGGCCGGCCAAATTAACACTAATGCCAGCCTGGCTCGTTTTCTAATTAAGTATGTTAATTCGTATGCGGCTGCTACTTTCCTTTCGAATGCTCCCTTTTTCCCCCCGCCATTCCGAAGGAAATTACGGGAAGATTAAGCTGGCTGCTTTGAATTCGTCCGCGAACCGCTACGTGCTGTTCCACTGACGATAGCTCCGCGTGCGATTTAACGCGGAAGAAACGTGCAACGCGTCTCGAAGTGAGAAATGAGAACGATATCGCAATTCCGGACGTTTGCTTGATTACGACGGATGAATTTCGCTAAACCAGTCCATAATTCAACGTAGCCAAGATCAGTGTAACGAGAGTACGCGAGGCGCATTTTTTCGCACTCGAGCCGTGAATCGCTCGATCTACCCTCGCGGAGAATTCTACCGGCTAGCAGAGTGGTTTCGAGAGAAATATAAATAGAAATTGCCCAATCATCGTAGATGTGGGTTAAGCTTTCGCGTGACAAGGCTTCAGACGCGACTGCGCGTAGACATCGGACGATCGCTTTTCTCAGAGGCGAAAAATCCAACCTGTTCCTCGTACTTGTCAACTTTCAAGTTCGCTCAAATTTCAGAAGAACGAAGGCCCTCGCGGGGTGTCAAGTTCGCCGGTTTTTTTTCTCGAAAGCAGCGCGAGTCGAATCCAAGAACGCGAAAAACGAATCAGGCAACGAGATGTTATCCGTACTTAAAACTGAAGTACAAAGAATCTTCGGAGAAATAGTACCCGAGCTGGTGAAGAAAAAGTGTACTCTTACCCGGAACTTTTTCCGGAGCCGTATAGTCGTATAACCTTCGTCGTCGGACCCGACGGTGGAATAAAGGAAACCCTTGGAAAAAAACCGTTCAACCGTTCTCAATGACAACAATCGTCGAGCAGTGAAAGAGGAGAAAAAAAAAAGAAGCGAGGAGCGGTGAAATTCTTCGAAGAAGTTCGTCGATAGCGAAAGAGCCATGTACTACTTTGTTAAGCGGGGTTGTCTTTATTTCGAACAAATCTTTCGTTATTAAATATTTGAGGAAACATCGGGAGGATCGAAGAGTCGCGAGAGCTTCATTCTCGTTTTACCGCGTTCTAGCTCCTTTGGTTTTACAACTGGTAACCGCGTTGAAAATGATCACTGGCCGTAAAACCGTAAGAGTCTTGTTAAAGGCGGGGCGTAGAATTTTATTTAGAGCGTCGAATTTCTATTGAAATATAAAAATGTTGATCACTTTTTAGCCGAGTATCGCGCGAACGGGCTGGTTGCTTTTACGATCTGCATCGGGCTGCGCTGTCAACTTTTCACTGGGGAACCAAGTCGTCGCAACGAAAGGTGCGGAAGCCACGGTGTCTGTAAAAAATTCTCTCTTAAAACACGCAGAGGAAGAATCTAACCGCGATTTATCGCGAAAGTTAAGAACTCCCTTCCCTCTATTCCGTCAACTGCAATCCACTTTTGGTACGCGAGCACGGCCGCCGCAGTCTGAACGGGGCACGGCTACTTAGCCTGGAACTCAGTAGCCAACTTAACGCGAAAGTTAGCGTTCCCTGGGCGGATGTCAACGGCATACCTAATGTCGAGGCGCGGGGAATCGCGGTCCACCGTTTCCGGCTCGCAATATGCGCTCGATGCGGGTCAACCTTGTTCCAGCCCGCTTCAATTCCGTATTAAAGCGTCCTCGTGGCCGCGCAATATGCCGGATCTCCGTGGGAAAAATTTCACCACCGCCCTGCCGGTGGCTCCGTCCACCAGAACTTCGCCGTAGAAATTGACACGGAAACTTGCGACCCTCATATCGGGCTGTTTTCCGCCTCCGCTTCCGTGTTTCTTCCCTGCCGCGGCTTTTGTCCCTTCCTACCGCCAGCCTCGAGCCTTTCTCTTCCCAAAAATCGAGCCCTCGCGAGGCACGCGAACAATTTCACCGCCTCCTTTCCGTCGATAACCGAACGGCTCCGCGGCAAATACGTTTCTTCGCGTCCCGTAACGAACGCGGAAAAATATTCACTCTTCGACGGCGTTCATTTTCCTTCCGCCACGGGAGGCGATAATTAATTTCGTCGACGCGCGTCGCTACGGAAACTAATTTAATTTATTAAACTTTTTCACCAGGAATTTGTACAGGTTTCATTTCGTTCGCGTTCATTGATAATGAATATTCATGGTAATAATAAATACATCAAGGGCGGTGTACGTGTACGAATATTTTTTCTCCAAGGTTAATTGCGTCGCCAAAAAGGAAGTCTCGCGTGTGCGCGAATAAAACTGGCTCGATGCGAAGGTTCGACAAGCGAGCGATAATCGCAGATCGCGGACTATCGATATCGAAACGGAATATCGCTCGACTCACGGTTTAAAAACAGACTGTGCGAGACGAAGAGAGAGAGAGCCGTCTACCGCAAAATTAAATACAGCTACGGATTTTTTCCGTGAAAAATATTGTACTTTACGAGGTGACGTACGTTGCAACTGCTTTTTTAACGCACGGAAAAAGATGGTGGACACAATTACGTTCATTCCCGCGGACAGTACGAAATCCAGTAACCAGAAAGCACAACAACGAGAAACAAATTTGTAACAATCCAGAAGAGCGTGACCAGCGTAGCTAACGAATTTATGTTATAATTTGTTTCGCTCGCGCATAATGGCGCGCGGAGCCAAAACGGAGGAGAATGTCATCCGATGCTTAATTTTACCCTCGCACAGATACGCTGCCCATTCTCGATAATTAAATTCCTATCAATACAACTCTCTTCGAGGAACTGAAACGCTTTTCGATACACTTTTCACGCTTTCTTCTAAATCCACGTGGCATAGAGGAATACTATGTCGTTGCTGGAACTTAAAAAATGTTATCGTAACAATTGATGTTTGTAGGAAACGTTTTACCGTACCTTTTGCTCGACGCGTATTATTAGCTGAAGAAAATGAAGTTGTAGGCAAAAAGAAAGGAAATTAGGGGTTTTAGGACCCACATGTTCGACAGCCGCGTCGATTGGAACGGTGACTAGGTTTATGACGCGGACGTGACTTGCCGCGAAAGGAGCAGAAAAATGGAGTTCGAGTGAAGCGATTATCGCAAACCTGGTCTTCGTAGCGAAACCAGGGAAATTCTCGTCGAAAGGTGAAAACATCCTAACCGGAAAGGGAAAGTAGGAGGAAAACGTCTAATTGAGGATGGAAGAAAACGCCCATCGACTCGAGAAAGGATGTAGCCGGAAGACGCGAAGAGATTTGACAGATTGGAAACAGAGTAAAAAGTTGCGAGAACGTTAGCTTTTAATTAAGACCTGTGTCTTCTTTTAAAACTGCCTCCTCGAAATCCTTTAAACGCGCAGATTCTCGAAGCGACGTTACGATCTTTAGATATCGCTGTTCCCAAACTTGTAGGCCGCGCAGGTCGGAAGCAACTGGTCTTTCAATTACACGGCTGCTCTTTATTACTCCCGTGCTGGTTCATTGTTATTGGTGGCGACAAGTAAACGACACGCAGCCAGCAGTAAATTGGTTCTTGCGATCGCTGACGCGAGCCCATCTCCGCGGAACTAAACCACACCGCTGCAGCTGCACCAGCTGCTTTGGAACGGTCCAGAAATTCGCCTTGTTATCGAGAATCCTGTCTTATCGAGGTTACCAGCCAACGCGCGGTTCTTCTTGTCGTTGGCGCGCGTTTCGACGCCGATCGCAAATGGCCTCTCGCGACCCGACGAACTCGAAAACAAGCGGCGCGAGAATTGGAAATTTCTGCAGGTCCAACGAACGTCGGTTAATAAATTCGCAGCTCCTTGCCTCGAGGATTTCATACGATTCGCGTCTAATTCGAAGCAGCGAAGATCAACGTCGCGTCTAAGTCGTTCCCAGCTGTTTGTAAATAAATAACGCTGCTCGTGGAGAGAGTGCTCTCTCTTGCGTCGTTGTTAAAGCCGCGTCTTCGAGGGCGTAAATGTTACAGCGAAGCGTGATGCTTCAAAGCGAGAGGTCGTGGGACGAAAAACGTTTCGCTCCGCGATTACGGACTCCGAATCGGAAGAGCACTCGGGTCGAGGGTTAGCGGAAGAGATTATTCCAGTGGTCGCGTTCGTGTTACGCGTGTAATTTCACGCAAGACTTCGATTTTAGGGTCCTGAGCCAAACGAAAGGCCTTCGTGATGGATGTGGTACGTGGAACGGGAAATAAAAACTCGAGGACTGAACGGAGAGTCGAGGTCTCCGAAAAGGCTGCGAAAATACTCGCGTGCAAGGAAACCAACGATTCGGTCAGGAGGAAAACGTTGGGAACGATTTTCCGCTCGTCCCGCGGTTTGATATTAATTACCGAAAGTCGCTGCTCTCGTTTGTTCCAGCGAATAAATTTAAATCGCCGCACTCTGGCAACACCGTCGTTCCGTGGTCGAACGACAAAGGACAGTTGCACAAAAACGATAATCTCCAAGCGTTTTCAAGTTCCAATTTTTCCAGTCCGCTCGATACGCGGGGTAAAACGCGCCCCCCCTTGGATTTCGCGTTTTATCGCGCCACTCGCGCTCACCTGTGCTTCTGTTTTGGCGAACCGATTCATTGGAAATTGAATAAAACCGAATGGAACCAAGATAGCCGCTTGTCATCATGGCCGTCATCACTTTTTTCGTACTATCTACTCTCGGTAGATACAGTTAATCGTAGTGAATCCTATCGTTAGACCCCGTGGTGATTTATGGGACATTGTGGACGTAAATGAAATTCGTAGCAGTGCTCGATAAAGCTTGCCTATTTTTCATTTTTCAAAGTGTGCCAATTCCTTGCCCCGCAATCAAAGTGCTCGCTTAAATATCGCGATTCGCCCTGATTCGTTCGTGTATTTTATTTAAAAGACGTATCGCTCGTCAATGGTGCAGCGCAACGATTTATTTCACCCGTCGTTGATCCGGCTCGTTCGATTTATGCTCGATCGATAACCGTTTCTTTCGATATACGGATAATATTTTAAAGGAAAACGTGTTTTCCGATTTCGCGCAATTTCCGAATTCAATGCTTTATTAAAACGGCATTAAATTCGCGGTGTCGCTCGTTGGCTCGATTCGAATCTGCCACGAATTGCACCGCATAAAAACACGTATCAATCGGAAATAAAATTCTGTTTATCGCAACCGCGGAGATGATAATTCGATGCGCCATCTAACGAGAGCACGTTACAGACCGATGTAGCTGCCGGTGAAAGTAATTGGAGCGAATTAATTAGACGGTTTTGTTCGGACAACGCTTGCTAACCGAGGCGCGTAGAAACGAAGCGTGTATCTTTTTAAGGCGGCTGGGTGGATTGAAATCTCGAAGCGGTGAAAATTCGCGAACGGAAATGGGAGAAAGGAAAGGAAATTAATTCGATTTCCAGCGTTAGCGGTTAACGGGTCACTCGTCGGAGCGTCGCGCCGTTCCGCGCGAATTTCTCGCGCGGTGGAAAAATTCCGGAGCGGTCAGTTGCTCGGCTCGCAGCGGGCAGCCGAGCTCGAGCCTGGGTGAGGAGAACCGCTTGAAATTCAATAGCCGTCTGTGGCCCGCATAACCATTCGTACCTGTCGAAATACCCTTCAGAACGACGCGTCATTCCATCGAGAGTCGTCCGTGAAATTCAACGAGTTGCACCGCGTGCCGCGTTTTACGGATCGAGCTAAGATCCCCGCCGTGCGCCGCGAACCGTGCCTCTCCCGTGGGACTTTATCGTCCGCCACGTCCCATATTAGGCTGCGAATTGTCGCGAACAATCGCGGCAACCGAAACGATCATCGTGGCCGCGAAAACACCTGCTCCCCGCGGACGTCTCGACTAAACTTCCGACTGTTTTCACGACAGATTAACCATCACGAGAATCGATGCGTTGATCCTTTCGTCTCCAAAGAGAAGAAGCTTGTTTTCGCCAGATCCACGATCGATGTTCCCATTCGGAACGAAAACACGTTTAAACCAAGTTTATGCTGCGGTCGCTTGCAGTTAGATATTTTCGAAGAGTTCTCTAATTAACTCTTAATTCCAGTCACCATTTAATGGCGTACTTCGATAGCTACTGACGTATGGTAAACCTTGTGGCGGTCCTCGCCTCTAGGGGGATAGCACACTCGTCAGTTTCCCGCGAGCACTCCATGTTCTACTACGTTTCTATGTAATAGAAATTCTGACCTATCCCTACTATCTCAGCGTCTAAGGCAGGGATGAGTCCACTAGCAGGCCCAGGACCAAATGCTCTTCCCTCTCTTTTTCCTTCCTACCCTCTCACACATTCTCTACAGCGCAACAAACGAAGCGGCACCCCATCGCTATAGTTAATATTGCCACTTTTGCAATAGTTAATATTGCCACTTTAGCAATAGTTAATATTGCCACTTGAGCAATAGTTAATATTGCCACTTTAGCAATAGTTAATGTTGCTATTTTGGCAATAGTTTCTATGGTAATACTGCTATTTTAGCAACAGTTTCTATATTAATATTGCCACTTTGGCAATAGTTAATATTGCCGCGAGTACTCCATGTCCTACTACGTTTCTATATAATAGAAATTCTGACCTATCCCTACCATCCCAGCGTCTAAGACAGGGATGAGTCCACAAGCAGGCCCAGGACGAAACGTTCTTCCCTCTCTTTTTCCTTCCTACCCTCTCTCACGCACTCTTTACAGCGACAATAATCGAAGCCAGGCGTTTTTAGCCCACCATCGAAGAGCTGCTCGAAACGGTGCCGTTTGACGCAACAAACGTTGGGTCAAATGTAACGGGGACATCAATTCCACCGGGTGGCATCATTAACTCTTTATCAACGAGGAAGGAATACAATCTTAGCTGAGGAGCGCCTTGCTTCCCGTTCCTTCCGCTCCCGGAAACGGGAATATGTGTATTATCACGTTCTGCATATTAGATTCGCGAAACGATCCGAGCTAACTTATTCACGACACGCCGCGCGCTGTAAAAGACGTTCCTTCGACCAATTGTACTCGCGGCGTATCGAAACGGGAGGAGAGCTTCCGGATAAATTCTCTCGCGTTCTCCTTTTAGAAAAAATTATTCATACGTCGATACCAAAATTGAATTCGCCAGCAGGAGAACGTTGCCGTTAAGTGGAAATAACTGCCGAGCATTCTCTCTGGGCTCGCCTGGATATTTGTTGGAAGTCATTCCGAGGGAGACTTACGCTGCGCGAGGCGTAGTCGCGATCTTATCCTACGAACGCATCTTTATCGTCTCACGTAGGCTCTTTTATAACATCGCTGAGGTGCGAAATTGTCGATAATTTCGTCCACGGGAAAGTCAAATTTGAAATTCCGTTCAGCTTAACTCTCGACCGAACGGGGACATCGTAGAGTCGGATAAAAATTTATTCCACGTACGCGGGTAAGTTGAGAATATCCAGTGCAATTTTTGAGACCTTTCGAAAAAATCGAGTTCGAAAATTTGCTGGAAATTTGTTATTTCGGATTGAACGTGCCCTTTGCGAACGATTTTATTTCATATTCTCAACTTATTTGCTCTTCTGCCGGTTACATGGAAAGTTAGGCGACGCGAGACATTCAATTATCGTGCGACCCAAATTACTTTTCAACTGTATTTGCCGTTTAATATCTCGCCGCGAATTTTCTGTAACCGCTGACCCCTCGGCTCGCGCTTCTTCTCAACTTTTAATTTCTTTGTGACGGCCAGAATTTTACATAAGTTCCCGCGTGTACGCGCGAGCAATACAGATCCTGGGGATGAATTTTCCGACTGCATTCGGGAAGCGCGATTTGCATTTCGAATTCAGGCACGTCCCTGTAAATTGTAATTCAACTCGATTCAATGCTACTCATTTAAATTTTCTTAATTCAACCGACCTGAATTCACGCCAGAGAGCTAACGCAATTTAACGAACTTCAAGTTGGTCTAAATAATACGTAAACTTATATTATCTCGGAACGCATATTCCACGCGTTCGCCTCTTCAAAGTTTTAAATTCACCTTGCCATTTAGAGACGACGATAATGAGGGGAAAGAGTTCAGCGAGTGATTCCGGAACTCGCGGTAAGACGAAAATCAGGAATAACAGAATTACATTCGAAACTTTTTAACTATCGTTTCGCCCGCTGGCATTTACGCGCGAGGGTGAGCGAATTCTTTTATCGTCGTTCGCGCGCGACGAATAAAAAGCGTACAAGGGACGAGGGTAAATCCAACGTGTTCCTGGTTCCAGAGGAGGAGTGTCGCTTCACCACCGTGTCACGTTCGATGCGTTGTATTAAAATCTACTAAACTCTTTCAATCGCTCTCCGCGCGATCCTGCACGCGTAAAACTTACGTAAAAGTATCTCTCCCGGGGCGAGATAACCGATAACGATCGCGAAAGCCACGGCGCGCGTCAGACGGTAATCTTAAAAAAATATACTTGACCCAGTCGCTGGCGAAACTGTCGCGTTAATCCTATAAACATCCAGCACGAGCGTAGTCGAGTCGTTAACTATGCATCAGAGCCGAGCAGGAATTTCGGTGGAGCCAAAGATAATAAAGCTGCGCCATTACAGTCGGAGGACACAGATTCAGCGATTGCCGCGCACGGGAAAACTGCCGTTAACGCTTATATGTGTGCCGAACGACAAGACAGGGGGATGTTTTATAGGGCTGTCCGTCGCATCCCGTTAAAGCGATTTAGATTACCTATTCCGGATTTCCGGCGGAGCCTGCATTACCGGAAGCTTTCTTGGTCTACTTGCATGGCCGACCGAAAGCAGATTACCGGCGAAAATGCTTTTTCGTCCCGGCCGCGGCGACGGTCCGCCAATAAAACTTGCAACCAGCCAAGCAACAGCATCGACAAAACCTGGCGGCGGCCAACGGTGGAAAGGTGAACAAAAAGGGAGGGGTGAAATTGCGGAGGATAAAGGACGCGGGAACGTCTGACAGCGAAGACGATGGGAGGTGAGGTCGGCGGAATATTAAAGCGCCGAAAGCTATTTAAAATCGGAGAATCAGTTTTCGCGAGCGAAATTGCCAACGCGAAAAACACGAATTACGGGTGTTAGAAGGGGGATGAAACGTCGTTTGGACGGTTTCAGGGGACAGCGGAGCGCGATGACTGGAATTTTGTCTCGAAAATGTCGCGCTTTATCTACGCGAGACACACTGATTGCGCGCGTAACACTTACAGTGAAATATTGCGCGGAAGTTCGAAGTTTAAAACAGCTTTCACGGGGGGCCCGCATACGTTCGAGCACTTAGTATTTAAATTTTATTCCCGCGTCTTCGCACTCAATAGTCATTCGGAACGGCAGTTTCTAGGAAAATTCGCGAAGAACGGCGAAATCGTAAAATAAAAACGCCAGTTTCACGGCGCACCGGGGCATATAGGAATAAATATCGAGGGACATAAAGGGATTACAACGTTAAAAAAAAAAAAGGACACGGGAGAGGAGCAATAAACATTTAAATTGAATTGGATGATAAAATCGAATTATAGCGTAGAAATATAAACGTTCGTATCGCTTTCGTTTCTGTTATTATTTACGACGGTACACCGCGTTACTAAAAAGGTTTATATCTGCGGAGTGCTTGCATTCCCGATATTTTGCTCCGATTATTGCACCTTCGTCGCGAATAATTACGACACACGTCCCCATAATATGGACGCCATCGAAGTCATCCGCCTAAAACGACCAACAATTTGTCACGCGAACGATATAAATTATTTATTCCTTTTCACGGAAGATTTCACGGCAAATAGGATTATTTATTCGCACCGACGCGCACGCGAAATTTGCAATAAAAATTGTACCCGATAATTAAGCATGCTCGTAAATAACCTGGAATATTTCGCCATCGCGCTAACCTCTTCTTGGTCGCGCGAATATTCGTCGATGTACGATACGATGATAAATAGAAGATCTCGTTAATCGTTGGTCCATTCCCAATTACGACTGGCGTAAAAAATTCTGGTGCGATCGATGAATTTGAGATTCTTTGGGCGTTGCGCGGGAATCGCGGATACCAAAGGCGAGCGAGCCCAAAAAGGGTCAGCGTAACAAACATTTATCCGGGTCAGCGAAACTAGCAACTCGGACAAGGAAAAGCCGCAGGCTTGCATCGAACGAAATTCCGTAGCTTCCCTGCAGGATGAGAAAATCGTTCGGGGCTGCTCGTAAAACGGGGATATATCATATTGCTATCCGTATGCTCGCTAAAGCGATTTGGATTACCCTATTCCATCTTCCCCGGGTACTTCTGCGGGGATAATTTCGTTCTTCCTTCACCGATCGTATTCTACATTTACCGATGGCGCATTAGCTGTTCGAAATAGAGGGGAACGAGGAAAAGCTTCGCGTCTTTTCGTCTAAAGTCGTTATCGAAACTACGTTACGTACGTCCAGAGCCGACCGACGACTCTAGCTCTCCTAGGATACGTAAACAAACACGCGACACGCATACGCGCGACGCACAGAAGGCCTACTATGCTTACAGCTAATTCGTAAACCGTCGATGCGAACGCATGGAAAATTGTAGATTTTTCTGAACGAGGCTCGCACGGAAACGAGACCCATCGAACCTACCCGGCTCGTTGCGCGCGAACATTTAACGCGAACCACCCTTCTATCGTTAAAGCATTCGCGCGAGCTAGGAATGGGTGCGCGTTTAATCTCGAGAGTTCACCTCGATACGGCAGGAATTTCAGGTGCGGAAAATATTTCCGAACCGCGAGCATTTATCACGTCAGCACACCTTCGAGACGATTGTGCCGCGTTCTCTGCAGGAAATTTGATGGGAAGATACCGCGCGGGAGGTGCACAAAAGGGAAACGTGGCTCACTCTCGACGAACGTGCGCGCTTCGGAACCGAATGTACATTTTATTTATTACGTTTGACCGTCCCTCATCTTCCGCCGTTCCGTTCCTCCCATTCAGTTTTCTGTATCCTCGCGTCCCCCCACGGAGTTGAAATATCGACGGAGGAACACCTCTAAGTAATTTGTTATTTATATATAATCAAGGGAGATCCGGTCGGACGACGACCATTCCGGCTGAACGATGTTTCCCCTTTTCGTCTTCTAATATTTGCTTCGTCTCGGTGGGAGACGTCGCTGGGGATGAATTACTGGCGATACAAGAGTTCGTTCGTGTATGTTACGAGGGAGTGGAATGGGCTGTACGATCCTTTCCCTTAATCTCTTCGGTACAGCGTGTTTCGTAACTTGACGAACAAGTTGATGTTACGAGAATGCCTATCGCTACTAAAAGCGGGATCCAATTCACCGTTCCCGCGAATCCAAGTCCTACAACTTCTTCCAAGTCCTGTTCGATCCTCGGTCAAGTCCTTCCTCGTGCCTCGTCCCGAATTAGAAACTTTACGCGACTTCCGCTTCTTTTAACGCTCCACAGACGCGGTATCGCGAAGCAGTTTATTCGATGAATAGAAAATCGACGTGTCTCTCTCCGCGGTGAATTAATTCGACCGTTAAATATTTTACTCTCGTACACGGACCCACTGAAACGAGAGCTGAAATTCTGTAATAGCTTTCAAAGGGGGAAAAATCATCCTGATTTTTTCACCACGAGCCAATGATTTTCCATCGCGAATACCCGCAGGGAAATTGCTTACAACGATTCCGCATCGTGGAACGTAATATCGGGTACAATGAACGTTATAATTAGCGTGTTGCGTCGAAAAATAAAATCCGTCATTGGACGCGCGATGCGCGGCGTTGACGGGAATGGGATAATTGAAATAGGGAATCGCTGAGGGAGAAAGATTTAAATCTCTTGTTTAATTGAACTCATTTTGATCGCGAGCAATTTTGAGCTCGCGTTTGTTTCACAAATTGCAGCCAACGTTGCGGTCGTATATTTGGGCAAAATTGAGAAACCATCGATTTCTATCGAGATTCGCCGCCCGGCGAACCTTTATGACATTTTACATAACCAAACGCGGATCTTTTTTATCAATCACACAGAGTTTTTGTGTCGAATTGAGAGGAATCGAAATTTTCGAAATTAAAAAATCGTTCACGTTTTTGAAGCGAAGACAGCTGGGCAAATTCCGTTCGAACGTGGTGGAAGCTACGCGCGGGTAAGTTCCATTTAAAATTACGCGATTCCGTTCGAAAATAATTATTTAATTTGCCTCTGCTGTCAGGATCGGGTCTCGATTCGCGAGTAATGGTGCGTGCAATTCATTAACTTGTTACAAAGCAACAACAACCGGGTTGACGAAGTTTAGTTCAGTTAATTTCCGTTTCACGATTGCTTCCGCAAACATCGGCCCTCCTGCTTTCGAAAGTCTTACTTTCAGATTAATCTGTCATTCGTGCCCTCGTTTACGTTTTACCCGACTTCTTAACGAATTAATTTAAATGACAATGACGGTCCTTTAATTTCCAGCCACAATTTCCATTCTTCATCAACGAAGTTACGAATAAATTGGAATTCGGACGGATATCCGATTCTTTGCGAATTAAATTTCACGCGAAAGAGTATCTTGTAATTCATTAATACCAGCTTTTTAAAAATGAAACGTACCGTTCGCTGCAGGATATCATCGAATTCCACATTCCTCTTATTTTTACTGGAAATTCCGTGCTTCTTTTCCCCCTCATCGATTCTGTTGTCTCATCGATCTTGGAAAACATTCGTATTCGCGGCCGCGAACGGTACAAAGCGAACAAACAGTCTGATAACTCATTGTGCCTCTCGAGCGGCATATATGAATCGAGAAATACCGCGTGAATGACGTCAATCAAGATAATTGTTACGATTTCGAACGAGAAGGGATCGCGTAAACGCGGAGCAGCTGAACGCAGACGCGTAATTTCGGGTAAATCGAAACAAATTATGGAAATATTATTCGAACGCGTAAAATCGTCGTTTAACCATCGAGATTAACCAATACATTCGCGTAACTCGTAATCGAAACGAGCGCGCGATGTTTGTATTCCGTAAGGAAATTACACTTATCGTCTTTCAACCCTTCGCGCGCTTTAGCAATAGAAACTGTTGCTAAAATAACGTCATCCAGCAAATAAAATTAACAACTCGCAACGCGAGTATACAAGCAACGTCTTGCATCGCTGAGATTGCCACTGGTTTGGCGTAATTTCGGATAAATCGAAACAAATTATGGAAATATTATTCGAACGCGTAAAATCGTCGTTTAATCATCGAGATTAACCAATACATTCGCTGGGATGAGAAATTTCTGGTTTCCGGGCAGGACGATTTAAATGGCGGACGCAGACGTTGACGGTAAGAGAAATCTACGCGAGAGTAACTCGTAATCAAAACGAGCGCGCGACGTTTATCTTATCGTCTTTCAACCCTTCGTGCGCGTTATAAATAGAAACTATTGCTAAAATAACGTCATCCAGCAATAGAAGCTAACAACTCGCAACGTCTCGCAATGGCGGCCCGTTACTTCACATTTGCGCGGTAAATCTGCCGGAAGTTTGGTCCGTACGCAGCGAGAAGGATCGACTCACGGTTCAGGTGAACGCAGACTCGTAATTTCGGGTGAATCCAAACAAATTATGGAAATATTATTCGAACGCGTAAAATCGTCGTTTAATCATCAAGATTAACCAATACATTCGCGTAACTCATAATCGAAACGAGCGCGCGACGTTTATCTTATCGTCTTTCAACCCTTCGCGCGCGTTATCAATAGAAACTATTGCTAAAATAACGTCATCCAGCAATAGAAGCTAACAACTCGCAACGTCTCGCAATGGCGGCCCGTTACTTCACATTTCCGCGGTAAATCTACCGGAAGTTTGTTCCGTCCGCGGCGAGAAGGATCGACTCGCGGTTCAGGTGAACGCAGACTCGTAATTTCGGGTGAATCGAAACAAATTATAGAAATATTACTCGAACGCGTAAAATCGTCGTTTAATCATCGAGATTAACCAATACATTCGCGTAACTCGTAATCGACACGAGCGCGCGACGTTTATCTTACCGTCTTTCAACCCTTCGCGCGCGTTATCAATAGAAACTATTGCTAAAATAACGTCATCCAGCAATAGAAGCTAACAACTCTCAACGTCTCGCAACGGCGGCCCGTTACTTCACATTTGCGCGGTAAATCTGCCGGAAGTTTGTTCCGTCCGCGGCGAGAAGGATCGGCTCGCGGTTCCTGGCGCTGATCGAAAAATAATGCTGTTTCGCGGCGGCGCGGCCGGTATTACCTCTGACGGGTGGCGTCGCGGCGCCCACAGTCCGCGCCGAACATTATTAACATGCATGAGCGGGATCAGCGTATCGCGTTCTAACCATCGCGAAGATTTACGCGCCCGTGGAAGTTGTCGCGGACGACGGGTGCTCTCCCGCGGAAGTTGGAAACGAATTTTCCCGCGCCCCCGTGATTTCCCCTCGAGCCGACGAAGGGCGCAGGAATTGCCCGCTCGAGGCTCGTGGTCGGAATTCAAACGTGAGCGGGGTAATAAATAACGCGACCGGCAACTTGGCGGTGTTTTATGCATTCGGGTTGGAAGTGGTCGAGGGCTATTTGTATGCGCCGCATAGCCGCCCTCGCTCTAATGTAAAACCAACCCTGCAAGTTTACGCGAACGATCGGCACTCGATTAATTTTTCGAGTCGCTACCAGCACGACTGAGCTGTTCCTCGCGCGAGCGAGAAGAGAACATCCGCGATGGGTCTGCGGGGGTCTGCGCGAGGGTGGGATGAGAAATTTCTGGTTCCCGGGCAGGACGATTTAAATGGCGGACGCAGACGTTGACGGCAAGAGAAATCTACGCGAGTGTAAATTTCGCCAGAGCAAATGTATTGATTTTTTATTCGCCATTTCTGCTTGTTTTTTCTGTCAGCCAGGCTGGAAATTTTTCATTCCACTCCCGCAGTCTTGCCTATTTTTATTCGGTCGATGCATTTCGCGATGCTGGAAAAAGAAACGCGAAATGCGGATACGTCGAGAGTCTCGTTGAATATGTAAAACGCTGAATGGGCTTCTTAGGATTTGGTACGGAACGTTGTCTATTAATAGCTGGGCGATTTAGCGCGAGCAGAATTTTCCTTGAAATATTGTAAAATCTACCAATTCTTTTCCATTCCTTTTTTTTTTTTTTAATATACACACATCGAAAATATAGTGCTTTTATTAAAATACAGTCTGTTGAAACACTTTTACCGAAAAAAAAAAAGGAATAACTAAAAATGCTCTTGTTCTATGCCATCCGGATCGTTCAATATCAAACAAGTTTCAATTCGA
Source organism: Xylocopa violacea (assembly GCA_963969225.1). Lineage (NCBI taxonomy): Eukaryota > Metazoa > Arthropoda > Insecta > Hymenoptera > Apidae > Xylocopa > Xylocopa violacea. The sequence goes on from CAXAJV010000002.1 coordinate 42,573,409, forward strand.
CAAACTATTGCTTCAATAAAACGCGAGAAAAATATTCGATATCAGCCGTTAGCAAACTCCCGTCACGTCCAGAACAAAACAACGTTATGGAACAAAAAATGATTTTATACACTCGGAACGGTGGCATAAAAATGTCTCCGATCGTTAAGCGTCATTTTACGCGCGCACAACGATCATTCGAAAGTCGCGGCGATTCGACGAATTTAATGAAAAATTCTTCACGGTCTTCGAGTGGAACAAAAACGTGGGGGGAACGCGTTAACGACGACGGAGAGGGTGATACAATTCTAACTGGATAGTGCACGGCCGAATTGCGTGATGCTCTGTTGCATCGTACGTAAAATGGCACCGTCCGGACGAGGAATCGAGCTGCCTCGCCACGGTTCCATTAGGATACAAACTTGCGGAATTTTCGGGCGAGGAAGACGCGGACGTCGCGCGTCGACGAACCGTGCGATTACCACGAGAATTGAGGTTCGCAAAGCGCGTGAAAATTACTGGGAACGGTGAATCGAGGGACGTCTGAATTTTTCAAAAATTACCAGCTTTCCCTGGCTGTTTCGGAAAATTACATCGCGACGTACGAAATGACATGAAATTTGGATGGTCGAATCGTACGGTAATCAAACGTGAGAGATGTTACAAAAGTGGAGACACTGAAATGGTGTCTCGTGTAATTTACGAGACCGAAACGTGATATCGAAAATGGCTCGAAACGGGTGAAAAACCATTACGAAACGTGTCGACGACACGGGGGAAAGAAAGTTTTACTCACGTGTTTGGTGGCAGTGTATCCGGTGATCTGTTGCAGCTTGCTGCTGACCACCTTCGCTCCTGGTTTCGTCGGCTTCTCGCTTTTGTGCCATATCCCGATCACGCACGTGATTATCAACGCCACCAGCGTAACGATCCCGATCAAGAACGACAGAGTCACGATTTTACTACGGGGCGATATTACCATCGCCATGTTTTCCGCGTCTCACGAACTGTTTCCCCTCCCCTTGGCGTGTGCTTCCCCTCTGTCCTCTCAACGAACAGCTTCCACCCGTTCGAACGGATAGTAGAAACGATCAATCAATCAATAACTTCGATTAACATCAATATATAATTTATGTATACATATAGATCTAGGTATATGAATATATATATATCTGTTTCTCTCTTTTTGGGGCAGGAGCGGAGACTAACTAGAATATTCCTCTTGCACGGCCATACACCAACGTCGTCCAACGATTTTCAACTAAGGCTCTCGCCTGTTATTATAACTTTATCACGTCCTCGTACTCGAATATCGACGACGTGTCAGCCGAGTCCTCGTGGACCCTTCTTAAAGTCATCTGGCAGTGTGTGTGAATCGTTCCCCGGCTCGATTTTCCAACAGATCGATCCTCCGATCTCCCTCGGCCACGTTCCGACCGTTTTTCGCTCGAAATCTCTTCTTCCTTCTCTCGACGTACCGATCGACGTATCCTGCAACTCTGTTTACGGTCCAACAATTTTTCGAAACGTCCCCACCTCTCTCTCTCTCTCTCTGTCTGTCTCTCTGTTGCTCGTATTTCACAGAAACTCGTCAGTCCATCGTTCGCGTCGTACACTTTCCTCGAGCCTCGTTTCAATTTTGCCGGACGATCCTTCGAACACGCGTTACGCGACCGTTTTCACTTTGCAAAATCTCTCAACCGGTACTCACTCGCGCCAATTAACGATCACGCGTCGCTAACGTAATCTCTCTTTGTACCCTGTCGCCTCCCCGACAAACTCTCCGCGACTTTTCCTTCGACTTTGCGGTCGTTACGTATCTTCGACTTGTTTCGCGAGGAAGATTTCTAATACTGATCCGATCGTAACAATTGAAGCCTTTCTTCTCCTCACCAGTAGCAACTTTGCGTGTAACTTTCCGCCGAGCGATCGTCCACGCGGAAACTCGAGCGCGATACTTCGGACACTTTTTCAATTCCGTACATTTCCCTCTGTATCGAGAGAACCGTTCGAGGAACACCTTCCTCCTCGTTCACCTTGGATACACAGGGACCACGGAGTCCAGGCAACCCCTTGCGGATTGAATAAGCAGAGAACCCCCTCTCTCTCTCTCTCTCTCTCTCTCTCTGTTACAAACGAGCTGCTAGAAGCACCTCCCTCGAACACTCGACGTGGACAGTGACGGAAGCAGACGCAAGGTTTTTCGTCGAGCACGATGGCTTCTTCGGACTTGGTTTCGATTTTCACACTGACGCGGATCAACAAGTTTAACGAGCGCGAGGGGACAACAACAACGAGTCGAGATAAATTCGTCTGAATAATCAACAATAAACTTCTCCGGCGATTGTCCCAGCAACGAGACACTTTCTGGGTAACTTCCGCTCGACGATCCGTTTAATGACGGCTGCGGAAGCGAGGGGCTCGGAGGGCCTTCCGCGCGATGACTCGTCGTTCGATCCTCCGCGTCGTCCTCGTCTCGCTGCCCCTCTCGGACTGCCTAATCGCCGCGTCGCTCCGAGGAAAGTCGCTCTCCTAGATGTTATGAAAACAACCGCGTCACGAACAAACGTCACGTATTCTCCAACGGCCATCGAGATAACGAGGATTCGAGAGACCTTCGCGGGAGTTCGGAATTGTTTGCGCCTCGGTGGATTGTTTCTCGTTAGCCCAGCAAAATTGCTGGCAACTCGCGCCACGGACGGACGTTCGACGCGTTAAAGAAATTTCGAAACGCGGCATATCGATCGAAGATCCCACGGACCACGATTGCCCGATTCACTCTGACGACGACTAAGTTAATTCTGAATTTACGCGCTGAAAGTTTCGACGGCTAATATCGGAGGAAAATAACGAGACGATATAACTTGATAAATCGCCCGCGCCTTACGAAACTTCAAAGAAGCCCCAGTAAACTGTCCCAGAATGAGAATTTAATTGCCTCGAGGACGGTCTAGTTACTCCCTTTGCTAATCAATCAACATTACGGAATTGATAACGTGCCAGGGCCAGCGTTCGTTAATAATGCTGCGCAACGTTCACGAAGATGATTCTTCTTCACTCGAAAGCTGCTTATCCAACGTGTCGAACGCATCGCACTGCGCATCGACGTTCGCTGCTCAACGTTTTCTAATTCAACGCGTTCCCGAGGTTTCGTAAAATAAATATCCGTCCCTCGATTCGTTAATATCGTCGCGTCGCCTCGATAAAATCGATCGAACAAAGCACGATTTGACTGACCCAGGGCCGCTTATGCGTCGAAATATCCAGCGCGCGTTCGCCAGTGCCGCGTCACGAACAAAACGCGAATTAGCAGCGTGGAATCACGATGGAACGTGCTGGTTCTTAAACACTGGGATCTATTTTACCGCGCGTTATCGCGTTCGATGGCGGCATTTTCATCCGACGAGCGGCGTTCATTATCCGGGCACGTCATTTTCGTTTCGCCCGGTAAAATGTCCGAGCGCGGCCGCGAATGCTAATGCGGCCGGTATCGAAGGACCGCAGCGAAAATGAGGGACGCGTTAGGCCATCTCGAACGAGCTGAAATTTCCACCGACTCCATTCACGCATTCAAACCTATTTAATCGGATGGAGATCGCAGTGTGTTTCGCGTAACCTGGAATTTTGTTTTCGAAACCACCCGCGTTACACCGCGTCAAACGTTCCTCGCGCTTTTGATCCGTGTCCGGTGAGACGCGAATTATTCGAAGAATTTCCGTCGAAAGTCCGCGCAGAAAAGATCGTTGATTCTGTCGGGAATTTGATTATTCTGCGAGGCCTGTGCCGCGCTTAAAGGAGAAATTAAAAACCGCGCACCGTTGAATCGGTCGAGAAGAACGAGCTGAGTTTCTTCTCCCAGAGATGAACTTTAGAACTCTTTAACTGACAGATGCGTACAGACTGGCAACCATCGGACTACTTATTTTCTATGGAATTTAAGGTCCGACACGGTGTTGCGATTCTTTTCGACGACGTCAGCATTGAAATAAATCCACTTGTTCTCCATATTCGTCATCATTTTCCAGCGGGGGGAAAAGAAAACCGCGGATCAAAAGCATCGAATCGAAATTAAACGCGTTCGACGTTCAGCTTTCAGCCTACGATTCCGATGAAATTTCCAATCTGTTTGAAATTAGTTTGAACCTCGAAAAAAACACTTACCAAATATTCTCGATCCCCTCGAATTATCGAATAATTTTTACTCTGCCAGGCATTCGTTCTCTGCTTCGATCGGAAACAATTTTTTTAGTCATTATTTAAAAGGCCAATGTAGCGCTCGCGCGATTTTAAACTTGAACGGGTAAGAATATTCAAGGAACCCTGCGCCAAGCGTGCATTGTTGCAAGCAGACGGTTTCAAACGGATTAATATCAAAAGAATGTAATTAATATCCTTCGTTAAACGTTCAATGGGAACTGAAATCCCCTCCGTAAGTATGCGAATCTTTAGAAAATGCAACTTGAAAATCTCGAAAGAGTATCCGTCGCGGAAGAAGCTGTATCGAAGCGGAGCACAAAAGTGATTCATTTACCGCGATCGTATCGGTTCTCCATCGTTCAACATTGAAAACCCGCCGGGAGAATGTCCGGATAAAGCACGACGCTTCTTTTTACAGTTCCCGACTAGAATTTGCTGTAAAATGAGAGACGCTTGGAAAATCGTTAGATTTTCTTCTTAATTTCCAACATTGTGTTTACGCGAGCCATTAAAGGGCGTGAAAATACCGCGTTTCGATATCGAAAATTATCGAGTTACTTAGACTGTGAAAAATTAGCATTTAAAGAGAAAAGATCGGCACACTGGATATGAAAATGTTTCCCTCGAATTGTACGCGGCTCGAATCAAAGGTACGAAACGTTGCCACCGTTTGCGTGGGAATGACTTTACGAATTTATTCGAATCGATTGCTCGACATTAATAAACGACAGCCAGAAGGAGAACGAACGAACCCGATTAAAGCGGTCGTTTAATCCGTTCGATCACGGAATTTTGCGTTTTCGTTCGCATATTTTCGACAGCTACCGCGGAATGGAATTCAAACAGATTTCACGTCGGAAAGGGCGGAAAAATCCGCCGGAAATTTCGTTGAACCAGATGTAATTCATTTTAAAGCTGTTGTGCGGTGAATAATGAAGAGCGCAATGTTGGTCGTGTTCGTGCATTTTTTTTTTTTTTTTTTCCCCCAGTAGTCTTGGTTACGGAAATTGAGTTTTATCGCGGCGCGTTCGAGGTCGGAATATAACTTTGGAATTTCGGTTGGAACTTTTGTGCGTAGAAATTAACGAGCATTATTTTGATCCTTGGATCCTTGTTAAACAGCGCGAGTAGTCGCATTTCCACGCGTAAAGATCGACGTGGTTGCGTCGACGGACTAAAGAGCAGCTTTAGCTGGCGTCGTCAATAATCTTTGGAAGGGGGGGAATCTGGCTTAAGGGACGCACTCGTGCGTTTCTATCCGCTCGACATTGGAAGCCAAAGCACGGTGTCGCGTCCCACGTAGCCGCGGCAGCATGGTGGCCAAGCAACCGAGGGATCTTGAAAAATTCAGAGCGCAAGTCAGTCGAAGAGGTATGCAAATGGGCGCGTACCCGCCCACGGGCACAGTGGACCGCGAGCGTCGTTGCGACCACGGCGAATTCCCCTGTTTTTCTACCTCTTCCGGTAAACACCGTTCGCAGCGCATGCTTTTTGCCCCGTTCCTCTTCCGGCAATTTGTTCGCGCCCGTCTCCGCGCTATCGCCTAACAATGTCCCTTTGTTACCTTCGATCCCTTCCCCGTCCCTCTCGCCCGCCTGTTCCCCATTTCTCTCCTTATTTCGATAACGAAAAGAAAGAAGAATCGCGAGGGAGGAAAAATAAACGAGCTCCTCGCGCATCGACTGGTTTTAATTCGCGAAGCTAAACAGCTGAGAGTTCGTACGACTTCACTCGTTAATTCCTCTATACCTCTCCGCATTCCCGCTCTGGCCCCCCTCCTCTCCCCTCGCTCATCAACTTTCCACTCTTTTTTTCCGTTCCGTGTATCGTCGAGCTTTTTGTCGTTTTGTTCGCGTCATTCAAACACGAAGCGTGCACGTACTCCTATCCCCCGTCCCCCCTCTCTGCCCCCCTCTCTGCATTTCTCTTCCATTTTTTTTTTTTTTTTTCTTCTCTCGACCGCTCGCAAACGTCTCTACCCGCAAACGTGACCCCCATACACGCTTCCCACGCTCCGATTCCAACCTCGATGCTTCCTTGTTTCGGCCATCGATAATTTCCAGACGTTTCCCTGCGGGGAAAAATGCACTCCCCAGGAGCGTATACACCGGATCGTAGATAGCACGTCCAGGGTTGTTCCAGTTTTGGAAATCGGTTCTTATCGCGCCGCTGTCGGCCCGGATGCAAAGTTACGACACGATTTCCAAATATCTCACAGACTTTCGTTCCACGGAACCCTTTCTTCGCTCGCGCGATTTATCAGCAACGGAGAAATAGCATCTGATTGCGACCAATTCGTACGTATATTAATAAAACGGATTTTCCCTCGCCCCATTGTGTGTTCCATCGTGCATCCAACAGGGATGGAAGAGCAATATTCGAAGACCACGAGTCGAATTCCTCCGCGTCGCGCCAGGCGGCGTTATTATCGACTCGTACTACTGATTTCCACGTATGCGCTTATTTTCGTACGTTTCTCTACGAAATTTCGACATTTTCTCATTGAAACTGTGCCTCAATTTTGTTGACTCTTTGATAGCCGTTGGCTCGCGCATGGCGAGGCTGCGAATTCAATGAATTTAATCAACGAAACTCGTACAAGTTCAAAGCTCGTACAAATTTTATGAGCGCCCGTGGTCGCATTATGGTTACATAATGCAATTTAACGATTTTCAATGGTAATTATCAGAGAATTCGCAAAATCGTCAGACCCCTAATGGATCTGTGACGCTGCGCGCACAAATTAGCCACGGTTACGTTATAAAATTTTCAATCGCTTATGGCCGACGTAATATTGCACGAGATTAAACGACTCGTTTTAGAATCGTCGTTATCGACACAATGAATAATTATCGTCGGATGAATCGTTTCAGAATTTTCTAACGATTCTTGCAGCCAACGATTTTTAATTAATAGACGTTCCGTAACGTCGAGGGTCGAACCACTGACCCAATTTCGTTTCGCGCGATGGTCCGCCAGTAACCGATCAGTGCGGCCTTCGCCATGAAAGTGCGGGTCGCAGCGGGCCTTTAAAGATTCACAAAAATTCCTGAACACCGAAACAGAACCAACTAGAAACAACGAGCATTGTGAAACAAAGATAACCCGAGGGAAAGGAAATTAAATTCCATATCTACCGTCGACGCGAGGCCGCATCCCCCAACACAATATTCATTTCTGATTCCTTTCTTGTCGCTCCTCCGACCCAGGGATATTGCGCCTTTAAAGATTCATATTACTCACGGGCGTGAAAAAAAAGAAAAAAAAAAAAGAAGAAGGTCGGCGCGCGGGACGCTTTTGATCCGTGTCCGGTGAGACGCGAATTATTCGAAGAATTTCCGTCGAAAGTCCACAGAAAAGATCGTTGATTCTGTCGGGAATTTGATTATTCTTCGAGGCCTGTGCCCGCGCTTAAAGGAGAAATTAAAAACCGTGCACCGTTGAATCGGTCGAGAAGAACGAGCTGAGTTTCTTCTCCCAGAGATGAACTTTAGAACTCTTTAACCGACAGATGCGTACAGACTGGCAGCCGTCAGACTACTTATTTCCTATGGAATTTAAGGTCCGACGAGTGTACGTTCGTTGTTGGGATATAACGTTCTCCCATTGCCTTGATTTCACTTTGTTAAAGTTGTTCCCCCGATTTGTCGCGTCTGCGACGTTCGATGACACGACTGTCGAATCTGTCAACGTTTCAACCAGTTACGTTCAGTCGAACAAGCAGACTGAATAACTGCGATTCGTCGAGTAACGCTGGAAACATTGAAAAAATTGATAAACTTGCAAGCCCTATTTTATCTTGAATACGGAATGGCGGATCGCCGAGCAGTTTCTGCGGTTGACGCGAGGAATAAACACATTTGGCTGACTCCCGGCTAATAAATCTAGCTTTGCACAAGAATGGAAATAGGACGAGTAATTTTCACGCATCGCGCCCATCGCGAATTTATTTTCCGCCGTGGCGGAGGACAGAGCAGCGTGGAAAAAGAGCGAACAAAAAAAAGGGAAGAAATAAGGATAGAAGTCAGCGTTTTCCGCTCACGCAAATCACCGCGCTTTCCACCGCTGTTTCGCTGTTCCCAGGAACCGAGAGCGACCGTTCTTTGGTGCACTAAAGAGAATTTCAACTTTCTTCGGTCCCATTGCCGTCCGTTTTATCGGCTAATCGTGACGGCAATATTTCCTAGTCAATTTTCCGTGTTTGACGTCAATACGCTTTCCACCGCTGTAATCTTGTCCACGAAAATGGAACGTTTGAACGAACGTCGCGAGCTTTCGATGGTAATTATAGAAAATCGGAGAGAAAAGATCTGTGAAGGATCTGCAAGAAACGCGTGCGTTATGTTCATCTAATTTGATTTAATTTCTTACATAGCGAGATAGTACCGTTTGATTGCATAATTAAAGTGCTGGCAACTCATCAATCTCAATTACGCTTACTCCTGAATAAAAAGCGCTCCTGACTTCGTTTAATTAACCCCCCTCCTTTTACTTATGCATAAACTGCTGAATTTCATGTAACCTATATATAGAAAGTCTACGTCGCGGAATCAAACGGTCTCCTTTTCCGTGTCGGGCGACTCGAGTCGTTGCGAGTTCGTGCGGCCATAAATAACGGAAGTAGAAAAAATTCTTTTTCCCCAACTGGCGAACTTGTTCCCTCGCAGTGCACTAAAATTACTTTTCCGCTGCTGGTCTTTCGAGGGAAGAACCCTTTCGGTTTCTCCACTTATCGCATTCAAATAGCGGGCGTAAAATCGTTTCAACAATTTCGCAATTTCCACCATTGGGGCTGCGCACGCGACGCTCGTTGCGTCGTAACAATTATCGCAGCCTCCGCGATGCGGCGGTTTTAATCGTTAGAAATTAAAATGTGCGTCGCGACCGCGAAATAATTGCACGCGCCGTTCGCGACTAATGTCCGCTTTAATTAAGGCGGTCCGTAAGACAGCCGTGGCGAAGACGAGGCGGAAAATTTGTAACAACGCTCTTCGAACGAACGTTCGTTCAGTTGACCGAGTTAGATTCACCCCTTCTCGTTCCATCGTGAAATTCGTCAATAATTTATATATATATGCATTAAACTAATTTTTATTAACTCGTCTCCTTGTCTGTCTGTTCGTTAAGGTTCCATACGAAACCCTATTACCAAGTTCAGTCGGTCTTAGAAACGTGAATGTCTTTTTTTAAATCCAAATACATTTATTTGGTTATAAATATTCGATTACCGTAGCGGATTTGATAATTATTCTAAAATAATGCGTAAAACGGGGAATGCTCGGCAGCAATAAATTTCGAGAATTCACCTTGGTGCATTAATTTTGTAGTAATTAGTATGGCCAACAATTACTCGGTTATTACGTTGTTTATTGGAGATACGACGCTTTGATAGCCACTTAAATGTTATTTCCATTAAAACCCGCAATTAAGCATTAAGTTCGTTATCAGATATTAATAATGCCCTAGAAATTTAGCGATGTATCATGAACGTTAAACGTTTAATAATAAAGGCATACCTCTGACTCGGTTGCTTTTGGTGTGGCGCTTTAATAACGCGCGGTAGCCGCCGATTAAAAATTGAATTCAAAGGGCCTATTAGATCGGTATCCGATTTAACTGGCCGTCGTTTGTTGACAATTACCGTAATTAAGAGGGAAAGGGGGGGTCGAAACTCGCGAATGCGTAAACTAGTTCAATTACAAGTGTAACTGATTTACGCGAGAGGGTTTACGAAATGCGATACAACGTCGGAGAAAAATGTTACACGACAGCACGTTAACCGAGGGAAAAATAAGTTTTAATGGGCGTAATGAAGGAACAAAGCGCGCGATTCCCCGTGGGAAACTTTGTTGTTAAAATAGAAATTAGAAAACCCGCGTTAACGTCGTTTCGGGAAATGTCAGTGGCCTTAAACATTTTCAGGAACGCAACGTTCTCGTCCCTTCGACAATTCGAACGCGTTATCTCGCTTCTGGTTCCGTTCAGAAATCGTAATCGTTGCGATCGCTGGCAACCACTATTCAGTCGCCTTAATTTGCTTTGTACGAAGACGTTCGCGGTTCATTCGCAGAGATTCTTCTCGAGGAAGAAGAGCAGAGATTTTCGTTCCCATCGAGCGTTCATCGCATACGTTTTTTTTTTTTTTTTTTTTTTTTTCGTCACTCGCCACTCGTCTTTCGACACTTTCAGAGAGGAGTCAACGGCGGAGTGTAGCGTCGCGGAAATTGAAAAGCTCGAACGAGTTCGATCTAGTCGTGTCATCGAAAAACTATCGCGATCGGGGAAAGCTTTTTTTCATCGTTATCTTTCGCGTCTACGACCGTTCGCACACCTCGCCGCTGTTGTGGAAAAAGCTGTCCGATTTCGAAATTCCCACGTACGAGTGCCGTATGCAGGGACATTAAATACAGAAACGCAGACGATCGCGGCGATCTAAACATCCACCGATCACGCTTGACGCTCCGCCTCGTTATAAGCATTCGCGCGAAATTTCCATTTGCGCGATAATATTATAACGCGTTAAACGTTGGCGGAAACGAGGACAATGATTAAACGAAGTTTTAATTAAAGCGGAATTAAAGCATAATTATACGATTAAACGATCGAACGGGGCAAAAACGAATGGAAGAATCACGATCGCCGCGATCGGTCGACCATGATATTTATTCGCGACAACGGAATAAACTAAAATCGAACTAATACGTGTAATCGAAAATTGGAATTGTCGCGATGAAATTAGATTTCGGCGCGCCAAATAAAACCGCAAAATAAATTAGCATCCGTGATCGCGAGTATTATTAAATACACGCTCCGATTGGGGAGCGTAATTTTCAATATCGCGATCAATTAATTTAAAACGCACAGTGGCACGGTTTACTGGCGCTGGCTCTCGACGTACAGAATATCATTGTTACGACGGAACTCGTCGACCCGATTTCGAAGATTCCAGGAGGACCGTTCGGCTTGTTTAGCGCGGTGAAAAGCAGAGGCGCGCTCGCTTCAGAATCGAGATGAAACCACGCCCTTACCTCGGGAAACGCGCGTAACAGGCTCCGTGTGTCGTGTGTGCGATTCAATAAACGCGCGATTGCCGTCGCGTTTAAACCAGCCGCGAGTCCCGCGCTCGCTCGCCTTTTATCGCGTTCGTTTGATCGAGGTTAGCCGGGGCCCGAGGCCTGCCCGCTTCGACTCTTGGCCTAGCCGCCGCTCCTTTCATCAAATATAAATTCTGCTCGAGATCTCATTTCGACCGCGCGGCCGCTTAAACGCAAGCGGCCAACAGCATCGTCCCCCGCGGAACTTTTGCGCCCTGCCAACTCGATACACCGATTGCCTCGTGCATGCTTCAAGCCCCGTTCTGATCAGGTCTCGGCTAGCTTATGCATTTATGGGGAATTTACATGTACGAGAAAAACCGCTAAACTCCTGGTTCTTTCTTTCGATAATAATCGAGGCTGTCCCCTCTAAACGAGTATCAAATCCTCCTGCTCTCCCGTGCGCGAGCATCCTTTGCGTTTCCCATATCACGGATTATTCAACCGCGACTTTTCGTACCTCGGTTTCGAGAGATTCGAACTTGGAGCGAAATGTTGCGTTTGAACGCTCCGTCTGCGGAACCGCAACGCGTTGCGGTTATTCGCCGCGAAATTACCGGAAAATTGTGGCTCCGTTGTAACGGAGGGCGAAAGTGAAAGGTAATGGTACGAGAGTGGAAGATGAACGATTAGGCTCGTTACGATGCGTACGACGAGATGGTAATATCGAATGTGCGACGAGTAGGACGATACAACCCTTCTATAACGCGTTTAATTCGTACCCCGTCATATGGAAACCGCGCTGTAAGAAACTCGGATTTAACCAGGCGCAAAGCAGGTGACAGCGTATTATAAGAGTACCGCGTTACAGGATGGTTGACCGTATTTACATTTTACAATCTCTCGCAAAGTTGTTTGTCGCTCGAAGAATTCTAGAAGCGAAGTTTTAATTAATTTCTATTATTATTCACCACGCATCAGCCACTCGCGTTGATATTAAACCGAGGAAAAAAACTGGGTCGCGACGTTTCTGAGAATTTCGAACGTAATTGAACATTCCACGCAACCCACTTCGATGACGAATGCTTCGAAGCCAATTGACGAATTGGTTCGCATCGTCTGCGTGGCGTATCAATTGCCATTATTTTTGAAATGTATATTTCCAAAGTTGCAGACAGGTAGAGAAAGAGAGAGAGAGAAAGAGATTAGTTCAAACATGTTGAATACCTCTGTTGCGTTCGCAAAAATGATTTTTGCTACCGTATCGATCGACGCCGCGGCAAATATTTTTCTTATATTTTTGAAAATCAAACAATGATGAAAAATTGTGTTACAACGGTCGATTTATACTTGTTAATGCATACATAGCGTACGCCCTACGCGTATCGCATTACAAGTGTACATTCATAAATTTATAATTATATTCGCCGCGCTAACCAACACGCAAACGTAAGGCACGTATAATGAATGAAAAAGTATCAACTGAGCCTCTAACGAGAGTGGAAACTTTACGAAACGAAAGCCGATCGAGAGAAAAGCGTGGTATAAGAGGAGAGAGAAAATTTAATCGTCCGTCTCGCCTCCTCGCCCTCGAAGCTAGAAAAAGAAACGAGAAACCGGAATTTACTGGCATACTTAACCAGAAATATTACAATTTATTGTTCCATTGTTGCACACACCCGCGATAAGAAGCGCTCGGCGATGATTCACACTGTCCTACGTAACGACGTTCTCGACGTAACGTTCCAAGCGTAAAAACAAAGTTTGATCGTTTGCAGGATTAAGGGAACAGGTTGTACAAGCTGAAGGTCCTGGGGAAAAAAAAAAAGAACTGCGAATTGGCGCTCGTCCTAATTGATAACTCTGTGCGAAGCGTTATACCTTGAAACTTAAACGAGGTTACGCTCCAGTTGCAACTTCGCCGCGCCAACGGCTACGAGCCGCTGTTCTCGCTATAATGCACTTTTCGACATGAATGCATTCAGCATCCTCCTGCGAACTCGGAGGCGATCCAACCTGCGACAACGTGCGGTTCTAAGCCGTTCGACATCCCGACGCTGCACGTAACGCACGATTTTTCTCGAGAACTCCGTCGAGACGCCCTCGCGATCGAATTACCGCTTTACGCAACCCCCTGGATTTTCAGCGAAACGTATCGTCGCGTTGCGATTTCCTCTCTTTCCCCGTGCTTGGTGAAAATTTTAAGGTACGGCTCGTGTATACGTCCGAGTACACCCGAGCGATCTAAGGACGTTTGTCTTCGAATCGAGGTAAATGAGTACGGATGATTGCGCAAACGCAGAGAAATGTGCGCGCCTCGTCCCTGGCGGATTTTTCGCGAGCTTAACGCCGTTGAAATACGTTTCCCGGGATTTATCTGGAGAGTAAAAGTTTCGTGGAAACCGCGATTATATTCGACGAGACCTAATGCCACGATACGAGCGAATAAACGGTGATGGAAAAGAGCGAAAACCGTGTTCTTCTCCCACAGATTAGACTTGTATTTTTCCCCCGCTTCCTCGACGCGTATCGCGTCGTTCGATTCGAAGCTCGAAGCGTTCCCGCGCGATCAAAACGCGGCAAGTCCAGCATGAAATTCTCAAGAACCAGCGGAACTTGGCGGCGAACAAAACGAAGGGAGAACAATGGCCGCGCGCGGGACAAAAGAATCGGCCGCGCGAACGCGTAAATAACAGCTCGTCAAAGGACAATGAGGAACAACAGTCTTCCAGGCTGGCTCGATGGAACTCCGAAATGGCCTATCGCCCTGAAACAAGAGGAGCTCGGTTTCGACGCGACATCCGCGCCCCGTCGAATCCTCCGCGATATTCAATTACAATCCACTTAACAATGATTCCCCGTTCAGGGCCATCTCGCGCACCATCGAGCGTAAACGAGCCGTCTGTCACCGTGCGCGATAACTCGATTTCGCGACGTAGGCGCTACGCCGCGCGAGTAATTGAAAATCCGCTCGGAAGTGCCCTCGACCGCTGTTGTCGGCGTCGTCGTCGCCGCCACCGACGGCGACGCGTCAAAAAGTTTATCATTCCGTCGAGACGCGAGGAACTATCAACGGGAAACGAGCATGGGGGTAAAAAAAAAAAGAAAAAAAGAAAAAAAGGAGGAAACAAACGCTCTTCCTCTTTCACCCTCTTTCTCTCTCTCTCTTTCTCTGTCGTTTGAGAGGCTCGAGTGGGAGCTTTGTGGGCGCGCGCGTTTCCGCTCTTCTCGCGGGGACTCCGCGTCTTTCGGACCGACAGCTGTCAATTGAGAACGCGCCCACTCGTTAGCGTAGCGCGAGCGTATCGTAAAATCTACGCGGAACGAGTTGTCCCGTCGGTTTCGAACTGGCGAGGCGGCGCCAAGGGCGTTCAGTTTTAAAATGCGACGCTGCGGGGGTGGCGTTTGTTTTTTTTTTCGAGAACGCGGAATTGATGGTCGATCCGATCGATCGATGCGCGTCCCCCGTTTTTTCACCGCAACACGGAGAATTACGTTATTTGTTATTTGTTGCGCACCGTAATTGCGCGTAATTAACGCTTGGTATTCGAATCGCGGAAAATTTCAACTTCCGTTCAGATTTGACGGGTAATTAAATTTTGCGCCATAATTTCCGACCATATCGGTCTAAATCCAATTCGCTTTCTTCCTTTCAGAGACCTCGATGCCAAAAATATCTGGCGAATAATAAATGTGCATTTCACAAAATGTCACGCGTATCGAACAAATAATTACTCCGGGCTGTCGATTTTATGGGAATTCATTTTTCGAAAGTCGTACGCGGACGAATCATTTGATATCGGAATAGCTCATTTTGCTATCGATGAAATTGATGAAATTGAAAACGTACTCGCGTGATATCGATACTGGATATGAATATCGAATTTATAGCGACAAGATAGACCTAATATATAAAAGCGTAATAACAACTGATGAAATTTGCAATTGAAACAATCTTTCTTTAACGGACTATTGTATTATTAGTTGTACGTCAATTAAAGCGAATTTCGGATAATTACGTAATTACATTTGATCGCCTTGAAAGAACGTAGCCGCGACTAATTTATTTATTTTTTTTTAGACACCCAATTTAACCCCAATATAGATACACACGATGATCGTCGATTCTACTGACGGAATCGAACGTTGAATAATTATGTAATCGAGTTAAAACGAGATTAATTAACGCATGCAACACGGTTAATTGAACATAGCGCAGCGCAGGAATCTTTTGCACGGCTCGTTAAACCGTAGACACCGCGTTTTACGCGATGAATCGAATCCTTTCCGCATCGATTGCCCCGGATAGCCGTTTCGCGACGATTCGATTAATTTTGGCACACATTTGCCGCGGCTCGACTAATATAAGTTGTAACTCGGATAATAATGTAGCGTATCGGTCGGCTGAAGGGTGACGAGAGTCCATTGTTCGGTTTTTTGGATCGACACCTGTCGATGGCGAACTGCAGTTGTTAATTCGGAATTTCACGATGCGTAAATCACAACTTCGAGCGCGCAACATTCTGGCTCCCTGTCGTCCCTGTTTTTCACGCCCCCAGTTGTTACCGCGAGACCATTTCTCCGCATCCGACTACACATGGCGCCTGTATTTCATCTTGAGAGTTTATTACGTATTCCGAGGTCGAACTAAATTCGATAGCCAAAGCGTTCGTCGACGATAAACGGACACGTCGCCGCGGAAACGTTCGCGGAAACCCAAAGAAAAACTCGCCCCTGCGAGGTAAACGTAATTAAAGTTCGCCAAGTTCAAATCGAATTTTACAGATCTGCACGTTTACGTACCAATTTACGTTAGCCGTCTTGGTCGAGCCAGTTGGACAAGCGTGCCAATTTGGAGCTGTTATTCCGAGTATCCGTGCCTTTTTTTATACACGAGCATTTTTTACACGCGAGAAGTAACTTCTATCAACTAGCTCGCGGTTGTTGGCCCGCTATATCGAGATTGAGTTCAATTGTCGGTTTTCTCGAACTTCTTCCTCTCGATAACGCTTCGTTAATCCAATTTACGGCTCGATCTAACGGAAAATTATCTATGGCTGTTTCACGGTCTGCCAGAAGACCAGTGCGTTCCATCGATATACTTAACGAAAAATCATCGAGGAGTAAGCAACGCGAAGGGGAGAAGTCTCTTCGCAACCAATCCTAACGAACGCGAACGAAAGCACACACATATATCCCTAATCGCATTTCAACTGGAGCAAAGTGGGCTTAATTTTTAATTACTAAAAAATAGTAAACACTCGAGCTGGTTTTCCCATTAAGCTCCTCGAACCTTCGCACCAATAATGTATCACCCGTTTTAATAGGAACCGCGTGGAAATTGCCGCCAGGTCCAACAATGCCGAGCAATCTTTTCTCTCACCTGCTGCGCAAACATCATTCCAGAAATTAATTGAAGCATTCTCGTCGCAGATGCTTGCCTCGGCCGCGGATCTCCTCGATAGGCATCGTCAGCTCGTTTCGATTGAACCGGTCGGAAGAAGCAACAAGCTCGTTCGAAAAGCGTATAAAAACACGTGAAATCGACGCGTGTCCCCGAAACAATGCACCGCGATTTTAATGTTTCGCTGGCTCGAGCCTTTACACTCGTTTCCCGCTACACGGCTTTCATTCTCCCCGCTCGATTATCCCTTATTCAGCTCAGCGCGACGAATTTTTCCGCGGATTTTCATCCCCCCGTTCGATACGCGGCGATCGATCGGCCGCGCAAACAGCAGGAAAAATAGAACGCGGCACGAAATGAGGTGAAACGAAAGAATTCGGTGGTCGAAAACGAAACGAGAGCGGGGGGGAGGGGGTGGGAAATAGCTATCGGGTCTTTTAACCGCAAGAGGAATCAAAGGGTGGATTAAACGAGCGTCGTTCCGCCGGGGTAATTGACTCAGGATAACGATGTTTCGTTCACGCTGAAAATTAATGACTTTATCCGCCGCGTTATTGCTTCGTCGTTTCGATTAAACAGATCGGCGGTTCTTTGTGCGCGTCCGCGTTTCTTCGAATCGATGGTCAACGAGCGTCGTTGCATCGAGCAACGCGGTGCGGCTTAAAATTAATCTCGAAATCGATATTGAAATATTCAAAAAGTTCCCAGGCTAAATTAATTAGCTGCGTACACCGCCCGATACTGCTAATAAATATTCGCCGCGAGCGGAGTTTGAAAAAATTCAAACTGCGATCAAATTAATCGCTTCCATCCATCCGCGCGTAAACGTCGCCGGTTCCCTGAAATTTCACCGGCGAAAGTTTCATAGGAGAAAAAAAACAGGGTGGCTGAAAACGAGGGGCAGATAGCCCCGATCTCTAATAGATAACGTATTATCCATAAATTCCCGGGGAATACCGCGATGTCCTAGGCTCAGGAGAGAAATTGTTCGTCCACTGACACCTGCTCCCCGCCTCGCATTATTATATTTCAGGTGAGAACAAAATTTTTCTAATTTCTTCCCCCTCCGCGAGATTTATGACTTTCGATAAGTCCGCCGCGTCTGAGTCGCGCTTTCGTTTTCCGCGGCCGATTAAAGACGATTCGCGGCACTCTTCGTATCGTAGGAATTATTTAAGAAACACTTTTATTTCATTTAGACGCAAATTGATCGACTGCTTGACTGATTAACTGACTGACTGTGAACTTCGCACACACACGCTTTTATACCTTTCGTTCACTGAACATTCTAGATTCTTTTCTTTTGTTTTCAAAGCACTCTCATACTCGAATAATCAATATTCGAGAATATTCCCGATTACTTTCTGCTTTTCACACATACTAAGGATATACGCAATAAAATCATTCACACACTCATTCACAGTATCCCCTAGTCCCGATCCAGAGGAGGAAACTCTCCGATGAAAGGAACGGGGGAAGCATTAGGGAGAGAGGGATACGTGAAAAGGTGTCAACGCTTCTATGACGCTGGGCATGTTACCAGCGTTGCTGAACTATCGAGGATTCGATAGCTCGGACGGGGGCACCGCGGTGACGATTTCAAGTAATCTTCTAATCCCTAGTTATACGTCGTTGCGAAGGGTTAACGCGTTCGTTAGAAGGAACCGACGCGAAGAAAGCGACGATCCCAGCCGAGGATTGTGCTCGCGAAATTGAATGAGCCCGGTAAACCATGCTAAGAACGTTTCGACTTTGACGTTAAAGAGAAATCGTTCTCGTAAGCGAAATTCTCGAACACGACAGCTGTCGCTGCAGGCTGACGTCGTCGTCTTCTGGTCGTAAATTCGACGCTCGCTACACATTCGGGCACGGAGGGCGCGTTTAGAAAGCATCGTGCGAAGCGACAGATGACAATGTCGCGTGACGTCAGATAAAACGTATTAACTAGTCGCGAGTCCCGCGTATTACACGCTTATCGGCCGCGTCGATCTCGCCGTCGATTTTCAATTACGCCCCGCGTATTCTTCGCCAGGCACCGCGCGACTGTTCTCGCCGAAATAAAAACGCGACGACGCCGTCTACGTGCCATTCGTTTCGCGGGATATTCGACGCGAACGTGGAGCGCGGAAAATTACGAAATATAATGAAATTATCGGGCAAAGTAGCAAGAACGGGAGGGCGGAGAATGTACTACACTCGCTGCATACTCTGAATGGCATTTGCATTTCTGTTTTATCAGAATTTTTCTGCCGCGACCCCTTTTGTTCGGTATCTATGCCCAGACACTCTTGATCCGGGCAGGATTTTTGAGACTTCACGCGGCACGATAATAAACCAAGAAGCGAATCGTGTGATAAGAAAAATTATCCACAATTTTATGAACCGCTATCGCGATGGAAACACGATTAAATTATATAAAGTACTCGTAACAGCTATTCCATTCGATACGATTCAACCGGTGGAAACGTAATATTAATTCGTCTCATTTCTGTAAGAAGCTGGAATACAGTGGCTGCAATCGAAGGCGAACAATAAATCCTTTAACAGAAGCGAGAGATTTCAATCTACTTTGCCAACTTCGACGCGAGATCGAGCATTTTATCCGACTTTGTCTTTGAGCAGCTTAAAACACTTGAAATTTCACGTTAGTCTGTCAAAATCGTTACTATTTAATAGCATTTCGATGAAGTTTCGGTGAACATTAGACTCGCGGATATCGATTGCGCGCCTATTTTTACCAAAACCGAAAGTACAGACGTTTTCGATGCGACGTTAATTAACTTCGTTTCGACTGGATCGATCGCTGTATCAAATCGACGCGTCGAACAAAGCGAACGCGTACGAATAAAAGTTGGCGTAACTCGAGTCGAGAAATTGGAAATCGGTCCAATTTTTTGGTCAACGTAAACGCGGCATTAGTGGATACAAAAAAAAAAAAAAAATGATATCTCTTGTCGTTGCTAACGTTTTGCCAACCGAGTTCCGTGGTTTTCGCGTGTGAAAAGTTGTGAAAAAGTGTGCGCAAACTGAAAAGCCAGAACTCGAGGATTTATATAGCCGCATTAAATCAATGCATTCTACGTTTCGTATTACTCATTCCTTGATTTATTGTTTTTGAATACGTTTAACAACACGATTTACATCGCTTTTATCATCCTATATCTTTGTCCCGGTTTCGTAGCAACGCACGCGTATACACACGCGTGGTTAAAAAGATAAACAAAGCTTTCGACGGGTATCGAAAGAATGCAACTTTTGAAAAAATTTCAATTCGCCCGGTTGACAAACGCGTCCACTTGAAATTTAACTCCCTCTTAAGCACTTCGCCCGTTTCGATGCGTCGACGATGCATCGTGGATGGTGGAAATGCTCGCGAGATTTTTCTGCGAATCGATCCGGAGGAATTACTGTAAACGCGTCGAGCATTGGGTCGCGCGTACTCCTCCTGCCGGTCGATTTAATCGAAATATTAAAGAGATTTTCAGCTTAGCGTGGTTTAATTATGTCTGAAAGCCCATTATTTTAATCTGACGTTAATTCTGCTTGCGTTTCACTTTAAAATCGTTGATTAAATCGTCGGTGCGCCATTGATACTTGCTGTACGAGCGCACGCGTCGATGCTACAGACTAGTTTTTGTTTCTTTCCCCATCAGCTTGCGATAAATGAAAAAGTCTAATCTATCGATTTGTTCGAACCGCGCGACATTATTTCGCGAAATTATCCGGCACGACCCGAACGATTTCGATCGAGAGCGCAATATCGAATAAATATTAACGTCTCCTTCCATGCGACAATAAGACGGATGGAGTACAGAGTCGGGCAATTTATTCAGCGGTATCACTTCGAACGTTTAAACATTTCGTTTCAATGCTGAAAGGTACTTTTGCAGTTTCCGTAGCAGGATAAACGAGACGATCTGATCGACGCTCCCCCATAGGAAGTAACATTCCATTCAGCTTAAATATCTTCTTACACAGCCCACGGAGGAACCCGGATTTTATCGTGGCAATTAAAATTCCTACCAGACTTGGCTCTCTAACTCTCCGAACTATCTGTTTCATACCGAAATAGCTAACCCTTCTTCCGCGAGCACAAAATCCGAATAACGCGAGGGTGCGTCCGTTGCGCGGCAATTAACACTCTAATTTCGAAACGTAAAACAGCCCGTCGATCGTTGTTACGAGAAGCCAGAGCTACGTAGCTCGGAAAAATTTCGTAATCGACAAACGATCCAGTTTCGTTCTCGACCAGCCGTATTAATTTCGAGGATTCCAATCAGAGTCGAGCAAACGGTCCCGCATCTCTGGACAGGAGCCGCGCGCAATAAAGCCAGCAAGGTCGTAGGCGGAATATGCACAGCTGCCAATAAACAGCGAACAAATTCAATAAACTTCGCGATGGAAAACACCGCGGAAGTATCCGATATGAACCTCCGCGGGCGCGCGCAACACACGTCCGACCCGTAATGCCGCGTTTTTATCGCGCGGCGAGAATTTTCGCTGGCCTCGCGCCGCGTTCGCCCCGGAATAAAGCCATTCAGGGTAAAGTGTGTCGTCGGGGCTGGCTCGACGCAGAACCGCGGCAGGTTAACCTTAAAGTAGTCACCCGACGTCGTATCACTATTTTCACATGCGCGGCCCGAACGCACCAGCAAAACGGTCTGCGTGTGCAACCGTGCACGCGTGCTTCCTCAAAGAACGACGTAACGAGCATCGAACGTACGTTACTTTCATTCTTGATCCTCTCGAAAAAACGACGTAGTCCGTTAGCTTCAGGGACGAGCCACGTCGCTGAACTCGGTTCGACGGGACGCGATTTTTCAGGGATTTTAATTAAACCATCGAATCGGGACAAATTGAATCTCCGCGCGCGCGGTTCTTTCGTTCCGTTTTGGAAGACGCGCGAGTTTGGACGATGCGTCTTCCTCGATCCACTCGCGGACCAAGGTGTCGTCGCGTCGATTACTGCTCGAGGCGATAGTTTTCTCGACGGACCAATTACGAATTAGCTCGTTAACCTGATTCCAAACAGCCTTTAACACCAGCTGGATTATTAGCTCGGAGCAATCGATGAATCGCAGCGTATCGGAGGCATCGATACTTACGCGTCGCACGCGGTTCCCCGCTATTCCCATCGTTTCGGAACTTTCCGAGCGTCAGGTTCATTAACGCAAGTAGACGCGTCCAAATGACGGGGCATAATTAGTCACTCGGAACACACTGGCGGGCGAACAGAGAAAACGTTCGCGATCAGAGGAGATTTCGACTATCGCTTATCGGAGACACCTCGTTTTCGTAATTAGCCGCGTTCTAATGACCCGCCTCTAATCACTGCTCGATCGGTTAAACACACGCCGGGGTTGCTTTCACGCTAAATGATCATCGTCGAGCACTCCGTTGTTGCTCGTTCGGTGTTCTCTTTCCGGACGGTTCGACGGTTTCCGAGAATTTCCTTTGTCGCTGCACGTCAAACTTTTCGTCCCATTGTTCCTATTTTCTATGATTTCACATTTTTTTTTCTACGCGTCCGCAGAACGGGCTTCTCTGATTTCTGATAGGAACATCCTTTTCCGTGCGATTCGAAATAATAATGCGCAAGCACCGATGAAAACGATGAAGAGGACGCGAGAGGATGACGTGAAAATTGACTCGAAGAATCCAGCTTCTCCTCCAGGATACAACGATTCGTCGCGTTTCCGGGGCAAAAGAGGAGCTGTTAACACTCGTAACTCGATTCTATATCGCTCCTCGATACTTTCCCAGCCGAGCTTCGCTCGCACACCTGTCACGTGCTTCGATTTGCCCCGCAACTTAACGTCTTCGCCACGATATTTCCGGTCGCGACCACTTTACACCGCGCGGTACACCTTGGAGAATGCGAAACCGAAGCTCGCGTATCCGGCTACGCTGGTCGATCGGCGGACGAATCGAAGCGGCTCGTTTCGGGACCTCGAATAGAATAATATCCACGAGCTCGTCGTTAGGAGGGTTAAACTGCTGTTGGCAAGGTTTACGCGGTAAACCGTGCAAAATTATACCCCGGAGTGGCTAATCTGACCTAAACTCGACAACATTCGAATCGGTGGGAACTGTGATCTCGCGCAATAACAGTTGGGAATTCCTACAGGTTCTGGCTCCGCCGATCTGTGTTTTGCGCAGTTTAATAACGCCCGTGTCAATCCGTTCCCCTCGTTTAGCCCGGAGCTCGACTTCCAATAACGCGTTACGAGCTTAACGGAGAAAAAAAAAAAGAAAAACCAACCCCACCTCCAGCCGATGAGACGGGAGAAAATGAGAGAAAGAAGCGAGAATTCGTGAAACGTCCGACTGGCACTCCTTCGAGGAGACAGAAGAAGAATCTGTGCACGGTCACGCTACTCGGGCGCAGAGGCAAACGATTCTGGAACCAGTTCGAGAAAAAAGAATGGAACGGCACCTTTCACCTTTTCACGCGAAACCACCGAGCCGCGCACTCGCGTTCGGCGAAGAACGAACGACCAAGAAGAAAGTTGCAATCCACCGAGGCGATCGGCTCGAATCCCCGTCTCTCGCGCGATCTGTCTCTATCAGGTTTGCTACTTACACCTGGTGGGTACTGTTCAACTGCGCCGCTTCACATTCCGACACAGA
Organism: Xylocopa violacea; assembly: GCA_963969225.1. NCBI lineage: Eukaryota > Metazoa > Arthropoda > Insecta > Hymenoptera > Apidae > Xylocopa > Xylocopa violacea. The sequence goes on from CAXAJV010000002.1 coordinate 42,596,653, forward strand.
GACACGTATCGAGGCGTTCGCGCGGCAAGGCTTTTTCCTTCGCCTCCTGCGGGGGCAGCGGCGCGTACGCGGACGAAAGAGTCGCCGGCCTTGGTCAGCCGGTCGCGTCGCGACGCCTCTCATAAACAGGGAGGGACGGCATTCGAGCGCGCCCGTCGTGGTCGCTCGTGGTGGTCGTCGTGGTCGCTCGTGGTCGTCGTCCTCGATCCTCTCCCGCGTACGTCGGAGGCGCGTCGCGTCGCGGCGCCGCGCGGCAAGTGGCGCGAGACCGAGCGGTCTCGGGGGGCGGCGCGGGTTCCGACGCCGCTCGAACGAACGGACACACTGACGACGCCTCGAGGGTTTCCGGCCGGAGAACGATGCTGCCGCCTCGCGGCGCTCCCTCCAACGAGACTGAGCGTGGTCCCGCGACGCTCGACGTCCGCGCTACCCCCCGTCAGTCGCGTACGCGACGCCGACGCCGACCGTCCGCGCTTCCAGCCTCCCGATCCTCTTCATCCCTACTCCATCCTCCTCCGGCCATTGTTTCCTCGAGTTCGTTCAACCCTCCCACGGTCCGACTATTTTTCGCCAACGCACCTTTCCTCCCGCTTCTTCTATTAATCTCCAAATGATTCGCCCTTTTTTTACCCTCCTCGTCCTGCTGCTACTGCTGCTGCTGCTGCTGCTGCTAGCAACTAGGAGGTTGCCTGCTTTCGAGCGAGACTCGGTTAACAGCCCTAGACAACTGCAATTCCTCGGCTTTTTACCTCCGAGCAACGAAACGTACCGCATTAGTCGTGCCACTGGCGTTGACATCAAGGTTAAATGCAAGTTGACTCCCCGCCACCTCTCATATATATTTAACCGCCCCCTCCACGGCCTTTTCTTCTCTACGACCCTCGTTTCTCTTTCGCGTACCCTTCAAACTCCACTCTTATACACTGAGACGAGAAACAAAGACTCGTTAAAACTTCTCTCGGTACAGTCTGTTTCCTCCGGCGAAGAATATTCCAATTTATCGCAAAACCTTGTCGATCTTTCGCGGCGCGATTACATTCTCGATGATCTCGCTTACCCGCGATACCAGTAATTTCGCAAATGTAATTAGAATAGGCCACAAAAAGGTGAACTAAAGTTCATCCGCCGCCAGCAGTAACGGGAAATTAATTAATCGCATTGATTGCAGGAAACGAATGTCACCTCGGAGGATTGAATTAAATTACGCTCGTACCAACACACGTACATACGTTGTGTACGAATTTAGATCGTAAAAATAATTAAATTTAACTCGCGCCATTATGAATCCCGCGACTTTTCTTTCAGCGCCAGGACGTTACACCGCGGACCAGAAATATTTAACCGGATCAGCTTCGTCTCCTAATTTAGACGACTCTTGCGAATTAGATGGCGCGGAATTTTCTTCTCCGAAACTGGAGCTTCTTCCCTCTCGTCGACTATTTTCGTTACCCACGATTCTACATGTTTATCGTCGATTCGTCTCGCTGTGTTCGAATATTCTTCTAATCTGTCGTGGCGCGAACGAAAGCTCCCAGCGAGATCCATCGTCGAAACGCAAGATTAAGCGCGATACTGGCCGTGCCTGTCGCTCCAGCGCGCATTAATGAAATTAGCATCGCTGTCGTTCTACGGATCGCGGGGCTCAACGTTAGAATTAATCGTTAATCGCGCCGTTAAGCCCCAAGTTTCACGGCGCTATTGATTTGCCTTCGATCGAAACGGCAACGCGTCATAGTATATCGATCCGCGCGAAAACCATGGCAGGCGACAGAAACGACGAATAATCCGGCCGGACGTGGCCACGAAACCAGAAAATTGGGCCGATTGAAATCAATCCTAGCGTCTTATCGAGCCACGATTGAATTAACCGTTCAATTATCGAGCCCGATCTCGGCGAACAAGCGTCGCTCTTCCCGCAACAGGCCAGTCGGATTAAGGCAACGTATCACGGATACAAAATAACCGTGCACTTTGATCTTTCGTTTTTTTCTTTTTTTAACGACAAACTGCACGCTGGGAATTGATAGTGGAACCATTTTTTGGGGGGAAAAAATAGATAGAAATGGTAGCGTTTCAACGCGCGAAACGATACGACGGTTTCGTCTACTTTCGACGGTGACTTTTTTTCCAATCGTCATCTGGACTATAATTAAACGCGACTGGTGAAACGTAATTAAACGTTTATCGCGCGGGAACGCGAGAGCGGAAATGCATTTGACGTCCGAATATTCAGTTTTTCTTTTCCCCGAAACCCACTAATTTCTCGAGTGTACCAAATAAAGGAGGAGCCAAGCCAACAAAAACCGAACTGGCGTTCGCTTCTACTTTAAAAGCGTTTCCCTTCGCCGGTAAAAAATGAATGCAATTAGAGTCCGCGCGTAAGACCATTTGTTCGAAATCTGTTATCCGCGGTAGTACGTCAAATGAGAATCAACGTTCAACAATTTGCGAACGTTCAACCATTCTGTCCTCCGATTTCCCATGAATCGATAATCTTCTTAACTCCTTGTTCGACTAAATCCTAAGCGAAACGAATGATCCGCTGGCGTCGCTGTGAACCGTGTTCGCGGATTTTTCGCAGTCCCTGCGAATCCAGAACACCGTGAATCCAGCCGACTCCTAAAATTCGAACCGGTCATGCATTTTGCGAACTAAACCGACACAGCGACACTCCCTTTCCCTCGATCCTCCGCCAGAATAAACGCCAGGCTATGTTTTCGGCCGCGGCAAGTAGCGCAACGAACCGAATTCGTGCGCGAAACTTGCACTCGTTTCGTCGTCACAGGGAGATAAAGAGATTCGTGTCCACCGATCATCCTAGTCTCTTTTTTTTTTTTTTCTTTCTTTCGCAGACTATTGCGCCATAGTTTTGCAATAAATCGTGAACGCTTATAGAGTGAAATGTTTGTTGACGCGCCAGTTCGCGCAGCTTTGCGAACGTGTGTCCGTTAACCCAGCAATTTATGACAGAACCGTGGTAGATGGCTGCGAGGAAAGTAAAGAAGATAGAGAGAGAGAGAGAGAAAAGAAGGAAGCACCCCGCCTTGCTAATGGATTCATCAGTAAGTGTCTGGTAGTGCTTCAGACCGGAAATAGTGGTGACACGTTCAAATGACCTTATAAAGGATCTGAATTGTTAAGTGGCATGTAAGAAAGCTATTCTGGCTGCCTCTCTCCAGTGGCAAGCGTGATAGCTAGGCTATATTTGAATCGTGGAATCCATTTTAGATTACAATCCACAGCTTCACAATTATTTCGGGTACTATAGATAATCGGTTTAAATTTTACCGCGACACGAAAGGATCGCTATTCGTCTATTTCAAGTCTAAAAGCAGACTTAGCGATCATCCAAACCAAACGGGCGCAACTTCAATTATCCATTAACGCGTCTTTCGGTACGAATTCGCTTTCCACGGATTTTCAAAGTTAACCAAAACCCTCGAAACGGAGTAAAACCGCGGCGTCGACGGACGTTAACCTTTTGCACTGTGCTCCTTCGTGGACGTTGGCAATAGAAGCTAGAAATATTGCTCAAATGACAATAATTTTTGGCAATATTTAGCAATCGTTTCTACCGCTAACGTCTCCCAGCTATAGAAAATTTCCATTTCTGAAAAAGCTGCGATGGAATAAGTTTAATCACTAATCAATTCTGATGTCCCCTCAGAGGAGACATCCGAGTGCAAAGGGTTAAAACGAATAATCGCTGGTCTCGATGCTCTCCGCTGCGAAGCGTGAGAAGACGGATTGACAGGAAGCAAAGACGAGGAAATCGATCGAGTTCTGATATTTTACATATTTTATCTACGCGTCGACAGGGTGTCGCGACGTCAATCGGATATAAGAAGAGCATAAAGCGGAAGAAAGCGAGCTTCTGTTCTGTATAACTTATAGAAACGATTACGCCTTTTAATACAACAGAGTTCGTTAGGCAGCTTAGGTACAAGCGAGGAGCGACTCTCCGATAACTCGCGACACCTCTTAACAACACTGTTTACGCTTTACGACGCTGACGACGCCACGGACCCAGACACTCGAGGAAAAATAGCTGTACAGGGAGCAACGATAGGGGCATAAAGTGTTGTTCACGAGTACGACTTCTCGCGTCGCTAATTGCAGGGGGCAAAGTTCGTTTAAAGGGGGATATATCGTTGTACGAAATCATATAAGTGAGTAACGTCGGTAATTCCGAGTTTTGTGCAGCGCAATTTCATTGTTCCCGGCAGCGAAGGTCGATTCGACACGGCCGACACTGCGCAACAGTTCGACGAGGACAGTTGCGAACGGTGTGCGATGCACTCCGGCTCAACACGGAAGCCTTATCGCGCTCGTTACACGGCTGTTCATGTGCGACAAACGGTTTCGTTATGGTCCGCTGAGCCGCTCGCTCGAAACTTGCGCGTTGTTCCTGTTTTCGCAACATTTTGTTACGTTCGATCGGAGGATTCCGCTCGTTCCAGCTGCCCTCCTCTTTTTTCCACCCGCGTTCGGACGAGCATGGACAAGGGACTCGCTCGCCCCCGTGTCGCTATCACGAGGTTATTATTTTAACCGCTTTTGTTACCCCCGCGTGACTGTCCGCAAACTTGGCGAATTGGAAAATCGCGTTGCGTCGCTGCCTTTTTCGTGTTTCTAACCAGTTCGTGTTTTGGTATTAAACTGCAACGCGGTACGCACCACTGTATCCGACTGTTTGCATAGTACGGAGCCTATTTTTGTCAGCTCGCGAAACGTTCAACGAGCTCCTTTCTTTGGAACGATGCGGGCGTCCAGGTGGAACAACGCGCAAAAGTTACAATATTAATCGCATTACGAGATACGAGCTTGGAGCGGGCCGTGTGCTACTTGAAAAATAATAATAATCGATCATCTCCATAACTAAACCACTTATCCTACTTTCGATGAATTATCCGTTCCATTATGTGATATATTAAATCCCCCTTCTTGATATTATTATTCCGCGTGTATATCGTTCCGATATGGATTATCGTGGATTATGGATACGTTACGAGGTGAATTTATCCATCTCTGATCGATTATTCATACAATTTTGTTAACAGCTTACGAGAGTACCCATAAACGGTCCTCGTATTATTAGCGTTACTCACTCGTCTCCTGAAAATTGTCGTCCGTGTCCATTAACGAGGGGCAGCGCGCGAGAAAAAAGAGGAGCAGACGCAATTTGTCGAGAGGCAAACCAATTTCTCATTACGGCGAAAGCATCGGTCTCCCACGGTCGAGCGCGCGTCCACGATTCGCCTCTTATCTTCGACGCATCCGCTTCCGGTCGTGGCGAACGCATCAATCTCGCCGACTCGAGGAGGAAGAGGCAACCAAAGGACCAAAAGGTGGAAAGACGCGTTCGTTTCTTTCCGCGACTGCTACCCGTGTGCGTTTTCCCTAGCGAAATGGCTCGAAAACAAGGGATTCAGTGGCCAGTGAATCGATGCCTCCCCGGGGGATTCAAATGCAAAGGAGTAGTTGACCTGTTTTTTTCCACCTTTTTTTCCCCTTCTCCTTGCAACAGCTCATTTTCCACCCACCTCGAGCGCTGCCTTCCCGTTCAACCTGTTTCCATCTATCCTTGTCGTTCCGACTGGACGTTTCTCTCCCAGCTCTGTTTATTCCTTCCGGGGCTCGAATCTCACTATCAAGCCGACAGATCTCTGGTAAACTAATTTTGTTCTCCCCACCCCCAAAAAAAAAGAAGCATCGATTCGCGCGACCCTCTGTCCCGATGCACCCCTATCCGCGCGCAGTTACGACTGCTACCACTTTTTCCCTTCGCTCCTCTTTCGTCCTTTGCCCCGTGCTCGTTTTATCTCTTCGTGCTCCCCTTTTTCCCTCTTTCCTCCTTTCTTCTATTTCATTTTACACGCCACAGGGATGCCAGCCGCTCTCTGTTCGTCAGTGTTTCGTTCGCGGCTGTAAAAGCTCTCTCCGCTATTCGTTAGAAGAGCTTCATATTTCTGATCGGATCGTATATCGGTGTTACGTGTACAATTCCGAGCGGACGAAGCCAACGTGACTTTTGAAGGCCACGCTACCCATTTCCGAGCCCTCTTTTTCCCTTTTTTTTTTTTTTTTTTTCGCTCCCACTGAAATCTACAGATTTCATCCGCCCTTTGAGAACCGTCGCGGTGAACGAACGATGGTAAATCTGGTTGATTGTGTTTCGCCAAGTTGAAGAGGGCAGAGAGAGAGAGAGAGAGTTACGTGCAACGTAGGGACGTTCGAGTGATTCAAACTCGTAATTGGGGTATTAACAACAACTGTATTCCGGTAATAACTTCTCCATCCGTGTAACAATACCGTACGATAGCGTACAGTCACTTTCGCTAACGACGTTCCGATGAACGAACGAGATATCCATCGCGTTTGGAATCGCTGGATCGCGCGGGCTCGTGAAAGCGAGCGAATCTCGATGGGAGATTCAGGTCGCTCAGGGGACGGCTGTTTCGACAAGTAGGATAATCTGAAGCACTCAGGCGGCGGCAAGAAGTACGTTGCATCGCAGCCGGAATTCTGACGCGTCGTTGCGAACGGCGCGGCCACGATTTAGCAGCCACTCGAGCTTATCCGAAAGGAAAACATATTACCCGACATTTACCGAGGATTGACGTGGCAGACGGGCAAGAACACGGCCGATACGTTTGCGGTGGGCTTTTTCCGACGAAACTTCGTGTCACTAATCACCGGACGGCGGCAGGGAAAAAATTGCAACGGCACTTCCGGCTCGAGCGATCTCTTGATCAGCTGCTGGACCTCCTCCGTCCATCAATTCTCCGTTAAACGGGACGTTTCGCAACAATTCGATGACGTAGTTGTAGGAAGTTCATGTTCGGTCTTAACAACCGAACGAGCTAATCCAACGAGAGAAAATTAGAAAATTAAAAAAGGTGTTGGATTCCGGGATCCGACGAACGCGACGGAATCAAAGCAACACTTTTACGAAGAGATTTTCAGAGCTTTATTGAAACACTAGTTCCGCGCGTAAGAGACGACTACAGTATTCTGACTATGGCGAAGAGTGGTTAGTATTTATAGGGTTGAGGGTGAGTAATCTGAGGTACGAAGGTTAACGGACAATCAAAGGGCAGGATGAGTAGGTAGAATACGGAAGGCTAGAGAAGTTGGAATTCGGAATTATGATTCAGAAAGGAGTTTATGCTATATTATCAATGTTGTAATAGGATTGGTCATGCAAGAAAGAGACATTTTATAACACGGTTCGGACAGAACCGAACCAACTCTATTGTCAATTCTCATCAAGCAAATGGCGACCGTACGCTCACAAGGAGCAGCAATAATATCCAAGAAGCCATTACTTTGGGACAAACTATAGTGTTATTTCTTTATTACATTTTTGCTTTCGAATCCTTTGTATTAGTCATTGCTTAAGTCGAGGCGCTTCTTGGGTTTGTTACTTGCTACGGTCGAAGGTTAGGACACGCGGAATTCACGTGTATGGCATCCGAGGGTACTAAGTTTTCATCATCCAATCAGTTTTGATGTCCGTTTCCCTCACCAACATGCGTAACATTGCAATAGACAAACATTTCATGTTTGATGGAAAACACGCAGAAGAACAGATTTCAACAAGACTGCCAAGCATACATACTCGGTTAAAGTAAGAAACATCGCAAGTCATAAGTATAGGAGTTCGCACTTATTGGAAGAGCGAACATAACGCATTTGGAAAAACAAGAAATACAGTCCACTTCAGTCCAACTCTGGTCTCTCTTTATTAAATTAACGAAAGACCTAGCGGCCACGACCATCGCCATCACGGGTTACGATCTACAGTTCATAGAATTTGCGTTCTTAAATCGAGCCGCTGTTGCGGGTTGAGGCAACAAGGAACTTCGGAAAGCAAACTGGGTTCTGTTTTGTTGAACAATATCGATCGGTTAAAAGGCGGTCCCGATTCGACGAACTTTGCGTTGCCAATTTACGCCTCGCTCGCTTCCGTTTGCGTGATCATCGCGCCGAACTGTAAATGGAAAGCAACTCGCTCGTACTCGGAGAAGCTTACAGATGTGAACTTGAGCGGATGCGAAGTTCGAAATTACCGAGAGCCTTAAACAGTTCGAAACGGAATCGGTAATTAGACGATCGGGAAAACGTGTTTGCGGAAAAGCGAAGAAAAGGCGAGTGATTCAGGAATGTTGGTCGCGTCCTTGACTTGGAAAATCGGGTCGCGATCCCATGGTTCTCGTCTGATACGGTTCGCGTCGCGTTCGCGAGTTTACGGTGCATTAATCTCTGTCGGGAAATGAAACGCAACTCTTCAGTCTTTCGTTTCGCTAACGGGTGAGAGAAATTTTCCATTTTAACTCGTTGGAAATGTCGAGAAGGAGATACAGCGGAGATAAACCGATATAAGAAAATTCTCTGCATTGTTAACGAATTCTTTTCTCCCCAAGTTTTTCTACTTATTCGATCCTGTAATAATGATAAACGAGTTTTGCAAAGAACAGTCTGAGAACTGAAAGTTGCTAATTAAAACTTGTCGGTTCCCTTGGTCAAACGTTGATAATTCCAGGATAAACTGGATAAAGAGTGGCTCGAATTTATATTTTCAATTAGACCGTAAAAAGTACTGGCAATCGTCTCTTTATGTCGGTGAATCGATTCTTCTTTCGATTAAGTTGAAAATTGTGTAAATTATTTACAAATGTTTGGATTTATTTAAAAATATTTCCCCCTTTACAGTTTTCATATTACACAATACTCGGGTAAATGAATTTCCTACGATGTTTCAAAAAATTGCTCGAAAAATGAATTTTCACAAATAACAGCATTGAAAAATATATGCGTTCGCTTTGCACATCGTGAAACTTGCAACTGTTAATTGATGTACGCGCACACGCGCGTGCGATATTGTTGTCTGCAACCTATTCTAAACGCATGTCGACGCGAAACTTCGTGCGATGCATTCCGACTGCGCATGAAATGCACGAAATTGCCAGATTTTTTATTTGTTATCGAAACAATAGCGGTTTTAATAAAAAATTTTATATATTTTTAAAACAAACAAAATTCGCGCCAACTTCTCGTCAAAAAATGTAACCATCGTTCAACATCCCCAAAAGAAAACTTTCCCCTTTGCCTCTGTATTCCTTATCACCCTTAATTCCCGATACACCTAAACAAACCTCTCGTTGCCCGCATGCTTTCATCAGCCGCCACCATTGTAGCTGATGTTTAATTTACAATCTACTCGTACCGTTCGCTAATCCAGGGTATCTTCGCAACCCTCATGCGTCGACTGCTCGGAACGTCGAAGCCCAGTTCTGGGATTGTTTTCACCAAGGAACTGCAAACACATTTTTCCAGCCGGTGTTTAACGTTCGAACTCGGACACGTTCGAGCAATAACTTTGTTTAGCTTCGAGGTTCGAGATCGATCGGAGGCCGCCTGATCGCGGGACGTCAAATTCGTTAAATCGAGCGAGGAGAAGTCGATGTTGGTTGCTCGCAAGTCCTCGTTTAATCAACCCGTTTTTATGTAACAACTTTCTAACTTAACTTCGCTATCCTCGCTTCGGGATAACAGGTTTTTCAAACTTTTTCCTGCGTTTGGTATAACTAACACCTCGCGCAACATTAATCATTCTTCCCAGGTTCGCTGTCCTGGCGTTGAAGTGCGAGGCTCGTTGGGCAGCCTTATCGATGAGAGCCACCGACAACTTCAGGACGAAACGTCTTCCCCCTTTTCTTGTTCCCTTTGCTTAGCTCGCGATTGCGCGATGCGTTGACAACGCGCTGCCTCGCCGTGCTCCGAGGACGATCACAAACGCAGCCGTCGACGGAAACTGGCCGCTTCGATCGTCCCTCGAAGTAACTGGGACAACAAATCGAATCGTCTTTATTTGCGACGAACAGCTGCGCGGTCTGCCACGCGAAATGCAATTCCCCGTTGACCGTAGTACCGAGACGCGTGCGAATTTTTTCAAGCAACGCGAACGCCCGCTCGAACGAACGAATCGCGAGACACTCCATCAACGATTTAATCGTCCAATCCGTTTCCACCCCTAAATACACTCGCTCGCACGGATCTCCCTCCGCTTCGTTATCCCGTCGCCAACGTTTATTGCTCGCGCGAGCTGCTTTCAATTGGGACTCGATCCTCTCCGCCTTTCATCTTCCCGCGTCGGCACGGAAGCAGAGATTGTCCCATTTCCTTCCCTTTGTTCTTCCCGTTGTTTCCAGCCGATCTTCGTTTTTCCCCCCGTGTTTTTCTACCTCCCATCGGTTTCTGTTGCCTTCGAGATACGCAACCGTAACACGGAGAAATAATAACAGGCCAAGTTCATTGTTCGCCGCTTCGATGGGGCTTTCCGCTCGCGCGAATCAATGCTCCCGCACGCGTGACTTTTCGAACGGACACTCTCTGCCCGCTCGTTCGATGGGAATTAATCCTTCGCGCTCGGCTGCTTTGCGGACGTTAGCAAATAGAAAATTCCATTTCAATGGACAACTTCCGGGAAACGCGCGCTTCTCGAGAAGCTGCGGTGGAATAAGTTTAATCTCCGCAACCACTTATCGATGCTGATGTCCCCTCAGAGGGGACGTACGAGTTCAAAGGGTTAATGAAAGGAGCCTCCAGCGACGACGCGGTTCCGTGCTAATTCCATTAGACGAGCATACTTTTACGATTTTAATAATCATAATTTCCGTTGAATTTATTTCATTATTTAAAAAGCAAGACGAAGAGCAGGAGAAAATGTTTGCAGAACGCGGGAAATATCGTCGTACATTTCGTTCACATCCGGTGGATCTAATAGGTTCGTTACACGAAGTCATGAACCGTTCCATGGCGACACACGAAATGTGATTTCGTATTAACGCGACCCTTCGCTAAGACGTGCTACAATTCCAAAATCTGCTCACTTTTACGATTTTAATAATCATAATTTCAATTGAATTTATTTAATTATTTAAAAAGCAAGACGAAGAACAGGAGAAAATGTTTGCAGGACGCGGGAAATATCATCGTACATTTCGTTCACATCCGGTGGATCTAATAGGTTCGTTACACGAAGTCATGAACCGTTCCATGGCGACACACGAAATGTGATTTCGTATTAACGCGACCCTTCGCTAAGACGTGCTACAATTCCGAAATCTGCTCACGTACCTTTCCGGTTACTCGAAGAAGGTTAGTTCTTAGATTTCATGGGCATTTTACGCTTTACCTCGTTCAACGCTCGGGACAGTGTGCTTCGCTGAATTTAATTTCGCGTGGCCCGTGTTTGTCGAAAGAGTTCGATCGGCCCTCGACGTATTTTCATTACCGCTAAAAAATATCTCTCGACGAACATCGACGGCCACATTTTGCTGTTCAACAGTACGCAGCTGTCGTGCTAATTTTGACGTCACGATACGCTGACTGCACAAAGCCGTGGCAACATAAACAGAATGCAATCGGCATATATTAGCATGTTTGGAGGTAGCAATGCTGTTTTCAGAGGCAACACAAAACAATTCTAAATAACTGCAGAAGGTAATTTACGAAAGTATAATCGAAAGTTACCAATTGAACTGTTCGAAACGACTCTTGCATGAAACTCGATTAATCGACCGCCTTTCCTTGGCGTAGATCTTAGCGCACGTCCGAGTAAAGACGGAACGTTCTACTTGCGGGACAGACAGCGGTCTCGCCAATTGTCCGACCATATTCCGCGAGTTCCCCTTAAACAACCAAGGTGAATTTGCGCGTTTATCGACTACGCTCGTAGCATCTTACTCTCGATTGCTTCTCAAGATTGATCAACCGTTTGCATCGAAGTAAAAATCGCGAGGATAAAAGGTATAAAAAAATATCGTAACAACGGTTAGATCGGCACGGTTGATCGCGAAATTAGAGTAGCAAAGCGATCCTCCGGCCACGCTCGGGATACTTTGTACATCGCGAGCTTTGCCCATTACCAAATTAAATCTCCGCTCGTGGAACGTTAGCTTGCTATCGATTGAACTGCAACTGTCCGATCAGATACAGGGCCGCTCTACTTGGGGCGGCGGGCCGCTGTTCTGAGCTAGTTTGCCGGTGGTTATTGACACAAAGTTATCGGATATCGCCACTTAAACGGTAGCACGGTGCCGTGGCTTAACGCATTCCCGTTATTTCGATAATCTTCGCAGCGGCAAGCGCCCCGGGGCGCTAAGCCGGCGCGGGCGCGCCTCGCTTCTTTTGAGCCCCGCGGAAAAGAGACCGCTAAAGAGAGATATTGAAATGCTTTCGAATGCACTGAGGATTCGATAAGCGGATAATGGGAAATCGGGGGAACAAAGGACGGGGCGAATGAATTACCGCTTTATAGGATTCTCAGTGTCTGGAGATCGGCCCGATATAATTTCCGGATGTAGCTTTCGAAGCGTTTAAGTTCGCGGCTCGTAAAGTCATTATTCGTTTGCGCCAGGAAGTTTGAATTACGAGTCGAACGGTGGAATTTTTAATGCCCCTCGTATCGAACGGAAGGGACATTTTCGTGGAGAACGGAAGAGCGTTCGTCGCGCGCTATAAATCGAACGCGGGGCGGCGATCGAGGGGCTGATAGCAGCCGAACATTTTTAATCCCGCCTTTAATTCTTAGTCGAGGTCTTCTTATTTTTAGTTGGCCAGATTACGGAGGCTCGCGAACCCGCTGGACGGGCTGTGTGATTGTTTAAATCGTCCCTCGAATTAACTCTGCGGCCGAATGCAAAGTTGCGGGCGTTACAGTCACGAAAAGAGACAAACGAGCCGGTTTACCGGGATCCCCGAAGAAGCGTATTTCATCAGCGCTTTAATGCCGTTTCTGGATAAGCGCCCCGTTGAAATATTCCGAGCAAACTGCGATTTAACTGCGGGATTCGAGTTTGTTTAAACATCCTCGACCGCGTTCTCGTGACTGGTTAGAGCGAACTCGTTCGATTTCGCGCCTCTCGACGGCCTTCGACGTCGCCAAGGTAAATTCCACGTAAAAATCAACTTTCCCCGCTGCTAATTTCGCCGCTGATAATGTGGGATTCTCGATCGAGGTTTTCGGACGCCCATCGAGCCCCGTCCTGGCCCAATCGCGTAATGGAATCGCGGGGGATTCCATTCCGTTTACGAGGAAAGTTGAAAACGAAGTGAACGCAAAACAACGTGCGAAGGTTACCGGCGATTTCATCGTGATTCCCTCTTGGTGAACGCGCTTAAACTTCGACTCTCGCCGGGAGATAAGAAAGGAAGTTAGAGCGGGAACGGGCGAGCGATCAAATGGGCGCCTCGAGATTATCCGCCGCGCGAATACCGGGTACAATAAACCCGTAATATTCCGGGTGTGCAACAAGATCGGTTCGATTTGACTGCCTCCTTTTTGCTGGCTGCGACGCGCGCGCTCAGAGGTGCCATGAAGAGCGCGGTGAATTTTTCTCCTGCAGATTCTTTCGCCAAACTCTTTACCGTTCAACCCAGATTTTCGTTCGCCGATGGGAAGAGAACGAAATCCTCCGCGATTCCGTTAACTCCTCCCGTACGTGCGTCGTTCGATTCGAGTCACCAATGGGATCATTTTTAAGCATTCGATTAATATCGCAACAGCTACGTCATCCAATTTGCGCGGACAATGTAGCGCAAGGTAAACGAGTTAACGGATTGCGCGAAAGAAGAAAAATAATATCGTGGAAATTAGTTTTATAATAAGATGAGAAAGTTGGCTTTGTTTTCCCGGTGGCGTCCGTCGTTTTCGTTCGGACGACACATTTCTGCGCGTCGGATTAACCAGTCCAGTCCATTCGTTTCAGTCTATCATAATTTAATCTTTCCCGCAAACAACTCGAGAAGTTCGTATTATTATCCCCGCCTCGAATCGATGTTAAATTGCACGCAAACGCGACCGAAAGTTTTGGAATAAATGAATTTCATTTAATTCGCCCCGCCCCCGCCGTTTCATTTCCCCAATTTACGAGTAAACACCGATTGTCTCTTATCGGCGTGCCGACGATTCTGATCCATTTCTCGCCCCCAAAATGGCGTTTCTATCTCTGTCCGCGTCGAGTCGCGTTGTAAAGGGTGCGCTTTTTATCCGTCGCGGACTATTTTGCGATCAATTTCAACGGACCGTTCGTATTATTGCCGACGATTCAGTTTTCCACACTATCGAGACCAGCGATAACGTCCCGTTTAATTTTGTTCGGTTTTACTTTCCTCCTCTTTCTCATTCGATTCAACGATACCGATCATCGATCGTCGATAGATTCGTACCGCATCCACCGCGCTACTTTTTGTAAGTATCGTCGCGAACGAACGAAGCGCTGTTCCGCCATTGTTACGCCGCGCGATACCGCTCGTTTCTCGTATGACTTATCGTTCCTCGATTATTCGATACCGCCTTTTGTACGCGGCGCGAGTTTATTTGCACTGCGCAAACGCTTCCACTTCTTTGTATCGCGAAACCTTTAAGCCAAAGCGCTTTGTAATCGACAAGAGACGTTGATTAGTCGAACAATCGTCAACTGTATCTGTCCTCGAAGGCACCTGGAAAGTCCTATTTAAACGCATACACGGCTCTGCCCATTTATCAACTCGGATTCATAATTTTCCCAGGAGTACCATATCCCTAGAAGCGAGTTACTCGCGGCCTCGTCGATATAACACCGTACAATCGACGGCAGAAAGTTTTGATTACAGCGTAAAAGACAAACGCCACTTCTGGGACCAATAGACGATGGTTAATTGCGCGTGTAGCGTCGCTAAAATTAAAATTGTTGCTCTTCGAATCGGCGATCGTGTTCCAATTTCCTAGTGACTCCATCGTTGCTCGTCACTGTTCGCTCTTATTTCGCTTATTTCGGATATTTCGCACGCGTTTTCACGCGAGAAGGCTAGAAACGATACAGCTGTTCGCAGGACCTGGATAATCTCGAGAACGTTACCAGGAGATAAAGTTAATCCGAGGCGATAGCTTGGCGATAAGTTGGTCGTGACGTTGATACGCGCGCCTTTCTCCGTTTTCGAAAGTTCGAACGGCGCGAGACGGCCCTGTCAACCGCATCCACCACCGAATTCTTTCCCTCTGTCGCCGCGCCCCGAAGCGGCGGAACTTCCGCCAGGGGAAACCGCAAGAAGAGCCCTCGCGAGCCTCTCGGATATATCTCTTTTTGCCGTGGTCTCGTGATCGGCCGCCCTTTTTTGTCGCCCCCGCGAGACCGAGCAAGTCACGCGAGGAAAGTTGCTCGAGCGCTACTCGGGAGCGACAAAAACCGAACTGATTAAGTAGAGTGCTTAATCGTACACGCGTACGAGTGATTCTGCTCGCTACTTTTTCATCGAGTTCGACAAAAACCGAGCGCTTTGCGTTTCGCGCAAAGAAAATCGGTATTCCGTTTGGCATTCCGCCTTCTTTCTATTATATGATTAATATTAATAGACGACGGGGGTGGGGGAGGGATTTCTCTTTCAAAGTTTGAAATTGAACCGCAAACTTCATTTCATGCGGAATACAAAGGCGTGACTGCAATATTTCCTCGTTTCGCCACGGAACAGAACCGAAAAAGAGGATTGTCCTATTGTTTCTTTTAATTATCGCTTTCTCTCTCTCTCTCTCTCTCTCACTCCCTGCCTTTTTGCACTGGAACCGGAGGATAAATCGTTGATCGCATTAAACGATTCTTAAGGTTTTGGAAGAAAGAACGGGATGGCGTTGGGAATTAGGTTAAGAAGCTGGTTTATTCTCCTTTGAGAAGCTATTCTCGATCCGTCGTCGATCCATCAAGTACAGATTTAAACTAGGAAGAAAAGAGAACCGCCGGAGGGGGAAAGTTCTAGCAATACCCGTCCGTAGGACATTGGCTTCGAATTATCCTCGAGTTACGACCGTCGCGCTGATTATCGATCACTTTTAGCTGGGAGGAAGCGGCGATGATAATATTGCTCCACCAGCCGAGGATTTCAACGTTTCTTCGATTTAACGCTGCTTTAAACCAAGGATCGACGATAACCCTATCGAATCTATTGAATTTATGCTCAAAATTTCAACACCCTCGACGGTAAGAGGATCGTCGGAGATCAAGAAACTTCCGTATCCGAGTAACGTGTTATTTTGTTCGTTCTCGCATGCAACCCGAGAAGAACTCGAGGAACGACGAAAATGGCGTCCTTTCTTTACGGAGGAAAGCTTCTTATCCTCCAAGTACCCGCATCGAGAGATGTTCAATGCTTTTACCGATTTATCTGTCGTAACCTCCCCGACTTTTCGCATTTTTCTGTTTCGCTCAACAGCAGCGAACGCAAACACCGGTCTCCGGATAGCGCGATTATTAAAGCAAATAGACCGGAACGGATACAAAAAGGAACCCGCCTTTGAACTCTCGAGCTTTCATCGCCAAAGAGTTAATTCCACCAAACGTATAATGCGAATTCCAATTAATCGACGAACAAGAGAAAAATGGAAGCGATAATTGTTGGAACGTTGACGACATTCGAGCGGGGTTTTTCGGGAATTTCGACGGAACGGGAGGCGAATAGCGCGCGTAAAATCGAATCCATCTGTTTTTATGTTGGACGAGATATTTTTAAAAGTTTCTTCTCGTCGAAAGGGTTCTATTCAATTTTATAGTACGCGTAACTCTCGTAGTAAAAGAAAAGGAATAAAACCATTACCTAAACTGTTCTTCTTTGTCGGGCGGAATTCCTTTATGCGGAACGTTTGATACGGCAAATAGCGCTGGTTCAGGAAAAATGCGAACAGTAATGCAGTGGCAGTCTTTACGGAGTCGAAGATACTCGAAACCATTACGTGGGTGTAGGTATCGTGCCACAGGAATTTCTAATGCTTTTTTCAACGTTCACTCGATTGCGTGGAGCAGTCGCTATAACGCTAGAACTTTTCGGTTGATCAATTTTTTCGGTTGTTGACTCCAAACGAACGAACAACCGCGGGACGGTTGAACGAATGAAAAGTAAAGGAAATTTGCGAGGGAACAGCAATCACAACCGGTTGCTCGATAATTCAATCCAAGCGAACCGGACAAGATACTTTGTCTTTTGTCCAATTCCTTTCAGCACGTGGTTCTGCCGCGGTGGTCGTGGGAGTTGGGGTCACGAGTAAACCCGAAGGGATAATACCTTTTCCCTCTGATATTGAGAGCGACCTTCCGCGAGAGGATCCTCCACGAGAATTCCTTGCCTCTATTGTCTGTCTTCTTTTATTCAGCCCGCTATCTGTTTATATATCTGGCCTTCTATCGTGCGCGGGGAAACTGTTGGCCCTGGCCTCTGTTTGATTTTCCCGTGACTTTGATAAGACCATCATTGGTCGGACAGGATGAGTTTTTCTTTCACAGCGAGCGAATATTAAAATTTCATAATAGCTACGGGACGGTAACTGAAACGTCGCGGTGCGCTCTTTCGCCTTTCGCGGTTTGTACGACGATATTACGCTAATATTAATTTTATCGCGGCGTTCTAAATGTTGAAATACCACGCGACGTTCGAGACAAATGAAAAGAGGTACTCCAAATTAAGGGACGAATCGCGTTCTACAGGAGATGGAGGGCTACGGAAGCAGCCGAAGAACGTCGCATCCGGCGATGGACGCGTGTTCCGACTGCGAGAGCCAAGAACGAGGCTCCTGTTGCTCGCGAGCGACACCAGCCAACGACCTTTTCATATTTCATTCGTTTCCGATGCGTCAGACCCTCGACACAGATGCGACACCCCTATTTGTTTCGTATTCTTATAAAATTTCATTGAGAGATCAGACACCGCGCCGTGGTCGTAGAACCGCAACCCCCTCCTAAACATTGTGGTATCCCTGAATATATTGGCTGAATTCCAATGCGTGACACGAACAGGGACGGCTACTCGTGCGAGATAAAACGAACAGTTTCTCGGTTCAATTCCTCCCTCTTCCTCCTAGCCGAGTTGCAAATTATATTTTACCATTTTCTGAACGTTTATCGAACGGATTAAAAAAAAGAAACGTTACATAAACCAACTTGGCTGGATCGACGTACTTGCGCGTGTTTATTCGAGTATAACGAGAGAGATAGCCACGTCAAAAGTAGACAATGCAAGTTTCGGTTGAAATAGTATCAAGAAAAATGGAACCTTGGGTATCGTGGAGCCTAGGTAGAAAAGAAACCTCGTGGAATACCGTCCCTCAGAATTTATATACATCTATCTTTTGTAGACATCTTTGATAGCTTAAAAATCCACGAAGAAACTGTTTCGACAGTAGACTGATGTATTAACAAATTGGGATAAACGCGATAAACGCGTCCAGTGGGATCGAAGCGCTCCGCTCTGAAAAAAGGAAGAGATTCTCGTTTCCCGATGAATCACTTGGAACAGCAAAGTTTTCAGCGGCACTGATTTCCAAGTAACCCTTTCGAGACAGTCGCAATCTTGTGTAGACATCTTTGATACTTTAAAAATCCACGGAGAAACTGTTTCGACAGTAGACTGATATGTTAACAAATTGGGATAAGCGCGATAAACGCGTCCAGTGGGATCGAAGCGCTCCGCTCTGAAAAAAGCAAGAGATTCTCGTTTCCCGATGAATCACTTGGAACAGCAAAGTTTTGAGCGGCACCGATTTCCAAGTAACCCTTTCGAGACAGTCGCGGAGATGAAAGACGGAGATTGCGATCTGACGAAGCGCGGAAGACTCGAAATCGTGTCGCTTTGCCGGATAAAGTACGATAAAGCCACCTCGCGAAGCTTCGCCGCACAAAGCTTCCTCTGTTCTCGACTGGTGTAATACACTCGAAAAGGGAAGGGAAAGACAAGGCATGCTGCGACAACGAAGACATAAATGAGAGAGGAGAGAGAGGGAGAGGGAGAGCTTTTGGAGGTATTCTAGACCTTCGTAAATGCACTCGAGAAGACCTTCATGAGCAGCAACCGCATCTTTGCCCGTCCAATTAGCGACTGCATTAGGTGATTATTTGCACCGATACCAGGCGGTGCCTCGGCCTATTATTCGCTCGGTAGGAGCCCGAAAGGGGTGGTTCTTTCTTGATTATCTGTTACTAATGAAGTCCGTTATGTCGGGGAAGAAAGGAAAACAGGTCGAGCCATGGGCGGAATAACGGTTCGATAACAAAGCGGGTTAAATTCTAACGCGTCGTTAATTACTTTCCATTCGAGTCGATATCGAAATTTTTGACGCACTCGATCCGCAGAGGGTAGAGGAAAGGCAATAATCGTGAAGTAGGTGCTGAATACTTTCTACAAGACTGCCTTCTCTCTCGCGTCATTCATGAATTATGAAATTTTTAACGAATTTAATAAAACAACTAGTCCCGAGCGCATCTCTCGCTGTTTCGTCTTACCGCGTTCTATTTACGCGTTACCTTTTGAGAAAATAAAAAAGTTTCACTTAAAAAAAAAGCAGAGCAACCGTTGCGAAAGCGAACAATTCATGAAAAGCCAGGTTTGTAACTTCGCCGAATAGTATACTCGTTTTAATACTATTACGCAACGCGGTGCCAAACTTTCAAGGGGATCTCGGGGGAAATAATTTTCAAAGGGAACTGGAAAATTCGTTTCACGCGAGATGTAATACAACAGTCTGCTGTCTTTTTCCATTCTCTTTTGAAGGTTTGTTTGACGCGGCTTAATTAGAAAAATTGCTCACCCGAAACTACGGGGATTTCTTTACTTTTCGAAAATAATATCTCGCGCGCCGAAACGAATCGCGTTCGGGGCAGTTGATTACGAGCACGTATGAGACAACTGCAAGCTTGTTTTTTACTCGCGTTTCCCCTCGTTTTACTTTCCTTTTATCCACGGTTCATTTCGCGCTGGCGAACTCGAGAGCGAAATCCCTTCGTTGAATGCGTTATATTTAAAATAAATCTTATTTAATTTGTCGAGGGATAGAGAAGATGGAACGGGCAGCGATTGTACGACGTGCCGTCGTAACTTTGAAACAAAACTTTGCTTCCGCAAGGTGGAAGAGATAATAATGTCTTCTGTAAGAAAAACGTCTCGGTGCAGAGTCGTGACCGCGAGTACCCTTTAAAAAATAGCTAGATTTCGCGATGCATAAACTCTTCAGAATTAAAAGACCGGCGATAAATCTTCGTCGGTGGCGAAACTTTCCTCGACTTCGTCCAGCTTCCCGAATATCGCAACAATTTTCCTACGAAAATTCCAACTTCCGAAACGTCCAACCTCCAAACGGGAGGACCAACCTAACGCAAGTTCGTTCGCGAGATACAACGCGCGTCATCCGTTCGACGAGACGAGGAGGGAGCCCTACTGTGACAGAAGGAAGAAAGTTTAGTAAACGTCCCTCTTCCGCGAAAAAGGGCTGCAAACGATCGAGTACCATCAAAACAGTAAACGACCGTGTCTGGTGGATTTACGACTTCGCACCGTGGCGGCGCAACGCCCTGCGAGGGTCAGATAAAATGGACCAGAGCTGCTCCCGATGCCTCCCGTCCCCCGTTTCGAACCGGATTTACCCTGCGCGTTTCAACTGCATCCGCCTCGCTCGCGAATAAACGATGACAGCCCGCAAAACCGTGCTGTCACGCGTTGCACCTGATGCGTCATTTTTTCCGTCGCCTCCATCGGCGTCCCGTGCGGGATTTCCAGCTAGGATCCAATCGGGAACGGCCCCCGCTCCGTCGCGATGGCGCGCGGCGAGCAACGCGATAACGAACGCGATATAAGTTGGAACGCGTTCTGCGGCCGCGTCTAATTAGCTAGCAGCCGCTAATTAATGTTCGATTCACAAATATCAGGGACCTATACGCGGTGGAAAATAATTTGCAGCCGGTTAATTAGGATTCGCGGCCAGTTCCGGTCGATCCGCGACGAGCACAATAAGACCCTCGCGTCGATGCGCGGCTAATTATTTTGTGTTCGTTACATGGGATAATTAATGCAATTGGGTCGCGAATGATCAACGCGCGTCGTTATAACGCGTTCGCGTGGTTCACGAACAATCGTCGAGCGACATATTTTTTAAGCGCGACTTAATCGAACCGATTAAACGTTGCGTCGCGAAACGGCAAATGAACCTTTTCTTTTTTACTCGAGAACTCAAAGCTCTGCCCCGCTCTGTGCCGCAGTGGCGCCGGCAAGCAAGACAACATGAATTATTCTCGTGTCAACATGCAAACTTTGAGTTTCCCTGAACCAGCGGCTCATAACTTCAAACTTGGTAACCCTGAATTCTACAACTTCTGAACTCTACTATATTACCAAACTCATAGAACTGCTAATCTCGACGAACTCGATGTATACTGTTCAAAATTCCCATTTGTAAAATCAGCGTTTAGAATCGCGCGGACCGTACGATTCGCGCGTTTCGCGCGCAAACGAACTTCGAGATAAATTCGGTTCGTCGATCGCAAATCGACGACAAATAACGACATCACGCTCGCTTATCGACAGCGTTATCGTTAGCGACACCGCCGCGCGGAATAAAATAGCCCAGATTAATTCGCAAAACCGTGTTCGCAAGTAGGGGGATTCGTGCAATAGTATCTCCGCCATTCAGAACGCCTTCTTACGGGATCCAGACTGTTTAGATGGTCATCTTTTGATTGCGTGGATTTATACGAGCGTCCAGATCAGATAACCGTTACTCCAATTCGCCTCGGAATCGTCCTTACCGCGGACCCATCGCCTCTCCCTTCCTACCTCACTTTCGGGGAGCCGAGTCCAATTTTCCAGATACCCTCTTTTTCCTGCTCCACTCTCGTCCCCTCTGTTTGTCTCTTTCAACCGCGTCCCTATCAGAAGATTCCTCCTTCTCGCGGAGCACGCGTTCGAGATACCAAACGATAGCAACAGAAATAATTGCGCTTATTGGAGAGCGGTAATTATGGCTGGAAGCTTAATTCCGATCGATCGGGGTTAAGATGAATACGTTGCTACCGCTTCTAGGGTTCTACGAAGTTTACGAGGCGTTCGAACTTCCCTCGGTAAAGTGAAAAACGCGCGGGGCTGCAGATATTTCAAAACGCATTGGAAAAAGAGCAGGTGCGAAGGTACCAGGCAAAAGCTACCCTCGCTCGAGCACAAGAACCACTTTTTTTTTCACCATAGGTACTTACCGTTTGTTTTCTTTGCGAGCGAACAAACTGCTCTATTTTTTTTCACCGTTGAAACAGAATTTTTTCGTACGCTCGCGCAGTCGTGCGACTGCGGGAAAAAATTATGCGCGAACAGAGTTAGTAAATGAAAAGGGAAATATTGCGGAGCGAACCGCGCTGGTAAGCAACGTCGATCAAGCAAGCGTTCTTTAATTTCCAATTCGTGTTTCAATGGACACGAGTATCGTTTGAACACTCGAACCTTAGAAAAGGGTCATCAATCGAGTTCTTAATGCGTTCGTCGCACGTCGCAAAATTCGCGCACCTGGGAGGCGCAGTTGAGAGATGTATCGAAGGGACGATATTTTTCACGCGCGATGACTTCGCGTAAATAAACAAACCGATGGAAAAGTGGGGAAAAAACGCGGTTTCCCGTAGAAAATTGCCCCCCGAAAGGAGCAGAACATTTTTCGACAAAACAAAGGAGGCAACGTCGCTCGTGGAGAAAGACTATTTTTAATTCAAACAAAACGAGGAGAGAAATATTTTCGAACAAAGTCGCCTCCATAAAGAGAGGAACGATATTCATTCTTTCGAGGAAGAAATAAGCGTGGCGTTGTTTTTCGTACGACACCACAATATATCGGAGAGGAACGTCCCCGAAACAACGTTCTGCGTCAAATATTTACGACATCTAAAAGCGCTTGGAATCTATTAACGTCCACTGGATTATACGGTAAAATTATAAATGAACATAAGTTGCACGTATTTAACCCATTCGAAGCGGAAATTATGAATCGGTACGGAAAAAGTAGGCGTCAAAATAAAATTGGTTCAAAATAAAAAGATAATAATTCCAGCCTGGGGTTGATCCGCAAAAAAAACAAGCCACCTCGAATGGGTTAACGCGCACACCATCGTCCACGCGAGTATTCGATCACTCGCACATTATTGGAAACGCATCTCGAGGCATACCTTTAAAATAAGCCCGGGTGAAAAATTGTTTCTCGAGATTGAAATCTATCTCTTTCAGTGGCATGGCAAGTAGTTGCCCCGAAATCGGGACCCGAAGAGCCGATAAGCGAAGAGAAAGGGAGGAGGGCGGTCATTTATTATGCAACCGTAATCCCAGATGTCTCTCCGTTTTTTTTTTTTTTTTTTCTTTTTTTTATCTCCTTTGGAAGCGACGCGACGCAGTAATAAACGATTACTCCCGGATTTATTCCGCGCGACAAGAGTGAAATTTAACGGGCGTTTTGTTCGCCGCTTCGAAGTGGGCAAGCCTGGCTACAGGTAACGGCCAAGACGGGTTTCTAATTCGATCGGCAACGTTGCCGCGGAAATTTACGGGCCGGAAGTTTATCTTACCGGTTAATTCCGCTCGCGACCGGCTCTTCCGCCCCGTCGATACCCTTATTCGAAGTTTCGCTCCCAGGTTCCCGAGAATCTCCGCTCGGATAATGCCGATGGGGGCAGAATGAATGACCTTTCCTGCGCGCCTTTAATTCACCCCGACGATTCTCAACGTGTACCAAGAGAGGGGCTACGTCGCGCGACAGGTCCGTCAGGGATTTTCCGCGTTTTGTCCTCGACCATCGACTGGCGGCCATTTCGTAACGCCAGTTCGCGCGGAGAAGAACGCCGCGTCGGTGTCGTTCAAAGGTTTACTCTCGCGTCTATTCGATTTCGACTTGATAATTAAACGAAACGTCGCTAACGAACGGCTTAACGAGATAATGCAATTACGTAACAATTAACGATCATAAGCTAGGAAAGCGAGAGATAACTAGGTGATGATTATTTCGCGTTAGGTAATGTAGTAGCGCTCGACGTAGATAACATAATGTTAAACGGTGCTTGCGACGGTAAGCTTCTGTGCCGGTGCGTAATTCGATCTGCGGAATGAACAATTCATCTGCCATTTTGCTCGAGCGAGTCTCATTGAATTAAACGGAACGCGTACGATCGATTTCGCGTGCTCGATAGAAGATTTCCTCGTTAAAATCGAATAGAACGTAGTCGAACAAATCTGTTCGGGGAGGATGATTCTATTTGTTGGTAGAACTCTCGCGTAAAGCGTGTATAGCTCTATCTACGGAGTTAGCAAAGCGCGAAGCTATACGTCGGCACGTGTGCACGTAAAACACGCGTTACACACATAACAATTATAACACCAAGTACCGACGTTATTATTAGCAGAGGAGCTAACTTTGTAATCAAGTGTTAACTAAATTTAAAACTAACATTATCCAACGGAGAAAGTACTCCGCGGTGGTATTAGAACTTGGCCTCGCCTAACTACGATTCCAACGACCCTTTACGACCTACCACTCGCAACTTTGAACAACCTGTTCGAGCGCATGTTTCAGTCCATCCACTTCGCCAGCCCGTTATTACGCGAAACGGAATAGAAGAATTAAAATTGGACGTATCAACGAACCGATCGACCAACAGCGTCCGCGTCGCTTCGCTCTCTCTCTCTCTCTCTCTCTTTCAGGCGAAAGAAGAGGAGCGAAAGGGAACGTTCGATAGCGGAGGGTGAAAGAAAAAGGAACAGGCCAGACGCGTTTATCAGACCTTCGGAATTTTTCCAGGACTGCGTCCCTGGCGATAAATCGACGACACGGGCGTTGCTTCGGCCGCAAATCCAGCTTTTTGGAAAATTAAACGTCTCTAAATCTCGTCGACCCCCGTGGCTGGCGCTCTTGCCCACCCCTCCGCTCTCGTCCCACGATGAAAAGAGAGTCCGTAATGTCTCCGCTCCCTATCCCGGCTATATCGGCTATTTATTTGCTACTGGCAGCCACGGCATTGCTACAGTCTGTACGTCCGTGTGCCCGGCTACGTGTATGCATGTATATTTATTGGAATTGAGTGGAGAATCCGCTAAGAACGGCCGGGATATATATCTTCCCTGGCAAAGGAACGTTCCGTGCAAAGGGTCGAAGCCGGGTAGGTGTTAAGAGATAAGAATTACCGCGGTTCGCGTTCCCTTCTTCTCAGGAAATGCAACGCGGCCACGAAATACGTTGCATTCGTTAAGCACACGTTGGGTGTGTCACAAAGTGGAAAATGACGAACACGCTGAGGACGTCGCGTAAACGTGGGGGAATCAGAAAATCTCAATCGACAGGGAAAGCAAAAAAAAGATTCCCAGCGAACGTATGCCGATTTACGGTTGTTTACCGTTCGAGTAATTAACAAATATACCGTAATGAGGTCGAGGTTTTGGTATGCTCTTTAAAACGGCGTTTGCTCCTTTTTCCTCGTCGCTCTCCTCTTCGACGTTCGTTTCGAAGCAAAATTACACTTCCACTCTAGTTAAGGAGATCTTCGTTTAACGATCCACATTCTCCGCTCCGTTAATGATCTCGAATCTGAACGCCATGCTGTAATATTAGCAACACGCTTCCGCGCCTCTTGCAGCTTTGAAAGCTTTATGAGCGCGAGAGCTGTTTTGCTTGGAACTTGTCAAAGTTAATTTTGACGGGAAGCATCAAGACGGTTTAACGGATATTATATTAATTTCGCGGTTCAATGTTAGATTGAAATTGATATATAATGGAGGTCTTTGAAAAGAGCGTTATTTAAAAATCGCCACTGGCCCCGATCGATACAATTAACAGACGTTCCGCAATTTCGATACGTCTTTAATTAAATATGCAATATGTTAACACGTGTGATTCTACTTATGAATACCCAAGCAACCGTATTCCCAGTAAAATCGAACGCAAAAATGAACGTTATGCACAATACGAGCACGATAAATATTTATAAACGCATAATTGCCTACATAAATAATTAAATGCAATTAATGCTGTGCTAAATTAAACGATATTACAATTCCGTTTAAAATCGACTCTCGACTATGAGTAATCGTTATATACCTGTATTCGCGTGAAATAAATAATAAAGAACAATTAAATCAATCGGAAGCTACAGTGGTTTTGTACGTATAACTACCGAAAGTAAAACACTTTTTCGACGAGGCCATTCTTCGTTTATTAATACGCGTGTCGCAATTTTTCCGAGTTGATGTCGAATCGGCAAACAAGTTTCGCGAAATGTTCATGCCTCGTTGCGAGCGTCAAAACGACAATCAATTTGAACCACTGAAACATACGATTTTTTTTTTTATTTTACTGACATCGACGCCATCGTGTGAAAGCCCCGGCAACAATGTTACCGTTTACATCGATCCCGCTTTTTTCCCCCGTATTTCCGCCTTTTAGTGCGCTCTATATTTAGAGATATCGTTGCGTGACAATGCGTTTCAGTATTCACGTTTCAGTTTTCAGACGACTTTCAATTCAGTCGTCAACCCTTTCGACGCCACTTTCTCTTAAATTTACGTTTGAAATTACGGTTTAGAAATGAATTTCCAGCTTTACCAACCACCACTTTTCGCTGTAATCGTGTAAATAATCCCAACATGTTTCTCCTTTCTAAATTGCTCGCCTTCGTGGTCCGCTACGAACAGGAAAAATCCGTTTCGTCGACTCGAAGTCGCAAAACTCACGGGTTTAACCCCGAACAGAGCCACGAATCGCGTTGTCGCTTCTTGGAAATTCCATACACCACCGACCTAAGTACGACTCGGTTCTACGGTGTATGAAAGGTGACCGGCTATTTTGCAGCGCTATTTCGCCCCCTAGATTGCTAGCTGCAAGAACAGTAGGTGTACCGACACGCTTACACGCGAAGGGATGTACAAATATTCTTGTTAACCTACAACCGAGCTTTTCCAACTAAATTCTTCGATTGCAGAATTAGAAATTAATTTCTAGCTTTACCAAAGGCCCCGGATTAAACATTTTACAGCAGGATTACGAAAGCTGATGCGAATACGTACTCCGCAAATCTTATAATCCGACCCGATTTGGTCCAATCAGTTTGATCGTTCCTATTCGTTTCGACGCGTAGAAGAAGAACAAAGTTCAGAAGAAACGTAACGAAATGAAGATAGCGATTAGGAAAGCAGATTATGGTGATTATTGGGTCGAATGGGGGTTAAAAAATTGCGCATCGATGTTCGAAAATATATCTGGCAAAGATACGGGCCTGGGCTCGGGGAAATCACCCTGGGAAATGGTAGAAAGGCGTGTTCCGCGTGGCACGAGTTGCACGTTTCCTTAATAACTTGCCGCGACGCAGCCATCGCATTTCGTTTATGTGCTCAAACATTTATTGTCCAATAAACCACCAGCGGATATCGCGTGGCTCGGTAAAGGCGACCTGCCCGCGAAACGGAAAATCGAGTTAGAAGGAGACGAGGGGAAAAAAGGTAGGAGGAAATCGTTGGTAAGTAGGAAATGAGGGAGTCGGAACGGTCAATGAAATAGTAATGCTTAGAAGTCGGACTTACGCTTGCCTGGTAACGCTAATTGAGTCGTACTTTTGTAGAGGAACGTTGCATCGCGGCTACCTTTTTTTTTTCTGCCATAACGTTTCAGATTCTTCTAATTACATTTACGTTCGATAATTATAATTAAACCTCTGAATAAATCTTCTACGCTTTTCGCTTCACTCTGTTGCCACCAATGATGAGTTTTCGAGAGTCTCTACTTCTGTTTCGGTGTTTCTCTAATTATTTATGTTTTCTACGTCTCCCCTTTTTATCAACCCCTTTAATACCTTTCTCTCTACCCACCTTCTTTTACAAAAAGAAAAACAAAACCATCACCATCGTCAATCCATTTTTTAAAATAACACACGCATTGAAGAATAAATTTATTTCCGTTGAATTTTACGGGGAAAAAAATACGATCTAAATTTCTTCCAGAGCTACGTAATAATAAGTTTTATCCAAGCCGACCATTTCCACTCGTAAGGGAGCTAGATTCTTCTCCGTGATACTCTTAAGCAATCTCCCGAATTAACCCATTTGGGACCAATGTTGCGTGAACGTAGCATTTCATCCACAATCTTTTTCAGATAATACCTGTTATTAGAACAAATTGACTGAAAAAAGAATTTCGAATGAAACTCCACGTTAACTAACATCAATAACCCAGGTCTAATCTAGATATAATTTTTAGTTCGTGCGGGGAAAATTCTTTTCCGTTTATCGAGCCGATCGTCGACGTGAATTCCTCGTTGGAAATGATGTAAACACTCGCGACATCCATCTTCCGCGAGACAAAAGCTGGCTGAAAATACTCGATTCTTCGGCTCGTTAAGCGAATCACTCGCAATAAAACGTGTCGAATGTCTGTCCCAATTCAATTGCCCCCAGCGGTTCGATAAAGTTGATATCGGAAACAGAGTATCCATAACAAAAAAAAAAAGGCGGGAAAAAACGCAGAAAACCGGCATTAAAAAAGAGGAAAAACAGAAGGCAGCGAAGTAACAAAGTGAACAAACCGTGGGCAACACGGTGGCAAGGAAAGGGAAAAGGGTCCTGGGTATAAACGCGATGAAACGTGACGGGGATAACGAGCGTTCGGTCGTTTTAATAAATTAATTTCATCGGCGGGCTAATTGTCGCCGGTTGTTTTTCCCTGGCAAACACGCGACCAACAATTACACCGCACCGAATGGCGAACGGCGCTGGCGTGCAAATAGCGCCGCTGCTACAGCGTCGAGGACGTGGCTTTGGCAACGAAAAAAAAAAAAAAGAAAAAAAAAGGACGAGAACGAAGCGGAACAAAAATGGGAAAAGGGGGGAAAAGAACCGGGCGGGAAAGCAAGAATTTGTTTATGCTAATCGAAGGCCGCCGCGATCGCATTTTAATCAGTCGTCGATTGCTGACGCGGGCCAATCGACGTGATGGAACGCGGATTTGTCGGCGGCGGCTTTGCATTTTCGACAATCTGGCTTGATTGCTTGCGAATACGCAACGACGAACGCATCCAGAGATCAACGGTTTCGACCAAACGGTGGTTAAATATAAATACCCTCTGTGCATGCTAATCGCGCACGGTGGTCGAAGATAGATTCGTCTATAATAATCTTCTAACGTCGAAATCTTTAGCGAAGCCTGCGGCGCGTCCTGTCGCGCAGCCTGGATGAAATTTTCAACACTCGATCTTTTAAGAGTAATTTTAAGCGTATCTTTAGCGCTCAGTCTCGAAATGAAACGCGATAGCGATGTTTCAAGCAACGAGTGCGGTATATCTAATACGTATAATCAATTATATGACGTCGTTTTAATAATGCATGTTAATATCGTTTAAATATGGGGAACGGAATTATGTAATAATAAATGACACTCTTTCCGATGAAATATCGATACGTAAATTACATTTCCTGATCAAATGTCAAATGTGTCACATCCGTACTGGTTACAGCGAATTATATCGTAATGAGACATCAAAGTATCAAGGGATTACTAATTACCTGTCCAGCAATTAATGAAACCATCCGCGTCGACGATTTCCATTATTAGAATTAACAAAAGTATCCCGAGCATTCTTCGCGTCGCGCGTACACTTTCAACGCTAATTAATTTTCTCTAGTTTTTCTTTAATCCTTAACGCGCGACTCTATTCTTGAACAATACGTTACATCGAAACCGGAAACAAAAGCGATGCGAAACAAAAGCGAAACGAAACCGAACGCAAAGGCGACGTCAGCGGCATTGTTACGCTTTATAATTTATATTACCATTAGTGGTTAACGAAATTTCAAATCTTTTATATTACTTTATAATCGCGTTACGAGCACTGCGACCTGCAGCAATCGCTTGCAATTAAATCGAGTTTCAGTTTTATTCGTGAATTCGCAAATTTGTAAATTATGATTACGTTATTGCAAACTTGTTACCCGAAGGCTCAACGTTATTCGAAGGGAATAAACAAATTTGTAATCATTGTCGTCGCGGCGCTCTCCCGTTTTCTTTGTTGCTCTCGCCGCTCTGGTCAGTCGTTCGTACGGGCAACAGCGAAAGGGAAACCGATGAGAGGAAATTGGTTATTTGCGCGAATTAATGGAAGCGTAAACCGGATAAGAGAAATGAAAATTTATCGATGTAAAATAGCTGCGACGCGTTCCAGCGATCACAATACCCCATCAACGTGCTGCTGCATATGCTTTATTTCTCGTGATTTTTCGCGAAATACCCTCGAACGACCCGACGTTAAGCGAGAAACAAGGGAGGGAGCATGAAAGTCTAGCCAAGCCTACGAATAGGCTTGAAAAAGTCTCTGCCGACCTTTTAATCGAAATACTTTCTTTTATTTCGTTTCTTTAATTAACTGTTCGAGCTGCAGCTCGATAGCGGCTCTAGAACGGAAGGAGGGAACATCTTACAACTTCTTTCCGCCATCCCTGCCTCTCTTTCTCTCCCAGTTGTCTTGCTCGCTCCGTGGAACGAAAGTACGTTGTTAAATTCGTAAATACCCAGCTAATTACTTTCGCATCGTTTCCGGTTTACCGCGTCTCGCGCCCCTCTCCGCCGTCGAAAGATTTCCCGAGAACTTTCGTCACGTCGGAACCGAAGAGAGAAAAGTTTTCTGTTTACGCTCCCGCTCGAAACTCAAATGTCAGCGCGGCCAATAAAATTTATCTTTGAACCCCGCGGACTCATCGGACGGATCACCTTCCGCTACTTTCAACTAGCCCCTTCTACTTTTTTTTTTTTCTTTTCCACCTCCTCTATGAGAAAGTTTAATTGTTCCGCGGTCTGGCCGGATCCTAGGTTTAGTCTACTTTAATTAAAATCTTTGTCCGCCGCCATCCCGCTGGATAGCGGCCATTGGACGCGGCGTTCCCCCTGTAATTCTCTTGTAACGGTAATGATGATTTTAACGCGTAAGAGGAGCAAGCTACCGAGGAAACATTCCGTTATCTCGGATGTGAATTTAAGCGTGAAACTTCCCATCGTTTTCCGAAATGAGCGATTACATTCCAGACCCTCGACTCACGATTTTCCATTGCCGATTTTTATTTCACTCGCGAGCTATGAATCGAGTTGCCGCGTTACTTTCAGAAAACGCGCAGACAGATTTCAATCGAGAGAGAGAATATACGATTTCAATTGGACTTGTTTCGAAGTTTCGCAGCGGGAGAAAAAAAAATAGCGTTCGCCGCTTATACCAACTGGTAATATTTCGAAAGATGCAATTAAAAATATTGGGTTGGGTTAAGAGCGGAGACTCGTTACGCGGCTGGTTAATTGGTTTTCGCGTAGCGTCCAGTGCCAACGGTGGAACGTCGAGCGCGGCGTATGAAAAACAAAATCGAGGATATATTTGCAGAACGATTGTTGACTCCGTCAATACGTCTATTGCCTTTTCGAACGTACGCGTTTGTCGCTGATTCGACGTCGCGAACCAGATCGCGCTTTCGGTTCTTTCATCGCGTCCGCGAATTTGCGGATACGTCGCGCGCAAACGAATCAAGTCGACAGAGCAGAGACAGAAAAGGCAAGTCGGACGCTGCAGACATTTTTACCGTCTGTAATTCGGCAACAGCGGACGCATCGAGTACAAATATTATCCTGATTTCATAAATATTTAAACAGGAATATTTTCTGCCCTCGAAATGTAATACCATCAATTTGTTATGCGTTCGGTTCTTTCCACTTCTCGTCTACCGACTTTGATATCGCGTTTCGCGTAACTTTGCAATTTTTCCGTACAAAATTCAATCAAGAAAGCCTCTTAAACCTCTACGAAAATATGCCCCCCGCGTTTCTAATTTATGGCGCAAAAATGGCGAAACGATGCAACAAGGACAGCGACTCCTCGACGAAAACTACCCCTACGCGCAAAGAACTGTGCACTGGGCTGTGCAAGCGAGCAGAACCGCTCGGAATAATTGCTCCGGCGAGTAACGCGTTCTAATCGAAAGCACTCGACCCATCTGATCGTCACGTAATCCCGTTTCGAGTCTTTAAACGAAGGGAAAAGGGCGGTGTTTCCGGCGGAACCGTGGGAAGGGTCCTCGAGCGGGATCGCGGCACAGCGATCGAGGTAAGAGGGCGCAGCGATCGTGGCGCGCGGCCACGAGGTCCACGGAATTTATACGGAATCGATAATCAATTTGCCATCCGTCCGATGGAACAGCATCGAGCGGACGCGACCCGACGTCGGCTGCCGCTCGAGTGTCCCGCTCGAACGGGGACGTTTCCCCCGAATCGAAGGTCCAGATGAAAATGAAATGCGGGGACATCGCGAGTCTCGCGATACGCCACGGTCCCAGGGACTTAATTAAGCGGCCACCGGTTTCAGGAGTATTGATTGCGGTAAAAATGAACCTGGGCGCAATGCGTCGGTTACGTAAGGCGCAGAGAAGTGAAATTCCATACGAGGACGCGACATTGAACGACGAAGGTGAAGCGCCAGTGGTATATCGAACGATGGCTACGTGATTCGCGTTGAAGCAATGACGACTTCCGCGTTGCGTTTCTCTCTTCATCTACCTCTGCGACTCCGCGTCTGACGCGTGGCTCCTCGAAGGCAGATTCGATCGAGATTCGGAGAAAATTCAGTGTTGCGTAATTGATTAACCGTTTCGATTAAACGTTTAACCCGCGACTGATTTTAGGAGAATAAACGCCGCGCCGTTAAACGTTAAACAATTCCATGGTTTTTGGTCATCGGTGGTCTCGCCTGACGCCGCGTGACATATTTCAAGCGATATTAGATTTCCCGCGTTTAATATATGGATAATTTGCATTGCCTACCTAAATTCTGCGCTAATTTTGCTCCATTATTTAGGGGACTGTATCGTTTATTCGAGATATCAGTTTACGCAGTCGAGTCCCGCATAAAATATCTGTTTCTGTCTGGTTTCTAATGACGGACAATAATATGAACGTTTCGTACACAATCTGCGTTTCCCTATTAATATCGTTATTAATTTGCGAATCCATGTACGCGCAAACCACTGACTTTCGCCCGACTAAATTATTCGAAAACCGCCAGCGGAAAGAACGAAACTAAAATTAAATACCAGAACGGGCTCGTCTCGACTGGATCATCGAACTTCGAAATGCGCGTTTCGTTCGAATGCCTAGACGGGAGGAAAAGAAAAGCTGAGAGAAGGAAAATCCGAAGAACGAAAGGAACTCTCATACGTGTCGGCGCGAAACAGCGAGAGTTGGTAGGGGGGGTGTAATCCTAAATGGAAAAGAAGAATAAACAGGAATTCGACGAGCGGAAGAAACGAAGGCTGACGACGCAACCGGAAAGGGTGGGAAAATTACAATGATCGTTCCCAGGGCGCGTGGCGCAGCGGTATTTCCGTCTCTAGCCGAGAAGTTTCCGCGCTGCACTAGGGGGTCTGCTCCTAAACGGCTAATTTCATGCCGCGGAATAATCTCTGCGCCTCGACACCGATGTACCAAGACCGTATCGGGACTCGACGACCTAAGGATAACTCTTGGAAATCACCGAATCCTCTCTCTGTCGCGGAGCTTTGAGATTCCTCGAACTTCATGGCGTGTTCCGCGTTGATTTTGATTGGATGTCTCGAGACCCGGCTCGCCTCGATTTGCAACGGAAGCGCGGCGATCACGTCGAACAGGGAACGGTTGCACCGCGTCCAACTATTGTTCGATTCAATTTAAGTTGATTTTCCTGCCGCGCTCGTGTTCGTCATTCGAGATTTAAAGCGATACCAAGTAAAAAGTAAATTGGTAAGTGACGCGCGCCCGCTCGAAATATGGCTACAATTAACGGTAACATTTTTCGCTCCTCTATTATCCAACGTTCTACTCGACGCTTCGAAATAACGCCGTTACTCGGTACGCGTTTCATAATATGCGGCGCGAACTTGCGCGCTCCTACACGAAAGCGCAATTAACGCGGAATAGAAATAATGATTTCAAAAATAAGCGCCATTAGCGTTCAATTCTTCGGCGACCTTATTCGCCGCGATATTCCCAACAAAACCGTATTCTACTCGAAATCATGAAACGCTCTCCCCATTCGTTACAGCGGAAACAAATTTTAAAATGCGCGGCTCGAAACGCGCTTTCAAACCCAGCACTTCAAACGCGAAACAATCGCGCGCGATTGAATTTATTTCGAACGAGAATGTCCGACGGTCGCGAAATATCGCAAAATCATATTAGGTAATCGTGTTCTCATTAAACGGATCGCTGCCATTTTGATCGTGAAAGATTACGAGCTACGATGCATAAGAACCTACTTTTGGTAAAATTCAAAATCTATTTTTCTCGTCACCGAGCAACAACAAAAAGCTTCTGCTAGATATATTTACAACAATGAAGGAAGCACGGTCCTGCTTGGAAAAGGCTGCCTCTAAATGGCTAATTTCATATAACGAAGTAATCTCTGCGTCCCGACGCCTGTTCCACGGTCGTAACGACGTTCATTAAAGAAACGCAGATACGGACAGCGGGCGAGGAAAAAGGAAGAGGGCGTAATGCGCGTAGTCTAAGAACATAACATGGTAATATCCATAATTAATCAAGTGCTTCTTTTTAATCCGCTCGGAGGATCCATTTTTTGAATCCGTTCAAACGAGCGATACGTGTCAGCGTTGAAACGCGTGCCGATAAATCACAAATTTCTCTCTCTAGTTGTCAATCGAGGCTATGCGATCTTATTTTAACGTTTGCACTTAAAATGTTTGGACTTAAATTCATCAAGCTCCTCGAAGCACCCTAATTCCTCCGCGTCTTTATTAAAACAGCCTCCGCGAGTTTCGCACGCGACATAAAAAACTATCCAACCGGATCACCGGATGATGCAAAAAGGGGCCAGTATATCGGGAAACTAATGCAAGAACGGCGCGGCTCCTTTTGCAGCGAGAACTCCTGACCAATACCGGCGCTAGCTGGCTAAGGAAGGAACATCCCGTGAATATGGGGCAGAACAAGGGCGGCTCTGACCCCGTTAATTTCGCATAGAAAAAGCTCGTTTACAGTTCTCCCGATACGAGAACATCTTACGCCCCTCTCGCGTAAGAAGGAAGAAGGAAGACCGAGAAAGCAGCCGGGCTCTGCTTTTATCTCTCGACGGCGTACGTCCACCTTGATGCTGATGGCGCATTCCACATTCCGGCTTATACTTTGCCGCACCATGCGCATCCACTTCGTCCTCGTTACATTCCCCACCCCCGTTCACCCCCTTTCTTTCCTTCCCTTCTCACCCTCGCCCTCGCCCCGGTTATATATCCTTACGATCCTCGAGAATAGCGTAAGATACACTTCGTGACCGTCAATGAAGCCCCGTGGGCCGTCCTTATCCGGGTTTCATCCCCGGGACATCCAGTTTTCTCCCCCGGTGAAGATCGCCCGGCTGACTTCGGACATCGAGTATCAGGCTGACATCGGGGAAATGAGAATCCCCCGGGCGAAAATGGAAAAATCCAGCCTGGACACTTCGCTTGAGGCTCTTTTACGGCGTTACCTTTCTCCTTCTTCCTTTTTTTCCCCCCTTTTTTTTTCTAATGAGAACGTAGCTGCTGATTACAGCGAGATGGAGCCGCGCGGTCACCATTTTACTTCGCGTTGCTACCGAGTTCCGCAAATTGCAGACTTTGAACCCTTAACATTCACCAAATCGAAATATTACGAAATTCTGTACGAGAAAAAAAAAGAAATACACAGCGATGCAATATGCAGTTTACCTCGATAGAATTTACGCTCGCGCCCTTATTTACCAGGCAACGCCCCGCGAGGGTATCAGGGTGTACCTTATTTTACGTTTATTGCCTGAAAGCGTCATATTAATAAGTAACGCAAAATACGGACTAGATACCACACGTCCGGGGAGACTGAATGCTGCATTATCTTTGTAACACGATGAAACCTGCACGAAGGTATTATAATGCCGCTGTAAGCATAACCGCAGCAATGCAAAATGCGAGCGGATGCGGTGTAGCCGCCGTGTTCTTACGTAAGTTACGGCCTTTTTATGCAAATTTGATCATAAATTAAAGACCGTTGCAGCTTTCGCCGCGAAATAATTGTATGCGTTCGTCCAACTTTTTTTCCTCTTCCGGAGGCTTCGCTTCTCAACATCAGAGAGCGAGAGAGAGAGAGAGAGAGACAAAGAGTCGATAACGCAGCATCTGCAATGATCAGCGGTCGTTACGCCAGCAACCAGTACCGCAAAACGTTGGCGGATTCGTAAAATGGAACCTGACGTTTAAGAAAATTATCGTCAAACGTAATTCTTTCTATCGCGAACGAGCAATTTTTAACGAATAAATTAGCTGCACTCGAGAGTTCGCGAGTGGAGAACGGGAAACGATATTCCGACTAACAAGGAGCAAACGGATCGATCGAGTCTCGGAAAAGGGAAGTGGAAACGACAAATATAATAAGTTTACATGGTTTCTGGGTCACAGGTACACACGAGCGGCCAACAAATTTCGGTGTCGAACACGGTTTCTTGTGTTTCGCGCTGAAAAAAAAACGAGCGTCGTTATGATATCGGAAACATACAGCACACGCGAAACACGGCGAAAGTAGATTTAATTTTCTGGTCGAACGCTTCGAACTTATTGACCGCTCGTTGCTTTGACTTAAAAAAATTACCCCCGGGAATTGGAACACGATGAATGTAAAAATATTATCGGAGGAAAAAATCGCGGGAAAAAACCGAGGGCAGCGAAATAAACGAGAGGGACGCAGTTTCGAGATCGCGAGGTCGATCGTTCCTTTTCGTAAGGAATACTCGAGCGAATTTCGGCGAGTGGATACAACGCTGAGAATTGAATTTCTAAAACTTGCGAAAATCATCCGGTTCACTCTTACTTCCGCTGTTTCGCGAGATAGAAACGTTGGGAAACTTAACATAGTTTGGCGAATCGCTTTATTCCGTTGATTGATCGAATCGGAGCAAGCCAGGTGCATCCGATTCGCAGTCGAGCAGTTTCCGACGAATTCATACTGGCTCGAGCAAATTTATTCCGATCGGAACAACGCGGAGGAGAGAAGAGTCGGGGAGTACAGAGAAATTCGAACGGTTTCCCCCCTGAAAGAAAGGCGAGAGATCGAGGGTGAGCTCGACGACACACGTGGATAAACGACAAATTGTACCCGGGTCAGATCTTTCACCCCGACTTGCCGTCTTTTGTGGCGTCGTGCTTCTCCTGCTCGATGTTTAAATCGTTTCACGCCCCCTTTGTATCCCGACGTGCGTTACTCGATAACCTATATCGCGTGTCCAAAGGAAAGATTATGCTCTGCCTGAAAACTGAGAGATTCAGCGAATATTCGCCATTACGACGGACAACCGTGCGCCGTTTCGTGTTCTGGCCAGGTCCAAAGGTGATGGAGAACACCTTTGCAGAGAGACGTAGCGTCGATGCGACTCAACGTTCTGTTTCTTGTAAATAGTTTCTAGTCGCGTCACAACGAGGCGAAGTGTGTAAACAAACGTACACACGTCCGATGGAAGTTGGATATATGGACTTATAACGCATCACAGTGTCCCCACCATTGCTCCTGCTGAAAACATTGCCCGTACGACAACGGTTGGTCGTGTCCGACGTAGACGACGCAACATTTTTCTCCATGCTTCCCTCTATTCGATCTCCATCTTTGCGCAGCACGCTTCACCGAAATGTTTACCCGCTTAGAAATCTAATTAAACGCGAAGCTGACTCGATTATCCGGTTTAATCGATTACTCCAGAAATGAACAAATCTGGAAAAAATAAGCGAGTTCGAGTGGATTCGACGCTAAATAATTCCCGGTCGATTCGTAACCGTGCCACGGTTTATGAAATTCTAATGGCAAAAGCGCAGATTTAACAGGTTCCCCAAAGTCCGCGCTCTCTGAGATACACTCGACGTCGGTCGGCTAACAGCGTTCTCATCCCCTGAACCTGATCCGTTAAATTGTTCCTGATGAATCCAGGAAACTTCGCGGAAACGTTTCTGCCCAGGGTCTCTCGGGGTGCGACGAGAGTAGTAATCACGCGTGATTTTAATTTCGAAAGAACGGGACGTGAAAAATAAGAAAAAGACGAAGAGAACGAAGGGAGGCGGTTGGACGGGGTAGCAACGATATATATATATATAAATATATATTTA
Organism: Xylocopa violacea; assembly: GCA_963969225.1. NCBI lineage: Eukaryota > Metazoa > Arthropoda > Insecta > Hymenoptera > Apidae > Xylocopa > Xylocopa violacea. Next base: position 42,634,636 of record CAXAJV010000002.1, read on the forward strand.
ACGGTACGCGTAATTCAACTCATTTCCCCTCACATAGAATAAAGAAGGAATTCACGGATCGCGAGCCACGGGAAGGAAACTTTTTCAGGTATCGTTACCCTCAGGGGGCATGAAAAAGTCAGGTAAAGGAGACACGGTGAAAGGGAACTGTCAGATGGAAATGGCGGTGAACACTCGATAAGAACGTCTCCTGGGAACCACGTTATCCGACTGAACGTAACCGATGGGCTCTGCATGTGTACGTGAAAGTTGAACTTCGGGGGTAGCCGACTTTTCGAGAAGAAAATGAAATGTTTACGGATAAGCGAGAACGAACTACGGATATCGATATTCATCGTATCGTAAATATTTTAACGATACCTTTAACGCGAGTTACTGCACTCGGAATGATGAATTATTGGCGGTGAAATAGAAATTCTACAGGGATTTATTTCACGCAGAATGACCTATGGTTACCAACAAAAATATTCATTCTTCCGACATGCTTAAACGTTTCCAATTAACGAATGAGAATGCGAAAGTAAAAAATTGAATCGTCCGAAGGGACGACGCTCGGATATCCTCGGACTCTGTTTTTCACCGCAATCGGGGAATATGTTTTCATTAATAAAAGATATTCCGATTGGTCGGGAACGTTGGCGAGGTGAAATTCCATTTTTCTGCTTTCTCTCTTTGAAGCGACGCGGAATCAACAGCTCGGAAAATAAATTGTCAATCAAATTCCGTCGAGCTCAGGCAAGCCAGAATTCCGTATAAACCGCTGCTATCGAATTAAATAGCCGTTTAATCGTTTCGAACGATTATCTTTGCTTCGAAAAGAAGAAACCCGCGAACTTGCCGCCATATATTTTCAAACGAAATATTTCTGTTTCCTCGACCAGTCGGAACTAATTTCTATTCGTCCCGTTTCGGTATTAAACGTGTCCAAAGTCCACAATTTTATCATCTCGAACGTGGCAATGTATTTTTTCGAGTTTCACAAACAGAATAAAAATTATAGATACGATCGAAGTCGTACGAGAATAATTAGTTCTGGCAAAAAGCGAAAGACCCGTAAAGAGTCCGACGCGTTAAAAAAAAGAAGGAAAACAAATACAAGGGAAGCGAGCGAGGCAGATCGCGTTAATATTCGTTCGATTGCAATTACTATCCTTTCAATTTAGCTGTCGCGTTGACCTGGTTCCTCGTTTTATTTATTTATCGCCGTCCGGCTCACCTTCCTTCGCGTTTATTCCAAATTCATTTGGATATTTAATATCGATCAAAACACGACAACAATTTTATTGGTTAAACGTCCATCCAACGTCGATTCTATCTTAATTACCGACGTCCTATTTTGGATGATTTTTCTACCGAAATTTAGAGACTCTGGACGATTAAATAGCGTGAAAACGCAAAAATTTTACGGAAATAGAACGTGTAACGAACGACGATTAAAGCTGGAATTCTGGATAATCGCGCGAAACGTTTATTCGATGCAAATAACGATATTTGCAATATTTGCCCCGCGCTATTCCCTTTCGTCTCATTATTTCACTTTACGCGCCGCATTTTTCTTTGCTTTCTACCGTAACGATTTTTATTGCGGATTAATGGTATTTTCATCGTACCACGCAGCGGAATGTAGAGGATATTTTCATTCTTACAAAGAGAATACCGTAAGTTAATCGGCACGGGCTGAAAACGGAGCGTTTTATTATTGACAGGCGCTAGAAACGAATTCAACGCCGAGAGAAACTGAAACATTCACGCGAGTATAAAGTCGATGCGTTATCGGTTTGCTCGATGGGCTGCATCTTTCTCAGAGATATTAACAATTTTTGTAATCAACGACGCTGCGAACATTACCGCGGAGTACCGTTGAAGAGACGAAAAAGGGAAAAAATCATTAAGGACAGGCGAGGAACGCAACGTGGTAATTTCGCGTACGAATAAATCGAATCGTATTAATCGCGACAGTATAATTTCCCGTCGCTCGGTAGTGCATTACTATATAATTATAACGAAATGTTGCAACGCGCCAGATTGCAACAATTATCGTCGGTGGCTAATTAACAAAGGACCGAAGTAAATCATTGTCTTGGCGCGCACGCGTGCGAGCGGCGTCGTTACGAGCCGTACGCGGCATACGGAAAATCGGAGTGCATCGGTATGGCTGCTAATTATCGTTAAGCGACGACTTGAAATGGCAGCCAGAAAATCGATGTCCCGAGCACAGCGCGGTCTTAAAATTACAAATAACTATGTCCGATTGCGTGGCGCGGGATTGTAACGAATGCCCTCGAGTTATTACACGCGGCTCTAATCACCGAATACTTCTCCCGTATATTGCGTGGCGTTTTGCATTTTCGCCTAACCACGCTAATTATTCGATGCACTTGAAATTTAATTTCATCGCGCCGCTGCACTTTGTGCCAAAATTCTCTATCGCATGGCCGCGCGAATTCTAGAAACTTTCCAGAGAGGCTTCTGCGCGGGACTTTCACGGTTTTCCAGAGTTTCTAAAAAACTTTCGCGAGGACACTTCTAACGAAATATATAATTTTAATCAAATGGCTATTCCCTTCTACGCTCTTCCGATGATTTAGCCTGTCCATTAACGCGTTTCTGCTCTCTTCGGCTTCTTCGTCTCTCGCAATCGGACGAATCGAATGTTTCAATTTTAGAAAAACTCTGGGAAACCTCTGCGTAGGAATAGTGGCTGTAACGGATCCTTTAAACATAATACCCATACGGGGTTTCGATACAGCACTTTTCAATCATCTACCTTTTTCGCGTTATTCACTTTCTTTCCGATCATATTACGCTATCCCCTTCGAGTCATTTTTCTTTTTATTCTTCTTTTTTTTTTCTAATATCATCTTATCGGTATGTTCTATTTTACGTAATAAAATTTGACATCGAAGTTTTCTACTTACGTTTCTGTGACCATTGCGTTTCGTAGTTGATCTGTAATTGTTCGCGAGTCTGTTCGATTCGACGAGACTCGAGAAGTAAGTTTTAGGCAGTTATTACATATCAGAAACGACGCTGAATGCTTTGAACGAACAAATTTCATCTTTTTTAAAAAATACAAGAAGAGAAAACAAGAATAATAATATTATCGTCGAAACACTATTTCAAAAGGGTTTTTAATTACACCGATCCATCATTTCTAAGTAACCTTAATTGGTGATTCAATTCGTGGCGGTTCAACAAATTACACGACACGAAAATCGATCGATAATCAAATTGCGGGTTGGTTATCGAAAATCAAAACAGCTCTGAACCAGCTCAGCGTCGTTCCGACGAATATATCATTTCCGTTGGTAATCGAGAGTAATAAAGCTGTTTGTGTACTCACGTCGTATCTCTCTTGAATATGAGGTCCAGCTTGACCGATGTACAGCGTGCTGGCTGTGTCGAACACCAATTCCAGGGGGATTCTGGTCACTCGTTGCTTGGCCATTTCGTGACAGTTCAAGTACAGAGTAACGTCCGTCGTGGAGACCTTGAAAACGATCCTCGACCATTTCTTCGTCAACTTCGGCACCGTGAACGTTGCGACCTCTTCCGAATGCGAATGTAAGTCGGAATTGGTGTAGATCAACGAGACGTTTTGATTGGTGCCAGGCCCATCCTGCGAAAGAGGGAATTTCGTATTCGAGGTATTTGTTTCCGAAATTTCGCGGAGACTTTTCTGAACGAAACGGGGCACTAAAAGAAGAACGGCGTCGAAATTATCTCGAGACAGCTTTCAGACGACTACCGGAAGAAAGTTCGAGGGGGTTCGAAAGTCTAGCTGTTTTCCCGCGATCGTGACCCATCACTATCGATCCCCGTGGGGATCGCGCGCTCCCCTTCGGCTCGCTTTCTCTGCGGAACACGTAGACGGAGCATTATCCATGGAAACGGTACCGCGAGAAACGAGGAAGATCTGAAAGAAATTTGAAGACCCGGCCAATTGCAACAACGGCCTCGAAGGGATTGGGAAACACGAAGAGATGCCCTCGGTGCGCGTCGACTCGAGGGTCTAACGCGGCACCGCAGTCGATTCCCTCGAAATCGACCGAATGCAATTTTCAATTTCCTCTCGAGCCCGTTCGTTCGCGCGGAGAGAGGAAATTTTTACGCTTCAAAATGAACTCACCGAAATTCGAATGCCTAATTGCACCACTGTCTCGAAGGGGTTCAGGACGGCGAAAAGGTAGCTGGTCCTGAAGGACATCGGCTTGAAGATTGCCACCAGAGTGAACTCCGCCGGCAATTTTTCCGGCAGACACGTTCGATAAGGTCGTTTAATTTCTGAGCCGGGTCGAAAGCCAAAGGCCGGAAATCCGTCGAGACCCTCGTCGATGTACAAATTCTCGTCGTCTTCCAACGCCACGGCTGCCTGGAGTAAATCAAATTCGAGCTCTGAAACAAAAACGCGCGAAGGATAGCGGTCAGAGTAGTTTCCTGCGCGGAAAATATGAGACGCCATCGGCGGATATTGTGTTTACTATTTCACCGCTGAAACGCGAGGATTCTTAAATCTAGTTTCCAACTGGGTTGGCGAAATACGACGTATTGGCAATGATTTATACCATTACGGTGTTTATGGCGTTATACCGTACAACGGACAAGGAATATTTGAAACCAAGGACGCGGCGTTATGAAACGGAATGCAAAGCTAAAAGACGCTTACGCCTTACGTCTGTTTGCGTATTTTTATTTGCCAGCCTGTTCCGCTAAATTACAAAGTCTCTCGAGTAAAAAGAGGCAGGAGATTCGAGACTTTGAACTCTTCAAAGTGTACGAAACTACTTTCTTTGAGGCGATTTTAGATCGACATCGCGCAAGTGGACAAGTAGTTGAAAGAGGAAAAGGACGATGGCGATCTCAAAGATAATTGAAAATTTCTCCCTCGCAACTTTCTTGAAAATAATTTGCATACTCCTTTCTAATATCGATAATTCAACCAATACTGGTCGAGTGTACAATATTAACGAATTCTATCCTCGAACCTTCGATCGGGACAGCAGCGTCTGTTATGCGCCAAGTTACTGCCTGTCCAGTTATGAGTTGCCAGGCTCTAATTCCGCATTCGTGTTTCGTGCAAATTGTTTAAACGCAGTTCGAGACGCGTCGACCACCCGCGGTGAACCGCGAATATTATTTAAACGCAATCGTTTCGCGAACTGCTCGCTCCAGCGAGGCTGTACAGTTAATTAAGTGCACGCGTCGCCCGTGGGAGAGGCAACGGCGATGCTCGGAAAAATGCAGCCGGAAAGTAGTTCAAACTCGAAGCGGGAGAAGTTTAATTAATTCGATGCGTGAAGACAACGTGGACGGTTCGCGTCGCGGGATTAGCGAGCGAAATCTCGACAGGGCTGCACCAGGGCTGATGCTATTCGAGACACGAAAAATCCCGAGAAGCTAACGCCCTTGAACACCTTGCTGAGGTCGAGCTGATCGGAATTATTGAGCAGCTTAAATTGGACGACTTCGAGATGTAGTTAAACTTCGCGCAGCGGTCCTTTTTTCGAAATTGGAATTGGCTCCGAAAGTTCTTTCGAGGGCAGACGGGAGACGGAAGAAGGCGCGCGATGACTCTCGCGATGCTGGTTCAGGTTTGCAATCATTTGGAACATTTTTAATTGGAATACTTTAAATCGACGTTTTCCAAACTGGTGCTCCACGAACATTTACTAAGCGGTCCGCAAAAAACTACGAAATCGAGGGTAAAGCACAACAACGCGTTGCTTTTACGCGTTTCACGCAATTTAGAACGACTCTCGAAAGGAATTATAAACCTAAAAACCGAAATTTCACAGCTTAAAAAGTGTTCCGCGTTGAGAAAAATTTGGGAAACGTTGCTTTAAATGAAAATATTTGTAGTATCGGAGGTTGAAATGCGGTATGTATGTGGATCGTCGACGTTCGTCGATTATTTTATGCGTAGCTGTTCGGCGATCGCATAGAGAGAATTTTAAGGAGGAATTCAGCAGAGATGGTTCATAGAGAGCGTATCTTTCAACTAAATTTAATTTACTTTAAAATAAATAGAGCATATTTACCAATAATTATACCAGGAATAATGATCAAACGTGCGTGATATAGATTTAATATAATTTACGATAATATTGCCTATAGGCGCGCGAATGATTACGATCATACTTCTTTAACATTATATATCATGGCCCCATATCGCGCGTCATATATCATAGAGATTCGTGACACTCGATATAGTGTGGCGAACCCTAGCTGAAAGCCTGCTTCGATAATCGATATTTATTGTCGAAATACGGGTCTGTGCCGTAAATCGCATTAAATATTGTATACCTAACACTGTTTCAGATTCAAGCAACTTTTCTTCCCGCTATAAGAATCGTCAGAAACGTTTTACGCTTTTCTTTTACACTCTTTTATAAAAAAAACACAGCTTTGAGAACCCGTAACGTTTAATATCATTAAATATTGATATCTACAACTATATTTACACATAGTTGTAATATATAATAACGTATATATTAACGTGGTTGACGTTATTCAATATTTAATTATGCACATCGTTCTATTATTTACAAAGTATCGCTAAACATTAGCTTAGCTAGTGCTAATATTATTTTAGAGCTTAATATTATTGGCTTTATCAACATTTTGACGAATATTATGATCGGAACAAAATTGTCGAGTGAATTTGAAGAAATCCGCAAATTTTTATACGTGTCCTCGAGCACGTTTTCTTTTATATTTCCTAAATACAATAGCTGGAAGCTACTAAAAGACTGGGTAGTTCGCATTCGAAATACAAAACATTCGATCGATGCTTTCTTCTCGGGTATTATAGAAACATAACGTAAAATTGGAGGAAGTTAGGAAGCGGAGACTTCAACGCCTGGCAGACACGATCAGGTAAAGTATACGGAGACTTCAACGGGCGCATAAGAAACGATCGATAGGAAACCTTCCTCGCGCGCATGCTTTCCCAATACGAAACTTCGTTTCGCGCAGAAATGACAACAAAATATACACGTCGCGCTCGTCGCGCAATTAATAACTTACTTACTAATGATCAAACAGACTGTTCGACGCACAATTCTGTGCATATCAATAAAATAAATATATCGCGCGTGTATGGAATTTTTTAGAGATAATTTCAATTCAAGCGTTTATACGCATCGAGATGCGTACTTTTCATTAAAACATTTTGATGAAGCGACGCTACGTATTTTATATATTAATATTCTATGTCATATGCATTTGTCTATTAGAAATGAAGTAATTTTATTCGTATTTTTACAACGTTCGTGGTTTTGAATAGTGGAAGGTGTTACACAGGTCTCTTATATTATTAAACGTTTTATCTGGAATATATAATTATAGGATACAATAAACAAACTGTTTTAGAGGGACAGTGAATCGATAGATATAAGCTGGAAACGAAGGTAACCGAAACCGAGGAAACGCACTGGAAAGTAAATGTTTCCAGGTGAAAAATAAAATTAAATTAAGCACCAAAAATAGGCTGGCCACGTACAAGTAACCTGGTCGATCTATTTTCATCTCTACCTCCGTCCATACCTCGAAAAGCGTTCCGAGAATACGTTTTAGAAAAAAGTCACGTAAGTTTGAGGTGCGGAGAGAACGTACGAAAAACATCGTTGTTGCTATCGCACCAATGGGAGAAGACGGTATTTCGCTCGAGAGCAACCTCTCGTATCGGGATCTTTCCCATGTGGCGATGCAGCCCTGAGCTCGTCCTGTTCCTTGCTTATACGAATTCGCGAAGAGAATTCGATCGAGTACGACGCCATTCGTCGAGCAACCAGTCGCACCGCATCTCGAGCTTCGTATTCAAAACGCGAAATCGTCCTCTGGAAATAAAAAAAACACCGCCGCGCCATAGAATACCGATCGCAGTTAGGTATATAGTTGCAGAAAAGTTGAGCGTTATCCGGCCACGAGGGCCTCTCGCGCGTTTCTATCCAGCTGCTCAAAGTTGCCTCGAAAGGAGCAGAAGCTGTCCAAGAATGTTCTCGCAAAAAGGAGTCGACGAGCCCTCCGCGCGAATCGATCCTCGCGATCGTCTTACGTATCGCGTTCGCTTTTACGCGACCCAGCGGCCATTATGACGCGCGAGCCAGAACTACCACTCGTTGTAACCGAACGCAAACGTTTACCTCCGTTCTCGCGGCTATTGATTCCCTCTGGCAGCGTCATTTCCGTGCCGCGCGGTACGTTCGATTAAAAATTGCTGGCAATTCCATGGAGATCATCGGCGTTCGATGTGTTCGCGCGGCAACGCGCGCGTACGGACGAAAGATTGATACGGTTGATTCGCGAGAGGAATCGCGTCGAAACGATCAATTTCTCCCGCGAGCAAACTGCCAGCCGAATCGATAGTCGGGAAACAATGCATACGAAATCACCGATTGATCCTAACTGTGCCTCCCTGCGAATGAAGATAAATGGTGCATCCGGTTTTAACGCGATTTCCCACTTCATACGGTTTTGTAAATTTACAGTCGACTCGCCCGGCAAATCAGATTTCGACCCAACTGATTTAAGCCGCGTGTTTCTTTCTCATTACCGCGTTAATTGTTCGATGCCCGGTTAAAAGCGGAACTCAACCCGGAAGCAACACGTTTCTTAGCAATTTCTCCGTATATAGTCGCTTTCATGGGTCGAGGAATTTTTTAGTACCTGGAAGAGGTCTTAGCGCGCGCTTTTTCAAATATTACTTATCAGAGTTATAAACTCCTTTACAACTTTTTTGAAAGCCCTATAAGTACTACCGTAATCAAAGTGAACCACGTGATAAAACTGCGCAAAAAATGTATCTTTCACGAGAAAATTACACGTCAAACGAACAAAAAGTTTAATGCTTTTTTTTTTCCAAACGCGGAAGTCATTAAACTTAGCGAGCAGAAAACAGTAAGAAGAGAGCAGAAAAAGTTCAAGCCTCGTCTCGAACGTCAAGAGTGCAATCATAATCTTTTGATGTACGCCATGTTGGTCAGAAAAATGTATATCGAAGCAAAACCAGCGCCCGATGGAACGAAAAGAGAGAAACGAGGAAAAATGTTTTCTATCGAACTATAATAGAGAAAGTACGTTCGAAATGGAACTGCGGAATCAATAACGTATACCGTGAAATTGAACTTCGATTGCTTTTTCAAATTACAATATGCAAAATTGTAATTAAACAAATTTCTCAGAAATCTCGAGATCATTTTGACTCGATAGCCATGAGTACTCTGTAGAAAATTTCGATGTTTTATCGCAAACACACAATTGTTGTATCATTAAGCGCGCTTTAATCGTAAATAGGATGCGTGCTATGAAAATATGCGAATCTAAAAAAGGAACGAAAGGAACTTCAGAGAAACATGCATTTTTCAGAAATTTGCGGTGAGATAAGATCCACTCAGAGAGGATATCCGAATGCAAAGGGTTAATATATAATTTTGGCGACGAAGGTCTTGGTGGAGTATCAAAAGAAGCGAGAGGGATGTAACAAGAGAAGGAAGAAATTGTATTTTCAACAGAAGTTGCTAAAAATGAGACTATGAGAAAAATTCATTATTTTTCACGTATTTACATGTTTTGCTGAACGAAAGTTTTCTTCAGCAGCAAAACGTTACACATTCTCACGCTCTATCAACGACTCGCAGTTTCATCAACTCCGCAAGCCAGAGACCACTAATTATTTTCACCTACAAAAAGCGTCGCTAACACATGCTGCTCTGTTCTTCTTTCCAGAAACAACGACGCCAATAACCGACACGGCAACACGTGCGTCGTCACGTTTTTAGCCACTGACGGACTTTGGGTCGCCACACGTTTCAAAATATCTTTCGCACTCGACGACTACGAAGTGAAATTATTGTTTCTCGTTTATAATCGATATCAAAAACGAAACTTTGATAATAACAAGAAACTGTTATTCTAATTACCAATTGAAACTACCTTTTGCCTTCGTTTTGCATAGTTTTTTTCATGAGAGAACGGAATTTACGAGAAACTCAAACGACGCGCAGCGCGCAATCATGCAAAGAGCGTGGAAATCATCCGTGCAGTTGAATTGTAAATTTCAGCGATGAAGAGTTCGCAGGAAACAACTTAGGAGTAATTGACGAGAAACCTCGAAGGCGAGAGAGAGCGCGGGTAGTCTTGATTTGTGGAAATTGAGTTGAAAACTCCTCGTCTCTGCCGTACGATTCACTGCTGAATTTCACGCGCGATTTTATTCGACTTTTTCGAAACCGCGATGGTTCGCGGTTCCGCCGTCAGATGGCGCCAGCTGGATCAACGACCAGGCTTGTCTGACTCGTTACAGTCGCTACCTACTTTACTGTCTACGAACTAAGTACTGATTTCACTGAAATTCTAATATTTTCCAATTTTCTCCCCCTTCCACTCACTTTCTTCACTTTTCTTACCAATTTATTAAACGATTCGTTCATTCAGCGAATAAGAAACAAAAACAGCGTACGAAGACACGAATGAAGTTTGGCTGTTGGTAATTGAGTACGTATTAAATTAATTACGCGCATCCCAATATTTATTTAACGATCCACGAATTTTCTTGGAAATGATTAAAAAACCAGTGCGAAACATCCTGGAGTTGGATTCTCGCATCGAGACGGACTTCCGTCGTGACGCAACGGGCGACAGTGCCAAGACAAAGTCGGAGAAAGTGGCTGGAAACTCGGTGTCGAGCTCCAGACACCGAGTAGTTTTATTTGTCGTGCGAGTTAGGGTAATTGTTCGGCGGGACCGCGCGGAACGATGAGGCCGCGTTAATTGGCGAGTCAGCGGCGATTTAACGCGCCTTGAAATCAAAGCACATGCGGGCTTCCGGCGGACTCTACAAAAGCGCTTTGATTCGCGACGAACACCGGCGATGAGCGGCCGAGTTAATGGTTCAAGTAAATTGGAAACCGAGATTGCAGCCCCGCGATGCTGGCCCATTAACTTGATTAAAGGAACGGAGATGTTTGTTTGGATCAGCTGGTGATTTGCTTGTTTGTATGAACACGTGCGCGCGTTACTTTTGTGCCCGCGTTATACTTGGACGAGGAACACGGAAGTTCTTTTGGATCGTCGTGGGAATTCCATTTTGTCTCCTTCCAATGGCGTTAGAAAGTGTTCGAGAAACACCTTCGACATTTGGTATATCTCAATTAACGAGACAAGCGCGAAAGGTGCAGCAGAATGCTAAGAGAATTCGTATCGAGTCCTCGAAAACTCCATTCACCAGTGGAAGGGAAGGAAAAGGCTGTACCAGTGCTGTTGCGAGATAATTACCGTAATCAACATCTTCGTTACTCGATGTTGCTCCGATATTTACACGGAACAGAAATTTCAGGTACGATATTCTATATTCTAATACAAGGACCACTGGTAACGAATACAAGTTGATACAAGACCACCAGAGAACCAACAGTTTCGTTCTCCGCTTCGCAATTTATCATTCCCCAGCTCGTTCATCGCGCTGTTACGCTCGATCCACTAACGATATCTTTTATTACGAGCGAAACCCAATTACCGATAGAAAAACGGTCCTCCGGCATTAGGTATCGCCAAGGTGAAAGACGTTATTCCGGAAGCCGATTAAATGGACCGCGGCAAATTGTTATACGAAAGAGATCGGTGAATTCTCGCAATTGTTTCCCACGCGATGTATCGCTATTGTCCGAGAGCGCCTTCGACAACGAGCGATACAAAGCCTCTTGGCATCGCGCGCGATGATAAATGGCCCTGCGGAAAAGAATGGTCTTCGGCTCCAGGGGATATCTCGAAGCCACGAACCAGGCCTCGGAGACTATCTGAAGTCGAGGGGCAAAGAGGATGAAAGGGGAGCCGTCAACGCGTGTTCGAGTGATTCACGATTAATTAGAGTTCTCGGTTTCTTGGAAAATACAGATTCCTCTCGCGTGGCTAAAATGGTATCGTTGAAATTTGATAACACTTTGTACGATTGTCCGAAATATTTTACCCTCGTTGATCGGAACGAGGTCGCGAGCAGTCACGGTTTCCCCATCCCTGACATTCTTTTTCCACCCGATGTTCTCGGTGGCCCCGTTCCGAGGCTAAGAAAACGGAGTTGGTCCAATCGCTTTCTTCGCTTCCTATCGCTCACGTCCTAACTCGGGCGCCGTCGAACAGATTTAATCAGGAAACTTGCCCCTTTCATCCTTAACTTTCCATTGTTTAACTTCCGTCAAATTGAGTCGTCGCGTAGCGAGAAACGCGTCGAATTGTTCGGAACCGACGGAATTCCGCCGCGAGGCTACGTCGCGTCGTCACCGTTCGAAATAGCTTTCGGGTAGCTGTTCCAGCGCGATTGTAAAAATAGTTACAAATAGACACGTGAAATCGTCAGGTTCGTCTTGATTGCGCGTCCTCGAATCGACAGCGCGCGTTAATTGCACGATATTTAAGATGGAACGCGCGACACGAAAACGAAGAAGAGGACAGGCTTGGCGGGACATTCATCGGCCCATAAAATCCGTCGCGCTCGCGATTCGAATGAACGAATAGATTCCCGTATCGTCTGGAAATTTGTTACACCCTCGAGAAACGTTATCCCGGCTGTGCCCCCCTCTGTTCGTGCTGCAATACGTTCCGGGAGCAAACCAAATATGACAGTCTGGCTCATCTCCAAGCTCCCTCGTAAATCAACCGATCTCAAAGGAACGAGAGAGCGTGCGAGCTCTCGCGGCCGGTGGAGAGAACAGAAGGGAAGGAGGCGAAACGAAAAGAAAGAGAACCCCGTGGGTCAAAGGTGAGAGAGAGGATCCCCCTCCGTCGTATATTTTTCGTTTCGAAACACGCCCTTTGTATTTACTCTCGAGGTATATGAACGTTTCGCGTGTCACTCGGCATTCGAACGCTTTCTCCTCGAGATCCTCCTACGGTCATCCTCCTGCGAACGAAATTGCGAATACGAACGGTACTGGTGGGAACGATAAAACAACGCGCGCCATCGTCGCAATCGATACCACTCGAAAATGTTTGTTCCTCAGCGGCGTTGATGGGAAAACAATGACATCGTCATCGTTACGGAAAACGAGGCACTTACTTGTCGGAAGGGAAGTAAGAGGCGGCAAGGGGGCGTGCGCTCGGAGGGCGTTAATTGGATTCAACTCGGCTCACCTAATTTACCCTTCGCCCGGGGCGAGTATTTTGAAACAAGAAGCAAACACTCGCCTGGAAACCGCGGCGCGCGGCTCCTGCAATTTCATTGGAATTGTTGAAAATTCTAAGGAGACTTCGTCTCGGCTCGACGAGGCCGCGGTAGGAAATTCCACCGACATCCTTGATTTAAAGGAAGGAATCACTCCGACGCGCGTCTGTCGGACCCCAACAACTGCGAAACTTTTCGCGAGCAAGCGAATCACCGTAATTTCAAGTCGCGCTTCACTCGCGACTCGAACTCTCCTGTTTCGTTAACAGTTTCCCGCGTCGCAAGTGTACAGCGCCGAATTCAAGAGTTCGTTACTGCACCTTTCAGTCATTGTCGAAGCGGAATTACGCAAAAGCGAGTAATCGAACTCGTACGAACGTCAACCTGTAGTCGATACGCTGGAATTCGAACAACTCGACCGATCGGAAGCTTATGAAAGACGTTAATCGACGAAAGGACTCTGTTCCCTCTTTCCTTCTCTTAACAGGTGAGAGGCTACGCGTTGCTTAATAGGCGTGCAGCCAATTTCGCAGCCGTTTTCGCGCGGCAAACGAGCACGCGTTTAACTTATTTGCAATTAATGAACGGACTGCTAATCGAGTCGAACGAAATTAGTGCCGCTAGAAACTTTCTGTGCCGCAGTCGAGGTTTGCTGGGATTTGTTTCCATTTTTGCGCCAGAATAGCAACCCAAAGACCAGCAATTCTCCCGACGCTGTTTAATACTATAATATACCAAATTATAAACTCGCTCGCTGGTTTATTTAATTACCCAAAGTAAACCGTAACTTTCCACGAAAATTTGTCATTTCTTTTACCAAATTAACACATCCTCTCGCTAAGATGATCCGCCTGCACCGAGTCGCGACATAATTGCGTTTAGCCGACTTAGCGCGGACCTTGATGCACTCGACTCGATTAGCGCTGCAAACAAGGGGATGCGAAGAACTAATTCGATCTCGCTGCTTGCTGCTTAACAAAACTGAAGAAATCGTACGAGGAATGGCGGATAAAATACGTAGCTGAACGCCTGCACGTTGTTCGCAATTCTCCAACAAAGAAGCGTCCATAGACACAAGTGTTAACGCAGACTGCAGAAAGCTGCGCCAGCGTAGGAAAGAATAGGAAAGCTGTCAAACGAGAACCGATTCTGGAGAATTAAATTCCTGCCCGGGCGTGTTTGCAGTGTGTGCGTGGCAGGGCAGTGCCGTAGGGCATCCTGGATGCACCCTTGGCTCTCTAGGACAGGAAGTACCGAGTAGCGTACAAAAGGTGCAGGTAAGAGTCATATTGTTTATTACAGGCCGCCTGCAGGCAAGTCTGAGTGGTAGTCTCGACGTGCACTCCTCGTATTGTCTTCCAGGGCAGCCTCGAGACATCCGGGGTGCCCTCTTGTTTCAGACTCGTCGTTCTCGAGCCGCTCTGCGACTTAACGTTATCTTTTTTCCACCATTTGTTTTTGGCTTTGCCTCGTTTCGCGTTTCCGGGTACATCGAACGCGTGGCCGCGCGAAACGTCACAGAGGGATCGAGGGAAGCTGCGATTCGACATAATTCGCCGCTAATTAACCGCGAAAGTTATCCGAACACTCGTTCGCAGGCAATTTCGCATCGCGCCGTGAATGCGCCTATTATCAAATGAGCGAACCCATCGGTATAGACGTTTCAACTCCTGTCACAGGGCGCGATAATTACTCCCGGCAAACTGCGACGAACAGACGAGGCTAGTGCGAGGTGATACGAAGTAATTTGTGAAACTTTAGTCGAGTTAGTAAGAGGTGAGGAAATAGGATGGTAATGGAGAACGTAGCACAGTCCCGGTTCAACTTCTCCGTGTAATTTCAAAGGCTTAACACCCAGCCGAGTCGTCGGCTTGGATCCCTCTTTCACCCTTTCTCTTTTTCCGCCTGCGTAACGCAGCTAATAATGGCTGTCAAAACGGTGCGAATATTGGTTCCGAATTCTTTCGAATCTATCGCCACCTATCGTAACCTTTTACCTCTTTATCGCAACGATATTTGTATTTACTTAAATTCAATTGCTCGACGCAAGCAGCGAAGTTGCTTTTTCCTTCGGTCTTTCGCAGCAACGTTGAAACGCCTTCGAATCGAGCAGGCGAAGGCGAGCAATTTTCATCGTCACTTTGACGTCTATTAGCATAACAAGGAGGAAGGAGCAACGACGCGTGGGACAATCGCCGCTGTCGAAAAAGTTGGACGGTGGAAAAGTTCCGGAATGGCGGGCAACTCGATTAAGTAGAACCAATTGGGATAAGCTAAAATTCCACGAACTTCCAGTGGACTTTAAAGAGGTCGCGTTGGGTGGAAAATGTTAAGTTTACCTTTCGCATTCCAGCAACGAACCTTTTACTCGCGCGACTAGACCGACCTATCTCGCGCTGGACTAACTGGGCGCTGATGGTTATCTATGCCGCAAGAACATGGCGTTCAATTATAAACGAATGAAAATTCATTTCACCGTGTTCGCGATAAATCACTATTGCTATCGCTCGCAGCGGCACACGCGATATCTCCTTCGAAGGTGATTCACGGGACGCATAAATGGTGCGCTTAGAAACATCTCGAAAGGAGAAACGAGGCGCTGCATCGTCGACGAGGATTTCATTTCGCATCGCGAACAGGACGATTCGTGACGAAGGAGAGACGAGAATTGAACGGGACGGCCGTTGAAGAATGAGAGAAGCGACGAGAACTCCATTCGACGACAGTCGTGAAAGGGTTCGAAGGACCGCGTCTCCTTCGAGGGATCGCGACAATGCCGACTCCTCGATGCCAAATATTAACCGAGAACGAAGGGAGCGACTTTGAAGGACCGACGAATCCGTAAAAATGATCCTTCCCCCTCGCGTGTCGCAGGAACTTTAATTTCACCCTTATGAGACGCGTCGAGGTGGATCGAATACAGGGGAAAGTGTTTTCGAGCGGACGAACAATGCTGGCGACGAGGAAAGATGGAGAATAATAAAACAAACGTAGGTTTCTTTGGTTCGCGCGAATAAGTTCGACAGGATTCGTAACAAGACGCATAGTTTTCATTCGTCGAAGGACGAGGAAGTTGGCCGAGATTAAAATAGTTTCACTCTCAATCATCGAGATCGAAACCGTCATATGGTCCAGCAAACCGTATTTTCAGTGCGAGCTTCGCATAATTTACAAACCACCGATCGTCGGACGCCATCCGATATCGGAATTGGATTTAACTGGAACCGAGTTCCGGGCAGCCGTTGAATAGAAGAATATTATGCATCAAAGTCGTGCGCTGAATATCTGCTCGCGGTAGACTGTAACGCTCCCGTAAGAACGATTTCGAGGATCGATTAACTGCTTGCAAGTTGATTACCCCGTTGTAATTGCTCTGCTGTAATTACCAATGCAAATCGTACAATCGTCTGCTCTCCTATAAGTGTAGTATGACGTGAAATTACTTCAGGGACAGTCAGTCGATTATAGATTTCTGGATGACACAAACTCGCGTCACCGTCGATCGAACATAGATCTGAAAAATGACGTAAAAACGCGTCAGCTGCGATCAGTTATAGAAAACGGAGTAACGCGTCCGTCAGAGCTGCGGATTCTCTCATGACGTAAAATTACGTCAGCGCTAACCAGAGATACTCGCGTTTCCTTCCCTGTTTCTAAATAGCTCGCTTTTTCCCCCGGATGAATAATTGAATCGAAATTGAAATAGAATTTCGTGTACTACACGACAGGAGAGAAACACGCTAATACGGTTAGTCAATAATCGATCGTAGGGCTTTCCAGCTACTACTTGCTAATACCGAAATTCGGTTAACAGGTGTTCATACGACACGGTATTTCAATAATTGGATTTCTATTACGCGGCGTGCAACGCAATGGGAACGTTGCTACGTCCTTTACAACGCTAGACGGTAATAACGCCGATAAATTTTCTGCCACGCGGTAATTCTGACTTTAATCAAACTGCACTTTAATCAGTGATCCTGATTAAACTCAATATTACCGATATCCACCGTTACTGGGACAATAAATTCGTGTTTAGCGGCGGTCCCTTTCGAATTTCCGCGAGCGCAATTTTCAACCTCGAATCGACCTCTGACGTCTCGGATCGAATCAGATGGAAACTGCAGGGGATACAATTCCAACATTTTTCGTGTCCCGATCAATAATGGATGCGTCGCAACGAAAAGTAATCCACGTTCCAAAGCGAAGAAATCGGTAAAAATGAAGGTAGGCAGGAAGAGGTGGCTGAAACGAACCGTTTCCAGCGGTGAAATTTACGCGAGAAGTTGGCGAACCGGGGTTACGAACGAAGGTGACGAAAAAAGTGGTCGCAGCGGGCGCAAAAATTTCTCTACCAAGAGAATTGGCCAGTGGAAGGCGGCTAAATCTGGACGGCGTTAAAAAGCCCGAGGGGACAGCCACCGAGAGCATTCGCGAGCGATTTATTAGGTTGCCGTCGCTGTAGGCTCGTGTGCTGGGATACGCGAGCGTAACAAGTTTATTAAATATTTCATTCGAGCGCAAAACGAGGGAATTGAAGGGACGCGGCTCTCTCAGAAAGAGCCGCGACAAAGACCGACGAAAAGGGGGAAATGGAAAGTTAAAAACGCGTGAGAAATAGAAGACACAGAGACGCGAAAAGGAACGCGATCCAACCTTGGACACGCAGCTCGAAACGAACGAGACCTTTCGAATGGCAGGCGATTCTCGCGCGCCTCGCTCGAATTAACTCGTAAATTTCGACGGGCACGAAAATCCTGGCTCGTTTTCTGGCGGCTTGCGCTCGCGAGACAACGCGCGTACGCCAATTAAATTCGCGGCACCGATGTAACGAGCGCGGAAAAGAAGACTACACCGTGTGCAGTTTATGTCCCGCGTCGTTCCAGCGAACCGCGCGATTGAACGCGAGAGAGGGAACGAGAGGTCGACGATTGCTCTAATCCGGTTGCGCGGTCTGAATTTCGATGCTGGTCGAATCGAGCTTCGAATCAAATTTTAGTTTATTTAATACAGCCAGAGGGTATGACGAAGTTTTATAGTTCCGTCCGTGGATAACAATTTTTGGTACATATTCATGGAACGCATAAATTATTTCAGAGATCGCCTCGACATCGTCGATATTATTGAAATGAAACCTAATCGATTATCTCGCAGTCTATGAAGGATGCATTGTGTTTGACAGCGTGATAGATTCGCGCACGGACGGGTTAAGTGTAGTTACAAAGGAGAGTAATTACTAATGTATAACAAGAGCTGTTCGCGGTATTGAGGCACAGCCATTAATTATCGTCCTGGTTAACGGCATAATCGTTGATGTGATTTGCTAATTCCGCCGTTATAGAGACATTAATTACTCGAACGTTAATTAGTGAAAAAATAACCGAACGCAACAGCCGAAAGATGCGCAGTTTGCACGAAATAACAACTCTGCGTCGCGATTAATCATGGAACGAAATTCACTTTCCGATGCACCCACGATAGATATCGAAGTCGTGGAATTGCCTCTCTCGCGTATCACTTCGCGAACGAAACAAGGCCACGTGAACACAAATATCCCGTTTTTATAGTTTAGAAGAAAATTAAAGCACGCAACTTTATCGCTCCGAAACTAAATGAAAACGGAACTCGCACGCGCGTATGCACTTCTTCTTCCATGAGATGAACACGAACGCGTAAAAAAGGGTAAAAAATTGTTAGCACCCGCTTAACCGTTGATCAGGGCAAATAGTTTCTCGATCCGTAAGTACCAAGCGCCACGGTTTCTCATCCAAGTCTTCATCTTACGATCGAAAAACGATCGCCAGCCCGAAGGGTGGTTTGCTCGGAAAACATTTAACAACGTCTAAACAAAACTCATCGGCTCGACGCTTGGAGAGCGCCACCCTACGCGAGACCAGCATCCCCATTCCAAACATTGCTTCGCGCTTGGCGGCCAAATAAAACAATTACGTGTGCCTGTTGGTCGGCCCTCTCCTCGGAAACAAAGAGGACAGAAAGAGCAAACAAAGAGGCGAAAGCCACGTTATCTGAATCACGAGGAACACGCGGCGCGGTTCGATTTTTCTCGCGGCGCGACGTAGCCGCTGGCGAAATCCGACGGGCGTGGAGGGTGGATTTTCACGGTGTTATCAATGCTCCCGTGGAAACGATCGGATCCCCGGCTCGCCGCGGAGTGCGCGTAATTTCGAGGGTTGTGTTTTTCTTACGGTGCCTGTCGGGAGATAACGTTTGCGTAAATATGAACGCCGCGCAGACAGAAGGGATACAGAGGAGGAGAGAATCCGCGCGCAAGGGGCCAAGGGGTGCGCCAACGACCGTGGCGGAACGGAATCGGGCTGAGAAAACGACCAGGGAAGCCTCGCTACCCGGAATAATACCGTTCAGTTTTCCATGTACGTCGCAGCCCTCCGTTACAGCCCTTCGTCCGTGGCTCTGGCGAACGCGTCGTTAAATAGCTACACCCCCGTATCCTCGAGGAACAGAGGCCACGCTCCGATCACGTTGCCCGAAACGACGCTGGTTCGAACGTTTTACCGATCCGGTGCAACCAGTTTCGTTCGAAGAAAGTTCGGTTAAACTCTTTGTATTATCGTATCGCGCGACCGCAAATCACGCGTACGAATGCAATTTTCGTTGCCAGTTATCGGGTGCCCGATGAAAATCGTATCAACAAAACTGCTGTTACATAACCAGCTACCTTGCGCGGTAAATTTCCAAATCTCGCAGCGAATAAACCAGGGACCCGAAATTTATAGCGGTAATTCAACCAGGATGCAACGAATTCCCGTCCTCGGCTGCGAGCTACGGTTCTACTCGCGTTAATTTAACGGAGCTTAACGGAAACCAAGGAAATTCGATAGCGCGATACGTAAAAACGTTGCGATTCTCTCGATTCGTTAACGGAACGGTAGACGTGTTCGCGGCGAATACGCTCCGACGGGATCCCGGAGGACGTACGATCATAGAAAAATAGAGGGATGACGAATGAGCGTACGATAACAAGGATCATGGGATCTCGTTTCGTTGGCTGCCACGAGGCGGATGGAGAAAAAATTTTCCAGCGTTACGGGAGCATAAATTCCCCGGGACAGACGCATTTCTTCTCCTTGTCCTAGGTTACGCCTCGATTTTTCATGTCGGATACGAAACATTTTCTAATCGATAACTTGGTAACGTCCGAGGGAAGAGTCTGGTTACGCGTTCAACGATGCAATCGTCAGTGACGCGTTTTACACTTTATTCCATCATTTCTCAATCGTAAGCGCTCATCAACGGCGCGGATGGCTCGAGATGTTCGCATAATACAGCGTAACGAAAAGAATAACAAAGATCCCTCTTCCAACTTCTCCTCTTCCAATTTTTCTCGACGAATATCGTGTGCACGTTTTTACAGCGGTGCACGCACGCTCCGTCTCGGGAATTTACGATGAAATTTGTACGTAGAAGAAAGAATTTGTCTGCCGCGAGAGGCGACGGTGGCGGAGGGTGGCTCGTGTACGATTGAATATTCTCCCAGGTGCATCGAAGGTCTTCGAAATCTGTGCCGTATCCGCGAGCGTGGCCGCGTTCCCGGAATACTAAACCGTCGCGTCTGTTTTCCGATTCCTTTGTCGGTGGGAATCGAAAAACGCGTAGAACTCGAGGCTGGTCCTCTGGTAAAATCGAGGAACGAGCCACGTCGCCGGCAGGTCATCGGGCCGTTTCTATCCGCGACGTGACTCGAGGACGCCTTCCCATCGCGACGCTCGAAAGGGGAAACGACCACCCCGAGGGATATTTGCGTATCGGCGCAAGAAAATTAAACCGGAAGCCCCGTGGACGAGTCGCGCGTCTGTCTACCGTCGAGGCACGCCGCTGGTTCCGTTTCGTCGTTTTTATTCCAACACGATGTTGCGAAAATTGGGTGGCATTTAAATTTGACCGCTCGCTTCTTTGCCTCCGCGGGCCAATCGTACGCTACGATCGTTCGATTCTACCGCGAAGCGCCTCGAAAGAGTTCTAAATTATTCAATAGCGCGAACGGTCGCGATATCCGCGATCGATTATCCTCCTTTTGTCCCTTTTCGCTAAGGAATTCTTCCGATCGACGCGTTCCCGCGATTATCATCCGGCAAGGGATCCCGTTAGTTTCGAACCGCCTTTCATACATTCGACGACGAACCGTTTCCCATTTCGGGCTCTCTGTGTACACGATCGAACCTGGGCGTTGAATTCATTTTCGAACTTCCGACGGTGCTCGCGAGCTGATCGAGAATCGTGACAGCACACCGAGATGGCGGAGAATTAGAGACACCGCCGCTGTCTCGAGGCTCCCTTCTTCCCCGTATTAAAGGGAAAACGTCCGCGGGCGATCTTCGTTTTTAATAAGTAAACACGGAGAAAATTTCTCAGGAACCGTTCCATTTCGATTGGTTTATTTAACGTCCCACGATCGGCACGGGGACCACGAGGAGGATCACCTGGAACTTTCGATATTGGAATGGAACTTTTTCAATGGCCGCGCTTACAAGATGTGACGGACGCACGATTTTTAAGTTCCCCGCTCACGGCTCGGTTGCCTAACAGATTTCCTTCGAGTTTCGTGATAACTTCCCGGAATTTCTTCTTCGACTCGCGTACGTCCGCGCGGTTTTCCGGAACGCTGCTTCCGGACGTTTCGAACAGTTCCATCGGCTTCAAACTTATCCGCGATCCGAGTAACGGCGAGTTCTGAGCTACGTTCGCACGTGCGAACTCTGGCGATTGAATTAATTAAAAAATCCGGTCCCGCGGCAGACGAACGGAAAAAGTTGACGATGAAACAACAGTTGAACGTGACAAAACATATTACGCAAAGGCACATTATTTGACGCGTAAAGGGACTACGGAAAAATAATGAATACTGCGAACAGCTCGTCCAGTGTAACACAATGGAAAAGGTGTGAATAATCAGACGAAGTAGAATCAGAGATAATGGGCGAACAGTAGAAACGGCGTGTATGGGTCAGCCGCGTTAAAAAGGGAAGATTGGTTAGTTAGCGGTGGAACACAAAATCGCGCGATCTCGAATACAATGCCTTTCACAGAGATCGCGGATAATACGATCTCTTTGTTTCCTCGCATTCGCGGCTTGATTTAAACAAATCTAATACGCGATATCGAGTTATCTATTATACCCGCGCGAGTACCGCGCGGTTCGAATTGCACGAAAAATATTATCAAGACGCAACGAATCGTGGAATTCGTGGAATTCCGTTTAAAAGTTCGCGGCATTCTGAAATTTCATTTTCCTTTCGCAGTATTCCAAGACATTTAATCGGTCTACTTAAAATCGAGGGGAAAGCGATAATCGAGCTAACGATTCCAAACGAAACCAGTTAGCTGGATGGAAAAATCAGTTGCAATTCATTACTCGAACGATATCGAAGTTCGAAGGTTAATAGCGCCGTTATGGTTCCGGTCTCCATCATAATTTCAAGAAGTTCGATAACTTTCTCTTATCGCGATTCGAGGTACCGCGGTTCCCGCAAGACTGTCCTTTGGCTTCCCGACATGATTTCGGCCGCGAGATCAGTTTTATCTACGGCAGAATAATTTTCCAACGGAAAGTTCCACGCGAAACGCCATTGTCCTAATAAAAATTTCCCAAGACGACGAAAGTTCAGCAGTTTACCTTTGGTAATACATCAAATTCATGGTAGTAAAGAAGATTCAGATAAAGGTCGCACAAGTTTTCATTCAACTTTCATTTCCTGCCTTCTTATCAAATTTGCACTGGCGAAAAGGAACGTGGATGGCAGTGGTAAAAAAAATTTCATTTTCAACGAAGTCGATGCAAATTTGGACAGTGCATATCGTAAATTAATAAGCGATACGATACGTGTATGTAATCCGATTATCGTCCTGGAGAGTTCAAGAGCGTTGTCGCTTTTCCCCTACTTTTTCATCTGCCCTATTTCTCACCGCTCAACAGAGCCAGTCTTGACGAATGTGGCTCGATAAACTCGCGTCTGTTCCTCGCGTGGCTCCCAGTTCGATCCCAGTTTTGACGAATCGTCGGTTATTAATACAATACTGGCGAAGTGAAAGCGATTAGGGGTGCGTGGACCGTGGCGAGGGAAGAAATCGGGGATGAAACAACGAGTGGACGGACGAAGGATGCTCGTTAGCGAGATCTCGATTCTCAACGACGACGAGTGCATTTTTGATAACTCGAAGGGGGTCGAACCGGCGAACGTTGTCAGTATTTTACAGAAAAGTAATTCAGGGGTCTACTTACTCTCACTGATCCTCAGAAATCAATGGTATTGCCGTTCGACTGAAAGTTAGGCCGTAATTTTAACGAAAGGCTCGCGCGTCCCCTTTTTCTCGTAATCCCTCGGTAATTGATTTCATTATCTTCCGTTGGCTGTATCGAGCAGTATGTATCGAGCCGCGTATACGCGAGGGGGAGGAACGTTTACGGGAAAAGAACGGTCCGTGAAACTGTTCGACCATTTTAATTTCACCAGTTTAGTGTTCCTCCCGCACAGCTTCTCCGTTTCCGTGGCGGAACTTCGGAATTCGATTTTACAGTCCGTTTCAGCAACGGAACACAGTACAAATTATACATCGGTTCTCCGTATCCACGTGACGAGGTTTGCAAAGGGAAGCTCACGTAACGTCCGCGAGGAAGGAAGGATCGGTGGCACGGAAACACGTAAGCGAAAAACGAAGCGTATTCAACGGTACGAACGGAGAGAAACGCGCCTGAAGAGGTATCGTTTCGAAGAGAACATGTTCCGGTTGTATCGCGGGTCGAAAGTCAAGATTGTCTCGTCTCGAGCGGTGCGAGCTTCGAGAAAGGAGCGCGGTGTCGCTTAAATAATTCTTGCGTGTAACGTACGAAAAATGTAAACGAACCGAAAGGAACAAGGCGGCAGCAAGGAACGATAAAATACGCGCCTAGAAAAACCGTAAAGCAATTTAACCGTGTATACCTCTCGAAACCTGTAAACGAAATTATCTCTCGCTGCCGCCGGGGAAAATTCAATTACTTCCACCCGTGTCCCTCGAATAAAGAGTGTGAAACATTTTCACACGTTACACAGGGACGCGTCCTGCAGAGAATCAAATGTGTCGCGCGCAACACGTTCCCGGTATCGCGACACGGTGGCATGAAGCACAACCTTTGTCCGGCCCGTAATTTTTCGGTTTCATTTGGCCTGCCTCCAAACGGCTGCATATTGTGTCAGCTGAATTCTCTCCTCGCGCGAGCCGGGAAATTGCTTGGCTGGAAACGGCCGCAGGGAAACACCCATTGTCCCGCCGGCGCAACGAACCCGGAAAATCGTTTTAATTGGCGCCGCGGAACGCCAGGAAATTAGCCGGGACCCGCGTGCCGATGCACTCTTCACGGTTAATTCGTGGCGCGATAACGGTCATCCGAATTTCCTCCGCATTCCAGGCTTCCTGATCGAAAACTTTTTCCCGCTGCAATCTCTGCATGTTCCGTCATCTGGCTGGCTCCAAAAAATATCCCACAGCGTTTGCTCGCATGCGTATACACGCCGCGTTCGATTCGTTTGCATCCTCGAAATATTTGGTCCGATAGACTCGATTCGTCGCGATGCGACGGTATAATCGCTTAATTAGTTCTTGGAACGGGATATTTAGAGGGCGGACTAATTCGCAAACCGGCGGCAACTGGCGAGGAATTTTGCGGAGCCTCGTCGCGCGACCGTAAATCCCCAGTGTTGTACAGATTCCAGAAACGCGCGAGTTCATTTCGACTACCATCGTTGCGAGCTTTAACCCTTTCCACTCCGACCAACTGTTTCACAAATTTCAAGCGTGCTTTTCGTTTTTGCCCATTCTGTTTTTTAATGGTTTTATAGAGGATATACGCATTGATTATACATATTTCCATCCCCCAAAAAAATAACTTTCGCCACCACAGAGTTAGTGCAATGCAAAGCATATGGCGCAATAACGGCGCCTACGGAGTTAGTGCACTGATAGCAGTGTATGTGTGTGATAAAGGTAATGTTTATTTTCTGGGAACGTTGGAACAACGAATACGCTACGCACCCAGCTAAGCCACCACTTTCTCGCGCTTCGTTCGATCGCAAAATTTATACGCATTGTGGCGGTCCTCGCCACTAGGTGGACAGCACACTCGTCAGTTTACATACACCGTTTTTATATAATACAAATTCGGACCTGTCCCTACCATCCCAGCGTCTAAGGCAGGGATGAGTCCACTAGCAGGCCCAGGACCAAATGTTCTTCCCTCTCTTTTTCCTTTCTACCCTCTCACACATTCTCTACAGCGCAACAAACGAAGCGATATATTGCCACTTGAGCAATAGTTAATGTTGCTATTTTGACAATAGTTTCTATGATAATACTGCTATTTTAGCAACAGTTTCTATATTAATATTGCGACTTTAGCAATAGTTAATATTGCCACTGTGGAGTCCTCGCCACTAGAGGGACAGCCGTTTCTATATAATAGAAATTCGGACCTATCCCTACCATCCCAGCGTCTAAGGCAGGGATGAGTCCACTAGCAGGCCCAGGACGAAACGTTCTTCCCTCTCACACATTCTCTACAGCGCAACAAACGAAGCGGCACCCCATCGCTATAGTTAATATTGCCACTTTTGCAATAGTTAATATTGCCATTTGAGCAATAGTTAATGTTGCTATTTTCGCAATAGTTTCTATATTAATATTGCCACTTTAGCAATAGTTAATATTGCCACTGTGGAGTCCTCGCCACTAGAGAGACAGCCGTTTCTATATAATAGAAATTCTGACCCATCCTTACCATCCCAGCGTCTAAGGCAGGGATGAGTCCACTAGCAGGCCCAGGACGAAACGTTCTTCCCTCTCTTTTTCCTTCCTACCCTCTCTCACGTTCTCTTTACAGCGACAATAATTGAAGCCAGGCGTTCAGCCCCACCAACAACCATAGAGCTTCAGCATTAATTATCCCATCTATGGAATATTGCCTTTCCAGTTTTATCGCTAAAGTGTCTCGTAACTGTTGGTAACGCGAAATTATACCCTATTTCCATTCGCCACTGAACCCAGTTCCGCACGATTCGCGTTCGCTTGGGCCTCGATCAAACGGTTGCGCCCCGTTTGTTACGAGCCTCATCGCCTTTCGTCTTCCTTCTTCGCGTTTATTTCCGGGACGCGCGCGCTCGCGTAAGCAGCCACCGTCGTAATATACGACGGTAGATCGCGCGTGCATGTATTTACGAGGGTGTATACGCGCGGACGCGCGGGACAATATTACAACGTGCAGGCGCAACTGTGACATAAAGTCCCCTGGGATAAGTAGTTGCCGGAAGCGAAGCAGAAGGAAGCGGGGACGCGAGCAGGACCGAGCACGACGCTGGAGAACACGTTTGTAAAAAAGGACAGCCTCGACGAACGCAATTCGTACGGGTGCGGGGGTGCACGTCGAGTGGTAATACCGACGAGAGGTATTTCCAGAAGACGAAGTCTCGTTTAACGTGTTCACGTGGAGAACGTTGCGCGCGGTGTTGTGTTGTGCAGGGATCAAAATTGAAAGATAATACATGGGTTCCGAGAGCGGAGCATCTTAAGGACGATCGATGCGTTTCGCGTGGAAATAAATGGCGGAGATTGGTTGATAATATCGCTTAATAATTGCGTCTCGACTTTCACGCTATCCCTTTAAAGGCAACGATATTAAAACTCGACCAAAGATCCCGTCAACACCTAAAATTCCGCCGTCAAAGCAGCAAAGTACATCTGCGCGAGGGTTACCACCCCCGCTTCTTTGCTGCGGTTTGCGTTCAACGAACCATTATTACACGGCACGGCTAGAAAATGCGCCGTAAAATCTCTAAGGGCAGGTGGTTGTTGGAAATCGAAAACCAAATGGAAGACCGCGACCACAAGCTATGCGAAGGGGCGTCGATGAATGGGAGAAAAAGGAGAAACTGGAAAAATGATGGAAACTCGAGAATCGAACGATCGATTTGATCGGTTGGGGGGAATGGCGCGCGATGTTGCGTGAAAAATTACTATTCCCGAATGACCATTGCAACGCAAGAAATGCGAGGCGATTGTCGAAAAGCATTTTCGAGGAATGGCTAATTGTACGCATCATGAGCGTGAAACTTTTAGCGTTTCGCAACGAGCTTCGCAAATCCCACTTTAACTGCTTCTCGAAACTGATCTTAGACGGGCTGATTAAACTATCGTCTCGAACAACGAAGCCCTTCAATCGTTCCAGCCTCTGAGTCGCTTCGGATGAGCTCAAATATGAATCAAAGCGATTTACGTCCAAATTTGCGAATATCTCCACATTCTTCGTAATATACAAAAATTTGAACGAATGCGGAAAATATAAGCAAAGGACAGGTCGAATTCCGTGCCAATACAGGATCCAAACAAAAGACTGCGCTTGCACATACGAGGAAAACTGTACGCGAATCCCAAAGATAGGGTTGCGAAAGCAGAACGCGAGTTGCACGTGCGCTACGGTGTGATTCCCAGAGCAAACAGGTACCATCCCGCTACATCCAAAGAGGGGTTCGTCTTCCAAGGATAGGAGAGCAGGATGTTTGCACTGCTGGCAGCACGGAAAAGTGGATTTCCTGGGGCGTCCTGCCCGGGAAAACGGTCTCCGGTGCTCGCAGACGAACGAATACGTCCTACAAATGAATCGAGACGGTGGCTTTCAGCGCGAGCTTTTAATTCGCTTTGTAAGAGACGAAGATTTCTTGGAAGCTGGTGAGATCAGACGCGACTAGACATTCCCGTGGAAAAATCCATGCGAAGAATAGAAAACTGAAAGAAGGAAAAGCGAAAACTCGGATGTAACATTGGCCTTGCTTCCTTGGGGGACGCGACTAATGGAATAAACAGAATACTAGAGCAAAAGAACCATCAAGACTATTTTCACAAGGCGGACGAAAATTGGACAGGTAGTTTCCTCCCCAAGAGTATACACGGTGTATCCTGCAACGATGCTACTAAGGAGGAAAAATATACGAAACGTTTCATAAAGTTTATACGTGTACTTTCCAAGTAATAATTTAACGAGAATAAAAAGTTTGCATAAAGATTTATGTCGTATTTTAGTTGCACGTATGCGCGGACTATTAATCACCGCGAATTTCAGAAGCGATCCTTTTGATGTCGCGAGTTTTCGTTTGGAAAATAGCGCCTTCTTCGAAAACCTGTCCGTCGCCCAAAAATTTATGGTTAATAAAAAACGAAAATAATAACGTCCACGGAATGTTAATTCGACGTGAAATTTCAGTCGACCGTTTGATTGGAGCATTCTTCCTTTTCGCCGCTCCTCTTTTTGCGCTCTTTATTCCACGATTCGCGTTCGAGAAACCTGTTTCCGTGCCAACAAGAAAGAAAAGGGGTTAGAAATGTTCATCGAGCGAAAAAAGACGTTTAAATATTTCTGATACAAGAACCAGCGTCCAGCGTACGACGAGGATTTACTTTCCTCGCAACGATGGAAAATATTGTACGATGATCCAACGCGATGCATCGTTAAATGAAACGCGAGTAAAGTTCGTTGATTGAAAATTATAATTTCGATGAAATGTTCTCGCAATGATTTAATTATCCGTAATAAACTGATTCGTTTTAACGTATTGACTGCGCGCCATCTGCGTTCCGCATTCCTCCGCACGTTTTATCAAGCATAAATTATATTTCGTTAATTGTACGTTGCGAACGTTAATTTTACATTTCCGCGAGTATACAATTTTCAACCGTAAATTATTTTTATAATAAATATCCATACGAGTAAAGTAACGCAGGTAGGTATGGATCAATTCGCATAAATTAATTTAAACGGATCGAAAGAGATTCATCCAACCGGTTTGTTCCTCGATTTTCCCGCATACGGGTTTATTAGATCGATATCCAGTGCCAGTGATACCCACGTTCTTATTCCAACGTGTACAACTGAAGATCGACGGGCCACGATCAAAATGTGAAGACATTCCGCGGAAAGAAGCGTCCATCTCGACATCTGCGGTCCCGGCCAATGAAACGGACGTCGAATAAAAGCGGACAGGTGGCCACCCTAGGGGCTCGAGATAAGCTCCGGATCAGGTTTATGATGCTGACCAAGCAGATACATTTCAAGCAAAATGAACTTCTCGAAAGTTGTCCTTTCTTCGTCCACCGCGACACGGACCACACGCGCTCACAGCCTGGACCACATAGGGCGGTGCGTGTGTTCGAGTAATCGCGCTTGTTCAAAGTTGACGGACATGTTTCTTCGACGTCCCATCGACGGTGTCGGAATTGGCACGAATCGTAGCACGATGAGCACGTCGACGAATTGAACGATGAGGAAAGACAGCAACGAAACTGACGAGCAGATAACATCGTCGAACGTACGAATCTATTTGCAACCGATCGATTCAACGCGTTCCCTTGTATCGTCTCAGCTGGCTAATAACAATTTGCATCGGTAATATCGCTCGCTCGGCTGGGAAGGAGGGTTCAAAGTTTGCCTCGCGAGAGGCGTGGCAAGCTTAAGTGGTATTTCACCGCGAATATAAGCAATTACGAGAATGAATAAGGGGATAAAGCTGCGTTTGGCGGCGCGACGAGAAAACAGGTTCCGCAAAACGACATTAAACGCCGCGCCGTGGAACAAACACGCTCGAGTATCCCTGGTTCGGATGAGCGGGAGTTTTTCAATTTAAAACGACCAACGCCTTGCGCGATTGAGCGATTTGATCGACTAAAAATTATCGAAATTCGATGACAAAGAGCTCGCGCGAAATCTACCCCTTTAACGCTCAAGCTTCGAGCGAGACTAAATATAAATTTCAATCGACATACTTTTATATCGACGAAGCGTGTCCGAAGGATTAAGAATAAAATAAACGAACTGGACGTGAACTGTTCGAACAATAGGTGGCAAAAGAAGAAACGAAAGGAACGCGTCAAAGCCAGGTCACCTTCTAATTCGCATGGACGAGAATTGATACGTGACAAGGTATCAGCTTCGGTTCTTTCAAGTGCGAGAACAGGAAATGCCAAAGTGGCTCGTAAAGATACAAGGTTTACGTCCCTACTTCTGGTTTGCATACCAAATTTATAGTTGCAATTCCAAATTTATATTTGCTACGTCTGTAGCGCTCGAGGTAATCCGAACGTATCGAGTTTTAATACGCGGACATAAATCGAACGGAGAATGCGCGTTCCTTCTTAATTAAAGCTGAACGTGTTTCGTTTTTAAAACAATTCCTTACTTTCCAAACATGTTGGAACTTCGAAAAGTAGCATTTCCCTCTTAACGAGCTGCAAATTTAATGCGAAAGCGTTCATCCACGTGTAAAAGCAAGGATTTTCGAACCCATTCTCGAAAGCAAGCCATCTCGCCTAATTCTAGACCGGTGGCGCAGTGAAAAATAAATTATTCATACCTTTCAAAGCGTCTTCTCTTACTTTTGCGCTCTTTATATTTATTCTAATTGAACCAGCGGAGACGTTGACGCGTTCAACGCCATCTATGCGGAAGAAAGCACTCGCACTACGAATCTCTTATCGCGTTAGAAACATCGTAGCAACGCGAATTAAACTATAAAAGACAAAAGATTGAAGCAGAAAGGAACAACCGAAGGATGAGAGAACGGAAACGGGACAAAAGGATTGGTCGAAGCGGGAAGAAGGTCAGGCATGCAAATGCCATGTTCTCCGGGACACCTGATGCAGAATACGTGTACTCTCGCGTAAAAACATTGACGCTGCATCCTCGATTCTCGGACAAATCTCGTGAGAAACGCGCAGCCCCGCAGCCGCTGCGAGAATTATCCTAATAGCTTCCGCGACACTCTAATTCCTCGACTAAAAACCGTTCGTCGCGCGATCGAACGCTTCGACTAACAAAATAAGTTGGTCTTCGAGAAGTTAAATCCGCCGTTAGGGGCGGAAAAAGCAGCTCGAAAAAGAGAGTCCTCTTGAAAGGGGGACTAAACGTCGAAGTTGACGAAACCATCCAAGGTACGCTCATCGAACGTGGTCCGTGGGTGGTTTCGAATGTGGAGCACGAGGGCGAGCAGGCGAGGGTGAGAGCACGAAGAAGAGACGCGTGAAGCGAGCGGAAGAGCAGCCACCAGGCATGTAGACCGCCGCGACGGCGGTGTTTTGTTTACGAGGCTTTTGTTCCACCCGGGGAGTAACGACCATTCGTTACCAGCCACTCGTCAGCTACGTTCCTCAGGTGAGAAGAAACCTCTCCTCGTTCTTCGCGAATTTCCGCCTTCCCCTATCTCCGGCTGCTTCTTCCGGGTGAACCGGCAAATTTTAATAAAGCCGACTTATTCCACGGCTGCGCGTCTTCCGCCAACCGTTCCGGGTGCTCTCTCGACGTTTCGACTCGTTCGAGAGCGTTTACGGTCATCGTGAACGCGTTTCACGCGCACAGAGTTCCATGTCTACGAGTTGAAGCAATTTCGATTCTTCGCGCGACCGATTTCTAGTCTAATCGATACGATCTTCCCTTCGTTCTATCCTCCTCTGCGCCTCGGTAAAAATATTCTTTCTCGCGCATAGATCACGAGAAAAAAGGCGGAGAATCGAATCGCCTCTCGAACTCGTTCCGCTAGGAAAGAATAACAGCAACCGTACGCGGGCGTCCACCCGAATTTACGATTTCCCGATTTCTCAGTTTCCCCCCTTTTACTCTCCGGTCGCCATAACTCGGCCTTTTTCCTCCAGCCACGGTCTGCACGCAAGAAACTCCAATAAAGCTAACTCACGCGGCAGCTTTCAAACGCGGAACGCTTTTAAATGCCGACGCTCAAGCGTAAAGTTGCCTTTCCCTGTTCCAGCCACTCCCCACGGTCCGCCCTTTTTTCTTCTCCGCCTGCCCCTCGCCGTCTCCCCCGGCGAATTTTAGATCTCGAGCTTTAATCCTATTTCGCGTACCGAAATCCCGCTATTTATTAATTCCCGCCGCTGAAAGCCAAGGCGGCTTGATGCTCGCGAGCGTATCTGCCCGCAGGCGGTCGCGACGATGCCGCGAAAATGCGTATAATAACGAAGATTAAGGCGCGTTTCATACGTGGAACACGTTGATATCGTTATTTTCGCAGGGTCGTTTAATTCTTCGCTCAAAACCGCCTTTTAACCGGATTAGTATTAAATTAACGAATTAAAGCGTTCGCCAGCGAGCAACTAAAAAGTTATTTAAAATTTACGCTCAAGCCAGTGTTGCTCGAGTGCACGCGCACCTTTCGTATATATTACGCACGCATCTCCGTAACTTTCGCTATATACGGTTTAACCCTGCTCGTAACGTATCGCCTACTTGTTCCACGTATAACATCGCGCAACCCCTTGTCTCTAACGCGCGTATAATACCGCGGTTTATCATTCCGCGCCGCTCCTCGAATCGTATCCCCGCGGCTCTCTTGCGAACGAATATCGATTCACCGTGGCTTCCGTCATTTTTCAGACCGCCACTGATAGATTAGCCGACGTACTTCCTCGACGCACCGTTTTCTTCCCTGTAGATCATCCCTATTTTTTAATTCCACAAGGTGAGCGTCCTCCGAGGTTCGAACGAATCTCAATTGAGACACGAATTTGCGCGAATCCTCGCGATTTAATTGCCTGTCGTCAATTTTCCACCAATTCGATCGATCATCGCGCTGTTTTCTTCCCTGCAGATCATCCCCATTTTAATTCCACAAGGTGAACCTCTTTCGAGGTTCGAACGAATCTCAATTGAGACACGAATTTGCACGAATTCTCGCGATTTAATTGCCTGTCGTCAATTTTCCACCAATTCGATCGATCGTCGCGTCATTTTCTTCCCCATTTTAATTCCACAAGCTGAGCCTCCTCCAAGGTTCGAACAAATCTCAATTGAGACACGAATTTGTGCTAATCCTCGCGATTTAATTGCCTGTCGTCAATTTTCCACCAATTTGATCGATCATCGCGCCATTTTCTTCCCTGCAGTTCATCCCCATTTTAATTCCACAAGGTGAGCCTCCTCCGAGGTTCGAACAAATCTCAATTGAGACACGAATTTGTGCTAATCCTCGCGATTTAATTGCCTGTCGTCAATTTTCCACCAATTCGATCGATCATCGCGCCGTTTTCTTCCCTGCAAATCATCCCCATTTTAATTCCACAAGATGAGCCTCCTCCGAGGTTCGAACGAATCTCAATTGAGACACGAATTTGTGCTAATCCTCGCGATTTAATTGCCAGTCGTCAATTTTCCACCAATTTGATCGATCATCGCGCCATTTTCTTCCCTGCAGTTCATCCCCATTTTAATTCCACAAGATGAGCCTCCTCCGAGGTTCGAACGAATCTCAATTGAGACACGAATTTGCGCTAATCCTCGCGATTTAATTGCCTGTCGTCAATTTTCCACCAATTCGATCGATCATCGAACTTGATCGTGGAAAAACCGGATCGTTTAGGCTGCGGGAAATTCTCGATGTCTCATCATCGTGGCAGCCATTAAAATGCAACGAGGATCCGCGAGCGGAATCGATTAGCCGCCGCAGACCGCGCGTAGATTCAGCTCGAATCGTGTCCGACGTATGAGTCATACCGAATTATTGGACCTCGACGCGATTACGAAATACGCGAGCTTCGATCGACGCCCACATCCGGCGGTGCGCCCTGAAGAGAAAAGAATTCAGCGCGCGCTGCGTCTGGCGAACGCTTCGTCGCGTCGCTCTCGTGTTCCTCTTCAGCAAATGAGCCCCGTTACGAAAATATCGACGCGGTTTCAAAAGCGCGACACCCCTAAATTCGATCCAGCGTTCGTCGTCCGTCGCGTGGATCCGAAAATAGTGGCGCAACAAGATTAAAAGATTATTGCTCGACACGGTGGGCCGACTGACCTGGAAAAGTCGCGTCGAATAAACCTCGAAGACTTGTGGGACGGATTATAAAAAGACGCTTCAGCGGTCCCTCAAAGTAGCGGCTTGTAATGGATGTTTATAGCGGCGCAATTTTCCGGGGGAATTTCGTCGGGAAGGCACTTTGCAACATTAATGCGCGCGGGACGCGAAAGAGGATTTAGTAACGCGACGATTTATTTCGCTGCGTGTGATTCTGATATGCCTGTCGTTTATACTGTCACGCGTAAACCGTTTTCGAACATCGCGAAACTATCAATGGAAATTCAGCCAGAACGCAACCATAATTCTAAAGAATCCCAGCTGGAAGAGCTATCATTATCGAGCTATCTTGGATATCTTCGTCTCACGGTGGCTCGTTTCAGATTTTTAAACGATCCTGCCTCTTGGTCATCAATTTTAATCGAGTCGACGGCTCATCTGTTTTTAAAGAATTACACTATCAACCGTAGCCTCCGTTCGCCGCGGCGCCTCGCGTATTTCTCTATTTACGTTAACGTTAAGCTCGATAGTTTTTCTCTGTTTGCCCGCTATCTCGGCATTCCGACTTCTCATTTGTTCGAGGGATAACGAAATATCCGCGTTACGATTGGATCGTCGGATAAACCTTAAAAGAATAATACTAATAACGCTTCCCTTGTTTCCGTTTATTCGATTTTTCTAGACGCGACGTCAGGAACAATATTGGCCGTCTTTATCGTTCACCGCCGTATTCAATTGCCGACTATAAAACGCGGCTGTGTTCACCGGTTAATCAAACTCTCGCGGCGATAAATCAGACTGGACGATACACTCCTCCGGTAATTTATCTATTTCGCGTCCATATTCAACTGTTCCGCTGAAATGTTCGCTCGAAAGATAATTAAACCAATACCGATAAATTTCTATTTACACAGTTACCAGGATCGCGTCGAGGTACATTCATTATCTCGTTACAGGAACAATTTCATCGGAAGATGAATGAACCGCAGCGAATTTCCGAATTCGCTTTTTTCTTCTCGATCGAACTCCAGCTGCGATTAATCTACAGTTTATCGAATGAAAATGTTAGCAGCGTGGGCGAAGTGATTTCGAGTTTCTCGCTGCGTCTCGGAACCGACAAATCGGCGCTGGTTGAGAAAAGGTGGGGAAAAATCGCGTCCGGGATTGCGATCGGATCGACGAATAACGCGGCGTTAAATATTGACGAGGCGGCGGTGCAAAAAGTTCGCGTTAACCGTGGAGAGCGGAAGAAGGGAGGCGGATACAAATGACGCTGGGGGGATGAGAGTTATCTGGCATCCTGCGGGAGCTATTCGTCCCTTTCCAGCCCGTTTTCCTGCACTGTAATCCACAGCCGACCTTCCCTCTTTGCATCCGCCCCTGATAAGGGAATCGGAAACTCGCAGAGCGGCTGAGTCTTTCGTGCTTCCGGATAACGCGTCGCTTCTTACGCTCGTGGATTATCGACTTCGGATTGTCTTCGAGACAGTTTCTTAGAGCCGTGTCTCCGCGTTCCCAGAGAATCACCAGGGAAATGAGGCACGAATGTGGAATTGTTCGCAATCCGACGGTGCCAAGCTCGCGAGGCAAAATTTTCCAGCTACGTTAT
Source organism: Xylocopa violacea (assembly GCA_963969225.1). Classification (NCBI taxonomy): domain Eukaryota; kingdom Metazoa; phylum Arthropoda; class Insecta; order Hymenoptera; family Apidae; genus Xylocopa; species Xylocopa violacea. Next base: position 42,670,253 of record CAXAJV010000002.1, read on the forward strand.
TTCCTTGCTACGATCGTAACCCGTTAACGTCTCTTCTTCCGAATCTTTCCCGCTGGCTTCTCTTCAAACGAGAACGTTCGCGCGCGTTTTAAGTATTCGTCGAAACGGACGATGGAATCGTTTCGCACCGATTCAGCTTCAGTCGTCCTTCCGTGACTTTATAACGACCGATCGGAATATCACGGGACGCGAGCAACGAGATGAGAGAGACTGTAGAAAAACGATTTGCCCGAATGAAATATCCGCTGAATCCGTGAAGCGACTCTTCGGGTTATGAAATTCTTAAAGGAGGAAATAAAGATATGCTGATGATCATAAAACCATTTCGAGATATTAGAGCCTTGCAACCACGGCTCGAGCAAGATTTTTATTAAATCTCTCTTCGAGAGTCTCCGAGCCTTTTTAAAAGTTACTCCGCGTTATCGATGATATTGCCTCGTCTCGCGAGAAACGAAAGACTGCTCGATTGAACCCAAGTACCGTTACATTTTTCCTCAAATTCAATGCTTTTTAAGTCTCGCTACTTCGCGTCGCATCCTCTCGGACGAGGTGGTTTGCTCGATTTCTTTCTCCGAGTGACCTCGCTTAAATAAAAGCGCGGCGCACGCGATCGGAAAGAATCGCTATACTCGCCACAGCGGACGGGGAAAAATTCGCGCCATAACTAAATTCGTGCAGCCCATCGATACAATGAACAGACCTCGTTCATGCTCTCGGTCCATTTCAGCGACGTACTTTCGAAAACAGCGAGATAAATGCTCGTAAAAATAGCGTAGAACGAAACGGAATAAAATGAAATAAAATTCGCTCGGCTCGTTACGACCCCCCGCGAGCTGCTTCTCGAGGAATAGTTGCTCGCGTAAAACGAATAACGTTGAAAGTTCGCGAGAAAGATTGGTAAAAAACTCGCTGAATATTCTCGAGTAGTCCTCGAGGGGTGGAGGACCCTCCTGAGAATTTCATACCACGGATCGTCATGGTAGACGACGTCTGGAAGGGCGAAGAGGGACAAATGGTCCTCGAATCTCTGAATCACCAGCCCACGAGTCGGCCCATTAACGTTGAATGAACTGACACTTACCTTTCTTCTCGCCGAAAAAGTCCGCGTTGACGCGCGCCGCCCAGAACAGGACGAATATCACCGCTTGCAGTCTGAAATTAAACATTTCCGCGTTAGCTTCCTTTACCAAATTATGCTCGATCAGTTTGCGAGTTCGATATCTCATTCCACGCTCGAGAACCATCGTTTCGTCAACCCCCTCCAGGACCGTACAAAGTTGCGAACGCGAAAGTCGACGTTGGAGTCTGAAATACCATTTTTTAGGACATCAGAGAGTCGTAAAACATCCCGTTTCAACGCGCGAACGACAAGTGCCGTCTATCGCTCCTGTACACCCTATTTAAATGCAACAATGGCCGATATCGAGCTAAGTGGCCGCGTAAAAACGGACGCGCGGATGTCGCGAAATGAAAAAACCGGGACCATAACGATTAAAAGCAGACTGAATAGGCGCTGCGACGTTCACGGTGGAAGAGATACGCGATCTCGCGAAAGAAAAGCGCGAGATTGGCGCAAAAACGATTCGGAACGCTCCCTGCGAAACAATACGGTCCATCTCTGGAGACTTTTAAGGGAAGCGCGAGATGGGACGACGCCTGGAAAATTGGGTACGCTGGAACCTGTTTCGTTAATGCGATCCTCCGCGGAAAAAGCGAGCCTTCAAAAGGTGTTGAAAATTTGCTCGAGGAAAATGGCTATTGTTATACAACGAACTTATTTAGCGTAAGTACCGTCGGTAAAAAAGAAAATTCACCCATACGAATTCAGTTTTCCCTCGAAGAAGGAACACGGCTCAGGTTGAGATCGATGCGCGTATAATTGACAAACGTATCGAAGAGAAACATTGACGTCGATATATTCTCCGTGTAACTCTAAAAACAAACGTTTCGCAGCGAAACGCGTCGAAATTCATCGCGAACTCTTTTCCGTTCTGCGCGCGCGTAAGAAGACAAACATTTCCCTTATCGTCCGGAAAATCTATGAGCATCCATACAAATACGTAGAGATGACAGACGAAACGATCGTAACGCTAAGCGATGGGTTTGTTTGCGCGCGTAGTACGAACTGCACGCGCGTCGAACAACAGACGATTTCTCACGTGTCGGGGTCAGTGGAACAGCAGGAATCCGTTGGAAAAGTGTGACACGCATTTGCATCTGTCGGCGAGAGGCGATTGTGGGCGTTTGCCAGCGATCGTTGATCGTGAATCACGATCGAGAATTCCAGCCTTGCGTAACAATCGGACCATCCCGCGTGCGCGTTCCTGCGATTTCGATTTCCGTTTCCAAGGTCGTTGCACTCTCCCCTGTTACGTCTTCCATGCGAGTCGACTCGAACGAGGATGCTTTCGCGAGCCTAATCGAGTAATTTTCGAGCTACGACAAATGTTTCTCGTAAAATTAATCGCTCGAAATTGATTCGCATCCCATGCGGGAAACGATTCCTCGTACTTTCAAAGTATTCCCGTGAAAATTGCGACGTATACGCGTACGAATGGTACGGTCGAACGTGAAGTATGCGAATCGTATATTTCTCGCATATCCCGCGATATATTCGCTGAGAAACGTTACGTACGCAGAGTTGGACGCGAGAATGACTCGTGACGTTGCGATTCGGGCAAGAATGCTTTTGATAGAAATATATTGGACACGAATGACAACGAAATTCTGATAATATTTCGCGAGTACGTACGCTTAACGATAATATCGTTCGCGACGCAAAATCTCTCTTCTTAAACGTATGACGCGAAGGAATTCCAAGTGGATAATGAATGTAATTAAACCGCGATTTAACGGAAACGCGCGATAAGCAAGGAAACCGCGGAGGAGGAAAAAATAGGTGGAACGATAAGGCTTGCAATAACGAGACCGCAAAAACCTCGAGCATAACCTAATATGCGTCTATGCGAGCGTATTACTCCGTGTTTTATCACCGTTCGTATCCTCGCTCCAATTTCCTAGTCCTTTTGTAGGATTTCAATTGCAGAGCAGTTGAATCGATTCGACTTGTAAATGATTCAAGCCTCCGCGATGAATTACACGTGACTACATCTTCGATCGTACCGCAAAATGTAACGAAACATGCGCTTCCTTGGCGCAATATCGTCGGAATTTAATTATCCGTTTTATTACCGCATCGTGTTCGTCCGTCGAGTCGAAAGTCGAGCGACGAGATAAGCAATAACGAACGATCGATCCAATCGCGAATATCCAGAAAGAAAATCAACATGCGAAGCCGCGAGCGCGAAAGTCGTGATTAAAATGGAGAAACGAAAACGCGCGCACCGTGGTCGTGCGTTGCAACGTCAAGGAATGACGCCACTCCATTAACCCAGTGGCCCAAGGACCGATATAAAGGGGAATTAGAAGAACAAGGGAAACCCCGATGAGATCCGAAGACACGTGTACCGGCTGGCGGTGGAATAATTAAGCGTGGAGCCTCGAGTGGCGACGTCGCCTCGCTCGAGTGGTGCTCGTTAATGAATAGATGCGCCGGAGAACGCTCGAGAGTCGACGAATTCCGGAGAAACTTCGGTAAACAGAGAGGATCGGTACCGAGCATTCTTTGCTCGGAGACGACGATGGCAAATACCCAATTTCGAGTTTACGATCGAGTCGTGCGACGAGAAGGAAAAAGGGAAGACGCTTCGCGCCCGTATTTCGATGAAAACTATCGCTCGAGAGTCCTCGTTAATTTTGCCCGTGCGCTCGCACGCGAGACAGCACGCTGCACGCGCATATATATTTTTTTTCTTTTTTGACATCCCCCATTAACGCCGCCTTGTACTCTGTCGAATTTCCCCCCCGAGCGCTTTAATTAACAGCGTCGTATATCATCGCGTGCACGCGGAAGGGACCGACGTTCGTTTGTATTTCATCGAGTTTTTGCGGTCCGTGACACGTGGCCCGCGGAATCTCGAGGTCCCGCGGCTAGCTGATGGACGACGAAAAATGGAGGAGCAAATTTATTCTGGTCCCCGGGTGGCGAACGGAAACAGCCGGATTCGCGCGTTTAATTGAAGCATCCTTGTTTTCGGCTACCGACACGGGCCAAGAATTCGCCTGCTCCTCCGATATGTTTTACGATCCTTCGAGGAATTTGTGACAGGGACGTGCGCAACGTATGAAATACCTGGGCGGCCATGGAGGAAAGAGTCCTCGAGCATTCTGCGGCCACGTGAAATCGGGAATGAAATTTCTGCCAGCTTTTCTCGCAGGAAATATTTTGTTTCTCCGCGAACGGTGAAAGCAAGTATAAGCTTTTAATCTATTTTCCTCTCTTTTCCCGTTTTTCCGAGATAAGTAATATATCAAAAGTTTTCAGTAGAAAATACCATTACCGCGAGATTGCGGTGTAACTCACGCGATAACTTAATTTCCCGTGACTGATAGGAAACGAACGTAGTCGGTGAAACCACAGCTGACCGCATTAAGTATGCAGTAACTGTATATTATGTATTTAACTTGTTAAAGCGACCACCTCGGTTTAGTTTTGAGCAGGCAATAACCGTTTTGATGCGCAAGTTCTCTGGAGAACCCGTGCCGCTTTCATATTCTTAAGCGATGCTCGACTCGCTTAAAATACATTTAAACAAATATTTCCCGTTCGTTTCACAGAAAATATTTACCATAAGCGTATTAAATAGAGAAACGTTACGTTCGCAAAGGTCGAGGAGGGAATTATAAAATATTTAAGCAAGGAGAGAGGGCGTTCTTGAAAGTTCTCTCTCTTTCATACATCCGCTACATCCTTTCTCAGCTGTAAGTAAAATTGGTGGCTGCTGTGAAAGCTTAACCAGATAAAGGGATAAAAGGAACGGAGGCGAGGTGCTGTGTTTCGGTTAGTTCTCTACTAAAATTGCTTTTCGAAAAGGAAATGGAAAATTATACGTTCGGTAATCAGATACAAGATTTAGATTTTATCTCGCGGCTCTAATCTCGTTACGAATACGCGTGGAAAAAACCGGGAACGCTACGCGCAGAAAGAACTTTTACGATTAATGGACCGCGATATTCATTGACGTAACATGAACGACGGAAAACGTTATCTCGACTTCATTCACAATTATATCGCGTAACAATTCGCATCCTTCCACTCGTATCAACGACGGTCGTCCGTCGCCAGCAACGAAACCGATTTACACGTCCCCTCGTTAAATTCTTACCACGCCATCGCTAGGAGGCCGCGTCCAGAGAAAACAGATGATAAAATAATCCAGCCAGCAGTGCGCGCGCGACGAACCTTTCAACGTAGATCATCGTTGGGCACGCGGCAAGGGGCGGTTTTAATTGCCACTGGTTTCCGCGCGCGTGTCCTTTCATGCATCTCCATTCATTAACGCCGCCAAGCAGCGTGACGCGGTAATCCGCGGATAAGAACGAGGAACAGCATCGACGCGGTCCATCGATCGAAGCTTGTTGCTCCTCCATTCGCGCTCGGTGCGCGAACCGAGGGAAAAGTGCCAACTATTCGCCAGGAGAATGTCCCATCTCCTTTTCCTTTCTTTGCGGCTGCCAGCAGCACGGTCCTTCCTGGTTCGCGACTGCGTTACGCCCTAACTTTAGTCGCGACGCGCGCATTTGGGAATTCCATGAGGATATTTACGAGCAGTCGCGGGGCGATAGCGGCGTCCCCGCTTTGTTCCGCGAAATGCTCGACATCGAGAACACGTCTCGGTGAAATCTCGGATTTGGTCGGTACAATTACCGCGTTGCGCGCGCGCACAGTCGGTACAATTTACACGCGTCGCGTTTCAAAAGACGCGAGCCCGTCGCGTAAGCAGATTAAGCGTCGCTCGTAAAGTTTTAGACGCCGTATCTCTTTACGACTGTATGTCGGAAAAATGCAATTTATATTCACGTGTTCCCGGTGCCGCTTCGTTTCGACGAGCGTCGCCATTTTTCCGAGATACGTCCGACTCTTCGCGCCGTTCGACTTCTTCATTATGAGAGCGTCGCGACGAAAATCTCGTTGCAACGATATTTCCGCGGTGGAATTTCCTGGCGAAAAAAGGATCTCCGTACCGGGTACTTTAAAACGGAAAGTGTAGACTGAAAGCTTTCCTCGCGATAGCGGCTGCGGTTTAACCAGACCCTCGTGAAACTATATATTCCCATTAGACACGTATGCGGTCTTATTATCACGCCATGAACGAAAGTCCGACTCGATTAAACTCGGCTAGCGGAAAAACGGAGCGAGAAAAGCCTGATACTTTGATCTTATCTAGACAAATTTTCGCGATAATTTAATATCGCTCGAAACGGTGGTCGATGATAAAAGGTAAGTCGACGGCATTCGAAAAATAAATGCCACGTTAGCGACTTGATTCGTGGTCGCGGTGCCGTGATTCTGCGTTATTGCAGCGCGAGCTACACGGTTTTCCACGATTGCAAGCTTTGAACCTAATTTATCGTGGCACGCGAGGCGATTGCGCGCTCCTCCGACCGAGGAACTATGAGTTACTTTTATTTCGCTCGTCCCTGCCATCGAGATTTATGACACCTGCCCAGGTGTGGAGGATAAAATCACCGTTGCCATTGGATTACAGAATTGGATGTCGACAACAGCCGCCCCTGCGACTCGAAAGAACAGTTTGTTCTACTCTTGAAATCTGTCGTCAAAGAACGCAGGAAGTTACGCTCATTTGTTTTCTCGTATACGCGTCAACGTATACTGGGTAACCAATTACAAATTTTATTGGTGGTATTGATCGAAAAAGTTCTTGGCACTGAACAGCGTGTCGGAGTAAATCTGAAACGATCGTGGCAGTATTCTTGACAGGAGGTTGACCAGCGGAGACTGGGTTCGAACTTTCACGCGCTGAATTCTCTTTTTACGTAGCAGTAAAGCTTGCGCGCGTAAAACCTCGCGCGTCCTCGCCTTTCCACCATCCTTTGCCCCCGACAAAATTGACACCGCGACGATATCTGCGTGTATTTATGCGTATACCTTACCTCGATAAAAAGAACATAACAGACCAGTGTTTCCCAAACTTTTCTCGTCGCGAAACACTTTTTTTTTAGTTACGATTTCCTAATTTTTTGCGAAACACTTGGCAATCGTTCGACGGAACGCACAGTGGGAAACGCTGTAATAGACGGAAGACCAACGATATGAAACGTTTCTAATCGACAGCAGAATCAGAAATTGTATCCCAAAACAGTTTGCATCGTTGATCACCCAAAATCCCACGGATTAGGTTTCATCGGGGCTTCAATTCAAAGTTTCCTTTAATAGACATCGTTAACATAAGCTCTCGCTCGACTCGATTACCCAAGCAGAATGGCTTGCAGCCAATCTAACGTAAGTAATTAGAAATTAAACACGCGATCGATACGGTTGAGTGCTCCATAAAGTTCGAGAAAAATTCTTCAACTTCGAACCAGTCTCGATATAGAGCCGAGTTTATTCTACGCTCGCAACAAATCGACGTGTTCGATTAAATATCCGTGCGATGTGAGAAGTAAAAGAACGAGCGTTCCAAGTGGACGAGATGCGAACGTTTATAATTGCGAAGATGCGATCGTGAATGTTCTCGAATATCGATTATTCGAGAATATTCCAAACTTTATGCATAAAAGTGCGCCTGGAAAACAAAGGAATGCATGGAAATTCGGGAAAAAGAGTCGCGAATGTTCGATGTATAAACGGAGAAGAGGACGTGTGCGCAGAGCGCGAGTTAGTTTAAAAAGAGCAACGAAAAGTGTACCTTCTTCGACTATAAATAAAGCGAACCTGTCGATTCCTACATATTTAATTTGAAAAACAGACGGGACGCGTTCCAGGCAATTTTAATTAGAATAAAAATGTTGGTTCCGGTGGAATGCTTAATAGGTGGAGAAGATTGACGCGACGACCATTCGAGGAATTTGCAGAGTGGAGTAATTGGAAATCCGCATAGATAAACCTGGAAGAGGATCCTACTCAAGGATATTGGAAAGGCTTCCGTCCCTGTTGACTAATCACGTGGATCCTGTATTAAATATTGGACTGGGGGGAAAAAATTGACAATTTTATCTCTCATAAATAATTCAGAAAGACCAAACGCGCGGATGCTTTCTGTTCGAAACGCGGACCGTATTGCGAATAAAGTTCGAGCATTACAAATCCGACTCATTTGAAGTCCCGGTTAAAACCTACGCGATCACGAAACGCGCCCTGAAAAGCCGTAAATTGGAGCGTTAACTTTCGTTCGGATTCGAAATGTACTCGCAGGAAAAATGTTGTTAGTCCGGAATGGAAGCGATTCGACAGAGGGAAAAGGCAATTCGACGCGAACGCGGATATACGCGGCCGGCCATTTTCAATAATTTACGACGACAGTGACAGAACGTATATTTCCATGGACGAGGCTCGAGGCTCGCGTCTGAAATGGCTGAGTGCAAACGCGGACACTTACTTGTTTCCGTGAAACAATTCGAGTTCTCGGATGGTTTGTCAATTGAACGTGTTCCGGCAGGAATTTTAAGGCGCGATATTCGAGAGAAATGACTTTAAAAATCCTTTAAGCCCGTAAGTCGACGCTATGCGGGCGCCCACCCGCAGCCACGTAGGATTTCGTCACGCGTCGCTCTGTCTTACGAACTTTTACCATTAGAGCACGCGTACTTTATGAATTTTTTCTCATTTTTCTCGGAAATCAAGCTTCCGATGCAATTTTCCTCCTCCTCCTCCTCCACTTCTTCTTCTTCATTTTCGTCTCGCGGTGTCAAGGATTATCGCGACTGGTATCGCGAAGAGTGTTTCTCAGTTTTTTGAAGGATCGCTGAAAAATGTTGTTTTCAATTTCGCGAGTCGCGATTACTTCCGAGCTTTCAGATGCGTACCGGCATCAGCGTCAATTTTTCTCCCAAAAGTGAAGCTTCTGTTCGCCGAAACGATAACTTTTCCCGAAAATAAAACAAAAGACGAGATCCAGCTGAAAGTTCGACCCGGATGGCCGAGCCATTTTTATTTTCATGACGTCGTACGCGTCTTCTCGGAAAACAGCGAAATTTCGCTAGCCGATCGTTCGATAGCTCGAATGGTAATTTTTCTTCGTATTCGAACAAAGGATCCTCGACTATCTTCTCCAGTCTCGGTCGTAATACGTGGAATATATAATTTCTCCGCGCTGAATAAAGTATAACATTATCGCGTCATCTCCTTTAATTCCCCGTTTAATTTCCTTCGTCGCCGCCGCGTCTCTGGCTCTGATTATTCACGAAATCATGTGAATCCGATCGTAAAATTCTACTAAACGCTCGCGTTACCATTGGGATTCCGTTTGTCGAGGTAAAAGGAGACATTCTTGTTCCATGCCTGTCCGTTCCACCCTTCGAGCCAGCGTCACGTTTATTCGCACAGCCTTCTCGTTTTCCTTTCCACGAACGCGTTACGTCCGTCGAATCGCGTCCGTTCGATCGAATTTGTCGATGATAAAATTGATCGAGCGATTCAGCAACAACAGCTTTATTAGCGGAGCAAGTACCTCGATCCAAAGATGAGAAGAGGCTGTTTTCAAAGGCAAAGTTTTCAACTACCGCCTCTTGCGCGAAACGAATTAAACAAACGAGCGCCTCGAACGAAGTGAAACGAAAAGCGAGGGAACGAACGGCGGATTTGAATAGACGATCGAATGGTATTTCGACGTGTCGCAATTGCAGCTGCGTCGCGGTATCCGTGTGAATGACTTTTATGTTAATCTAGACGCGGCGTTGCAGCGGAAGATGCAAACGGCATTAACCAGAAGGTGGAGCGCTCGAGCGTGCTTCACGCGCAAATGGCAGTTTATCGAAAAATGTTTCCCGCGGAGGGTTTCGCGGATAGAAGCGACGGGGAAATATTGTTCCGGAAGCCTGAACGCGGCTGTTTGGAATAACGTTAACCGACGAACAAAGCCGTTATCGCGTTCACCCGTTAGATCTAATTTTCCCGCGTGCATCGCCGCGATTCGATGAAAATTGTCTGTTTTCATTCTCGAATTTAATCCCGTGGCTCGAAACACCGGAACGCGCGCGTCCATCGACGATCGCTCGCCGATTCCTGTCCACCATTTCGCGAACATGAATAATACGGCGTTTTCAATTCTCCGGAAACCTTGCGCGGACGAGACCGGATGAACTTTCGAATAGTTTCCCGGCGGAGGAAACGGTGGAAAAGTTTCCAGCGACTCGTCGTATGGAAATAAATTATTCTTTCCCTTTCAGAAAGCTTCGCAGCGGCAGCAGCGCGAACGCCGCTCTGTCTCTATCAATTTTACAGTGAACCGCGCCGGGAGAACCGTTCCATCGAACGGTAATTGCTGTGCACCAGCTACGAGGGAAACGAACGCTTTTCCGCGCGTCCACCAACGCCTCCCCCCTGCCCGCGTGTTGTCCGCTAATTTTCTTTTAACGCCGTCGTTACCGTCGCTGGTTTTCACCCGCGATCGGTTGATATTATCGGGCGAAAAATGCCGGTCGCGCGGTGCTGAATCCGGGACAAACGCGTCCAGGGGGATCGTAGAAATTGACGGGTCCTCCGGCTGGGGCTGGAAAATGGATCAGCCGGCCATTTGCCGCGGCGCGCATGCAAGGAAGAGCAGGTTCGCGCGACACGTCCCCAGATTTTATCTACGACTCCATGTAGAACAACAAGCAACACGGTATTCCGCGTCGCGCTTACGAGCCCTCCCGTTAAAGCCTCCGGCCGCGACACACGTGCGGCAAATGCGACCGGACTCGTAAATACGCTCCACGCGGATTAACACGCGGCCGTCACGTGGCACGCGTGTTCTCCACCCTTCTCTCTCGCCCTCCGCGAGCCCTCTGTTCCGTCCAGCCAGCCTCGGGTTCGCTCCAAAAAGAGAACGACACGCGTCCTCCGAGTTATGTCGTCGAAACGAAGAACACGTCGGCCCTCTTCGACTACCAGGATTAATGCGCCAACGCCTCGTAACGCACCCGCGATGCACCACCGCTCTTCGCTTCCCTGGCTTCCGTTCGCGATCGCTCGATACGGAAATTTTATCCTCTTTACTCTCGCAAGAGGTTCTTTTTTTTTTTTAACGAGGAAGTCGAAAGGAGCGAGGGTTGAAGCTTTAGCGGGCAGTTGCCAATTCGGATAACTGTGCGTACGCGGAGAAGAAAATGTGGCGTCGATGACGTTTCTTGAATCGATAATAGCGGAATATTTCGGTGAACCTGCGATATGAACGAAACCGTTTGTACGAGGATACATTTTATAACGAGGTCAATTGAATTTAACAGACGCGTGGTATAAATAAGAGGCCAACCGAGTGCCGATATTAATAACCGATCTTTCATACTGTTACCGATAAAAGGTCCCTTGTGGAGCGAGGAATGCTAAATAAATGTCACGATTGAAAAATTTAACCAAGCATTTTCGGTTCGTTCTTAGAAATCACTTCAATGTCAAAGTTAACGAGACCAGTCTTTTATCGCACCAAAATTACCAAAGTACGACCGTCTCGTCTTTTAGGAAGAAATTTTGAGAACGTCGTCGAATTAGAAATAGAATCGGCGACATTATTCTAGACGAATACGCAGGAGTTAACGAAACGTTGAGCGTGGACACTTCGCGGAATCGAGAGTTTGTAAATCGTTCGTGGAAACGTACCAGCGTGATTATTATAGACTATAGTCGAGTGAATTCCCGTTGGAACGATACGTGAACGTGGAGGGATTTTAAGCGGAGAATGGACGCTCCGAAAGCGAATCCGGTTATCCAGAAGTGGAACTGAATACTTAATAACTTGCATAATCGATGAGTGAAAAATGGGCGAACATTTCTCCGCTTCTGCATAGATTATGTATTCATGGACGGTGATAAAATAAAAAAAAAAAAAAAAAAGGGACACGTGTTAACTCTCCCGTGCACGATAAAATTCGTGTCGAACCACGTTCGATCTTCTGGAACATGGATTATTCAATTCAATTATTAACCGAACGAGCAAACAGTCGCGAAAACAAATTTTCGTTACGCTCTTCGAAGCACTCTTTCAAAACGATCCACCGAGCTTAAAACTACCGAATTACGCCACGAGATCCGCGTGGAACAAGAAGAGAGAATGTTGTTCGAACAAGCACGCGAGACGCGACTACGAGGCATAGGACGTTACGAGCCAATAACGCAATCAATGGAACGGAACGGAAACTGCAAACACCAGTCGTACGACAGAAACCGATTTCGAGGTCAACGACCAGAAGAAAACATTTGGTTGACTCGGTTCGTAGCTGCGTATAAATAAACACGGACTCGTTACGTCCGTGGAACGAAATTTTCCGGCCAAACCATGGCCTCGAGTCGTAGACCGGATGGTCGTCGTTACGTCGTCGATGACGCGTCCTCGAGCTTACCCTTCGCCGGGGGTTGGAACACTCGAGGAGGTGAGAAACCGTGAAATCAGTCGAGTGCCGTTTCGATCCCTCGACTGGCAAGCCTACCTGTGGCTCGTTTCCTCCCGTTCTCAACCCCTTCTAATCCTCGAATCGTTAAGCCGTCGTTTTCGATAATTTCCCATTGTCGCGTCATCTCGCCGGGCCGATATAAATTCGTTTACGAGTCGCTTAGACACGGATGTTGGGTTTATCGGAAGTCGCGGGAATCGTATTCGGTGAGATATAAATGAAATCTGTTCCGCTTACCTGGAGCGCATGTTGAATCAGTCCATCTGACGCGACGGGTGCTCGAAAACGCTGCTGCCCCGGCACTGCTCTTCGTCGACGCGAGACCTTTTATCCGGGAAAGGGTCAGCGACGCGACTAAACCGAGGACCGCATCGCGTTCGAACGGGCGGGTCGAAAGCGGAAGTTGAAGTTCAATGCAAAGAGGTCGTCGAGGCAGGCTCGATTACGGGTCTCGATAGCCGGTCGGAGAGGGACCGACGGTGGCGCCAATTTCCAAGGTCGCTCGAGGGGGCAAGGTCAACGCACTTCCGGCTGGCTCCCTTCGAGCTCGCGTCGTCGCGCGAACCTTTCGCAATCGTCGTCCGGATGCCGATTTCGGGGACCGATCGCGTTCGACCACTCTCGTCGAGGACCGACAGTACCCAATCGACTCCACGGTCCACCACTCACTGACAACAGTCCCTTCGTGACACTTGCCGCCGCTTCCTTCGCGATTTTTCTCCCTCCTAACCTCCTCCTACTCCGCGGCTGCCGGCTTAACGACGTACACTAGACGTCTCTCCCTACCGTCCTTTCGTTCGCCACTCTTTTTCCGACCGCTCCACCGCGTCCCGCGCGTTGACAATGACGAATAATGCTCTCCTGCTACCGCTTTTCCGCGCGGCCGCTCGAACGCCACGCTGCCCCCAGAGTCCACCCCCGAGCGAGCCGACCATGGGACGATGTGCCCAGTAAAACGCCGGTGGCGGCCGATTCAAATTCGCTCCCCACGTGGCGGCGACGGCGTCGTCCTTGCGACTGCCACCGGCGCGACGCCCGGCGCCGGGCCGTGCGTCGCCATCTTGCGGCCGCCGGCTAAATCCGTTTTAGTCTGAACCGCACGTTCCTTTTCCTCTTCCTCCGTCTTCCTCTTCCTTCGCCACGGTTCCAGAGCTGACCCGGAACCCGGCTGGAATAGCTTTCGACGAGCTCCCGCCTCCAATTTTTGCCACCGTTATCGAACACCTATTAAGGACGACGCGCGTACGAGTATAATTAACAATGACTCATCTCGCTCGCAATGAAAATGGAATACTAATGCGAGGATACGATTAGACTGTAAGAGGAACGATCGCATCTCACCAGGCGACGGAAAATAGATTATCGTGGCTCTCGTTGCGTTCCAATCTAATTGCGAGAATGATACAACGCGGATAATCGAATAATAACAATGAAATCGTGCGCGATTAATAAATCGCGTTGACCTGCTCTCCGCGCCACGCCTCGATCGCTCCGCTCCACATAGAAATCGAATCCAGTCGATTGATTCGCGCGCGTCGAAACCAACACCACTGATAATTCGAGGAAGTTGACCAGTTTAACGAACGTCGTTCTACATCTCCGCGCACGCACTGATAACACGCACGATCACCGAATTACGGTTAACCAGAGAGCTCCGTTTCCTCGGACTTCTTAATTGTTTAACGCCTCCTCGTTTTCCAACGAGCGACGCTCTTTCGTTGGGCCAGAACTCAATACCTAATTATCGCTCGCAGCTATCGCAACCTAAAAAAAAAAAAAAAAGGCAAGCGACGTGCAAGGGATTGAAAGGAAGGAAGTTGATGACGCACGTGGGAAACGTCTTTCTGTATCACTTTCATTCCCAGTGACCTTTTTTTAAGACTACCTTGGTATCTTAGCCTCTACGGAGTATTGATTTTTCAATATTTCGAGCGTTCACGGGTTTCCTACGATCATCAAAATTCAATCTTATCCCGTGGTTAACCCGTTCAATGCCAACCACGAGGTATCTCGTATTACACGTTTGTACCAAAAGTTTAGGTTGGTTGCAATTTGGAATAAGCGCGAACTATTAGAAAGAATGAACGAGAATTTTAAATTCGTAACTTGGTGACTTGGCGAATTAATTCGATTAATTAAATAATCAAAGAGAGAACGGGCACGTAAAAGCGGATGCGACGCGTCCGACGCGATAGTGATACTTGCCCTTTTTCGCGCTCTAATCAGAATTCTCTAACCAGAGTTACTCATCTGCCCCTGCTTTCCTGCCTTCGCGTTCGCCAGATCGGTCGTTCTTGGCGCCAAAAGATAATTCAGCGATCCAGTCGCGTTTTCCAGCGATGTCGTAACGCTGGCAGCTGCTGGATGGCTATTATTATTTTTAAATGCGATCCCGTGAACGATTCCCCTGATTATGAAGCGGTTTCGAGTCGCATTCCGCCTGGACTCGTGGCGGGCTTTTAATAGGTGCTGACTGCTTTTCAAATCGAGTCTTATTTTTAACCCTTCGCACTCGAATGTCCCCTCTGAGGGGACACCAGCATCGATTAGTGATTACGAAGGATGTAAACTTTGAGAAACGCACGTTTCCCTGGAGTTTTCTATTGAAATGGAAACTTTGTATCGCTGGGATATCGCTATTTTAGCAATGGCTTCTGTCGTTAACGTCTGAGAAGGAGCAGAGCGAAAAGGGTTAAGCATTTTAATCACACACGGTCCCTTACGATGTCGAACAGAAGTCGAATCGGTTTTCTCTATTAAAAGAGTGAAAATAATTCCCGGAACGGAATTGTTTGCACGGTTGATTCGAATAAAACGTCGGTTGTGATTAAAATCTTTTATCGCCGGCGATTGCATCAAGGGGACAATCAGACTCGATGAGAAACCTTTGTTTCTTTATTTAGACGAACGACAGCGTCGATCCAGTTGCATGAAAGCTGCGTAAAAAACTTTGGTGGACGTCCGTCCGCAAACAATATGTCTTTATTGCTCTCCGTTCTTTCCACATGAAAACAAATTCCCCGTGAATGCAACGAATATTAGCGATCTCGTGCGCGACAATTATTTTTTTTTGCCAACTCGAAAAGGATCGTAGAGTACTATAGTTTTGAAAATTCGAATGCCCTTTCTCTGCTTCTTAAAAATTCAAGTGGTCACGTTCCTGTTTACTAATACGAAACGTTTGGCACTCGAATCGAATACCGTAGCGCCGAAATCGGTCGATCCTGTGATTCATCGATTCCGCTGTCAACCGTGCGCGGGCTAATAAATAATATCACCGTTCGCGAATCACTTTCGAATCGCGGCTGACTGGCATTCTTCATCCGTGGCGGACGACGTCTGCCTACAAACAATCGATCGCACGCAACACTGTCCCACAGGTTTATTAATAACGCGCGCGATGCGTCGACTGAATAATCGAGACATTATGGAGCCGACCAGCGCGGCTACGATCTGGACGATTTATCGTTTTCTCCAACCCCGATCGAAGCTGACGAACGATATCGAGCAGGGTTGTTCGAGGTGGCTGGCTAAAGCGGCAGCCTCTAATTGCACGTCTCCGCGTATCGCGCGTCGTTCTCGTTTTTCTTTCGTTAGAACGTTTTTACTAGCTCGCTTTCTCGTCCGTCTGTTCGTCTGTTCGCTACGAATTTTGCAATTGATTTTAAACTAACTTCTCGACGAGCCAGAGACTTGAAACGTGAAACGTAGTTCAGAAATGGATGACAATGCGGTATTAACTCGCATTCTCGTTTGTCAGTTCGTTAGAGTTCCATGCTATTACCAAGCCCACGCTATCCAAGCGTCTATCTGTCCCACGGTTAAAAGGCTGTTTTGAACCGTAAGATTCAATCCGATTATGAATCTGTGTTTATCTGAGTTTTTAAATAATCTTTTGTTCAGAACGAAAGTTTCTGCTTTGAACGAATTTTTTCTGGCCGCAGAGAATAAATCTAAAGTACAATGTGACGCTTCTCGCCATGAATCTTCATTTTCGAACAGAAACGTTGCTGCGAAGTTCGAAACGGTGAACATTGAGAAGCACAGACCACGAATTAATATTCGAGGCAACGCGCGACCAGGTTTTCGAAAACGAATCAGAATTCAACGCTGTCGCCGTCAAAAATTTACACCGCGTTAAACTCGAATTGCGCGAAGGAAGTTGGACGAGTTGAATAAACGGCCCATTAGAGAAACGAACGTGAACGGTTCGCATCGCGGCGGCTTTCGACGCCGTCCCCTGTATTTAACGGGTTACCAGTAAATGAAGAAAAACGAGGTGACCAGCCAGAAACCAGGCGGCAGCCCCTGTTTAAACTTGACGCTCGTTAATTAACAATTCGTCGCCGCTTGAACTCGTCTCGTTGCAACGCGTGGCCGTAACCCTCGATTCTCGCAATTACAAAGCGAGAGCTTGGCTATCGCGGTTTCGAAATGAAACGACGCTTCGATGCTGGCTTGGAAAGCAGTATCGAGAAATAATTAAATCTGTATCCAGCTAATAGAGTCTTAACTTAAGCACGAACGAGCTGCACGAGCCATTACGCGGACCCATTACTTCCGAGAGAAGTATCGACGCGAGTACGCGTGCCACGATTACGGCACTTGTCCAGTATCTGGCGAGTGCAGTTAGGAAATGCCTCTTCTCTTTTCACCAGGCCTGTCGGTCCGGCTAACTACGCAGATAGCCAAATGAACGAACGTAAATCACCGGCTGGCGAAGTTAATCGAGCTCGTTCGAAACCAGTTCTGCCAGCTAGAGAATACTTCCGTCGTTAAACGTTCCAGGCTCGAACAGGATCCGTCCTCCTCGATCGAGCCCCCCCTTGGAAAACCTGGTCCCTCGAAAATCGCCGCGCGACCGTTCGACAATCACGGCCGCCCTCGATGTGTCGGTTCGAGCGGGGCGTAGGCGCGAGCTCGCGTGCGTTTGACAATGTTTTGCCGGACGCGAAATACTCGCAGGTGCACGGAAGGCCGCAAATGGCCCCCTGGCAAAGGAGCGCGCCGTGACGAGGGGTGGCGCCGATGTTAATTGAAATCGCAGAACGTGGAAGGGCGGGAGAAGGGTGCCGCGGTGTTTCACCCCGCGCGGTAATTCCCGCGCGTGTCGCGTCAAGCGGACCGGGGAAACGTTTGTCGCTTCGCGCCGCGGTCGTCCGCTCGAATAAAGGCGAAACGTCGCGCGCAGACACGGCCAGGAGAAACGCGGATCCTTCGCTGACGGGAACTTTACTCGTAAACGCCATTTCTGCCGGTGAATCGAATCTGTAATTGGGAACTTTGTTTCGTGAGAGTTGACCGTGAAAGAGGCTTGGGGGTTGCCGCTCGACGATGCGACGAGCGCAACTGCTGAGAGAAGTGCGATTTGCTATTTTTTTTTTTACACGTGCGGTGGTTGTACGTGTTTAAAAAACTTTTGCGAATACCAGTTCCTCGCACCTCCTGCTGTCGCCTCGTGCTACCTGAAATGGATCGTTCGATTAGCTGTTTCATGAGAAGAGCGTGTTACATTGTTATTAATTATTGACGCGTAGTCGACAAAATCAGTGATCGAATCAGCATCATTTAATGCTAGGTAAATTATTAGATCGTCGTTTACGCGAAAACAAAATTTACAAAGGATATCGATTCTTGCGGAAGAAACTTACACCGACATCTACAAAGGTTCCACTGAAACTGCACTCACGAGTCTCGAACGAACAGTTGCGTTTCTCGTTTACCAGCTACAGTGATCTCAATCGGTAAAAATACTCGAATTAATTTACGAAATAGATTAAAAAGAAATTTTTGCGAGTGAAAATTCTACTGTACGTACGAAACATTCAAAGTATAAATGTATTATTACCAGCACACCAAGTGCAACAAGTAGCAAGCGAGCAGACTTTTACCTACAAAAGTTACATAGTACGGTAATCCACTTTTCCGACCAATGGTAAGGTACATTTTGAAACTTTCGAACTCGAAACGACCACTTTTACGATTTTATAGCAGAAAAACACAATATAGCACAAGCAGTGTTTTTATTTTGCCATTTTTTAAAAAGAGATGCCATTTCTAAGAAGCGAGGGACCGATCTCTGATCTTCGAATTCGCAAATAATTTCTTTTTCAGACCAGGACCATTTCTCACGGATTATTTTCGCATTAAATGATGCTTTATTATTCGAAGGGTGCGTAAATGAAGAAATACAATGTAAAATACATGTACAAAATATATTGTCCGCCACGACTAACTTTACGAAATTCGATCACAGTTTACAGTCTACCGACGCCGAGCTTTGTTCAGTCTTTTTTCGTTCTTCAATTTTCTTCTTCTTCAGAACCTTTTTATGTTTGTTACTATCTAGATGAATGTCCCATTGAAATTTCCCTACAAATATCCTGTCGCAGACCTAAAAAAGTAAATTCAACGTTTCGATTAATCAAATCGGTGTTAACCCTTTAACCGCCATCTTTCTATCTCGCGAACACTCGAATAATCTTGTCCACTTGTAGGAAGTTTGTCGACCGAAATTTTACTCGCGGAGAGCTAAGTCGATAAGAAATGCTGTATACGAAAGATGGCGGTCAACAAGGGTTAAAGGGTGAAAATAAATTTGAAAGCACGAAAAATTACATCGCAATAATGCCTTTTCTTGTCGTTGTTCTTAATATATTCCTGGTGCAGGGTGAGCTCGTTCAAAGGTTTCTGTTCTGGTTTCTCCCCTCTCATGACAGCTTCAATTATTGCTACTGCTGGCTCGTATACGCGACTGTTCCATTGATTCACGTCGGTGCAGTCCAATTCATAAAGCAGCGGTACCTGCGATCATTGAAACGATTGAAAACTGCAAAATTTTCACGCATTTTTGGCAAGATTTACCATAAACGTACCTGTCTATCGGCGCAACGAATTAAACGATTCTTAATCCACTTTTCCTGCCTCTTCGCGTACCTCTTTGTGACCAGCTTCAAATCATCGATGCCCTGTTGCAGCAATTTTTCACCCTGAAAGCGTTACATCTTTCGTGAACGCGACATCGACTCCGCGTTGACCGCGATATAAATTTCATGAATTCAATAGTTTCCAAGGAAAAATAAAGCTTCCACGCAAAAAGAGCAAGGGGAAAGAAGAAAAGGCGATTACGTTCTCCGCTGTTGGAACCGCAACATCCAACAAGAACCTGGAGCATCCCCTTAAACCTCTCCCTCTGATTCGATCTCTCTCTCTCTCTCTCTCTCTCTCTCTCCCTCTGTCACACATGTACGCACACTTTTCCTCTAAATATAAAACGTCTCGTTCGTGCAATAACGACGTTGCAGCTGTGCCGAGGAACGTGACGACGTTGCAGTTCGCTGCTTCTGCTCACCTTTTTCTCTCGCTTCTCCTCCTCGGGTAGCACGAGGTAAGCGTGAAACTCCTTGAAGCCGATGCTCTGAAAGATGCCCTTCGTGTAATCCGCTGACCTGTAATGTAAACATTCATCGAATCGTGTCTGCGAACGGGTCAACTCGCCATCTCGGTTCAACCCCTATTTCCCACCATTCGTTTCCGATTACTCTCGATTAGGTAGTCCAGATATAATGTCTAATGCGACGCTTCTTCTATTGTTTTAACTTTCAATCTTTAACAACGTTCGCTGCCAACTACGAGTCATCTCGCGGCAAACCCATTCACTGCCAACTACGAGATATCTCGTAGTTTATTACAAATTTAAATTTGTTGCGATTCGTCACGGAATAAGTATAAACATAAAGCGAAATCTTGGCGCCCAGGGCAAATCGCTCTAAATTTGCCAGACAGCGAATGGGTTAAGGAACGCGCGTAGCACCCTCGACTAGCTTCTTCCCTTAATTAACCCTCCGCAACATCTATATTGCCCAAAGATCGCCAACCACCCCCCCGTGCAAGCGGTACCGAAACCGCTGGTAGCGATCAAGGAGAAACGACACTCCATACGTGAAACGATTCGAAAATGCGTAATAAAAATGTAAAATATATAAATACAACAGCGTGTTAATTAACCCTCCGCAACATCTATATTGCCCAAAGATCGCCAACCACCCCCTCGTGCAAGCGGTACCAAAACCGCTGGTAGCGATCAAAGAGAAACGACTCGAAAATGCGTAATAAAAATGTAGAATACATAAATACAACAGCGTGTTACGTGTAACGAAAAGATCAGAGTCATGATCCCTAGAGCGGATACTCGAAAGACGTACCCCAGCTGGTCCCATCGTCTTTAAACGTCCAGTGTCTCGCGAGCACGTTCTCGGTTCAGTATTCTCGAGTGGCGATCGTGTCGCGGCAAAGACTGCATTATACAGGCTAGCTGTCTTATCACGACTGGATAGTGATAGCGAGGTGAAGCGAGGCGAGGCGAGGCGAGGCGAGGCGAGGCGAAGCGCGACGAGGCGAGGCGAGGTCGAGCTTACGTGGCGGGAAAAGTCGAAGCCGTGGCCACGGCTCACTTGCTCGCACACGTGTCAATGCCAAATATGTACCTGCGAATGGCAATCGGATCCTAACGACGCCGTGGGCGTATACGCGAACGCGCGCGTATTTCGTGAACGGTGCAGGAACCTCGACTGTCCGATCGAACCAATTTCGTTTCCAGCCGTTTGTCGCTGCTCGAACAACACGCGTTTCGATGTTCGAGTGTAGGCTGGGATTTTGGTGTTTGCCCTGTGCTGCTCCGCGGTATCGTTTTCCACTCTGCGCAGTGTTGTTGGTGACGCAATGTGAACAAACTTTTTCTTCCAGACGTTTCGAATTATACAATTTTTGTTCACGTTAAACAGGGAGCCGCTTTACTTTTCGTCGCAACAACGCGCATGTATCGTAAAACGCCTAACAACGGGCCACGAAATTTGTATTTTTAGATGCTCGATAAGACGCGTTAGCATCAATCTTTATCATTCTTCGCCAACGTGTCCGTCGAAAATATAATATCCCGCTACCTTCTTCGACGCTAAAAATACGGAGCCGAGTGTCCAGGGAACGGGAGTAGATTAATGATCCCATTAGAAGAATGAGATGAAAAGTTAATTCCTTTCGAAAACTCATTTTTCTCCGGCGCATTTCGCGTCAATTATACCAACGAATCAGCGTAAAAATAAGCAATCGTACGAGCCGCTTTCGTCCTTCCTTCTCGCTTCCCACCCTCGAGCATCGTCGTGGTTTATCCGGAAATCTCCTAGTTATTATCTCTCGCGTCGCGGAGAGTCGTTATCGATCGTATCGACGCGAACGATACCGTCGGAATTAATCAGAAACGCGGCACGCGTTTCTCCAGCAACGACGACAATTTTGCGGTACCAATGACAGGTGCACGGTGTCGATGAAGCCGGCCACAATGCTAGTAGCACTGGCAATTAAGATAACAGCGATGACAGTAATCATTATCGCGAATACGTAACTGCTACAAACTATTTTTACTACTTGTTGCCAGGCAGCTCCTGGATATCGTTCACTTTTTCACGCGTTAGAGGTTATCAGGTTTAAGACAGATAAGTCGTTATACCTGTATCTTATGTCTCACCATAAAGTATACGCTTGTCAGTCCCCGTCAATGATAACAAGGTAAAATGCTAGCGATTTTATCGATCGGAACGACACGTTGCACGGAACTTGAAGGTGAACGCTCGTGGAAAAGAGAAATAAAAATGTCTCGCGTGGTAATGTCTTCCTTATTGAAATGAAATTCCTACGCAGAGCGAGCGAGAAAAGGTTCAGACTCCTCTGAAAAGGGCTTACGGTACTCGTCGAGAGCAGTGAGAAATGTTACGGCGCGAATAGGTCACGAGTACGTAAGTTCAGGGCATTAGGTCGATCCATCGAGACATCTACAAACACGAGGATTCGTGCTACGTTCGCGTCTACGAAGTAATCGTTATTGACGCTACCAATAATCTCGTATCGACAACGCAGCCAGCGATTACCGCGAGCCTTTCAAATCGTGGACCATCTTCTGGAACACCGTGTACATAAATCGACGTAAAGTCTTATCGTTAGTAAACGTCAGTCCGTGTGCTTCTCTCTCGTCGTACAATGTACAACGTGGAAAGTTGACAAGTTGATCTGAATTAATACGGGCCGTGCATGCGACAAGGCGAACTTCTGGCTGAATGAAAATCGCGGCTCGATCGAGAGCGGCGGATCGACTCTCGACGATCTCCTCGCGTTCCCATTTAATGAAATTTTGCACGCATCGTTTCGCGCGATTGCGCCGTGCGTGTCGTTTCGGTTATTTTTTGCGTTAATCGTGCAACACCGAGCCGATACACCGCCGAATACGTTTTAATCGCGGCGATATTTTAATATCTCAAAGTTCGAGGCACTCGAGATCGAACGATCGATAGCTGAGAAAAATTGAACAACGACTGCCGAGATGATCGATCCGTTCGTTTAAACGCCGCAACGTTGCATCCGTCCGAGCACGTGCTAAGATAAATCAATCGTTGGTCCACGGTAAGCCGGTTTTCCTGCGGGTTTTCCGCCGTTTTCCGCCACTTACAATCGGAATCGTCGATTCCTCGACTCGATTAACGCGAGATAAGGAGGAACGACTGATTTGCGTACAAATGCGAGTTACGCGAGTTACGTCGAGGAATAACTGAATCGTTGGATTCGCGGGAAACGGTGTAAGGACATTGGTATTTTCAATGGACGGAACAAGTTTCCTTTTCCTCGTATTCGGATGCGAGAGCCGCGACACGAATCCGACCGAATACGAGTTTCAGGAAAGCGTGAAGGAAAATTCCTGCTGGTCGCTCGAAGGAACTAAAAAAATGCTGGATTTTTATCGCGAAACGCGCGTAACGTCGAACTTGATTGGAAACGAGCTCGCGGCATAAAATTAATGCCGTTTATTAGCGTCGACTAATCGGTAGACAATTTGTTAGCGTCTTGGAACTTTCGCGTAATTAACTCCGCGGGCTGATCTCGCATTGGCGCGCCATATTAATCACACCTGCTTTCTGAAACTTCGATGTTCCAGCCAGTGACGTCACATCCGGCAGAAGTCGAGCAGGCGAGTAGGAGCATTTGCATAATACGAGACACGCTACTTGCAGAAATGCGCGAGCCTCGGTCCGCGTAAGTAGAAACGAGACCAGTGGAAGAGCTTGCATCGAGAGAATGGGGGGGGGGGAAAAAAAAACAGAAAAATGAAGCCTATGCCTGCGCGATGTGCAGTCATCGTAAAAATACTTTTACGCGACCTTGTGCTCGCGTTACATATGCGAAATATAATGAACTTGTACGTTTGTTACACGTGCGAAGTTGTCAGGCGCCGTAGGCTACGAACATACTTATGGCACGTGACTTTTTACACGGTATCAGTTTTTTTCTTTTCAGTTATCAGTTTCATAATCGCGCGTACGCCTGCCGCGTACGGCGCATTAATTATTTGAAAAATGAATTACATCGCGCAGCGAGGGAATATTTGAAATTATACGCGTCAGAGTTATCGCGTGTCTTTTCTTTCCATCGGAAGGAATCGTAACGTCGAAGAATCGAAACCACGTGCCTCTCCACCTTGGTACCCCCGAAGAAAATGAATTTGGAACGATTTCTCGTTCGAACTCGAGCTCCTCCGAGGCAAGCGCCGCCTCTCGTCGCGACGCGCCTTTCGTCTGCATCGACAGACGTTGGGGTAGCTCGAGGAGTCGTACCGTCACGTTCGTAGACGCTACGATCGAGGAATTCGGGAAAACCCGTTCCTCGCCACGCTTAAGGGTCATCGCAAATGAATTTGGAACACCTTGGACGTTTTGAACAAGTTCCCATGAACTTGTTCGAGAACCTCCTCCTGGCTGGTTACAGGTTGCGTACCGTACCCGCGCATTGCACGTGCCGTGGCGAAGCCGACTGCAAATTGGCCAGACAGACGGTGTAATTTGCATAGCCGCTGGTGCAGCGGTGCGATGCGCCCGTTCACGGGCCTGGTTCGCAACGCACGCCACACGTACACGACCGGCGATAATTAGCGATAATTGTCAGGGAGGGTATTAAGCGTCGATCGAACGGCCGGAAAGTCGGTGGATTTTGTCGGTCGTCGCCAAGGGGACGGCGACGGATGTCGATGGTGAAGAAAGAAGGGAAGAAGAGGCAGCAGCGGTGCTGAGGGTTGCGGGAAAACGAACGGGTAACCGTGGTCTTCGAATTCTAGTAATTTTCCACCGACGTCGCGATCGGATCTGAATTAACATTTTTCCCTCCGACCGTTCGTTTCGCATCGCATAGATGGCTCGTCGCGGATCTAGAATTTCGCATTGTTTGTAAACGACAGTTGCGCGTTTCCTCGTGGTACACAGCCTCGACAAGGGCTCGGTTTACAGCGTTCTCATCGAGTCATCGAATTCCGCGAGAATCAGGTAGCAGCCGTGAAACACTGCGCTCATCGTTGCCTCTGTCCGCGTCATTCGAGGGAGCGGAAGGTCCAGCGAAGTTCCGAACCATTCGAAAGGACAAACGTTGCCCGCCCACGAAAATGCGAAGGTGGAAACTCGCCTCGAATGGACGAGGGAGGAGACGAGAGAAAAACGTGGGTCTGTCATTTAAACGCGATCGAGTGGAATTTCTGTCATAGGAAATGCTCGCTGTCGTCACGATTTGCCGTCTAAAAATTGAATCGCGCGTAGGATGTTTCGAATCGCTCCTTCAAAACTTTACCCTCGTTTCATCGGATCGACGCGTCTGCCTCCCTGAAAATCGCGCGCGCGTGCAACGCTTCGATCTGACACGCAACAATTTTTCTCGGTAGCCATAATTTCGAAGCGATTCGAGGCGATTCTGTTGCATACCTCACCCGCAGCAACACAATCGATTCGCGAGAAATTCATTTCGCCTGGATAAGCGCGGCGAATGAAAAATGCCGCAGACACAACGGGAACGAAACGTTTCCAGTCTCCTGTTGCCCCGTTCGCCGGATCGCGGACAGAACCGTTAGCGGAGAGAACTCGAATCGCGACTATCGATTTGTTTAAGCGCGTTGCATCGTGCATCGATAAAGCACCAACGAAATGCCTACACCTACGCGTATCGTGCGTGTTCGTAAGAGAATTTGGCGATCGACGTTTCTCTTTTCGTCTCGATTCGTGCCACGGTTAACCAGGAAAAAAGGGAAACCGATGGAAAACGAACTTTCGCGTATCAGACTAGAGAGATCGATTAACAATCGTCGTTAATCACTACGCGTACATCCACTTTCACGACTACCGCGCGTTTCGAGCAGGTAATTGGAAGAATTTCCATCGATTCGCGCGTTCATATAAAATATTCCAAAACATTGCCTACCGGAAGTTCGTTTATCTTTCGATTACTTAACCCTGTTTGTATTCCCCTTTACGATACTCCTATCCGAGGAGCGGATCTTTTTAGTAATTCCAGGGAGAGGAAATTTGTTCAATAAATGCCACGGCAATTAACGTCGTCCAATGCCAGTTTTAATGAGAGAAATGAGCGAAGGAGGATTTCACGCTAACGAATACATTAAACGAAGGATAAACGAATAAAAAAAAGCTGAACGCGCCGCAAGACGATAATGAAAATATTTAACGCGGCATTCCCCTTGGAATATTGCTCGAGCAAATATTGAGAATGCGTCGAAGTAATTTATTCCTCGCGTCGCGGAATATTCAGTTTACCGATCGCGAGGTTAAGCGTGACAAACAAGAGGATACGTTTAAATTTCATTATTGTAATTAAGAACACGCACGGTTAAACGTATTCGACTCGCCACGACTCGCAACGACTGGCAGCCGCGTATTTGTATCGCGTGCGTTCGCGATAACGTATCGGCAAGAGGATCCTCGTGTCCGTTTTCCTCGAAGACGTTTCCAACAGGCATCAGCGTTCCGTATCAATCCCTGCGCTGAACGAACGATTTGTCGAACACCCGGTATACTTTTCCTCGCGGTTGGCTAACTTCCTTTATTTTCACCCGGGCATCCGGTCGACGCGCTCGCGATTTCCGGAAGCGAGTAAGGCGAGAGGCGAGCGAGCACTGCCTTCATTCACAAAGGCTGCTTACGAATCACGTGTACTCGCTATGCACACGTGACTCATGAATTTCGAGCACCGTGAAATACCCTACGCCTCGAACGCGTTGCTCTTGTCTCGTCTCGGCTCCGCGATTGGAATTGACCGGAAAAAGGCGCGGAAAAGGGCAGCGGACGAGAGGCGCGTATAGCTCGAAGCGTTTCGCGCGCTCCTCCATTTTGACGGAGCGCAATTGACGAGAGCGCGGGTCAGCGAGTCGACGACGAACTAGCCGGTAGATGAAAAGATTAGACCGTCGTTGAAAAGGTGCGTTCGCAGGGTGACTGATCGGTTCGATCTCGGTTTCACGCGAGAAAAATGATTCGTTAACCGATCTAGAGTGCGTGGCAATCGCGAGTACGCGCCAACTGCGTGGACCACCCAGTATAAAAGGAAATTTTCAAGCGAACGGCTCAACTCGAACGGTCTGGCGAGCATGGATCGTAGGGTATACTCAACGAAAAGAGGAGAAAAACGAAGGATAAATCCTTGAACCGACAGACTGGGCTCGCGTGATAGAAAGCACTTACCGATATAACTCGTGCACTTACGTGTTGGACTTAATCCGTTGCTCGTTGTACCGGCGATGAAAGTCAAGCAGTTCCTGCACCAGACCGGTCTCCAGCATGGCATCGACCCTGCTCTCCAGCCGCTCGTCGAGGACTTTCTGTAACAATTTCGGAGAAACGGGACTCGAATTAATTGGCCGCGATCCGCCAACGTGTCGGCCATATTAAGAAACGCTCCGTTATCGGTTACTTTCGAATTATCTCCGGCTGTACATCTCGCTCGTCCGTTCGAATCCTCTTCTCTTTCGTTTCACGCATTTCGTCTAATTATCCGCGACGTGTTTTATGTTTTCGCGCTCGATCGCTCGCTCGCCACTCGTTATTAGCCGAGAGACTTGATAATGTCGCGTTCCGAACGGATCCGCGAAAGGACAAACGGAAAACTGAAAAACGCCGTTCTCTTCCACCCTGACAGACACGATCGCCTTACAATTTCCCAATAGTTTCGCGTAAATGTCACATTTCACACCCACGATCGCATCGGTGGCGATCGAACCTTTCGAAAGGAATACCGTGGGTGTTCGCTCTCTTTCGAACGGTTTATCGCTTATTGTTAGTTTCGTACTTTTCAGAAGTCCTCGCATACGTCGTGGGCGATCGTCGTTGCGAATTTTATTTCGTCGCAAAATCCAGTCGAACGAAGTCGTCGCTGGCTAACAGACATCTCGATGTCAACGAAGCACGCGAGTTACGTGCGCGTTCGAAGGCTAACCATTAGAAGAAGGAAGAAAGAAGGGACGTCCATCGTGGCCGTTGACGGATTTTGAAATTTCTGCCCCCCCCCCCCACCTCCCTCGTTTCTACTCTCTGTCTATTTCTTCTTTGATGTGTACCTGCTAATAGCCGAGACGCGTTAGAAAAGTTCCGTGCGCTCGAAGACGAGCTCGCGCAAAATCGTTCGCTGGTCCGTTTTGGCCTGACTCGATTTCTCAAGCACGCGTTTCAAGCGTACGAAAGAATATTTGCCAGCGAGGAACCACCGAGGAATTTCACTGGGTTTCACCGTGGCAATTTCAACGAAACTCACCGCGGAATCTTAATCTCGATGGAACTCGGGAATCCTTGATTCGACTAATTAAGAAAAGTTCCACCGGGATCTACCGGCTCGTGTTATTCTTCCAGCGACAATTAAAAATATTTCCTCGAGAGAGAGAGAGAGAGGATCGAAAGCAAGAAAAACGAGTCGCGCGAGAGAAATAAATTTGCAAGTCATAAATCGTCTGGAGGACGTTTCGACGTCAGATTGGTCCGCCTTAAGGTAGACGTATTCGATGAATCGCGGAAGAAACGTTCGAGTCGGATGGCTTCGAAGGGCTCGACGCGTTAGAAGGAGCGCGTTTCACGAAAAGGTTCACGTGGAAAGTGTGTGCGTAAAAGTTAGCACGATCGTGTCGAAAGCAAACACTCGCTCGAGCACGTTTTTTTCTGTACGTTTTCTCTTTTTTCTTCCCCTCTTCTGTTCCCTCTTTTTCTCTCGATCGCGGACCACCAACCACGGCTCTAGCATGGTCGTTAACGTTTCGATGAAACGACAAGCTCGAACGATCAGATAAATATGCGGACGTCGGATCGGGAGAGCTATTAATATTCGCGCTAGGAGCACGCACCGCGATAAATCGCCGATCAATTTCATTTCTTTCGCGCGTACCGTTCGCCAGTGTTAGCGACGCGTATATCGGCGGGATTGAAAAATGACAGGATCGCCGATGGAATCGCGGCAATTAGAAGACGCTTCGCGTTCTCACGCTCGTTCACGGTTAAAACGCGACCTCCGCAACCCGTTCCGGGCCCACTTTAAATCGTATTTAAAGAGCCAGCGGAGCTCGCGAGCTGCACACGTGCGCCTCCACGGTTTCATTCATGGCCGGTTAACGTGTCAATGACGCAAGATTCTCGGTCGACGCGAGCCGAGTCGCGCTATTCGATGACCACGCGGCGCGCACGCCGCGCCGCTCTGCCGATCGGATCAATGAGATCAACGAAACGGTGTTCCGACCAGAAAAGGGTGGTTTCTCGAAAAATACGTCGAAGCTGCACGCCCCCGCGTGCGCGAACGCGCATGCTTGGCATGGCTCGACGATACGAGGTCTTCGACCTTGCCGGGCGCAGTTTTTACCGCGTCTGCTCGTTCGCTGCTAAGACGGCCGACGATAAAATGTCGAACCTTGCTGTTCGTTGAAAAATTTCGCAAACCGCGCGTAGTTGAATCACAATTTTTGTTCAACCTTCGAGGTGTACTTTCTAAAGTAGGTATGCGCGGTCGCGTAATTAATGCAGCTGGACGGAGTGGGAAATAAATCATTGATTAAGAAACCAAGGCTGCCGTTTTCTAAACAACGTTAGCTACCAGCGAGCAGTTTCGGTAGTCATCGTCGACGATGACTTTTCGAGCGCCCTCGGAAATCGAGTAGCGCGTCTAACGAACGGTCTCGTCTCGACCTCGTACCCGAAATAATCCAGCATAATTAACGCGACTCCATGTCGGCGCTAAACGTTAAAATAAAAGCCGGCAACGGACCGCGTCGCTCGCTCACCAAGTCAATTATAGCCCCTGTTGCCGATTCGTTACGAACCAGGAAACCGATAACTAATTACCGTCCAAAGTAGCGCGTGATAAATGAAACGGCAAACGATCGACGATTTTTCGAGCTACGAGGCCCCCGTAAACGTATCATCGTTTTGCTTCGAATCGTGTAAACCGTTCCAAATAACGCGCGATACATATTCCGAGGGCGAATTCGAGTACCGTTGGAATAGTTACAATTGCCCTATAAAATACGATTCAACGGAGAAAAAGAAAAAAAAAAAAAAGACATCGAATAACTTACGCGGAGTTACGACAGGCGAATCCGTAACAGTCACGAGTGCTCGTCGAGAAGCGCGGTTTATGTAACGTAAAAGAGACGAGGATTCGTTCGTTTCGAGGCGTCGCGGCCGACAGAAAGCGAAGGAACGTAGAGCTGAAACTAGAAAGCCTCGTGCTCGCTACCCGACGCCGACCAAAACGGGCCAAGGTCCTCCGCCTAGAAGAAACAGAAATGAAAGACGAGGAGGAATGTGAGCGCGTGCGAATTTTCGCGACCCTGTTCTATTCGCCTATTCGAGGCTCCGTCGTTAGCCTCGTGCTGGAAGCCAGCGAAGGAACCGCGTGTCGATGACCTGGCTTTTCGGTGAAATAGGATATCCGGGGAACGACTGCTACGAGATCAAAATAGACGTTCAGGTTCGTCTCGTTCCTCGAACAATGCAGTTCGTTCCACGGAGGAGACTGAAAGCGGGTCGAACGGCGTAAATAAATTGAACTCGATCGAACGATGATTTACGCCGTCGATACCATTGAGCGAATTTATCGTTTCAAGGAGAACGTGAAACGCGCCACTTAATCGTATCTGCGATAATAGCTTGTATCGTTCAGGATTGGTAAGAACAGGCTGGTCGTTCGAAAATTTGCATCCACGCATAAATTCGTGCGAAGTACGGAGGTTATTAAAAGGATCGTGGCGCTACCAAAATGGCCGAACGCGCGCTGCTGCGTTCTTGCATGACCAACTCTTCGATAACATTGCCAATGCAATACGAAGACTCATTCTTAAGATTCATCCTACCGCAAACATCTTAATCATAGTTCCAAGATTCCAACTCATCTAGCATCCTGTACCCACTTACTCATCCCGTCCTCTGCATTAGTTATAATTTTCGTCGTAGCTGTTGGATTACTGTAGTCGCTACTGGCGTGCGGAACTCGTGTCTGAATAAAAATCTGCATTCGAGTCGTTCGACTCTGTCGAACCCGGAACCCAACGACGTTCTAGCAGCCCGCAGAGCATTCTGGGAGCATCCTGCGTGCGTCGTTCGCGGATCCTTTTAAAGAGGAGAAGTTAGAAATTCTTCCGTAAACGAAACTAGACCGTGCGCCTTCCGTCGACTTTCTCGTCCCCGAATCGAAGTCGGAAGCTGGCAAAGTTCTCCATCGGCTCCCGTGGCCATGGCCAATTTTTTTTCCCACCGGTTTCGCGTTATTAGATGCGTTTAAGATAAAGACAGATTTATCGCGTCGGCGGGGATTTTTTGCGACCACCGGCGACCTTTCCTCGCTTCAGACGATCCCGTCTGAAGGTGAAAAAGTCAACGAGCCTGGGCTAGGCTCGATTTGGCAAAACACGCACGCGCCTCGCACGCACACGTGGGCGTGAAACGTTCGATTCTTCTTCTTCTCTCGGACGGATCCGCGTTTCGCAGAAATCACGTGCTCGATGCCCAAACGCGATAACTGGCCGACCCTGACATTCAAATTTTTGCGCGGTTCCATCGACGGTACGCAGCCGCCGAACAGCTGAGGCGCGTCAGCCGAAAAATCGATTCTGGCTCGCGTAAACGTGTTCGAGGATGCTCTGTCTGCTGCTGCTGTTGCTGCTGCTTTTCGTTCGATTCGCGGTGGCTTTTAAAAGCCTCGCGGAGGATGGTCGAGCGCATCGATATCCGTGGCAGGATAGATCCGACTAATAACGGTGCGCGCAATTTGCGGAAACGATTTTCGTGGAAAATCAGGGCATGCCCAGGGCGTCGCCGCGCGCTTTCGTGAGAACACTGCGGCGATTCTCGCCGCGGCAAAAACCGACCGCCGCGGATGGACGGGTCGCAGAATAAAACGGATACGAGAGTATTGAAAAAAATTGCCAGGCCATCGGGAGCGCCTGTGGCGTCTTCGATAAACACGCGTCGGGAGACGCGTACAGACGCGTAAATTTTTACGCTAACGACGCGCCTTCGGCCAATTGCGCGATCCTCTCTCGACGTAATCGAATCGTTGAAACGTATCGCTCTGTCGACGGCTAGGCGAGGCGAAATCGAACGCGAAACGCGACAGATATCCGATAGGAACGGTGTCGCGATGCTGGGCCAATTAAAAGGAGAAAAATCGCGATAAAAACAGGTGGTTCTACCCTGGAGAGGTTCGGAATCTCTGGGAAGGAGGAGGAGGGGTCGGAGGGAAACGGGCAACCCTAATGGCGTCCTGGCGAGACAAAATGAGAGGCACGCACCGAGGGGCCCACCATGGGAATGCCGGGGCCGCGTTCCCGGCGATGCACACTGGCCAGGTTCTCTATTTTCGACGGCAGCTCCCTGCGAACCCGCTAGACACGCCGATTCCTCGATCAAAGGGGCGTTACGGAGAGGCCAGCATAAATTCGTTCGCGTGTATTCGTGGTAGAGACTCACCTCGAGAACACTAGCCTTGGCATTATGCTGTTCCGTCCGAGCTCGATTTTATTTTAAGACCGCCTCACCGCCGGCGGGAAACATTTCGAAAATGCCCTCGACGATCCTCCTCGTGGAAAATCGTCGCGAATTTTCTTTCCGCATACCTCGTACGCTGCGGAATAGTCGGGATAATCCGTAGCACGGAGTTGGGAACCTCTGGTCGGGTATGCCGAATACCGTGGGGGTCCTCGTCGTTACTAAACTCGATTAGGCCGCTTCGAATTCCAAAAGGATAATATTCGTCGACTATGTAGAAGAAACGCGGGATAACGAATGCAACGGCGAAAGGGGTGGTTATGAATATACAAAAACCCGTAATTAAGAAGACTCCTCGTGCATTTCTAATTGGAGATTCTACGGTTTCCGAAAGGTTTTCTCGGAAACCCCCCCGAATACACGCGACAGTCGTCGGAAGAAGTTCGTAACGCACTTGTCGCGATTTTTTACCGGTCCAGAGACATCGCCACATGTGGTCTCACGTTATCGCGAACACGAATCGGTAGCGTTAGCTTTTCATTAGAGTCGATTAACGTTCGAACGACTCCTACATCTTTATCCGCTATTCGAAACCGACTAATTAACTTTTACTTAAACAGCCGTAGCATTTTTTTTTCTTAAACCGCGCACGGGATATGAACTTACCTTTACCTACTCTCTCGAGACAAGCTCGAGGTATCGAAACCGCGTTTCGAATCGTAGAAACGCGAATAGAAATAAACTATCCACGTCGACGCAGAGAATAGGCGAGATAAAGGTCTGCATTCCAAAGTCGGCAATTTCCTTGCGCGTATCGAGGGTAGTTAACTACGCGCCGCCCAACCCCGTTTCTATTGTTGCGAAAGCGGCGGCCAACGAAACGACACGATTACCACGATCGCCGCGATAAAGTGGCTGGAAAACGTAAGAAACGATCGGGAGCGTGCGTTTTAATTGGTTCGTCGTCATCGATCGACCTCTGTCTCCGACTCCGAGGTCCCCGTCGATTAGAAATCACGCAGTCAGACGTCTCGAAACCCGATTCTAAACACCGTCAGCGTTTCCACGATGCTCGTTCGATCGCGAGGGAGACGTTACACCGACACCGTAACGCGAATTAACTCGTAAGCGTACAGGTACGTTTCGACCTGATAAATTGTCGTCGCAGCGCGCGAACCAGCCACGGATTAAGCGTTCTCCGACTTCTCCGAGCTGGAATTTTAATGGCTCGACTTTATAAAGACCAAGGTACCCGTTTATTTATAGAATTTTACCCGATACGGTGAAATTCATGGACTTCTCCGGTCCGGGTATGATAAAAGTGAAAGTCGCTCGAGCACGTGGGAGACACGTTTCTTCGATTAGCGCGCGAGTTAGAACCAAGTTTCCTCGATGCCTCGTCTTCCGCGCGAGAGGCGCGAAAATTGATCGATCTTTTTGGGGAAGATCGATCTCGCGTGGATCGTCGCGGAATCCCGCAGTCGAGTGAAAGGAATATGGGTCACGGTGAGAGGAGGCGTCCGCGTCCTCGAAGCCAGGAGAAAATCGAAATCCAATGTTCGTTTTCCGGATTTTATTGCTCGCGTATATTCGACGCGCGCGCGGTGGTTTCAGAGACCGCTGGCACGCATGGCATTTCCGACAGCTCACGCTCGAGGACCCGAGGGATACGCCCCGAGACGCGAGGCGGTTTTTATTCAACAGCCGAATTCGCGCTGGCGCGAGCGAAAACGAGACGCGGCATGGGAACGAGACGACGGGATTTTCCTTTTTCTCGATTTACCGCCTCTTTCTTACTCTAGCCAGGCCAGTCCAAGGTCAAGCCGAATCCTCAACTATCTTCCCGCTTTATCGTTTAAACGCGCGCGCGCGCGCGTTCTATCCCGACCACAGAGAACCGCCGATAAAACAGAACCGCTAGACTAGATATCTCCATTAGCGGGCTAAAAGCTCTAATGGAGGCGTCAGATCGAAAGTAGCAGGTTCACCAGGGACCAAGAAACGGCACCGGTCACAGCCCCTATAATTGCTTTATTAATAGCAACGTGTCCGCGTTAAGAGCTCGTTCGCGCGTTCGTTCGTCGTGGGAGGCTGCCGGTTTCATTTTAAGAGGCGCCATCGACGCTAAATTCGCGCGGCGAAACGCGAAATCGCGCGTCTCCCGTTCAGACGCGACGCTATCGTCCGCTTCCCGGATCTTGAGGTGTAACCTCGTCGAGAAGTCTGCTTCCGGGATGATTTTCTACGAAACCGCGATAAAACGAGGCCCGCGAACACCCCGGTCCAAAGTTCCTCGCGGTCAGTCGAAACGCGAGGACAAATTGTCGCGACGGAAATCGAATCTTTACGCGGGACTTGTTCGCGTGGGCGTAGTAACTCGTCTCCAGCCTCCTCGTCGTCGAGCACACGCGCGAGCGTATCTTTTCCAGCCGGAAGTTAATTTCAAAAATACGCGGCGTTACTCACACCCTTCACCGACCGCTCGTTCGCCAGTAGTACAGCTTAATATATTTCTCCGCGAGTATTTACGAGCTCGTATTTAAAATTGTTCGAAAAGAAAGCTCTCCGATAAAACACTTCCTCCGCGAATAAATTTTATTTTTTGCCTGACCGTGAAAAGACGCTTGGAACCGTCGAGTGAAAATTCTTGCCAGCATCTCGACGAACGCGTTCCAGAATTTAACCGACGCCGCGTAAAAAAGTTTATTTCATTTGTCAACAAAGACACGCTCTGCCCGAGCAAAATTATCTCGCGCTCAAAACGTACGCGATTAGTATTTCGATCCTCCGCAAATAAAGAGGTGATAAACTTTGCAACTTTTTCATCGGAGTAGCAAAACGACTCATTGTTTCGCGCGTTCTTTACCACTTTTCGTATCTCGTTTATCAGTCTATAAAAATGAAATTTACGATATTGCATACGTAATTTGCGGCTAGCTATTTTATTTTACGACAACGGTTCGTCTCGCGGCTTGAAAAATCCTATTGCGATGCTCGACGCGCGCTTCGCAATCGTAGGAAATTCATCGCAGGGAGGATGAAAAAAAAGCGAAT
Source organism: Xylocopa violacea (assembly GCA_963969225.1). Taxonomy (NCBI): domain Eukaryota; kingdom Metazoa; phylum Arthropoda; class Insecta; order Hymenoptera; family Apidae; genus Xylocopa; species Xylocopa violacea. The sequence continues at coordinate 42,705,589 of CAXAJV010000002.1, forward strand.
TTGAAAGCCCTCGGTTGCGGAACTTGCGCGACGCACTGTCCGCGAATGAACGCGTCCGAGCACTTAGCCGAGCGTATTAGCGGCAACTTGCTTAGCGTTCACGTGGGTCGCGTTCAGTGTGACACATACCCGGTGTCGCTAAATAAAACCGGTAGTTTTCGAGGGCGTGACGTCGCCGGCAGGAAGTGACAACACATCCTCGTTGCCTATCGGCAGGAGCGGGCGAACGCGTACGCGCACCGTGCGACAGGTGGTATTCACGTGGCGTCACCGGAGATTTTACTTTACACCGACGCAACGCCACCAGCGTACGGGACGATCGACGCCCATAGTATCGCTTGAATGAAATCGATCGACTACGCGTAGTAATTCCGAACGTTGAGCCACTGCCTTAGAATTCTTTCGCTGGTACCGAGTTCGCATGTTAAGCGGCCTCCGCGCGCCCACCCCCGCGCGTTCATCGATAATATTTATGGATCCTGTTCGACAATAATATTTTCAAGCAAGTTTCGATATTGGCCACGGGAACGAAAACAGGAAGCTCGATCTTTCCGTGACTACCGTCGTCGCGGGTCGTCGTTACGTGCCCCGCGAGAGGCTCGTTTCGTAACGACGACACCGTGCACCCGGTGAGACACCTGAAACACCGCAGCTCCATTAACCCCTGACCCACACGGGCTAACCACCAGCCACGACAACCTGCTACGTTCTCGAAAATCTCAGCTGAACCAGTGTCCGTTTCCTAGCGTCGACAACGCGGTCCATCGCCGCGTACGCACTCGGATAGTCGGCCGGGTACGGACGACGCGGCGTTCGCGGGCAAAAATACCTCGAACCTCTTCTGAACAACCTCCCCCAGGCCCCGACCCTCCATGGATTCATTTGGCGTGATGCTTGCAGGAAGTGACGACACATCCTCGGCATGTGTCTCGGGAACTCGGGAGTGTACGTGTGCGCGAAACGGCAGCTGTCGTCCAAGTGGCATTCCCCGGTTAAAGTTGCGATTCCTGTTGCGTGCGATCGCGCGAAAGGGGTTAGCAAGAAGAGCTCGCCAGGAAGGAACGAGACGGAGCGGTCGGAGAAACGGTCTGCCGCGGGACCGTCGAAGGAAACGAGAAAGAAGCGGGCGACGGGGGAGCTGGTGGAAATTTCAATGAAAAATTTCAAATGAAACGCGTCCCGCGCGAACGCAGCTATCTTTTATTTATTCAGAATTACCGATCTGTACCGCGCGATCGTTTTATCAATTTCTCTACGCACTTTGCATTTCGAAGAATATTTTATTCGCGATACCCCGTATCGGTCGAGGAAATAAAAATATTTATTTACAATTGCATTTTCTACAGCTGTTGGCGGACGATAACGAAGAAGAGGAAGCAGAAGAAGAAGAAGAAGGAGGAGGAGGAGAAAGAAGTGGTGGCGGTCGAAGTCGGCGTGGAATCGCCAGATGCGCGGCACATTTTAATTAACGTCCAGACATCCTCCGAGACGGGTGACCCCGAGCTCAGGGCCATCCGATGACCCTTTTCCCAGCCATCTCTCTCGCACGAGTCCTGGGGAACGGATAACAGGAAGCGGCCTTCCCCCTTTTAGCCTCGAGGAACAAGATCCGCTGGGTTCGCTCCTCGCGCGATAATGCCTTCGCGATAACTTTTAACGCGCCTCTTTCTGAACGCGATCCCCGAATATCAAAACGGCAACGCGGCTTTCGACGAAACGAGCAAATAACTCTTTCCTCGAAGAGAGCTTCTTCCTATTCGATATCTCGCGCTTCTTCGTTCGACCAGTTCACGCGTACACGCGCTTGGAGTTCGATTTTCTTTTCTTGTTTTTAGTTTTTTTTTTTTTCTTTTTTTTTCAAAAGACCAACTCGCAGCCGCAGCTTTCGCGCCTTATACGAACACGGTAATTCGACGGTCGCAGCCATCTCGCCTGGGAAAGTTGTACCGCATAAAAATTCTGCTCTCGCGATATCGCGATACCTTGGCACGTTTGTAAAGCTTTTTAAAAGTTCAACGCCTTCGACGTTTACCATACCCGCTCTTGACGCTTGTTCTATTTCAACGCAAATTGATGGAAAAAGATTGGGAAATTATCGTGCATTCGTTACAGAGCGTCGATGGGTAATTTGCCATCGGCTGAAAAGCTCGCGACTGAAAACTTTCTATAGGCAATATCGTCGCTTTGTAATCCGGAGTCGTAAATTCGGACAAGTTTAAAAATACACTTCAGTGAAAGTCCAACGTTTCTTTTCTTTCTTGTCAATAACCAAGGGAATAAGCGAGCATAATAAGCGAGTATTACGAGAACGGCTCGCGATAGAAGTTAGCATATTATTCAGAAAATATCTTTTTCGAAACGGCGTTGCGAAAGATTCGATAAGTGAATCGCATTATGAAACTTGGTTCGTACTGAATTTAAACGTCTATTAAAAACGTCAGCTGCGAAGCCGTATTATCGAGCCGCGTTTACACATTACCGTAATTTCCCTCGGCACGCGAAATATAATTTAACCAGACAGGAACGAGATGGCTAATTTTGTTGCAAACGAATTATAAATTACTACACGGTATTGAACGCAACGAGCAGATGTTACGGGGAAATATTCATTACAAACTAACGCGTTCGGCAACTACGCTCGTTCAATTATAAACTAAAAAGTTTAGGTTCGAGCAGCTTTTTTTTTTCTTCCGCGTGAAAAAGGCATCGTTACGCACGCATTTATGTACTTCATTCGGTATGCGACCAGAAATGGGTGTTTCTGGTAGTTTATTAATTAAACAGGAGAAATATCATTTTAATTAGTTCCAGACGGAAACGCGGCGATTAATTTTATCGTGACATTCGAGAGAATAACCAACAATTAGTCTGCACCCTTAAACATAACGAACGAGTCTTGCGAGAGGGAATAATTTAATATTTTACTGTCGGCAAATTATAAATAGTTATTTAACACGCGCAGATGTTAACCGATTCACCGAGTGGAACGCGTATCCTACTCTTTTTTCTTCTATTCTACTCTCAGACTAATTTAACAAAATGAAAAACTGGAAAAACCTGATTCGACCTTGGCAAAAACGTTTCGATATAAAAATGTGTTCGAGGCTCTCGCGCGTTCGACAAACAGAGCCGCGAATAAAAATCAGATATCGATATCGAAAAATCGAATATACTCGTCGGTTAAAAATCGTCGCTGTTATCGGAACTTTTTACTTCCGCGAAATCTACGCCAATGCGAACCTCCGGATAATAAACGGTTCGTAAAACGAGAGGAGACAACTGCTACTCGTGGACGCGTATCGCCTCGTCGATAACGAACAGAATCAAAGCTAAATTAACACGGGAAATCAAATATCGAGGCAAACGCGTTCAATCGCCTGGCGCGTCCACGACAAGCGATCGAACAAGATGGTAAGAAACGCGGAATTATCGTGCATTTTTCCACGGAGTCGAAGGACGATAAACGATCGACGCTCGTGCAAACAAGCTCTATCGCGGCGCGCGTTGCAATCTGCGCGAGCAAACACGGAACACGCTGAGAGCCACCTTCGCGAGGAAGACGACGACGCTTGAGAATCGTAGGCGATCGTGGCGCGCGCGACGCGTAAATCGAGATCGTCGGTAGCTTTCGCGTCCAGATTAGGAGAAGGAATCGTGGCGTGTCCGCGTGCATTCATCCCTGCATACGCGCGCCGCGTCGCGGCGTCCGTAGTTACGCGTTGAATTACGTTCCCGGCGAGCCATTCATAAAAATAACGCGGCCGGCGCACGCACGCGCTACGACTACTACCGGCCGCGGCGTTCAGCCAATCCCGTGGCACTCCGCTACGATGCAACCGCGTCCCCGGAAAATCGTAGTATAGGTGTAGATAGTACGCGTATACACGTGCACAGGAGCCAGCCAGGGAACGAGGCGTACGCGTGCGCGCGTACCGTACACGGATACATTCACGTGCCGCTTGCACGGCTAGGTAAGCGTAACGCGGCAGGAAAGTAGGGAAGACGAGAAAGTGGAGTCGGACGGACTCGAATCGGGTCTGGTGCTCCCCGTGGCACCGGTCTTACGATAACGATCCGGGGTATTACGATATGCGAAACAAACCATCGATCGAGCAACGATTCGACGCTGTTCGCGCACGTTTGGAACCGCGTTTCAAGCGTCTCAAGCGCGGAAGAGCTCTCCTCCTCTTGCTTAGTTCCCAGCGAAGTTTTGTAAAAATCGATCGATCCGTCTCTCCCCTGAATGAGCAATGAAATCGTTCGGTTCGTTCAAGTCTCTATCGATTTTTCGATCGATAAAAGCCGAGTAAACGAGGATACGTTTACTATGTTGCAGCACGGCCGTGAACTTAGACAGGGGCACTGGGAACTGCGATGAAACGCCACGATTGCACAACGTTGCAACGCGTTCGATTACGCGGAAATAAAAGTGGGGAAATGTCAAGTTATTCGACCATCCCGGTGAATTGATAAGCTGGAACGTATGCGCATACTTCCCGTGTTTACGAATAGAATCGCGCGATCGGTATCGAATTTTTTTCCGCTTTTAACGTCCAACGGGAAACGAAGCCGTCGCGGTGCTTTTCGCTCAGCCGTTACAGCGATCGCGGCGACCGAAACTTTTGCCTCGCAGTGTATACGTAATTCCGTAATAATTACGTGGTATCCGTTGCAGGAATTATTCGCAGGGATTGGTTCCTTTTTCTCATCCTCCATCGTCGAGGAATTCGCGGAGGTGCAAAAACGTTCTCGCGGAGGGACGCGTGAGAGAGCGTCCTCCTCGCACGCCCCTCTATCGCCGGAAGGAAACTCGAGTTTCGCAGCGGAACACGCGAAGCGAATACGTATCGAACCGTGGACTACGACCAGTGCTCGAAAGAAAGTCACGGTAAAAAGAGGAAGAAAATAAACGTCGAAACTTGACTGCGAATACGTAATTGCGATCCATTGGTCGAGGAATTTTCAGAAACGTCCGCAACTGTCCGCTCTAATTCTCGAGAATCCCACGTGACGGCTAGAACATCGTTCGCGTAGGTGGTCTTAGTCAGGCATTTATTTTAATCCGACCCGTTTTCCTCCCGTTCCACAATGCGGACTCATCCACATCGATAAATTGCTTCCGCGACTACGCGCGCAGCCTCTGCGAGGCAGCTGATCCTCGTATACCGTGGAAAAATTATACCCGACGTGAAATCTATCTTTCTAAACGACCACCAACTTCTCGCGAAACAAAAGAGACGCTGTTAGATTCCGAATTTTCGCGAGAATTTGTTTGGATCGTAACTCGAAAGAGAAAGAAAAAGAAGAAAAGAACGCGGCTGACTCAGCGACGTACCCCGCTAATCAATTATACGGATCGGTCGTTAACGTCCGCCGAGGTAACGCAGGTTTTCCTTAACCCTTCCAATCGGAGCGGACTATCAATCTCCGCGCGCGCAGGGAACCGATTCAACGGGGAAACTATGCCGGTAGATTACCGTTCTTTCAGTTTGTTATCTTCTTCCTCCCACGCTGAATCATATTACACGTTTCGCAGGTTGCCCTCGCGCGTGTTCAACGGAGATCCTTAATTTTCACGCGAGGATGTCGTAAATTTGTCGCTGGTAGGTAAAATATCCGCTCCCTTCGCGGTGGACGGCCGTGAAAATCCAGCGACACGAATTCGTGAATACGTATCGCGACAGATCGTCGGCGATCGTCGCATCGGTTCCACGTAGAAAGCGGCGCGGATACACGCGTTGCGAAACGTTGTGCGAAATGCGCGCAGCTTCGTCCGAGTTCGAATACTATTTCTATCGACGTTTCTGCTAGGCTATATTTAACGTACCTGCACACGTCTAATTTACATTTCAGCTTGATACCGAACTCTGATGTAACTCTGCACCTTCCATATGTTACCGCGGCTATCGTTTCAGGATGGAGGATTACTCGAAGCTCGCGATACGGAACGTCGCATCTGCTATTTTTCGGGGTTACACTCCTCTCGCCTCGTGCCGAATTATATGGAAAATGGCCTTTTCGAACCCGGAACAAAGCGCGGGACGAAGCAGCTTTCGCGGTGGTGACACGGTTAACGAACGGATCGGGATTCAATCGGACTCGCAGCCGAGGCCAATAACGGGAAAAGCGAATCGGTATCGCCGCTCACTCTCCCGGCTCGGAGGTGTGCGTGAAATGTGGATTGGGCCCGTGGAAGGGAGCTCTTTCGATCGGCGGAGAAAAATCCGGCATTCCAAGCGCGGTTGCTCGCGAAACGCAGCCAGCGATCCGTGCACGAGCGGCGTTCGCCGTGCGCCGTTACTTAACGACCGTGTCTCTTTCAGGGAAAGTTCCAGCGCTCCTCTCCAGCCGCGAGAGGATCGACGATAGAAAGGGGCGAAAGGAATCGTCCGCGGTGATCGCCGATCCTTCTACCCGCCGCTCGAAACCGCTCGCGATCATCTTCCAATTCTTCTACCGATTTCACGCGACTGAAACACGCTGCGACGATTCCCCCAGAGCCCTCGAAATACGACTACGCAGAGCGCGAAACGATACAAATGCCGTTTTAACAAGCATAAACCCGCCCTTTTTACGAAAACGCGCAACCATCTTAAAAGAACAAGGAATTGAATCGTAAAACGAGAATCTATCGTGCAACGAGTAAACTATCGCGGATATAAAGTTTCGGGGCACGCGAGCGCGCACGGAGCTCCGCGGAGCTTCGTAAAAGATAAAAGGGACGATAAAAATGGAAAAGGAGCGAAGAAAGGGAAAAATAGAGCGACGTTAAAACGAAACCAAGGTCTTTCGCGTACACCATTTCTCGGAACATATTCTTTAGCGCTCCTTAACGATCGCAATTGCGTACGAAAGGGCAGATAAAAATTACCGCGAAACTATTCGAGACTGCGAACGAGAGCGCGAACGAAATAAGAGCGCAACGATTATTACACAATTTTTCACCTATCCACGAACTTATTCCAGGCTACGCTCTGACCAGCAAAAGTTGGAAGCTGGGCATAAGGATACTCGCAAGGGTAGGAGTATGTCATCGAGTCATAAAATCAAGAAAGAAATACATTCGATAAGCGAGGAACGATGGAAGATGGCTCTGAAGCGTCGAACCGATGAAAAGATGGAAAGGGTGAACCCACGCGCCAACTCTCGACGGTTCGAGCATACACAGAAGCGTATTACTCAACAACCCCTTCGGGGAAAGTTCCGATTTGTCCCAGTCTCCCGCTCTTATCCTACGGCTGCGAAAGAAATTCTCCAACTAACGGCTTTGTCCGTTAACGATCGCGGTACGCAAGGCCGTTTGATCGACTTCCGATTTCGAAATCGTTGTACGAGCACCGGACTGGTATCTGGAGTACCACGGTTTTCTACCGTTTAGCTATTCGTGTCAATGAATTCTGCAAATTTTAACCCCGTGACAGCCACCGCCGCGAGAGTAAAGTTATGCAACAGCGACCTGGTTCGTTTTACCGAAAGCTGACAATTTTCACCGTTCCCGAGATTCGATCGTTCGTGACCTGGTATTAACCGCAATCCTATTTTCTCCGCGAGATCGACGCACGCGGAGTCCTGAATTTCCGCGATTTTTTCTTTTTTAGCAGAGACCTATTTTACGACGACCTACAATTGGGCCAGGAAAGTTAAATTCGCGAAAGGTACCTCAGAATTAATTTATACCGTCCAACTATTCGACAAAACTTTTTCCTACGCATTTAAAGAGCTCCACGATAGTGTAAACCTTGCTATTTCGCGTAAAAACTTAATCGCAAACGCTCGCCGCTCCGAGACTTTTACAAATGACAAAAGTTAAACCGATGACACGCGCGATAAATCCATTGTACTCGTCGTCGTCTCCTTCGTTATCTCGAGCGGAAGATACGTTCGATCGGAGAAGCAGAAAAATATGAAAACCGAGGAGTCGACGAAATTTTCACCAGGCTTCGATTCGTCAGCTGCTAGGTTTCCGTTCAACGTTTTCCCTCGTGAAATCCCACGGTGATCCGAACCGCGTACTATCTGCGTTGCTTCAGATAACATTTGTAAATTATCAGCGGAAAGGGCGAGTGAAACAGGCGATCAGCGTTTTACGCGTAATCACGGTTTAACCTCGTAACGAAACGAAAACTCAATGGTCGAATTATCTCTAGCCGGAGCGTTAACTGCACGACCGAGCTTAACGGTTGACTGATAAACTTTATCGTTTATCGTGTAGCGCAATGTTATGAAACGCGCGCCACGATCGCCCCGCGTTGCCTTGAAAACGGTCAGTCAACGTCCTGGCCCTTCCGTTCGACGAATTCTCCGAATGGTAGCAGCTCGAAATGATCAATGAGAAAAATTGATTCGACTCGCGGTTCGCTCACCTGCTCGCATCGTAGCCATAATAAAATAGAGTCAGGGTATCTGAGAGGACCGCCCAAATCGGATCCACCGGCTATCCGTTGAGCTTTCAGCAGTTCCGAGTGCGTCACCCCGTATTGCTCGAACACTTCCAAAGATCTGTAAAAGAGTAAAATCGTAACAGCGATGCTGTAAATCCTTGACTTGGGACAAACAAGCTTATCGCTCGACTGTTAAACCTAGTCCGGATAACCTAATTCGTGCTTTTATTCGACGGCAGTTATTTTAGGAAATAGCTAGAACGATAATGTGACTCGGATGAAAAAAAAAAAACTTTAGACATATTTTTTGGTCTCTTTGTTATCTAAAGGTTACTCGAAATCATTTCTTTGCATCGCTTTACATAATTTAGTCTGCCCGTAAGAAAGGCTACGATAAAATCCGCTCGGTATCGTAAACCAGGAGCACGCAACGCGACGCTACCAGAAGACCCCTCCTGGACATCCTGCAATTATTTATTTGGCATTGCCGCTATTATTTTTAGTTAAGTGGTGTACACGCGCGAAAGACGTCACGGTATAATGTTACAGCGAGATGCACTTAAACCAGAAGACGCATAACTATCACAGCGTAACGCACGATACTAGACCAGAGGTAACGATTGACAAATGGTGGACGCGAGGGGCTGACTTCTTTCTGCTTTAAATTCTGCCAACTACTTCAAAACTGTGACAAAAAAAAACCCGTGTCACTATCAATTAGGTTTTGTATATATTTTAGAGAATTTATTTCACTCCTAATTACACGAACATGAATTTTCTTGCCTCCGCGTTTGAGAAATTACACGTTACGCGACACTTTATGCCGCTACCTTGGGAATGACACGATATTTTACAATCTTTATTTTCGTCCTAAGCTCCGAACACGTCGTAAAGCTTTAGTCAAATTTCCTATGTACAATAAAAGTGTTTTACGACATCTACGATTGGTTATGTAATTCTAAAATGTATATCAACATAATTCACCTACCAGTGTAACAGACACGTACAATTTCGATGTCTTCCAGAGCAAAAAAATTGACAGCCGAGTAGAAATTGGTTAAAAAGAGAGTAGTCGGTTTAAAGAAGCGTGTATTTAGAAAATTAATTATCACGTAATAGCACGAGCGTCTCGTTCGAGGGAGAAGTGACAGCGTGCTCCAAAATGGAGCCCAATTAACGGAAATTCGGACGCGGGTCGACCCGTGCATTCTCGACTGTGTACACAGTCGTTCCTTATGCAACATGCCGGTTTCCGTTACGATTCGACAAAGGAGGGCTCGACGAAATCCGATCGGCTGCAGGAATCCGCCATCGATGGAGAAACGGACACTGGGATCGGAATTTTTCGAAAGTACCCTCCTGCGGCTCTTCGCCGCCCGTGGCTCCGCTCACGTTCATCGAGATACCAACGGCTCCGACATCGATAACGCTCCTCGACGAACTCTAATATTTAATGCGACCGTATAAAAGGCGTGCTTTTCGAGTAAATCGTCCAATTACGGGGCAAGGTTACGTGTTTACGCAACGCCTAATAGATATCGATTTTTCCAACGTTTAGCATTCCTTTGCAACCACCTACGAGCGTTACGCAACACCTTTTTCAAAGCAAAAGCTGTTCCTCCGTCACACGGCCAAAGAATACAATATTTTTTTCCCGTAAACGTACATATTATGCATTCCGGCAACTTCGCACGCGTTTTCCACCGCCTCCACGGATGACGAGCGTAACGCGCGTTTCCGTCTAGCATAGTTCTCGTCCTCCAGCGGCGCTTATTTTCGGAATTTACACAGCGCTCCCGAGGCTGGGCCGTAATCAAAGTTTTTAACGTCTAAACATCCGGTACGGTAACACGATAATTAATCCAATACCACCGCCAACAGCGAGACGATTACTGGGTCAAAGCCAGCCGCGCTCGACAGCGATACGGTATCGGAAGCTCTCCGATACAAATTTCGAGCGCAAAATTCCTCGAATTCATCTCGATCTCTCGATTTTCAACATCCTCGACAACAGGTACTTACGCGCGTCTGATAAACGGTCGAAGAGGAACGCGTGCCTCGGTTACACTCTTACTTTTACGATCCCATCGGACTCGTCGACCGAATTATTAGGCCGATCTATCCATGAGCCAATCGAGAAGGCCAGAGTTCATCCAACGAGCGTCCAGATGTCAAAACGCGGAGATACTTTGTATCTCGTTAAACCGTGTCACCGATTGACTAATTAAAACGGGCCTCTTGTGAAACTGGCAGCCTGGCAACAGATACCTCAGCGGATATCTCGCGACACCGCGACGCTATCGGCCCGTTTTGACCCCTATCTCACGATATTTCGATCAACCGTGCCTCTCCTTATCGGCTTTCTCTCTTGCCCAATTATGCATCGTATCTCGCCTCCCCTCGTCTTCTCTTATTTCATTCTCTTTCTCGTATTTTCCCTTTTTTCTCCACTTTTTTTCTCCCCTCGCTCTCGCAAGCAGAGCACAAATCATAAGACGAAGCTCGTTACGCAATCACGGGAGACGGTGGATAATCGAGGGCAATTGGAAAAGGTGCGAGCCAAGCGAACCGAGCGGAAAAGCGGACTTTCTCCTCGTACAGACAAGTTAATCCATCGACACTCCGGCCAACGGAGTATTATGTCACACTGCCTGGAGTCGCGTGTTCGCTGCCGGACAAATAGATCCGACTAACCAGATCGTGACAGATGTCACTCGTCGCTGCCTTTTTACTTTTTTCTGCTTTTCGCCTTTTCCCTCGTTTCACTTGCTGGCGAATAATTCGAACGAAAATAATAATTGGACAAAAATTTGACGAAAGCAAACCAACCGAGATATCTTATCGCACGATATAACGATCGTAACAAATGCTTAGATAAACCACAAGTCGGTTGATTTACACTTCCATAAGATACATAGCTAATCGTTTCCCTCTTTATTTTTTTTTTTTTTTTTTGTTTTTCATTTATCTACCAAAAACTTATATGCATCGAGCAACATAAATTTACCTAAGCGTTTCCAGCTTATCTGTCGAGTTACTTCATTTTCCATACCGCGCCTAGTTCGCATCGAGCATAGATACGCGTGCTGTAAACGTACCGAATTAATGATCGCTGCGAACGATAATGTTCTTACTTTTTCAACGATAACGCGCGCGCTAAGAATAGTACGTTTCGCGAATAGAAAGCACGCAATCGAATAATAGGTTGCGACAATTATAGAATTGCGGAAAAATTCGAGTGTATCTGGAAGAGATACCGACTAGTTGTTTACAGGATCGTCTCGAAACGTTCAACACCTGTCACATAGAAAGTCTTGAATGGATCCAGTCGCTGTCCGATTAATTGCCATTTTCTTTCATCTCCTTCGTTTCAAAACAAACATCCTATTCATTGACCCCAGCAACGCTACGGAAACTCCGTTTCCAAACCAACGCAAACTTCTCGTCGCGCGACCAGACGATGCTCGCGTTTTTACTCGCATATGCGCGCGTGCACGCACACGGCAAAAAGGTGCATAAAAGGAGGCAAAAAGAGAAGGACGGTTGATTAAGATAAGTTCACGGTAAATTCATCGATAAACGGGCGAGCAAATCGTTCGAGTTGCCTGGCGATTCGTTACGCCGAACTTTCCCCTGCGTTCTCGGTGGGCATAATGCGGCCAGGTAGAAATATGCAACGGGAACGTGTTCAGCAGATAATGCGAGATTAGAATTTTAGCAGCGGCACGGCTAAAGGCCACTTTCCACCGTCGTTTTCGTGCTCGCTATAAATCGCGTACACGGACGTTACGCTCTGAACAGCCACGGTGGGATATCAATAATATCGCGGAAACAAATCGTATAAATTATCGAGGCAATTAGCGTTCGAATCTGGTTACACGACGGAACCGCGGTTGCAATTCGTTTCGTTACAAGTATTTATTGTTCCGCGCGTGTACCCGCGGGAAGATCCCTGGCAAACTGCTCGTCGCGATGCATATTCTCGATACTTTTGAACGGATCTGTACCTTTCACAAGAGCGCACGCGTGGTAACACGTACATACGTGATAGGCTTCTTCGTGGTCCACTCTTGGTCCCATTTCCCCGTTATCTCGGATCGCATAGAGACGCGGCGGGAGAAGACGAGGAGGACGAGGAAGAATAAGTAAAAGTAGAGAAGCAGCAGCAGCAGCAGCAGCAGCAGAAGAAGAAGAAGAAGTGGAACTGGAAGGAGGCAGGATCCCCGTGGAGTCGGTCGTCTCTTCACGTGGCAATGACAGGACTGACTTGGCCAAGGTTGTGCCAAGGCAGGAAGGCGGCCGAGCCGGCGGTATAAAATCTAGCCGTGCTCGCGGGAAAACGTCCTGGCACCGTGCCAGTGGAACACACAGGCATAGGCTCGAAGCAGGAAGAAAGGGAACCGCGCGACCGGCTAATAAAAGACGGGAGTAACGTAATTCCACCCGCGCTCCAATAATAGCCGGGCCTTTTAACTTAACCAGCTCGCGCACTCCCCTCGCCAGTATTCTCATCGGCGATGATTTACGAGGACGCGCGAGAACTCGCAAGAAAACTCAAAAGTTGATCCGCCGATGATGAATCACGGTAGCGCCGCGAAGGGTTCAAGCCCGTAACGAGCGTCCCATCCTGCGATAGTGGGATGCGTTACACTTCTGCACACCGAGCTATTTATGGGCCGCTGAACCGGCTCGAAGAGAATGTCCTTTTCCGAACGAATCGCGAACGAATCGCGAAAGCGTCCGATGTCTCTACCGGGAGAATGCAGATCGCGCACATTTTACCCGTTTCTTCCTCCTCGGACGCAGCTTCACGCATAATTCTATCGTTCAACTATGCTCGAATTACCTCGCGGTTAATTATCGAACGTGGAAGCGAGCAATTGCGCGGGATAATAACGTATCACGGTCTAATTTGCTGTACACTCTAGACACGATAGAATGCCGCTGGTAGAAGACAAAGCGAGATGAGACGCCATCAAAAATTTACTCGACCCGTATTGATGTACACGGTGGGATGGTCTCGTAATAATACCCGTTTTATGGATCGAGCTGTAACCTGGTTCGAAGATGACTGCTCTCGCGTCTGTTTCGCGCTTGTAATAGCCGGGAAATTCTGAACTCGAATCGATCCGATCGCCAGAAATAAGCAGCGGCGTTCGAACGGCGAGTTCGCGCGCAAAGTCAAAGTGCGACAACGCGGTACAATGTTGACGCGCCTCGTGTTTTATTCCGTACGATCGAGCTACCGTTCCGTACGGTCACGATAGACCCGTAAACAAATGCGTGTGGGCAGACGCTGAGCGCAACACCTGTTCATATTTAGTCTTATTTAGTTTAGTGTTTCACCTGGCACACTATCTCTTTGCTCGTCCCACTATTCTCTATCGGTCGAGACGGCGAGTTAGAACAGGCACGCCGCGGAGCCAGCGTTGTAAGCACAAGTGTTTAGCGTGCAGTCGAACGAACTGGCGGGCAGCAAACCAAAAAAACAACGCGACCGGGTTCTAGAAAATAGGCCGCCCTTATTCAGAGGGAACCGCGTGGGTGAAAATCCATTGTTCCGCCAGCCAACCGGTTACAGACATTAAAGTTAACCCTTTCAGCCGCGCGGTTAGAACAATTCCAACGATCCGAATGGTAAATTACTACACGCCGAGCAAATGCAACTGTTGCGCCGTGTAACAATCGATGCACGACGATACTACTCGCGCGGACAGCGTACAAAGATAACAGATGAGAAACGATCTATCACGTGTCGATATCATCGATACGCAAATAAAATCGGTAATTCCGAGGCACACGTGGCCGCAATTACACGTGCCTGTCCAAGTCGGCCGTGAAATTAATGAAGCTACTTTATAGGCAATTAATGATCGCGGGAAAATTGATCGGAAAATATAATGTTCAAGTATTTACGCGCAGCCTTTTCGCGCGAAGATGAATTACTGTTGATTCGCGTCTCGCGCGCTCGTAATTTCCCAGCTCGACGCTTCGCGATGAACCGACGAACGAATTAAAATACATTTCTCCCTTTTTTCCCCTTTCTTTTCTCTTTTCGCTCTCTCAAATCACGCATCCATCTTTATGTACCGTGCGGCGTACGCGTAACCACCCAGTATCATCGCAGATCTAAACGATTCGGAAGTGCAGCTTGAAAAAGTGAGTCACGTTGCACTCGCATTTATCACAACAAAGTGTACAGCGCTCGATGAAATTAACATTATGGTTATTCGTAAAATGCCGACACAGTTCAAGTGTATTTCCATTACAATGAAACGAACGAATGTTTAATCTAATGACCCAAGAATTCTATTATCCTAAGGTTAAGTAATAGATTTCGCGCATGCTACGTTATCTTAATCGTTCCGTTCGATAGAAAATTCCGATCGACGCGAACGATGTCTGGCGAAAAGAAAGTCGTAGCAATTCGATTGTTAATTGACTTTTGTTCGCGATGAGCGAAGCTTTTGCGAATCGAAATACACGATTTCCATCCGACTGAAAAAATATCGCGTTATACTTTATTCTGCAAACTCAACCGCAACCGCAACGTGATATTCGGCAGATCGAAGTTACTCGACGACGAGTAACGTTAAGAAACACGAAAACAGCATTTTTATGGGGAACGCGCAAATACGTGAAAATAATTCGCGAAATAGCAGACGAATCCTTGCGAATTCTATTTTTCGCACGAACGATAAAGTGGTACATTCGCGTTAGAATCGGGAGGTGAAACGCGAATACGGACGGATAAAATCGACGCGATGGAAATTCGATCGGGTATCGGGCGAACGACGACAGGAAACGCGAAAGAAATTGAAACGTTCGGGGTTAATGATTGGTCGTCGAGTCGCGGCTAACACCGAACCGGAGAACCCGTAAACCGTTTGTTAACATTCCTTTTCCTGAATGTTCGCGGAGTCAAGGCCGGTACCTTAACTGTAAAACCGGCTCCGAAGGAGATGCAACTCGACTCGACGAAGGGAGAACCAGCGTTTAAGTCAACCAAGTCATAAGTATCAATTTCGGGGTCGAAAGAATCGCGTTCGATATCCTCGAGCAGAGAAATAACCGAGCGACTCGTGTAATTGATTAATCGATTTTTATCGTCTAGATTTTTCTGCCCAGCGTATCGACGATACTTGTAGATTATCGCTGCCAATAATTGTCGTTACGAGCGCGATGGTCGCGAGTATTTCAGTTTCGAATCAACTTTTAACATCTTCTAGTTGAGCGACCGTGTACACGTAACCGTGCACGCGCTTAGCATCTTGCCAGATGAAAGGGGAAAGGGACGAAAAGAAAAGATCGAACGAAACTTTAATGAGACGAGCCGCGCATTGTTCGAATGATACATTCTTTCACGCGTCGGAATGCGAAATGAGCGGCGTTATCGGTGAACAGACAGCTATTCCCGACTATCGACTGGCAGACGAACCAACAGCTCGGCGGATAGAAACATAAATAAGCCTAATAAAATTTACAATATATTTTACAATATATTACTCGCAACGAAAACCAGTTGGTTATGAAAATTATGCTTCCCCTTTTTATCTTCCTTTTTCAGGGAACCGAGCGTAACGTTGCAGCAGCTTGATATCGCGAATTAATTATCGCGCTAGCTGTTACCGCGAGGACCTCGAGGGTGTCTTGCCTCGATGTTTTTGCACTGACCCTGACAACGCCACGGTCTATAGCAACCTTGTTGAAAAAAAAAAGCAGCCCCCTTTTCGATCAGACCGTCTCGTTCTTCTCTAGCGCATTTTGTTTCCGAGTTTAATTAACGCGTACGAATCACATCAATTATATTCCGATCCCCTGTCTTCCATATAAATGATTTTTATGTTTCTTCACCCGATGAACAGATTGCGCGCCAAATATACATTATTCCCTGTGGAGCAACGGTAATTGCAAATGAATTGCGTCGCCTTATGAAATTTACTGCCGATGCGTGATTCTTATCTTCTTTATCGACACAGAGAAATTAAAGTATCGCGCAAAAACAGGTGAAAAAAAAAAAAAAAAAAAAAAAAAAATATGTCAAATGAATCATAGAACGTTCTTTTACATAACGGAACGCGATCGACAATGAGAATGCAAATTGCACAAACGTCGGCAACACTTCGCTTCCGCAGGCGCGATACTTACGTGTTTATTTATTCTTCGTCCCGAAAGGTAGACGAAAAGCATCGCGAGGAAACGACGATGCAGCCGGTCGCGTGTTATCCGATGACGAGATAATAGCGCAAACGAAGTACTACCGCGGTGTCGCGATGTTACGTACCGCAATCTCGATTGCGCGATCGTTACCGCGTGTGTCGGTCGATTAAAAGCGATTGCAAGGTATTGCGCGAAGTGGCGCTTACAGCGAGCAGCGACAAGAAAGTTACGGACACTGCGAACAGCCGCGAACAGCCGCGAACTTGAATAATTTTTGCGCAACGCGCTGCGAACCGAGGCGTGCAAAAAAAACAGCGAGTTAACGAACAACCGTGAAACCGAACGAAGGTAGCGATAAATTAGCGACAGGAGATAAACGGGGGGATACGAATCAAGTTTAATCGAATAATTCGTCGCGCGATTAACTCGGCGTTTCGTAAAACTTGGCTAAATTCGCTCGACGCGCACAGAATCGGTTTTAACCCTCGTCGACGGAACGTCCCCTTGCGAGAAGCGCAAAGGGAAGTTAGCTCCAGGCTAATTCCTGTTCTCAGGCTTATGATCGCATCGCGGCGCGGCTCGTCGAGTCCTTAATGTCGTCTAGACCGGATGGACAGCGAGTACATTCGTCAAGTGGAATCGCCTATTACTTTGCCCGGAATCGGTACGCGTTTAGGAGGAAACCTGGCTC
Organism: Xylocopa violacea; assembly: GCA_963969225.1. NCBI lineage: Eukaryota > Metazoa > Arthropoda > Insecta > Hymenoptera > Apidae > Xylocopa > Xylocopa violacea. The sequence continues at coordinate 42,722,821 of CAXAJV010000002.1, forward strand.
CAGGACAACGGTCTGTCGAGAAAAAGACGGGACGAGAAAGGTGGAGAGGACACGGGAAGGTTTCGGGTAGGGGAAAAGCTTGGCAAAGATTCAAACAGTGATTGCAAGGGCCTGTCTCAGCGGAGCGCGTCCGGAATATTTCTCCTTACTTTCCTCTGTGTCTGGACCTTTGTTCATCTCGCCAGCCTTCCACCGTCCTCTCTTTCCCTCTCGAAACTACCATCGCCCCCTCGTCCCAGCGCGTCTTCCCTTTTCGCGATGCCTCCGAGAGGACTCACGGTCGTATCGACGGATATACGGTGAAATATTCGGTGACGATTTATATCGCGAAAAAAAACCGCGAACGCGGCGATATTCTCTTATATTAGGAGATGCCGGGTGCAATCGTAAAAAGTCGCTAGCGTGGCACGGGGGAGGAACGACGAGGGTCGGTTCTCGCGACGACTCTAAGCGACTTCGACGCTATCGGCTAGAAATTTTCAATCGAGCTCCACGTTTCGCGGTGGGATGAAATTTTCTCTATAAATATCGCACGGTAGCTGGCGACGCGATTCGTCGATCGATCCGTAGATCTGTCCCCGTGAAATTGTACCAGATATCTCGAAAGGGAGGGAACCGTAGACTAAGAGAGCCGTCTGATAAGTTCAGCCAACCGATGCACGATGCGAACGTATCACCGCGGCGGCTGTTTCCCGTCTCGCAATTGCAACGAGGAACAGAATTTATAGAGCCAAGTCGGTGTTATCAGTTTGGTAAAGTGCGAAATAATGCGCAGTAAAGATATCTCGCGTTTGTCAGAGGAAACCTCGAAATAAATAGAGCCACCGCGGCCCGCGACGCGTTCAACGATAGCGAGTCGAAAGGCTACGTACGTATCCTTTCCTTCCTTCCTTCCTTCAGGGTGTCGAGGGAATTTATAATGCGACGCGCGCATGGTCGTGGGGAAATATCGTAACGAGCGAGAATCGAAAGTTAATTAATGAACGAATTCGGGATCGTTTCTGCGGTGGCAGGCGGTAGCGGTAGGAAGCGGAGGGAAGAGAAGCCGGTTGTGCGACGACGCGACGCGAGGGACCACGAGAAGAAGAGAAAGGAAAAGAGCGAGAACGGCGGGTAAACTGGGAAAGAAGCGTGAAAGGATCGCTGGGCGTGTCCAGACAGATCGAATCGAAAACCCGCTGCTTTATTAAGGCGGCGGGGTCAATGCTGGAATACGGGCCACGATAAAGACAGTGCAATTCCCTTTACTACTCGAACTAAAGCCCGTATTACTCGAGCGGAACTTACACGCGCCGGTCCGTGACATTTCTTCCATTAACCATCGCCGCTCCGATTCCAGCCTGCCGTTTGCTCCGAATTTAACGACGCCTAATTCGCGATCTTCCCTCGCTTATCCAAAGAAACTATAGGGTGAAGAAATGTGATAATCGTGTCATAGAAATTCGAACAGTCCCGAGGTCGTTCCAGAGGCATCGCGAGGGGACCTAACCAAGCTAACCAAGCACCACCTGCTAACGAAAGTCTGATTTATAGCCTGCGAAACAAGGAAACTCTTTCTGCTACGTTTCTGTAGTCTTCCACGCAGTCCCTCCTCTAGCGGGACTCTTTGCTCGACGAGAGAACTGTGAATTAACGAGGGAGTATCGCGGTTATTTACTTAATGCAAGGATGAAAAAGCTCCGATCCGGGGCTTCGACAAATATAGACACAAATCTTTACGTCCAAGGAACAGCCGTGCATTCTTGTACTTTTAGAACCCTCTTTATGGTACATCGCATCTGTAATTTTAAAGGCTCGCAAAACATCTTCCCCGGCGCATCAGTTTTCCGGGTTGAAGAACGGAGGACGTAAGTTTCTATCATTTACAGCAATCTTTACGCTTCTCGTAAACCCCGTGTCCGCTTTCAAATAATCAACCCAGGGCAATCGTAAAACAGCGTACCGTAATTCAAACAAATATGACTGTTAAAGACAACAAACAGCCTTTAGGAACCCGGCTATCCGGTGTGGTTAACGCTCGCGAAGGCGGCTCACGCGTTTCGCGTAAAATTGATGAAACGCCCCGTTTCCGGAAGAGCGCACCCGTCAGGCGCCAGGAAGTCGTGACACGGCACTGTCGCTCCACGTGGCTCACGTACGAACCGTCCATGACACGTGTATGTAAGTACGCGTACAACGCCAAACACACGTTTCTTCTTTTCTTTTCCTGTTTTCTTTTCCCGACGACCAACGAGCCGACCAAGAAAAAGGCGGCAGAGTCTCGTTTTCTAGAAAAATTTAACTCGACAGTCGATAATGGGGGAAGGAGAATAATGATGCGACGATGCGTAACAGAGACGGTGGGATGTCTGCGACCAAAACTGTGTACACTCTTCCTCGACCGAAAAGGAAGAACGTCGAGCACGTTTTCTCATTGTATCCGATACTTTTTACCGGATACGATTTATTTGGTATGACAACAACGACAACGACGCGATATGCGCCGTGGCTGTTCGGTCTATCCTCAAGAATCACGACTAAAACTGTGTCACGCGGGGAAATTCGACGATGTATCGTCGAAACGGATAACATTGTCTCCGACGATAACCATTTAAATGCCCGTTAGATATTGCTATCGATGACACGATAATTCTCGCACGTCGAACACCTTTTTCCAAATGTAAAGATTGTAACGATCTTCTTCAAGCGTCCGTAACATTTAATTAATCGCTAACGCCACGTTTCAACAGCGACGCTTAAGCTCGTTACAAAGGTGGAAAACACTTCTCGAGGCAAAGACTCGATCCTACGTTGAAACGCAAATCGTTTGCGTATCGTGTAAAAAAAGTCACTGCCGCTTTATCTCTCGCGAAAGAGATCCTTTACCTCTTTAGCCTCCGTACCAAAGTAAGTACTTAACGGCGAGTTCTAATGAATTTTTCATCCCCTTTGTGCCGCCCTCTTTGGCTAAAGTTTGCTCTGGAAATGGCTCTTAACCCCGTTGCGGCCTTTCCAGCTTTCATCACGTTTCATCGAATAAATAAACATGAAAAGAGTACAAAGTAACGCGCGAGCGTTCGTCTCAGCTTTTGTTTCAACTGCAACCACCCCACCACCCCCCTTTTGCGTATACGTAGAAGAAAAGCAAAGTTGTCGCGCGATACTTTTGCATACGCATCGCCAACGACGAATCCCACCTTTCCTTTTCAAGATGCGGGCCGTGGCTGGTCGAGAAATCCTCGAAAACGGCAATTACACAAATAATCCTGGCCGGCTGCAGAGGCTCGGACAGAAGCCCGGTACAAAGGAGGGAAAACTCGACACCTGGTCCTTGGCGCAAACCTAGCTCGCCTAGCCTTCTATAGAAATGCCCGCGTCTTTTCACCGAAGGAAAACGAAACATTTCCGCGGGCCCTTCTCAAAGAGAAGGTTTAACAGCGGCAGCTGCCGCTGCTGGCCATATTGTGAAAGCGTAACAGTTGTCCAGAAATGTACCTGCCCTGCCTTAATTGGCCATTGTTGATCGGCATCGGAGGTGTCGTGGCAAACGCTCGACCATCGCGATAAGGTTCGCCCGAGATTCCCCTTTTTCGTTAATTTCCAATAATCTATTCGAATTATCTCTGAGAGGCGGCAGGAAGCGTTCTTTCGAACGAACGATTCATCATCGCAGAGAAGGTCGGCTCTATCGATCATTTTCAACGCGGATCGATTATTTTTTTTTCTTTTTTTTTAACGATAAACCACTTTTATACAGCAAGCGATGCGCCCTGTACGCACTCTGGTTCGTTTTCTCGTACGTAGCGGTCGTTTTACCCAACGAGCAAACGGTACCGAAAACCGCAGCTCTCGAACCGAACTCTCCCAGCCGAATTCGAAAGTCAATTTAACGGGCGACAGTACCTTTCGCGTAATACGTGCGTGCAGCCAGCCCAAATTTCGCCTCGACCGCGAAACGAGCGAGGACTCAATTAAAATATACTATACACGACCAGAAGTGGCGTACGAGATGGATTATTGTTGAAGAACCTGGAACTTTGCTTTACATCGGTGAAAAATAATTTGAGAAAAATGCTTGATAGTTTCGTGCTCGTCTTTAAAATTCCTTTCCGGTCTTTTCATACTTAAATAACTCGTAATACAGGGCCAGAAGTGGCGTACGAGATGGATTATTGTTGAAGAACCTGGAACTTTGCTTTACATCGGTGAAAAATAATTTGAGAAAAATGCTTGATGCTCATCTTTAAAATTCCCGGTCTTTTCATACTTAAATAACTCGTAATACAGGGCCAGAAGTGGCGTACGAGATGGATTATTGTTGAAGAACCTAGAACTATGCTTTGCATCGGTGAAAAATAATTTGAGAAAAATGCTTGATAGCTCCATGCTCATCTTTAAAATTCCCGGTTTTTTTATACTTAAATAACTCGTAATAACGATCGATTATCAGGCGCCATGGTTCGCTATCAGATCGCAAGAGTGTTTGAATCTACGGTCGTTAACCATTGATTACTGTGTCGGTTAACCATTGACTTTTATTTACGATTCGAAGTTCAGCAAGAAACTGATTCGAGCGATATCGATCGGCCGATTCGATCGATTGGATGCCGCACGTGGATGCGATAAGGATACGAAATCTGCTCGATCGGAATTGTGTCATTGAAACGACGATTACGTGATACAGTTTACCGTGCAACTAAATTATCTGACAGTGACACTGGTACTTTATTGATTTATCGAATTATCTTCTTTATTCTTGATAATATCGATATACCAGTCACCATTGAGACATAAGGTGAAAATACTAATACGTTGTCGTGAATACCTCTTCCCTCGTTCGACAAATATGCCGTAAACCCAGAGATTTGGTCGTTTGGACAGCAGATGTCGGGGAAACTTGAACGCAGCCACGATCTTTAATTTATTAGCCGGGAACGAGACTCCTGGGTCGGGAAAATGAATAGACCCGGGTATCTTTCAACGAAATTTTCCAGGGACTCGCATATCCATCACAGATAGCCGTATTACCACCCGCAATATTTCAATCGACGGCCTTTCAGTGTTTTAATATATATTTTCCATCGTTAAACGCGTCTACGAAAATTTATATAATAGAAAGTTCCAATTAAAATGGAATTACTTTGAAAGAAAAAAGAGAAATGCGAAGTAGAAGGTAATTTTGTTAGAAAATTAAAGCCGAATTTAATAAACTGGTTTATCGAATAAATGCGGGAACAGAAGTTGTTTTAATAACATTTAATCGATTTCTCGATAAGTATGCAATTTTAGTAGTTTCATAAGCTCGACGTATCTACCTTTCGACAGAAATATTTGCTAAATATTTTGACCTACGTAATAACGTTGGAATGTTAATTACGTAAATAAAAGTGAATGGAAGGTAAATAAAATCAGAAATGGCAATAAATGTGAAGAATTATTCCGGCAGGAAAAAAGAACGGGCAACGCCTGTATTATAATATGCCGCATCTGAAATTTGTTTTCGAGAACCTTTCTTAAGTACTCGCTGCGTGCACTCGTTATCTGCACTTAACCAAATATCTACGTCAATAGATAAATAGCACGATACTATAAAACACTATCTCTCTAGCCCTAGCCGAGACACCACTCGTTACAGATTTCAAACACGATAAAACGTAACAACTCGAGGAGTTATTAATTCCCTTTATTCAACCGATACACGGTTATTTTACTTAAATGGACCGCGTACGGCTAGCTGGAGGCAGATTGCTCATCGCTGCTTTATCGCACAGATTTAACCCTTTGAGTATCAAGCGCCACTGTAGTGGCTTCCCTGCAAACCATGATCTGGCAACAAGCATCACTACAGTGGCTTCCCTCTGGTCTATAGAGGACGCTTTAGGACTGGACGCCACGATAGTGGCTTCCTCTGTGACCATGCTCTGGGACCAACGTTTAGCGAACCTTTTTCCGTTTCGACGTTAGAAACGAAAGGGAAAAGGGATATAGGTCGCGATATAGGTCGATGTCGCGCGGTTAAATCACTCACCGTATGATCTTCCTTCTGTTGTTTTCGTGAATCGTCATAGCCATTTCTGGGTCGACTTTAGTCAGCTCCTCGTACAGTTCGCTGTTACTCTTCGTAGTCGATCGGTCCAACTCGATTTTGGCCTTTTTCCGATACGTCGCGTCTTCGAGTTTTTTATTCAGCTGACCGACGTCCGCGTCGGTCTCAGCCCCCGCGATGAGAACTTGCCAGAGAAGCGACTCTATGTAATAGTTGGTGCCACCGACGATGATCGGGAGCTTCTTCTTGGCCAGCAGATTGTCGATCTAAATCGGCGAAACAAGAAGAGGAGCGGCGTTCGAGGAAGGCTGAAGCTGAGCTAGACGAGAATCGAATATCAATACTAGACGGAGGGACCGTGCCTAATCGTCAGTGTCATGGTCCACATCGTGGTATCGTTCAGCTTCGTTCTAAAAGTCTGTTTTTACGAAGCCGTTCTTTTTTAAGAAAGAACGGTGCCTCTACGGTCTAGTATTACAAGCCAGGCTGATGTATCGGCGCGAATTCAGTGCCTAAAATTAATCCGACTTCTAATGCCTCTTACTATAACCGAAAGCCAATTCCATCGTATCTGAAGCGTGTCAAACGCTCACGCGGAAACTACCCTCCCGTGAAATGTACATGTAACCCGACAGATCGGCAACGATCGGCTGCGTCGACAATTTTACGCACTGGTTATTAATTATTACGCGACGGCGATGGTATGGCGGCGATACTGCATTCCACGGACGGTTTTTCCTTTCCCGTTTCTGGTTTTCGCGCACTGATATCGCTCGACGGTCGTTTACTTTCCAACGAGCGTTCGGCGCTTGTAATACAGCGAATTGCGAAATGCAGGTGGCCTTTTTGTGTTAGAAGCAACGAATGCAACGGAGGTTGAAGAAAGGAAGTATTACAATCGGTAGGGCCATGTTCCTGAATTGTACCACCGTGAAGGAAGGGTTCAAAGGGTCTACAATGTCCAACATGTGATGCGGCGCCATCGCCTTTTCCTGTTCTGTTACTTTCGCGGTGATGATATCCAGCCCTTTGTACACCTGTAAATGAACAGGAAAATTCATATTTAATGCTAAACAAGAACAGAACTCGTCGCGATTCGCAACAATTTACGCAAAATGAGATTGGCACGCGTCGTCTGCCAATAGAGGGTCGGTCCGAGTGCCTCGAACCGGCAGTTCGATCGAATTGAAACGTCAGAACCTGCGATCCTATCGACGGTGGAACGAAGTCGAAGATAAATGAAATGTAGAAAGCCAAATCAGGAAACGTCAAAGCCCGCATCCCGGCAGTTATCAGTGTCACCAAGCCAGTTCTCTGTCGAGTCATTTCATTCTTTCCTCTGATAACTGTCACTGTTGCCCGACGATGTTAGCGAAATGAAATCGCGGGAAGTGGTTAACGGGCGGATCTTTCTTATCTTCGACACACGTTCGACGTCTCCTTTGCACGGAAAAAGAAGAGAAAATCCAACCCTACCGAATAAGTCCTCTCTTTCTCGCTCTTATCTGTTAAAGATGTGTCAAATGCTCGTGCAAAAATGTGTCTTCGACCGTCCAACTCTTTTATTAGACCGTGAAGGAAGAGTTGACGCGCGTCTCAAAGACCGATTACATTCACGGTTTACGCTAAAGTTCAGCGAAATATCAATTAAATGCGAGCGACCGAAAATACAGGTTTCGTCGACATTTTTCATTCGTTAATTACCTTCAACCTACATCGATACGAGTCCAGACGAAAACAATCCTGTCCATTCGTTATCGATTTCATCGCTGCGGGCGTTTTTAATATTTCAATTTCGGGTGCGATCATTGACGCGAAAATTACGATGCGATACGCGTACGAACTGCACTTTGCTCGTTTAAACGCGTTCATTAGCTAACTGTGCAAATATAAATGGCCCGCGTGGCATCATGGCGTGCACCTTTCGTGCCGCTAAAAACACCTCTTCGCTCCTGAAATTGGGGGAACTGACAGCATTTTCGTTTCGTCTCCGTGAAGATTGACCGACTCATTTGGCACACGAAACAACCCGTTTCACTCCTTTCCTTCTCCCCTTTCTCCCCACGAAATGCACGCGAAAGCAACAAGAACGAAAGGTACCACCTTCCTCGCTTCGAGTAAACGAATAATCTTGTTTCTCGACTTATTTTTTCAAGCATCTCCCAGCTCATCTGTTTTACCGGACCGGTAATATCGTTTGGCAAGAATTAATTTAATTAATCCATTAATAAAAGATTAACATAAAAGATAAGATCAGCGGACGACGGAGCGTGATCGTAAAGTGACAACTCGTCGAACAGGAATTTCCATCTTCCAGATTAATTGCAAAGTATTTCTCCCGATTTCTTCAAACCTTCTCGCACCCTTTCGGAAGCAGCGTTCTCCCGCGCCTGGCCTGAATATTGTCCCAGCGCAAAAATTTGGTATCTTATGCCCTCGATGTTCCGTTAAGTTACGCTATATCACTGGCCGAACAAACAGGTTTTCGAAGTTACGGTTCGCGCCTGGGTAACTCGAATGACCAAGTTTTCAACCTTCATTAACCTTTTTTATCAGCGTCTTATTGGATCGAGTTTCGATGTAAAATCCCTTAAGGGGGCATTCGCTCGAAGGTGCACGAAAAATGGCCAGTTCTCGCGAGTCTCACCTCTTCCACCGTTCAAACCTAAAAAATCCGAATTTTTCCAAAGCTCTTTCGGTCCAAAAATCACGCTAGCGTTATTTTGCGATCAAATTTGGTGGTCTTCGATGTTCGTGGAAATATCAGAGGCAGTTTGGCGTTCCAAAAGAAGAAGAACCGATAGACGAATACAGAAGCAAATATTTCACTGCCGGAAGTTTGTTTATACTTAGCCGGTGCTTCGTCGGAAAGCGTAATGATAAAGCAAACGGAAAAAGAAAGTAAAGAAGGCTGGGTAACACGTGGACGAAGTATCAGCACGGTTCAAGGAGAGAAATCGAGCAACGGCCGCTACCTTTTATTAACGAAATTAGGATCTATTACGTACTAACCGATATCGCTGTATCCTCGACTCGTTGAATGGTTTCCTTGTTCTTTTTTTTTTACTCCTTTTTGTAACCTACGTAAAGTAATAAAAACAACAAACGTATAAAATTTTTCAAAAGCATCCAATAAATACAATACAATTTCAAAATCCAACGTTACTTCTTCATTTAGACCAACGATGCGCAGTACCAAATTTGGACTCGCGAGAATCATTAATGGTATTTCTAAATTAGCAACCAATTTAAGAGTTACAGCCCACGTTTCTCAATATAGGCAGAATGTAGCAGAATATACTTGTTCAAACACAGTATTCGCGATACGCGCACTAACAGGAATGCAAACGTAGTAAAAAAATTTTTAAACGCAGCTAATTGCATTACACAGGAAGATTAACGAAGATAAACAAGCAACGTACCAACTACCTTCGAAACAATTATTATAAAGATCTGACTCGCGAAGGAACGTTGACCCTTTACGTAACCCTGATCGCGTTATTTTAAAATCGACCACCTTTCGATCGAAAAAATCATCGACGACGCCTAATCCCGCGTCCTCTCTTTTTCTCCGAGGGACCGAGAAACATCCTCGAGCAACGATTCGAGTCGCCATCGTCGTCTTAAAATGTTAACCGTAACCCATTTCCAGACGCCCAGACTGACCATCACCATACTGGTTCACCTCGCGTCTCGCCGGCTCTGAACCGTTGAGAAAACGTTCACCGGCTTTTACATAACGCGACGGGAGGAAAAGCGATCGAATGATTTTCGAATCGATGAAATTGAATTTTAAACGCTACGAACGATATCGCTACGAGAGCATCGTAGTTGAGAATCCAGCACGAACCGCGTTATTGTAGTACGTTATAACGATCCAGTCTACCTGAGAACGTCCAAGTGGAACACCGTGGAGGAGCAGCCCGGAAACGATCGGCCAATTAGAAGAGAAACGTATAAATCCGCAGTGGTGCAACCATCGGTCCGCTCCAGTCGGAGAAGGAAGTTGGCGCGTCGCATGATTTATCGATATCGCCTCCGAGGCAAGGGAGAGACCTCCCAGCTGAACTGGGGGCCGCAATTATCCGAGTAACCAGTGAACAACGCGGCAATTACGCTGAACGCGTAGTCGATCATACGGCGATCGAATCCCCGTGCGTGCCCGCGCGTACAACATTGTAAAAGAAACCAGCGGAACTCGCGATATAAAGCTGCCCCTCTTCTGCTCGGGACGAGAAATGGGTTGCATTTCTTTCCTCGACAGAGGCGAGATACCCTGGCGGTCTTAAAAGTCCGTAATACTGGCTAGATTATTATTCATGAGCGCTACATCCGGATCGTGCATATTACATTCGCTAATTTGCATTATCTTTCAAAGACACTCGCGTCAATGGAACTTAATGTAAATTCGATTCGAGGAGGAAAACTCGGTTGCTTAAAAATCCGATATTTTACCAATGCGAACGGCCGCGCGTCCGCGTTCTAGCGTTTCCTCCGTTTAACGAGTCCGGTTGAATATGCAAATCGAGTCGAAAAGAAATTTCAGGTCGCGCGATGCTGCCTACCGGAAGCATTTTTGATAAAACTGATAAGCAAAAAAGCACGGGTCGACGTGCATTTTGTTGGTTAATATCGAATTTACGAGCAATTAAATCGCAGCCTGGTCGGTGGAAGGGCACAGTTCGACGCTCCAGCGGCTCTGATTGGCGGAATTTAAAATAAACCGAGTTCCCGTCAGATCGTTATGAAAGAGGCGGGGTTCCTTTATAAGGGTGCCGTGCCACTTGCCAAAGTTCGATCGCGAAGGGTCAATAAATCAGCAAAGGAAAGGGTCCCACGTGGAATACTTGATCAGTAGAAAAGGCAGGTCGCATAGCGGCACGTCGGTTCGCTTCAATTGCGCCGGCGTTAGAATTATTTAGGCGCGCTTGGTCGACGTGTCGTCGTCCACGAAATATGTATTCGGAACATACCCGAAAGGATGTGCCAATGTGCTTCGCGGCGAAGGATGCCGCGATAACATTCGCGACTTCCTCGAGCCTCGACTGGGTCAGACCCAGCGACGCCGTTCGAATCCAGTGGAAATTTTAATATTCATCAAACACGCGACCAGCAGGAGCTATGTGTACCTTCAAAGAGCCGCGCCGCTCCGATCGGTTAGATACCCTTTCTTGGCACCGACGGGAACCCGAAACTTCGTTTCCAATTGAATGGAATTTTTATGAGAGGAATCCCTTATTTGGCGAGTCGATCCTGTTTGTATCGGAAGTCGACGCGGTCGAGCCTCGCCTAATTCCGCTCCCGCTTCTCCACGCTTTTTACGCGCGCGCCAGAAATCGAACGCAACCGAGCAAAGGTCGTCCGCTTTTAAGCGACATTCGTTGCGTTCAAACAAGCAAAGTGCACTCGAGGACCCGTCCCAGCTCCTTCTCGATGCGCCGTAGAAACTTTTCGAAGATGCGGCATTTCTTTGTCGGCGGATTTTTTCCTTTTTTTCCAGCCGACAGGCCGACTCCGGCCGCGAGTCATTCCTCGGTTAGAAAGGGGCGCGAGCAACGACGATAATGAATCGCACGAGTGAACGTACCGGCGCTTTTCTTTACGAGTTAAGCCATCGCGCATGTGCCAGCGTATTAGCGAAATAATTGGCGATAAATTTCGAGAAATATCAGCCCCGGAGGCATGCCCCGCGACGTATGATAGGCGTTCGAAAGAAATTACATTTTACGCGATGATTTTTACACGCTCCTCGATCGTAAAAACGTGCCCTCGTTTATATTACGAGCGTGTTTATTTAATATCGTTTCGTGAAAACGCTCGATCGAACGCTTCCTGCTCTTGATAGTCAAGATGGCGTCGCGTTTCGTCCGTTTTGTACACACGCGTTCCAAGTAAATCGCAGCCTCGGTGGAAAAGCGGGTTTTTCGCTCTCTAATCGAGAGCGGCAAGGTTAATCGGAGATTAATCTCCGGTATGACAACAAGAAACAGGTCCGATCTTGTAGGAAGCGGATCGAGACCCTTGAAGTATTCCGGCAGGGTCGTACGGGTTTAGGGTACCTGGACGAAAACTGGTCCAGGGAAGAGGAATGGCGCATACAAACGATCTCGTCTCCACTCTCTCCTCGAGGCGGTGCGGTACAATCGGCTGGCCTCCTCTCTCTCTCTCTCTCTCTCTCTCTCTCTCTCTCTGGTTCCATCCTCGCTCGACCATTATCTCCGACCTCTTCCTTTCGCCGATCACCAGCCTCCCTTTGCCAGCATCAACGGAATTAATCGTACGGCTACGTATCGGGCATTAGAGTTTCTCACGTCATCCTCTTATCAAGTTTGAAAAAACCGGTCCCTCGGTGGATCCACGCACCGTGGCCTCCGTTCGTAAAAGTACATATTACCAGACTCGCAGGACAGTTTTCGTATACCTTTGTTCGAGACGCGTACCTTTTCCTTGGACGATCCGACGCGGGATTGGACCGATTAATTGGGTAACAAAATCACGATAAATCTTGACGTTGCGAGAAGAAAGGTTAAGGATAGCAGAGGACTCTAATATGCAACGTGACATGGATTTGTTCGCTTTTCAAGTTATCGCGAGTACAAGGTGGACCGATACCGCTTTCGTCGAATAAAGTTTGAGACGTCGTTTTGCCATCGATGCAATACTTTGCGATACACCGATCACTCGATGGCCTTGATTTTTAAAGGTAATACTCGGAGAAACCGATTAATGTACGTTCGGACGTCGATCGTCGAAACGATACGTCTCTATCGATTTCTATTAATTCCACTTATGGTAAAGAGAATTAACGGATACCGATCTGAAATGAGATCGAAGTAAATGGAATTCTTTTAATACAGACCGGCTAAACTGGCCTCGCTGGCACCGTGGTATTGTTTCTTTCTAAAAATATACCGGAAAGACTTAATCAAGAAACAGATGCGTGCGGGCTCTGTGACGCCAATTCAAATGTCCAAAGACGATCCCGTGCTCTATCGGAAGAAGAGCATCGTAACGGCACCGTACGCTTCCAAAAATGGAAGATAACCAAGAGTGATTTTCTGTGCACTTGCAACCAGCCGCGTAGCAGCGCACGCAGTACACGCAGACCAGCCATTAGCATCGCAGAATCTTGCTAATCATCGTAAACGTTAACCATGCTAACTGTCGGATCGTTCCATCGACCTCGAACGTTTCGATGAGAAGCGCTGCTTCCTCCTTCGCTTTCATAAGCTCGGGAATCGTTTAAATTAGACTTAAAAATATGTTTCTACGCTCGAATTAGGCTTTATGGAACGTTACGGTCATAAAACGAAACGAGCGCACGGTATCCTCGGATACAAGCTGTAAATATTTAAGAACATCTCGTCGACGCTGATAGTTTTCGATGTCGCGGACGCGACGGCTTGTACGCACGTCCCGTTTGTAATTTCTCGTCCAAGCATCGTCGAACTTTGATTCTTCCCGCGATTTCGAATAAAAGTTTATGCTTCCATTGTTCCGTGAAACCGGCGGGACGTTAATAGTACCGTCGAACCTCCGAGATTCTATGACGGGCAAGTTTAAAGGCCCTAAATTATTGGAGCCTCCAAGTGTCAAAACTTCCAACTTCGCTAACTCCGCGCCTCCTAAACCTTGTATCTTACGATGTTCCATTATACGAAGCACCCAGGCAACTTCTCCCTCTCGTTGTCGGGATCCCGTGCTCTTCGAGGAGCAACAAATTTGAAAAGCAAATGACGCGTGGTCGTTCGCGAGCTTTGTTCGAAACGCAATCGAACTTTTTTTCCCGAACGAAACTAATCTCTTCAGCCGCACCGATTCCTGTCCTCGACATCCTTCGAAGATAGATACGATCGAACAGCGTATCCGAAAGAAAGTCAATTAATAATGAAAACTCAGCCAGGAGGGGAGAAAGGAAGGAGACGGAAGAGAGAAAGAGGCAGAGAGGGGGGAGAAAGAAAGAAAAAAGAGAGAAAGTCGTGCGATGAACGAAAAACGAAACCTTCGCATACCACGCCGGCTCACGGAAGATTAAGATCATTCTTGGTGAACGTGGCGTGCTGGACGAGCCACGGCGAGCTCTTTCCAGGCAGCCAGTGTGAACCGAACGTAAAACGAAAGAGATACAAAGCAAACTTGTCCCAGACCCCTTCACGTGCCCGTTCCTGCCAACCTACCAAACGGCCCGGCCATTAGCATCGCGGATTCCTACTAATTATCGTAAACGTTAAGTGGATCTACGATACGCATTCGGTACCGTAATGGGACCAGTTTCGCGATTTCATTCGCGATACGTCTGTCCAGCGACATGCTCCGCGCTCTCATCCCGTAACTCTGCCGGGATTTAACACCGTAGACGCGAAATTTTACTACTAACGTTCCTTTTCACGATCCCCCGGCCTCGTCGAGCTTTCGTTTCTGCTCGGTCGCTCGACTTTCGCGGAACCCTTGCACAATCGTGAGAACCGCGGGTTCCAGGGTTCCTCGAAGGATTCGAGGAATTTTTGACGAACGCTGAAAGAGCACGAGAAAGAATCGAGAACGCTGGTGACCCCTGAGTAATAGTAACCCCCCGTAATTGACTCATTTACTCGGAGCGCACGATGGTACGGGAAATGTTGCAATGTTCGCGGAACGTGTAGGAATATTAATCACGGCCGTGCAGGTTTTAAGTGGGATGGTAACGTTACTAGGAAATTGCTCGAGAATTACGTCTCCGAATCGGGCTCGAAGAGGTTTAACGCGAGCAACTAGCGCAGGGAGTACAAGTACGGGATTCGAAAGGTTCGCCATTCCAACCTTGGAGAACTGGAAACACGACCTTGATGTGGGAATTGCGCAACCGTTCCCCCGAAGAGGTCATCGGGTAGGTACGATCGTCGATCACGAGCCATTCTACATCCCATTCACGCGCGATCGATCGGAGCCCACCGCGTCGCGACGTACCGATCTACCATTGCCGAGCGATCTCGTTTCTGGTTTTAACACCTGATTACCGCGTGTAATTAACCGGGACGTTATCGCCCGCGACGATACCTAACTTCCAACCGTCTCCCAGCCGTCGATCTCTTGGAAAAAGTCCAATTAAAAAGATAACGCGACCCTCGAGAAACGACGACTCGCGAGACACGTTCGTATCTTTATCGGTGTCTCTATCGATGCGCTTCGATTTACTCCCGCCAATCGCTGATTACGTATCACGCTCGACAGTGAACATTTACGAAAAGAAACCAGTTATTATATAAACGATGATTTATTGTTTTACGCAAGATTTCACTTCACGTTTCACTTTTCTCCCACCTGCGAGCGCATTTCACCTGAAAAAGGAGTGAAAATCTGAAAAAATCCCGCGGGATACTTTTGCGATTCGAAAAACCGTGAAACTCTCGGCTAGCGAGACTCTCGAGGACCTGAAAAAAGTATCGTTAACACCACTGCAAAACTAACAACGACTTCGCTATTCCACGATAACCGTACGCTGTTGTAGATAAGATAGATATCGTTGAAGGGCTGCGCAAATGTTCGCGAATGACGCTGGGAAAGAGCACGAACGTGTAGTTTTACCTACGCTCTGCATTTAATATATTGTAAGGTGATAAGTGCCGTGATAACCTTCGAGCGCGCGCATTTTTCTCGTTGACGCCAGCCTCGGCGATTCGAACAAAAGACTTTGCTCGTTTTCGATCGGCAAAATAAAAAGATGACACCTGCGAAGGTCGAGGCGTCGCGCGTTAACTCGGTAACGTTATTGCGAATCCCATTCAGTCGAGTCCCTCTCGAAGCGCGTTAGTCACGAATTTAAGTATACGAAGCCGAAAAACCTGTGCCTCGCCGACTCGAAGGTTCGACGACCCTGTGCGGAACCTGCGCGTATTTCTGTTATTAGTCTGTCAAACCGCATACTCGCCCACGTAGACACGATCCAGAAAAACTTTCATTACGCACCCCGCCAGTACGTATCTTTCTACTATTTTCTTTTAGCCAACAGAAATAATCCAACTGGAAACAATTTCGCTTGAAATCCAATCCCGTCCACGCTCGGTTCCGATAACGATCTTGGAAATCGTCGTTAAATAGTTAACGGCTTTAAAGGCGAGGGGAAAAAAGGAGATAAAAATTGTCACGTTTCCGAATACTTATGAATAATCGCGAAATTATGTAAACGCGTAATCTACCGCAGATTATATAACAGCTATAATCGACCGCGATAAGCCATTACTCACACAATTGCAGGGAATGCATCGTCGAGTACATTAATCACAGAGGTATAATATACTCTACTCGAGGACCATGATCAAGAAACGTGTGACGCACCCGCTGTTGTTCGTTTAAATCGTCGCTGAGTTGTTTCGCGATTGCATGCGATTCATAGAAGAAACCTTGAAATAATTCAAACATCTATTTGCCATTATTGTTACCACTATCGTTGCACGATGAAAACGATGGCTTTTTGGCTTCGCGGAATCGGAAGAAGAGAAGAAAATCCACGAACCTAGTATCGTGGACCACGCGTTCGAAAAAAGGAATTACAAAATCCATTGAATCAGCTGTGCAAACAGAGCGACACTTTTACGCTGGAATTAAGACGTACAGACGCAATAAAGAGTATACAACGCCTGATTGGACCAGCAAACAATAGTAATGTCAGATCGAGTTTACGCAATCTTGATTCAACAAACTCGAAGAAAGTTTAGTTAAATACTCGATCCCGATGTCTCTCGATACTTTTAGCCAAGCGTAAAATTTCCGCTCGCTTCAGAAACGCTTGCGAAACTTGAGAGAAATTTTCTTATATTTAATCGCCTCTTAAGTACATTCTCAATTGTCTCGAGCGACGAAGACGTCTTCTTATTGCTCAACGCTTTCGAGATTACATATGCTCCTCTTCATGGAAAAAGTCACGGACGCCTTGTATTTTTGGTAAAGCGCTTTGTAGGAGGCAAACAGATAAAAAAAAGTCGACCGTCGCCAAACGACGGTTACGAAGACTGCTCGTAGCGACTAAACGTAGACCCGTTGTGTACCGTTACGGATGTAAAAATATAGAAAATGTTCGAGTACGCGCCATGTGTTGGGAACAGTAAAAATTACATGGGTTATTACGTCAAGATTATGATAGTACACGTTGTACGCGACTCGCGTAACGCGAGTGTACGGTCTCTTCTTACCGTTTAAGGGGATTCAAGTGATAACTTTTGGTCTCAGCGCAATATATCGTATTAATTCGTGTCTAAACAGAATTTCTTAACGAAACTTCTTACGCGTGTATACAAGTGACCTGGCAACGAAAGAAGAACGAGAAATGACGAAGAACGACTCGCAAAGAAGACTTAGGCAGGGTTGAAAATTAGAAGGGAGCCAGGAACCGCAAAGTTGCGGGGTCTGCAAGCCCCCAACTGTTAGCCCTTCGATCGTCCGGTAATTTTATTCGATGCAACCCTAAAAACCCAGCTTCCTACTCGCTGGATTCGAAGGAAAATTCACGTGCGACGATTTCTATTAGCGACGTCGATAAATAGAGGGACAAATGGAGAGAGAAATAATTTTCGCTGGCACGAAGAAGCAGCAAATGTAGCACGGCAAGCTAAGTAATGAAACCTCGGTGCGAGTCTCCTCAAGGGCTACGTCGACAAGGGGGCCTCGTAAATTTCACGTCATCGCCCGGTGGATTTAAAACCGGTTGGTCAAGTGCCTTCTACGTACGTGACCAGCTGTAGCTCACGATTTTTACCGCAATTTTCATATCGTTCATAACAAACCAGCCGCGATTACCCGCAGTAAGTCCTGCCCGTAACGAATCAACCGCTTAAGCGTGAATTATTTATTAGCCATCGCATTGAAACTAACTTCAGGCTGAATACGAAACAATTTTACGCGAAAAGACCGATCAAACTCCCTGGCGCGCGTACTCGTCGCACGCGAACCGCTTCTTCGCCTTGGCGATGGAAGCTTCTCGAGTTGGCGGTCAGCAGAAGCGAGAAAAATGAATATTTCTATCTTCCATAACTCGAAAACGGGGCAACATTGTATTTGTTTCGACGTTCCGGCACGTTTCGGTGCATGGAAGTCCAGAAGCCGGGAAACTCGATCGCGAACGAGAAACCAGCTTAATCGAGATCCTTGAACTAAAGTTAGAAGATTCGATCGGCGGTTTTGTACGCGAGAAATTCCGCTTCCCGTAATCCGAAGCGCTATTCTCTCACGGACAAGAACGGAAGTTTTTCATGCGCGGCACGCAGACGTTTCTCCGGTCGAAACGGCCGAAAACTATTTTGAATTCAAGGACCATGATCCGTTGCCTTCCACGGGTCACCGTCGTGATAAAGTATCAACAAAAGCCGTAGACCAACGCTGGTCTAAAAAAAAAAAAAAAAAAAGAAAAAAAAGAAGAAAAAAGAACCAGTCGGAAATTTCTTGACCATCGACACGGTTATTTGGAGCGTAGATTCTATCTGCTGGCCATTAAAGCAGTTAGATTGCCACACTCTGTTCTTAGAAAATTGCTTCAATTTCTATCGCTCGTTATTTATAGACAGTTACGTGAAGTTAAATTTACATAAAATTAATGTTATCACGGGATTACTGTATATAACTTTTAACATTCCTCGGAACGTACAACTCGTTTTGCGCAAACTGAATTGAATCTCAATTGAAACGCTCCAAATAATTACAAGTCAGACCGTTGGCAATTAAAAATACGACGGATCACGATGAATATTTGAACTGCCAGCTATCGAAACCGTAATCCGCCGATGTAATCAGCATTACATCGAATTTGAAATATCCAACATCGAGTAGATTGATTCTAACCCGCATTGCTCGTCGTGACCTACTGTTCCGATCTATCTCACGAGTCTAACAGATCCGAAATTACACGGGTGCCTTTTGTCGTCTCGAGTAACGAATTAAGGCTCCGCGGCAACCACCATGACGCATACACAAATGGAACGGTCTCGTTTCCACGAAACAAATTGTGAACCGATTGTTCATGAAGATTGACGTAAGAATGAGTAAGTTATTGGTTTGATTGGCTAGGTTAGCAGGGGATGATAATTACTTCGTGCAGCGTGGAATAAAGAGTTTGAACAACCTTTTCCTTTCAGGAAAGTTCGGTTTAACGTTCGTCGAGTCCACGCGAGGCACTGATTAAGATTATGCAAAACCATGAAATGCGTAAATCCTGGTAAAGTTTTAATCGTTGCGTAAAATCGCGTGACAAAAGTATTAAACTATGCAGTTGGACGCGTAATTTTCTTGCGCGCGTTTGAAAAACTGTGCCTCGAACGGTAACATCTCTTTCGTATTAATAATTTGTATATAAATGTACAAATCAGTCGGCAGTTGATGTGAACGGCCGTTAAACTAATATTTAAACTGACTTTCTTCCTTCCATCAACGTTTTACATGAAAATTATTGTACAAATTACAGCCAACTTGATGGTTTCATTCACTCCCTTGCTACGAACGCTTTGAGTCGATGGAACGTTAGCTCTCTATCAACGAGAAAATCTGAATGAAGTTAGCTCGCGTGTGAAAGTTTTAACGAAGTCACGGTGAGAAACAGAGAACTCACGGACAAAGTAGAAAACGGAGACGATCGTTTCCACTGTAACCAGCTAATAACCCGCCTAATCAATTTCCATGTAAAATCATCCCGATACTCGTGCCGGTTCCTCTGTTTGCTTCTAACAACGTAATTAACTAATAGCTCGAACGTTAGTCGCGACTATCCTTTCTCAGGTTCACGACAAGGACGAAATTTAAAGTCTAATTGGTATTATCAACGTTTTACTTAACGGATACTTCCGATCGACTACGTTTGAACGCGGAGCGCAGCTTTAATCTTCGGAAGAAAAACTTTCCAGCAACGATCCAGTTGTCCCTACCGAAAATGAACGAATTTCTCCTGCCACGGCGTTTCGGATTCCAACGCGGCCAAACACGACGATATTAAGATTCAGTGGGCCAAGTACATACTCGCTGGAGACATACCGGTGGGACTCTGAGCAGCCTGAACACGCACGGTTCATCGACTTCTCCGCGTCGCGCAACGTTCCATCGATTCGTCCCTGAGAGCCAGCCAACCAGAACAAACTTCTGTTCGCTGTCCTTCAAAAATTATTCGCCTTTAGATTCTACGCGGAAAACGATCCTCTTCCCCCTCTCTCTCTCTCTCTCTCTCTCTCTCTCTCTCTCTCTCTCTCTCTGCCAGGAAAGTTTCTTATCGTCTAGACATTATCGAGTACATTTTTTTTATCAAACTAAATTATATATTTTGTCCGACTAATTAATCTTAGGTGGGGGAGCTATAGGTGGGGGAGGATGTAACGTATCATTAAAACTGTAACTATTAGACTGCAGATGTTTATCCTCTCCTTTCGTCCATTCAATTGTTACTAATTTCTTTTTATCCTATTTGAGCGATGCATATTCGCATTTTACTTGAAAATTTTTAAAAATAAGAGGACAGAGTTTGAGATGAAGTGTACATGGTTCGTCCCTCCCTCCCTGAGACCCATTAAATTAGTAATTAGATTTAATTGAAGAGGAGATAAACATTGAACAAAGTAGATACACAGTCGTTAACGTAAATGACTTCCTCATTCGGTGAGGCATCTAAACAATAATATATTTCATGCTGGTGCTCGATTAAAAGATTATTACGTTATGCTAAGGAGGCTCAGCCTTAATGGACTATCGCACCCGCATTATATCACATGCGCGCAATGTTTGATACTACTGTTCTAGAAAAAAAATTTCCTCCCCGGGAAATCGATCGTCGATGAAACAAGAATGCAAGAAAGCAAAGGGAAGAGTGACGAAAATTAGAGAAAATTGAGGATGCTCGAGCGGTTTTCGCTTTCGACTAGTGAGAAAAGAGAAACAGCGGTCCCATTATTAATTCGAGCGCCGAAAAAGAACCGGAAGTCCCACGATCCTCCAGTCTAATGCACACTCCCAAGAGGACAAAGTTTAATTCGATCCACTTACTTTGGAGCGGCTATCGTACCAGTCTTACTAATTTGCATTTACACAATTTGCTTCCATGGCTTTCCAGCGCTATGGAATTAATATCATCGGTTAAACTCCAAACGTTACGAATTCTATCTAATCCTGTTGCACGATGAAAAGTGTTACAAATATTAATTGCAAGCTTCGACTTATAATTATTGTGTAACAAACTTCAATCATGAAATAGTAAAACATATTCGAATATATTAATAAAGTACGAGATAACGACGATCCGTTCGTTAATGCGGAAGTCGTATGTGAAATAATACGTCAATTGGCGAAACACTTTACATAACTTAATTTATCTGTCTGATAAATTCTTCGGACGAAGGGGTTCCTGGGAACCACTTAAGCAATTCCTTGGAACTGATACATTGACTTGGGGAGGTTGCTTAAAAAAGCACCGACATTTTAATTTCTCTCATTGCATGTATTATCTTAAAGGGACATTCACAACGATTATTAAGTGGACGTCTGACCCTTCGCACACGCGTTCAACGCTTCGTCTCAATTGCTTTGTATTCACGGGAACAACTTTCAAAATTGTTCGTAACCAACGTAATTGGCAGTCGCAAATCATTCCATATTCCCAATTCTATCAAGTTCGCTCGAAATTTTATCGAATCTCGAACGAATACCTTTCAATTGAAATAACAATGAAACGCGACCAAAGACGAGCCGCAGAGCGGTCGAAAGATAATTACGAACACGTCATTTTCGACGAAATTTCGGCGCCGGCCCGTACGTCACAGACGTGTAATTAAACGTCCCTCGTGATTACTTTATACATATACACGAAAGAGTAAGACAATTAGAACGATTAACTCCAGCTCTGCTCCAAATGTGGCCGCGCGCGCTGAAATCTACGACCGTCAAGGAAACTAGCCTTTGTGACGCGGCTGAATCCGAACGACGCGAAAGATAATAGGAAACGGGTCGCAGACAGTGCAGGATGGATTAGTCTCGCGACGCTACGTTCTCATTTTAGACCCTAATCTGCTCTCTCGTCGAGGTTCAATGATTTTCATTCATCGCTGAAAGCTCGATTGTATCAGATCGTAACCTATGTAATGTCACTTTTCCCGTTTGCTGCGATTTACTATGTCCTACTTCTTGTTGAATATAATTATTACTTTTTCAGTACAACGCATCATAGTTCGAAACGTATCGTTAGCCTGTAACCTATAATTCATTCACTAATATTAAATATTTTTTTGTATCTCGTTATGCTTCGTTGCCTGAACAACATTTACGATTCAATGCATTCTTGGAAATGAAGATGTATGGTAAGTAACAGCCATTCCACGAAAGAACGTAACAACGTATAAAAATCAATAACAAAGAATTCGTAAACATTCCAAATAGACAACAAACCTACATGCTAGAATGTACAGCCTCGTGTTAAAACAAACACATCTAAACGCAAATGGAACGAAACTCGCGATATCTAAATTTTAACCTATTCGATCACTTCAACGCAAAATATATAGTTCAGCACTGATAAACTTCACTTTAAGTAAGAAATAAACTGATTCGCTCGAAATTTGTAGTCGTACAAAGCAAGGAGTGCGATGTTTCGGGAGACCACCGGTTATAAACAATGTTCGCACAGGTACATAACCTACAAACACTACGACGGAGAACGTAACGCAGTGAACAGTTATTCTCTCGCTTACCTGCATACTGTCGGCTGAAATAATTTCTCCGGAGAATCTTCGAGCCAATTCGATACCCAGACGTGATTTTCCGCTTCCTGTGGAACCCAAAATCGCTAAAACTGGCACACGCGACATATCGACCACTTCACAATCATTCATCGTAGATTGAAACTGCGCGTGCGCAACCTTGGTCCGCGTGTGCTTCTCGTTCCGTTGATCCAGCCGTGTAAACCACACAGGCGGTTCATTTTAAATGTACGCACTCGTCGGAGCAAGTGTTGCCTTTTAAAATAAATATTTCGCTCATTATTATTAACACTGTGGTTTCTTGCGATGCAAGGCTGAAGGAAGCCAGCTAAATTTCTCCTTTGCTCTTAATGACACAGCGTAGACTGCAAAGTGTAGCGAAGGAGTCATTAGACATAAAAAATGATGAAATCATAAAGCAGCGTTAGAACGATACGTAATATTTTTGTAACACACGCAGCATATTGTTGAAGTTTCGTTTAATTTTGAACATCGAGTTACATTAGAACATTTTAATTTTTGGCTAACGTTATTACAATGTTACTACGCTCTCACTATAGGGTTATTTTTAGTATCGTATCACAATAATAGCACTACTATATCTTGGCCACACAGAAGATTTATTTTCTACATCCATGGTCAAACAGGCGGCAAATGAAGACCTTGGTGCAAAAACTAGGCAAGCTCGCTTATTAATAATGAGCGTATAAAGATTATTGATTCGTGTCTATGTAAAAAATCGAGTTATACTATCATTTTCTTCCGAGCAGTTATTCATAATTAATAATAATGATATTTGAATTCCCCTCAAATGCAAATGTAAACTATTTTAACAAACAGTAAGAGTAATTTGTTGAAGTTTTCAAGAATATAAACCTGACAATGTATTAGCATTTGCACGTTATATAAGTAGCAAACACGGAAAAGTTATAGTTTCTTGTAGACAGACACGATGTACCAGTCCAAATGTAAGTATACTCCCTTCCTTTCCCGCTATTATATAATATAATGTTACGCAACGTTTTAATCTAGTAAGCAATTATATACGCAAGTTGTAAGTACACTGCAACGCATGTATAAAACCATGTTCCGCAATACTGCAAATTTAGCTGATTACGCATGACGTACCGACGAGTCGAACAATTACGTATCTCGCTCTCTTACTACCAAGTTGTTACAAAGAAACGTGTAACGCATCTTTACGTACCTGTCTTTGGATGCCTCGCTGAATCCACCGTTTGTTGCACGCTCCTAAAAATTAAGAAACACGTCATTTCACCGATATAAATTGTAACAGTCGTAGTCGTTTCAAATTTCGAAAGCTCGGAATTAGTATAAGTTATTTTAAATTATTAGTGCAAATTACAATACGTTGCAAGTAGCTACAACAGCAGAAACGCGCGTTGCATATATCTACAAATAGATAACTGTCATTGTATAATTTGATCAGGCGCCAGCAACATATGTATTACGCGACCATTTTATTTACTACAGCTGCTTCTGATCCGTTTGGAACGATCTAATTAAATATGTACAAGGAATCGTTGATTTTCTTTAATTAAACGAAGATATCGTTTAAAGCACTTGTCCTGTTATATCATACACTTTCGAGATAAAAAGATAGAAATGTATTTGAATTTGTACAGCTGGCTGATAGTACGACTGATTAGATCTACATATCAACGACTGCTTACCAGTAATTAAGTTATTATATGTATGTATCTCCAACAGATTTCAAAATTCAACGACCTAGAAATATTCATCGTTTCTAGGTATCAAATAAGAAAGTACATTGGTCGCGTTTCAAATTTTCCGCAAATCTTAGCGGAGACATCCACTGATTGATCGATACTCTACGCGTTCTCGATGCATTTCTATCGCGCAAGGGCTTCATCAAACTTTGAAAACAGAAAAAAAAATAGTGATTAGGTAAGGTTAACGCAATTGTCTATCTACCGTCAGATAATTCATCCCAGTAAGATACGTGTAAAGTGATTTATAAAAAGAATATTCCCGTGAATGCTGCTACTTGAAATTTGGACAAATTAAAATTGAAATGTCAGTATACGCTATTAGTTCGGATTAAAAGCTCATTAGACAATTCCACACAGCTCGCAGCCGGAACACGTGTACCAATATTAAAACACGTGTGCTAACAAATGCGTACGGGAAACTAGTACGATGGTACAACAAATAGCTATAAATAGGCAACGGAAAATTTCATTACTAAACGCGACTGCTCGAAATATACGAGAATCAGCGTCGGGTCTTTTAATTCGAATTAAACGTTTCATGGAGTTACTTCAAGTGGACGCGATAGCTTTTAATCTATCGGACATAGATTAACCTCTTTGGAGATAACGATTGGTTCCATTGGGTTCCTATACGAAACGTTCGTACTTTGAAAATACATGTATGTCAAGAACGACGTTTCGACCAAGCGAGTGTTTCAACGCAAAGTATAAATTGTAGAGTACCTACTGTTTGAAATACCTCGAATTATGATCAACTGGCTCTAAATCTGGACGCGATAACAAATCTTCCTCCGAAGAACTCAAATAATCAAGTCTGTTCGCGATATCCATAAAACGAACATCTCTCATCAGCGGATCATGCACTCTTCGCACTGCTTCGCAGCTCGATCTTCCGTTTCTGAAAGTCGAGAAATTTGAGCTCGAACAAGTCGTTAAGAACGAATAAATTCGATGTTGGCATGTTCGTATCGGAAGTGGAGGAAGTGGACAAGATTCGAATATCGTCTACAAAGTTTTCTTATAATTAATTTAACACCCGATGAAAGTTTCCCGAGGATTACGCGTTCGGTCGTTTTCCCCTGACTACGCGTGGTATTTCGGGGACCGGTTATATATCATTCGCTTTATTGGCCGCGCGGATGCCGCGTACGGTGCCTCTGCTTTTCATAATTCTCACATTTAGTCGCCTAATCGCGGCGGCTGGCCCGGTCGAAATACTCTATTGACGCAACTGCACGGGAACTTTCCACAGGAAACGGGTACGCGTGGCGAACCTGGAGATAAAAGAGCTAAACGAAGGCGAGAAGGAAGAACGAAGAGTGATGAATGGACGAAGAGTGGAGCGACAAAGTAAGGGGTAGTAAAAGTAGCGGATTGAGAAGCGAAGGCAGCAAAAACCGAGGAGAAAGAAAAAACAAAGTCGAAGAACGGAGTTCGACGCAAGTCAGGGTACACGGTTGCAAAGAGGGTAAAGGAAAAAGGAGGAAGAGCGTATCTGATCGGTAGAATGGTGAGTTTCCGCTGGTCCGGGTCCGTGCGACGCCGCATCCACGATGGATTTCTCGTTAAATTTCTCCTTTGGTTTACTCTTACCTTCCCGCTGGTTCTCGTTCTTACTCAGTTTCGGATGTATCCCAGTCGGCCATTATCTTCCTCTTTATGACGTCGAATTAATTCAACGAGCGAAATAAAGGCTCGTAAAGCTGGTGTCGGTCGTCGATCATGCCGTTAATCGCTATAACATGACGTACGGTACATGTGAAATGAAGCAGATGACTGAAATTTGATTATATCCACTATCTTTTTTTTTTCCTTTTTTAAGGGGTTCCTTGGTTTTTCTTCCCTTTCTTTTTGCCTCTCAACATAACCCCGATCATGGCATTCCTCTTTATCGCGTAACCAGGCGCATCGCTCTTACTAAATTTTCAAAGGGTGGAAGCGTCCTCTTATCTGTACACCGCTTCGTGAGATAACGAAGCTTTCGAACATGTTCCTGTTGCTTGCGATAAGAAATAAGAAGTTAACGATCACGAACGATATTGATTTGAGGAATGACCAAAATATCAAACACGCGCGTTATCTGTGAGGTTGCAGCAATGTTCGCTCTTAAAAGTTGTATAGAATAGCGAATGAAAGATCAGAGTGGCCGATCTTTTCGTGATATTCTCGAGCAAGTTTTTAAACAACGGGCGATCAAGGATGGAAGAAAAATGATCGTTTCGGGTAAATGATAATAGCTTTATTCGTATAATAAGATAATTCGAAATATAAACGTCAAGGAACTATCTGACCCTTTTTCCTGAAAAAAAAAATGAAACATCGAAGACATTCGTTTCGTCTAATCTGTCGCAGCTAACCACTAAAGAAACAAAAATAAAACTTTCTAGCATCCGTATCACTCAAAATTTACATTGCCGTTGTACACAACTTAATTATTTAACGCCTAGCTATCGAGCACGATCTTTTTGTTTACGACTTAACCAAAAACGATCGTCAACCACCAACACGCTGAAAACTGGACTTGTAAATCTGTCGAGAAAGGAACAATTTTATTCGCATTTGGCGATATTTCCCACGCACATCATCCCCGCTAAGTAACAGAGACTCGAAATAATAAACGAAAATGAAGCGTGTTAGGTGCGTGGACGATTTTTTCAATTTCTTTTTTAAATTTAAGTACAAAACCTATTCTTTGTTTCTATTCTTAATTTGCTTTTCTGCTATCTCTCTCTTTCTCTCTCTCTCTCACACACACACTCTCTCGCCCTCTCATTTCCCTCCTTGCAATATAATTTAGTACAAATAAGCAATTTTTTTCGTATCCACCTTTCTTCGCATTCCTCATTCTTTCCTTTTTTTTTTCATTTTTTTTCTGTTTCTTTTTTATTTCTTTTTGTTGCATCTTTCTGTATAAAATCCAGCCGTCCGTCCCACGGAAATGGCCGGAGCGTTACATCGTAATATAATATGCAAATAGTAAATATAGAGATATAAATATTACTTCTAGTATTACTATTTAACTTCTGGAATAAATATTTACTTTTTCATTTTATTATCTTCTATCTAGTAATGTTATGTGTGTAGGGCATACGCGGGCGCGCACGCAGATTAACGCGCGTACGGAAATTAAGCGTGTGCAGACGCAACCCTTCGTAGTTTTAGCTGTGAACGTGTCTTTAATTCGCTGCGTTGGCGCTAGACTTATCGTTAGTTTCTTCGTTCCCTTCCGTTTCGTTCTTGCATCCCCGCGTAAACAGGCGTACGTATGTTTGCGCATGCATAAGGTCAACGTAACGTAGTTGTACGAGGGTGATTCTTAGGTTTCGACGATTCCCCGACAACCTTCAGCCTCGAGAGCCAAGCGATCGAGGAATTAAAAAGGGAAATGAAGAAGAAACCATGGTCGACAGGATGGAACGCGGCAGTTGTCGGGGAACGATAATCGCGATCGTTCTCGGTAAAATCATGAAATCGTAACTACTTATTCGACGATCGTTCGAGGTATAGGTACAAGTGAACTCTTCTTTTATTTTCTTTTTTTTTTATTTTCGTTTATTTACTTTTTAATTAGGAGGTGGGTCCGGTAAACTTCGTCTATTATCCGCGAGATCGGCCGATCACGAATCTTATAATACATATTATACGTGTACGTAGTTAAATCCACAAAAGCGTCACGGTGGAAAGTTGGCACCCTCACACTCGGATACCTCACCGAATAACATTACCCATTGATAATTAATATTAATATTATCAATAATATATTATATTATTTTACGGGTAAACGGTTATATAGTATATGTTGTTCTACATATGCGTATGTGGATTAACGTATGAGTGTATAATATAATATAATATATTATATAATATTACATATTAAATCTACATATATATTATTACCGTATAGTATAGTTTACAAGTGAGTAGTACAATCGTTATTACCGTTAATCGTTAAATAATTGTTAACAGTATTGCTCGATATAGTCGATAATAGAGTAATAGGTAATTAGCAGCAATCCGTACGATTACGTCTACCCGCTTTCTGTTACGAACTTTGTATTTACCATTGTCGCGGGACTCGAATCTTTTCACCTCCCCGAAGGAGGGACAAAATAATCCTTTTCCATCTCCTTAAGCGTTTCCTTCAGAAGCGTGATTTTATTTTACTAACACGGTTGGAACGTACACAGTCCCCCGATTTACGCTTTACGCTTGGCGTTTCTCATCCATTCCCTTGTTACGCGTCGCGATTATACCTACAAAGCCTGTGCCATCGAATGTCGCGGGAATCGAGACGAAATTCCAACGACGCCACCCCCCTGCCCACCCCCTCTCCCCTTCGGTTTAAAGCGGCTAAGTCTCTGTGGTACGCGTGCGTCGATTTGAACGCGACGCGCGAAGACGAAGGGCGTGTCTAACTACTACTACTTGATTTACTTCGAGAGAAAAAGAACGTTGAAAGCGTGACGAGTAAAAATGAAAATGGATACACTGCCGCCAATAAGTATTTGCCCACCAAACGTCGTTTACTTTTACTCGGGAGGAATGTGAGAAATTTAATAACGAAACTACTTAGAATCTCACTTTAGCTACAAGCAAGTATTTGTTTCGTAGCGGTACAGATGGGTAAATGCTTATTAAATGTTCGTGAAAAGCGCCTATCGTCTTCCGCGTCGCGCAACGACGAACGTAGTTTTCCTTTGCTTTTACTTTTTTTTCCATTTTTCAGAAGTCTGGTTTTCTTGTAAAAATAAGAGATTCTATCGATCGATCTGTATATAATATATATATGTATATAATATAGTATAACATATGGATATCGCAGTTCAAAAATCGGTGTATCGGAGTTCCGAATATATTTGCCTTTATCTTTCCGTTATCTCTATCTGAACCCGAATTATATATACGACCCCCTCTCTCTCTCTCCCCCTAGCCCTATCCTTTCAAGGGATTATTTCGTTGTGTAGCTCTGGTCACCAGCCGTGCTCATCAGCTTAATCAAATCTCTCTTTCTTCCTTTCTCACCCTCGTTCGCTCTTTTACGCATTCGCTCCCAGCTTTTGTTCAGTCACTCTCTCTTTCTCTTACCACCACCCACCCATTCGCTCGTAAACTTTGTCGTACTACAAACGGTTTCCAGTAGCAACGTCATATAAAAATAAAGGGATAAATAAAAAATATCGTTTTGCTCTGAATAAAAAACCTAACGTTACGGTTAAGTATTCTCCACCCACAGTGAACCCACCCCATCCCGTCCCATCCCATCCCCAGCTACCCCTTTTTGTCGCTGAAATAATGGATCCACCACCCTCAACCGTAGCTCTTTCCTCCCTCCTTCGTGTCTCGTATCGTCCTTAAACGTCCAAGGTTTGGTACAACTGTACACAGTTTCTTATAGCAAACTATATATTTTATTTATATACATTAACGCTTTCGGCCTCTTTCGAATCTTTCAGTCTCGCTCTCGCATCTCACACACACGCTCCCTCTCTCACTATTATCTCGCTTCCCTAATCTTCTTAGTTTTTCGAGCACGCGTACGCTAAACACACAGAAACAAACAGTCGCGCGCAAACGGGCATACACACAAACACCCTGATAGTAATCGTACTCGTGGCATTGTTTACGCGTGCATTGCAAAGAATCAGCGAACGAATCGATTCGATTTCGTCGGCCGTACATCGATAAATCGGAAACGAAAAAGATATGAGACGTTAAGAAAAACAAAAAAAAAAAAAAAAAAATAACTAACTTTGAGAGACAAAAAGTGTTTGTCTGTCCACGATAATATTAACATTTGGAGGAGAGGGCCGTTGCTCTGCACGAACGCGCATATTTTATAATTAAATCGACACTGCACCGCGCGTGCGTACGTACAAAAAGGATTTACAAAAAAAAAAAAGAAGCCGTGGACGCGAGATTCGCTCGTGTTCGCAACGATCCGGACGAACGTGCATCTGCTTTCCGTACCGTCCGAATCAGTTTGCGCGTGCGTGCGTGTGTGTGTGTATATATAAAACATTTCAGACTACTAAAAAACTTAATGGAAAAAAAAATGAAAATGTAAAACAACTTTTCCTTTCGATTAGAAATACAATAATCGAGACGAATCCCGCGCGCCACTTCGAGTCGTACGTATTATCCTATAATGATAACAGTATTATAATATATATAATAGTATAATTGCCTTGTCCTTTTCTAAGCTAAAGCTACGTCGACCTCGCGTCATTTCTAAACGCGTAATCATCCTTACCTCTCTGTCCTTTACGGAATTAACTATGATTATTTACTTTTAATGTCTATGTGGCTAGCAGGTACGTTTTGCACTCTTCAAAGTCGCCGTCAGATCGGGGTTACGCGTGTTCGCGAATACGTTTAGAAGTCGTTGAATTTTTAGTCGAAGGATTCCAAAAGTCGCGCTTTTCGAAACAGCGTGCATCAACTTATCAATGGCCGACCGATCCACGGTGCTCGCTAAAAGAATTGGTGTAGAAACTCGCACGGACGCACGGAACGATAGAGCCTAACGCCCCACCCCTTTACCTTTATGTAAAATTACATAGTCGTATATAATATTTAATATTTTTTTAATATATATATATTTGAATATATATCTTATACGTATATATATAAAAAAGAAACGGAGGAGAATAATTCTCCGTTCCTAAAGCCTCAAATGAACGCGTACCTGTAGTCGGCTATCGTTCCGAACGATGATTCGCAGAATAAAAAGCGCAGCGTGAATCGGTCGGACACGTATCAACGAGACGAGAAAAAAAAAATAATAACAAGAATAAACGGAAGGAGGGAGAAACAACAACGCGAGAAAAAAGAATATCAGAATCCCACGATCCAACGGCGAGTGTTACTCTCTGAGCAATTTTCGAAGAAATGTCTTTATTGAGAGAAGACCTAGAGATATTTCCCAGTCAATCGAAATGAAAAAAATTATGCGCTTGTATAAGAATATCTCGTGTAAATCGCACCATGAAAAATTTCAAGACTTTCTCCGATTTGAGGGGGGACAAAAGAATCTGCCGACAAATCTGTCTTCGCGCTACTTTCATCGAGTACAACGCGTAGGCGTTGTTAGATTCGACACGATCTGCCAATGAAAAATGTTGATAAAATGCTACGGTCGCGTTCGGAAAATATTTAAAAAAGAAAAAAATTTGATCGGAGAACAATTTGGATGAAATTTCAAGAACGTCTTGAAAGATTTCGTGGCGGTACTTATAAGGGACAACCTGTATACGGATGAAAAATGAAAGAGATACGTAAGAAACAAACGGAATATAAGAGCAGGGAAAAGGGGGGATGGGGGGAAAAATGCATGTCGAACGGGATCAGACTTGGGCGAAAGGCGTCCCTTTTCTTGAGCTAACTGTTCGGATAAATAAAAAAAGAAACCTAGTCGCTCTTTCCTAACTAATCGATATTCTACGGATCGTCGTCGACTACATTCGGCTAAACTAACGCTCGGTTGAATCCGTGACTATGTTTCCTCTTTTCCTTTCATTTCTTCCTCTCGATCCACCTTCTCCCTTCTCTCTTGATTTGGCACGATACAGAGAACTCACAGGTCGGACATACGAGCGAGTGGAAACAAAAAGAAGAAAGCTGTTATAAAAACGAGGATTCGCGCTACTATTTATCGTTGAACGCGAAGAAGAAGGCTACCATCTTACGAAGGCGAAATCTATTGCGAGGTATGTATATTATATTTAATATATTATATGTACGTTATATAGTCGAGTTTCATTTGCGTCGCGTCCGTTAACGAATTCCCATTATCGTTGAACGCGGAATAACTTCGAAACGTGGCCGATACACGCTAAACGTTACTTTTCTTCTTCAACTTCTTCGCGGTACCATTGTTATTCGCGCATGCGCGCACGCCAGCGCGCACGTTCGAACGCGACATCAAAGAAACAGGAGCAGCTAAGATCTTCCCGCCCGTCGAATTTTCATCGCGGAGAGGAAGAGAACCTTTTACGTTCTACCGTTTCCTGTTTTCCGTTTCCCCTCCTATTCTCTCTCATGTACGCATAAAATACACGATGCTTCGCATGGGAAGGTATTCCTTTAATTATCGGTACACCGAAATCTTTTCATTAAGGGTTAAAAATTAAGGCGCCATTTATTATTATCCTGAGTATGCGAACAACTGTGTTCTGTTTTTCGTTAATAAACCCGAATCTTCGTCTATAAAAAACGTCCCTCCATCCTAATTTCTTTTACTTTTAGTCTTTTCGTTTCGTCGCTGTTTTTTTTTTTTTTTTTTATTTTTTTTCATATTTTTTTGTTTTATATTGGGTAGCTTTAAACGTATACGCACGCTTTCTTATACATACGTACGTCTACTCGTCGTGGGTGATCGTATATAATATAATAATCATTTTTGCGGGATCGCGTAAAGCGGTTTACTGTTTTATTTTATTATTATCCAACGTGCGATCGCGTAGTTAAACGTATAAAAAATCTGTCAAAAATAGAACGGGAGCCACACCTAGAAAATGTCACGGTTGCGAGAACGTTCAAACTCTCTACTATGGTTCGATTTGTAAGGCCTTTTGTGCATATCTCGTTCGGTACTCGAATGTTAACCCTTCTTTCCGCGGCGAACCGCTACTCGTATTTATCTATATATTTAAAAAGTCTTTTCATTTTCATTTTTTTTTTCGTTTTTTCGTTTTCTTTTCTCTAGTTATCCGACGACTAAAACCGAGTCATCTATCGATATTCGAAGCGTACGGTCCAAATTGTTCTAAATTACCCCTCGTTCGAAAGGATTCGCTTAGCTCGCGGCCCTTCGTTCGTATTTTCGATAAAAAAAGAAGTTTGACGTTCGTCAACGTACCCGTTTCGAAAAGCCTTTCCTGCAAGATACGTCAAGCGGCTCTTGAACCTCTGCGCGTGGAACAAGGATGAAAAAGGAACGTCGGAGTACGCCGGTACGCGATTCGACCGCTCGAGAACGAAAGAACGGATTCCCGGTTAAGGCCCTTCGGGTAACCCTCCGTACGAAACTTTTCAACGTGTCCGCATTCAATCCGCCAGACCCTGCTCTTAATTTACATACACGCTACCCGAAAATACGTGTGTTCCACCCGTGTCCCGAACTGCATTATTACTGCGATTAATATGTACCTATATAAATTTGAAGCACTTGGGTTGCGATTCAGGTTTTCAAGTCGTCTCGTCGATTAATCTTTAATTAACTTGTGTTCGTATGAGTGTGTATGCCTATACCGTTGCCGTGTGTCTGTCGCGATTGCGATCTAACCGTACGTATACGCGCGTAACACTCTCGTCCACCAGCCACCGAACGCTCGCTAATTAAAAGAAATGCTTCACTTTTCGAAGAGAAAATTCAGCGTCCGATCACCCGTGGACCAAAGCGTGTACACGTGAATGTACGCGATGCAGGAACACGCGTGCGCGCGTTACGAACACGTGGAAACGTTCATTCGGCACTGTCAAGGGTATTCCTCCCTCTGGCAGCCCTTTCTCTTCCGTGGTATTCATTCGCGGCGCTCGCGCGCGCGCACATCCCCGTACGTATGCATACGCGAAAGTATAATATCATTTTTCGTCCGCGTGCTTATTAAGGTGTGTCTGTCTGTGTGTGTTTGTTTGTGTATATATGTGTGACGTGTGTGGCATGTACGGAGGTATATAAATACATACATCACGCTATGTGCACGTATATGCGAGAAGAAAACTTGCGTCCCGAAAGGTCGTTCTATCTTATGATTAGATCGTTATATATATTTTATCTGTTATCGTTTCTCAATTATCTCTTTTTCCTCTTTTTCTATTTCTTTTAATATAGCCCGTAAAAAGTATGTATATAAACGAATACTGTTACCTACAAATGTAATGAACACATTGTTTTGCCTTTTCTTTTTCTTTTTATAGTCTCCCTCCGCGAGGGCACCGCTCTCGCATTTCTCTGCCGCCCATTCCCAACCCCATCGGTAACGCGACTTCCGGTAAATTTCTGCGATCGGCCATCCAACTTATCAATATTCTAACCGCCTGCTCGCCCTTTCATCTTTCCTCCCGTTAATTACAATATACATAGACATATATCCATATTTTCAACGTAATCTAATAATAATATAATCCCTACCGTAATATATATATTCCCTCTTTTCATCACTTTTAATTAATCTTTAAACGGTTGCTAAATAGCGAAATATATATGCAATTAGAAATCTCACGCCTCCAAAATATCGCACCAACGATCAATTCGTAGTGATAAGGTTTACATTTTTCATCTGCAAACCTCCTAGCCCCCCCCCCACCCCATCCCCGCCCCTTCTGTCCCTTGCTCCATCCTAAGAATCCATCATCGGTATCATTATTTATCATTATTATATATGTATATATATGTATGTATATATACACATATATACCATAGCAATGAAATGCTGCTATAAAAACTCGTAACAATAATAATAGTTATAGTGGTGATAATGTGAGATGTATTAATAATAGTTAATCATAATACCTAATAATGTTAAAGTCAGTAATTAGTAGCTGTACCTCTTTTCACTCTCTCTCACTCACTCTCTCTCTCTTTCTCTCCCGCTCTTTCTCTCGTCACCAATCATTTCTTCTTTCTCTCTTACAAACACTAGCGCGCTTCTCCTATATATAATAATTTGCAATACGTATGCATATAAACGCCTGTACTTTACGTATGCGTGCGTGTACATATCATCCTATACAAATATTTACACACGTTTGAAAGCGTAGCCAGTCCTCCGCAGACCTAACGAGAAAGAAAACATTCTTCTCTTCTCCTATAAAATTCCGTGTTGCAGTCCACCACCCACAATTCGCCAACGTCCACAGTAACGTACGAATGAACCGAAACAAATCTACTCGATGCCGTATTGGAAGTCGATTGCCGCCCCCTAATGGAAGTCGCAGAGAAGACACGCGATGACGCATCGAAATCTTTCGTTCGACCAGTAATTGTACTTGGACCTCGTTTTTCTAAAGTCGCGCGTTCTTCGAGTCGAAATTCTTTGATTACAAAAGTGGAGTGGCATTTTTGTAAGCGAGCGCAAAGATCGTTCCATCCTTCGTTTCGATTTTCCACCAGATCCGCCTCCTTCCTTCGTTGTAACAACAAAATTGACGATTCATCATGAAAGCGTTCATCATCCGCACTGTTTCTCTTATTGCACCCGTTTTAAAAAGTATCTAATAAAATGGCGCGTTTCCTGTCCACGCGAGAAGTCGACGGAAGGAAGGAGACACGCGGGAGCTCGAAGAAAATGGCGACGGAATTAGATACCTTTCTTTAGACTCCTGAGGGTTAAATAATCTATTCAAGCCGGTCGGAAAAGTATTTTAATCATTGCTCCTAGCGTTGCGTTCGTTTCGTGGTACCGCTAATTAGAAAAACGAGGAAGAAGACGTATCAATCAATTTTGGTAGGTACGCGTACTGTCGAAAAGAAAAAGGTAAATCGGAGACGAAAAGATCAAGACTATGAAAAGAAATGTCAAGTAACGAGAAGTTTCTAAATAAGAAAACTCGAGGTGCCTAAAGTCTATAATACTCTGATTTTCGATGAAAATTTCAACCTACCGATGCAGTTAGACGCAAATTCCTAAAGCGTATCGTCGTTGCCTCCAGGCGCCGGTGTCTCTTTAATACGTTATCTTGCTTCCACGTCCCTTAAACTAATATCGGATTGAGAGTGTTCGGTGTCGAGGTTAAGTCGTCTTCTTTGCCAAATTGTAAATGTTAATCACGCCGTGCCTGCCTGCCTGCACGCCTGCCTGACCGAAAACAAATCCAAGAAGCCTTGACACTGCGTACGCAGGGGCTCTGTAACAAGCTCAGTCCGCGGAACTTGAAGCGAAAATCTGACCGCAGAAAATAGTAGGGATTGTCGTGAAATCCGTTTACCAGACGATGATTTTGAAACCATTTAATCGAGAACTTGGATGGCATCGGCACTAATGTTTCATTGGTAGCGAGTCGATCGGTAGTCGATTGACATCTCCGTTCGCTACTCTCCGTGAGACCTCTTAAATACGCTAATTTCTATATATATATTGTGTGTATATATATATATATATATATATGACTTTCTCTCTGTGTTCTATGTACGTGTATTCGTCGTATATCGGATGCAAGCAGTTTTCTACCTACACACATCGTGACTCACGCTCTCTCACCTAGTTGCAAGACTCCCAGAATACCAAGCAGCACTTTATCCCAGACACACCGATGCATGCAGTCGAAGGCGTGACACGTCGGAACGTAAAGATCGCACAGCGATCATCGATCGATCGGCGAACAGCTGCTATTAGCGAAACCGTTGAAGAAAAACCGCGAAATCGCGACGGAGAAAACAATGGAATTCGACGAGGAAGAGATTTGTTGAATAGGTATTGTTGCTTCATCGCAACCAGTCACCCGTGATTGCTTTTTCCCTGCAAAATGGCATTATCAAACGCATTTCCCATCCGTAACACGGAACGCGCTTCCCCCCTCGATTCTAGACCGTGCTCGTTGAATCGATCTCGGACCGCAAACGGATTTAGCCGATCGTCCGCGCTGCAAATGCTAATCTTTCAAGGAAGTTTAAGCAGCGAAATTGGTTCGACGCGTCGTTGTCGCGTCCTATTTCCATTTCCATCGTAATCCAAAACTCGTTCGGTAATCGTGAAAATTCACGTACCCGTTTGGGTAACGATATAAAATTACTACTGGTAGAAAAGCGTAACTCTTCCTTTCTACTCTCTTCGCTGCGAGTTATCGAGTCAAGTTTTGGAAATTTCCTCTTGTGTTCGTTTCGTAAAAAAAAAAAAAAAAAAAAAAAAACGATAGGATCTGCGCGTGGAAACCGGTTCAGCTCGGAAATATAGTTAGCCAGGAACTGTTCCTCGATGAGGCGCGCGCAGACTGTGCTTTAGCCGAGGGAAATTTCAAACGCCGTCGAGACCGAGAACAATTACAGCCGACACGAATCGACACCATCGAAAGTTATTGCGTAACGATCGCTGTATTATCTTATTTTTTGCTTCCCTAATAGGCTCTGTCGCGACGAATCTAAATGCAAGTCCTTTACGAAAAGACCGTACGTGCATCGTACGCGTGAACATACGCGCGCGCGTTGCGCAGCGTAAAAGCTCGAGAAATGCTTGATAAAAAATTGTGATTCGTTTCGTGGCTGTTCCTCCGGTCTCGTCGCGCGATTCGAATGCCGTCTCCGCTGGTTTGCCGCGTACTCCTTTCTTATCTCTAAAACAATTCCCAAGCTGAACGGAAACCGATCGTGGTCGAACGAATCCACGCGATAAGATGATCACGCCGATCGAGAATCACCGAACGATCAAGTCTCCAGCAATGTTGCGAAATCAAAAGAAACAACGTGAAGAAAACTGTTCGTTTTTCACTCTCTCTCTCCCAGCTATACATACGTATATAAATATGTTGGATTTTTCTGCGCGTACTCGTTCTTCTTCGCGAGTTAGTCGGTATGCGTTCG
Organism: Xylocopa violacea; assembly: GCA_963969225.1. Classification (NCBI taxonomy): domain Eukaryota; kingdom Metazoa; phylum Arthropoda; class Insecta; order Hymenoptera; family Apidae; genus Xylocopa; species Xylocopa violacea. The sequence continues at coordinate 42,760,813 of CAXAJV010000002.1, forward strand.
ATTAGATGCCGTCGTCTACTCTCTCTCTCTCTCTCTCTCTTTCTCTCCCTCTACTTGGCTACGGTAACGAATATTCGAAGGTTCGAATGGTGAGTGCTGAGAACCGCAACGGAACGGTGTACCCTCTCTCCCTCTGTGTGTGTGTGTGTGTGTGTCGTTTTTCGTCCCCTTCGAACAGCGCTCCGGGGTCCCCGTGTAGTACGCGAGGCGCTGTTCGAAGCGCTTCTCCTCCGCGTGCCGGGCGAGCAAAAGGCAAGACAGTCAGAGCCACTTTTGCTCCTTGGTCAGGGAAGACGGAGCGCGTCCCGTTGGTCGCCGATCCCTGTTGTGCGCGCGTTTGCGACCGGCTGAATCTGACGCGATTCCCCCGCGATTCTCTGCCGCTCAACGCGTCATGGCGAGGCTCCTCCGCAGATGGCTGAGCCTAGCCCGTAGCTTGTCCTGTCGCCGTTTCAGCTCCGCCACCTTGGCCACGGTGATCTGACCGATCTCGGTCAACATATCACAGTACACAGCCGCTTGCCTGAGGATCGCGACTTTCGGCGCCTTCTCCTTGGTCTCGACCGCGGGCACCAGCACCCGTAGCTCCTCGAACGCGTTCCGCAGCTCTATCCGCCTCTGTCGTTCCATGTTGTTGTGCAGGCTCCTCTTCTCGGTGTCGAGCTCGTCGTCCGACGAGCTCCTCGATGTCGCCGACATGGTCAGCTTCATCGCCGGCGACGACGCGGACGACAACGTCGACAGCGTGGACGAGGTCGACGAGGCCGACGAGGTCGACGAGGTCGTTGACATGCATCGTCCTACCTTGTTTCTCCTCTGGTAGGTCCTGTGACGGGCTCGTTTCGCTGGCTTCGGCTCCGGCTGGGCGGTCCGTTTCCGCGCTGGATTCGAGGGCGGTCTGCCGCGTGGTCTCGGCCCCGGTGCTTTCTCTTTGAACGCGGTCTTCACTGTTAACTGGAAGTGCTGTTGGTCGGCCAGGCTCGGGTACGTTGGTAGCGCTGCCGGTCTACACGGTTTCTCGCAGCTCACCACGTCGATCTCTTCCTCCTCTGTAACAAGCCAAGCACCAGGACAAACGTTTACGTCATCCTATTACACAATACTTTTCCTTAATATTACCCTCTCTACCTCATCTACCTCTGGTGTCTCGAAACGCTGGAAAATGGAAGAGGAAGAAAGGATCGATGAATGCGGTAACGGCAGAGGAGGAGCACGTGACGGATGCGGAGGCGTTCGAAGGGTCATACGACACCGTGGGCGTTTCTACAAACTGTGTCATTCGTGCCGTCTGGCACAATCGGTGGAAATCCGGTTGGTCCAGATTCTCCTCTCCGCCTTTGATACCGATCGTAACTCTACCCTCAAGGACAACGTTCGCCGTACAATTGGTCAATGTCAACGGATCGCGTGACGTTCGACCCTCGATCAAGGCCGTTATTAATCGATTCCGTATTTACGAAATAAACACGAACTTGACCTGAAATCGAAAATCGACAAGAATTTCGTCTCCTAGGTTAGCTGTCGATTCGAATTAAAAAAATTCCTCGCCGGAATACCTTCGAACGCGTCACGGTCGGACTGCAGAAAATGCTACCGCGTCTTCCGGTTTCACTTTACCTAGCCGTTGCAATCGCAGCGTGAACTTTTAATTAATGTCCGGCAACTCGAAGGAAATGGATACCACCCCCACCCTTTCCTACTTTCGATCGCAGCTATTCGGATGAAACCGATTTTCGATTCAACCACGCGTTCTCGCGAATAATCGCGCACAGACAAAGAGAAAAGCAAAATAATAAAAAAGAAAAGAGTGAAAAATGAGGCTAAATATGTTACTAGGTGAACGTTGGCCCGAGAGTTGGTTCCATTTAAAGCGGCGAACGGGTCGTCTCTCGAGGAACGAGGAAGAAGAAGCGAAACGGAGGACAGACACGCCGCGTATTCTGGTGCGCACAGAGAACGAATGCAGGCGGCAGAATCGTAATCACGCACGCCGCTTCCACGTGTTCTCCGCCGTGCCGGTTTAGCCAGACGCACGAATCTTCCCGAAACTGGCGCTCGGCCAGGTCGCCGATGAGCAACTGCGAAAAGGCGCGAAACCTCTAAAAATAACCGTGGCAGCCACCTAATCTGACTACAGAAGGTGGTGGTACCGGCACGGTACGTGAACGACGCTGCGCGCGAGAGGGGAACCACCGCTTCCCTCTTGGTCCCGTCTCCGTTCCCCTGGAATAGCGCAGACTTTAAACTCCACCGGCACACGTGCCGAGACTATTTTCGTTTCACTTCGCTACGGATCCCGGTTTTCCACTTTCCGACCGAATCGAGTGTCTCGTATTTAAGAAAAAAAGCAAAAAAAAAAAATGGAAAGTAAAAACAGTATTTAAATGGCAACTTCATTGATGGTTTCACGTTCCCGTTATTGAAATGCAACGCTCTCTCGTCCGACACCTTCGCTCTCACGCGCGTTGCAAGTTGCGCACGCTGAATTTTCATTCGCGCGCCATCGTCGTATACGCGGTGTCATCGTTTGGGATAATTAACGAGTCTTCGCGAACCTCGTATTACCCGGAAGTGACGTACGCAACACGGTGTATAGGTCACGACTCTCATCGAAAATCAGATTCGCGATACGGAATCGTCGACCGCGGGGACGCCATCCGCCTCTCTCCGAACCTACCCCAAGTGGCGTGCGAAACTCGTCCAAAATTAGCAGAAAACGCGGACGCGAACCAGGAAGCGGGCGTAATCGCGCGCTCGTACGAGGAGAAGGACAAGAATGGAAGAAAGAGCATGGCGAACGAGCGCGTGCACGTGCTATGTATAGTGTGTAGAGGCGCGTGACACACCGCGGCGCGGCGTGGCGCGCGGCGTCCGTTCACGAGAGAACGGCGGCGGGCACGGCGTCGCCGCGACGCGTCGCGTCGCGTCGCGTCGCGTCGATTCGGAGCACGCCTTCGCGGCAAGAGAAAAGTTCGAAGCGGTCGCTCCGTGAAAAAGAGGTGGACTGCCGTGTGTAGGTATACACGGTGCGGCGGACAGAGGGAGGGGCGTGAATTCACGGCAGCACGTGCAACCGCGTAAGAGCGACCTTGGGGGTCAGTGCTCTCCGTGTAAGCAGGCCATAGTAGTACGTCGACGCGAATCGATCGGCTGTCCTTTCTCGTTGGGATAGTCGGCCGCGAGACGAGCGACACGGTTGGAGGGGAGAAGTTTTCGCGATATCGAGCGGCTCCGGCCACCCTGACCACCCTCTGCTCGCCCTGCTCGCCCCGTTGGCGGCGGAAACGCTTCGAAAAATCTACGGGCGGCGCAGCGCAGCGAAATTTTCCTCTTTCAACATTTTAAAATAGCGGTACGAACGCGTGCAACGAAATTTACTTTGGCAGAGGAACGCGTCACGTTCGTAGATCGTGCAAACACGACTTCCGAGCACAATTTCGTCGCTTTCGTCCTTTGCTTCTTCACTTTTTTCGAACCCCTTCCGGCCGATTACGCGTTCAACGATTCGTCAGGGAATTTCGAAGTGGGCGCGGCACCCGTGGGTCCGGCTCGACGAACGCGGTTTCGCGGGTAGCGGTGGCGTCGCACGGTCGACGACGCCGCGGCGCTACGTACAGGGAAAATACAACGCGCGTGCGACACGCGCGCGGCCCGTTTCCCTTTGGAAGCGAACGGACCGTGTATAAATTTCTTTGATCCTGTTCGATGCTAGCCGAGATAAGCGTGCGAGAGACACGGGAACTGGACTAGCGAGGACTGTGTATAATAAATTATGGAATCCACCCGGATCCGACGTTCGAGCGTTCCGTTAGACGGGTAATAATCATGTGGGAAACAAAATATATCGTACGTTAGCGGAGACGCGGGCGAAGAATTAACGCTTGGACGTACGCACTAGCCATTAGACGAAATCTTAGCTCCGATTGATGACAGGTGAGAACGGTTACGCAAAGTGTGCAAACGTTAAAATATGTATCGAGTGAACGTAGCTGCGCCATCGAAGGCCGTATCATGTCTGATGATAAAACCGCGTTCATTGACGCAAGCCTGTGGGAAAAGCGCGAGGGAGGCATCACGAACCCCGCGCGTGCTCTCGCGCCTCCGCAAATTTTCTATACTTTTTCACCAGCTCGGCGAAAAAGTAGCGCGCGTGGACTGCATCGCGATGACCCGTGCGAAAATCGATGGATCGTCGACTACTCGGAGATCACGTAAAATCCTCTCATTGAGAAACTCCGAACGGACGAGATAAGCATACCGTTTAAAGCCAATCGAGAGAGAGATAACGTCTGACCGTGTCGAGTCGACTCGTAAATATGTAAAATCTGGGGTCGATAGGAGCGGTTCAAAGTATAACATTGTCGATGCTCTATCTTCTCTTCTATCGTCTTTTTTTGGTGTTCGTTGTTTGGCCTTGTTTCCACTCGCGAATAGTCGGCTGACGATCGTCTCGAGATGACAATCCCTTTAGAAGCGCATACACGTTTCTCTTCCTGGTCACTCCTCGATATACTCGAGGGGAGAAGCCATAAATCTGGACGCGGCCAAGGCTCCGCGCTGCGAACGCCGCCGCGCCGATGCCTCCTCGCGTACCGCCAGCCGACTCGTCCAATCCAGTTACGAAATCCTCGCTGCTCTCCTTCTCTCTCTGCCCGAAAGTCACGAAAGAACGCGAGCGCATCGTTCCACGCGAGATACGGTTCGCGCGGGGGACAGAGAAATCGGCCGGTTGCGTGCAACAAGCCGAGCGAGCGATATAGCTATCTATAAATACCTGCGGTGCGTATATCTCCGAGCTATGCGGCGGCGAATTTTCTAATCGCCGTGCTCGCGAAACCTCGCGAACTTCTTCGAAAGAGGGTGAACGCGCTAACGACCAACCACCGCCACCCACGCGCGAGTCGGGGGCAAAAAGGCTCGTTCGGAAAAGATTACGACGGTCAAGTCCAATTACGAATCCCCGCCACGCGTGTTCGGCGCTCCGGTATCTACACGGATGCACCTCGAAAGCACGCCGCGAGATACTACCTTGGATAACAACCTACGCGGGATACGAAATACGGCAGACGTATCTGGGGGATAGTAGCCAGGAAACGACCCGGTGACCAGACACCATTAAGCCCAGCCCACTCGGCAAGATACGCCCACGGTGTGCACGGGTTGCACGTTGCGCGTCATCGACGTCGCCGCGCCGTTCTGACCTCAGCTCGCGGATGCGCCACGGATGACGTTCTTCCAGCGGTGCCGCGATATTAGCTCCGCAAGCAAGCCCCTATAGGGTAAACCCTCTCCTCCGCCGTGTCTCCTACCTTGCTCGATCGAATCACAGAAAATGCCAGTTGCTGCCCGTTCTTACAACCGTCTCTCCTTCCTTTCACCTTCCCTTCCTCTCTCTCTCTCTCTTTCCCCTTTCCCCGAGAGCGAGAAGGCTGGCACGCCGCCTCGGGAGAACGAGAAATGCAACAAGAAGGAGAGAACCGTCGAGTTACCACTCCGATCGAGCCGGGAGAGAGAGCGAGACAGGAAGGAATGTCTGGGCTAACAGTATGCGGGAGGAAGGTGAAAGAGAGCTTGTGAACCGTCGCGTCGGCATCCCCAACTCCCTCTGACCAATTTCCAGTCTCCAATTAGCCATCCTGCTCTACACTCCGGATTCGTATCTCCGGAAACTTTTCTTATCGCAACGACCGTCTAACGACCGTCGAGACCTCCGCGATGGAAATTGAATTTTTTTCCTTCCCTGTACGCGCGTTGCGGCACCAAAGACGCGAACGTTTCACCTGTCCGACGTTTCGTCCGACTAATCTAATACCGAGCTAATCTCTGAGCTAAGTTTCGTCAATTTTGAACGATATTGTGACCATATGACCACATCCACGTTATACGCTGCTTATATCTTACCGACCACCGCCTCTTCCGACACGCGAATGCAACGCCGCGTTATTATCTAACAGGATACAGTGAAAAATTATAAAATAAAACTGTTCGAAACGACCTAACGCGTCGATCGCGATACTTATCGCGAACAGCTGCCGCTCCCACGCGGACGAACTTACTTGCGAACGAATGAATGAATTACGTCACAGGAGATGCACTTATACGTAGAACGACAGGAGTAGTTCCAGCGCAAAAATAGGCGCCCACTTGCTTCTCGGGGAAAAGACGTAATTATAGACGCCTCGGTGAGAGAGAGAGGGGGGATGAAGGGTGAGACGAGGGACGTTTGTAACGAGAAAAAGAGAAAGAGAACGGGAAAACCCGATATCGCCGAGTTGAATTGTTTTGCAATAACCGCAACGACCGTTACGCGCTCGCGAGGAAACTGCATTTCAGTATTATCAGAATGCAACCCACGTCGGTCGGAGTCGGTTTTAATAATAGGATATCGGGCGAGCGGTTGCGAAAATTAGGGCGAACCGAGCCCGTGGAGGAAAACGGGCAAAGTGAAAATGACAGGCCGCGAATTTGGCGCGCGGCAAGGACTTTCTTTCGGCTGGTTCGCTGCTTTCGCCGATTCGCTGAAATCGAAACGCGCGTCGGGTGCCCCGCGGCCGCGCGCACAGCACACGCTGCACCCACTGCGAATTCCACGATCGTGCGAGCCCATCGGAGGCGGCGAAACGGCGACGACGCGTACATTTTTATGAGCGTTACGGAGAGCTCGCGTTCCAGCGTGCCACGATTTTCCTGGAACCTTTAACCGGGGAATTTGCATGGAGAACGGAACGAAACCCGGCTCGTTCTCCGCCGATGGAAAAAGAGAGGCTGGGGCGGGGTTGCGTGCGAATACCGCGAGGAAAAAAAGACAGAAGAAGAGAAAAAAAAAAAAAGGAAGGTCCAGACGTAAGACGAGCCGGCATCTTCGTTGAATACGTCCAGGGATCGCAGGATCGTACCAACGTGTCCTGACACCTCGTTACAGCGGAGAAACTCGAGAGGATCGGCGGGAAACGTGGTAGCGAGCTACAAGGGGGAAAGTTACACCCGACCACCGATACCCATCCGTGGTCGTCCTTTTTTTTACTCTTCTTCTCTTCTCTCTTTCACCCGAAAACCCGATTTCGTACTAATCTAGCCGGATGAAAGATCCCTTGGACCGAAAAGTCCCAGTAAAAAGAAAGATCGTAGCCGCGCGTGTTTTACTTTCCATCGCGTCCGATGTAAAAGTAGGACTTGGCGCGACCTTCGTACACCGTCGTATCACCGAGTCGACGAAGATTCTTAATAGGCCTGGATAGAGCAGAGGTCCAACGATTTCTTGGCACGATGTTTTCACTGGCAAAGCACGCGTTACCATGTCAGCGCGGTGCTCTCTTCCGCGAATCGGTGTTTCGCGGAGAAAACAGATTTTCCTGGCGCCGATCGAAATGCAGCGCGAGTTTCACAAGGATGATTAATCTCGTCGGACACGTAACTCGGATCGAACCGATGAGGAAACTTCGCGGAATCCCCCGTAATTCTTTCCGTACCGAGAATCATTCTCCGACACGATCCATCCGGGACTTTTGCAGCCCAAGTTTACACGGTACTTATCGCCGTTTATGTAATTAATGGCACTAAACAGCTGCGACTGGCGCCACGCGTAACGCACGAACGAGTATAAATAATGCATCGTTTCGATCGAACAGCGGTAACGTGTACAACGAGGAAAATTGAGCCTCGTTATAGATATTCGTCGTCAACTGTAGCGCGAAAATTCTCGCCTTCGACAAGGAAATTACGGCAGGAACGCGAAAGATACTTTGCGCCTAGATTACGCAAATATTGATATTCCCAATGCGACATTTTACGACTCGAAATACGCGGTAATGGCGCGGCACGCGGAAGAGATAATTCTTCGGTGCGACTTCGAGGCTAACGCGAATCTTCGAACGTCCTCCTATTCTAGGCGCGCTGCAAATTTTCCATTTCTCTCGATACATCCCGAACAAGTAACTTCAAAACACCGAATTTCCTAATAAATTGTCAGAAAATTTTCAAGTAATCCATTAATTCGCGTTCGTTCGAAGAGCTCCGAACGTTATCGTCGCGTGGAACGCAGCGTAGCGGAGAATAACGTTGAGAATAAGAAGCAGGCATTCGATTGGGAATAGATGCCAGAAGGGCCTGGTACCCGCGTAACACGGTACTGGAGTATCCCTCGCCGCAGCGAGCGCGACTGCGGCGCGAATGGCAAAAAGGCTTAACTGCATTCCGGCGACCATTTAAACCGCCGCGGCGGGGTCCCACGCTTGATCGCAACCAGCGACCCACCGGCCGGCCGGCTATCGATTGACGTCACTTGGTACCGCGTGACCTTCAAGTTCCCGCGCGATTAACTGCGCATGCTCCGACGATCCTGCTCCGCCGGGTATGCGCACCTGCGCCGCCACCATTCGTGCATCCGTGAACGCGTCAGGTTAACCGCGACGCGAGTCTAATCGAAGCTTTCCTTTTATCCCGCATCGATTTCCGTTTTTAGTATCCCATTTTTTTTCTTTTTTTTTATAACGAACATCATCGTCGATCGAGGGGAACGTCTTTATCTTTCCGATTCCAAGTTCGAGCGAATCAACTTCTTCGAATCCACCTTTTCAGCTTCTCGACCATCGAAATTGTTTGTCAATTCATCGAAACGTGTAACAAAATTAATAATCACTTTTATCTATCCGATACCAGTACGCTGCCCTACGATCAACGTTACTGTTTACATTTCTTAAGGTATTACTGTTTGGAAATTCAAATTATATCCAACGAGCTTATCGTGAACCGATCGCGCGATAGTTAGATCGCGAAGATGTTACGTGGATTGTAATCCGTTATTCGTAAAAATGATCGCACAGAAAACTGACGCACTCGGTCGTTCGTCTTTCGTGCAAAACAGAACGAAAGGATAACGATATCCCGCGATGAAATTTTCATGTCACTTAACAAGATACATCGGGAACCTGTCAGTGTTCCAGTTCTTCTTTGCTTTTTTTACTTTCCTTCATTCCAGGGGAGAAGAAAATAGAAATTGAAATGGGTCCAGAGATTCCGGACGTTGAATAGGAAAGGCAGACTTACAGGTAAGCCGGTCGGCAGTAAATGACCGGTCAGATACCGCAGACGTCACGCAGCGTGGCGCAGCACCCTAGTCTGCAGCGCGTTGCTCGCATGAAAAAGATGCGCATGCGTTCTCCGTCATGCTTCTACGGTGCGGCAACCCTGACTTTTACCTTGTTCCTCGCCGTGGAATTGCTCAATTTAAAACGCGTGTTCCGCGATTGAACAAAACCGTCCCCGCAAATACCGTTTATCCCGGCGAGAAGAGAAACGCGACCCATTTTTACCATTTAAGTCGAAGAGGTTCTGCATTCGACGCGATACGCGTTCCCATCGGCGCAGCCAATGTAACAACGATACATAGAGCAGATTTGGTAATCCCTGGTCTTACTCGCGACGCGAGATCGTTATTTCCGAGAGTCGAGATTCGTAACCGGGACAGGAGGGCACGGTGATAAACCTTCCAATTATCTCGAGTAAAAGTGGCGGGGAAAATAAGAAAATAAACAAACAAATAAAAGAAATAGAAAATACAAAAAAGCGGGTTTGTTATCTGCGCTCGTTGCCTCGTATCAACGTTTACGTGTAAATGCGCGGGGCAAAAAAAAAAAGTAATCGCGTGAACTCTCGAAAAAGTTGGACACACGAGGAGGAACCAGCGGTGCAGAGGTCTCGCGGAACGGATATCAAAAACGGGTGCTTTCTCGTCCGAAACGAGGCCAGGCTCCATAATCAACGATTACGCAAGAGTGAGAGCCGATTACATACTCTCCTGACTCCGATATCTTGCCATTTTTAGAATCTCCCGCGAGTCGACTAAATTTATCCGCATCCGTTTCTTCCAGCATCGAGGACCAGCCGTGTTCCGCTAGAGGCGAAGGTGATCGTTAATTTAACGAAATCGGCTCGTTTCACCGAGCAGTCTGGCCGCGGTCAAAAGTAACCGTTCGCAAGTCGTGGCCCTGGCAATTACCAATTACGAACGGTGACACGACAGCACGAAGGCCGAATCTGCGGAGTGTCCGGTCGCACGGTGCCGTGTCTTCTTGATCCATTAAGCGCAGGCTCGATCAGGAAACGGCGTCGTACACACAACTTTCATAAGAGGCCCGGGTGTACTACACACGCGGTCGACGTTCTCGCTCAGGAATTCTCTCACCGTCTCGGTGACCGCGAGCGTGCTCGCGCGTGCGCGTACGCGTACGCGTACGTCTCACCCGCGTGAAAAATTTCATCGATTACTCGATCTCGCGGTTCGATCGGCCTCGTTCAATCACATCCGTGATCGCTAACAATCGTAGCGATCGTAACGCGTCGTTGCCCGAATGGACAAGAATCGACAATTTACCATTTATCACTCCGATCTATCCACCCAGCATTCTTCGTTCGGTTCCATAACGCTATTCCATCGATCTATCGGTTCGGGTTGCTCGATATTAATTGAAATCGTTAAACGAACACGCTCGATTTGCACTTGAACGATCGATACGTAAAAGCCTTGGTATCGTGAACATTTTTTCTTATTAAAAGTATAAGTAATTTCTTGCGCGATGCAAATAAAATGCAAAGCATGCTCCAGCCGGCTCGAACGCCAATAAATGTTACGAATGACTTGACAAGGTGCAAGGTAAATATGTGAAAGATTAAGAGCGGAATACCTGGCAATCGAATACAAATTGTTTCATTCTGATTTTCCAACCGTTCCATATTTTAGATAGAGGCGATCGATTCAGCTTTCGTGCGACAAGCACCACGTAAAAGGACGCGTTACGCACCCTGTACCGTGGTGTTCCACGAGCAATCAAATTACAGCGTTTCGCGACGAGGAAAGTTTGAGAATACAGGCGACCCGCGTGGTTCGATTTGACGCGCGATCAAAAGAAGCGTCCGTACGCGCCGCTGCTAAGCGTCGGGTCACGTGCGCGCGCGTTAACTGTCACCCGCGTACACGTGCACGCGGGAGTGCAAGCGGTCGCTCTTTCTCCGTCATACTCTCCTATCATAGTGACCCGCGCATACGAAGCTAGGCCAGCGTAATAATGTTCCTCGAAAGGCACTGGCTGGCACCCGTGTGGGTGTGGTGCATTCCGAGATGTCGAATTGCGATCCGGTCTCCAGTCGACCGCGAGGAAGCTATACCTGCCCCACCGAAAAATCGATCAGCCAAGCAAGACAACACGAGCAACCATTCGAGATATTCGCGCGACGCCTGTTCCGAACACAGCTGGAATATTTGTGCCAGCTTTCCTACGAATACTTCGAAGAGAACGCGATCCATCGAGGGGGGTTCGGATCGGTCGTTGGTCGCAACTGGGCTCGGGGAAAAGGAAAAGCGGCAGACCCTTCAGGGTGCCATAAATTAGGCGCGCCTTCTTTACACGATGTCGCGAGTCAAGAGTGGTGTTTGTAAAAAATCGTCGCCACGTCGTACTCTTGGAAGAAACAAAATTCCATTTCAAACGCTATCGGAACGAAACGAAACACGACTATCGATAGGAGATCCATGGACGATACGAGAAAGCGAAAAATGTGACGCGCGTCTGAAAAATGACAACCTCGCGAACAAAAACGTCTCTGTTCTCCGGCAACGGCGGATTACCTTCGCGATGCGAAAATTGTGCGCAACAAAAGAATCGCGCCACCCCTTTTTGTCCTTGTACCTGGGCGCGGGTAAGCGAAAGAAAAAGGGAAACATAAAAACCAGAAAGGAGACAAAAAGAAAGGAAAAAATACCGTGGATCAAATTGTTTGCACAAATAGGGAGGAGGCGTTCGGTTTGCGTTCAGGTTTTCGAAGAGGCGGTGAAAAATTCTCACGGGTTTCTCCTCCCCCCGCACGAAGAACGCAATAACGAAGAAAGGAAGACGGCATCGTCGAGGCGCGAGGACGTTACTCGTTCGAAACGAGTTCCTTCTTCGCGGCGAATGACGAATAACCAAACGCGCGATTAGCATACTCATGCGGGTAGCCGAATTCGGCGAACTGCACGCTCCCGAAGACCGGGCAAGTCGTCAATTGCGCTCGATTAAGAGGATCCTTAATTCGACCTTGCTGGCACCGTTTAAAGGGGCCACAAAAGAACGAGAGATGAATAACATTCGTTGATCCTTTGGCGGATGCGTAAGATAAAACGGCCTATCCATTATTCCCCCTTTGGACGCGTATACCGAGTAAATACCATCTCGAAGAGCAATAAGAGAGATAATAAACGATGGTGACTCACCGGAATCGGATGGTGTCTGCACGCCAAGGTGTTCCAGGTTCTTGCCGATCGGCTGATTCAGGTGGTAGCAATGGTCGCTGAGCGTATTCCTGATATTGGTCTCCCTGTGCACTTGACACTGAGCGTCGTCCTCCTGTTTCCTCCTGTCGTGGTACCTGACCTGCTGACCGGTGACCTCGCTGACCGGGACCGCCTTGGTAGCCGCCGCCGCCTCCGACATGCACTCGGAGAGTTTCTCGTGTATGTCGATCTGGTCGTGTCTGAAAACCGGGCCCTCGTCCTCGGTCTCTGTGTCGGAGCCCGAACTTTGGGGTGTTTCCGGCCTAGTGGAGTCGCCGTCGCTCTCCAAGTTTTTCACGCGGCACTGCTGCTGCTGCTGCTGCTGCTGCTGCTGCTGTTGCTGTTGCTGCTGTTGCTGCTGCTGTCGGGTCTGTTGCAGCTGACCAGCGACGGGCAACGACGACGAGGATCCCGTGCGGTTCAAGCTCGGACGCGGTATCAACAGACTGCGCCCGGCCGTAACCTTCTTCTGTATCTGCGAGTTCTTCTTCGCTGGCAACGTCCTGTTGTGCTCTTTGCTGATGCACAGCCCCGCCCACATGCAGTCGTGGTGACGCATCTCGCGGGACTCGACGCAGCTCGTCTTGTCGTAGAGCAGCTCCGGCAGGACCCCGTCGTCGAACGCCCGCTCGTGATACATCCCCGAGTAGGCGTCGATTCGGTCCACCGGGAAGTCCAGATCGAACTTCTTCCAAATGTCGTCGGAGAGCACCGTCGCGGTGTCCAGGGGCTCGTCCAACAGGACCAGGTCAGAGCAATCCCAAACCGGCACCGGCATTTCGCCTGAAGAGATACACACACACGTACTACTACTGCTACTACTACTACTACTACTACTACTACTTTCGTCAACCGACAACCCCCGGCGCTACATCTCTACGCGGCGAATTATCGCGAGAATCGGCGAAACGAACACACTCGGTAGTAGCTATGAAAATACGGGCAGAGGTCGCGACTGGCTCGCGCGAACGTATTAAAAATAAACGTCCTTCGCTGCCGACCTATCACACTTTGCACGGCTTTTTTTCGCGCCTCGATAAAAACGCGCGCGGTTTAATGGCGCGACAAAATCAATATCGAGTCCCGGAATACGACGACTAGTGCCAACTTCTTACGTAATCGAACGCGAGCGCGCGATATCGGTCAACGTACACGATCTACGCGCGTATGCACGCGAGTCTATGACGCGGGAACTGCGACCAGAGCGGGCTAAAAAGAAAACCGGTAACACAACGAACCGCCGAATAAATCACGACCCGCGGACGACGCAACTTTTTCCCTCCCTGCTTTTGCAGACCGTTACATCCCTCTCTCCCTCTGCAACGAAACGCAGACAACGATTCACGGTACGTTTCGACCAACCAGGTGTTCCGCGACACCCTTCGCGATCTCCCTCGTACCTGAACGCTCGCGATTCGTCGATCCTGGCTCGGTTCGATTCGAAGAAAAAACTCGCGCGATCTTCGAACGTTCCCCGAGGAAATAACTCGGCTGATTTACATACACCTAGAACTCGCATGCGATGCCACGATGTAGACGGGCCGAGTGTGACTCACGATCGTCTCGTTCGTCCGCGACGCGGATCGCTTTTTCATTGTAGGCGTTCCGACTCGCGAACGTTACATCCGCTCGATTAGACCCACCTCGATGACAGCCGAATACACGCGCGCGCAAAACCTCGAACGCGTTATCTTCCTCGTTCCCGCGTCGACCACCCCCCGCGTGGCAATTAATCGTTACGTAAACGCTGATTGTCCTGGGACTGTCACTTTCGCGGGGAACGCGCGTGCGCGCGCGTGAGTCTCGGATACGTTATCGTTCGAAAGAGAAGAAAAAGTTCGATTCGTCTAAACGTAATTACGGATTACGGATCAGGTAGAATAATTACCGGCAAAAAGAGGCTAAAAGTTGGATAACCGTGCTACGTCGAAGATAACAGACCATTTACGTTGGGTATCTTACGATTAAGCGTCTATGTATTTAGCTACGATATTTCAAGGACCGTCGTTACAGGTCAATACCTATAATAATCGCTCGTTTCTACAATTCAAATCAACGCTTCTTTTTTGCACTCGTAACGCGAGTAAAAAGGAGAAAAGAAAATTCTTAGAGATATCCACGAACAGGAAAATCGATATTAATATTTTGACAAGCTTTGGGACAAAGACGTTTAACGGTTGGAACCACCGAGGGCCAGAAAGGTAAGCAATAGGAAGAAAAAGTGAAAGGGAAAGAGAGAAAGAGAGACCGTGGCCTTTGTGGCTCGGTTGCCCGTGAAAAACGCGCACCGTTCAAAAACAATGACACGTTATCCGTCGTTCCTCCTTGCCGCTACTTTGCCGCTGAATCGAACAAAAGACAACCGGTAGGGGAAACCACCTTCCTAGAACGGCCTTGGAGCTAGAAGAAAGCTGTGCTGTGTGTGTGTGTGTGTGTACTGTGCGCGTCGCCTCGTATACACCTCGTTGTTAGAAAGAAAAACGAAAAAAGAGGAGAAGAAGCAGAAGAAACTAGATAAACTTTCGTTGAAACCGTTCTCGAAGCGTCAACAAACACGAGCGAAAAAAGTATTCCTCGTCGAATAGTAAACAGGGAGAGAAAGAGAGAGAGAGAGAGAAACAGCACCGAGTGTTTTGGGAAGAAACGTCCAGGAACAAATTTCTTGCACGATTCCGTTGCCAACCGAACAAGGGCCATCGGGTGGGTTTCCTTTTGCTTTCTCGAACAAAGGACAGTCACTCTCATCGCGATCTCGTTATTAACATATCACACTTTCACCGACCGTACTACGACACTTGACGAGACTATGCAAAAAGTGAATTTCACTCGATGCACGAGAAGGATACCGTAGAGTCCGGAGTGGTTACGCGCGCGATACAGAGATACGCGACGACGAACTGAACATCGATGAGATAGAATCGGATAAAGAGGGGGAAATAGCGGGGGGAGAGAGAAAGAAATTGGACCGATACGATAAAGACACCGCGGAGCGACTGCTTTCGTTTAGACGGACTTTCGAAAATCTCTAGGTACGCGGTTGCACACACGCGATTACACGCGTGCACGTACAAAGAACATTCCACGGGCACGAGAGTGTCGATCGATGAATCGAACTTTTCTGCCTACAAGCGCCGAGAGAAACAGAGAAACCGGTCCACCGGCAACAGCTTTCGATATACCTGTAGGTGGCGGTCTGTGTACACGCTCGCTAACTTCCGTCAAACATTATCGTTCGAGCGTGTAACGAGCCGACTGCTCTTCCACCGCACTCTAATTAACGGCGGGGCTTTCTTCGTGAGACGAAAAGGCGTGGGACACCTGGGCCGCCGAATGAAACGTAACGCGTCTTCGCTTTCATCCGTTACTATCGACTCGACGAAAACGTACGCCGGGGTATACGTGTGACGAACTCTCGTAGACGCGTTGCACGACGTTGCGATAGAAAGTGCAATACATCGGTTAAACCGCCTATCTCGGTCTGACACATTTTCAAGCATATCAATGCCGATGGGACTCGATGCGCGTTATTCAGCTACACCAACGACACCCCGCGCCGCGAGCAACTCGATGACGAAACCGATTTTCGAAATGTCAAGCGTCGAGAGTAACTCGATACGATTTTCGACAAAACGGGAATAACAGCCGCGAATTCCGATCGACTCGTACGAAAACGCGTAATCTGGCGAAAATCGACAAAAAAGAAAAGAGCGGAAATAATTTGAAAATTATTCTCGCGTTCCTAGGTCCAAGGATATCGTACGTGTTTTTAAAAATTTAGGCGAAAGACGATCGCGAGATTCGAATTGGAAGCATAAAAGCGAGGAACCCGTATTTTGGCGGCAAAACGAGAAACGAGAAGGGTAGACGCGCGATAGAGCGTACGGTGATATTTATCGAGGTCCGTTTATAGACGACGCGATGCAGCGACGAACCGGCCGACTGCCAAAGAAAAAAAGTAACAATGTTAAAATTCGGCGAATTTTGCTTTTCGCGAAACAAAACTGTCTCATCGATATTTATACGCGCGAACACACACACACACAAGGTATCTTTGGAGGCACGCCGAATGATTTAGCAGAATTTCTACTGCGTACGTTATATCGGACCCGACAAGACGAGTCTATCTATATATTTGCAAGTCTATTAGCGTTAATCTGCCTTGCGAATGATCGAAACGCCAGTGGCGCGCGGGCGATCCCGTTTGTCGCTGAAATTCCGCCTCGAACCGGTCGCGGACGGCGCGCGCGTTCGCGTGGAACTGTCAAATTGAGAAAAAAAATCCACCATCCGCGGTTGGCAGGGGGAATATCGCGTCGCGAGTAAAACTTTCACCGAGTCCAGCCTGTCACTTGGAATTCGTCGCGAAGGACGCGAGAAAGGGCGAGGGAAATCCTGAAGGGAAATCGACGGATAATAATATTGAACACTGTACAAACCTGTCGGCCACTTAGCGTTGTAACCCAAAAGAGAAATAGTATCCACTGTGGTGCACACTTTGGCGCGAGTTCGAATCTCGCGGTTGAAACAAAACCGATAGAACGGACCGAGAGAAGCGTCCCGCCTCTTTTTCTCTGAACGCGGTTCGTATCTCCTCCGTGGATTCCGTTTCACGGTCCGTTCTCGAACGATGGACGTGGTACGCGCGAGAGCGAAATGCGACGCGGCACTGAGCAAAAACTATGCGCGTATCTAAAACTACGGGTAGGCGTAGAAAATGAATAAAAACTGTTTCCTTCGTTCGGCGAACGGTCTGGCGATGATCGTCGCGCGTTCGACGAGAGATATCCGTTCAGGCGATACAGCCGCCGGTGCTACTGCCGTTCGACCATAAACGTTCCAGCCGTTTTCTTTTATTGTCGATACTGTCGCACAACGAGATACTGCCGCTACTACTGCTACTGCTGCTGTATTCTACCAGGCAAAGAAAGAATTTCATTCTCGGCGCGATCGGTACACGATAAGCCGGTGGCTCTGACTCTCTCTCTCTCTTGTGCACGCGCACGGCGATCGGCGGCGACCCGATCTTCACTTTAAGGCCGGTTAAAGGCGACTAAACTATTCGGCTTGTGCGCCTTCCATCTTCCGCGGGCATGCCCACCGCTACGGGACCGTGGTGCCAGGACCGTGCCACGCTGCGCGGTGGCCCCACTCCCTGCCAGATGCGTTTCAACGCCCGGGCTCTTTCTCCACGCTCGACGCTCTCCACTCTCCGCTCTCCGCTCGCCGCTCGCCGCTCTACGCTCTCCGCGTTCCGATATTTAGCTGCCGGCAGCCGTACCCGCCAGATACAAGCGCCGCTACTTAAGGACACGCTAGGTGCCGGTGCGATCCCATTCCGTCTTTCACGGCCGACCATACGATTCTACTCGCACGTACTACGTACTCTCGCGCGTTACTAACAGTTCGTTCCTCAAAATAATTGCCCCGCCGTTACGACAAAGATAAAGCTTTCATTGTTTTCAACGATCGAATTGCGATCGCTCCGTTTACTCCACGCTCTCCCGCGTTAGTCAGGTAGCGTTCTTTTGTATATCTGCCGCGTACCAGCTGCTCGACTCCTCCAAGTAGTCGGGAGAATATGTTATGGTTTGATGTACACCGTCTCACATGAGTTTGTCATGGGAGAAATGTGCAGGCCACATGTGGAGCGAGCTTGTGGTTGCCAACCTGTCGGAACCTGTGCGGATTTAATACTACGACCGCTCGTGTAATATCAACGATATACTATATGCCCGCGACGCTCCCACAGTTATTATTCCTCGAGACGAGAAACCTACCGATAAATCTGACAACGGGGATCCTTTTTATTTTACTACAGAGGATACGCTTTCCCGTACTTTTCTTCCATCGACGATGTTTAAAGCACGCTTCCGTTACGTTCGCGCCTTTTAAACCGACGACCTTACGTAACCCACCGCGGGGTTTATCGGAAAAATAACGCGCAAACACCGACTCGATAATGTCCCAAGTCGATGTTTCTTACATAAAGAGATCAAACAGGAAATCCCATTTCGAGTATTTGAACACTGCACCACGAGGGCTGTGAAAGATTCCATGGTTAAGAATAACTTCGTAATACGAGACGCCTCGCGACGAGGAGGTTGTCGCAATGGGAACAGTTCTATTCGTAGTATTTATTATCAATTTCCCAGAATCTCTTTCCTCCCTCTCTCTCTCTCTCTTCCTCTTTGCAATTTACACGTCTCGCGGAACAATGTCATTAGCGCGCACGTGGCCAACGTGTCTTTGCTCGAGGTACTTATTAACTTGAACAACTTTTGCGCTCGCTGTAGTCAGGAAGGCTACTCGTAACGCAGCCCTTGACACACAATGTTGTGTAATTCGAAGCAACACGAAAACCAGCGGCTAGCTGCGTCTTTCGTTACGTCATTTACAGCATCAAGGTTTAAGTTCGTCCGTTAGGATCGTACTAATTTCAAATTAGGTTGCGAGTGTCGATAAACCGAGTTTATTCGTTTGTCCGACACTAAAGTCGACCGCGTTAGAATCGATCAAACGGTAACGAATAGCGTGTGCTACTTAAAATATGTCAGCGCGTACCTTAATTTACATTATCGCTATTATTCATCGTCGAAAGAAACAACTTGTTGATCCGTGCTTAACCCTAAGTCATCACGCGTACGCGTGAATCTTGTTTATATGGCGAAAATACGATACGATTTACTGAAAAAATTCACCGTACGGCTGGAACCGCTGATCCCTAATCTATCTAATCTCTTTGGTTGGATAAAAAAGTGTACGTCAAATAAGTTTGATAAAATTCTGACCCTACCTATAACGTAAATAACCATGAAATCCATATAGATTTTGATTTATAAAAATTGAGTAACCAAATACCTCGCATCGATGATATTTCGAGCCACAGTGCGTGAAATTATTCATTAGAAAATCGAACATATTCGATGTTAACGCGCGTTTCGATAATTTCCATTGACCCGTTCGAAATTCGAAACGATCAATGAAATTTTAGCGACGGGGCGCCAGGATCGCGCGCGACTGTACTGAATTTGTTCGCGTGGGGGCCGCGCCCGCCCGATTCTCGTTGCCATAATGTTGCACATATTGCAGAAATTACATGGTTCTGTTCGCAGGAAACTCGATCGTGCTTGTCCACGGTGCTAATCGAAGCTACTCGACAAATTTGAGCGTTTGTCGAAGTGTACTTCGAGAGATTTTCAGCGTGGAACCATTTATTCCGAACTACTTCTAAGTCGCGCAGGTATATTGACGCGCTGCGGTAAGCGCCCCATCGACGTCTTAGTAATAGGCACGAGCCGCTCGCGAACAAGTGTCACGGAACAAGATCTTTTTCTAAACGAATCCTGTCATCGTACAGTATTTGTGGCGGTATAACGTAAATACGTTCGACGCGATCGTTCCACGTTTTCTGCGATTAATTCAATTATAAAAGAAATTTTGCTTCATTTTTCTTTCATTTTGTTTCTCGTTACACTCGTAATCTTTAAAAGGTTAGATACGTATGTGTATAAAAGAGGCTCGTTACCGTTCAGACTTTTTTTCGTTAACGACTTAGCACCCAAATATGAAATACTCTCGTTTCGTGTTGGTTACTTATGCGTAGATATTAGAGGCTAGAAAGAAAAACCAGCTATCCCTCGCGTCTCGTTACCAGTTCTTTGGGCGAAAAAAAAAAGGGACCAAAGCAAAGACCGATAAGCAGTTGGAGGTCAGATAACAAATTTAAACGTTTCCTTGACGATCGTCTTCTTCCAGATCGTGTCCTCGGCTCTTCTTCTATCAACGTGGCTCATCGTACGCGATATCGTAAAAACTCACCCTTGTTAAACTGGTATTCGAGGATAGCTTAAAAACGTTATCGACCGTGGTAAAAAGCGCGGCGTCTAGACCAACGCTTCGAAACGGGATCGATGAAAATCCATACGTTTGTCGCGTGCTATTTGGTGGCTGGTATTTGAAATCCGTGATCGTAGTGGATTCAAAACAGCGTTTTGTTTAGATCGGTCCTGTCGATGAGAAAACGCGGCACCGAAGCAGATCATCTCTGACAGTTCACACTCGACCGGTTCGTACGGAAGCAGCGCGGCATTCGGTCTCCAAAGTCGGTCTGAAACTCGATAACTTTGAAGATCGATCCAGTTTCAGAGGCAGCGAAATCGTTCGCCCGCGGGAACCAATGGGCAGCTAATCTCGTCGGAATCTGCGACTATTAGAAACGAATGCGGCGCGGTTTTGTACACTTGCTGGACGAGCTTGGGTTTCGGTTCATCGTTCAAGCGTATTTTATTGCTTGAGAAAAACGCTAGTCAAACAACGAAAATTACATATTCAGAACATTAACGTTCTTCCGACATTTTATGTTAAATACAATAGGCGTCCGATGTTCGCGACAAAGGGAGAGGAGCTTAAAACATAATAGAATCACGTGAACAGTTAGGTCGTGTTTTGAAAACATTCTCGTGTTTTGAAAAGCAATGGGTCGACGATGCGGAATTTCGCAGGGCCATCGCCAACGCTCCGTACAATGGTTTCAGATATTTTAAGGGAAGCTACGAACGACAAGAATCGACGCTGCGACATTTGCTTTTGCATCGTGCTTCCCATTCATCTCCGTTGCAAACGGTCACATTTTCCATTTGCCATTGAAAAAGCACGCCCCTCTCTTCTTCGCAGATTTCTGCCTTATTTTTCTCATGGGTCTGTACCAAACTTTGCGTCGATAGGTTCGACGGATATAAATAAAGGAAAAAAGACTACGCAAACGTAAGAACCGATCGTAATATGTGCGTGTCCAGGCTCTAAAATTAGATTAATTAACAATTCAAAAGTCCGTTCCTGCTTTGTATCGCAGCAAATGTATTTCTGTTTTTAATCGACTTTTTAATCAAGTTTCGAACGCGCCCGCGTCCTATGATTACACGACATTCTCTGCTCGTTTACATACAACCATAGAAAATAATGGTTCGAGTTTGGTCGGAAAAAACTAGGGCACTCCGCGTGTTATTTTCCGACCGTTTAACAATAACCGTTCTAGGAAGGTATCAAACTTCGTCAACGATATTGTACAATTGATTAAAAGAAGCTTTTCCTGTCCTTCTATTTCTAAACCACTTGTTCGTAAATTTACGCTTTTCCTTTCACAGAAGTACGTACTATGTATATATGCTTATGCGTGGGTCCATCGAGTGAACGGGATTGCGCAACCTTTACTATCGCATCTGCTGTTATCTGTGACGTTATTTGATAATAACGTGGGAAGAGATGTAATTTATAAAATACGGGGAAGGATGCATTCGATAAGCTGTAGAATCGAGATCGTAATCGTAATCGCATGGGTTCGACTTTTGAGTGGAACGAGACGGAAGGAAGGGAAATTGGTCCGTCGGTTGGTACGCGTATCGTGGCGTCTGCTTATCGGTCGATTCGGTACCGTCCGTGCACGGGGAGATTCCGATTCCATTCCATTCATTAAACCGCGCTCGCTGCGAGTGCACTGACTGACAGCAATAAGCATCCTCGGGTACGGCACGGGACGGAAGATAGTGAAAGGCAGAGGCGGCCGTCGGCGGCGGCAGCAGCGGAGGAGGAGAAGCCTCGCGAGCATAGTGGGAGCCAGCGCTGGTGGTCGCATGCGCGCCTCCACACCCTCCTCCGTCTCTTTTCCTCTTCCGTCGCGTCCGATCGTCGGCGTCCCTTCGTCCACCATGCCGCCACCGTCCCTCGCTTTTTCCACTGATCGCGCGAGCGGCCTCTTTCCATCTCTCCTTCCTTCCTTCGCACCTCTTCTTTCCGCCATTCCCGTGTGAATAACCGAGTGGCGGATGACCGCGCGCAAGCAAGGTCAACCAGCGTCTGCCTCCACCCGGAGCCGAGATTTGCCAACGCTGACGTCATTGGATACGTCGATCCACCGGACGCGGATCTTACGCGAATTTCTGCAATCGCCGTAACCTTTGATTCACCACCGTTCGCACCCGGGACACCGCGGATGCAAGCAGACGCGACGCGGCCATCGAGTGCACGCGAACTCTCCGATTCTTTCGACCGTACAGTTAGAAACTTCCGTCGTTTTATCATTTTGGCGTAGCGATTCGTATAATTAGGGAGCGAAAAAGAAGCCAGTTTGACAACGATGAAACTTGGTTGGTACTTTCCTCGGGTCGCATGTTAATTGTTGGCGCCGAGGTAGCAGCGGGAATTCGCTTACTTTCTGTTCGAGTGTCTTTTCAATTGTTCCGCTAACGAGCAGCCAAAATACGGAGGGACGGAGCAACCCCTGAATCGTGTCAACTCCTCTCCCTACGAGGGGGAGGAACGAGTTCGCCTCTCGACGAACCTTTTAGTTTTGAAAACTGCGAAACAAAGAGGATCCTTATCCAATAAAATAGAAGATTGCGCTCTATAAAACCGCTGTACACCAAACTAGGTATACCAGGTACGCTAATAAGTTTAACAACTTTTACCTATTCGTACCTTTGGAACTTCGGTTGATTTATTAACCCCAGAATAGGTGGTCCTTCGAGGAATTACCTCGTAGGTTTGTCCTCTGAACTATTCAAACAGGCCAAACGCGGTACGAAAGCGTTTAGCTGGTGAACCGTGAATTTTTCTCAGTCAGTTCGTGCCGGCCGCAGGTAGGTATGTACCTTTCCTCGATACCTAACGGTACGAGGCACTAAGGAGCACCCGCCGTAAATCCCTTTACTACCTTTGGATTAGATGGTACCGTTTGCAGTGCTGCCAACGAGAAGGTAGTCAGGCTGGTCCAAGCTTACTCGTTAGTAGAGGTGTCCAACGTAAACTCGAACGTGCAATTTTCGCTTAAACGAATGAACGGTAACACCTCCCTCGTTCATAGAAACCAACGCGAACGTTTCCCGTGCTTATTTTTCGACTCCAGGCACGTTCCTGTTGATTTTTCGAATTTTTTCATTTATAATCGGCAGCCCGAAGACTTCTCAATGACACGAGATAAGTGGTAGTCTGTTAATCAGACCGTGTGTGTTTTATATTTAAGACTTGAGATTAGACTTTCCTTTGTACAAAAATTCGTATCTGCTATCCGATAGTACGTTTCTGTATCTTTTTTTTTCTTCGCCTCTTCTCGCGTACAAACAGCAATCGTACAAACAGTACGCTTCTTCTCGACCTAATGAAAAGCTTCGAAAAACAGCAAGTTTTTCAGTCACGCTCAAACGCCCGGACGCCGGATACAATGCAGATGATCGGTCCCGATGATTTGCAATATCGCGAGTGTCCGTCGAGGATGTCAGGTATCGGCAACAAAGTAGTTTGCCGTCGAGAGCGCAAAAAAGAAGAACGGATGAAAGTGGAACGTAACGAAGGAAAGGGATCGGTACCAACAGTACGAAATTCTTCTTCGTGAAAAGAATAAAGCCAGACTCACGAAGAGCCATTTTTTTCCTCCGCACATGATCGATGATGCATCATCGTACGACCGTGATTTTCTCTTGTCGACAATAGTCGATATGACTCACTGCGCCTTTTATATACATATATATTACAGTCAATCCATATTGTAATGAAGAATAAAAATTGATCGATATCTCGACCTTCTCGACGAGGCAATAAGTACGAGAAGTGCTTGTTTGTATAATGCTAACACGGAACGTAATTCCGTAATTTTTATTTCCTTTCAGAGATACACAGTTTGCGAAGCAATATTTTCACATCGAAATTCGAACGTTTTACGCGTTGTTGGTATTATGACACACCCAATGCGATTTAAAGAATGCACGTGTCGAGAAGTTCCGCGAAAGAGAGGAATCGCTTCTAATCATGGCGCTTATCACCGTGATATAAGAGCTTGTTCGAAAACAAAGTTTCAAGGCAATTTCAGTCACTCTGTTAACCAAAACACTGTTACTCGTTCTATTGGCGATTGCCACTGATTCAAATTCAATAATATTTTAAATATCGATGAATGAAGACTAGACTATTAGAGAAAAACATACGTGCTATTTGCCAAACAAATATATAAAATTCGCTGCAACTTCTATAATCGATGCATATAGGATATTTAAAAAGGGAAACTCGAACGATAAGGTGACGGTCAATCGATAATCTTAATAGGAAACTAACGCGCATAGAAGGTTACCTCGATAAGGGTGTTAACGCCTTCTACTTAAACTTCGAAACGAAGCGGAACTGTCCGATTTATATCTCTTCTGAGAACCTACTCTCGTATCTTTCGGTAACCGTCGATTTATTTAGTACGCTCTAGAGGAACTCGTGTTTGTTCTAGATGAGAACGAAAGTGCGTTTCGTTGGGCGCCACTGATAAATTTAGATATTTTCATTTTGAATCTGATCGAATCGAACTACCGGTTTTCTTTGAATCCTATCTTTCCGCGAAACTCGATTACCGCAAGGTTTGTTATCATTTTTGGCAAAGGTGTTAGTTTTTTCGTTTTCATTTCCGAATTCGCAGTGGAGAAGAAAGCTGGTGGTGTTAAGCAAGCGTGCGCACGCGCGCGCAGTCGATCCATTGGGCGCGTAAAATGGAGGACGGAACGCGTTCGTTCGTAAAAACGAAGCTGCAGTATCGGCTGCGTAAGGATTCGACAAGTGTTCTCACTTAAGAACGCTTTGAAGAAAGGAACCAGAGGCGAACGCATCGGAACGGGGCACCATAAAATGTTCGGCTACACCCCAGAGTGTCACTTTGGAACACGTCATACGTTTCAACGACAGAGGCAGTCGACGAAAAGTCGTGCACCAAAGGGAGAAGCACGGGTGGGGACAGATTTTTTTCAAAGTTGCGGCCACATGTCGCGTCGTAAATCTCGAAATAATCGTTCCTCGGTCCATTGAGAATCGATGGCGCTCCTCCGCTTCGTTTCATCAGGTAGACGGTTCTCGGCTGCAAGGTTACTGTCGCAGGCATCCGAGGGAATACCGAGAAAAAGGGTCCCAGAGTTTCGCAACGTCTCTCGGCTCCGGAAACAAGGTTCACGGAAAGATCGAATAGGAACAGTACCGGGTTCCCTATAGACGATAAATTCTATTTTCATCTTTCGTGAGAATACCGGATAATTAGCCCTTTTCGTCGGAACAATTGATTTATCGCGTCCGCATCGTGCTTTTACGTAGCAGATAAATTTCTCGCCTCGCGCGCATACCTAAACCTCTGGAAACCTCTCGCGATAACCGTGCGATTGTTTATCGTTCATTATCGATAATCACGAAGTGGGCATTTCGTCGTCCCGAGATCGTCTCGCGTAGAAATTACATTCCATTTATCGGTTGCCGCTTTCCGAGAAGAAGGGTTGCCAAATTCCACCGGCGATTCGGTCCTGGGAAAAGGGAACTCGTACGCGCGTTCACAGAAATACCTTTCTCTCTTCGCTCTTTCTTCCCTTTTTTTCCCCACCGCTTTGACTATTTACCTTAGCCGCTTTTTATCGGTAGACACCAGGTAATACACGATACGCTGTACGCCAGGTAGTCCGACGATAAGGTAATTAAACATTTCGTAGGAATTTCGTGGTTGCTTGACACCTATCTCGGCCCGCGAGCCGAGGCCCTGCGTCGAGATTGTAGATTACGTTACCACCGCGAGATTCCTCCGCGCTTGCGGGACAATAAATCCGTGAGGTCTGCCAACGTTTGATAACGGATAGATAAAGAACAATTGTCGTACAACCGGCTCTAGTTGCTCGGATTTATTATCTTTTCTGCTCCGTAACGCTCTCGATAGCGCCTCGATCGTAACACCAGTGTCGTTACATAAGTATTATCGGGGGTGACTCTAAGTACGAGGAAACGATCATTTATACGTGTACACCCCGGCAGAGAGTAATCGACGCTAATAAAGCAGCATTATGGCCTCGATTATTCTCTCTCCTTTTTTCTCTTCCTCAGCCGCGAGATTAACAAGGATCTCTAGGAACCACTTACTTTATTACAGAACGCGCAGAAGTAGGATGGTACCACTTTGCTTCTCCTGAAGCTAACCTTCGCCCTATTAAAGCATAAATTGCTTTAAAGCCCAGCGTGGGTAAGGTTTCCTTCACACCACGTTTTTCGAGAAAGCGGACACACGACACCGAAAGAAAAAAATCAAGCGTAACGAGGGTGGTCGGTCGAACGAGAAATTCGTCCCTTCGTGACGTATTCATAGATATCGCCGAAAGAACCGTGGAGAATAAACGCGTTCGCTCGCCGCCGTGACACCATTTGTTATCCCTACGTTCGGATTAGGTCGAACGGTGGCGAAGTCGAAACTCGACTTTTATCCCGTTTTCGAAGTTTCTTGGAAACACCCTGCTGGGACGGCCAACAGTGAAAGTTCCTCCGTTACGCTCCACCCGATTTTACGTAACAGGCGCCATCGCTCCTTCGATGCGACAGCCTTCGACCTTTTTTTCTTTCAATTCAAACTCTTTATATCTACGTTCAGATAAAATGCACGTGCGCAATAATCGAATTGAATAGAGATGCCAAAGAAATTTTAATCCTGATAAGCTTATCGAAAACCCAGTCGAAAGTGATACACTTGCGATTGGTTGGTCTTTAAACCTCTCCTCGTAAGTCGGTCAGATTCGGCTAATTACGACCAGATCGTGTGTCGTGTTACAAGTAAACGTATCACTGCGTCTCTCTCGTCTCTTTTGGCGCTCTTATTAAGATCTACGTGCGTTGATAGATGCCAAATTCCGTTGTCTGTTCGTGCAATCGAAGGAAACGGGGTGACAGAATCGTTTAAGGTTGGCTTCGTTAAACGAAAATTTCCTTTTCGCGAAAGGTAAATTGTTCGACTTTAATTCAAAACTGTGTCGCATTCCGTGGCGGTGAAAGCCTGGTCTGTTTACAAGCTTGATATTTTAACAACGGTGCAGCGACGGCCACCCTAATACACATCGACCATTTCGCTATCGTGACAACCACGGTCAAAACCGTTCAAAAGGTACATTTAAAATCGTTTGCCCCGCCTCCTGAGCCCTGCCCCGAGAAAGCAGCAGGACAAGAACTCACGCATTTCTCAATTATCGAATCAGTCAAGTATTTCGTTTCGTTTTATTGCTCTTGCCAGGGATTCCCGATCGAAAATCTAATTAGTTGCCGCGGGTCTCCTTGTTAAAATTTATACCTTAATTACCCGTTCGGGACCGCGTTCTGACCGCGAATGAAAATAAATGAATTCAACAACGAGCACGATTCCAGTTTGTCTCGCTACTATTTAGAAAATACAGACGGCCAGACGTCGTGATCTTAGTAGATAATAGTAGTTAAAACATTGAATTAAGAATAATGCAAAAGATAGAATGAAATTAAACGTTGCCTTGAAATATAACATCAAGCGCTGGTACATTAAGAATTTCGAGTAATCTGACTGAAAAAAGAAAAAAAAAAATAATCGTATACCTGCACTAACAAGAAGCACGACGAAAGCAACGTTATCCGAATTGCCATCAATTTAGTATACATCAATCACGTGTGAATTACGTGAACGAAAAGCGAAAGAAACGACTTGCAAAAAGCATGAAATGGAAGAAAAATGGCAGGAAAGAGGCGTTGAGTGTGTCTTTTACAGACTTGTCCATTTGAACTGTTGAAATTAGCTCGGTACACGCCATCGATAGCGGAAACCATGATTCGCCTGCAAGGACCTGCGTGGCGACTCTTTCTTCGAGCAGAAACAGGGGAAAGCTTAAAAAGGCTTTGGTTAGGCGGTAATTAGGCGTCTTTATTAATTAGCCAATTAAGTCGGCAGCAATCTTGATCGCAGGCGCATCCTGTCGTGCTTCGTTAAAGGTCGTGATGCGCGCCAGCGAAACTGAACGCAGGGAATACGGTGGCTGAAGAAAACGAGGGTGAAGCTACACGAGCTGGAACCCTCGTCGGAGAAGTTAACGCGCAACGTTTATGCGTGTACCTTCCGCGTTGGAACTCGCGGCGCTGCGTACCCACCGGAAGTGGCGGGTTTGCGGAGGATCGTCGACGGGCATCGTCGATTGAATATTAATTCGATCCGTTCGTCCTTTCGCCCCTCTCCTTTCCTTCGTTTTTAAAGAAACCACCGTCTACTTTGCACCGTGTTCTTTCCAGAAAAACTGGAGTGTGACAAAAGAAAGCTAAAACTTTCTACGGGTTTGGCTTCCCGACGTTTTCGCACGTAGCGTCTGCGCACGCGAAACGTTTTTATTTATTTCGAATCGTTGATTCACGGTCGATAAATTCACGCCGATGCGTTCTCGCGAACGCAATTTCGCCGATAATAACAATCGATACCGGGCGTGCTGTCCGTGCAGCCGGTTGCGTGCTTTTATCGCTCTCGAATTTAATTATGTGCCGCGTTCGGTGGGCATGGAAGAAAAAATTACACGTTCCCTCGTACTGCTTCCTGTTACTTTTTTATTTTACTCACAGATGGATTTCAATTGTGCCATTTGTATCTGGCCAGTTGGACGCGTCTTCCTCCGCGGTTCATTTTCGCTAGTCGCTAAAACATTTAACCTTACCGTTGCACCGGTGGTGAATTTAATCGAAAGCTTTTCGTTCGCATGATCCTGGCTAGACGCGCGTGGCACGTTGCCCTCGACACCCCAAAACGAGGGCCATGACGGGCCCTCGCGGAACCCTCCGCTTTCCTCCGGCCCCATTCGCTGGGACCCCATTTCAATATCTATCCGGCGGCGGTCAGCGTGAAAACGCATTTCGAAAAAGGTCCATTGGCATCATCCTTCTGTGCGCGCAGAATGCAGTTCCGGGGTGGGATGCGCGCGGGGATGCAACAAGGGCGGCGGTTCGACGCGATGGGGTGAAGGGAAAAAGGGGGGATCGGAGCGCGGTATGAAAAAGGGAGAGAAAGGGGTGAAAGGGAGAGAGGAACGACAGAGGAAAGGGAGAGCCAGTTGTACGGGAGTACACAGGTGTGTCGGTCTAGACTCTTTATATTCGCTGTCGCGCGAACAATCGGCAAGAAAGGGAAGCGAAGAAATAGAGAAAGAGGGGGAGGGTGAAAAACAAGAATGGAGGAGCGAAAAAAGGAGGAAGAAAGGAGCTGCCGAGAAGGAGGCGGAGGGAAAGAGTGGCGTAATTCAGGCCAATGGGAAAAATGAGACGCGCGTTACGTTTGTAGAATAAAACCAGTTCGAAATGAATTGTGCCATTATGGGGTCTCTGCGCTCGCAGCCCAGCGCGGCGGGGTTCAACGGGGAAAAGAAGAAGGCGCGCAGTCCTTGGCGGAGGTAGAAAAAGATCGCAGAGAGGACTCTACGGGGTACAACGTTGTCCTATCTATCGAACGCGAGATAGCGAAATCATTAACCTAAACGCCGGCAAACGAAATCGTAGTTTCACTTTCGACCGATCTTTTATGCATCCCACCGGAACGTTGCGCTCGCTTGAAAGAAAAACCAGTTTCAAACGCATGTTACGTCCAAAATATACGCGGGACTGCGCGTACGTGCGCTTGTGTACGAGCGCAGACATCCGCTTGCCTTAGCGCGCAACGGAGAATAAAGAATCAAGAATAAA
The DNA here is from genome assembly GCA_963969225.1 of Xylocopa violacea. NCBI lineage: Eukaryota > Metazoa > Arthropoda > Insecta > Hymenoptera > Apidae > Xylocopa > Xylocopa violacea. Next base: position 42,790,622 of record CAXAJV010000002.1, read on the forward strand.
GGATCGGGGATAATAAAAAAAAGAGAAGGGTGAGAGCGCGACAAGGACAGCGACAGTGAAACGGAAAGGGAAAGAACGGTCCGGATCCGCGAGTCTTGCAAAAATACGTTACGGAAAATATGGATGCTTTACGCCACGTATTTTCCAATTTAAAGGTCTCATAAAACTCTGTTCGATTTCAAATCTACACGCGCGAACCAACCGCGCTCGAACCAATCGACGAAACAACCTGGTTGTCCAAAGGTTGCGATTAATTAACCTTCGACGATAATGCACGGAACAGCCGATATTTCGAATCCCAACGAGATGGTTAGGTGCGACTATAAATTGTGGGACGGACGACAACCCTAGCCGCACGTATCGTACGTGAGTACGCGGCAGACGCATCGGTTTATTCATCGATGCGTGACCACGTGGCGATGCAGCCGCGTTTTATATGCAATCACGCGACGCGACGCGTCGCGCTGCCGCGCCGAAAATAGAGAGAGGAGCGGACGTGGAGGAACACGTGAAACATAAGAAAACGAGGACGACGAAGAAAGTGAGATCGGACCGGCGGCGGAGGAGGAGGGGAAGGAGGGATGATCGTCTCGTGTGGATTAAGCGAGTGGCGAACGCGTCCTCCGGAAGTTTCGGACGACTCGCACCGACGAGTCGCTAATCGAGTGGCAAAAAGGCTGCCGGGGTTCTTGACCCCTAACCTTCCATTGCGATTTCGCCAGCCCCGCGCGCGTTTCAATTTTTTAATCGTTCGTAACATCCACTCGACCATCGTCAATTTAAAGAAACGATTGCTTATTTTACTAAACTAATTCTTACGAGTTTCATTCCTGCCTTCCAATATATAATAAAATATCATCAAATATTAATTTTGTTCGCGGTCCCATATCTGGGCTAGGAAAGAGATACGAGCGTAAAGAATTGTAGTTTCCGATAATGGAAGAAACGTTTTTTCGACACCGCACTTTATCTAATTAAGTAGAGATTGTCGAGTTTGTTTAAATATTTATAGGCTTCTTATCGTTTTAGGTATTACGTAAGAGGTTTTGCAAGCAACTAACAGTGCAGCACCGTAATTTAAACATCGGCAATGGAATAAATGTCAAGTGCGCCATACCAGCACACGGCTACCCGCATTTATTTTTAAATACCTTCGTTATCTATCGATTACCTTCGTAGTTTACTTCTATCCTTTACGTTCCTCGCGTTACATTTTCAATACTCTGCGCGACAATTTCGTTCCAGTTAGTCGCAGCTTGTTACATGTCGATTCGAGCGATAGAAAAATACGGTACGGACGTTACAATAAACTTTGTATTTTAGGTTGGGTCACGTAGATAGGATTGGGTCATCGAAAGTTACGATAGAAGACAGGCCATTGAATCGCTTCGTGTCAGCCAAGTGACTCGAGAGCTTTTTAAATCTCGTATACCGTAAAAATGCTATAATCGATTATACATTTACGGTTACGATGCGCGTGATACTCGTACAAATTCGGTACACACTGATATCCTTTGTATACCACGGCAGAGGGTAACAATGAACATTATTTCGAACCTGCCTCTTTTCACGCGAACGTTCACAGTTTCCTAGAGGTCCGCCGCTATAAAAATATTAGCAGGAGTTTTGACCCGCTGAGAGGCGAGGGATAACCGAGCGAGGGAGAACGGTGTGAAACACTCGAAAGCCATCGACTTTGCCAGCTTGAAAACCCTTTGAGGGAGAAACAGCTTTCGAACTTAATACCGTTTAATTCTCCACCCGCTCTCTTCTCGTCCGTTCTTTGGTCGATCGAAAAAAGCAACCCCTTCATCCACTTCTGGTTGGCGACTCGTCGACGAGAAACGCGTCGTCGTGTGCTATGCGAGGCGAGGTAGAAACGACCGGTAGGCGCGCAACGACGGAACGAAAGGAGGAGGAAAGGAAAAAAAGGAGGCGAGAGGAGCAAGACGAGGAGCGACCCCAACCACCGGCAAAATTCGAAAAAGGTGGTGCACCGTGTAACTTTCCCACTGTTAGGCAGCGAGGAGTGCGACGCGACGTATGGCTTAGGGCAGACGCGCGAATACGGTGCCCTTCGTCGCGACGAATTGAAAGAAAGGAGACCCTAAAAAAAACTGGTTCTTTCTTTCCCCTCGTCGGTTCGGGCCAGCAGCACCTGGCCCGCCGGTTCGTGCTCCTTTACAGGCCACCGAGGCCTTCGATCGGATCTTGAATTTCTTCCTCGAGACCACGCCGCCGCGACCACTCTCTGTCCGGAATTAATCGTCGATTAAACCTAAACTCGAACGATAACGCTCCGTTTGCGCGTCGCTCGTTTCAACGAGCCGAGCGAAACCGAGGAAGGATCCATATCGCGGGATCAGTCATGATCGGAAGAGGTGAATATGGTTATACGGTTACTCGGACAACGATTTCTTCGCGACGCGATACTAGCAATGTTCGAAGACAAATCATCGGAAGTACGGAGCTTTCACAGCGCAACGTACATGCATGCTAACGAAGAGACGTAACGAACTGATAATCTCACCGGTTCATCTTGCGTAATTATTCCTAATTATGCAAATTGTACAACATTGTGATCACTCCGGAGCAACTATATCCTCTATATATCAAAAGGCCATGCAAGCGTGGCCCTTCTGGCTACTTTAAATTAGTGGTTACTTTTTACGATATTGCTTGTAATTACATGTCCAGTTTCACTGAATCATGAAAGCATCCGTATGGAAATCCAACGGTATCGCGCCTTATTCCAATGCGTTATCCCTTCGCCGAGTCCTGCGTCGTCCTCTCGACAACGGCTGAAACCGATACAACGTCGGCGCAAGAAATTATTGTATCTCTGCTATGCATATGCATCGAACATTTAGCATAGATACTATAACTGTTCCCCACATTTTATACCCGCACCGATAATATGGGTATTTGCATAGAGCTTTCTTCTCTAACCGTTTCTCGAAATCCCTTTCGGTGCTGCAGATATCCACTCGCTTACGCGTAAACGCATTACTCGATTAGGTAATTCTGTTGTAACTGCGAAATTCAAATGACGCGCGCGTACGCGTTACTTCGAGGCGGTGCGTTTTATTTGTTTGTAATTCGAGTTTTATACGAGACGATAATTTCAGCTCTCGTGCGTCTTTGCAATTTCGCCGACACGAGCTAATGGACGAGTTAATTATCGTATCAAATTTATTTCACTCGAAATGAAATAATTTGAAATTATCGCTACTCGAGACACCGGTACTTAAACGTGACTTTTTTTTGTTTATCGGACAAATTTGCGTGTACCGTACCTACCTGTTAGCGGTACCGGTGGCGTTCGAAAAATCCTCTTTATTAAGCGTTGTACCTTTAAGAAGTAACGCGGGGAAGCTCCTCGTTCGCCATTATTCTCTCCTCCCTGCTCTTTGCTCGTACCACTTATCTATGCGAATATTAAATCGGAACGCTTCAAGTGTTACCCGGTACGATAGCAGAATATGGAAGTAACTTTTAGAATAGCACGGCGCGATCTACATACATCGACACAGGTCGGGTCAATATCCTTCGAGTTCTGTCCTGTGCATCCTACTTTCCTATAGCCAATTTCACTTGCCGTTATTACATGCCGAATACAACCAGCGGAATAAAGAAATTACCAATCAGAATCAATTTGGTACGCGGCCGTTCTTATCGAAACGAATGTTTCGCCTTAAGTATGGGCGAAAGTTGAGTCGCTCGTTCTTTCGCGACTCTGGCCGAGTATAAATGTTCAATGACGCGTGTTCGCAATTTTGCCGATTAAATAATTCACCGGCACAGAAACGCTGGGGAGGCGATTTACATACGGCCGAGCTCAACCGAGCGAGAACATTATAAATTGTTTAATCGGGAGATCTCGGTCAGGTTGACAATGCGGGATATTAAATGCACGCTGAAACACCCAGAGCGTGTACGCGTAACAAACTTTATCTCTACCGGCCACTTTGAGCGCAATCTTAGGTCCAGGGTCAGCAGCCTTGACGAATGCGACTTCGAAGACAGATTAAGTACGTTTCGACCGGGCGTCGGGTCCTAATCTTGGCGGGAACCTCGTATCATCCGCGATAGCGAGGCTACGATTTCATTTTTTTTTTTCCCACATTCGGTAATTTCTCAATACGACGAACGACCAAAGAAGTCCATTACCGAGGTATTCCCGTGGATCCCACGCGGGTGATCGAACGTGCACGGACGAAACGAGCAACAGGCCCAGCGAGTGGACCGTGGAAAGGGGTTGGATAACGTTCCATCGTTCGCGCAGCTACGAGCTTCTTTGAAAATACTTCTAAATGGCGGCGCACATCGAAACCGTCCGAGCGTTTCCTGTTCCGAGCGAGGGCAGGCCTGGCTCTCGCGAGAGGCGATGAATGGCCGTCCTGTCTACCTGAGCCAGGGGATCCTTCAAGGACCGTGGCCAGGCCCCACGAGCGTGCAAGCCTGAATGGCTCGACGATGCTCGCTCGCCCGCTCTCCTAAACAAGAACGCAGCCAGAGCAAATCAAATATTATAAATACGAGAAGTCTCGACTTGAGGCCCCCGGGGCCGCTTATCGGTCGGCCTGATAGCAGCATCCGGCCTTATCCTTCTGCAAATAAAGGGACCCGACTGACGCGGCTCGCGAACACGCTGCGCGATCGATACGCGTCTGGACATGTATTTCTGTTTCGGGGTAAGTTCGACAGACTGGCTTTGGTCGAGCAACGATCGGCCAAAGAGACGAGCCAAAGTCGGAGAACTGTTTTTTTTTTTTTTTTTTTTCTTGCTTCACGCACAGATTTTCTGTTTGCAGAATTCGCAATTCGAACTTTCATTCGTAACACGTTGTTCAAGTTGAAATTGCTGAACGCAAACGAAAAAGGAAAGTTCCTTTCGTCGAAGCTGCACGCTGTGTATCCGCGTTACCGAACCAAAGTTAGTTTCTATCGTCGCACTCGAGTCCTCGCGAAGAGTTAATTTCCATCGAACGAGTCGAATAAAAGGCGTAAAATACGGTACAAACTTTCCTTTTAACTCGGATCACCGTGGACGATAAATAGTTTGGCCTTTTTGGCGCGCATGAATATTCAACGTCAATTATCTCGAAAACAGTACGCCGTAGCGAGCGGCACAAAAACCAGCTTCCCTCTAATTACACTACAAACACCGGCCGCCATTCATTTTCCTCCGGATCTACGTAAACGATCGATCTTCAGGTGAATCGCGAACGAGCGAAGGCGTCTCGTCGACGAGCCGATAATCGCGTTCGTACCTCGTAAGGGAGAAAAATCGATCAACACCGTCAACGACGGTCAATGAATGCGATTGGTCAGCGGTGCTCGCGCAGTCGACCCTCGTACGCGTCCGCTTTTATGGAATTATAGCTAATGCGAGTATTCGGTTAGGAAACGGAGACAGTTGGAGGTAGTTGGCCTAATGAACCAGAATCGCTGACGTTGTCAATGACTGTCCGTTGAATGAGATCGGTTTTCTCGCGTGAAAGAGCGCTCCTCCACGAACGCGCTGCCTCCTCGAACAGGTAGAATTCTCTCTATCTGGCTCGCATCCCCGATCAACGGCCTCCTCTCTATCACCCCACCCGTTGCCGCAACTTCTCTATTTTTCGCAGACAGGTTGGCCCGCGGCAGCAATTTTCGGCACCGTCTATCTCCCTTCGAGCCCGCGCGCCGCGATCCTCCCTCCTCTTCTCGTTACGAGCCGGCTTTCGTGCTACAGGCGCCTCCCTTTGTTTCGGGATTCGAACAACCGATCCTTGAAAGTGTCGTAACCTCGTCGGATCCGCAAACTCTGCCCCGTTCGCGTCTCGTCAGCGTCCCGTTCCTCTTCGATATCCTTCGCCGATTTAAGCGTATATTTCCCTTTCTTCGAGCGCGTCCGCTTCCACCCCCTCCACTCTTGTCAGAAATTTCAAATTCGAATCGTCGCGCGAACATCTTCCGCGAAGATAATTAGATTCCAATGGAAGATGCACGCGTTCGCGTCGGGGGTTAATCGAGTCGAGTCGCGGGCGAGTCTCGAACGAAACAAACGGGGGCGGAACAATAGACCGTGACGCGGCAAACTTTCTCGAGCATTCCAGATTTCCATTTGGCTGACTCCATCGACCGGGAGGGGTTCGTTTCGCTGTACCCGCGATTCACCGTTTTCTTAGTTCCCGCGCGGCATACGATGGCATACTCGCGAAACGACACGACAGGTGTTCGTCACGCGCAGGATACGTGATCACCACCCTTTAACGTTAATAAGATTGCGCTCTCGAAGCCGTTCCGGGCGATGCGTGCTCGCGACTATACCCGTGGACGTACGCACGCCCGCGAGCGTAATACTTTGCACGATCTTAACGGCCAACTACGGCGACGGTGCTTCGGTTTTAAGATCGGTTTTACAACCGTTATAACGACGTTCTCGAAGGGTGGTCCGCGTCGTATCGGTCGGGTTTGCGCGCGGAACGCCCAAAAACGCTTCTTTCTCGCAACCACCGACTGCAGACTGGCCACGCTCGCTATGCTCCGCTGTGTAATTACGCAATGACGATTTTACCACAAATTTTAGGTTCGCCGGAAATTAAGTTTGTTGCACTTTCCGCGAGCCTCGGGTTAAGAGGTGTTACCGATCATCGAGGCAAATTTCGGGTATGGAAATGATGGAGCACTTTTTGGCAAGGTGCATCGAGCAAAGAAGATCGAGCACGTATCGAACAAGCTTCGAGCTCGACAACCATTCGGATACGCTGTTAGAGGTATTTCGCGTGGTTGATTGGCCATTAATACGTATGACCGATTTGCCGCACTCCGCTATGCGCGTAGCCGTGCACGCTAGAGACCCTGTCGCATCGAGTATGGATGGCTGGCGTGCATGAATTTTATGCATCCTTCTTTCTACGAACCAATCGCAGAGGCGAAAAGAGTCGCGTGATACGAACATATATACGATATATCATTGCATTATTTCACCGGTGCAATTATGATTTTCGTTCGTTCGCTGCACGTTAGCGTTCAAAAGCGAGGACTCGTGCAGTAAATCGGGTATACGTGTAGAGAATCGCGGCTCGTGTGACGAGACGTAACGCATCAGATTTTTCGATCAATTTAACTGTTAAAAAGGTGTCGTAGCTGCAAAAATTATTTTTAAAAAATACTGCGATCCTACGTTTTGCAATCTCGATCCGTCGATCTGACAACTTTTCCCTTTTCCCTCAGTTTTAATAGAAAAGATACGAGATCTGGTCCGAGATCGGTGAACGCACATCGCCGCACGTGCCAGCAAATATTATTTTCTCACGCGAACATATTAACAGCTCATCCACGAGATCCGTTGTGTCCAAGGGTCTTAAATTCGTTCGATTGAACGGCAAGCCTGAAGCCCTTGTTAAGACGATGTCGAGATTAATCGACTAAGATCGTGTCAAAGTTGTTGGAAGCTGCGCGGTGCGCAATTAATCTTAATCGAGCCAACGTGAACATATTAACTTGCTTTCGTAATTCATTACCGTGCCGATTAAAGGAAGCTCGTGTAAAAATCTACCAGGGGGCTGATTATACTTCCAAGTATACACAGAGCGAGTATAATTTATAAGCGGAACGAAAAAAGTTGAAAGGCGGTTCGTACAGTCATATTTTCATCCCTCGACAATTCTTCAGCTCCGTTCAGGAACAGCGTGCCCGTCATCAGAAGTTTGCTCCTTTCGTAAACTTCTCGCCCTTACCCCACGCACCGTTCTCCGTTAAAGAACTCCTCCACCCCCGTCCGCCTCCCCTTCGAACCAGTCGATTCCAATTACCCCGAACGCGCGACGTCCGAGGGCGAAATTCCGTCTCGACGACAGAAGCGGTTCGTCCTCCTTCGTCGATCATCCCCCGCGTTCAGAAACCCCGTCGTCGACAGACGAGAATGCCTATGCTCGCGCGGAGGAGGCGCTCCTTCCTGGCGAAATTAACGGAGCTGAAAAATGTCTCGTGCTGCCGCGCGATATCCTCGAGACCGGTCCGTTCGACGATCGGGAAGACGGCGGAAGAGGTTTCTTGACCCTTCCGTGTGCGGCCTCGACACGAGGGAGCGTGAGCGCGAAGGGCGTTTTCCCGCTCTACGCGCCGCGCGCTAGGAACCGCTCGATGGGATCACCATGGAGACAGACGTCCCCATACCTTTATTCCCGACGATGTTTCCCCATGAAGCTGCGCCGGCTCCTTCGTCCCTGTCCCGCAGCCCTTATACCCAACTTTCGTCCATCCGCTCGTCCGTTCGTTCCACCCTGGCTCGAAGGTCGACGGATTGAGCTAGGTCGCATTTATCCCCTCCTCCGGGTGCGACTTTGGGCTCCAACCAGCGACCCCCTGTTTCTGTTCAGAGTGAATTTCGACTTCGAATTTCATCGAAATCCTTGGGAATCTCTTCTGGCGTCATCGACAAGTTTCTGATATACGCGTACGCGCAGTGGTCTTCTTTGCGCGTAGTGCCTTCAGTTTTTCAAAGACGCGAAATTGTTCAGCTCCGTTTAACGGTGGTCGCATGCGCAGCAGTTGGCAACCATGAATGGGACTCCACCCGAATTTGGGCGTCGCGACGCACGATTCTCACGCGGTCAATTTTCACGAGAACCATGTCGAACTTCTAGGGAACCCAATTTATTTCTTTTTTTTTCTATTTTCACGTACAAATTCGAATTATTTAATCGATAGCCGGCTTTTCTTTGCGTAATCTCGAAACGAGCATAGAAGCTCGCGCATCGTTCTCACCTTCCGCGACCCGTTGGGCACGCGTATCGGCTATCGTAGCTGGCCATTTACGATCTTTCCGGTGATTTCCTCGTCTCGAAATAGCCACCATCGATCGCGACCGGGAGAGTCGAGTTGAGTCAGGTCGCGGTCACGAGGGTGTTGCACCACGTTGCGCCACGCTTTGCGCCACGTTGCACCAGTCGCGGAAATTCAAGGGGAAACGTCACCGTACTATTTGCGTATCGTTGCACACTTTCCACTAACGGTCGAACTAGTGCCGTACTTTCGAACGGGCGCGATTCCTCGCATTCGTTCACTTTGCGTACCGCGATCTATCGATACTTGGCGATCGAAACGAGAGGTTCACGCAGCGCGCATTCGTTTCGCGCGATTCATGGGGAGAATATCGCCGCAGCATCTCCTACTTTACGTCCCTCGCTCCACCGATCTTGTACCTACTTAGAACTGCGGTGTACAGCAGCTTTGGGCGTTGATTTTTGAATATCTTCTAATCGACCACGTTCGTTGCACACCTACGATGTTTGTTCACGTTTAGCAGAGGCATCGCGTGGGTGAAACGGAATCGAGTACATCTGTAGAAATTTCTAAAGATGCGTCTTCGAGGAACGAGCCCATCCCCACCGTTTCGAGTGCGTCCCTTTTGTCAGAATTCCAAGAGGAAAAGTGGCTATTGAATAATGCAACGCAGGCTCCTCGAACCAGTGAAAATGGATGACCAGTTTTCCGTTTAACGAGCGTTCATTGCATTCAGGATGGTTCGTTCTCGGCCATTGTTAATTACTTAGCTGGCAGAGCGACATCCGAACGAAGGATCGCCGATTTCCACGTGAAATGTTCTTAAAACGCGTCGATATCGAGCGCGAGAATAGAGTTATTCGATTGGCAGAAGCTGACGGAAGAGGGGGTACGATATATAATTAATTTCGATAATTAATCGTCCATCGTACAGTTAATCGATTTGATAATTACAGATACCTAAGAAGTCCATTCGTAACGATCAAACTTGGCAAATTTAAATTTGTAACTCCGATATCGGATCTTTTAACGAAGGTTACACTTCCAGCTGTTTTAACGAGATACAGTTTTAATTGACCGAAGGTACATCGTGTCTCATTTTGCAAATTGCCTCCGCAAATGCGGTATAATTCGATCCCTTGGTGATTGGTAAGTAGCGCACCTGTTTCATTATTCGAGAGAGAGAGAGAGAATCAAGCTCGTAAGGAGGGCCAATTTAAAAAAGTAATATTCTAAATAATATGTATTTTAATACAAATTAATTTGAAAACAAGCCATGAATTCAAATCGAGCAATGTCTATATCTAGCAACGTATCCATCAAACTAACGTTTTAGCCATACGTTTACATTTATTAAACAATCACGCTTCTTTCTCATTTATTTAATTTGTTGGACACCTTGAAGATAAAAATCAGCAGATAACGCACGTAGATGCGTGATTCTCCAACCTTTAATTGCCTTATTAATCTCCTTCGTTCTATTAATATTCCACTTAATTACGCAAAATTAACGAGACATTAAACCTTTAAACAGCTGTTTCGCAAGTAGCAATTATCCACCGTAGCGTTTCCACCACATGTCCTGTACGAATGAATGAATTTTAACGTTACGTTACGTTTTCGCGGTATCCTTCGCGAACGTGCGTCAAGAGTATAAAGTAATTTTAAATTTCCTCGGCTTCATTAAAATCATGGTCGGTTATAAAAATAATGCGCTCGTCGAGAGTGAGCGAACGAACACGGATCTGCGCTTACGTATGTAAAAATACATTAGTGTCACGCCAGACGTTATCTAATCGAGGAGGCAGTCTATGTATAGTTATTAATAAAAGAGTACGGTTCGAAAAAAGTGAGAGTAACGTAAAGGTTGTTGATTTTTAAGATCCATCCTGGACAGGACCCGCTAACCAACTTACAAATATGGCTGGCTCTCCTTAACGAAAATTCTACTAATAAAACTATCATCTTTCCCATCGAACCAATATCTACGAAATATCGACTTCACCGTAACACGGGGTTGTCGCATATGCGGCAAGTTGCAACGAGATAGCGGATATCTGTTCGAACAACCGTAGGAGTGTCAAAGAACTTTTTTCCTTGCAGTCCAAACAGACGATAGGTAGAGGTATCGGTTTTCTTGAGAAACACGTCACGAACACATGTCGTAGCAACGTGGAAAAATTCACGGCCTGGTTGGTTACGATCGCAAACTATTGCGATTATAAAGAAGCCTCTGTACGCGTATCGAAAAGCAAAGTTCAGTTACTAATTTACCGTGGCACGATAGACCGCGATCGGGCACGCGTTCGAGAAAATAGTAAAGCCGTCGAACAGGCAATTGTTCTCGTACGAATGTAACGGCGATTGTTTCGAGTGGTTAGGGATCGTTCGATTTATTATCTATTCATTTATATATAGCCAGGGATTTCGTTATCTAAAAAGCACGGAGAATAGAATTTACGCGCAAGTTTATCGGATAAGTAATTATGCAACTGACCGATTAAAAAGCTCGTTTCTCGATTGCTTATCTTTCGTTGACTCTCGTAAATGTATTACCAAATAACTAACCTCAAATTTGCGTACAATGTTTCACGATAAACGTAATGGCCGTTTCGAGAAGTATTTGCAGAGATTTCGAACGTCCAACAGATTTAAAGAAAGCTCGACCAAAGTGAATACTAACGAAGACTTTTTTAAGTTTTAACGCAAGCCTGTGCTTGTTTCTCTTTTTTAAACATTCGAACCGATAATTTCAGATTGTATTCATATTCACCTTCATCGCGTTCTCTGTTAAATTATAATTCAGACGACGACCATCGGTCTCGTATCTAAGTAGGATGTTTACTGGAATGCTCGTAAGAAAAAGATATTCAGGTAAGTGCGTATTAGCATGAAGATGTGGTTAATAAATTTTCAATTCATATTTATGAAGCAATTAAAAAGCTTCGCGAGACGTAACTGTTACGACGATAGAAATTATCTCGGACGTATCACAGAACAGGAGTGAATTTGAATAACCGGGAATGGTCGATACGCTCGAATTCGATCTAATTATTCTAATCGAAATGATAACAGTGGTTACTTGCTAAAGAAGAAAGCGAGCAGACGTCGAGGAGGAACTCTCGTTGGGAATGGAGAACGCTTCGCGACTTGAAATTAAACGGAACCGAGAGCCGTGGGATCGAAAGGGGGATCGATCGATTATCTTGACAGCTCGACGCAACTTATCATTCCGCGTGGCGCTTCCGCTGGAAATACGTGTCGGAAATTACACCTTCCGCGCGTTATGTCCGACTCGCTAATACGCGGGGATAATTAGAAAACCGAGAATCGCCAGAGTGAATGAACGTAGCGCGTGGATATTACGAGGCAGACAATGAACGAAGCCACCTACAAGGTCGCCACGTGGTTATTTACCGAGCATTTCGCCGCCGAACGGGAACCAGTTCGCGAATAAAAAGGGAACGGAATTTCTGCTGGTGTTCTGGCGGTGAAAAAAATTCGCTCGAATTGGGCCAGCTGTACGACTCGATACGATGACAAGCGTCTTTCACCTGTATTTGTCCTTTTAGAATTCGGCCACCGGTTCGCGCGAGGGAAATGCCTTTTTACCGCGTACACGGTTTATCGTTACGTCGAGAGAACAGTTTCGCTCTCCACCTTACAGTTATTGCAGATAAAGTTCACGATATTTATGTTTGTTCAGCTTAATTGTATTTACTTTTGGATTTATCAGAGTCCAGATAAATGCGATATTAAAGCGAAAAATCACGGACGATACGCTTCCTGTTTTTATTCTTTGTTTATGCGTTCTCTCGTTCTCGCCAGCCAAGTATATATGTATATATAGAACGCAAGCTAACAAAAATGTGTTTGAACGTCGGGGCAGCAGATCGAATACGATGCTCCTCGTTTAAAGATTTTTCGTGTCCCCTTTCTCGAGGGGCCGTTGCGGTCGCCACGGCACACAGGTGCACCAACGCGAGTCACGAATAGTGCGTTCTGCATTCGTATTCCAGCTGTTCGGCTGCTGAAATTTACGACTTTCGTCCTTTTCTCGTTTCCTGGAAGTTCCGATGTACGCGGAGAAACGGAGATAATACGGTACAACTAAATTAAATGTTCGCGGGTGACCAAGGCGCGTACTTTTTTCCTTTATTCGCCAATCAACGCGCCTTCTCGCCGACGTTACCAGCAAGAGTAACAGGACGCTAATGATACGGAAATGTCGGTGAAATAATTATAGGGCAATCGGGAAGATTAAAGATCGAGAAGATATCACCACCGTATCCAGGTTTGAATTTTATTAACAGCGAGCGGTTTCCACTGTGTACGAGGAGTAAAACGGAATAGACGAGCGACAAGCGAAGTTGCGTGTCTCGTACCCATCAAGGTAATACAGAATCGCATAAAAAGTGGTGCGAGGCCTAAACCAGGCCAAACCCGATTTCCACGCGTCATCTGCGCGTCATGGGACTCGAGGGCTGTTGCTTCGTTTACTCTCGACCGACCGAGGGTCGGAGAGAAGCTCACCTGCCTCGAGAGAGAGAGAGGGAGAGATACCTGGTGGTTAATTGCAGATCGCACGAGCTGGTTCTTCTGCGAAGTCGGTCGATTTTCGGGAGCAGAAGAGGTCCTTGCACGCGCGCGCGCATAAAAGAAAAAATGGCCTGACCCGGTCATTAGCGGCATGGGCAAACAGTTTCCCCGTGGACCTCTTTGGGCCCCTTTTGGGCCCCTTTTGGGCCGGCCGCGAGATCATTAGGAAGGATTTAGGCCAGGGAAAAGAAAAGGATTACATTCCACGGATGCGCAACAAAGGGGTGAATTCGAGAGCGCGCGATCGCTGCCTCCGTATGCGAAACCCTTCTCTCTCCTTCGTTTTCCTCCTCTTTCCTGCCCACAGCGAGAACCGAATTTCAGCATTTTCGTTTTTCATACCCGGTTTATTATATAGGTTGAGAGCCCGCGTTCTGGCTTGATTTGTTTGCCACCGATACCAGCTAGAAAACCGGTCGCGTTAAGGTTTCACGTTGCTTCGTTTTGCGTCGATTCCACGCGATTTGCGTTTGGCTGTTAACCACGGAATCCAGGGGTACGCGACGCTATCGCATTTTCCGTTACACCCCTCGAATCGCGTCTCGCGTTTTCAGAGAATTAGGACACAGGTTCGTGTAAAGTCTGATGTTTGTCCAAGCGGTTTGCGCCTACGAAAAACTGCACGATTCGTAGTTAACACTTGGATCATCGTGGAAGAATTCGATCGTTAACCATTTTCCTTGAACCATTTCCCCTTGGCTCGAACCGTTTGAACCGTTTGAACCGTTTCGCCCGTTTCGGCCATTCAGTGTCAATTAGAGCGGCCATTTTCAAGTATACATTAATCGAACCGCGCGTCTATCGCCACCGAGGAAAGCACGATCGTCTATTTGCCGTCGAAATTAGCGCAAGCGTTTACACTTAACATCTGTTCCGTTTCCCGAAGCAACTGTCCGCGATCACGAGCGACGAGCACAAAAAGGCACGAACAATTTCCGAGCGGCAAGCTGGAAACCAAAGGGCAGGACGGAGAACCAAAGAAAACGGCGCGCGCAACGGTCAGAAAATGGCGGCAACGATTCGAAGCGCGTATCTCCAATAAGGAATCGAAAGAAAATCATGTTGTTTCGCGGACCGTTCGAGATGATCCGAAACGTAAATCGATCGTTCGTTGACCTGTACGTCCCGCATACTCGGAGGATCCTCCGGATTCCCTCAGGATTGTCCCCTATGTCCATAATCCCGATAATTTTCGAAATCGAAACCACCGAAAACGATATCCTAAGCAGACTTGCCGGCCTCGTGGAACGTGGAATATTTATCTTGTCGAAGGGCCTGCGAGATGAAAACACCGGGATGATGGTGGTAGCAGGTGCTTCTGGACAACAAAACGAGCACGAGCTGCGCAAGAAGAGAGGGACGGAGAGCTAGGTCGAAGGAGAAGAGGTACACGTTGAAGTGGAGGAAGAAGAAGAAGAAGAAGAAGAGGAGGGTGAAGGTGGAGAAGGAGAAGAAGAAGAAGAAGAAGAAGAAGGAATTCTCTGGTGGAGTCCTCGCGATGGTGATCCTGTTTAAAGATAATGGCTGCGAGGTAGACGCGTGCCAGCTGGGTAATGCTTTTGGGCCTGATTTTTATTCGGCCACCTACCCCCTCCCCGTTGCTTCTCCTGACCGTACAATCCGAAGGCAGATGGCTCCGCCACCTTACGCTCGCCTCTTAAGGCCGATTCACGCGACTATGTAACAATAAGGGGAAAAAGGTGAACGACACCGTCTTCCATCGATGTGGCGCGCGCGTGCGTTACGATACGATTACGATTTCCGAAGCAATCGTTCGTTCGCATAAATTTGAAAGCAAAACGGGGTTCTCGACGAACAACCAAGAACGCGCGAACCGAATTTTTCGATGCTCCGGTAAACGGAGCAGCATCATCGTGCAACGGCTGATTCCATCGCCGTCTGCACTCCGTTCCCTCCGTCGATCCGAACCCTTTTCTACGCGTAGCCTGGGTCAGGTTATCTGCAGGTAAACACCTATGCAGACGGTTGTCCACGGAACGAGCAGCGAGGAAGAGAAAGAGGATCGATCACAGAGCCGAGGCAGGTGCTGAGAGAGCGACAGCTGCGAATTCGCGATCCTCTTTTATACCAAAGGAACCGGCGAGCCTTTAACCCGTTCCTTCCCTTCCCTAATGGGCCACGGCTCGTAGAGGTTCTATCTTGTGTGGCGCGAGCGGCCAATGAATATCGAACGACTGGCGGAGGGAGGAAATAAAACGGAACGGGGAACGTATCTGTCCTTTCCATATGGGAGATAAATATTCATCGATCCGCCTCGGTATAAGGATCCTCCTGACGACTCGTATCGGCGTACGCGGAACGTGTTCCCGCGCGCTACTTTATTCCGGGGCTATTTTATTAAACGGGGGAACTCTTAATACAGAGGGAAGGATTGTCATCCATCGCGACGTAATTGGTACTTTTTCTTCCAACTTCGAATACCTTTCCGGCCTTTTAACCAGAGAGGCATGTCCTTTTTTACTATCGACGGTTTTATTGTACCTCGTAAACGGCAGACTGCTAGACAATAACGTTGAAGTAGGGAATATTACAATACAGGAAGTATTCGTATTTGCTTTAAATATTCTATCGCGATACGAGTTTTTCACTTTTCAGACTTTTATGTATTATTTATTTGTTTTTTGTTTCAACATCAGGCTCGGCATCGATCGATATCTGACTCAATTTTTACCGTCTTAATTAATATGTACAAATACGCATCCGATATCTGTTTTAATTAAATTATAGCTGACGCAGTTGGATGGGAATCGTTACAGTAAACATCTACAAGTAAGCGATCGCTGTCTCGATAGCAAGTTTTTCTTCCTCTAACAAGTCGGGAAAATTCATACGGAAGTATTCCTCATTCATATTCTATCGTTTCCGTTCCTGTTCAAACATATTAAATAGAAAATACGTTCGCATCGGCATGTGTATCTACTTTTAATACAATGAAACAGCTGTGTTGGACTTCCAAACTTTTGTCGCAAGTTTCTCGCTACGCCCGGAAACGCGACACTCTTCCCATTCCAAATAACAAACCGTAATTAATTCAAATTCTAAAGTCATCATCTTCTCTCGTCGTTTCTGTCCCCTCGATAAGTCGCTCTCCAAATTACTATTTTCTATCGCATTATTGATTTCATTATCACACAGATGCGTTCTCGCGACTTTTCAAAATATCCACGAGCGTTCATTTCGCCCCTGAAACCACGGAATATCGCGGAACCCTTAAATTACCTCGAACGCGTCGACGGTTCCGCGATGCCTCGCTCGTAATGCACATTTTTCAAGTCCCCCAAGATCGAAATCTGTCCCCGCACGTTTCTGAAACGCGGCAGCTAGACGGAAGCGTACGCACACTCGAACGATGGTCTATCGATCATAGTGGTCGGTGGGATTTTCGTGGAGTTTTCGCCATGTGAAAAATGCAACCAGAGCAAGAGTAGGTTTCTTTGAAAAGGGGAGAGAGAGAGGACAGGGTGGCGAGTTTGCTCGGCTGAAAGAAGAAAGGAAGAAAAGGAAGAGAGCCGAAGGGGAGGAGAGATCTCCTTTCTTCCTTTTCCAGCTGGATTAACCAAACTCCGGAGGAGCCGCACCCCTAGGTCTTTCGCGCGGGCAACACAACAGAACCAGACTCTTCCTCACCTGCGCGGCCGCGAACAGTTTCACCTGGATCGTTCCACGTTTACTTTTACTTCCTGCGTTTTTCCATGCGACGCAACTATGTGCCGATGAATTCTGAAACATTTACATGCATGCATAAATTAAGGCGAAGAGAAATAGGTGATCCGGATTCTCCGCTCCGAACTGGGTCACCAAATTCCAGGTGCAAAAGCCGATGATCGTCTCTGCAGGTGTAATCGCTAAATGATTTTTTTTTTTTTATTCGCGTCGCCACGGTGGTACATACGGCGGACAGATGAATCGTATTGCAGGCTGGTGATTACGTTAGAAAGTCGGTAGCTCGTTTTCTTCGACTTCAGCATTAAGATCGTAGGCTTTCTTCTTTCTTGCCGTATGCATACGGGTAGTACTAACTATCGGATACGAGTGTCCGACGTGGTGGACGTTTAGCCGAAACGGAAAAAGGAAGAATTTTAATAATATGGGACAGGTTCGGACGACTTCGAACGTCGGAATTGCTTCCTCGCGAAAGAAGACTAGTTACTTTTTTCTTCCGCGGTTTTCATTTGTTAGATATTGGTTCTGCCTTTTTTGCCGATTCGCCGAGGCGCTATCGCAAACGCGAACGAAAAGGGAGCGAAATAACTTTCGACGATGTCGTGGAACGAAGGTGATTCGTCAGAACTGTGCCATCATTAACTCCCGTGCGGTTCGACCGATGTTTCCGCGATGTCCTCGAACACTTTAGATCTGAGGGTAATTGGCAACTCTTAGTTCCCTAGGAGGAGGCAATATTTTAGGTCGAACACCGAAAACTTGGTAATCGAACAGAAGAAAAAGTAAAACGAACGCGCACACACGCGCGACAGAATAATTCTGAGCGAAAGCGTTTCATAAATCCTCGACGATCGTTCCGGTTATTCATTGGCCTTGGTCTCTATCCGCTATTCTTCCGTGATTTCATCCTCCCCCAATAGCGACAAAACGGATGCGCGTCCATTCGAATGCGATCCCGTTTGCGCGGATGTGTATCTCAAACTTATGTACCAGAACAAATATTTCCGGGGGCAGAACGAGTTTCCACTTGATGGAAAAAATATTTATAAGCACCGACCGTTTATTTATCTCCCTTTCTTCCCTTCGTTTCGCAGCCCATCCTCCCTTCTGACGCAGAGAGTCCGAGCAATCGCACGTACAATTAAACCTTGCGACGCGCCTGTCGACGCGCCGCTTCGACCGTACGATGTTGCGCAGGTGTATATGAAATCATCCAGGTGTATGAAATTCACCCTTGCCCACCGCGCAAAACCTGCAATTTTGATGCATTAAAATACGCGTCACGACGCGATGCGCAAAACAACCGCCGTGCCGGAGGAAACATTATACGCGCGTGCACACGCGCTTCAAACCCTATCCTCGATCCTACCATCGACGAATGCGAACAATTTTTTCAACTTTTTAAACACGCGCACAGCCAAATCTTGTTTCTTTCCATGCTCTTCGTTTCGAACAAGATGGCTGCATTGGTTCCGCCTCGTTTCGCGGATGCAACGCGCAAACTTGCTTCGACGCAATTTCGACGCAACCGCGTAATGCTTCGGAAAATGTATCGTTGCCGCGATTGAAACGCAAACCGCGAGCCTGGATAATAGCTTCGCGTCGACATTGCCAATGATTCCCAGTATTCCGTTCGAACGAATTCCCGCGCTCGACTTTTCGCGCGGTGCAATTTTTCCGCGCTACGTTTGAAGACAGCTGGAAAATGTCGCGCACGGAACCTCGTGCGTAATCGAGCCGCGCGGCTCAACCCTGAAACGAGCCTGAGAGGAAGCTTTTAATCGCGCGATCTTATCTCCGTGCACGAAGATGGCGACGACGATGTCTACGCGCGGACCCGTCCCGCGTAAATCGCAATTTAATGCCACGCTAATATTCAAATGGACCTAACGGCCAATTAAATTTCCCGCAAGACGCGACCCGCCTAGCCGCTTCTTTCTTTCCGGGATTTTTTCATTTCGAAACGATGCGGGCTCCGTCACCTGCTTCCGACTCGATCGCGCGCGCCTGGCTATTCATCTTCCATTCTAAATAAGCAGATCCATTTAGATAGATAGAAATCACCTATCGATTAACGACCCGCACCCCGTTCTTTATTATCCAGCTCTTCGATTCTGTCTCTAAACGGGTAAGTACTTTAAGCTGGGCACACGCGCGGAGAAGACAAACGTGTCGTAGATGACAGGAATCGAGTGGACAAACGCATTCCGTTTGTCGGTGTACCGCGACTTCTCTCGCTCCTGACAGAACGGAAACGACGACTCCCTTTCGTTCCTCTTCTTTCCTTTTCGTCCCGTTTCAGAAGAAGAGAGAACGCGCAATTGGTCGCGGTGAAAGTTGGGGATGCGATTTGGTGACGCGCTCATAGATAGATGCAGGGGAAATTTTACAACAGGGGGGAACTGCGAATCAATTATTCCAGAAACGAATAGGAAATCGTCGTTCCTCGAACCGTATCAGACGCAAAGCTGTCCTAAAGAACGTTACACGACGATCGATAAGAAGTAGGAAATAGGAAATTCAAATGGGTATCATTGGCGCCAAGTGATTAACAAGCGCGCGGACGTCGAACACGCGTCGAGGCGCGTTGCGCGCGCGCAAAGTAATAAACTGCCTGGAATTTCTAATTTTTCATCGAACGGATCGGGTGTGCCCTTTTTTCAAACACTCGATTGCCCCTCGTTTTCGAAGTGTACAACGCAACTTTTATCACTCTCGATGAGACTATATATCTAAGTGTTACAAAAGAGGCTGATTCGAAGGTAGAAAAGAATAATTTCGTAACTAAAATATTCAGAGGTGAAAATTGTTGACCTATTTAACTTCTGAACTATGAATGAAATTGTGAAATTCAGTCGAGTCTTGAATTAGAACTTCAAACAGCGTATGTACCGACTATCCAGCCGAAAACAGGTTCCGAGATTGATTAGAATAGAATGTCAAATGTGTTCGCACGAATTAGTTTCAGCTGGTGAAACTTCGAAAGCGACCAATCGTATGCGAAAACCTTGGGATCGACGATCGTTTGTACCGTAAAACAAGAAGGGAGATTCACAAAAATTCCCCTCCCCGATGCAAACTTTACGATTAACGAACCGTTCGAACGAATACGTATTCATACATCAACGCACATCGTGCGAGTTGAAAATTATCGAACGATAAATTTTCGAAATTTTCGATAACTCGTACAAGCGTCGCATAATTTAAAATTTTCGAATATCCTGCGCCATCTACCAATGCATCGATAAAACTGGAGGTCTGTGGTTACGAACATATCGTACGATGTTCACAGGACGTAGAACTCTCTACGTTACCGATTCAGCAGAAACCATATATTTCGTATTGTAATAAAATATTAATTTCATCGTAATTAAATTAAATCGTATCGAAAGAATTTTAATTCCTCGCTACGTTGTTTCTCGGTAGTAAAAATGCATTTCAGTGCGTTTAGACAACAAGCAATTTTATCTTCCGATGGTATCACCTTTCTTAAGGAAATAACTTATCACTTATCTCTATGCGCGCGCATCGATTTTTAAAAATTTGAATTTCATCTGTAGTCTGCATCGTATCTGCATAAATTACAGATTAATGGATAGAGAAACGCAATTTTTCCTACAAATTGTTTAATAGAAGCATTATTTAATAATTAAACGATTTTATGCGTTAAAATCGAAGTTACTTCCATTCGCGTTACTTTTTAATAGCAGACGGAACGACGTTACAGTTAATAGCCCGCGTTATCGCTTTTAACTCGAGCGTAGTCATTTAGGACACGCTTTGATCAAGCCAAACACGCCGACTGAAATATGCGTGGAAATGGTATTAGTCTTGCATAATGTAAATTAAACAAGAATCGCGTATACTCTCGGCTGATTTCGCTTGGATACGGGCGATGCACAATACGTTCCACGGTTGCGGGAGCAGCCGCCCCACAATGAGTCGTAGAAACAAAGCTCTTTAGTCAGCCAAGTACTCCAAGCGACTCTGAACCGCGGAACGTCTGTTGCTCGACGCGATATTAATCCGATACATTGGTCGATACTGTCCTGGTTCGTTCCTAGTTCGCGTAGAGAAGCGAACAAGGTAATTTTCGCGTTGGAATTAAACGCGTATCTCTTATACGATACAAATGAAGGACTACGGTAGGTAGAGAGCAATCATTTTGCTTCCATCGTCACGTGTTGCGTGCACGATTTTATGCAAGGTAATATGGACGTATCTGGCGTGATATAATTATGCAATTTTTGCGCGCACATCCGTCCCAAATACAATTCCATTCGTCCCAAATACAATTCATATCGTCCTTCGACTTACGTATTCAGACTGTTTAGATTAGACTGGAAAATATTGCGAAACTTGGTTTCGCTGTTAAAAGGATAGCCGTGCATCGGTGGGCGAGACAGTTGCGCCGTTCGCGTGCAACCTGGCGTTTACCGAGTCATTGTACCTGGCATGCACAGAGATCGCTATTACATATGCACATTGCATTAAGGCAGGTCGCTGATGCACGTCAGGGAAGCACTTTCGCGCAAGAAGCGTTTCGTATCCATCGTGGAACAGTACGCGTTCGCTGAAAGTGAAATCCTTTACAGCTTACCTCGGGCCGACGATTCCTCGTTCCACGGGTGTGATTTGCTTTGCAATTTTTCCATCCACCAGGCTGACTTTCTATATTCGACTTTGATTTAAAGAATGATTTATTTCCCCAGCGGTAGACATTTACTTTAATAACGCGCTTTTACCAACGCTCGATAGAAATCTGGAGAACGGGATTTAATTCGCGGATGCATGGACAGATTGATAGTTGGCGAGTTTCAGTTCGGTGAGTTTAACGCATCCTTTGAATTAATGCCAAGGGGGCGCTCCGAGGAAGCGAAAGCTGTTCAACGTTATAATCTATATATATATGGGGTACTTGTTAACAGAAATCGCCATTGCGCGCGCGAGCGTGGTTGACGAGCGTCCTTCGAAAAAAAGTCTTACCACGTGACTCACCGCAGGCACAAAACGAACAATCGATCGCACCGCTATTTGCGTCGCGTAAATCGATCGTTAAAATTACTTGCCTACCCTCCGTTTTCTTTTTTCTTGTCTAGCGTTTAAATAATTCATACGCAAAATTGTTACTCGCTCCGTGAATACAAATCACCGACAATTCCCTCCTTTTTAGGGGGTAGCTTCGATTCCTTCCCATTCCGTTCCAGTTTTTACCAACGCGCAAAGTAGGCGGCGTTAAAAGCCACCACGCTGCTGCTTTACGCCCGTCGTAAAAGCAATGGGAATTAATATTAAAAATCTAACCGTCGTCCAATTATCGTTTAAAAGCCGAAAGATGGCTATCGTCGATGCGCGATTGTTGCGATTTCTACGCGGTCGCTTTCGCGTAACGAAACGAACGAGTCTTCATCGCGCGTGTCACCGCGTAATTTTAACCCTTTGCACTCGAGTGTCCCCTTCGAGGGGACATCGGCATTGATTGGCGATTACGGAGGTTAAACTTGTTTCACCGTAGCTTTTTCAAGAATGCGTGTTTCTATTACTAAAATATTCGAGTGAAAAGGGTTAAACCTCGCGCCACTCGCGTTCGCTTTTTTACGCGTGCATTGCACCTGAGTCGCGCATTGCCAACGATTGCCTAACGCGAGTACGCGTTGGTAACAATTGCAATTCAAGCGAACACGATCCGTCGATATTAGTACTTATGCGCAGATATGTCATTTTTCTTCTCGCGACGATCGTACGCGTGTTAGCATCTCGCTTTAGCAACGTTTACCCGTGCAACGAGCACAACAAAGTCTCGAGTAGGTATCGAAACGTGCAGAAACAGCCGACAAGGTGCAAAGTCGGCCAGTGAATCATTCCATTCCATTCATTGTGCTGTGCTTTTTCTTTTACAGCGATTACAGGAAAATCTTCATCGATAAAGAAGCAATGATTCATAACTTCACGAAATGCTACACGCGTAGACGGAAAATACGCGAAGCAATTTGCAAGAATCGTATTTAATTTTAAACGACGCTCGTTGGAAGACGGAAAATCGTGCGAAAAAGTCCGCGAAGAAAGAAATCGGCGCCGTAGGAGACAAATGAAATCGAGACGAATCGCGTACGATCGCCGCGGTGAAAATCTAATCTACCGCTCGAGCTGGTAAAAGCGTGCGTTAATCGAGGCTTTTGTTGCTTCTGCACACTTTCACGGGGCCACTGTTAGAGATTGAATTTTGACGAGCGATCGGCAACGTCGTTTTCCATTTCTCGATCGACAATGCGCTCTGTCACGTTTCCATACAGGGTGATTCATTTGATTCGATTGGTTTCGGAGTGACCACGATAAACCGTATCTGGTATCGAAGCGTGAACGGTGGCAAAGGTCGTGGTTGACCGTTGATACGTTCAGTTACGTAGGAAGTCGAGGGAAACGTCGATGATGCGGAAAGAAAATCGGTAGAGAAAGCCGAAAATCCGTGAACTCGATGGCGCGCACGGTGTGGAACCGAGGAGTGGGAGAGTACCAGCTGACTGGCCGCTCGGTGAAACTGTCTCGTCGTTTGCCGCGCGCCGTTGCGTTGACAGTGTTATATCAACCTTCGGCAAAGCGAAGTCGTTCCTCCCTTCCGTTGTGAATCTCGCACGGTTTCGAACGGCGATCTCAGTGGTACGATAGTATCGAGAGTGAACAAGATAATAGGATATCTTAACGAGAACGGGAGAGCGGAAGAAGAGGATTCGAGTCCGTATTTCGAACCGTCCACGTTCCCAGGAGGCAGGCCAGAGTAGCGAGATAAAACGCGTGTCTGCGTCCACCGCGGAGCCAGAAGGCAATCTTTATTGAGACATTCTACGAATTTCTGCCGCGTGTTGCGCGCGATAAAACCTTATCGTCGCGCGGCGTTTTCCTTTTTTGAAAAACCCTCTCTCCCCCTCCCCGCCTACGCTCGGAAAGCGGGGTTGCTTCTGGCTGGGTAACCGGAAGTGGCTATTACCAGACGAAGAGAGAACAATGCCGACACTCGAGAGCAGCTTCCCTTGAACTTTTCTTCCTCTACCGCGCTCTTCGAGATAATCGTTTTCCCTCTGCTCGTTTGCGCTACGAAAGGTAAGCAAACGTTTCTTTTACTTGGACGTACGTCCGTTTTTATCGTCGAGATACTGCTACGATTAGGCTTTAGATCGGTGCACGCGACATTTTCGTCCGCTCGTTGTTACACTTGCAACCGATCGAG
Source organism: Xylocopa violacea (assembly GCA_963969225.1). NCBI lineage: Eukaryota > Metazoa > Arthropoda > Insecta > Hymenoptera > Apidae > Xylocopa > Xylocopa violacea. The sequence goes on from CAXAJV010000002.1 coordinate 42,814,905, forward strand.
TGGTAAACGGAGAATAACAAGCTTTATCGGTCTGTACAACGTTTCGTAATTGCTGATATTACTCCTTGGTACATGTAATAAACCGCATAATACACGCGCTCGATATTTGAAATGGAAAACAGTAAAATCACATGTTTCGCTGTTCGTATCGGACGATTTCGAACCGGATCAATAACGTTGCTCGATAATTTTGTTTCTCGAGAAGTTATCAGCGATCGCCCGCGGCTGCGTACAGTTTACACAGATTATCGTATATTGTGCCTAATGTGTATAGAAATAAAAGGAGATAAGCGCAACGCGACCGAACCGTTGCGCGCTAACGAATCGTATCGGTTCGCTCGATTATAAACGTATCGAAACAATAGATGACAAGAGCACTCGCTTCGCATCACCGAACGAACGTAGATCGCGTCGATTTCATCGACGGATTGGGAAACGAAAAACAAAAACTGCCGTCGTGTGTCGGCTCGGAAGAACGGATCGTTTGTTTTTCGCTAAATTACGTTTCAATTAGTCCGTCGTCGCGAGTGCTCTCGCGTACCACGTGTACACGTATACGGGAATTCATTTCCGCGTGGAAGTCGAGCGTGCGCGTCGGTCGCTCGAAAAATCGGGGCCCGCCAATGGCGCACTGGGCACCCAGCAGACGAAGAGAAGAAATGCCAAACGCTGAAAAACTTTTTATCGACCGGACAAAGGAAACCGCGAAACGCGAGGCTGCGTGACGGCTCAATTTCATGCCAACATCCTGCGCGACGTACGCATTCAGATTTGTCCCCGGTCTTTGTTTCGCTGCTTCTACGAAGACGAAACCCGGGGAATTTGTCGCGCGCGCGCGCGCGCGCGCATCCAAGACACCTCCGCGCCTTTCTCTCGCGGGGATTACCGCTAATTATTCTGAACCACGGCAAGCCTCGTTTAATTCATTTTCGCGAGGTGCGTGTACGAACGCGTAGCTTGAAAAAGTCGGCCGCGCGCACCGCGGTGGTTTAAACTCGGCGCGCGGACGAGTTTCCCTTTTTCCTTTCGGCTGCGAATGTAATAAAAGAAAGTGGCACACTCGCGCGCCAAAAATTTGTTCGCAGGCCTTAATGGGATGCAGCTCGGCGGACGAGCGGCCTTTTGACGCGCGAGCCTGCCTTTTTTTCAGCTGAAAAGGAACAACGCCGCGTCTTGCCTTTTTTTCTTCCTTTTTTTTTCTAACCGAGAAGGAAAGAGAAGGAAATACGTATACGGTCTCTCGCGCCAAAACACTCGGCTCTTTCCGTGCCGAGTTTCCGTCCCACGCACCGAGTGCAACGAAACCCTTCCCTCGACCAGCTAAGCGGGGGGTCTTTTCGAAATTATTCGATCGTTCGGAAAGCAGCCACTTCTCGACATCGGTCGAGCAGATGACAGGAAACGGTCAAGAGGCATCCTTCAGCATTTGGCAAACCGTGCGAGCGTCCTCGGACCTTTTTCCAGACGAGAGGCACACTCGACGACTCTTCTTTCCCATCGCGTTCACCGCGTTGCGAATTTATGGACGATACGTTATTAGATTATCGGAGCAGGTTACTGGTAATCAGCCCCGTCCCATCGACTGGTCAATTAACAAGTAGGTCGTCCGCTCGTTTGTGGGAATCGAAAATGGGCAACCGTGAATGTGTCCGTCGAAGAAGGATTCGCGCGCGTTTCCTCCGTAATAATCGTCGCAACGATAGGAAAATAAATTTGTTTTTCCTCCGAGTCGATATCAAAAATTACCCTCAAAGATGACTCGGACAGCCCCTCCTTAATTTACAAGCGGACGCGCCTTGCAAATAACGGCATTCGCGTGTCGGTTCCGATAAAGCACCGCGATTCGCTACGTTGTCGGTGAAAAAAGTTGCGCTTTTTTCTTCTATAAAAGCTCGCTCGGTTATTTGCATGGCAAGATAAATCGATTGCAAGCGCGCGATATCTAGTCGATACGAAACGAGATATCGTTCGTACATTTGTCGGTCGACTAACGGAACCGGAAGAACGGTAAGTCGCGCGGAGTGCAAAGATATCGAAAGAATTTCTATTAATTACGAACCGCGGGAGAAACGTGCGAAACGAGCGGTAGCGCACAATGGCGTTATCGTGACAATCAAAGTCGGATAGAATCACCCGCGCATACGAAACGAAGGTATTTTCTATGGAAGGATCGCACGCGAAATTGAAAATTAATTAGAACGATGTTCTAGAAACCACCGTTACGTTCGCGTTCCGTGCGAATAGCTATAAATTACCCGTTAATAAACGCTTAAACACGATCGTGAAAATTATTTTAATTAGTTTTCGCGAAATTCTACCGCGGAAATAATTATAAAATTGGATCACCATTACTGGCGCGCGGATCGAAAGGTTTCTTTCCGTCTCATCTTTCGAATCGGAGCAAGTTAAGCGTTCGATCCAGGAACAAAGGAGCAACTGGACCAATTCGTTCGATCGTGGACCGGATAAGCGTTCTTTTCGTCGATCGAAAGTTTGTTTCGCGGACGAACTCGCGCCAGCGGTTACGCATCTTTCTTGATCCGAGGTTACGTGGAACGGTGCACGCTAGAAACCGGTATTGATTTTGGCCGTGTAATAGAGCCACAGGCCCTATTCATTCGCCAGCAAACTACGGAGAATTTCATCGATCGCATTCCGCCGGACTGTTGCCGCTGCAGGTGGAAATTGATTTGGCGAACGGTGCATTCTTGGTTTCGCGATAACCTTGACCTATTTCAGGGCGCTTGAATTTTCGGTAAGCCCGCGGGTCAAAGCGTTGGAATAATTTATTTCGACTCTAAACTGTTGCGTTCCTACGTAATTTCTAATAAACTAGCTATCTTTTTGCAAGAAATTGTTAAAATAGATGGCTAAGTAATTTGTGGACGCGTCGGAATGCTTTATCGACTTGCGTTCAACTCGGAGGGTCGTAGAACAATGCCGTTCTTAGGCCGTTCGCATTAGCCTCGAGGACACCCCCAACGCCACGGGCCATTCGAATGTTTAGACAAGGCCCCAGAGAGGGACGACACCGTAAGAAGATGCACATGGCCCTCTTCGACCGCTCGTGCACCCTCTCCGCTATTCGATATTCCTTACGGACAATTATAAATGCAAAGGCGAGGCTGGTCGCCAGTGTTTTTCATACGTGCGCGCGGATGAATCGCGGACGGATTCGAGCGCGCGAAAAGCGTTTCATGCCGTATCGTGTACAGGCGGATGTGACGTGATCACGTGTGCGGAAAGCAGTATCACACGTGTGCGGCTCGTACACCGTGACGTAATGCTGTTTATCGCGAGAAAACGACGGCGAACGGAACCTCCGTCCGACAAAGTAAACGAACCGAAGTCGAGCGAACATAAAATCCAGATAAGCACGCGGTCGTAATTATTTTTCGGTGGATCTTTTTTTATTCGTCCGTCGAGTTTCTCGTGTCCCCCTTGTTAGACGCAGAAACGCGACGGATCGGTCGATGCGAACAAATTGCGAGTCGTCCGTAACGGTTCGCTCCTTTTCCTTGCTCGGTTCATTTATAATCAAGCGCGCGTACAGAGAGGTTTGTCAAAGCAAACGCGCGTACGCGAACAGAGGGGGATTTTGCTCGGAGGTTTCCTGTCTTCGTCCGGGATACGATGATATCCCTCCTGCCTGACCAGTGGCGTAAGCGACCATAAAAATATCCGGGATACGATTCTGTCGACGAACCAACCGACCAACTCGACGGATCGCGTCGCAGAAAATTATTCCCGCTCTTGTCGCCGAATTTGAATAATCTCGCGCGATTCTCAGGCGATAGCTCGCTGGGTAATAAGCGTATCGCGTGAGATACTTTCGCGTCCGCCGCGTTTTGCATCTGCACGTCGCGTAACTCGAGAGTACCGAGAGACGCGAAACAGAAACTTAAACCCGGTCGAATCGATCGATCGCGTGTGTACGCGCGTCGCGGATTGCGGAATATCGCGTATTGCGAAAAAAGGGCGGCTGGTCCCTTTCGTCCCTACGACGGAGCAGAAATCGGAGCAGCCGAACCGTTCCGAGTCGTTGGCTTTACGACGTCCGAGTCGCCTTAATTGGTTTGCGGGGCGAACAGGATGATGCGATTAACGCGATTAATCGATTCAATTAAACGCTTATGGTCGATCGATGGATTTGTTCGCGTAGCTACGAGAAACAGAACGTTCGTTCTTCCATCCGGCGCAAAATTCGAGGTTCGCTGGTTTCCTCTTCGATTAATCCGCCGCCCCGTTCTTAAGGAGGCCAGGGCCGCTGGAACAAACTTCCAACGCTCGTTCGTACACACCTTCGAGGGTCGAAATTATCGGCAAACTATAACTTTTCGGATACCACGGAACGGCCAGCCTGAAAAGCCTTTTACCGATAGAACGTGCAACAACGTCGAAAATTGCACGGCGCGTGGCACACACGCGCACACACACGCTGACGGCATTTTTTCGATCCGATGCAGACTGCGAGTCGCCGGTACCAGTCGCAGTTCCGGCTGAATAGTTAGCAGGAGGCTCACGTCTCCGGTGGCCCTGATCCTCGTCGACGGTGTCCGCGATTAATTCGGCCAGGCTGGTAAGGAGGCCAACAACGAGTTTAGAGATCGGACAGGAGACGAGGCGCGCGCGTTACCATATCGCGGAGCAGCGACGCGATAGCCGTGGTGGTATTTAAGCCGCGCGCCTCTCTGCACGCCTCTATACGCCTCTACACGCCTCTATACGGCTGCCTTATTAAGCGACTCGGCAGCCACCAGCGGACGAGCGGCGTGCTCGCGCGTTCGTTCGAGCCACCGAGTGTATCCGTTCCTTTGGGCTTCGAGCGCGTCGTTCGCGATATCTCGCCAGCCACGGAACAATCGTTCGTCTCGATCTTTCGAACGATGAAATTACGCGCGGTGCCCCGCGTTCTAGAAAAGCACGGATTTGCAAACCTCTCTCACGTGCACGCGCGCACGCATACGTACAAGCGATAATGGCCAGTGTCCATATAAGACAGCGCGCAACGAATGGGCCTACGCGCATCTACGCGCACACGGCATTTCGTCACGCGTTGCGCTCTCTTACGGCTCCCCGCGCCATTATATCTTTCGTATTCATTTGCATTTCATGCATTTTTTTTCTCTCTCTCTCTTTCTCTCTCTCTCTCTTCCGACTCGACGACCACGTTCGATTACACCATCGCGGCGATCGGTGGCACCGACGAAGAAACGATGGAACATTCCTACGGACCTATTGGAAAAATCGAACCAGTTTCTCTCTCCCTCCCTCTCTCGGTGACTTCCTTCACTTTCTTCTGCTCGACGAACCTGCTTATTAGACGACTCTGCCTTGCCCGGCTGAACGACGCACGCGAGCCGCGCGCAAAAACTGTTCGACCGTGGACGCCGATTCCTCCTCGTAACCGCGGAAAGAGAAGGCAAGGAAAAGCGGCAATTGGGTCGCGATAATACGAGCCGCAACGTCCGCGTGTATCCTCCGGATTATTAGATGGCAACGCAAGAACGACGTTCAGCCGACTTCCTCGAGCCTCGTTCGGATTAATCGAGTTACTTGAATTGAAGTAATTTCGAACCACTTTGTCAATGCGAAGCTGTTATTTCGCTCCACACGAAACATCCTTTCGAACATCGTCGAATAAAGTTCGGCCTTGGCGAAGTTTCAGCCGTGTAAATCGCGTCTCCTGCGAGCTCCGAGCTTTTCGAATTTGGTTCGACCGTGGTCGCGGCGAGGAAAAGGGGAGCTCGGGAGCGCCTCGATGGAGGGTCTCAATTGATTTGCTGGAATTGATGCACAAAAAGGCCTTTAATAGGCGTCGATTATCTTCGCCCACTGTTTCCGACGATTATCCAATCGTGCGCTCGAGAGAGGTGCAAAAATCTCGACACTCTGGTGACGTTTAAACGTCAGCTCTGAAAAGTCTCGCGAAGACTCGCAAGAAACCGAAGAAATCCGCTGGGGTACGTGGAAGCGAGCAGACTCGATCTCGTTTTGGTCGAATTTCGTTACGTCGCTCGATGCGGCGATTGTTTTTCAGCGCGTGTACGCGACGATTGACGTCATTAACGGGGATACGCGGCACATAAATTTGTTAAAATACGACACGCTCGCGTCGATTCTGTCGACGCCTGTCTTCGGAGGAGCGTTGGATCGCAAATATCTTGATTGCTGTTTAACTTTGCATGCACAAACGGGAAGCGGCGCTAAATAAAAGGGAGCATTCTATAGATAAGCCTCGTCCCACATAGGCGTCTATTAAATGCATACGAAGCTCGCGTAGCACAGGGTGGCCCGTGTAACGTCAGCTACGATTACTGTTTTATCGGGAAACCGTAGGCAAATCGCGACAGTTATCCGTGCCGTTGACTACCCGACTCTTTCCACGCTCGATAGATAGTACGAGCTAATTCTCTCTTGACACGGAATTCCCGCGAAACAAACAACGATCTACCCGCGTCTCGTTTCACCGCGTCGAATCGTATTTTCATTTCGTTTCGAATCGGTTATCGTTCGATCATTATTCACGCCGTTTCGATGTCATCCGTCCACCCTGCGAGCGTTAACCCACAAAGGTATTGACCCGCGTTTTCTCGACAAAGCTGTGCAAACATTAACGCGATTGATTCCTGGTAACTCGGTCAGCCTCGACGATATTGTTCGCCCTTTCGAATCTCATTTTGACCGTCACCGGCAACCCGTTGGTCCGCCAACGCGGAAAAAAAAGGAGCGCAACCCCCCTCACGGATCAGTTGGCCACGAGTTCCCTAGAACTTCTAAATTTATAATCGTGTCTTCGAGAGCACGAGCCTGTCCGTGATGTCGTCCATGGACGAATGCTAGAAGCGCGATAATCTCGACGTTCTTCTCCGATACATCGATACGTCCCACTCTGTTTGAAGAGGAATAAACAACCGCGGGTTACATAGCTATAGAACAGACCAGCGTTTCCCAAACTGTGTTTCGCGGAATACTGCTGTTCCGCGAACGATTACCAAGCGTTCCGTAAAAATTACGAAAGTACGACGAAACGTTGTCGGTTTTTATGCGTTTCGCGCAATTTGAAACAACTCTCGAGAGGAATTATAACTAAAAATCGAAATTTACTCTGGCGTTCCTTAAACGTTTGACAGCTTAAAAAGTGTTACGCGATGAGAAAAGTTTGAGGAACCCTGGAACAGACGGAGGGAATGAAAAGCGAGGAAAGGTTTTTCGTAAAAAATATCGCTCGACTAACGGTGAAAAACAGTGAAATCCTGGCGGCCGTAAATAGTAACAGCAGCGTCACCCGGAGGATAAACCGGGGAACTAACCCCATTGATTTTTCGCGCGAACGTGCCGCCGCCACTCTCGTTTACCAAATAAGGAGAGGCCTCGAACCGCGCCACTAGAGAACGCAACCCCTGCGAACGGCAACATGGCCGTCCGTTGAATGACAGTTGTTGCACTCGGATCGCGTATACTTGTTGACCATCCCCAGCAATCGACGTGCACACCCGTCAGCGTCATGTATCCGCGTAGCCGCGCGCGATCATGCCGGCTTTTCTTCGCGGTGAGTTCCTACCCTCTTCGACGCCTCGACGAAATCGTCCTTCGCGGTCGTTCGATCGTAATCCTTGACAATCGCAGTGCTCTCGCCACACCGTCGTTCTGTTCGCGGATCTGGTTTACGTTTCATGCCTCTGCCTGGACGCACCTGTGCTTTGCTCGCGCGAAGATGACTGGTTAAATGTGATTTCAGCCGGTTCGAATGGCTTGTTTGCGCGCGATATTGATCGCGAGGCGGTCACGCCGCACGAAAAATGCCAGGAAGCTTTCCTCGAACGGAGCTATTATCCCACAGTAACGTGCCATGTGCTGTTCGCCGTGTTGCGGACGGCACGATCGTTGTGACACCACTGGCGACGATGGTAACGCCACTGGACAGTGCCGATTCTGGATTCGCCTCTGCGTTCGATCATCGAATTTCCGTTGGAATCTTCAACGTAAACGTTTATTCGGTGTATTTTTACGCGGCTCGTTTCCCGAACGTTGCGAGTCGATTCCCTCGAGACCGGTCGGCTAATTGGTGGATCCGCGCGGTTCAACCTGACAAGAGATGTCCGTTAACGGGACACACGGTTTTCCGCTAAAAATAACGGAGGCATTCGCCGGTACATCGGAATCTCTTGGCGCACAATTTTAGATCCTAGCGAACCCGATCGTTGTCCCCTCGCGTGTGACAATCTTTCACCGTCCGTCCCGCCTGTTGTTTATCGGCCTCGTCTCATCGTCGATTATCATCGCACGAACGCGATAACAGCGTTTTTTCTTTCTCGCGCTCTGATCGATTACGCGTTTCCCCATCGCGTCGCGTGAAACTAACCGCAGTCGTTGAAATCCGGATTCGTTTCAGACGAGGTCAGCGTAGATCAGCTTGGCTGCCAGGCTGGAATTAATGGAAGGTTCATCCCTGGTTGACGAGTTCGCGGAATTGATTCGTTTCGTGGTCTCGATACGAATAGACGCGCTCGCCTGACGCGTGCGAAGGTAACGCGCGTGTAGGTGCGCGCACGGACGCGTCGTTTGCCTGGAATTAACGCTCGGACGTGTACGCGCGGGAGATCGACGCGAGGGATCGAGCCAGAAATTCAAATTCCGCTCTGCTCTCGAGCAGTGACCACGCAAGCTCCGTTCCGATTTTCCCTCGCCTGTGGATATCGGTGGCTGAATTTTTCATCAGCGATTTCATCGCATCGCGATACGATTATCGCATCTGTTTCTATTCAGATTAACAGTTATCTTAACTAATCGACGGTCTGGGTTGAAAATTGTAATTTTTGTTCGTTTCGTTTGATTCAGATGCCTTTCGTGTTGTAAACAATACTACCGAGTGAAAAGGAAGCTCCAGATCGAAGATGGGGAAGCTTTTGAGTCTTCTGGCTCGAGACGAGTCTACCTGTTGCACGCCTCAAAAGTACGACGTCTTTTTGGATTTCGAAAGTAAGTTTCGACGAATAAACAGAGACGTAGATACCTCAAGCGCGAGAGTAAGTAAGAAGCGCGGATAATTGACGAACTTTCAGATGCGCAACCCTCCGACTTGGAACGGGAGACCTTCGAAGCGGTGCAGAGGGTGCTGAAAAATTCCGAGTCCATCTTAGAGGAGATTCAGTGCTACAAAGGGGCCGGGAAGGAAATCAGGGAAGCGATTTCTGCGCCCACGGAAGAGTGTCAGCGGAAAGCCTACCTGACGGTCGCCCCTCTGGTCGCGAAGCTGAAAAGATTCTACGAATTCTCGTTGGAACTCGGTGAGCGTCAGCTTTTTCGAAACACATCTCGTCGACTCGATATCGGTTCGACAACGAACCGCGAGAGAGATTATACGTAAACCGGAAACCGATATCGTTCCATCGGCACGAGCGAAACTTTCAGCCGCTTATGAATTTCACGTAGCCGTTTATCGGCCTTCCGAGCGGAATTAAAACGTCTGCACGGTTCATAAACTATGCACGATGTTCGAATAAAAATCGGACGGGCGACGCTTTGAACGGTTTTAACGGTTACGCTGGTGTTTCGATGCTTTGCAGAAAAGGTAGTACCAAAGATCCTGGGTCAATTGTGTTCGGGGAACCTTTCGCCGACTCAACATCTCGAGACACAACAGGCACTGGTGAAGCAGCTGGCGGAAATCCTCGAGTTTGTCTTAAAGTTTGACGAGCACAAGATGAAGACCCCGGCGATTCAGAACGACTTCAGTTATTACCGAAGGACGTTGACCAGAGCATCCCTGGTGCGGCAGGAAAGCGCGGACCTCGTGGTAGGGAACGAGCTCGCCAACCGAATGTCCTTGTTCTACGCCCACGCGACACCCATGCTTCGTGTTCTGAGTCACGCGACCATTACTTTCTTGATGGACGTAAGTGGTATTCCTCCCTTCTCTTCTCTCGTCTTCTTTTCGACGATTATCGATCCCATCGACGACGACGATCGATGCTCGTCGCACGGAATTCCGCTTCGATTCCGTTCCTCTCGTTCGGAACCGATTCTACCTTTACTTCGCTAAATTTTTTATTGCGATTTTCGTTAAATTAGCGACTTAACGGTTCGAATAGAATACGGGCGTATAAAAGCAATTTATCTGGTTCGATGGCACCGAATAGACGCTACTTGTTCCACCTAATAACAGGCAGTGCGCGCGCTTCGTATTCTCTCTCGTTGTCGTAATTAATAATTGACTTTTCAATTTTCATCGGGGATCCCCGTTTTACAGCGAGACAAAGAGACGTCGCGGTTGCCTCGTAGAAATATTAAACCATGGGAGAGTTCGTTAACGGAGCAAAATGCGAAGCGACCGTGTGCGAACGAAATAGGTCGATATAAATAATGACGGGCACCGAGGCAGAAAATTAAAAGCTATTACGCGAAGCGATTCAGGGTAAAACAATTCTCGGAACATCCTACCGATGTGTACGTTAATTGGAATGATAGCAAAAATGGTTATTGTTGTACACGTAAAATGTACGCTCGCGTACAGATATGTCGGTTGACTCGATCCTCAACGAGTCGAACGATGTTTCAGAACGAAGATGTAGCACGCGAAAACATCACGGAGACCCTCGGTACCATGGCCAAGGTTTGCTTGCGCATGTTGGAAAATCCGTAAGTAACGAATCGAAAACAAATATTCTACGGAACGGGAGAAACCGAGCACCGTTTTAAGCTGAAACGCTTGTTACTCTTCCCAGAAATTTGTTGGCGCAATTTCAACGAGAGGAGACTCAGCTGTTCGTTCTGAGAGTGATGGTAGGGTTAGTGATCCTTTACGATCACGTTCATCCCCAAGGTGCCTTTGTTAAGGGTTCGAATGTCGATGTGAGTATAGAAAGAAAATTCCGTTGCGAACGTACGCGTATGCGAAAATTCTGTTAATTATGGTATCCGTTCTCAGGTAAAAGGCTGTGTAAAGCTACTGAAGGATCAACCGCCGTGCAAGAGCGAGGGTCTGTTGAACGCTCTGCGCTACACCACCAAACACCTGAACGAGGAGAACACGCCGAAGAACATCAAAAACCTGCTAGCCGCTTGATTACCGAAACAGCGCGGCTGCTGCATCAGAAGTTGAGACAGGTGGCTGCTGATTTTTCCGACCGAGCAACAACGAGTCCGTTTCGCGTAGCGCCACGTCGAGGACGTCGAAAGCAATCTCCTGTTCCTGCTCGTGGCTGGGTGGTGGACCACTTTAACAAAACGTGTCTTTCGTAACCAAGTCTAGAGCTGCCCGAAAACTGCCGACTTCTACACATACCTTCTGACGAAAGCAACCAAGTAAAAAAGAGAAAAGAAAAAAACAAAAAAATTATAAAAACTAAAAAGAAAAAAGACGAAAAAAAAAAAAAGAAGAATGAAACAGATAGGGAAATCGTGGAAAGGCAAAATACGATCGAAACGACTGAACACCGGAGGAATTGCTGTACTCGTTCGCAAGCGACGCGAACATTAGGAATTATTGTCACTGTTCACTCTTACTCTCGTTCTCTATCACACTTTCTATTATTATCCCGATTTTTCACGTTCGTTCCGAGTTATTGTACCGTCACCGAAGTATTATTACCCCGACTAACCGATCGGTCGCCGCGCGATTATATTAACGTTGCATTCGTCTCGTCGAGCAGGTGGGACGGCTGGGTTGGGTTCAGTTGATTACTTAGAGCATATCAGTAGCGTGTTTAGAGTAATTTCGCGAGTGTTACGATCAGAGGTTTAATAACGTTGTACGATATTGCGCAGATCTTTAGCAGTTGTTTTCTTTGTTGAACGGTTGTCATCCGGGCGAAGGGACGATCGCGTGAAATTGTTACGAATACGGGGGTCGGATATACGTGTGTATCGACTGTTGGAATCGGAAATCGAACACGGCTATTATCTCGGTTGGTTTTGTTGTTTCGTTGTTACAGTTCAGACTCGCCCCCTGGAAATATTTTTTGTTCACCTTTGTGTAACCGAGAATCAAGCACCAAAGATATCGTTGCTAACGCGTACGCGCGTCGACGATTTTTATTAGTCCAGTATTTCCGAGGAGCACGTTAATTGTACCGTTAATGGAAAAGTTTCGACGGTGACGCGGATATGATTTGCCGTAAAACGATGTCGGTGTTCTTTGGCGCTGGCAATCTCGCGTCGCACGCTCTTTTTCTAAGTGCACATTTAACGATTCTAAACGTATGTACGTGACCGACTTGTAACGTAGGTTTTCTTGCATCAAGAACTTTCCTATTTATACCCGATGTTATAAGATTATATTGTATTAAGCGATGCGGTGTCCGTTTTTAAAAGCTGTCCACAGGATGAGAAACAATCGAAGACAGCTTTTAAATACAAAATTCTCAAGCATTAGTTATACTAGATTCTCAGTGATATTTATTACAACTTTTCAGTTGCTACGAGTTTTCATACGAACCGATACATTTGTTGTACTACTTTGCGAAGCGTAGCGATTAACAACCCATTTTCCGTAAAACGACGATGCGTCGATTGATCGTTTTTAATTAACAGTCTTCCGTTACCTCTCTACCCGTACGCACTTTCAACAATATCGATGAACGCGGTACTTGAACCACGAGCACAAACGAAAGCAATAAATGGATCTCCGTGTCCACTCTTCGTATCAAAGTGTTTAGAGTCTAGAACGATAAAGTTCTATTGAAAATTGCTCAATTTCAAAATATTATTCATTTTTTAATTCGTAACACGTAATTAGGTTGTCGCTGTATCATCTTCCATATTGTTAAGAATGATTCCATCTTCCAAGAGTGATAAGATTAATGATAATTTGATTGGAAAACGATCAATCGGAGCTGCGGTTCTTCTTTTAGCAATAGCGAGAAAAGAAAATGTTTGCGACCGACTAAAAGATTCCGATGTTAATCGTAAGCGGGGGAAATGTTACTGGCGCAGTTACAGGAAATACGATGATTTTTACAAACGCTCCAACGATCGACGACGAAGGTTCGTTACGCTTCCTTCGACCCAGAAACTTAACGGCGTTGTTCGTACAAAAAGGGATCGGTGCGAAGGCGCATAGATTCCGCAGCAAATTACAATTCAATATATATAATAACACAGATATATATATATGTATCTCGTGGACTGCACTACCGAACAAAACAAATTCAATCCCGCGTACGAGTAAAAAGATACCTGTGTGTGACTGAAAATGTGAACGTACGAACATGATTTTTTTATATATACGCGTATTTGCATTTGCATTTGTCTGTCCATGACTCGATGATACCAATGTTACTTCAACCACGAGTGAGAAAAAAAGGAAACTGTACGGTGGTTTTTTTTTTCATCACTTTCGAAAGAACATCTCATGGAACGTATTATATTATATGATTTAAATTAAGTTCACGTGTATTCAAGCAATACATAGATACATTACGCATAGAGAATTTCGGTTTGTCAATGTATTTTACATTTAAGTGACACTTATGATTAATATTTTAAGATTACCGCGCTATATTATCTATTTACAGACATTGTTACTTGAAACTGAAACTGTAGAAGCCCAAAAGTTAATAAAATACATTATATAAACACCTTGTGCCGTATGATGATCGATTTGGATAACTATTATTAAATCGACTTGATTGCTTTGAAGAGAACGAATAATAGATTAGTTTTCACCAGGAATAGAAGATGAAATGTAATAAATGATGAGGAAGAGATCGAGTCAATGAAAAATGTTTAAAATTAGATTTTATAATTAACTTCGATGTTGTTTTAATATCTTCCTTACGCGAAGCATTCTAACAAGTTTTCTGTTAAATCGGTAACATTGCGAGTGACGCTAAAATGGTGCATCGGGTAAGAGATTTATCAGGACAGACGTCGTCCATGGTAATACAAAAGTACTTTTATGTTTCACCATTTTTACCAAAATATATACGTACCTATTAGAGATAAGTTTACGTAGAAAGAATAATTATCTGTAATTACTAATACAGAAAACGTTAATTACTTACCGTTCGTCGATAAAATGGTTTCCTAATGTAACTATTCACAGGAAGTTTGTAGGTTCGTCTGCAGGTGGTTTGCGAAAGGTCAAAGCCCGCCATTACGCGACGCGGCGGCGGTTATTAAGGCGCAATTCTTTAAATATTGATTGAATGTGGGTTGGAGTCGGTGGGTGGAAGCTCGAGGAAGACGAAGGGAAGGGAAGAAGAGGTGGAGGTTAGGCGAACGGACGAGATGAGATGAGAAGGTAGATGGGAAGGGAAGATCGTCTATTATATATGATGGGCGCGGTCGGTCTCTATGGATTTTTTCCTCCATTATAAATGCGGCTCATTCCGCAGATAAATTTTTAATTATCGGCTCGTTTAAAAGTTTAACGAAAGGCCACGCGCTCACTCTATATCGTCCGTGCTGGGATATTGAAAATTTTCGAACGTATCTAGGTACGGGTAAACTTGATACAAGCACGCTTGGATCGGGGATTCGAATTCTCGTCTCGCGAAAGTTTATTTAAGCGTACGATGGAAAAACATGATCGTATTCGTAATCGAAGTTCTTTTTCTCCGAACCGTACTGTACCTCCAGCGTATAAGTTTTGTTAATCAAGAGATTGCAACTCTGAAACTATTTCTGCGAAATAAAAAGGACTCTTATATTTTGCACACGCGCTGCTTACTTCCGCGCAGAGTACGGAATAAAATTCTATTCGAACGGAAAGTGAACGCGCAACCAGGTATTTCATTTTCTCGTGTAAGCACGATTTCTATTCCATTCCAAACGTTTAATCGACGCGATGTCCTAGTAAAAACTATTTAAAGGTAATTCGGAGAGTATCGCGCACGATCCAATAAACGATATTTGAGGTGCCCTTTTCTCTCCGGCACTTTATATTCATCGCGTTCGAAATCGAAGCGAAGCATCTTTCTAGGCTCGGCTAGGCTAGGCTGTCGAGCAGTCGCGAGAGCGCGGCCATGTTTTCGAAGGCGTCCAAGAATGTCGCTTGGTTGTTGTTTTGCCTCCAGTGCGACCGGCACCGCCATCGGTATCACCCTTGCAGAAATTTTCTTTCCCTGTCGAGTTCTAAACTTCCCTCCTCCCGATTTTCACACTACCCGCTCAGACGAGTCTCTAAAGCTGAAAAAAAAACGAGACAGAAAGAAAGAGAAGATAGATGGGTACGGGGAGAGTGAGAAAGAGAGAGGGAGAGAGAAAGAGAGAGAAGCAGGGACCCCTATGGATTTTTTTCGTACCGCGAGAGTTCACCCCCTGTCGGTGCTTGCACCCCTCCACCCCTTGTCAGGACTGGTCCACGATGTTTTAAGGGCTCGAGCAACCCCTGGCGAAGGTTCTAAAAAAATTTCAGCCCCCAATTTGTAGGGTTTAATTGCGATATCCAGTACCTCCTCGCGATTCGTCTTATTTTTTTCTCTCAGCAATTTTGGCTCTTGTCAGCCTGTCTCTTTCCACCGTGCCCGTGGCTTGTTACTTCTGTCCTCGTAATTTTCGAGGCGTCGAGCTGGCTCATAACGACTCGTTGCTCGTTAATCTCTCGACGATCCTCCGTGTTTTTTCCCTTTTCTCTTTTTTTTTTCCTCTACAGCGATGCCGCGCGGTTGCCCGGGAATAATAATGAGACTAATCCGTCCGACACACCCTGTACATTAATTCCTTGCACGGACCGCTCCTCGAGTCGGCCACTTGAAATTCGTATTCTCGCCGATACGAATTGCGTTTCCTCCGGAGTATTCGCTCGACACGAGCTACGCATTAATCGATCTATAAAAATATCCCGCACCACTGTATTTTGCTCGATCTGTCGTATCGCGCGTCGACCATTCGACCCGTTTTTGGGTTCGCTTTAAAGCGCAAATCGAGTACAGTCAGTGTTACGTGCCACGTTTGGTTACGAAAAAAACGGAGAAAAAAAAAGGATGTAACGCATTCGGTGCCTGTAACCCATTAGCCCCCGCGAGGCGAGCACAGCGATGCACTGGCACAATGGGGAGTTTACAGTGGTGGCACACCACCCCTTTCGCCACGCTGTGGGACACTAGGCGACCCCTGTAACCAGTCTAATTGCGATATCGCCTTTTTTCTGGCCGCGTTTTTTTTTTTTATTCCCTTCCCTTGGCACTCTCGCTTCTCGTCTATCGTTTTTTGCCCGTTATTTTCATGCCACCCGGTAATTATGTGGGCGCGGTGGACCAAACAAGGGAAGGAGCCGCGGTGGCGAAGAAAAAAGTCGTTTTGCATATTTAAATCCGCCGTGGAGCGAGCAGAACCGAGGGAATCGAAATACGGGGTGGCTCTGCCGGGTAAGACGGAGACGGAGAGAGGATAAAAGGGGTCGCCGGAGTTATCCAGTCGGGAAAAGGAAAGAGATAGAAGTCGAGGCAAGGGCGCGTGCGCCACTACAATGGACCATGTTTGCACACCCGAAAATTGGCCGGCGCAGAAAAACAGGCGGCTGTGTCGCGGCATGAGACGAAGTAAAAAAAAAAAAAAAAGAAGAAAAAACAGCGTTGGGCGATGCAGAAAGAAAGGGAGAGCAACTAATCGTAGGACACGCGTTACCTAAATATCTTGAACCCCGTCACGGTATCGCGGTCGAGAGGACCTTTCTTGCATTCAAACGAAATAATTAGGACGCCATGAATTATGATATTCGGCGCACAGGTCGCACTATGAGCGCGTTACGTTTACGATTTATCGTCGTCGGCCGACGAGCAACGACAGGGCGAATCCTTTCTGATTCCTCTTGAAATTAATCGTGACGGGAAACAATCGAGCGTCTCCTCCGATTCAGGTGGCTCGATGCGATCGTGCATCATTCGCATCGACGTGGTTCGTTCTGGATACGTGGACGTAGCCGGGCATCGATCGTTGGGATTAGTCGGATCCAATTTTCTGCGGACGATAAATTAGAATTTATGAAATGAGCGTGGAAGGCAACACGAGTCCTTCGAGGGTGAAACCTTACGGGGGTGGTCCGCTCTCTCCGCGTCCCTCTCCGCGTCTCTCTACGCGGCTCTCGAAACTCCTCGCAACAGCGCATAAAAAACCGCCCCATGCACACCCCCTCGCACACCGGAACTAATAGTTTTTTCCTCCTTTCTTTCACACGCTACCCCACCGCGCGTTTCGATCATGAAAATTGTTCATTTCCATGAGATAGCATCGTTTCGGATATATCAGATATATCGGATACATCCTGTGTTATCGCCATTGCCGTGGCGTATATCAAAATGTCATCGTACCATTTTTAAGCGTAGCCAATCGTGCGTAAACGTATATTCTCGATACGGTAGGTGCGCGATAATTGCGACGCAATTTAATATTTACCGTTGATTCAAACGTTTCAAATGACAGCACTTTTTCGCGTTCTTCGTAGCCAAGAATATCGGTGGTGAAAATCGAAAATGCGTCGAACCGTTCGATAGACATCGAGGACCGACAGATGTTTCCCATTTTTTTCACGCTCTCTCCTCCGTCGATGGAACACCGTTATTTTGGCAAAAAAATTTCCCGAAACCGATCGGCTGCTCCCGCGCGCACATGCGATCACGTAGGTACCGTTCCACACACGAATAGCTCGTCGAACCGATCGTTTCCTTTCGGGGGGTCTCTTCTTTTACAAAACGCTCGAAATCTGACTCTTTGCACGTTCAGACGTGAGAATTCTTGAACAATTCGCCTATTTCGTCTACCTTTTGTCAGAAAATCCATAGCGAAATTCAATCGCGTCATTCGTTATGTCGCACCGCAACGATCTAAAGTAATGATCGAAAGAAACTCGGAAATAATGCAGTTTCGTCGATCAAACGGAGGTGAAAATTGCTCGATTTGAAGATCTTCGATGGATATGTACGATTACCACGGTCGCTAATTTTTTTCCCGAAAGATTACGCGGATGTTGGTCATTTTTTGGCTCTCCGCTCGTGTAATCCTACCGTGATACACTCGGATATAGGAGTTTTTCCTGGAGAAAAAAATCCTGAAAATCCCGTAATCCCGGATGGACAGGAATAACGAGTGTTTGATGACGGCGAACGTCAGGGCTCCGTGAAACCACCTAGCGGCTCCTAAATGCTGTCGGGGTAGCGACGTGAGAATGGAAAAAAAATTGGGGCACGCGTTTCTTGGGGTACCGCTCTCTGTACCCCCAGGATCGTACCGTAAGGGAACAAACGGTAGGCACCATGGTTCAGGAAATATTTCTCACTACCGCAAATTGCATCAAAATGTTCGATTTTACTATTTTTTAACTGTTATTAAAATCGCGATGCGTTCTAAATATTTTCTTCGGTTCACGTCTGTTTTTACACACCGAGCGATGTGTCAAGTTTTGGGCTCGCGTCTAATATTATACAAACAGTGAGCAATAATAATAATTTACAGTAATAATTCTGCCGAGCAGTTCCAAAACGGATAATAATAGTAGTAGCAATTTTCATTGCAAATCAACTCGTTACGGTGTCCAATGTCATTAAAAATTATTTTATCGGGTGCCAGGACGATTCGTGGAGCCTGAAAAATTTCGTGAACATCTCGGGACCCTCGCTACCCAGGTTGGGTAGGTGAGTGACCCCCTTCGGTTTTTATACAAGGGTTTTCCTGAGGGGGACCCGCTTTTTTTTTTATTTCGAGGGCACCCGTGCCTGGGGTGGAGATCTTTTTTTATAGACCAGCATCTGTACCCCCTCGGCTAGGAAAGCGAAATTTTTCAGTCAGCCAGTCACTCACCTGGCTCAGTTCGGTGCGGTGAGTCTTTGGAAAATTTCTTCTCGACTTTACTCGGTCCAGATTACGTTCATCTTACGTCGATCCGTGGAAAATTTAAAATCTCGCCAGTTCGTAACGTAAGTGCGGCCACGTAACGGGCAGTGCGAATCGAGTGACTGGTAAAGTAAGTGGCAATAGTTTGTGGAACGAAGAGGATCGATCGTGGTTTGATAAACGTCACTGGTGCAACGACGGGTACGTTTTACATTCGTCGCGCGATTTAAGCGATACCTTGTTTGGAAACTGGCGTAAGTTGAAAAACAAAAAACGAAAAAAAAAAAAAAAAGAAACGTTCCCCGAGCATTTTTAAGCGCGTGAAAACCGCTGAAACGAAGCGAAAGATTCAGCCGTCGAAAGTCAGAGTTTCGGCGTCACAGCGTTCTCTACCCTCCCGCCTTGCTGGTCTTCCATTAAAAAGAAAATGCTTTTTTCCTCCGCCCGGGTTCCCTCGAGATTAAAACATTCGCGAACGAGTCGTGAACTCGTTTGTCGTTTATGCTCTCACCCTTCGCATTTCCTTCTCCCCTTCTCTGTCTCTGTCTCGTAACAAGATGAGTCGGATAACGAAGCGACCTCGTCATGGAACTAATTTTCTGTAATTTCTCTCGCAAAAAAAAGAAAAGAAAAAAAAAGGAAAGAAAAGAGAAAAAGAAAAGACATCCAGAGGAAGAGAAGACAAGCGGAGGTAGGAACGAGTGGAAGAAAAGAGAAAGGAATGGACGTTACCCCCTTGCGCTGCTCATCCCCTTGATACGCTCTCGGAGACTTGCTGGCACGTTGACGCGCGGTCTCCGCGAGAGAAAGATGGAAAAGGGAAAGAGAAAGGTAAACACGAAGAAGAAAAGAGTGGCGGCGGCGACGGCGGTGGCGGTGGGAGGAGGCAGGCGGGAAGAAAAGAAAAATAATCTCTTATATATGACGCCCACGGTGTAATGGAGGGTATTTCGCGCTGCAAAACACCCGAGCCGCCACCAGCACCACCCCCCTGGCATCCTTTTCGCTACTCATCCCTGGCCGTGCCACGAGGTTGAAAATAATATCTATCTCTCGCGAGCGCGGAAGAAGATCTAGCTGAAAATAGAAGGGAGGGAGAGAAAGTTGCGTGTGTACGCGGAGGTATACGCTTGATGTAGCCGCGTTATATCACCCAGGAGAAAATGCAATTTCCAGGGGATCCTGGTGCTGTGGGGAATCAAGTCAATTTCATTGGGTTAATGGTAATTAGGGGGGGTATTTATGATTGGTTTGCCACGGACAGGTACGGCGAATCGCCGCTTTTTACGCGGGTAATGGAGTTAATAATGTGGGTTTCTTGCTGAGATTTCCATGGTTTTTGTTTAGCGGCGCCGAGTTAAGGAGTTCTGCTTATGGGAGCGAGCATTACGAGCGACGAGATGAATGCTTCTGGAGCCATTGATAGAAATGATGATTCCGAAGAGCAAAAGTATACAGCCCTGACTGGGCAAGGAAATCTGAGTTCGAGCTAAAACCAAGCGTGCGAAAAAAAGTCAATAACTTGAGAATACGAATTGCCTTTAGCCGGCGACTCGCAGCGAAGTGTTTACGGTCTGCGCTGAACGATCTCACGATCGGCTGCTCATCGATCGTTCTCCGAGAAAATTATTACGTTGAAGTGCCCGTGCTCTGCAGTGGGAATAGTCAAATTCGTAATTCGATGAATCCGTGAACGCGACGATATTTACGGCTTATCGATTTCGAGAACGGACTCGTAAATTATTTCGCTAAAAATCCTAAGCAAGCGTGCACGGTTTCGCGGACTGAAAAAGTCTGAAACGTCCGAAGAAGAGAGACGAGAGAGCGGATTGTCACGAGGAAATAAAAGATCTCGAGCGGAGCGCAAAAACTTGAATAATAGGCGCAACTTTCGAGCAGATAAATCAACCGAAATCGTATCGCGACAAACAAAAGTGAACAACGTTCGTGATTCATAATTAAGGAGTTGAACGATCGACCGATACGGGGGGGAAATATTTTTCGACCACACGTGCATTATAACTTAATAACCGAACGATATCGAGTCCGAAAAAGTTGGCGAATGATACCGAGCAAGATTCGTCCCAAAGACTGATCATCGATACAGCCTGACAACTGACAAATATCGTAGCAGCAATTATTCTGGAAAGCCTCATCGACGTTACGCATCGAAAAAAAAACAGAGCTTCGAGCAGTCGAGCTCCCAAGTGCGATCTAATAAGAATTAATCGGGGACAATTTTCAGGACACGCAACGATCGCTCGAGGCCCGTGTCTCGAGCGAGTCTTGGGAATCCCGATTCAGCCTGGAAAAATGTTCCTGATACGCCGGTATCCACCATAGCAATTATCTCAAGAAGCTTCGTTGATTCCGCATTTGCATGAAGGAATACCTGATCCCACGGACGGAGTTCAAAGATACAGAGGGGAAGATGAATAAGAAGCAGCGAAGGGAAGAAGACGAGGAAGGATGGAAAGAAAGGGAATTCTGGGAAAGGATGCACTTTGCAACGGCGACGGAGTTATAAGCGGGTTCCATTTTGTCCTGGGGGTCCTTAGGCGCCCCCACACTACACAACCGGCACATACCAACGTGCACTCGGTGCACACATTCATTAGGGACGGTCACGCATGCACGCCGCCTCGACACACACACACACACGTACGCCCGCTACTTCTTTTCTCCCTTTTCCTCCTCCCTTTCCCTCGTTGCATCCCTGTTCGCTCCTCTGGTAACCGTGTTCGGTTCTCTCCCTTTCTCCGGCTGTTTCTACGTGTGGACCGTCGAGGGTTCGCCGGAAGGGATGCTGGATGGTGCGCAGGCGCAACTCGCGAGATATTGATAAAAATACGCGAAAGTCCATCCCCACCCCCACACACCCCCGTGAAGCCAGCCCCATCGGAGGGAACTAAGGAGATATTCCGACGTCGAGGGCCACCCCTTCCCTTCGACGTCTTCCGAGCCCTGCATCGTGACATTAACATAATTATTAATATCTTTCCTATTCACGTATTCCCTTTTATACCTCGCCCTCTTTTTACCCGCGCATGCTTTTCTTTCAACGCGCCATCCTCTCATCTCCCGTCCGTTCCACGCTTCGACTATTTACAATTTTCTGCTCGATTCTGACAATCTCTAATCGTATCTATCGTCTCGAAATCGGTCTTACGTTTCCATCGCCGCCTATCCGTATTACTTAACCGCCCTTATTTCAAAATTTCCAGCGGCTCGATTAGCATATTCACGAGGAGGGTCTTCGCCGGCCAAAAGTGTCAAGCGACCTACATTAAATTTATCGATTAAAAATGAACCGCCGGGAGGGAAATGGAAACGTCTCTCGAAACGAGAAAAAAAGTTAGATGATTAAAAAGTAGTAGCCCCCGGTAAGGGGAGAGGTAGACCTACACGCGTATATACGCGGTTTCTTTCTAGCGCAATCAAAGGAGCTATCGCCCTCCTCGAGATATCCCGCTAACTTTTTTAAGAAGTATTTTCCCCGTATTTCCCTACCTCTATCAAGCCGGAACACTCACAGGCCAAGCGGAAACAATGAGATTGCTGCGGGCCTGGCAATTAAAACGTTCTGGTTCAAGTGTTTCTCTTTGAGGATGCCGGAACATCCCGAAGGAAGGCCGGAGTGGGCGGAAAGGTCAGAGAAGGAGGTCGATCAAAGGGGATTATTTCATTAAATCGGCTAATCATTCGCATGGCCTATCGGGCCGGAGGAGCCTCGATAGACCGGCACCACAGTGCACGCTCGAAACCCAAAGGTCGTGGCTCGATCGTGCCTATCGCGATTATCGAGCAGGGTTTTACACGCGCCAAGCTCGTATCAACGTTTGACGAGCGTCAGACCAAGAGGAAGATGTAATTCAAATATTCGATTCGATCGTAGAAGACGGTCCGCCAGCGTCGTATAGATACACGCTCGTCGCAACAGCTTATCGTGGGCAACAGAAATAAAGAGGAGCGATCGAATGCAAAGCGCGGAACGTCCTCGAGTATCGAGCTTTCGCTCGAACTCGTCCGATCTCGTCCTCGTATCCGACGAGGCCGTGGAAACGGGTGAGAAGGGTCAGACGAAATTATATTTTTTGTCGTCGAGACACGTCCTCTCGGCGTCCAGGACGCTCGCATCCCGAGGGTATTTAAAGACTCCTCGCGAAGCAGCGCGCAGCGCGCAGCGGCGGAGGGACGGGCCAGGGCGGCTCCTAAAGGCAGTAATCCTTCGGGCTCTCACGCACCAGTATTAGTCCCGTCTATAAGACGAACACACGAAGAGGTAGCCGCGGTCCTATACGCGCCACGTCGAGAGACACGGCTGTTGACCACGGCAGCGCGCGCGTGCTGGCGAAACCGAAAACCGCGATCAAGTAGGATTACTCCGGAGCAATATGCTCCCTCTCTCTTTCCCTTCGACCCTCCCGTTTCGTTCTCGAAAACACCCCTGGAGTGGACACACGTGTGGCCAACGCACACGCCACCCTCTATCTTTGGGACGAGAGTGTTCTGCTCGCCCTGTTGTTAAACATTCGCCTTGCCTCGCCTCGCCTCGCCTCGCCAGACCGTCTCTCGTTCTTACACGCTCGAGCATGTTAACGACGACGCCCGGAAAGGGACAACCTTGGTCAGGTGCGAGGATCGATCATCGTCGAGAAGGCAGTAAAACGTACGAACGAGGATACGGTTCTGGATGAGAATTTTCCAGCTGTATCGGCAATGCCGATTCCTTGCTCGATACGCTACGCCGCTAAACGCTGACCAAAGACATTAGCTATCTGCCAGAGGATCTTCCGCCCCTCTAGTTTTTACTCCCTCTTGTCTTCCCCTCCTTCCCACTTTCCTTCTTTGCCAACCACTCGAGTGTCCTCTCCTCTTAACTTTCTTTCGATTTCTAGTAGGTAGTATAACGCGCGCTTCCCGCGTATCGACTCGAACCGTAGAAATTAATCGGATTTATCCGTTTCGAACAAGGAAGGGAACGCTTGCTCGGTTTCGAGCGCCGATAAATCTCGCCGGAAGCGTATGTACCGAATGGTATCTGGCGTAACAATGATCGCGCCAGTCGACCACTTAAAACGTCACCTCGATTTTCCGTCCGACTACCCTGGACGGGTGGTTCCGTCAGAAATTTCGAGTTTCCCGTGGAAGCAACGCGAAATCCAACAGACGTCGAGCAGTCAGCCTCGAGGCGAGTTAAGGACGGTTACCGCGGAGTCACCCCGGCTGGGCGCGAGGCATAATATTTCCGTGGCGGGCGAACTAGGTGCCGCGACGCGATCAGGCGTCGGTGGGTGGCGATGCAGGGGGGTCGAGCGAAAGAAAATGCGGAGATGGCGCGCGCGAAGAGACCACCAGAGGGGTGAGAAAACGGTCGGGGGAGGAGGGCCGAGAAAGAGACAGAGTTACGCCGGGGAAAGAATGGAGCGAATAGGGCGGGGGTGTAACACGGGGTAAAAGTCCGCGAGCCATTTTTCCCCATATAATTATAAGAGAGGGACCGGGCGTTTCCATGGTAACCACACACCACCCTCTACCCGTCCCCCTCCCTCCTCGTACGCTCTGCACCCCGTTTACTTATATGCCGGAGGACGCGCGTTAGCACGCGTGCACGTATGCGCCTAGCCGACTCTGTCTGCGTCGCGCGTACGTGTACCCACGTACACGGTGGGTGACGTCGTAGGTGGTAGCTCGACCTCCCGGTTCGTCTGTACGCGTGTGCACGGCCGAATCTTTCCTGCGACGGTGTACGCGGTAGGACAGCTTGCGTTTATGTGGGACGCGTTGGGAGGGAGCGGGGTGGGCTGGGAGTGAAATTAATGTATTTGTTCTGCGGCCACCCTCGCATGCCGACCGGTAAAGACTCGATGGTCTCGCGAAAAGGTCCGATGCCCGAGACGACGTAGCTCGATTCCCGCGTGGAATATCACCCCGTTATTGCTTTTGCGTGTGCAAAGAACTATGTGGCCCTCTTCACCCCTCGGTGTTTCTCGATGCCTCTTTGAGCCGTTCGCGTCGCGCACACCGTCCTGTCGCGCGCTGCCGCGCGTTACGTTACATCGTGGATCGTTCCGGATGGCGCGTCAAATTTTGCCTTTCCCTCTATTTCTTTCCATACATTTTTCATTCCTACCTGTACACTATTTCCAACTATCGATTACTTTTCCTCGTGAAAATTATTCGCGTACCTGCTGCGCGCGTTTAGCGAGCATCGCGCAGAGAAAATGGCGGTACCTTTCGTTAGCTGCATAATTCAGGCTTAGAGAAGGGTCGCGGAATTCGCAGTAACTAGTGCATCGCTACGAAATGGAGGAAGCTAAGAGGGTGGGGTTCGTTCGAGCTCCCCTCAGAAAAAAAGCTATTTAAATAGGTACGATCCGAGGGTGGGTGGGGTTGGTTCGATGGCGGGTCGGTTCTCCATGGCTTCATCCTATATAAATGTACAGGGATCGGCTATACGAATACGAATGGCCGTACCGTAACGACCCTGGGCATTTCATCGAGCGAGCAAACGATTTACTCTTTCCGTACACTCGTTAACGTTTCCGTTAATTGCGATCAAATTCAAGGATCGCCCATCGTGATCGCGTTGTCGGTGAGGTGGTTGGACAGCGGGTCCCCGCATACGCGAGAAAGGAGCATCCGCGTCTTAAACAGAGGCGCAGGAGATTCCGGTGAATAATTGAGCCGCGTAATTTATCGCGAGGAATGCAGCCGGTGGCTTCCTTCCCCGGGTCCTCAGGGTTTCCCGAATGGAGAGAAGAAGGAAGCGAACGAGGAAGGGGATGGGGACGAAGGGACGGCGGGTGGAGAGAAACAGGGGGTACGAGGGGCGGTAGGTGAGAGGGGTGGCCCGGTGGAAATTGAATTTCGATCGAACACCGCCGCGGCGGTAGAGCGAGAGGGGTGAATAGAGGTAGAAGCGGAAGGAGGAAGAGGGAAAAGGAGAACGAGCGTAGGAGCGGAAGGTGGAAGAGAAGAAGCGGTAGAGGATGAGGAGGAGGAGGAGGAGGAGGGAGGCAGGGGGGAGAGGGAGGGACAGGAGGGAGGAATAGGGAGAGGGAGATGGAGATGGAGTAGTAGGAGGAGTGGATGCTAGAAGGAGGCTGTAGGACATTACAGGGCATCCTCCGGCCCCGTCACTATGGCGAACAAATGAGCAATTCTCTCAACCCCCGTGTCCTATGATGTCCTGCACGTAGAACCTGGCGATGGGCGTCTTCTGGGTCGATCTCGAGCCGTACAACCTCCTACCTATTTCCTATGTACCGTCACCGGGTAACCGTCCTCGGGGTGATCGTAGTTTAAAATTTCTCACACGAAGCTCGGAAACCACCCCCGCCCCCCCCCCCCCCCCCGGCCAAGACAACCGGTCGACTCGTCTACCAATCCGTCCGAAGTTCTGAGCTCCGCGCGACGACTTCCGGAGCGTCCGCGTCCGGAGCTGACGAATTATTTTTCGCAAACCTCGAGATCGGGGAAGGCGGTCGCCGCCGTGTCTGCGAACGATGCTGCCTCGTTACCGCTCGGAACCGTTCAAGCCGCGTCTTGGAATAATGATTTCTATGGAAGCCAGGGAGCGACGCGGAACCAGCGGACGGCGGGAGGTAAATGGAAAATTTTTGGAATGGAAAAGAAGCTATCCGATAGATTGGAAAGCGGAGAAATCGAAAGATGGTCGTTGACCTCCGGTTAGGTATGAATTGGAGAACTCGACGGAGCGACTGATCCGCCTCTATCGCGCATACATTATTCAAAGACGAACTATTTTCAAAACTATCCGCCGGTCGGTAGGTTATTCATACATATTTAACGGTACGGTTTTCGCGATTCCCGCTGATTGGCCGACGTGCGGGTGAATCGCGACGCGAGTGGGCGTGCAACGGACACGTTAATCAGCCAAGAGGAATTCCCGAGGAACCGAGGAGTCGAGGCCAGAGTCGGACGAAGGACCGGACGGTCGGAGAAAAGAAAATGGCCGGCCCGCCATTAATTAATAATAGATCGGAGCGTAGTCGCGGTTGGCAATGCGAGAAAGAGGACAGGGACGAAGGGGTGGCGATTGGGTGGCGAAGGGGTGAGACGAGAGCGAAAGGGAGACGGAAACGGGGGTTGTTCTCTCTGTTCCAGGATCCCCGTCTCTTCTGTCCCTCTCTCTCTCTCTCTCTCTCCAGCCGTAGAAGGGGATGAGAGAGGCAGTCGAGGCGGGTAGGTGGTTCGAGGAACGGGGAATGGATTTTATGCCCAGAGCGAGATATATGGCGGCCGCTACGCCCGGGCAAAAATAATATTAATATCGGAAAGGAAAGGAGGGAAAGTTTCGCAGGCTGCTTGGCTGGCGGGCTGGCTGGCTCGCTGGCTGGCTGGCTGGCTGGCTGGCTGGATGGCTGGCTGGCCCTGCTTTGGGCAGGGGATATCAAGTATAATCATAATAATAAACGCCCGTGCGGGGCGCCATTGCTGGCTCTGCCACCCTCTCCCGATCCACGTCTTCCTCCCAATCCCCTTTCCCTCCTTCTATGCCACCCTCATCACGCTCACGTACACACGCGTACGACGTGCTCTCAGACTCGTATGTGCGAGCACGAGTAAACCTCTCTCAGGTATTACACAAACGTCTCCTCCTCCTCCTCCTCCTCCTCCTCCTTCTCTACTTTTGTGTCTCTCCTGTATACAGGTACGCGCGTTCGCGTGTGCGCGCGTCCGTGCCTCGATGCGCGAGATTCTGTGTCTACGCTGAGCCGACTATACACTCGAGGATTAGATTAGCTTCCACTGGCTTCGCTGCAAAGGCTTATATCCACGGAGAGAAATAAGCGGCAAACAAAAATGGCTCGTCTGCCGAAAAACTGGGGGGGAAAATCGCGGAGAATTTTTCACCCCCGTTGACCCGGCCCTCCTGCAGGAACGCGACAGGAACGCGGCACGACCAGCGAGCGCGCGTCGCGACGTTAGATTTATGCCGAGATCAGAGTGCGAAAGCGACGGTGATCGTTGAATCTTTCGGCTTGGATCGCTTTCCACCGTTGCCCGTTCCCTCTACAGCTGGAACTTCCGTATTGTCGAAGCATATATTGATTTATGCGCGGAATTGCTTCTCGCCCGCGAAAATAAACGATGCCTTCCACGCCGATATCCCGACGAATTTATCAAAATTTATCAGAAATATTCCGATGAAAAATACCCCGTTCGAAGCTGCATCCTCCGCAGCTCTTCCGTTAATATTAATTTCGCGAGTCGAAGATTAAGACTCGCGAGCATCGATTGCCAAACTTTTTTCCCGACGAACGCGCGGACTGTAATTTATCGGATCGATACGACGAGCGAACTCTCTCGCGTACATGTAAATGTACGTATGTCGGAGCACCGAATGTACGCGAGCGATCGATGCAGAAAAAATAATATGAGGCGGAGCGAGGTAAACGGAATGTTGTTTCCGCGGCCGAGAAAATCTATAATCCTCCAATCTCGTAATTAATCCACGCACCGGATAAATCGACCCTCGAACGGAGAAACGACGTCGTCCGACCTTTCTCTAATCCTCCATCGAGCATCCCTCTATCGCCCACTCTCGTGTCCCTTACGATTTGTGGAGGTTACGATCAGCGCAGATGCATTTATATCGAATTGCAGCTCGGTCGTATATTGGCTCTTCCGAAATGGAGGCTTTTGTCTTGGCGTGCCTCATAAGCGTGGATTTGCCCTTATCCGAGTCGTCTCCCCTCCCGTCCCCGTCTGTTCCTCGCCACGCGGCTCTAGTCATTCCGTGGACCACGCTCGACCACCCCCAAAGTCAACCCCCGCATCGTGTTGGCAGAAAACGGGGAAGGGCCGTCGCTATCTGCTTCATCTTTCTTTCTTTCTGTCCTTCCTTAGCTTGTTTCGTCGAACCAAGTTGACGCTCGCGCACGTGCACGCGTTGTACTACATTTTTTTCATTATCATACCGTTATTTTTTTCACCCACCTCATAAATTGCCTTTTTCCGTAGATTTCTCCTGCTTTATGCGTCCCACTTCTGCCATTAATGTCACTACCATCGTCCCCCTATCCCTTCGGACCATCCCTGCCCACCTCTTCCCGACCATTTATTCGCCATACGTGACTTTTCTTGCCAAAAACACATTTCGTTCTGGCCAGTTATTAATGAACGCGCGCACCCCGCACGATTCCCTTGCTCGGTCCCATCGCGATGCTCCATTTTTTAACCCGCGTTGCTTTGTTTCAGAAACGCGGCGACCCGATCGCGAGATCGATCCAAAACGCGTGTCGGTTGGCTGTCATTGCGACGCGATGGCGCGGCGACAGACGTACGCGGGATGGAGCAACTTTGGCAAAGTTTGGTTTCGTTTAAAATATCCCTCGGTGCTGGTAACCCTTCGTGCAAGATCGAGGGACAGGTAATCAATCGGTCACTACGACTACCGATCGTGTCCAACCGGCTCCAAGAGAGTGTTGTGTCCTAACGCTGATTTCAGACTATTCGGAAGATTATCGATAATTATCGCGTTTCAATTGGCAATCTTTTCGTACATTTTCAGGCATAGTTTGAGACGAGCAACTAAATCGCACGATATCTCTAGCATTCGCGATATGATCGCTATTGTTGCGCGTACGTCCGTGAAAAAAAGAAAAAAACTATCATCTCCGAGAACGACCTGCAACGAAACAAAACGCGGAAAAGTCTGAATACGGTAGACCAGGAATGATCCGTGAAAGAACATTCACGAGTACAGAGAGGGCTTAACGAGTAAAAGAGGCTCGTGGAATAATTGACCCGCGGTGGCAGCGGTTGTGCATTCGAAGGATTTCCATCGAGAAATGAAGACGCGGGCCGCCTCTTGCAGAGACAATGGTCGAGGGAAACCATCTCTCGAGGCACTTTCATATTTCTCCGAAGAAGACGTTGCAT
Source organism: Xylocopa violacea (assembly GCA_963969225.1). NCBI lineage: Eukaryota > Metazoa > Arthropoda > Insecta > Hymenoptera > Apidae > Xylocopa > Xylocopa violacea. Next base: position 42,844,590 of record CAXAJV010000002.1, read on the forward strand.
TCGGGTAAAGAGAGCGAGCCGGAGAGGCGAGTATCTTTTTACCTCGGGAAGAATTCGCGCGATAGGGGTGAGTTCTCAGAGACAAAATATCGTCGGATGGGTTACCCACCACCGAGCCACTTGACCCGGTCGAAAGAGAGGAGGTGGGCCGCACTCCTGGTGATTAAAGTAAAGCCGGGAATTAGAGTGAAGGAAAGGCTGGTCGAGAAAGGAGCGTGGAGCGAAGGAGGAGCGATGGTGTGGGCAATCAGTGAAATGGCGGTGAAAATAAATGAATGGAAATCGAGTCTGTCCTCTTTGGACGCACAGGTCGGGACAAACCGTGTGGCAGCGGCCACCCCAAGGTAGAGTCGTCGTAACCCGACTACGTCCGCCGTGCTCGAGCATTTGCGATTGTAAGAAGCTCGTCTCGCGAGTTCCGTTTCAGCCGATGCTCGCAGCGATGATCGAAAAAGAAACCGAGCTTTTATCTTACCGACCACGTAGCGGGCATCGTTAAGAGTCCTAGTCCTTGACTGTGTTTAGCGTGGTATCCCTAAACTAAACTATATACCTCATCCCTAACGGAGAACAAGCACCCCTACCCTCGGGAAAGCAAGCTTAATGCCTCGGAAAAAATAACACAGGCACGCACACACGCGCGTAAACTCGACCCCCGGTCACATCCCCCACGAGCTGCTCGAGGAGCCGTGCGTGTCTCTCGTGTCCTTTTTTTTTTTTCTTCTCCCCGGCGAAGAGGGTGGACATTTAGGGCGACAAAAAAGGACACTCTGTCTGCCGCAGGAAGCCCCCGGAACACGGTGGAATTTCGACCTCCCGCGCGATCGATCGAATCTGCATGTTTTTCTTCCTCGGGGAAAACGATATTGCCTTCGTACTATTGCTGAAGCGGCGATTGTTCAGGGGTTCGACGAGACCGCGCCAACCCCCGCGTACCCGCCCCCACCTTTTCTGCGCCTCGCGTCGCCCGAAACGAAACTTCTTTCGCTCCACGCATCCACGGAGTTCGAGGAAAGCGCGGACAGTCTCCGCGCGGAACGACGTTCGTTTCATTACGTAAACGCTAGGCGCCACCCTGCGATCGTCTCCCGCTCTTTTCTCGCATCCGGTCGATCTATTTCCCCGGAACGGGGAATAAATTAGCGCGTAATTAATTAAGCGAGGTAATTAGCGAGGGTTAATTGGTTGTACGGTAACCGAGCCACACCTTTCAAGCGGCGCATAGGTATGCCCAGGTCTGTCTGTATATTCCCTAGCCAGTATCCCCGGGGTTACATCGCGACCGACGTGTATCGCGCAGCAGTGATGCGCGCGCGTGCACATGGTTCATCGGCCGCACACACTTTCGTTCACCCGCGCGTCACTCCGGCACGTCGCGGCGGTGCGGTGCACGTGTGTGTCGTCGTGTGTAATCCCCCACCGGAGGAGACTCCCCTGAATCGCCCCCACTCGGTGCTCGTGGGTGCGGCCTCGGCCATTTTGGTACCACCTACCCCTCGCGCGCAGGTCCCCGACGGCCACGCGCGTACGAACACGCATGACGCGAGGACGACATCACCGGGGGGGGACCTCGGTTGTGTTGGCCAGGAGACGCGTGCGCGCTCTCGCGTGGAAAGGTGCTCCGCGAGTCGGTGAGACGTCGGGAGAAAGGGTGACCGGCGGTGTGGACGAGGAGGGTCGGAGGGGAGGGCGAGGCAGAGCTTATTTCAGAATCCAACGCACGACGGACGAGGAGAAGAGGAAGAAGCGGTGGAAGAAGAAGAGGAGGAAAAAGAGGTGTCGTTTCGAGGAACGTCGAGGGTGGGGAACCGACTTAATTTCTGCCACCCCCTCCGACACATTTCCCTCCTCGGGCACCGTCCCCCGTCTCTCCCCTCGACGCCGCGCCGTCTCTCGTATCCTCGGGCCCGCTCGTTACACGTTCCTTGCCCGGTACGGGGTTACTTCTTCTCGGTAGAGACTCTTTCAAAGGGATTCAAAGGACTCGAGAGTTTGCTGATTATTTCTCCCGTTAATTTTACGACGGCCGAGCAGTGAGAATGGTTTCACGGAATCGTTACGAGAATCTCCTCGTACTTTTAACGAGCGGAATTATGTATGACGTCCTTTGGCTGTTGTTTCGTAGAAATTGATTGCATTACGGGTGCTTCTCTTCGATTCGCGTCGCAGCCTGCTTTTTTAGTTAGGCCAACATTTGTTAGCGCTGGTACAGATTGTACCAAGTACGAGGTCGAGTACGCGGCCGAGTCGTACTCGAAGAACCAGGAGAGAGACCAGCGCTACATTCTTCTCCATAGATGGCGGCACGTGTATTTCTTCGGGTTTCTTTGTCACGGTTACCACTTAGCCGCGGATCGTTTACAAATTTATGTAATCGTTGAATTTCCGTAAAATAAACGACAGAGAACGTTCGTTAATTCTCTCTTAATCGTAGTCGTGGAACGGCGACAGCTTGATTTCATCGTTCGACGCTTTCGTTGAAATCTTATCCGTCAACGTAATCGTCGAAGGTACGACGGGGAACAAACTCGCTTCCGAGAGAAACTCTGGCTTAATATTCGCCCTATTTCGCCGCGAGCGAAACAACGATTCGCGAAGCTCAACCAACAAACGTGTCGCGAAGGTTGCAAAATTTTCCACAGAATTCGATATAAATTCCCTTCCTTCCTTCCTTTCAGACTTTCCGTCCCCGTCCGGCTAGCAACGTGTTTCCAAGAGGGTGGATAGGTTATAGCAAGGGACGAGGAACGTAAGTGCTTTTTGTCGGAAAAATTATATGATAGCTGGCAACGCGAGCTTTTTCCGCCTCCGTCCGCCATTCTCTCCGCTTTCAGCGCTGGATTAGAAAATATGATTAGCTTCGTGCCGGGAGTTTATTCGGGCTACGAAAACTGCACGGCGAAGGAGCGGCTGTCGCTTGTACCCTTCGGATTTTATGGATGACCATGGTTCCCCGTGTGTCTCCACGCGGGAACTTGACCGAAAACCGTTCCGCCATCGTCGCCCTCTCCCATAAGCACCGACTAATATCGCAACGACGCGTCGCCTTTTCCCTTCGGTTAATAAAACGTTGCTTTGAAACATTGCTTCTATGGCGCGCAGATGATCGAAAAGTCGAACCGGCCGAACGACAGACGTTAAACCCGAAATGAAACAAGGGGACACCCGGGCTCGACTCGAGGTAAGATAGGCAACGCACGTCTCGCTATCGTTTTGCTTTCATAAACCTCTCTAGTTTTGCCTGCTTCGTTTCATTCCTCTTACGCGGGGGGGGGGGGGGACTCACTTTTCTCCGTCTTCCATCTTTCTCTCTCTCTCTCGAAGCGATGAGAATCCTTCTGCGAGTTCCGTGCGCGAACGACGTTGCATTCGTGCGTGAAATTAACGATACGATTTGCGTCTACTGTTGAAATTTGCACGCACGATATATAAGTTGCGAAATATAAATTGCGATAGTCGTCGAACGCGGAAAAAGGTACGCAGCAGCGTGTATCGCGAAGGAGACGAGTACGCCACGAGAACACGAGGAAGCACGGGGATGAAGATGAGTATTTCCCAGAGGAGGATCCTCGAGTAGACTCATCAGACCGTCTCGTAGAGTGGCTCGAACCCTTGGACTGCATAATAAAACCATGGCAATTCTTATCGAGCACCGTGACGCCATTGTTCCGCTCACGGCTATTGGATTCTTGGGTGTTCGGCGTTCATGCGATTTCTAGTATTCCCGTCGCGATGCTCCGCGACAGCTCGATGAAAACTTTCGAAATACCTACCACGAGCCGTGGACGTGCGTGGAAAAAAGCACCGATTTCACCGCGTCGAGTTACCAAAAGTACGCCGAAATCACTGGATCGGCTCTGTAGAAATGCGATAATCGTTGCATTAAGCGTAGCGAGAAATCTGCTGTCGCATAATTCATTTGATTACGATTTTACATTTGCGAATATTTGTCGCGTATCGCGCGCACGTGCATCGGGGTCTACGTTAGAAACCACAGGGTGCAACTTAACGCCAACAATTCTTCCCGAATCACTCGTCCGAACGACAATAACCCGCCGGTCCGTGCAAACGACGAAACAGAAATTATTAAGCGCAAAGTATCGACGTTACGTCACATTTTCTCGGTATACTTTCAACGTGCCGCCGTTAAAATTAGATTCTACGGACGCGAGTGGCAAGCGATGCATCGGGCGAGAAGGGTGATCGATGAAATAAGAAAAAAAAAAGGGCGATCGGTTTCAACCCCATCCGTGAAACGTGTTTGCGACCCCAACGGATGAGAAACGATCCCCTCCCCCATCCCCGAATTTATATCGAGATCGAATTATTGATCTTCGCTGGCGACGACCGATTGCCTCGGCCCCGTGTGCCGATTTTACGGTTTTAACGATCGCAAACCTCGCAGCCGTTTCTCCTAACCCGCCCCCCTTCTTTTTTATACGAGGTGCTGGACCGTGAAAAGCTGCATCCGAACGATGCTTTAAATCGTGCCGTAAGACGCGCGCAAAGGCACCTACGTAGCGGTAGTGTACATTCTACCTACGAGAGAAGGGAACAGAAGGGGAAGTAATTAGGAACGAATCACGGATTGGATCGTGCTTACTTTCGCGCGCATCGAGAGCCGCGTCATCGTATGGAAAAAGGCGGTTTCATAAGTCGGTTGCGATTTATCTACCTCTCCCGTTCCAACGGTACGAGGACATCGAGTAATTAATCTGGATCTAGAAATCTCGTTGGGTTCCAGCAACCAGATGTCCGGCTGGTCCACGGACGATCGGTCAGTGTCCAGTTCTGTTTTAACTGCGGATCAAGGTGATCCTGGCCTAACTAGCTACGATGGCGCGTTTGTTGACCGAAAGCATTAACGATTAACGTTGACGCCGCGATGACGTGCCCTCTCTAGGTGGCGGAGTACGCGCGATCGATGCCCGTTCGATTCCCGTTTCGTTTCTCTTGGCCCGACAAAGCTCGCCAGTGCGAGAATAATTCTCGTTGTTCTTAAACGTCGCCCTCGACGACCTCTACGTATCGCAGGCGATCGTAGGCGATCGTAGGCAACGTACCGCTGCGAAACACTCCAACGGCTAGCCTCCGTAAATAGAGCGGTTATGTAACGTTTTACACTACATTTGCTCGAGTTCACGTTATAGCCCGGTGTAGAAGACGGGTCCGCGCGGCATAACGTCCGCATCGGAGACAGGGCGATCTCAATTACTCGCAGTCACGTTTGCCGACTTCTCCGAAGAGGCGCATTTCCAAACTTCGCCGGCAATATCGGCCGCATGAAATTCCATAAATTACATGGGCCGCGTCTATCGACCTCCTGGACGTCCGTCCGATATTGCACACGCTTTTCCGTCATTACCGCTCTCGGGGGAGAGAAGGAGGGAAGGAGCGGGGGAAAAAAAAAAAAAAAATGGTTTCGGTGACGACCGCGTCCGGTCGAAGACATACTGGAACCCCTTTGAACGAGTGGACTCTAAAACCCCTCCCTTCGAGCGATTCGAGCGATTCGAGCGAGCGCGTGATCTTTAAGGGGATGTATGTAAGTTGTGGGCGGCGAAGGTGTCGGCGGAGGAGCCGAAGAGAGGTTAGCGGGCTAGCGAAACAAGCGAAGGTGTCCCGACCGTGGTGGTGGTGGCGGCGGTGGCGGTGGTGGTGGTGGTGGTGGTGGTGGTGGTGGTGGTGGTGGTAGTAACGGCGGTGATGGAACTGGTGGGGCTGAGATGAAACTGGCGGCGGCGGCGGCGGCGGTGGTGGTGCCGGTGCCGGTGGTGGTGGTGGTGTAAAATATGGATTTACTTCTCCTCCAGGGCCTCGGCTTTTCCTTCGGGCTGTATGTTCGCGAACGCGAATGCTAGCCTTCCCGTGTGTACGTCTATGTGTGTGCCCGGGCTGGTGTGACGTCACACGCACCGCTATCACCCCCATTATGCGAGCCGAAGAAGGAAGAACGGCAATGGGAGGAGAGGGTGCCAGGACTCGTTTGTTAGACGGGGCTTGGAAATCCAGGGGGTGTTTTGTTACTGTTTTCTTTGCGCTGTCACACGAGATGCCCGGTGTTTTGTCTCCTCGCTAGGGAAGAAGTTGCACAGCTAACAGCGCGACTCGTGGGGAAGGGTGAGGTTGAAACCAGTCGAAGGTAACGCTTTGGTTAAGCGCGAACGCGGAACGTTGCCTCTTCTTGCGCCGTTCGACGATTCTCTCAATTTTCTTCTTGCGACGCGTCGCGGAATAAATCGCCTCGCCGAGAAACAGAGTTTGCTATCATCGAGAAGATAGCATCGCCTGGCGGACGTGTCCCCTCTCCCCCCCGCAGCCGTTTACCGTGAACGGATGTTAATCCGTGCGCCACGTTTCGCGAATTTTCCGAAAAAATTAATCCGCATCGTTAATGTATCGGAAAAATGCGATAACCGAGCCGGTTATATCCGCGACGCGTTCCGATGTGTACGTCAACCCCTGCGTACACTGACATTCGATCTTCCTCCGTCGACTATTTCCACCTCACATAGCCAGGGGTACATAGAGCCATGTAAAGCTCGTATACCTACGCGGGTAATTTAAAATGCGATTACTCGAAGGGTGTCCTTCGTAGGGGTGGTATTCGTTGGTGGACATAAGAATAGCTAATACGGAAATGGCGAAGGAAGGCCGAGAGGGGTTGGGGTGGGTTGGGGTAGGAAAAGAGGTGGCCGACGTGGGTGGAGGAGAAGGGGGAGCGGTTGGATGGTTGCCATTAAAAGATTTCATCCCTTCCCCCCCCCCTCTCGCCCGCGGCACCCATATATAAGGGTGAGTAATCTGAGAGCCGCCACCCCCCCTTTCTTATTTTTCTTCCTTCTTCTTCTCACTCTCCTCGTTCCCCTACGTGTCCGCGACCGGTCCTCCTGGTGTGTGTACGTTCACGAATACACCGAACATGCTCGAGTATCTCGCGGAAAAGCACCGGCTCTGCTGTATATACGAGTTAGCGAAGAGAGGACCGAGTGTAAATTGAGAGAAACCGTGCATAGCTCCTATTTTCATCTTTCTCCGTCCAACGTTGCACGCGTGCATCCTTTATTTATGCGGTCTCTGAATTTAAACTGACCAAAAACCGCTCCGAAATCGCTTCGAACGATTTCAAAGACATCGGACGTTTTAACGTTTCGATGACTATCCATCCGCGTCTCACCGGGTAGCTTCCCTCTGGATATCCCTCCGTATATCTCTCTATCTAACGCGCGATTAGATTTCCGCTGTCGCCCGAATCAGTCGTCGCGTCTGCGAATGGCTACAAGGGAGTAGAATTTCTGAAAGTCTAACGACGTTAGCTAAAATTGCGACGAAAGTCATCCGATCTGGCGGCGGAGGTGCGCGTAACTATTCGCAACGTTCAGCCGAAAGATCGAATCCCGGCGGTACTCACGGTGGTGGCGCGAGAAGATGACACTGGCTCGCATAAGTTGAAGGAACGGGAAGAAGAAGGGAGGGAGGGAGGTAGAGAGAGCGCAGACACTGGCTGCACCTAAGGGGTACGTAAGACCAACACACACGTACGGATTACAGAGGGTAGGATTGGCAGCTCTGATCAATATTCGATTTTTGAAATATCTTCCCTACCCTGTCGGCCCATCGACGTCCTCGCCCGACCCTGAGCGCCACCCGCCTCCAGCCGCCACCGAGCACCGCCACCCCTCGCGGAGCGTTCCTCGAAAGCTCGATACTCCATTTGTATTTTTAAACTGGAATCCCTATACACACGCGCGCAGTTCTACGTATGTACAACGACACAGGAAAGCGTCCTGCCACCACCATCGCCATTCGCCATCACCATTACCACCGCCGCCGGCGTCGTCCTCCGCTACTCTCGTCTCCTCGACCCTCTTCTTCTTCTTCTTCTTCTTCTTCTTCTTCCTCTTCGTCATCTTCTTCCTCTTCTTCTTCTCTACTTTTGCGTTCGACTCTTCTTACACTCTTTTCCAAGTTTCTCCTCCTTCGGCCTACGCGATTTTACTTGTCTCCCCTCGCTCTCTCTTTCTTTTCCACGTTACGTGTGTGTACGTGTACCTGCGCGCGCTCCACCCACACACGCTTAACGAGCCGAGCCGAAGCAAGCGCGTGGATGGGAATACGTGCGATCGCGTGTATCCATGTAGAGACTGTGTATACGTGCGAGCAAAGGAACGGAACATATACGACGGGGGGGGGGAGGGGCGAGGGGGTAGGAGAAGGAGGAGGCTGAGGGCATACGATCCATCGGAATTTTAAGGAAATAGAAGGACACTCGATGCATACCATAGGTATGTAGTAACGCGAGTGTACTGGTGCGGCTGCTCGTATACGTGTCCGTTAACGTGGATAGGTAGATACACGTTACACAGGAGCGGCAATACCAGCTCGCAGGGAAATGCTTCGAGGTGACAGAATCCTCTTTAGCTTTGTCGAATTCCCGTGGAATTGTATCGTTCGTAGGAAGAATTCTCGCTCGGTCTGGACGTAGAAATTTCGAGGGTCCGGCGCGCGTTTAATCCAGAATTTGCTTCTCCGAATGGATCGGTGGGTACGAACGCGAACGAACGTTCGGGTGTCGTAGGACCGTAAACCGGAGGAGTCATCGACGAGACTCCTGGGAATGCGCAAGCATTACCGAGCGGATATTAATTTATTTTATCGTGAAATGCAATTTCAGGCACCGCGCTTTATAAGGGTTACTACTGGTTGTATCGCGAATACAGGGGGTGCCGTAGGATCAATTTTCAGTTTGCTCGAGACAGGAAAGTAGATTTTACCGATCCTGTGTATCTTTATACACGTCAAACCCGCCCACACCTAACTCGCGTTCCTGTATGCGCGCGTGCAACACAGAGGAGTGTGTGTGTGTTCACGTTTCATCGGGAACGAAGGGATGCAGGTACCACCTATAGCTCGTTCCTCTTTGCCCGGCGAATTGGAATTTCTCGCCGCGGATAGAATTCTTTTGCGAGAATCACGCGACGCCCACGACATACGCGAGACGTATGCGTCGGGTTGTAACGGATTATGCGCAGACACGTACGCCAGTTTCTTCTGATTAAACGAGCGCGATTCCCAAGGGAACGAAAGGAGGATACGCGCGATTGTATTTTCGTTCCAAGTTCGGAATGGTGGCAACTTTCGATGCGACAATTATTATCGGGCGATTCGAAAGGTAGAGCCGGAGTCGAATTTCGTTGCACCGCCCCGGTGCCGGGGAACGCGATGGAGTTTTGCGCAACTGCGAATCGAGCCTACCGGTGCAGCAGCGCGGGCAATTAATTAAACGGCGGCGCAGCGTTGCTCATTAGCGGGCGTTGATTGGCTGGCCGGGCGGTCACGTGATAGAGCAAAGCCGATGGAACGAACGAACGGCCTGTCGAAGGGTAGGAGGCCGCGAAAAGGGGGGTTGCCGGTTAGTCGGCTCGCGGGGTGCGGAAGGGGGAGGAGGGCAGCGGGGGGAGCCAAAGGGGGGGCCGGTGGCTGGCCGCGGGCTCGCGACAGGGGGGTCAGTGGGGCAGAGAAGGCAGCACTGCACTCGCTCAGTTGTTTCTACTGGAGAGCCACGCCCTGCCCCTTTCGCGCCGCGCCGCCAAAGGCGGATACCCGGGGATTAATTAAGACGCCCACCAACAAATGATATCACGCCGTTCCCTCGGACTCGGTTCACCCCGTGAGCACGGCCGAGGTACTAATTAGGAGCGCCAAGGGCGGACGGTCTGATTGGAGGTTCCTTTGGGGTTTCCTCCATCGCGTTGCCCTCTTCCGCGACGCGTCTCGCGGCGACGCGCGATCCGGTTTAAAAATCGGATGAAATTGCAGCCGTAATCGCGAGCCGAGCGAGCGAAACAAAAGAAACTGCTGCCGGTCTGCGCGCGACCCCGATAATATCTCACTGCCGTTTCGTTCGATGCGAAACGCGAATCGACATGTAGATTCCATGCAAATTGCTCGAACGCGTCTTCGAGTGGAGGCCTGTCTCTAGATTGGATTGCCTCTCGCCGTAGCTAATCGCGCAATTACTCAACCCGGGTTTAATTTTATCCTTAATTAAATCCAATCTCGCGTAATAAACGTGTACGTGTTTCTTGGCGAAACGGCGTTGGGGATTGAAATTTTAAAAAGAGCCAGCCAAGGGGCGATAAACTGGCCGATAAAGTGGGTTAGCTGAATTTCATTACGCCTATTACTTTCGCTACTAAAAATATACGGATGAAACTTTCGCTTGGTCGAACACCTCGTGTAAACACGATTTCGAACGTATCAAATTTTATTTGCTTCGGTTGTTATCGCAGATGGCTGTTTTATACGTATAAATTACAACCTCGGGATAGGTATCCATAAAAATGTATTATTTCTTTAGATTCTCAACGGTGGCAAAATATCGGTGATTTTCAATTAGGTATAAAGATATCGCGATGTAATTCAAGTTTCTCCCTCGCCAAGCTAATACCAACTAGCTGGCAGTTGACGAACGACCCTGTTGACGTTCACCCTTTCCATCGACGCGACGGAACAAAACGGAAAGCACCGAATCCCGCACCCTTCCTCGGTGTTGCCGCTATATTTCATATTTCGAACACCTACGAACAGATATCTTTTTTATTTCCTCCTTTCTTGGCAGATATACGCGATCTATGAAACAGCAGGGGGAAGATTAATTTCTGAACTGCTGCACCGTACCGGCCTCGTGGCTGTCGAACGTCGAATTCGATACGCAGTGGAAGCGGACAGTTTTGAACGGACCTCGCGCGGCAACGATCGCTGCGATTGAAATTTTCGATTTTTCGCCGTTTCGTACCAGTTCGAATAGTCTGTACCATTCGGATTCGAAGTGTGCCAGAATTTACGTAATTCTTTCGTCGAAAACCAATCCTCGGCTCTTGAAATCGATCGAACGAAATTATTCCTAGCGAAACGGCGATCCATTAAAATGCTACAGACCGACAGAGACACAGCGGTATCATAAAATCTGTTCCTCGCTGCGAGTCGGCCGAAGGGGAACGGATTCCCGGTATAATATCACGGACAATCGCCCTGATTCGAAAATTAGGTGGAGATTCATGCGTCCGCGGTGCGCAAGCGAGCGGAGAAAAGGAGCGGCCCCGTACCTTCCCTGGCTTCCCGGGCTTAATTTATCCCCGTGCCGCGCGAGAACGTAATTTTGTTTAAATTATTAAAAGCCGCGGAGAGCGCCGCGTCTGGCTGCTGCCTGGCTAATGACGTAATCCTCTAAAAAGTTATAAAGTTACCCCCGGTTCATTTTTAAACAGGCCTGTCCTCCGGTTTCGTAAGGTGGTGGTCGACCCAACCGCTCTCAACCAACCCCCTGAACGGCACCGCTGAAAATACTTACGCCACCTTTTTATTACCTCGTATTTCACGCCACGCACCACTTACCACCGCATATTTATACAGGTGAATAACTAGCTTGTACGTCGCCGCTCTATAGGGCGGTGCCGATTCAAACGGAGGAGAAGAACGGTGACGCTTAATGAGAATAGATGAACGGGCTCGTCGAGGGTAAGTAAACGCGATAAATTATTCCTTCTCCTCATCGCCGTTCTCATCGCCTCGATGCATCGATTAAGTTGCTCCTAGCTTCTTTTCTCGCTCGACGGATTAATAGACGAAAATGCTCGCTTTTCATAGAAACGCTAACTAACGTTGTCCGCCGCCATGGCGCGCAGTTACAAAATCACGCTCTTTTTTCTTTTTTTCACTTCCCATCCCTTTCGCAGAGAATCGCTCGTCGGAATTTCACTACCAAATTGGCCGTTTTTACATTTCAAAAAATATTGACTTTGCGCACGACCGCGGCGAAAAATGATTCGTCCAATCGACGGGTCCCGTGGCCCCGGCAGCGGGATTTCAAATTCAAATTTCCCTGCAATCGAATTAGCCGGCAAAAGGGCCGTTTGATCCGTCCCATCGAGCGTGGAACACCGCACAAAGCGCAGACCCCAATTATGAATAATTCGGAGCACAAATTCGCTTAATTCTTCTCGACGAATCAAGAGAGGCCGCGCGGTCAAACGCAACCGTTGGATATTTCATGCTACTTCTTTCTCGTGCCACGATTTACCAACCCCGCAACCCGGCAACGTGAAACCGTTGGCAATGAATTGCGCGAGAAAATTTTGCTCGTTCGCGAAACCTCCCGTTCCGTCGAACGTAACAGGTTTAAGCGTTCCTAATTAACCATCCAGTGGAGATGTAACAGATGCGTGCGCTTAAATTTAAATTTATTCCAATCGAACGCGGGAGGGAAGGAGAAAGGGACGAGCTAGGCAGACAGCGTCACCTGCTACCCGCGCGCCGCCAACATTCTCCCCGATCTCGATCTCTCTCCACCTTTCGCCATTCCGCCATTATTCCATTATTCCGGCGTGGACGTCGGCATAAAGCCCGCGGACGGTCGACGGCCGATCAAACTTTAATTCAATTAGGAGGAACCGAGGCCAGCGGCTCGTCGTGCCTCCGCTCCGCCTCCTTCCCTCCTTTCCACACGGTAAATATAGATAACAACGAGATACCTTGAAAAATTGCCTCGCCGAGATTCGAGACCCGGATACCCCCCGCCACCCCAACCTACCCAACGTCTGCGTTCTGCGTTCCGCGTTTTGCATCTCATCACGGCTTTCTATCTGGTAATTACCGTAATAAAATTATCATAAGTCGGGGGCTCGGTCCGCGGGCCAGTCAACAGCTAGCGACGAACCAGTCAGATTCGCGCGGATATCCAGTTTCCCTGGCATGTCTTAATGACGTTCGAATTTTAATGTTAATCCGTCCATCGAGCCGGTCCGTGCGCGACCACCGCGGAATACAAAGTATCGATGCCCGATTCTGACGAGGGTGCCGTGACTGGAGCACCGCTGCCAGGAATCCGCCGTAGCATCCGCCAAGGTGAGCATTTTTTCTCCGGTTTGATTGACTAACGTCAGTCAGCGAGATCTTGCGACTCGCCATGGTGAATCCCCATTTGGTATGCCATGTAGATAAGTACAGTCCGTCGAGAAGACATGTTGACGATCCCGTCGCCGGCTCGCGGCCACCACCCGGGCACGAGAAACGATCGCGTGACGAACGAGCGCCGACTGTACAGACCCGACTTCGTCCTATTCCTTTCTTGGGCCTGGTTTTTTTTTTCTTTTTTTTTCCTTTTTTGCTCCCGACCGGGAGACGCGCGACCGACCAAGCGTCCCGTACTATTCCTGTTCGACGGCTCGAGTGAGAAAAGGATTTTGTAACGCATTTTATCCATTATTTATCCAACGAGCCGCGGCCACGGGAAAATTTGCTCGGTTATCGTTTCTATCGCGATCTACGATTACGGAATGGGAATGTCGCGCGCTCCGTGGGTGTTCTTTTCCAATTGACGGCAATTTCGGCCCTCATCTTCCCGGAGTCTTAGCAAAAAAAAAAAAAAAAAAAAAAATAGCATCTTTCCTTCGCGCCGATAACACCGCTCTTTACCTAAGCAACTACGTTAGAACGAGGCAAAGTAGGTAGCAGATAGGTAGGTGGTAGGTACGCGTAGGTATGGACGAATGAGAGAAATGGGAGCGGGAGGCGAAGGGGAGAAAGAGTTGGGACCGGGGTGGCGAGCAGTCCTCCCGAGTGGAGAGACGGGGGAGATAGGTATAGGAAGGCGAGCTGGCGACCATCACCAAGTCAAATCGTCCCGCAACGCGCCAGCGAATAATCTTAAATTCAAATTAAGAGTGGGTCTACAAATTTAAACAATAAACGATCAGATTCCCCGCGATTCAAATTTAAACGCGGCGGACAATGGGCCCGAGGAGCGCGCATTTGTGGCATTCCCGGTCTTTACCTCGAACTTGCACCACGTGCACCGCGATCGCTTGTATATCTCGATCCCGGTATTTATGGCTTCGTTAGGTGTAAACCTTCCGTCCACGAGTGTCCGTGCCGCACGTGAAACGAATGTAGCGTCGCATCGATGATGCCACCGATGATAATTCATCGAACCGCGTTATCCATTGCTCCTTTATCTTCTAATGATAATCAACGATATCGCGCTGGAATTGCGCGATATTTATCGATTTCGGGGCGAACTCTGCCCGAGGAGGATCGAGATGATGTTCGATGAACTGCGCGTTCAAGTTTCGTTTCAGGAAAATTCACGCTCGTTACGAAGCGGCACGCAGCGGTGGCGAGAGAAGACGAGGGGGCATGAGAAGAAAAAAATGGCCATCGAGCCAGCCGACCACCAAAAAGCGAGCTCCTAATTCGGTGGACCGAATCGAAGGCAGTCGGTGACGGCGCGACGAGCTGGAACGGTGTCGAGAGAAAAACTCGATGACGATGGGCGACGACGACGACGACGACGACGGGCGACGACGACGATCGACGACGGCGATCGACGACGACCCCGACGACGACGACGAGGACGAGGACGAGCACGACGATAGCGTGGAGGATGCGGAGCGAGGTCGAAGGAAGGAGGGACGGAGGGAGAGAGGATAAAACGGGCGAAAAAGAAACAGGGGAGCTAGACGAACGCGACGGGCGGCGAAAGAGAGAAAAGAAGAGTCGAGGAGAGGACAAGAAGCGATCGGGATGTCAGATCGGATCTCGTTGGTGAATCAAATTTGGGCAAATAAACGAAGAGACGGAGGGGTTGGAGGCGAGGAACGCAAGAGAGAACGGAGGGCCGCGAGAACAGTTGCGCTTCGTGCGTGCATTAGCATGCGGGAGGGCAGCGAAAAAGAGCGTAAGAGCGTAACAGCGGAACAGGGAGAGGGAAGAAACGAGACGGAGGGCGAACCTTCGAGCTTCTTCGAGAGCGGCCAACTCGAGAAGCAAGCTGAACGGGAGGGAGAGGGCAAAAAGGTTGGCAAGAAGGGACTTTTCGAACTTTCTTTGTGTGCTAAGCAGCCTCCCGGCTTCTCTGGTACGCGGCAGACTTGGCTTCCTCTCCTTCCTCTTCGCCTCCTTCTTCTTCGTCGCGTCCTTCCTCAGATGTTGCGAGCGACGGAGGATCTGGAGACCGCAGAACGGAACGGCATTTCTTTCGCCGATTCCACGGACTGGTAATCGGTCGAGCCGCTCCGCGCGAAGGGGAACGCGAGAAACGTCTAATCGGTTCGAGGAATTAATCGAATACGCGTCCTCTCTAGCAGCGTCCTTCTGTAACATATTAATAATATTAATCATAGTTTTCAAATGGTTCTCAAATCCGATACAAGGCGATACAGGACGATATAGAAATTTCAAAGTCCGAAAACGGAGATTTATTTGAAGCGACAGCGCCTGTTTCTAGGCAGCCATGCCGACGCATATGCGGTAGGTGTAACGCTAGCGGAAGGGTACGCTCGATTCGAAACGAGCGCGCGATGCGAGATCGAGCAGACTTTTCGAACATTTTCAGTAAAGCGAAAGAGAGCGAGCCCGCGTAAGACACCTGCTGCGAAAAATACGCGTCGCGCAACGTTCTACTCGAGATACTCGACTGCGATAATAACGTGGTTTTACTTCGCGCGAGCTCTTAATTAGCCTTAATTCGTCGAGTAAATCGGTCTCGCGACTGTAACCGCTTATTTATAGCAGCTGGCTCGGCGGTGAACAGGAAAGTCTTTGAGAGGCGCGCGAATTCACGGCGGAGATAACAACGATACGAACCCGGCGGCGTTACTCGAACGAGGCGGAATTTATCGTAAACGAGCCGGTCCCCGCGGATGACACGCGGACAATCCGTTCGTTCTACAAGGAGGATCGTTTCGGACCACTTTTAACCACCGCTGCTGCCCGTACACGTAACCATACCAACAACCGAGTCTACGAGTTCCCGGAGAGAAACGTGTCCGAGTACGTGAGCGAGATCCTCCCGCTAGACAACCGGCGCCCGCATTTAACAGGACGATTTAAATTCACGCGGTGTCCGGCTTACTCGGCATCCCCCCACCCCCGCGGCCTCGAGTCATGCGTTTCCGCGCGCATTAATAACATCTTTGTAAATTAGTCCGCGGCCTCGTAGCGCCTATTCGCGCTGGAATGTTACACCTCGTCAGCTCGAACACCACTTTCGCCTCGCGCCTAACGATCCGGGATGGCTGCCAGTCGAGGATAGGGTTTCGTTTTTCGAATAAATATTCAATTGCGAAATGAAAGAAGAATGGGTAAACGTAATCGAGATTGTCGAACGGCAGGCGCGTGAAACAAAACTCACGGTTGGCGTGGCAGCGTGCCAGTTCTGTTATTAATGTACGTGAGAAGAGAAACGAAGCGAGATCTTCATCGCCGCTCGAACAGCGACCGAGCACCGGTAACCAATTATTACGGGGGCGAGAGTGTTGCCGGCGAGAGGTGTGTTATTAGCGCAAGGCATTCTCGCTGCTCTTCTTTGCGGCCAGTACCGGATTCGGGATATCGTCGGTGTCGATCATCGCTATCGCTTGTTTTTCTTTGTTTTTTCATCAAACTCCGCTGTCACATCGAACGATCGTTAACGCGGCCACGTAGCTCGTTCAGCTCGTTTAACCAGCGATACTGACCACCGTAGTAATAAGAGATCTCGCGTCGCGACGATTAACATTTTTGACTCGAACGAATGTCGCATCCGAACGAGGAAAATAAGCAATTATAAAAGGCAACGCTACGTAGTCGCGTACGACAAAGGTACCACCACGGGTATCCGCCACGGTATCCGCCACGAATGGGATACGAAGAAAAGTGTATCGCCCACGCCGAATTAGAGATGACCGCGTCGATAGAAAACGAAACACGGTGCTTAACGGGTACCACCGCTAACCGACGCGTACCACTCTCATTTATTATGCATACCCCACCGATACGTGTTGGAGATTGTTGCACGTGGAGGACTCCCCGTAGCCGCGCACGGTAGTTACACGGCACACGTGTGTAACGAGACAGTAAGATCTGCCGGAGAGAAGCGGCCTGGCTGACGAGGAGACCTTCACGGAAACACCTTCCCCCTTTTCGAACTGTTATCGATTATACGCTATTGAATCGTATCGAAAATAATGACACGGTTGCTTTGTCGGAGCAATTCGTTGAAAGTCGTCGCGGCGAGGGGCTGACCGTGAACCGTTTTCGAAACGCTTTTGAGATTCATCGATGATGAATTCGATCAGAAATTGTTCGCATCCGGTCGCAGCATCGAAGGGTATCCGTCAATCGGCATTAACATCTTCATGAAGAGTCTACTTCCAGGTTGAACATTCGTCATGGTCGCGAGGTAGAGGAAGACTGTCGCGAAATGCAGGTGGATCGGAGGATCGATGACCAACGGAATACCGACAGGGTGGAAGAACGGCGCGCGTTCTGTTTTCTGAAGCAGTTGGCCCGACAATGGCGAAAATATTCATGCGGCCATACATACATACATTTACTCGAAACACGCGCGAATGCCCGAAATCGGTATCGGACGCGATACACGAAAACCACCGACATCTCGATGGGCTAGAGTCGAAGTTAAGTAAGTCGTCCAGTTCTTTTATTAACGTGGAATATCGTATCGGCATTCCCGGTTGATTGAAATAACGCGTTTGTTGTTACGCGCGGTCGTTTTCGTAGATAGAGTCTGCGGCACGATTTCAGCGCGCGTGACACGAATGGCCGTCGGGTTTGCGCCAAGTCCTTACTTATATAGGATCATATCGCACCTGGCGCTAAGCGTTCGTACGGTTTCGAGCAGCGTGGAATACATCGAGATGTTTCGGAACGGTGGCCGCTCCAGTTGTCGACGCCACGGTTCGGGTTGGCGCGGTTCGGCGCGGTTCGGCGCGGTTTGGCGCGGCTTCGACGCGGCGACACGGCCGGTGGTCGGCTGGCAGCCGAGTCGTTTCGAGGCGATAAACGTTCCTTTATCGCGGCGATCGGCCGATTGCTAATGCGGCTCGATCCGAGGCGGCCAGCCGAGTTTTCTAATGAGCGCGTTAGCTCGTTAGGCACGTTCCGGCTCGATCGTTGGGAAAACACGGGACGCGTCGCCCTCCCAGAATCGCTCGTATACGCCCGGAATGCGAGCGGTTAGCATAAAAAACGGTGCACTCGCGTTTGCACGTACCTCTTCGACGCACGTACGCGTGACGAACGAACGCTTTTCGGACGTTTCGATTTCTCTGGTTTCGGCCTGGTTGGTTTGGTTATTCCCGGCCCCGGGAAAAGAATCGGCGAAGAGGAGACGGCCGGAGGACGGAGAGGCCCCGTACACACGAGGGGTACACGAGCGTGGTTCGCCTAATGAATTCAAATATTTGAATTACAAGAGTCGCGGCCGGTCTCATTCATGGCGGCGCCGCGTTAGAAGGCGGTCAACTTAGGAGGCGGAGAGAAAGACCGAACCGGAGGAGCTGGTCCAGGCGTGCAATCGGGCTCTACGATCAGAAAAAAGTCAGGAGCGAGAAAAGAAAACCGAGCGAGAGAGAGAGAGAGAGAGAGAGAGAGGGGCTAGGCGATACGTAAAAGGGAGAGAATCACGTACGAACGCGCCGGAACCATCTGTCATGCCGCGGGGAATTTCATAAACCTGAATGCGACGCGGCACCGCGGACAGACACGCACGGGCCTGAAATTAAGATGAAATTATGGATAAAACCCGGGGGTAGGAGGAGGAAGGTCCCGAAATGTCCGTTAACAGGGCCAGTTGAACTCGCTCCGCGGCGAGTCAGAAGCGGTTCCATTCAAGAAATTCTTGAATTAAAACGTTGAACCGCGCGCGCCTTCGGTGCTTCCGGACGACGGATGAATTTTCGGCGGGTACCACCGCCGGTTATGACGGGTTGCCGACCGGTTAATTTCGAGTGCCCGGACGCTTCTACCACCGGGCCGAGGGCCCGGCTCTCTCGTTTCGCGAGATCACTCCGTGTCAAGCACTTTTTCCAAGAAGAATTTCGATAAGGACGCGTGGACGTAGTTGGCCAAAAAGTCGTTAGCTCGTTTCATATTTCCACCGTGTGTCAGCGACGAGTTAGCTCTTTATTAGCCTGGCCAGATCAATCTCGAGCCTCCGGTACGCGTCCACCGAGACGGAGTTGGAAGAAATTTTAACAAGAATAGGTCTATTCTCGCTAAGAGTTATTGAATTAGCCAGCCCCCCCCCCCCCCCCCACCCTCTCTTTGACAGTTATACGGATGTAGATCTTCTACCTACACCGTCTGAATGGTGCACGTGCGTCTCGTCCGATGCACCGAGAGAGGTTTCTCGTTGAACCTGGAAACGGGGAACGCGGTACACGTACGGCGCCAATTCAAATGAATACGGTAGATCCTCGATTACCAGCCGGACATTGATTATTCCGAGTAGCTATTTCCGATATCGACGTCCCGGTGACGTTCCGATTGAACGAAAAATCGATTTCGAACGATCTTCCAGCGATGCTCGCTCGAATGTCAAGGCTCCCCGTCGATTTCCATAGGCTTCTTCGATTCGAGCGTGAAATTCGCTCGAAACCGAGAGTTCACCGCGTTACCGATAGATGATACGCGCGGGTCTTGCGTAACCAAACGCACGATTCCGAGGGCAACGAATCCATTATAATGGACGTTAGACGGCTAGCAGATGAAAGCTGGACGAACGTTAGAGATCGGACCGAGCTGATTTGAATTAGAACAATGGTCGTTCCTGATGCGCGCGCGCGCGCGCTCGCACACTTGGCCGCTGTCGGTGACGTGCGAGATTAATGACCCGAAAATTCAAAAATTGAAACCCCGTGGGGCGCCACACACCTACCTTCTTGCCCCCCCCAACGGACCATCCTCGCTACGTGACGTTCGTCGATCGTCCCGTCGGACTGTGCCAACAATACTTATTGATCGATCGCGCTTTGTTTCGGTCAAATTAATTTTAAATGCTCCGAAGTCCGACGATGTTACGGGCCGGATACTCATTCCGTTTCAACTGTTCTCACCGGTGCACAACGGGTGTCTTCTGTAACAGGAGAAATTCGCGCTGTCTTCGGTCGTTGCCGTTACTACGAATGATACGCGAGACAGTAGCGGTGGAATATTCGAAGAATTTCGTTTCCGTTCTCGCCTAATTTCGCGATACGATCCAGCGAGACGTTCGTTAAGAGAGACGCACGGTGTTGTCATCGTCGTCGTCGTCGTCGTCGTTGTTGCTCGAGCACGCGCGTAGAAGGCCGCGTGAACGCGGACGCAAAAAGAAAGGGTGAACGGAGCTACGAAATCGCCAGGCCCACCCGTTGCAACGGAGAGTTCGTAACTCTATAATGCACCGTGCGCCCTGCAGGGAGGAGCCCTGCATTCCTACCAGCATTCCATTCAACTCCCACTTGCATAGCGCGGCGACCTGCCGGCGGGTGCATCCGCGCACTCACGTTGCCGCGATTATGTACTCGGTGGTGCGTGTGCGCGTGCAACGTTCTACCTGTATGCGCGATATCGCGAATGTACGTACAATTTCTTCGGCACACGTAGAACGCCGCGCGTGCATATCCGCGCACGCCCCGTCCTCGGGTGTCCATCCGTCCGCGTACGCCGTCCTCTCCAGCGATGGCGAGCGATACGGTAATTGCGAATATACGCCGTGTCTTCGTAATTGCACGATATTACGCCGAGCATTAGTCAAGCGGTACTCGCGCGCGCTGGCTGCTCGCATTTTAATTAACGCTACTGCGAGAGTCGTTTGGTCGACGGAGAACGTTGTTCTAGGCTTCTTCGTGAAATTTCGTTGCAATCCAGACGGCAGATAAGAATCGAAGGACCGACACGCACGACGGTTCGTCGTCGCTCGGAAAGGGTCAGCCAGAAACCGTGACGAGAACCGCGCGCGCATTGATACCGATCGGTCTTTTGTTTCCATTCATCCCCCTTGGCACCTCGCAGGCACACCCCGCGTAATGTCAGCCTGCTCACTCGTCTCCTTTACGATCCGTTGCGCCTCGATGACCAGCCGGCCAGCGAAATATGCTAATCGAACCAATTCTTATTCGCTTAATAGTCTATCGCCGGAAAAAATTTCACTCGAAATTACTACACGGCATAATGCGCGTTCCGTTTAATTACACTTTCTTTGTACGTTCTTCCTACGGTACCGACCGGTGAGATATCGAGTTGTAAAATTTACAAGAGACTGTTGCGTCACGACGACAGTCAAATGAACCGTAAAAAGGAGGAAACGAGTCGCATGTGAACGCATTCCGGAGAAAGTTCAGGAAGACGCTTGCCTGCTGTTCTTCAGTTTTGTCACCGGGGTTGCCTAATTGTCCACGAACGGAACGGAAGGTCTACCGGTCGAAGAATTTATTTGTTGCGGAAAACGCAATGCGACATTTGGGAAGCGAACGGCCGGGCTCTGAATAAATTTACAATTTCAGTCGGGCGGATAATTTGGGTAACGCTTGAATAAATTAGATCCCGTGGAATTTTCATTTCACCTGTTCCGAGGGAATAGATTTTCATTTCTATCAGGCGTGTGATAGTAACGCGAAACTGATTGCCGATTCGTCCGATTCCATACGGAAAGCGTTTCTACCGTTGGCAATAATTCAGGTCCGTAATAAATCGGACCGTTTCCAGGCATTACACCGTGTCGAACAAAGTCGCCGAAAGGTAACGAAAGCCACGGTGGAAGGTATCGGCACGGACAGGCGAAATTTTGTAATATTTCGTGGATGCTGACCTCGAAAGACCCGCGAGACTCCTTATTCCGAGAAGGTAGCTCGAGATTCTTGTTTGGAATGGGGAGAGGGGTCCCATCCGCTTGTCCGCTGGTGTTCCCTCTGTGTCTAGTGTTTCCCCCCGTGGACAGACACAGCAGATTAGATCTTAGCCACTACTATACGAGATTCTCATATTACACCCGGTATCCCTTTTTATTTGGAGGCCAATGTAGAGAGAAATTTGCGTGCCGCTACACTTGGCTCCCGTTTTACTCCTGGACCAGTCCCTTTCTTCCTTCCTTCCTTCCTTCCTTCCTTCCTTCCTTCCGTCCTGCCTGCCTGCCTGCCTGCCTGCCTGCCTGCCTGCTTGCCTGCCTTCCCAGTTTTTACTCTCTCGTACCATCGACTCTATCCACGATCCCGACCGTCGCGGATAAAGCTTCTTCCGAGCTGTCGATTATCATTACAGACGTTGCGTGCGGTCGCCGGTAGCAGTGTGGTCGAAATGAAGTTGTTCAGGCATTCAAGACCCGATTCCAGCTGTCCTTATCTGGTAATCTTAATTTTCCGGATTCCCTCCAAGAGTCCCCGGCCCGTCCTCCTTAACCGTGACTCGATTGCGCGCACCCCGTCCGGCACCACGGGTCCACGACGGGTCCACGACGGGTCCACGACGGGTCCACGACGAGTCCGCGTCGTCTAGGGATTTAATCTTATCCGGATACTTACGGTGTACGATGAGATTCGAGCGAAGGATCGAAAACGACCATGCCGAGTACTCGCTTAGTAGGTGTGTGCGCGCACCTTCGGTCACGGATAACTCCGCCCGTGTAGAACCAGCATGTAACCGAGTTGAAGGGAAGCCCCATCGATTGTCAACCAATCGAAAATTTCAAACTCCATAATGCACGAGCGCGGACCGAATCTTGCTCGATTCGTTCCTCGTACTCGCGAGCACTATACGAACAATAATAACGACAATGGGTATCCTCTGCACGGGGTGGCCCCAGGATAGTTTATTAGCGCTCCGAAGACAATGGAGGTCGGGACCCGAAAAGAAGAAGAGGAAAAACGAGGAAGGAGAGAAGCAGTGAGGTAAGAGTCGGCGGGAGCTTCGAGCACGAGCCGAAGGAGACGACGAGTGGAGGAAAGGAGGAGGAGGAGGAAAAAATGAAGAAGCAGAAGAAGAAAGAGAGAAGGTCCGGTCCATATTTAAGTATGCAAGACCGCCGCCTCCAAATTTATGCGCGGCGACAAATATTTCAAAATGATTCCCTCCACGGGCTAGCTGGCTGGCTGGCTGGCTGGCTGGCTGGCTGGCTGGCTGGCTCCTTTTCCCCGGTGCTCGAGAACCGAAAGGACGATGACAGCCTCTCGATCGGCAGCGGCACGGTAGAAGATAATAACGTGACCGTGGAGCGAGCGGGTTAGGGAGCCGAAAGGCAGCGAACGGGAGGTTGAAACACGGGGACGCGGATCGGAATATATTCAAAAATTCAAATCGTCTATTAGAAGGAACGGGCAGCGCGACGATGTGTACACGTCGATAGGGAGGGAGGCCGAAAGGTGAAAGAGGCGGCCGAGGTGGAAGATAGAGGAACCGTTCGTGGAAGGGAAGGAGTCCCTGGATGGTAGGAGGATTCTCCTTGGCCCTCGGTAGATCCCGACGAGCGATAAGGGAAAGAGGCCGCGAGGGGAAAGGAATATGCGAATTATAAAGCGAGTGATGGTAGCCATTCGGACCCTGTGTGTGCCTTCTATATCTACGTACGTCTTCCACGCGCGCGCTCGTCCGCGCGCGCGCGCGCGCACACACACACCTCTATCTACCTGTGTTTATCCGTATTTACGTGTATTTACGCACGTGTGGCGCACAGGTCGAAGGGATCCTTCGGGAGCTCAGCTGGAGATCCGCGGTCCTCTCTTCTTCGTTGTCCTGCTATTTAAGATCTCGCCGAGTGGAACCGAGGACGCGGTGAGTGGCGACAGGATTTACGGACTCGCTCTGGGAGTACGTGAAAGGAATACCAAGAAATATATATATTGGTCACTGGTCTAGAAATCTCATTGCTAATCGTCCCCAACCGCTACGGAATCCCACCGTGTGTACCGGTCACTGAATTTTTGATCAATCGCTCGATTCGCGATGATCTATTATAACCTCCTCTTTTGTTTCCAATCCCGTGCAGCGACTTAATAACGCAGCACCAAGTCATCCGTGTTATGCGACTAAACGCCCGAGCAGGTTCCTACTGACGTCTTCCCTTTTCACCGTCGGGTTATTAGCCCTCGCGATAATCAATCTTTCCGCGCACCGAGAACCGATGTTGATATCTAAATCGTTCATCGAGAGGCTCGACTGATCGGCATGCTCGCGATGAGATCACCGAGTACCCCGAGATCGTGACGAGGATACGCATCGGGAAAGAATGCCACGGTCGATGCGAGAGCATAACCAAGTATACGTATATCGCATCTTCTTTTTTTTTTTTACGAAGGTGTATACTTTTCGTTCTTAATAGCATCGAATCGAATCGAATCGAATTCCCCGATATACGTAGGTAGGTAAACGCGAAAACGATCCATCCCTCTGTTATCGAATAAATCGACCAGCGAACCAAAGGACGCTTGATAACCACAATATTTCCCGTGGCCGTTGTCAGCCGCCGCCGATCGTTCTAGCAGTCGCGTTTACGCCGCGGCGTGAAACACCGGAAGCGTGCGCGATCCCGAATATAGGCGGCGTTTGCTGGTCCAATTGTTCTGCATGCATCGGCTTGGGTTTCGGGACTTAATTTCCAGCGGTGGTCGGAGATATTAAAGCGGGCCGTGTGTGACGTCGTATGTATGCAAATTCGACCCTCTGGAAATAGGGTGGAAGAGAGAGAGAGAGAGAGAGAGAGAGACATGGTAACCGTTTCCGTCTGGAGCTTCGCGTAGCTTTGGTAACCGCGGATATCGCGCGCGCGCATGTGCGCCCATACGTGTGTCCTTAGGTGGGTATACGTGTACGCAAACTCACGCGAAAGGACTCGGGTCTCGCGCGCGTGTACGTACGCGCACGTACACAAGCGTACGCGCGCGTCTGCTGTTCGCACGGTCAAACGAAATGGTGTATAGATCATGTATATTGATGGCACGGCACACGGCAAGAGCGTTCGATTCCAGCGTTGCTCTCTAAATATTGCACCCCCCACGGTCTATATGGATTTCTGCATGTGCACGCCTAGTTCTGTTTATACACGAGGTGATCTGTTACCGTTTAAAGTAGCCGATACACCCGATACTCGTTCCGTAGTTTTCCATTTCCTTGCCAGTTACACGCGCGTGTAGTCGTGGGCGTATCCTCGCGCCGTACGCGATAGTTACGCGCATACGCGTCTACTTTGTCCAGTTTAATTTCGTTCGCTTCCCTTTAGCGAACAAGAGGAAGTTGGCGTGTCGTCGCGTAACGGTACACCGAAATAATTTCGCATCGCTTCCGGTAGGAGAAATTCTGCGGTCGCAGCGGTGCGGCGAAAGAATTCTTTTCGAACAGACTTATCCTTCCCCGTGGCCAAAAGCAAAGGCCTGACGCACCTGTTACTGGTGCAGTCGTTCGTTGCTTACTTTCATATTCGCGTGCACACGGCGTACGTACACGTATCTTGCCCGCTTGAACAACGACCATCTGTGTCAGCCGAGTTATTTTCCATTCCACCTTGTCACATTTGTTTATTCCGAATTTGTCGTGACGTATGCGATGTTCCCGTCGTGGTTGTTTTTTCGAACGCGCGCGATCGTTCGCGTGGAGGAGATGGAAACACGGATGACCATTTAAATCATTCACCATGGAAGATAACGCGTACGCGATTAAAATGCCGCGTACGCGTTCGCCTCGTTTTTTCGCGAGAAATAGACTTGACGATTCCGAAATGAAATCCTCGCTCATAGATCGGGAACATTTTATTCGCGATACGTCATTGAAGATTTGAATGCGGTCCGTGGCGATAGATCTCGCGTGTCTTTTGATATCGAGTCTCGGACGCGTTCCGGTCGTCTTCTGGCCGACATTGGATAAGTAAGGGGATGACAGCTACGGATGTAACCGTGTAAGGGGTTGGTCAGCGTCGAAGAGAGATGATCCTCGATGTATATAGGAACGGAACGTGATTTGCGGTTCGGGACTTCTGAGTCCTGGATTTGAATTTATCTTGTCCCCCTACCCCGGTCTCCTCACCTGCTACTTCGATTCGATGTCCCCTTCGCTAGCGCCCATCTAGATCAGTCCTCGGGTGTCCAAGAGGACAGTCGGATGTACTACGAGATCTTCCTTAGGTGTGCGCGCACACGCTCTTCCCGGCTTACAAGGTGATTCATAACGAGCCCACCCAGAGGATTACCGTTTCTGTGCAAATCGTCTCCTTTCTGCCAAAATTATGACACTTTTCACGGTCTTTGGCACTAAAAAGATGGATGGGGAGAACGTCCGTCACTTTCGTTGCAGCAACAACCAATACTTCATTTCCGCGCGTTTCCCCAGCCAACGGTTACCGTTTGGGTGCAAATTATACCTAAACTTATTACGCGTCACGACTATACGCGAGACGCGTATGTATATCTATTGAAGCGGTAAAACTCGTCGCACAATGGCGAATTATTACTCGAAATTTCAGCTCGTACGTAGAAACGCGGCACGCGGAATGAACAACGAGGATCGCTAACGAAGTCACGTGATTATGGGGGTACAATGGACTTGAACTATGTAAAATCATGCGCGATCGTAATGCGGCTCGCAGCGCGAGCTCGCCATTATACCCGAAACAAGCGACTAACGACCCGCCGTTGGGCGCCGATTGGCCGAATTAAGCGCGATACGCGCGTACGTAGCCGCGCGTAACCCGCGGGGGGATGATAATTAGCTCTGCATGAATGAGGTTTAATTGGGAGCGAGAATCAACCAAGCCCCTTTCGCGGACTCCAGGCGGCGGAAGCTTCCTCGGAATTCTGACGGTCGGTCGTTTCACTTTCAGGCACGGAGAGGGAACAACCGAAGGGTAAGGTATTCCTATTATTGCGCTTTATTCCGCGAAGATAAACGTTATTCCGTTCAAGGAATATCGTTCGTTACGCTTCGCCGGAATATCTTGCGGGTGGTTATATTTTTAAGAATAACTCGGTTCGATCGGCCGTTTAAAAAACCTTTTCACTTGGTCGTATTCTTCGATGTCGTATACGTCGAACGGCATGTTTTCTCATGGTTCGGCAAAATGAACAAACCCCCGTAGCAACGCAGCGAACGAGAGAAAGAGAGAGAGAGAGAGAGAGAGAGCAAAGGTTTCGCCTCGCTTGGTTATTATTAGCATTGTTAACCAACTAACTCGAACGATACTACCCTCTGATGCGTGAACCAATGCCCCGCGGCTTCGAACACGATGTTCTTTACCCCTTTCCGGAGCCGCGGGCCATTCTCACCCCTCCCCGTTCGTCCCTAATTGGCGTACTAACGTAATGGTGATCCTGCCAAGTGATCACAGAACCCTCGTCTTCGCGGGACCTTCTAACCCCTTCACAATTGATGAGGATCTCTCGCTATTGCTGCCACTGTGCTCCGAAAAGCCGATTAAAGCTCTTGAAGGTGATGACGCTTACTATGCATGGAATATTTCTCACGTGAACGATACTCATCGACGAGTATCGATCTATCGTTTATTTATTTCCTCGCTCGGAAGCGTACGCGCGAAACAACTGTTTCTTCTTTCTCCGTAAAAGATACCTCGTCTGCGATTCGATTAATCGCGACACACCGTTGACGCGATTGCGGATAAAGTGCATGGAAAGGGTTAGGTTCGATCGAGCAGGGATAGAAACGGAGGAACCGTAGAGACGAAAGTCGTTGGAAAGGACGAAAGCACGAGGCCATCGTGACGAGTCTCGGGTTGACGTTTCATTCCCAGCCAACTCCCGCACTATGCATACTAACTAGCCTTCGCTACGTTATATTCCGCGTCTTTCTCTCCTGCCCGTTTTGAACCTTCTCCACCCTCCTCCCCCAGCTTTCCCTTCTCTATTCTTGTCCGCCCCGCTGCTATATTCAGCCGGTTTCTTCGAGTAGAAAAAGGAAAAAATGATAGCTCCGAAGAAACGGTCCAGGGGCGAGCAACCCTCCGATTGGCTGAACGGAGGGTGCTGGCCACTGCGCTTAGTTCGTCTACTCGCCGACAGATGTGGCCAACTGTTCTTTATCTATTCTCGCTTATCGTTATTCGGTCGAGCGCTCACGATTTGTTTCACGATCCGTAATTGTCTCTGAAAACTCGCGGTCTCTCAATTTTCACACGTCGCGTGCTCGTCAACAGCAATTAATTCACCTTTAACTTGTTGTTTTAAACACGCTCGACGACAGACGCGTACGCACGTGTATTAAGAAGATGCAAGATTTATTCGCGACACGTAAAGCACGTGGATTCTAGCGTAACGGTAGCAGTCACGGAACCACCACGGTCGAATCGGCTGCCTAAAGTTCTATTTTTAAACGGTTTCTTTTCCATTACCATTGGCAACTATCTTTCACGTCGGATCTAACCATTATTTTGGTCTAGCCTTGCTTTTTTAACCCCCGCGACTACCCTCGACTAGGCGTATCATCCATCCCACTCAGACAACTTCCCCCTCGGGGAGGTTTCTATTTGCTTTTATTCGGATGTAATTGTTGGGGCCAGTCACCACTATCGCCACTGCCTAGGCGATGCCTAACCATCCAATTCGCGAATGTTTCTCAGCCACGCGACCCTTTTATGGGATCCACGGGCTTGCCTCTCGTGTAGACTACCAGCTTTTTGTTCCGCGGCTCGAGGAAGATACCCTCTCTAGGTTCCCATTAAAACTACGACGATTGCCTCTGACCGAGGACAAGTGCAAACCGTTTTAAATAACTTTGCTCGTCCGTTACCCCTCGAAGCGCGGCGATCCATCCATCCTCGGGTTTACTCGAAGCGACAAGGTTGGATTTCGTCTTCTTTCGAAGATCGAGCGTCATTTGAACGCGGCTTGCAACGTGGTCGTAATCAAAGAATAATCGACGTCGCGCGATCGTTATCCCCCGGGAATAATGAGTCGCAAGTGACGCGAAGCGAGCGCTGCAAAAGTAATCGGGATTAGTGGCGCCAACACGTCCGCTCGGCGATGAAAACGAAATCTGCGAATGCAAATTCCGGACCGCACGATTTCCCTCGTCGAAACGGTCCGGGGTTGAGCGGAAGGCGTCGAAGGGAGGGGATGGGGTCGTCACGGTCTCTCGATGGAACGAGCCCTAGAGGGTGGCGGCGAGTTTAATTATCGGGTTAAACGTAGCGAGCGCTGATTCTGATGAGAGTTCCGGATTCGAATGCTCACTCTGGTACGTGACTGTCATCGCGGCGGGCCAGTTAACTAACTAACAGTCCCGAACAGTTAGCAAGTACCGGGCAGGAGCCGATCTGTGGGGGAGATACGGCACGTATAAACCCCTGCCATGCCCCCCACCCACCCTCGCGATGACATTGTTCGCACTTGGATTCATATTCAAATTGGCTCGCGCCCTGGTGCGATTGTGATTATTGCGATTATTACTACCGTCAATGTTCCGGCGATATTTCGTCACCGGCGAGCGGTGGACGGGAGTTACACGCTACCGATTTTCATCGTGCTCCTAATCCGCTCTGTCGGGCCTCTTTCTCTTCCGAATACGAACGGTCGGTCTATCATAAAACATAAAACTCGCTGTTTCCATTTTTCTTTTTTCGTACGTAGGCTAAGGAACGGACAGGATAACGGAAACGACGAATGCAAGCGGAGACGAAGAGAGCGTAATGAGAATTTACGCAATGGAAGCGCGGTAATAAAAATAAATAGAGAGCAAGGTGGAAAGCGGGAAAAAGTGGGACGGGTGGTTTAATGTAGCGCAAATCGTACCAATTAAAAATCCGATTAAAGAGGCTGACGGGTACAGCGTTAAAGATTTAAACGAGAAAATGCTCGGGATCAGAATCGTTTCCAGCCGATAAAGCAAGCGTTCATTTATTAACGGTTGCCCCTCTCTTGAAATTCCTTCGTCAGCCCGCGTATTTACCTCCCTCCCCGTCGTTAATTCCCCGCGTTCTCCAGGTGTTAGTTTTATGGCTCGTCATTTTTTTAAGTGCAAATGAGTTCCGCCGCGTCGCCTCTAGCTTTTCAGCGCGCGGATCTTTTCCTCTTTATTTCTTTAATTTAAAAACGGAACGATTACACGGGGGCGGCTTGCCGGATTAAAAACTCTACCCCCCAGGAATCTGACCCATCCCACTGGCGCCTCCTTTCATTCTCCAACCCTCGGTTTCCCTTACCCTCTCAACCTCATAGAACGACTCTCTTTATACAAAGCTGTGCCTACCGGAGGACCCGCTTTTTCAGATTGATTGCAAAGTTAACTTTAATTTCCTCCCTGGCCACCGTGTTACTTTCCACCGATACACAATCGATTGTTCGGAGGCGCGCGCGCGCGCGCGCGCTTTCTTTTCATCCTAAAAACGGGGCTGTAATAACGTTCGCGAAACGGGTACGATAAAACGTGTCGTATCGTGAGATTGTTGTTGGAAAGATGTTATCGCGGTCAGTTCGAGACGCTAATTGCATTGAAATCTGTTGAAGACCGTGCACGCTTCGTTGCCCCACTTAGCTCCGGTACCGTCGAATAATGAACGGAATTAGGCAGTAATCACCGAAGCAACGAACCCACCTTGACAGATGTTTCTTTCACCATTATTCGT
Organism: Xylocopa violacea; assembly: GCA_963969225.1. Lineage (NCBI taxonomy): Eukaryota > Metazoa > Arthropoda > Insecta > Hymenoptera > Apidae > Xylocopa > Xylocopa violacea. The sequence continues at coordinate 42,874,963 of CAXAJV010000002.1, forward strand.
ACAACCATTAAACAGTGTAATTGGCCACATCCTGCCTGCACCTTTTCCCTAATCCCTACTCGGAGAGAGAAAATTTTTAGTGGAACGTGCCCGCAGGCACACCCCGACACGGTCTCTCTTTCAACGGATCCGAGTCCCGAAATGCGCGAAAGTCTCGTTCGTCGGAGCGGGTGGTACGTTCGTTATTAGACATTCCTCTGCGTTACCGATAGACGAATCCGGCCGAACACCCCGACTCTGCCACTCCGTAGCATGTGGACCTTGTGCCTAATCGGGTGTGAACGCGCCTTTGTAGGGTGGCATAGTCAGGCGGAGATATTGCAGGTTGTTTAATTTCGCGCGCGCGCGCGCGCGCGCTCTCTCCGCCGTTCCTTTGTTTCGAACGTTTCAATTTAAATCGAACGAGGAGGAGGGGGCGGTTTGGCCACCGTTGCCCAGATGCGAGAGCACGGTGGAACAGAGGTTGGCTTGTGAAAGAGGTGAACGGAGCCAACGGCCGGGGGAGGGGCAAAGGATCAGGCGCCGATCCGTTATTAATTAGATCGGCATCGGGCGGAAAAGAGCGGCTCGGAGAAAAGGGCCAGATCCGATATCGGTTCTCGGTTTCAGGAATCCCTCGGACGATTCTTCTGGACCGTCCGTCGAAACCCCGCGAAATTAATTGCCGGACAGAGCGGAGGCCACGTTTCACTGCCCTCGACACCGCACGTTTCTTTGTCTCGCGTTGTGCCATGGTAATTTTGCGTTCGCAACCAGAACAAGATCTTAACGCGGTCGAATAGTGAATTTTAACCAAGTTCAACTTCCTTCGCCCGAAAAGAGACAAGAAAACGAGCATTAAACCGAACAGCGGAATGGTTCGAATTTGCAGCGGTTCGTAAATGAACCTCGAGGTAATCTGAAAGGCGAGGTAACGTAGCGGGGGAATGTTACGGAAGGTTTTAAGCAACGAGATCGTGTAAGTGCATTACAGTGATCGCAAACATTCGAGCGTACATCCTTCAGATATGATTTATCCTTAATGACAGTACCGCAGCTGGTTTTGAAACGATCAACAAGGAATGCGCGTAGGTCCATAAAGTCGCGAGGCGGGTGAAGTCAAAAACGAGCGCCGTTGAAAAACTCGTCGGTACGGCAATGAAAGGGAAAAAGGGCTTATCGCTAATGAAGCGAAACGCGTTCTTCAGCGTCGAGCACGGCCACTGTCTTGTAAGAAGCCTCGGTACACCGGCCGTCGTGTAACGAGTTTTGTAACAGCGAATCGAATCGGACCTCTACGAACCGAAGGCCTCCGCAACAATCAACGACCTTCTTGTGTATTAGAGTTTCGTGCGACCGTCTATTGCGACCGCACCGTGTTAATTAAAATCACCGTCGTGCTGCGTGTTGGGTGAAAACTCGATAATAACACACTGATTCTCCTTCTCCGTTAATGACGGACATTCTTTTCGGTTTTGTTAGGAAATTACAAATGGAGACCGCGGGGGATCCATTTACGTTCATTTCTCCATTTTTATATTATCCTTCAGCTGGTGCTGAAGCTAAAAAATGTTAACCTCGCAGCCAAGACGAATTCGTAAATTTCAACTTGCGTATATAGGTAACTCGAACGCGAAATAGTACTTGGACACGTACGTACGTATGCGTGCAAGTACGTATGCATAATCGCTTAAAGAGGTCAGCTAGTGCGCAGTCGGAAAGATTACGGTTCACGAATGTCTGCATCGATGTCATTTAGGATGGATTAAGGCCAGTGTGGCTAATAAATAAGATATAATAAGGATAATGGTGGCAATTTCGTGGATGCATTGAAGGAAGTCGGATATTATAGTGTAATGTAACGCAATCCGAGTATTTGAATACCTAATAGTTTTCAATGCATACATTAAGCCTTAAACGCCTATTACCCCGGGTATAGTGTTGTTCTATAGCGTTCGTCGATGCTAATATTAGCTGAGCCAAATTCGAAGACTGCGTTACATGCATGCATACACGCGTACGAATATTCGCGCGTGTGTTCCTGCGAATCGACGTCTTTCGTGCGTATCAAGCACATCTTGAGAAATGAAAAACTGTACCATTGAATATTCCCTGTGCATCGAACATCGCGTAATGACCAGACTTTCGGACATTTCTGCTGGCCGATATTACGGTAACATGTCCTCGCCGCTGGTCAACCCGAGGAAATATTACGAAGTAATACGGAGAGGAGTGATACGGAATTTTTAGCGATCGTATTCGCATTCGAATGGAGAATGCGTACTTCTTCTCTGCCTTTCGGTATATACTTTTTTATCCGCTACTGTTATCATCCACGTTATTACGATATTCTTTAATGTCTACGCAAATTACAAGCTCACGTACACATATGTAAATCGTATATTAGCTTCCGTCCACTTGATACATTATGTATCATGAAATTCATATTTTTCAGAAACAGTACCCGCGTAACTTTGAACGAACGTTTACAATTTAACTCGTACATGTAATAAATAAAGTTACGCGCAACTACATGGCTGCATACGTTTGTCGAGTCGTCATTTTTTACGTGACAATTAAACATCCTGATAAACAGTCGTGAAACGTCCAAATATTCGTATCCCGCGAAGCGTGTCGTAGCTTTTGTAATAAACCGAAACGTCTCTCGACCGGAGAACATTAATTTTCGAAAAACTCCATTTAGAGGAGAGTGATTACGGACGGAGGGTATTGAGAGTGCAGAGGAATGAAAGCTCAGCGAACTAATTTCCTGCGCTCGAATCAGTTTGCAAAGACTGTGATCATGTCTTCTCGCGCGAAAAGAGAATTCTAAGTCCTCGATATGAGTCGTGTAATCCCTCGTAATGAACCTCTCAAGACTGTCAGGGAACGTTTCAAATATTTATCCGGGTAAAACGTCTTTCGCTTCCTAGCTCTTAATGGTTGCCCACCACCATTCCGCGCAGTTTCAAGGAATTATTCAGAAACGTCGCTGGTTCTCGTTATATCGAGAAGCTTTAGAAAGTCGCAACGAAATAGCTGTTATCGAAAGAAATAGCTTTCTTTCTATTGATTTTTAATATTTAGCTGTGTTTAATCGTCTATCGTTTACAAGTTTGTCGTTCTTGCGTTACTTTTAATGGAGGTTCGGAAGAAATTCGGTAGAAAAGCATATCCGGCTTCTCGTATTTGATACGATATCGGTTTTCGAACATATCAATTAAGCTACATGGAATAACGTTACTACTCTCTCGATAACCAAATTGTTTAGTTATTTATTCCAATTTTGCTTCCAAAACTGTACGACAACTCTCTTAACCCTACTTTCTTTTTTGCGAACAAATGTAATCGTAAAGTAAGCAACATTAGGCGTATAAATACCTGTGTTTTAAGATACAAGATGCTTTTCAAGTTTCTCGAAGAAGGAAGGAAGGAAGACGAGGCGTTGTTCGTACTTTGAACGCTAAAAAATTCTAATTTCACTCACGGTTTCGATCGCTAAATGAAAAATTCCACTTACGATTTTCCGTCACCATAAACTGCGCGCGTGGTAAATACGAAAAAGTATGCACGCTCCATGCTCGAAACTAGTTGAGAAATCTTCCGACAGATGGCGCGCGATACACTATCGTTGCGACGCGTTGGAGGTGAACCAATAGTTTTTACGTCCGCTATAGAAAATTTATACCATAGGTGACTTTCATAGAATCATTCGAGTCGTGCAATAAAATCTGGACGCGGTGCGGGTTCGATACGTTCTCGATAACAAACGAAGTTAAAAATGACATCGGAACGAGTGTTGGAGTGAATTGTTAGAGTGATATTCGTGAACGACGTTAAGAGAATACACGGAGGAGAACAAATCATTGGAGTTGCGTACAGGTAAGATTTATTTATCGTCTTCGCAAAAAGGACAACAGATTAAGACAGCGGTAAGTTAGATAATGGCGAAAGCGAATGAGATTTTATTGTTAAGTACAAGGATTATGTGTTTATTAGGAAGCAATTTATTCACCGAAATACATAAATTCTCATTTAATAGTTGCTACATTCGTTATTCGTTACTCCGATGCTAATAGACATGTTTATATCGTTAAATGTAATAAAAGGTGATTATCCATCATCGGAAAAGTGTAATTTTATGGAACGTGAGTAACAATATCGTTACGTTGTATAACTGTTGCGACGTGCAAGGCATTAAAAGATACTCTAGAAAATCGTTGCGTGCTCTTAGATAATAAATGTGGTACCATAAAACAAACTTACCGTAATATCTTTCGTATAAAACACAACTAATTTATCATTACTGTTATGCAAAATTTCCCCTAATTCAATGACTGTTATACATTGGTAACGTTAGTTTTCCGCAAGGATGACAAAAATATAAAATAAATTGCTAAGCGAGCAATCGATAAAATCGATAAACGATTAACGTACGTACGTACACGTGTACTTATTGTTGGTTCTTCTCTTTATTTACAAGAATTTATTTATCGATATTTCATTTGTTAACGTTACGAGTAATTTTAAAACTAGCGTAGCGATCATTCAGTTTTTGGAGTCGTCCAGATATGCGACTCGCGGGTAAATGTTTTGCCACTCGATAGAATTGCACACGAACAACCGTACATGTAAACAAACAGGTCAACGATTTCCACGAACAAACATCTGCTCTTTCTACGAATATACGTAGTACGTAACCACTGTCAGATGTTTCGGGAGCAAGTGTACCAAACACGTTCGAAGCCTGAACCTCGTTGGATGTGTTTCTTGTTTCGCGATTAGAAAATTTTACACGCACTCTATTAACGGCGCAGCAGCGATATCGGGTAAATTATAATACAAAACATAATATAAAACTTGTCGATACGTTCTGCCGCGTCATCCTTAATCGAATAGTTTAACATTCACGTCGTAAGTAGATGAAAAATTCAAATGTTACGCTATAATAATAACAATAATAATAATAAATATTGGAAACGAAATGTTTTTATGCAAATTGTTAATTTAGGTTTCGGTTCGATGCATCGTGTAAAGTAATCGGAAATAAAACAAAGGGGAAAGTCGTAAACGAATCCTGAAAATGACATGGCGCGTGACAAATTGGAAATTAATCATTATTCGTGCGTTCTTCGGTTATGATGACGCCAAGTAGAAAGCAGCTCGCTCTTCATCTAATATAGCTTTTATTTTTAACAATTACTCTTGTGTCATTTACACGAACTGTATAATTTTCGATTAAAGACTGAAATATCGAAAAACAAGGACAGCATGAAAGATTCGATAAAAAATATAGGTTCATTACAATCTCTCTATCGCGTTCAAACTGATTCTTTCACTCTATTTGAATTGTAGAGACAATAAAGAGATGTCTCTTATCGATATCTGAAAATAAACGGTGACGCATCGATTAACGATATAATTTATTTGTAAAATGAATATCATTCCTGTTATTTATTATCCGATGATCGCGTACGAAATGCCCGTCCTTTATAGCCGATTTAGAAACACTTTCGTTAGTGGTTAATATATCTTTGTTAAGCAAAGTATGCGCGATATGCAGTGCTACTGTACATGTATAGTAAAAATGTACATACGTATACGGATATACAGACATGCTTGGCGCAGATTGCGATCGTGAAAAGAATCACTTTTGTCAGATTGACAGCGTTAATTACGAGAGACGTCTATTGTAAATGACACGTAGGTTGCTGCATAATCGTTACGAATTGTATCAATCACCTGCGGAATATTAACGATATCGTTCGTGATTAAATTTAATCGTCACCCGAACGACGATCGTATATTTAACCTAATTAACTTTTATATATTATCATTCCAGTGTGCGATCGGAGCTGTGTTGCGCTGGCGCGAACAACGCGCGAGTCGACGACAGGGGCATTTTTTAATGAACGGAGCATCCTGCATTTCGGTGAGTCATTTATACAATTGAATATTGATCGGTAACCTTGCTCGTTGACGCACACTCGCGGGCAATATGTTGTTTTCCATTGGTTTCGTATTTTATTGATATTAGCCGGAACGATATCTCGATAAAAAGTAAATTAGTAGATGCGAGGAGAAGAAGAAGAAGAAGAAGAAGAAGAAGAAGGGAGGGTTGCGCTTTGTAAAGCGTTGATAAAAAGTTCATAAAAATAAATGTTCGCGAATGACAACGACCGATCCTTTGTGCATTACATGGTGACCGAGGGAACTGGTTTAAATATTTTCTAGGCACGTGTTTTACACAGAGGCGGAGGCGAGCGCGCGCACACGCAGACACATAAACATATAGATTGAGGTACATACTACTCACGCTTCTCCGGCACGCTTGAATGTATAAGGCCGGTCCAGCTATCTCGGGTCAGATCTCGACGGTGATCTTCAGCTCTCATTTTTTCGTATGGTCGCTATTATGCTCGTCCACGAGGGTCTCTCGGAAACTCGTTTGTCTGTACAAAGGATCTTCCGACGATTATTAATTATCGCGAGTGGCTTTCGCATACGGAACAAAGTTAGTTCCGTACCTCGAAGAAACAATATCTTTCGAGCGAAAAGAATAATTCGGTGGTACGAGCGGAGAGAACGAAACGAACGGCTCCCGGACAAAGAAGATTAATGCCAGGGCAGTTGCGACATTTTCGAGCGACGTCGCGTCGATCCCAATATACGGCTCGCGACGGGCATGGTAATAATTAGAATTAATTTAGGTGGAACGTTAAATCTAGGCGAGTGGGCCCTCGAACAGGAATAACCCAACTGGCTCTGATTAGTCTTAATGTGTTAATTAGAGAAGATTGCTCTCTGCCAATTCCTTCCACTCCCTCCCATCCTCCTCGTGGTTCTCCGCTCTCCGTTCCACGGCCTTCGTCCGCTGTCGCCAAACTGGACGGTAGATGGCAAGCCAGTTTGCCAATGGGGAAGACAGGAAGAGCAATAGAGAAGGAGAAGGCAAACGGCGCGGAGTTTACCAAGTATCATATTTTATCGGGCATCAACGTACCGACAAGCACGCACACACCGCTGTCCACGCACACGCGCGTGCCGGCCCGATCATTAATCACTATTATCTCGGGGTAATTTTTCTTCGATATAATTTCGTCTGTTTACCCCCGCGAGTTGGCGCGCGAGCCTGCACACCGTCAAGACGAGGACACACGGCTTCGCTTCGAAGAGTGGCGCCGCGCCGCGCCGCGCCGCGCCGCACCGCGCCGCTTCTTTTTCTTCCACCGCCTATCCTCTTCTCCTCTTCGACTCTTTCCTCCGCTGTTCACGGTTCGTGAACTCTCGACATCGACTTTATGTGTACACACGCCTGCAGCTTCGTTAGCCTCAAACTCGACGTGTTTCCCACACCGATGACTGTCAAATCAGCCCTCTTCCTTTTGCCACGCGGAACGCTCCACGGCCTGCTTTACGGCCTGCGCTCCGGCAACTTTCCTCCCGCCAATCAAATCGCGCGAATCCCTTTCGTTTCGAGTACGCTATTCCTCCTATTCCAGCGCTTTGCTCGATTTCTGCCATTGCTTCGATCGTCTCTCCGTTGTCTCGTAATTCTATCGGTAGCTGGACAAATTAGACAGTTTCCTCGGGAACCCACCACCGTCACCGGTGGCTACGAGAAGCCTGAAATTAATAATCACTGGCGCGTGTAGTCGAACGAGAGATCCTGCCCGCAAAACGATTTTCCTCTAATTTCTCGTTAGACTTTCTCGAGACTTTCACGAATTACCACGGGAGCATGTCACTGGGCGAAAAATGATCACAAATCGAGCGTAAAGATTTATGGCTTATAACTTTCATAATCCAAGATATTGTCACTTTCGTAATCTACCTGAAACTTACAGGGGTCCCCCTTTACACTCCGATGAACCACTACTTTCTACTATTTTCACATTTTTCTACCGCTCCTTCGTCCACACTCTAATTACACTCGAAACGCAACTGTACTTGTCTATATCGCTCGTACGAATATTTATTTGCGTTCGTTCGACTACGAACAATCGGCGTAATAACGTTCGCTAACAATCGAGGAGAGCAAAAATCCGGTCGGTACCACTCGAGACTCGTTACGCCGCTTTCGTTTCTTTCTTCTCGCGTTTTCTTCCTGCCGTTAAAACACTAATTCCTATCCGACCGCTCGCGAGTGAAGTTTATTTGCATAGTCGATGCGAGTAGTACTCGTGCGCATTGTAGTCTTTAGTCAACGAGTTATTTAAGAAAATAACGTCAGGCGTTGAACGAGGCGAGATTTTCGTGTAAATCAAGAACGCTCTTAGTTCGTACTATAAAGATGGTTTTTTACCGCGATACATTATCGATACGGATCATCCATCCGGGCCAGAGAGAAATGTAAGCGCAAGCTTTTCAAACGACGCAATGAACGTCGATGCTTAAATAAATGATAGTGTTACCCGAGAGTAACGAGAGTGCCACGGAATTATATGTTTCGCGTTACATAAGGCCCCCCATTATGCGTTAAGTCTCCGTTGTATCCACCCCCTCTCCCCTCTCCCCATTCCACTCCACTGTAGCATCCTAGGGACTAACTATCCTCCGTCCAAAGACTAACTAAGCGACTCTGAGATCCTGTAGATCTTTCCACGAGATGATGGTCATTCGACCAACGGGTATAAATCACCTAAGAGAAGTGTCATCCTGGGGTCCCACCTATCCTCCCCCTACCCCAACCGCCCCCGGCATTCCTTCATTTGAATGCAACTCTCTTTCATCTGTCTCTTTTTGCTCTCCCTTCCTTCTCTCTCTCTCTCTCTCTCTCTCTCTCTCTCTCTCTTTCTCTGCCGTGACATTATGAAACATAGGCACACGTAGCAGTAAATGAATATTGTATCAGTTGTCTTCGTCGTCGCCTCCTTTTTTCTCCCGAGTCATTGCAGCAAGGTCTCGGCCGCGGTTGAACTCTCGTCGGGGTGCAAGAGTGAAACAAAGGCTCTTTACGATTGTTCACGGGGAACGTTGTAAGAAAAAACCGTGGAAAAAGTAATTTTTCTGTATTATTCTTTTTTATACGCTCGGGGACTCGTCGGATCCTTAGATCCGATGTTCAAAGTTTGTTTTCAACCAGACCAGAGAGACAGAGAAAGAGAGAAAGCGAATGGCGAGTCAGCAGGTCGTGAGATGTTCTTAATTAATCACTCATATTCAATAACGAGAGATAGAGCGAGAGGGTTTTGAATGCATCGACGATGATTGTGAGGATTATCTGTTCGCTCGGGCACATTAATAATTAGCAAGAGAAAGATGGGGAGGGAGGAAGAGCGAGTTAGCGGTATCACTGTTACTCTGTGTTGATTTGATCAGCCTGTCTGGGATTCTTTGCCTGCTCCGTGGAACACGACGCGGATGGAAGAGAAACAATTATTAAGGGTCTTTGAGCGGAGAAACTTTCTTGCTCGTCGGATTAATATCGTCTCTATCGCGATTTTTGCCAGTTTTTCCGTTGATTGAAAAATATATCGTAAGCGGTGTCAATCGTGATATTTTGTTTTCAACGATCGGTAAAAATTTAAATAATTTCCTTCGAACACAATGCGGCGAACGCGTGTAAGAATTTGATCGGTTGGTTCACGAAACCAACATACCGGAGAAGCACACCTCAGGCTTTCAATGTAGAAATCCCGAGTGTGTTCAGGCACAACCGTAAAGTCATGGAGTGACCAGTTAAGATCTTCGTTAATTATCGTCATTTATAATTGTCTTTTCCCGTGCCTCCCTCCCAGCCAGGCTGGTCCTCAAAGAAGGGGAGTACAACAAGGGAACCTGCCTCCTCTTCCTTCTCTTTTCCTCGAGGTTTAATATTTCAAATAAATGCGTACATTAGCGCGCTATCTCTGCCTGATCCTCTGTTGACTATTAACAACGTCGACCGAGCCACTATTATGACTTATCTGACCAGGGGCCAGGCTACAATACCACCCCCCGGTTGCACCCTCTTTTTCCTCCTGCCATCTTCAACAACATCGGTCCGATAATATTCTCCATTTGATACGGTACGCGTGTAGGTATATAGGCAAATGCAAGTTACACGTAGCATTAAAAAGAGAAGAAAAAAGGAAAGTATCGCGATTCGTTGACCCACCAGTTCAGGAGAGGAACACAATTTTTCTATTCACGATTAGTTTAGTAGTCAGGCATTAACGACTAATGACTGATGACCAACGAACGCGACTGCATATACGTGTGTATAGGTAGGCTAGAACGTTCGGTTGTTCGTAAATGAAGCTACCTGCTGTAGAGTTTTCACCGACAGTCGTTTGTCGTTCCTTTCATTTCGGCCCATTCTACTCGAGTCCTCTTACTTCCTTATCGATGCTTGTCGTCTCTTATTAATGAGCCGAAGATAAATTCGGGGACACGACACGGTCGTGGCTACTTGGGAGGGCGCCTTCCTCATATTTCTAAACGAACAGAAGCGAAATTATGGAAGAGAGGGTGATCCGCATCGTCCAAAAATATTCTTCCGCCGTCTAATGACAGCGTAAGAACGCGATGATTAATTCGATACTCGTTGTCGTAATCTTTCCGGTACGCTGATCGAGAATTCATTCTTCTCGCATCGCGCGAAGTGGAAATCGTGGTCCGTCCGGTGCGACGCGCGAATCGCATCGAGCAAAAAGCGCGGTCAGGGCGCACACGTTCGTTCACGAATTTGGTGTCAGTGTTGGACCGCACCCTTTGGCCATGGGGGCCCGTTTGGTTGCCCGTTTGGTTGCCCCCTTGAAAAAATACCACACCCCCCGCCGAGACCGACTCCCCTCTCCCAGATTCTTCTTTTCTCGCTCCTAATATATATTTAATCAGGCCCAAAAGTACGCCGAGGCGCGCGCGAGGGCTCGCCCATACGGAGGAAGTTAAAGACCGGACTCACACTCGAGTCGTTCGATGGTCACGAACACAGCTGACCAGGAACATTAAGCTGACACCCACACGTACGAGCCAGGGTACGACCCTCTTTCTTTTTCTTTTTCTCGTTCGCTCCGTCCTCCCTCCTCTTCCTTTCCGTCCGTCGTCGTTCGTTCTATTTCCCTCCTCGTCCACCGAGTGGATTCGAACACCTTTTTTGAATCAGAGGGTCAAGCGACTTGGCCGTAGATCATCTTAATGCCTCCATTGTTGTTTTAGGACGCCCGCGACTATACTGGGTGTCCGCAGCGATAATGTCGATGTATCGCGCGCACGATAGGGAAAGGAGCGGGAAAGAGCGGGCAGCCGGAGAGAATTTTATTGACCAAATTCAAGGGTGTGCCTCGCGGATGTGCTTGAACGTGGCTTTACGCGTTTCGAAGAATGGCACCCCGATGCATCGAAGATCGAGCGCTCCACGCGTCTCCGCTTTTATCGTGGCTGAAAGCGAACTTTTATTCCACTCCGGATGGTCCACTGCTCAGACGGTTATCTATCTCCCGGGAACCACCTTAAATCGACGATTTTTCACGATTACAGAAGCATAGGTATTGCCAGGATTGGTATCGCGTCGCGAAAGCGTCGCGTTTCTAGTCGATCGCCGAGTTACCGGCCGAGATCGTAATTGCAAACATCGTACAACGCGCATCGCGTCGACTTAATGTAGGTTCGCCATTCGCGAAATTACAATAATCTCGGTCATAAATTGAGCCGTTACTCCGATCGTGTATTATTCGCTTTAACGTGACTTTTAAGCGGGCTACAATTGCTTATCGAAAATTCTCTCCCGCGGCTACGAAAAGAAACGAAAAATCGAGATCGTTGCGGTCTCGCTTCCCCGCGCGGTCCGTGCTGGCCGTCGTATCGGTTGGATCGCGGTACGCGGAGTATACGGTCGGCGTCTATCAATAAAATCCGTCTTGGACGGATAGAACTGCTCGAAAACTACTGGCCTGACCTCTGTAAGGAAAAGCGGAGACACGAGTTTTGATAATCGCGAAGATAAATTGAGCAATTACAGGGATCGCATTCTATTCCCTTTCGGGGCGGGCCATCATCGGAGGAGAACCGAAGGAACGCTCCAAGATGGAGCGTTCGTGTGGCGCGATCGCGCCACGTCGCGACTCTGTATCGCGCTCTGGACGTGTTCGAAATAATCGCGGCCGTTTCTTTCGAACATTCCGCCGCGTGCTCCCTCGCGGTCTGCTTTTTCGGTACTTTCGAACGATTTCAGGGCCCCGGCGCGGGCATCGGACGAACAGGAAAGGCCACTCTTGGCCGGCTTGTAAATCCGCCGCTCCTTGTAAATCCGCCTGTAATTCCGGGCAGGGACGCGAGTGCGAGGGCCCCGCTAAGGAGAAAGAGAAAGAAGAGTTACGGCCGACACGAATCGCGAATTATCCTTGGAAACAGGCCGCGGTAGACGCCGGAGGTCGCCAGCCGTTGACATCGGAAACTACTTCGATCTTCGATTGCCGGCCCGTGGTCCACCTGGCCAGGGATCGGCATCCGAAATCGTTCCAGAATCCAACCGAGAAGCAAAGCGTTATTGCGGCGACATTGCGGCGACATTGCGACCATTTATTTATTCCGCGACGATACTCGTGCTTTCGCTCGTCTCTTATCGCGTTATAATTGCGTATGCGCCAAGAATCGAGTACACTCGAAACGCACTTGTTAGATATCGAAACGATCGAAATCTTGCCATCGAACTTATCTATCTAGTGGTTGGTTTAAGCACTCAGACGCGAGAGTGGAGAGCGCGGTGTGATAAGACGATTGAAAAGACGGAGGTGGAAAAAACGAAGAAGAAGAAGAAGAAGAAGAAGAAGAAGAAGAAGAAGAGGAAGACGAACAAGAATCAGAACCAACTCGACTAATCCGGCTGTAGATCGAATCGTGCATCGATAATCTTAATAAAGCTACAACTACTTACTTATGCCAACGTGTAACGAGTACAGGGTACTGGTGCAGCGAAGACTCTCTTCTAATTCTGATGCTTCGATCTATATAAATCCTTCGATTCGATTGAACTCGGTAATGCGATTATTGATTTTAAAGCTGGTCGGTAGTAGTAGTAGTAGTCTGTGTGTACTTTTGCAAAAAGTATCATCGGCGGTAGGAAGAAATTTCGACGGTAGATCCCGATATTCCGCAAAATCTACCCCCCTACCCGCGATTCCTCTCCAGAAAGATTTTTCACACATCGCGACTGATAAGCTCGCTGGATAATATAAATTACTCGCGGTGGGAACTCGCGGCTATCGGCGCTATTGTGCGAAGCATAACCAGCCGTATCTTACGCGACGAAGTTAAGATATACTCCCCCGATAAATAAAGGTACGAGCAGTACGGTAGATAAAGTTTAAGCATGACTCGATCCCCGGTGCACTTCTTTCAGGAGTACACACTCGAAATTTAGGACCCCCGTTACATGCCGACGAATTTCATGCTGTAGGGTGTTATACGCGGCGAGCGACATAAAACCAGGCTCGTAACGACGTTTGCTATAGAGATTTCTCTGCTCTGGTCCTCTCACCCCATATAGACCCGGCTGAAGGAGGTTAAGGTTCCGGGTAGAGGGGATGGCTGGGAGCAGAGTGGGTGGAAGAGACTTGGCATATGCATAAGGGAACCTTACCGGTCTCCGACACCTTCGAACCGCTAAACCTCCACCCGAGTCTTTTTCTTCTTCGAACCTTTCTGGCTTTCGCCCGGGCACCGTTCTCTTTCGCTGGTTAATTAGATTTTGATGGCCAGCATGAGCATTTGCATCCTTTATCCCGGGAACCCGCCGTTCTTCTCGCGCCTCGTCCCCCCCCCCCCCTCTCACTCTCTCTCTCTCTCTCTCTCTGCATCTCGCGTTTTTCACTCGCTCCGCAGGGGAGAGCCGTTTAGGCCTTCGGATGCTTAACTCCAAACCGATTTAGCGGCCCGGAGGCCAAGTGTCAACAAGGCCGGTATCGCTCCTCGGGTACGTACCAGCTAACTGCGAACATAACGATCCTTTTGTTTCCCTCCCTCGAATCGCGTTAGACTCGTCCATTCACGGTTCGATGGATCGTCGAACGAAAGGTAAAATTTCTCCGTCGAATATTCAAGTTTAATCGAGCACCGATTCAACGGTGATTATCGGCCAGCGTCTTGCCCCGCGGGTCGAATGAAATCCGCGGATCAGATTGGTTAGGAAAGCGTTTCGCGCGCCAGAAATTCCGTCACGACGGGGTCGAAGGAACGAGAATACCTGGCGTGAGGGCAAACGTCAAAACACACCTCGTCCACCCACACGTGTACGTGCGGTCGGTCGGTCGGTCGGTCGGTTGGTCGTTGGTTCGTTCGTTGGTTCTTTCGTTCGTTGGTTCGTTCGTTCGTTCGTTCGAGCGCGTATATACACACTAACAGCTAAAAGATTCCTACGGGGCAACCAATGACTGGAATGACTTGCACTCGATGTCGAACCGAAGATCCCTCTCGGTCCCCCTCCGCCAGCCGCGGCGTCCATCTACTCACCTCCTTCTATTTACCAGGGAATCTCTCCGGTCTCTTTGTCAGACAGGTTATCTTCTTCGAGGGAGGTGCAGGCTTAATTTAATTAATTCCATGCGCCATCTTGACAAGTGTGTGCGCCCCGTACGCGCATCCAAAGAATAATTTTCATACTCATCCACCTTTCCTTTACCTTCTTTCAGCCCACCCCCAGCCTCTCCCCCGCGTCCCGTCTCCTCTTTCTCAACTCTCCGGTCCGTACTCTGGTCGCTGGAACCCCGTTTCTTCGGTTATCAGATCCCCGATTCATACTCGTCAAGCGCGAGCTCGCTCGGCAAAAGAGAGTGGCGACCAACGGGAAGGAGGAGAGGAGGCAGAGAAACCTGGGAGAGGAGGGTAAAAGAGGGGAAAAAAGAACGCGTTTATCCGCTCCCATCTCGCCGGGGTCATTTGTCTTTTTGATGTCGCACCGTATCTGATTCGTTAATTGCGAGACCTCGCGTGTGATCGACTCTCTTCGGATACGCGCGGCCCGCCGCGGCGGATAGATCGGGGCACCCAGCGGATATTCGGAATTGAAAAGATTTTTCGGCGATACGACGACGAGAACGATGAAGATTTATTGTGAAACTGTCATACGCCGTTATCGGCCGAGATCTTTTGAATATTGAAAACGTCCAGCCGCGGCGGCCATTACGATCGTTAGGAACCCTGTCCACGCGACTGATCACCGCTCGTTACGTCCTCTCAGCCACGGATTCACCGTACGGACGGTCGGTTGATTTTTTCATGAAACGAAACGAAACGAAACGAAACGCGTGTCCTAACCGTGAATCGGTTCCGCGGAAACGGGAATTAAACCAGGTATATATCGAAACTTTTGTCGCGAGCACTCTCAATTTAGCCCCCGCAATCGGATCGACAATCCACGCGATTCGAGGTAGTTCTCTTTAACATCGTTACATCTCTTCGACACTTGCTGCATCATCCGCGATCATTTTGCAAATCATTTTCAATAATGTCTCGGCGAACGTGCAATATTTGCATACAGTTACCGACACATTTCCTTCGATAACTGTCTTCAACGTCTCCGACGCGCTTCAAATTTGTCCCTTTCTCGTTTCTTTTCGCCAATTTCCACGGTACACTTGTTAGCACCGTCCGTCGATGCTTCTCTCGCGAGCATCTGAAAGAGAAAGAGAGAGAAAGATACAATTTTATATAGGTATGATTTAGTGCGAACGCCTCGAAAAACGGTTGGCGTTTTTAAAAGAATACCAGTAATTACGAAGCAGCGCAGCGTAGGAACCAGTAAAAGCGCGCGCGATCCGTCCGGGGCACTTTGCGTTCCATTCGCGGTCGCTCAAGGCGATCCTGGCGTTGAACATCACCCGAAGGTAGGAAAGGAAGAAAGACGGTCCATCATTTAAGTCGCTGGCCTCAAACCTTTAGCGCAGATTTATGGGTAATCGAGGGGCCAACGCCGAACATCGTCCACGAAAGCAGCGAGGGCTTCACGCTCGTCAATTGGCAGGGAACGAGAAGTCGAAAACGCGAGAGAGACGCCCGGACGAGAAGAGTGAATTTATGTACACGTATACGCAACACACGCATTCGCGTTGGCCAGGATTCACAATGGAACGAGTCGAACATCGATTACGATCTCCATTCGGACGTGTCGTGCCCCGGGGTGGTATTTAAAGTCCCTAATTTCCGATCAATCAAAAAACTTTTCATGGAACGAAAAAATGAATCACGTTGCGCTGGGCGGATCGCCGCACCACCGCGCCGTTAACTAGACACACAATGGCTCGCATTAGAGGTGGAAGGAGAGAGAGAGAGAGAGAGAGAGAGAGAGAGAGAGAGAGAGAGAGACCCCTTTCGAGCTGGTTCGCTCGTCAGACACGGTGACCACCGATAGCACAGGGTGGCTCTCCACTCTCCAAGATCCTCGATACCGAACGGAGAGACGCCGAATGCGTGCCGGACGCGAGAAGGAGAAGATGAGAGATAACTTCTCTCTTCATCGGGGAACGAAGAGAAATAGAAAACGAAGAGTAGCTTGTTGAGATTGGGCCGCTGCACGGGGTGTCAAGGGGGCAGCTGGGGTGAGAGAGAGATCCCAACGTCGATAACTAACTCGGTGTGATCACTGAAAAATGGCTGTCAAACATTCTTGTCGTTTTAACTCGCGGGAGCACCCCGACCACCTTTCTTTCTCCTTCGCTCTCTTCCCCGTGCGCGTTCCTACCGAAACCTGGTCGCGGACCGGACTAATGGTTCCTGCCCGTGACGTGGATCCTCGCTCTCCTAGACAACCACGGATCGCTAATTTTCTTCCCTATTAATTGCCCCTTCTTTCTTCTGTTCGCTGCCGTTGTCGTTCTCTTTCTTAATCTGGAAACGCCGCGTCGCGTCGCGTCGCGTCGCGACATACCGTTTCGAGTGTTCCGTCTGTGTCGCCGGAATTTCACGCACGTATCCACACGTTGTTACGGACGATGGAACACAGAGAGACGTTACCCGGTTAAAGTCACCAACAGTCGCTGGCAAGATTATGAACGAGCTCGACTTAAGAAAGGATCGCCCTCCGCAAGGGTTGCCACGGTTATATTTATTTATTTTTCACCCTTCCGCGCTCGATCTTTTCAACCCTAACGGCTGGTATAAATTCTTCTATAAATGGCTCCTTACCGACGACATTACTGCCAGTTATTCTAGACGGAAAGGAAACTTGGCGGCGACACGAGAGAGCGGTTCTCGGCTAATTTCTGGCCGCTCTTCTTTGTCGAAGAGAGTACTACGATCCTCGAGAGCAGAAATGCTGGTAATGCTTCCGATAATGCCGCTTGGTACCTACACAGTATCACCGCAAACGAATGTAAAGCAAGCGGAGAAAAATGGATACTGGTATTATACGATTCGCGCATTATAAATTGGACGTCTCGTTGTTTCGCGGTCGTTTGCTTTCGCTCGATTTTTAGTCTACCCATCTTTCACGAACCCCACTTACCGTACCGTTTGTACGAACTTTTCCGTCGTCGGACCGTATCGCGATTTGGTTCGTACAGCCTCGAACTCGTTAAAATGAAATTAAACGCGTCGTCGCTGTTTTCGAGATGCCGCGAACAATTCGAGTAGATAAGTAGAGAGAACCGTGAAAACCGCGACCAAATATGGTTGGGGGGGGGGGGGGAGGGTTAATCAATTCGAAATGATGCCGCCGATCGGTGAGAGAAGAGAGGAGAGATCTTTCGTGGCAAACGTGCACGGCATCTGATCCGCGAATCAACAAGCATCGACGAGAGCCGGATGGGAGCCGGATGGAAGACGGTGGTCGTGAGGCTAAGAGGGGGTGGGGGGGGGGGGTGCGGTTGGAGAAGAATATAGAGAGGAGAGGGTATATAGACGGGGAAGATGGCGAACGAGGCCGAGAGGAGAAGTAGAGGGCAGGCTGGACCCCGCGTGTTGCCCGGGGGTGCCAACCGCAGGATAATAATTTTATAATTGGGGGAATTACTCCGGCTCGCCGTGGTACAGTCCCTGTACGTGGCGTGGGAGGGTCCACCGACATTGTTTCCATCCGGACGGACGGGACGGCGATCTCTTCACCGGCTGTATCTCCCTTGGGACGAAGCCGTGGGTGAGATATGGCCGCATAATCATCGAATCATTATATCCACTCTCGAAATACCATCCGGGGCCGGAGCCACGGCCGAATTATAAAATTACGCGCAGCTTACTCGTTAAAAACATTATGAGCACTTTATCACAGGAACCGAACGGTTCGAGTGTGCGTGTATGTACGTGCGATCCGGCCGCGCTGCATCCTGTCTCGGGGAACGCATCCCGAGGGCCTTGTCACGGGAAGGCCCGTTTAACCCGTGACCCGCAGGCTTTCCAAGTCCTTCGTACCTGTACAGAGAATTTTCGATGGTGAGGATCGCGAGAAATTACCGGCCAGGAAGTTTTTATTCGCGTTTGATGCAACAACTGTTCTCTCGCGTCTCTTCCTTCCGTTCTTTTCGTTTCTTCGAATGGCGCTAGCCATCGTATTCGCCAACGGTGGTGGGAAAGAGAAAGAGTTTTCGAGAAACAGGCACTGCTCGGGTCGTTATCCCGACCGAATAATTACCTCGTAACCTTCGAACCTCGTCTTCCGTTATCTATATCGGAACAAAGAAGCGCGCACCTTTGGAAATTTTTCCACGGCACGGATAGGTTCGCGGTAACTTTGTTCGGTCTCGATTTTATCTGCCCCTACGGATACTCGTGTTCGGGCTCCGATGTCTTATTTCCCCGCGCAATGACGAGATATCGAGGGCCCCTATCTTTCTATTCTAATATATCCAACATAGAAATGCAATACACGGGAGGAATGTATTCCTCTCGGTAGGGTCGTTACGCGCGCAAAGATTGCATATAGCCCCTGCAGGTGCAGACTCCGAGAGTCCGGGGTCAATATTCCGGTGTCTTCGTGGAAGGACGGTACTCTTGGGATGCGCGCGTTCTTGTAATTGCGACTAACCGTGCCGAGCACCAGCTTCGGTGTAATTATATTTCGTATCGTTAAATCTTTCTGCAATCTTGATCCGGCCGCGAGGAAAAAAGGCCGCAGGTGGGGCGAACTCGGACGACTTCTCCAAAAGTTGTTCCCATCGCGATACTCCGAGGATATACTTTTTGCAACTACGCCGCGGAATCCAGAATTCGATTCGAATTCCGACCAGACGACGACGCGGCCTGCCACGATCGTGAACGATCAATGAACGAATCGTTGCTCGAGCGTGCAATTATAATGTTCGATTACCGAACCGTGAGATGTTCGAGGTCGAAATTATTAGACTGTACCGGCTGGAGCCGGGAAGAATGATTGGGTTCGCACGAAGAATGAAGATGATGACGAGAAGAAAGAAGGGCGAACAGTCGGCGGATAGTGGGGATGAACGTTCGTATTTCGTGAGGCTGCTAAGGTCGCTGGTTAGTTGCTTGGAAATCGAAATAATGAGGCATCGCCTCCTGGGCATAGTCATTGGATCACGTGCCACTGCGGTCGCGATCATTTCCCATTATTATTGTTATCGATCGCCGTGCCCTCTCCTCCTCCCTCTGCTGCTCCTCGACTGATATTGCGACGATTCGCGGTACGCTCGACCAACCGATGGAAATAACTCGAGTAAATTTAACTCTCGATCTCGTTTCGGAATGCGCACTCGCGCGGTCGTTCTTCGATTCGTAGGTACCTACTCGAACCGATCCTCCGGTCCCGGTGATTACAAAATTTTACACGATTTGTTTCCTCGATTTGTTCAGCACGAACGGACGGCACCGCGTTTTGATCTTGCTTACGTTCGTAATATTCGGTCGAATTGAAATACTCGGTCTCGAAACCGAGTATTCGTCCATGTTTCCCTTTCTTTTTCTTTCTTTCTTTCGCGAACAAATGGAATTACGCGTTGGACGGATGGAAATTGCACGCGCGCAAACTACTCGCGCTCCGCGTGGAGTAAACGGAAAAAATTCCCGATCGAATCTATGGATAAATTTTTAATCGTCGAACGGTAAACGGCGATCATTACGAGCGGAGCGTAGGTCGAGAGAAACTTTGGCAATAAAGAAGTTCTCGGAACTCGTACGGTTCGTTCATTACAGCGAGGCGAATCGGCCGGACGACCTTCCTCGTTGGTTTCATCCACTTAGGCAGATTCTTGAGCGAATTCCGGTGGACAGCTGGTCCATCGCCGGACGGAGTCTAATCTAATCACCAAAAACTCACTCCACGCGGGGAAACTCCCTTCATTTCGTTCGCCATCCGTATACTACCATCGTCCTATACCATCCTATATACACCGCTCTTCCTCTTCAAACGGCAAGCTTACGGGAGTTAACAAACTTGAGGAACGTCGACCGCAGCACGAGAATCTTGGAGAGATGGCGTTTCATCCGGCAGAGTTATTAGCAAACTTCTCTCACTGCACCACGGCGGACCACCGCCTTCTTAATTATGCTGTACGTTAGGTGGTTCGGCGAAAGTATTCGTACTATTTCGTGAATCGTCCGATTCCGATTTTCGATCCTCGTGGCGTGCAGCATCAGCTTCGAGCGGCGCATCGATTGATTAGAAACGGTCGGCCCGTTAACAAGCAAGCGTTAGGTACGTTTCCGCGGCGAAACGTTCGATGGAATACATAAGTATACACGTATGTGGACGGGGGAACGTGTAGCAGATATACGGTTGCCGAGTTCTCTTCTCACACGTGTTGTATCGGCGATCACCCACGACTGCCACTTGCGCGGCATTCTGACCGGGTGTTCGCGGAACCGTTGCGCGTGGACACGCGATCTTCGATGGCAACACGATCGAAAGTATCGATACAAGAGGACCCACGGATGAGAGCTCCGGGACTATATAGGCACGGCGAGTACGTCCTCCTCTCCATCATCGGCACCATTGCGGACCAGCCACGGTCGGACCGAGGTATAAAAGCTACGGTAAGTGCACGTCTCTCTGTTAGAGGGGCTAGCGGAGAACATTGTATAATGATCGGTAAGAGGTCGCGTCGACGCGAACGGTCGACGAACGGACAGCAGGGAGGCAGCAGGAAACCCGGAGATAACCGATAAGTAGAAAATCGATGATTCGGAGGCATGCTAATTTCAGGTATACTACCTACCCGATTATCGTGCTCTCTCTCTCTCTCTCTCTCTCTCTCTCTGGTGATGCTGGATTCCGCTGTTGCCTTTGGCATTTAATACCAAACGCGATATCGCGGACCGTTGATGACACCGCATTCGATCGCATTACCGGGTTGGAAAAAAAACTACGTCCCAGCTGAAATTGGCATGGTAAGGGCTTAAACGTTATAATGCCCCGATGTACTTTAGATACGCGCGTTCCCTCGCGGGGCCGGCGTAAAAGGAAGACAAATGTTCTTTCGTTAGATCACGGTAACGGAGCCTGGAGAGGGGAGAGAAGAATCGAATGTAAACGGCGATGCAACGTCGCGATGCGACGCGAGGCGACGAGACGCCTTAAAACTTATGCTAATTCCAGGTATCAAAGTCGGTTGGGTTAGCGCGCGCGCGCTGTTAGGTTGCGGGCAACCTCGCCGTTGGCGTTAATACAACCAGAAATGGAATTCAGTTTCTCGCGATTTCCTCGATATCGAATTCGGTGGGATTACGCGATCGAATCCCAGCGAGAGGCCGTGCCCGCGGGACTAATTACGGAGGCACACCGTAATTAATCCGTTTTCGAGGAGCGGTTACACCGGTCGGGTTATTGTCGAGATTTACCGGGTGTCTCCCCAGCGATCGTCCCTCTTGTCTTGGTGTGCACGCGCGCACCCCGATCTTTTGTCGGCGCGACCGCGTATAAAGGGGATCGAACGCGGGAGAGGGAGCGAGATGGAGGGAGAGAAAAAAAGGTACGGATCTCGCGGGCCCAAAGGGTGCCCCCGCCTTTTGATTCGAAACCGAGCGGACCCGCTCTGAAAGAATGAATGGACGAGGGAGGATGTGCGTCAGGCGCTGCTTTTTCTTTTCCACCGTCTCCTCCTCCGTCCCATACCCCCCTGGCCGTACCCTATCAACGCACAACACACACGCGCTTTAACTCCTTTTGTCCTCCGATCCTGGATCAAAATTAGCTGCCTTCCAGCCATCGCGCTTTGTTTTCTCTCTGCACGGGCCCCGCCTCAAAAAACTACTTATTACGCTAATTATACGCGGTGCTCTGCACAATCATCCCTCCTCCCTCCTCCAACCACGCAGCGGCAGTCTGACCCTCTTATTCGGTACGGTAGCTCGCAGCTACGATTACCGCCAACTGTCGATTCGTTCGTCCCTGGTGTCGATTAAATCCGTCGCCATCGGTATTTAGTCGAACCGACGACGACGACTACTCGTGTTCGCGTAATCGCCGATATGGAAATTCTATTTCCTCTTACGATTAGCGCCACTTCTCCCGTCGCATTCTCTCTGTTACATTATACATTGCCTACGCTCGAAAGAAACGGTCCACATTTCCTTCCACTAATTTTCCACACGCGCAGCTACTCATTATTCCAGTAGAATTAATTCATGCGGCCGGTCTGACGTGACTCTCAATGTCTCTCTCTCTCTCTTCCCTTTCTCCCCGTGCGCAGCTTGTCTCCGCGCTCGCATAATCACAACCTGAACGGTAATGGCCCCGATGAGGGGGCTAAAGGAGGGTGAAAACGTCCAAGCGACACCCCCGAACTCGTCCTACGAACGTTAATTACTGTGTTTAGCTATAATTACGAGGCTGGCTCGGTTCGTGCGTCGCTTATTCGCGCACACGGTCCCATTTCGGCGTTAACGCGCATCGCGCACGCACCGCGCACGCACCGCGTCTCGCGTACTTTGCCACACCGGAACTGCGCGCGTAGACGGACGGAATTAGATCAAAGTATACACACATTGTGGCGTTCAGGGACATCGATCGGATTGCTTCGACCCTCGAAGAAGAAAAGGTGGCGAGGAGTGGCAAAGAGTTGGCATCCTCCTTTTGATTTTGTTAGATTCGTCGCGAGCGAAGACGCGAAGACGCGCTTCCTCGAAATCTCGTATCAATTACCGAGCGTATCGTGTGTAAGGATAACCGCTGCTGGTACGATTATGAACTTGTTAATGGTCCGTGTTCGACGATAGGAACGGCGCGGATACACGGAGAGACACCCACCATATAATTACACGTTGCTTTACATCTTTTTGGTCGGTCGGTCGGAGAGTGGACGCGAGCCTGTGCACGTGTATCTCTGCCCGTACGTACGTATAGGAACCGATACGATCGCGCCGCGTCTATTTTGTCCAATTAAACGGCGCGTCCGCCGCCGCTAAGAAACGCGATGATCGCACGCACAAGTATAGTAAATTGAAAGTTAGGATAATAGAAACTCATATATAACTGCGTATAATGCATAGGTATTACGCGGTAATGAACCCGGCCGCTCTATTCTTGCGAGATCGTTATAAAACTGTCGGTTCGAAGAAATTTTATCACCGTGGACTCGGGTGTTATCGAGCAACCCGATAAAGCCGCGTATTAAGCACCATTACAATATCCCCAGCTGATCGAGTCGGCGCATTCTCTGCTCCGTACGCGATTACTGCGTCCCGATGCTGGAAAATCATGTCAGAACGGCAAGAAAGAACGAGTCGACGCGATAAGGAATTTCGCGTATAATCTAGCCGTAGAAGTATCCATCAGCGACGAGGTGCCAACTGCGCTCCCGACGATGCTCGGTCAGCTGTGAAAATATTTCTGTTCCCAGTGGCAAAAAGGGCCGACGCGATGCACGGTATATAGGAGCCGGTTAAACGAAAGAACGCGTGCGATTCGACCGACCAACAGGTGCTTTATACGTGCCTGTCCGGCAAGAAGGATCGAAGAGAATCGTCCTGGGGTACCTCCGAGCGACTCGCAGGAACCTTTCACGCTCTCGACGCAACCCTGTATACGCTACGCTCTCTCTCTCTCTCTCTCTCTCTTCCTCTTTCTCTCTAAATATATATATATATAAATATATACACACGTGTGTGTGTGTGCGCGAGGACCAGTCTCGCTGCGACTCCCAGGCGGCGGCAATCCACGCGTGTCTTCGACCGTTTATTGGACTTCGAACACCTCTCGTCTTGCTCGCGCTCGTACGTGGCGCGACGTACACGTGTAATTACTTCGGACAAAGCGTTCCCGTAAAAAGCCACGCGAGCCGTATATATCCTCGAGCCGCGGCTCGATCCCGAAAGAGAGAATTCGATGCTGATTTTATCATCGTTACTTAAATTTCTCCTCCGTGTACGAGAGACGAATACCGAACGTCCGAGAGACCAACGTCCTCCACTTCCGTTCGAGTTTGTTCGCATTCCCGCGCCGCGTGCATAGACGACGACGACGACGACGACGACGATTCCATGAATCTGCATTTCGAGACCATTCCAGTTTCCGGCCGGAGAAACCGTCTGCCCGGACGCGGGGAATCGACGAGACCGAAACGGATTTAATCGCGGTATACGCTATATTGCTTCGACGGCAACCAAAGTCTCCTCGCCAGGTGTGCTGAAATCACCCAACGGCGACACAGACACCAACATCAACAACGGGAACATCAGCAGCGGCAGTACCGGGAGCAGCAGCTCGCTAACGACCCCGTGGTACATGGACGAGGGTGGTTGGAGGGGGGAGGGGAGGGAGAATCATGGGTGGGTTAAACTCGAGCTTAAATATCAATCAGCGGAAGCAAGAGCAAAGAAAACAGGAAGAGGTCGAAAGACTCGGTTCTGGTTGGCGGATGCGAGAGGAAGGGAGGCGAAGAGAGGCGAGAGACGAGGCGAAGGACGCGACAGTTAGCGAGACAAAGCCGGTGTGTGATTTGTGTGCCCGTGTGTCGGGGCCTTCTTCGCGGTGTTTAATTAGCAGCTCGGCAAACCAGACGCCATATACTCAGAACTCAATCAGATCCCTTCATAAGCGCGCCTCTCTCTCTCTCTCTCGGAGTCTCTCGTATACATAATGTACGGAGGTTCGGTGCGCTCGGTATGCCGAGCGAGAGATGTTCCGACACGATGGGCCGAGCATGGGACACCGCGAGCAACTCCGCGCTACGGATACTCGAACCAACCGCGATATGCGATTATAACGTTTGCGACGAAACTGTACGTCGTTTGGTAGTACGGTGTAGTACCTAGAGAGATATTTCCAAGATCGTCCGGCTGTATTCGTCGACGCAACAGGTAAATTAACTCGAGGACCTCGGTTACCTCGTGTAAGTCGATACACCTCGGTGGATCGAGTCAGTATTCTTTGTGGGTGTTTAATTAGCAGCTCGGCTAACCAGATGCCATTTACTCAGAACTCAATCAGATCCTTCATAAGTCCCGGTCCACAGGTTCTCGTATGCCGTATGCATAATGCACCGACTGCCGTTCGCGACGAGATCGCCCTGTGGCCAAGAGGCGAACCACACGATCGACGAAGGAATAATTAAATTCGCAACACCTATCGTAACGAGAAGCAAGATCGACGGGCCGCGTGTTTTTGACAAAAGGCAGACACGGAGGAGAACGGAGGAGGTTGCGAGGGGATGCAAGGGCGCGTAAAGCTTCGTCTAACCGCGCGACCGTTCGAAACCGTTCGTTTTATCGTCGATCGTCGTCGGTTTCGGGACGTAATTACCATTTCAAATGCTCACCTCGGCTCACCTGAGCCCACTTGTTGTTGGGTTGGCGCAACTTCTCCACCCGTTGCGTTGCACCGGGTGGTCTTTTCGGTGGGTTTCGAAGTACGGCCGTCGGTTCGAGAAGCGGGGGTTTTATCATTTAGTTTGCTTGTGTTTCCATCCGTGGCATCCACGCACGCACACACCCACGTCCGTTCTCATTCTAATCGGCTCCGACGAGTTTTCTTCGGACCTAAACACGCGAGTCTCTGCCGCGGTCGACGAAGCCCCGGAGGGCCCTATAGTCGCGCGCCAGCATTATTATTTTACCGCGTCGTTCCCGCGCATCGAACTGCTTCGCATCACGGCAACGCGATGTCAGTTTCCCGGTGGTGTTCCTCGACCGCGAGGATAAACCTCTTCGTTTCCCCACGTCGGTCCTACCGTTCGCGGCCAATTTATTACCAACCAAAGGTTGACACCTTGTTTTAATATCCCTGCTCGTCTCCGTCTTAGAATTCTTTTTCCTCTTCTGCCTCCTCCACCTCCTCCTACTACACGTGTAAATAACTGAAAGATGATAAATTCGGAGGTGTGATTTACATTGTCGTTGCAGATTTACGGGCATATTTATCGTCCGCTTAACAACCCGCCGAGGCGACGCTCAAATTAATCTGCCTGGATTGCTAAATTATTGCCAATGTGGCAAAAATTTATTAACGGAAAATGATAACTTATTACCTTTAATAAATTAAGTTTGGCACCGGCGATTGGCACGGTGCGCGGGCGCGAGCGTTCGTTTGTGTTTGTGGGAAAGGAAAAGTACCGCTTCGCGGTTTGTTATCAATCATGTCCACGTGCTTCGAACGGAATCAGTATACAAACGTCGTTGATCGTTGATTCATGGACGATGCGCATCGAGTAATGAAAATTACGACGAGGACGACGACGACGACAACGAACTGTGAACCGCGCCAATCGCGGCTTTCGGATCGGCTGAAAGAAATCGAACGATCGATTTCGCAGCCCTAGCACGCCGGACCATCCTTCATGCATAGTTCTCCCTGGCCAGCCAACGATCGATTAGCATGCAGCCAGCCTCGATCTGATGACTGTACAGAGAAGCCGAGGCTAGGCTAGTCGCACGCGAAAAATCGTAAAATGCGTATCAAATGAAAAATCCAGGAACGTGCCGGGGCTCGTACGAATAACAAGCGACAGCCACCTCGGCAGCGCCTATAAATGGCAATTTCTTCGGTTCCCGTCTGGCTTTCGCGGAAACTGTTCGCAGAAACTCTGCCGCCGCCGCCGCCGCCGCCGCCACCGCGATGCTAATTACGTACACGCGTTTCCGAAGCTGAAGCGCATAATCGATGGACAACGATTCGATTTAGTTCGCTTCCCAGATACGCGTTCTCTCCTACTCGCATCTCTCGTTTCGTATCGTTTAAGCGATTATTGTCAGCCGTGAGTCCGCGAGAGTATCGATGCGTTCGCATGTCGAAGGCCCATCACGCGCAAACGAATGGATATATAGATCGGTAGGGAGACGTAGCACGGTAATATACGAGCCAGTAGAGCCGAGAAGAGCCGTGGAAGAGACTTCGCTTCGGTCCGTATATATGCGCGCAGGGTGTATATAACGTGGCACCGTTTGTGTGCCCAGTTAATTACTCGCGTAGTAAATTATCGGGTAATGAGGTGCCGGGTTCGAGCCTCGGGCCTTCTCATCTTCCTTCTCCCTCGAGCCACGATCCTACTCGCGAGAGAGGATCTGCCTCTCACCTCTCTGCGCGGACAAACCGTAAAGGAAAGAGAGAGAACTAATAAATCCGCCAGGGCCGTAAGGAGGGATATTGTTAGTTGTAAGGTAAATCATCTCCGCGGCTCAAAAACCCTCTGCCGCGGCCACCCCTCCGCTCCTATCTTCTAAGGCCTCGAGGAGACGTTTGTTACCTCCGTTACCTCCGTGCGCACGGCTCTTCTACTCTACCTCTTGGTACCTCTTGCCCTCTCGTCGTCGTCGTCGTCGTCGTCGTCGTCATCCTCATCCTCCTCCACCTCCTCCTCCTCTTCCTCTTTTTCTTCTTCTTCTTCTTCTTCGTCTCCTCCCTCTTCTCCTCGTCCTTCGTATCTTTCTTGCTTTCCTTCTTCGCGGTTAGTCCAGTTAGCGTCAATATGCGGACACATGGCCTCGTCATTAGCGTCATCGGATCCCTAACGCCTGCACGACCCCAGCCCTTGTTCGGATCCGTCAAGAGATTCTTCTGCCGGACGGCTGATTTCTCGGTAACCGGTGTATATGTGTACCGGTACGCGCACTTGCCGCCAATATTTGTTGCGGTCTGATCGATTTAAGAGAAAAGACACTCGAAATCGAGTCTAAACACGAACGTCGAGGCTGACGATGGCTGCTGGAAAAGTGTGCGCGATCGATAGAATTCGAAGGAGCGTATACGTCGTGAAATATGTATTATATTATTAGAGGCCGGACCATTTATCAAACGGACAGAATGACACAGCGAAAGCAATCATTGACACTTCTCGGGTCTTCTTTTCGTGATCAGTTAGTGTCAACACGTGAACACAAGGCTCCGTCATTAGCGAGCATCAGATCTTTAACGCCTGCACGACGGTCGCTTACGAGCCGTTGTGTTCCGCGAAACGTCGTACGGTTCCTGAAACAGAAACTCGAAATGTTCCACGTCCATACCTTCTTTGAACGCATTAATAGTACGTTCGATCCCTTCTCGCGATCCTTTTCAGCGGGTGCAATAATTTTCTCTAACTAACGAGCACGCGAACACCACGTCCTTAGTCGCGTGTACGATACTCGAAATAGTTTACGCGGCGGAAAGCCGTTTTAATCCTGGCATTTGCGAGCGTTGCGAAATCGAAAAGACGAGCGCAAGCGAGAAAAATGGTATTACCCGGCGTTGGTCTCGATCGGAACGAAACCAACGTAAAGGTCGATTCGATAACGGTGTCGAGGAAGTACCAATAGTTCGCGATCAAAATGCATCGCTAGCGGTAAGAATAATAGATCGCGTAGTAATTAACCTTTTGCGGTATCGTAACTTTCTTAGCCTCGGGTTTTCGCGGTCATACATATATATTTAATGCGAGCTATCATGTTTCCCATCCATTGTGCACTTCCTGCCACGCCTACGAACCTTTCACTCGAGCATATTGGCTACAAGTCTAATTAGATGGTTTTGTCAATACACATTTATACTACGCGTAACCCACGCGACTTGAACAGTTATGCGGTGCTTCGTTCAGAAGTTCAAACGCGGGGATACGCGCGGTTTATTATTCATTCTTCGCGTGGCGCGTAAAAATAGCCGGCACACCAACTTCAAAACTATGTGACGTAAATTCCAATTCGTGACGTTCATCGATTTTTTTATTCTTCGCCGAGCGAATTTTTTGAAATTCGATTCAGGGAGGGTACCTCGCTAATGATTCGCCAGGACTCGTGCATCCTCTACGCGTGACGAAGTATCTACGGTCGGTGGCGTTGTTGTACTAAGAAACAACTCTGCCGGTCCGGTCATTAGCAGCACGATTGTACCGCCTTCCGTTTAACGAGCACCCTCCGTGGGCACCGATGACATTATTGTTTGCAATAATTTAGCGTATTCCGATATCGATTCACGATTGTTGGAACATTTTTCTAGCCAGATTTGTGGATCATCCACGTAAATCACGAACGTCGACCGTCCGTTAACCGTCGGTTATTCGAGGCCTGTCAACCCGTAGCATATCCACCGTAGTACACGTTATAATGATTAGCTAAGCTGGCAATTACCCAGCGCTTCGGATACGCCGAATTGTCATTCAGCCCGCGGATGCCGATGCCCGTTGTACAGCCGCGAGTCTGACTAGAATATTATACGATCCTCATAACGAAACTGTGCCCGCCGTGGTCTCCTCTGATCCCTGTCCGCTGCTCGTCTACCGCAGCCGTCCACGTATCCAACGGCTATGCGCAACCATATGTGCGGAGACACGGAGAAAGCACCGGCGCGCCAGGATGCACCTCGAAAACTTGGCTTATGGACTCGTCGTCAGCTCGGACACTGTCTGCTATCTCGCAGTGTGTCGAGCAACGGGAAGAGAGCCAATAGGATTGTGCTTTGCCTACTAGTGGCAGACGTTATGGATTTTTCCAGTTGCGCGAACCATGGCATCCATGGGAACGGTCTGCGAAGCGCCCGCGAACAACACGCCGTTCTCACACGGAATACCTTGCTCGCCGTTCTTCCGATCTCCGAGATTTCAACCGATTTTTCACCCGCGCAATCGGTTCGGCTACCGTTCGTCGAACGTGGACGGATATCGGTCCGTCACAATGTTAACGGCCGTACACGTTTACGATCGTGCATACGTATGTACCACCCGTCCCGTCGTAAAAGTCATTGCGATCGCCGGGTAAAAAAGTTGCTCGATGGATGATTCCGTTCGCGCCGCGTCGAGCATTTAGCCGCGTTACAGGAAAGGCCATCAAAGGCGAAGAACAACAGCGGTATCGGTCTGACGGGCACCTATAAAATTCAAAGGATAAATGTAGATTTCAGGCCGGTGTGTAGTTTCACTGTCCGTTCTTTGCCTTTCAGAGCTGTGCCCGTGCGAAACTGTACGTTCAGCCGCGCCGTGGATTTAACGACGAACAGTATTACCACGTTCCTCCGTTCGTTTAACCGCGAGGGATGTACCGTCGACAGTTCGCACGTACTCGAACGCCCGCTCGCCCGCTTCGAAATACGACAATTATTGGCAACCTCGAGCGGTCCGGTTCTCCCTCCGGCTCCCTTTTTTTTTTTTTTTTTTTTTTTTTTCGCCCCTCTCCGACCACCGTTTCTCGATTTCAGGGAAAAACGTTTCAGCCTCGCGATTAGAATTAAATTTAACTCGAAGAGTTACAACGACGGTGTACATGGGCTGGTACTTGCGCGTGGTGGCACAAACGGAACGAAAAATCTCCAAGGGAGAGCAACAATCCGAAATAGCCGAGAGTAATAATAACGCTCCACGGTATTCTCTGTATTAGGGATAATTGGAGGATGAACCGCAAACGGCGGCGAGGGTATCTCGCGCGATAAAACTGGAGAACGAAGGGGGTGAGAGGCGAGGGAGAAAGGAAAAACGCGAATTCCACGGTGGTGGCTGGTGGCGCGTCCGGGTGCAACGAGTGGAACTTTGAAAGCGAGTTGCACAATAAGATCCAGCAGAAAGAGGGAGATAGCGGACGACGGGGGAGGGGAGCGAGGGGATAGAAACTACAAAGCCTTCAACCACCAGCCGCAAAACTACCATGCGAAACGACGACGTTAGGAAAGGAGAATCGAGGGATAGGAGGAAGCAGGAGGTGGAGTACGATCTTGGGTGCGTAGGCAAGGAGCACCGTGAAGGCATTATCCACTTACAGGGAATTATCCTCTTTCTAGCGGATCTGCTGTTGCTGCGGCTGCTGTTGTTGTTGTTGTTGTTGTTGCTGCTGCTGCTGCAGGAGCGACCCGGCCGAGTTCGTTCTCTTTCCCCGATTCCCCTATCTCTCTGGCTGTTGCTGCTGCTGCTGCTGCTGCTGCTGCCCCTTCTTTATTCGGCAGTCGGAAAAATCGTACCGCGGAATAGCCAGTGCCATTGTCTAGCGTTGAGCGTACAGACGGAGTGAAAGGGAGTTCATTTGAGTGTTAATCGGTGGCCATTGGGCATATTACCGGACCGGTAATACTCGCAGCTGAACCGCGTGGGTTCTTTCGCGTTTCTCTTCTTCGAGACGCGGTCGGTCGCCGCTTAATTCGTTCTCCTCGTTCGGTAACCGTCTAGGCCCCGACTAACGCGTTTCGTCGAATCTCGAGCGACCGCTGTCGAGAGAACGGTAACTCAAACAAACGGAAAATTCGAGCTGCTCCGCGACGCGGTAATCGGTTGAAATTCGCAGAAAATTGCTGGGTCTACGCGAACCGAGACCGAGCATCGCTCATCGTTCCGACCGCGCTGCTGCTGCCCGTTTTCGCATTATTCTTGATCGCGCGCGCTTCGCTCGTTCCGCCTTATCGCTCTCGAGCGCCCTTCGACTGCTACCACCCGTTTTAGAGTACACCTCCTAGAGAAAGTAACGCCGCGTCGAAGACAACGAACGCGGACGTAAAATTACGACTAATTTACATACATATCGATCCAGGCGAACGCGTTATTTACGAGCGTTGTTAATTTCGCGCGAGCCCCGTCGAGTTCGCCTTCGACTCGTGGCGCGGTTAAGAATCGCGACAAGTTAATCGATATAGAATAAAGTTCGGGCTCGTTGCCAACCCGAAGGCCTCGTTGCCGCTAGATAACGACTCCATCGAGCCGAATTCGGGCTGGGCGTATCGGGAGCTGGTCGCAAATGGACACGGATAATTCTTACGGGCCGGACAGGTATACGCGCGATGCAATCGTGGGCACGAACAATCTCGTGGTATGCATCCACGGCGTGGGAGTTAAAATCCACGCACGCATAAATTACGCTCGTACGTACGAACGGAGTTGCGTGTCGGCGTGCACGCGCACACGCGAACGTCGGTGATCGTACCGCGGCGCATAGAGGGTCGAGGGAGTCGGTCGAAACGCGCGATAAGTTAAGCGGTTCACGTAGTCCCCGGTAATTATGGATGCGTTTAAGCCGTGGCAGTTTCGGAAACTAAATAAAATAATATACGTGAGCCGAGGTTTTTATTGCCGGATTAAGGGCGCCCTGCGCGTCGCTGCGTGTCACAGCCTTATCCGTCCGCTCGATCTCGTCTTCGAGACCAAAAGGTATACGTAAAAAAAAAAAAAAAAAAAAAAAAAAAAGTTACAAGCGGAGGGGGAAATAAAACGAGAGAGAGAGAGAGAGAGAGAATATATGTAATTCCGTCGGGAGTGGTCATCGGGTCTGAACGCGCGAGATACACCGGAGGGAATATTATAAGAAAAAGGTGCGTCTTCGGTTTAAATACTTCCGGATGCACCCTGCCGATCGTACGCGCGTCGAGGGGTTAATATAGCCGGGGAAATGGTAGTCGAATAGAGACGGTTTTCAGTGACAATAATCCGCGAGTGCGTGTCCGAGCCATTGGCAATTTATCGCAATACCGGGGACCAGCCCTCCTTTCGTTCGATCTGTTCTTTTCTCTTTGCAGTAGTCGGAGGAGTGCTGTGCTCCTCCGGCATTGCAAAAGGAGGTACGAGAGCGGCGCGACCGCAGCCACGCCGCGGCGGTTATTATAAAACAAAAGACGATGCTTGATGTCGATAATAAAGAAGAGGTACGCGCGGGTCGAGCAACGCGAAACAGGTCGGACGGAGAGGGCGGCGGTCGAAACTGGCCGAACGGGAAAGGACGAAAGAAAAGCGATATCCTCGGACGTGGCGGGCGCGAAGGATGTGGTTCCACGCACCGCGATCGACTTAATTCGCGCGCTCCCGACGATTTTCCCTCCTCTCGCTTCCAACCCACCCCCTCCCTATCAATCCGCTTTCTTATTTAAAACTCTCTCTCTCTCTTCTCCTCCGCCGTACCTGCTGGCAGCCCGCTTACCGCCAATCATCATTTTCAATTCTCCGTGGTGGCGGAGCGCCTTCACCGGCCACCGGGTCTCCTCTCCTCTATTCTTCTCCGGTTCTCCTCCTCGTTCTTTACTCCCGCCTCGAATAAATCCTGCCGGTCTGCGCGAAGAAAAGAAGAGGAGAAATACTTGGGAATATTATATATCGAAAGATGGAGGAGGCGCGACACACGCGCGGCGTTGCTACGATTCAATTTTGCTACGTTTCGGTGGAACGAACGGGTACAAAGCGGAGAGAGCGAACTGTGGGCGGGATGCCAGGCCCCGGGTATCTTACGATTCCGGCTGGAACAGGTCGCCGCGATATCATTGATTTAGGTGTTTTTTCTCGCGGACAAGTGCTCTCTCCTTGATTGTACCCTCTTAATCTGTTTAATGGCGAAGTAACTCAATGGAGGGACCAGATAAACGACGCCCTTTTAATTCCGATACATTTCTTTTTGCACCTTTTAAATTTCACCGACAGAGTTACGATTTACGTTAGAATCGGCATCCGCGTACGAGATTGTTACAAGTTTTACGTACCGCAGCCGGAAACAAACGGTCGATTCGATTTCGGTCAATTTATTAAGCTAAGATAGGCGGAACGCGTGTACACGTAACGCTCGGGAACGCTTTGGACTCGATCCTTGCGGTGTACAACAGCGAGAAGAGCGGTGGCGTGCATCGTCGCGCGGACCGCCGATTTCCCTGTAAGATTGGCCCCTTATGCCCGGTTCACACTTGCCACGGGGACACGGACTGCCGACCCACCATTGGTGGATCCTTCTGCGACCCTCTCTCTCTCTCTCTCTCTCTCTCTCTCTCTGGGCTCTCGGTTAAGGACTGTTAAGAGTAAGGTGCTGGTCGCTCGGATGGTTCGATGGTTCGCCGGTTGGTTGAACGACCTAGCCCGGATCCGCTGCCGCGTCCATACCGATCGCGCCTCGTTCCGTCTTCTTCTCCACTCCGGCCGGGCCCATGCCCATAAATACGTGCCGCCGTGTACGTACCGGCTGTCTCTTTTCGATACATTTTAACGCCCAACGGCCGTACACCCGTGAAGGCTGAGGAGTACGGAGAGCCAGCCGGACGCCCACCTTTCAAACGCGTCTCGTTGATGGCTGGGATAACTGTTGAACGCAGGGTCCTCGCGCCCCGAACACGGAACTCGGGATCGCGAGATGCAAGATCGATCGCGCGGCTTTCGTCGATGAGCGCGCGCGCGCGCGCGCCAAAGAGAGATCGTTTCGAGTCGGTCGATAAAGAAATCCCTTACGTTCCGCGAAGTCGTCAAATTGGTGGTTCGAACGGCGAGAGTGCCGCGCGCGCCCGCCCGTCTACGTGTACGCAATGTCGATTCGTTTTCGGCCGCGACGTTATCCGATTTTCTCACGCGGCACTGGAAATTTTTCCATAGCGAATCCCAATCCAAACGTGCGGCTACTCCTCGCGCGTACTCAACCTTGAAAAGGCTTTAAAGTCGTGTCGACCAGTGAAATAACGAAATGAACGATCGGAGAGAGAGAGAAGGGACGCCGTTAATGGCCATAGCTTCGAAGAAAAGGCTTGATAGAAACTATTGTACGATCGTCATACCGAGTCACCCTTGCCAACTCGTGCAGCCCTTTTGTCTCTCGATTGGCACGTACTTCATAGCGCGAAAATACTCAAGCATAAAGTACTCGGTCCGGAGAACGGAGGGGGCGCGCACCAAGTGCCACGGATGGAACAATACCGGTAACAAAATGAAAACATTATCGTTTCCCCTTTTGTACTCCGGACCCGTTAAAACGCTCGACCGGATCAGAACGCAGGTGGAATTAACGGCGTTTGAAAAAAAAAAAAAAAAGTGACGCGAATAGAAATTGCGAAGCGACTTCGAAGGTGTTCAAGCGCGAAATGCGTTTTCCTTTTTCAACCGGTCGCGGATTAGACGTTGTCGCGGTACGACGGGGAACCATCTCGGAAATCGATTACTTCTTCTTGCCAGCTCGGCCGTTCGATTCTTCACGCCTATTTGGCCCTCCTCCCGTTCTTAACGGAACGATTGTCCTCCACAATGGCTCATTTGTTTCTAGATCACGACTTATAAACCACCGTGGTCGTCATCGTCGTACGAAACGGCAGCTGCATCACACACAGGCCAACTTACTCGGCTTTATAATAGACAATAACAATCACGATCGGCTCGTCTTATTCCATCCGCGTTCCTCTTTTCTCCCTCTTGCATAGCGTTTGCTCTACCCGCGAATCGAATCCATCGCGAGGCCATCGAGAAGAGCTCGCTACCCACGCGCGCGTGCACCGGTAGTCGGAGAGAATCGATGTCTCCGCGTTGTTGGTTCCGGTTGACGATAATTATCCTCGCGAATCTGCCACGACTGCCCGCCCGCTGCTACGTTCTCCCGCCACCGTTTCTTCTCTCGTCTTTCCCGTCCGTCACGGGATACCAGATCCGAGTACACGTATTCTTCTTCGCTTCTTTCTTCTTCTTCGTCCATCCTTCGGCCCTTCCATCTCGCTTCCTCTCCGCTCGGTCTCGCTGATTGTATAATTGGGAGGCAACAACGAGCTACGTGCGTCACTCCGATGATTTAGCCTGCCCCTCGTCGCCGCCTCACCCTTGGCCAACGGTCCCTCGGTCAATCACGTCGTAATTACTTTTAATGCTGGACGACTCGGCTGACACAATATCTAACCCGTCAACGAGCCTCTCTCACTCTCTCTCTCTCTCTCTCTCTCACCTCTCTCTTGTTCCCCTTCTTTGTTCCATCGCTTTCTTTCTTGTTCCATCATTTTTATTTGCCCCCTGCTCCCCTCCCTCCCTCTGCCGCTCTGTACCGCGCGTTACGGTCTATCTGCTTCGTTCGCAGCATACTTCGCACGACCGGATTAATTGGTAATAGAGAGAGTGCGACGAAGAGCATGCCTGGCAAATATCGCGATTAATATTGATAAGTCCACTTTGCTGGTGTGCCACGATCGCTCCGGGACCGCGACCGACCAACCGTCCGTCCGTTTCACCGCCATTCTCGCGATCATCCGAGGTAAACGCGAAATTCCCGCTACGCTGGAATAATTCTTCGGTCGTGTCGTTTGCCGGAAGAATCAACGAAACGAACGTCGCACGCGATTATCGCGAACGTAGACGAGGGAAAGAGAAGACGATACGACGATGCCTCTCGTTAGGTTAATAAAAAAGATAGCGAACGATTGTTACCGTGCAATTGGCCAGCGCACGAGTGAATCGTGGAACAAGGTAAACGCGAAAAAGAAAAAGAAAAAAAAAATAACGAAACCTCGGTAAGTACCGAAAGAGCGAATCACCGTCGATGTCTCCTCGCGTTTATTGGGATTATAAAGCGTGCAGAGGAAGGAGGGCAGGAAGGAGAGATTTGTTTGAATTATTCAAATTAGATACGAAATTGAATGCGTACTCTGCTCGTGTGCAGGTAATGACGGCACTTGCATATAAATGGTAATTATTGTCATTATTCTGCCCCGGTCGTTGTGTCCTCTCTCTCTCTCTCTCTCTCTCTTCTCCTTTCTCCCCTCCCCCCGTTCCTGGCTCTCTTTCCGTTTCTATACCCGTGCCGGTCGTAATGCCGTGTGTTCCCATACACTAGTTGAGATAATTATCAAAATTGTTTTATTGTTGGTATAATTACGGGGGACATGCCATGTCCTCCCTCGGCCCCCCTCCGAGTTCCGCACCTTCTGCTCGTCCGCTTTCGGCCCGGCCAATTTACCTCGTACCATTATTTCGCGAAAACCACGACACGGTCAGCCGCGCACCGTTGCTTATCCCCGAATAACGCGAACTCTACCAACGATACGATAACGATTCCTCCGTTCGTAGACGCGAGAACCACTCGATTGGTCGAGAGCAATCACAAGTTTACGCGCGTTCACGGTACAATGCGATAATAAATGGCACGCATCGAATGGCCGACTACTGCTCGTGCAGCGACTTCGGTACCCTTTTCATCGGCCACCCTCCGTGGCGCGATGGTTTTTAAACTACCGCCACGAGAGGGTTAATCGGCACGCGTGACCTTGGCGGAGCAAAGCCAGAGTGTCGATGCTCGTTGTCGGTCGAGCCCCTCGAAATTAATAACGAACCCGCTCGAAATCCTTTCTCGTCTTCGTTCTAATAAGCGGCGTAAACGGGGAGAACGAGGCCTCATTGTCATCGGAACTGGTGCACCTCCACCCATCCCCTTTTCCCTTTTGTCGCGAGCCGTCCGTTCCTTTTCCCTCGCGGACGAGACGATGACCGGGAGAGCTAGAGAGTCTCTCTCGGCGAGAAGGACAAAATCGTAATAAAGCCAATAATTAAGCTACAATATAATATACGGAGGAGAAGAAGAAGGTAAAGAGCCGGGCTCTTCTTCTCATTGTTCGGTTGGCCTTAAGACGTTGAAAAGAAACGATGGAACCAGGATACGAGGAGAGTCCTCTCGGCACGAGCACGGGGCCCCGCAGGGAAACAATAACGTTGGCAAGGATCGCACAATACCGGAATTATTAGCTTTCCACCGAATTAAAACCGTCCTCCTTCTTTCTCAGCTTTGGAACGGGAACGTCGAAAATTTGCTAACGGAAATAAGAGTGGTGCGCGTTCGTTCCGATTTGTTGTCGTTAATTTGCTCGCGGCTCGAGCGGTCTCTATCGAGAGCGAGCAACGGACTCGCGCGGCCGTGGTCGATCGTCTCTAATCGTCTCACGTTCGATCGTTTCACCGCGCAATCGCCGCTCGGCTCGCGACACATCGCGCGATCGATCGTC
The DNA here is from genome assembly GCA_963969225.1 of Xylocopa violacea. Taxonomy (NCBI): domain Eukaryota; kingdom Metazoa; phylum Arthropoda; class Insecta; order Hymenoptera; family Apidae; genus Xylocopa; species Xylocopa violacea. The sequence goes on from CAXAJV010000002.1 coordinate 42,912,896, forward strand.
CCATCTTATCGAGCGTGATCCATCGATCGGATGGATTCGTTTTAGTTAGGCGATTCTGCGGTCGCGGATCGCGGCCTGGTCTGCAAACACGGAACGTAAGAGACGCGCGACCGCGAGAAAGAAGAGTACGCGTGTACGATACGATGTACGTACGTGGGTAATGCGTCTGGTCGGAGGATGAAACCGTAACGGGAAGATCTTTTCTAAGACGCGTTAAAACGGAAGGGCGAGGGGGAGGGAATCGCGCGCCAAGTTGAAAAGCCAACGTGGAACGTGGACGGCGTGAAAGATCGAGAGGGGTAGATGACAAAAACCGATCGCTTTCTGGCGAGTAGAAGAAGACGAAGACGAAGGCGGGGGGAGGACTATGCGAGGGAAGTGGGATGACTCAGCCCTGCCCGGTTCGTGCCCGCAAAGACGGGGTTGGGGGGGGGGGGAGACACACAAAGTGGACACAGCCAAAAGCCTCGTTCCATCGTGGAAAGGTGGCGAAAGGAGGAAACAAAAGGCGATCGCGTATGAGCGGCAATTAGCCCCTCTAATGGCGCGCGAAACAAAACAAAAGAGTAGAGAGCGTCGAGCTCAAACACAATAAAGCCACGGTAGGCGAGGACAGCGAAGAAAAGGGGTGCGGGCGGGAGGTGGAGGAGAAATAAAGAATCGAGGGAACAATGGCGCGCGGGCCACCGCACTCTGGTTGTCTTGCTGTTGCCGTTTCTCTCTCCCGACCACTTTCGTCCTCTCTCCCTTTGCCCTCTTTTTATTCTTCACCGACAACGCCTATACAGTGGTCGTTTCCGAGTACTCGAACGAGGCTCGCTTTGGAAAATTAAAAGTCACTAATGAGGCACGGGGATGCTCGTTCTGGCGGTTCGCTGCCGCTCGTTAGCTCCTTTTCGACGCTTCGCTACAACTTTCGGTAACTTTGTTCCGCGACGAGGAGACGTTCGTTCGTCGCGCGTTCTCCGTCCCGCCCGTCCCGCTTTACTCTATTCCGCGAAAATTACCCTCTAATCGTGACACACGACCCGGCCTCGCTTCCTTCCTCGGGTACGATTCTTTATTGGGTCGCGTGATGTTTGGTTACTCGGTTACTCGCCGGCCCCGCGTTATAGCGGATTATATTATCTCTGCAGGAGAGCCTTAAAGAATTCATCGCGGCTGGCTCATAAGGTCACCGATACGACCCATAAAACGTTACGTCTATGATGTAGTACACGCTTTCGTGGAGCACATTCGCTCAAATAATAAAACCGTCGTCTCGGGTGCACTCCCGATCGCGGGACACGTGTGTACCTACGTACATGCCTACCGTTGTAAATATTCTTCGCGTTAACTAGAACGCGACGTTACTTGTCCGCTCGGCATAAACTTGCGCCCGCAATTTCTTCGATTGCCACCGTTCTCGAGCTCTTTTTGCCCGTTCGCTAAGTACCGACGCACGCGAGACCGACCGCTCGCCGCCCCTAGTCCATCGCGTACGCGTGCACACCAGAAATTGAATAGTCGAAACATCGTTTCGCCAACTTCGCGATGATACTTTTTCATCGAAGCGTCCAGTTTTATGGCGCATATCGGTCGCAACGCGCGAACCAAGGAGAAGAAAAAAAAAAAAAAAAAAAGAAGAAAAAAACGGAAAGAAGGGAAACCAGCGAGCCGTTGGCCGCAAGGAGCAGCTGACGCCCCGAGTTCTTTAATTAAAACTGACCGCCCGCTTTTCTTCCTCGACCAAGCAATAACGAGATTTATTTCATAATACCTCCGAACTCGTTCGCCGCGTGGACGAACGTCCGCAATTTCTCACCAGATAGTTCCGCCTTCTTTCCGAAAAATTCCGTCCCCGTATAACGCTTACCTCCGCCGCTCCGTGTACGCTTATTATCGTTAACGGGGGGAAACGATCGAACGTTGTTCGTCGCCGTTTCGGGAATTAATTTATTTAGAAATAGTTGCAATTTTTCGGAACGCGCCCGTTCGCGTGAAAAATGCCACGGTAATCACGGTAATCGACGAACGGATAACGACTTGTTGACTCGGTTGATGAACAACGGGTTTCTTGCAAACATTCCGTCGTAGTTGGTTTTTGCGTGCGGCGAAACAGGGTTGACCGTCGCTGGAAAGGTGTTTTTGTTTGAAAAACAAGAAACGAGGCGCATCCTCGAGATTCAATCGAGATACGCGTTCCGAGCAAACAATCGTAAAAACGCGGCATGGTGGTATCAGAATGGTGTGGCTCGTGCAGCCGGCCAATTAGGGAAAACTCGCGAGATATGTAGAAAATATTGATTTGTATAGTCGCGCGTGCCCGTGGCCAGCACCGCGTTACAACGTCGAGCCCGTCGTCGCGAGCGTCGCGACGCGGAAATTAGCGGCACTATTCCTACGTCGAATCGACGACGAATCGACGACGAATCGACGACGAATCGACGACGATTCGAGTGACGAACGATTAAGAGCGCGTTTCCAAACCATTGGCGAAAGAGAAAAAAAAAAGGGGAGGAGGGTATAAATATTGCGAGTAACGTCTGGCTCCGGCAGCGATTAGATTGCGCGCAAAACCAAGAGAAAGGTGATTCGCGAAATAACTGCGACTTCCAGCGATCGCGAACGATGCCAGGATTTTTCCTCGATTCGTTTACCATCCGGAATTGCAGAAAATCTGTTTACCGGTTCCGGTTTGCTCGCGAGGAGACGCGACGCCTGTTTCGAGGGCGGGAGGAACGAATCGATGCTGGCCAGAGAGCTGGAGAGGGTCGAACTACAATAAAATTTATTACGCTTAAAGCGCATCTCGTAAAATAATGATAGCGCGGTATACCGGAGACTGCGTGGCACGTTCACGCGAATACGCCATTTATCGACACTTGCACCAGAGATTATCTCGAGATCGTGCGGTACAAGGGTGATGGCGTTGGTCAATTATCGTCGCGGCACAGGAAATTTAATTGATCGTGATAAACGATGAAATTGCGGGGGCCGAGGGGCCGGCCGGCGATGCCGTCGTTGCCCGCCAGCCCCGCTGATATTTTTTCGCGTCGCGTCGCGAGGTATCGAATCAATCCGTGTGGCGGCACACCACACTTACGGTATTAAACGCTGATCGAACCATTACGTTCCACCGGATATAAACTGGAAAACGAAATCTTCGTTCCAGCAGAGGGCTCGTTGAACGGAGCGAAAGAAGAGTACCGGCTACCGTTAGCAGCGCGATCGACGCGTTTCTTTACCCGCGCGAATTTTTGTCTTTTTGCTCGCGCGGATCGTCGGGGGATCGCGAAAAAGGACGAATCGTGTCAGGCCGGACGGAGCGCATCCTCGTTTCAGCTTCTGGCACAACGATCGCCACCGCTAGGGTATCGCATGCTGGCTGCCAAGCTTCGATCCAGTCCGATCTAATTAAACGCACGAGCCTGTAGGAACATGAAACGAGAAGCGAGAAACGACACACCGGTTGGCGCGATAATTTAGATTCCCCGTCCATAGAGTGGTGTTTAACGACGACACCGCTGCGGATATCGGCAAGTTACGAGGAGCCAAGGTCGGAGTCGCAACGTCGAGCAATAGCATTCGGTAATAAGCAAACGAACGAAAAAGCAAGAGCGGCGGATCGAAGGTCCGCAAGCGAGTCGAGAGGAAAGATGTAAAAGCTCGGAAAGGAAGAAAGTTGGAAGGAGAGGAGGTAGAGAAAAAAACTACCGCGTTCCATTCCGCTCAGCTGTTCGGGCTGTTCTGCGCGCAGACACGTGCGCGCGTGGTTGGCGGGGGCGAGTCGCGCGTCTACGTGTGGGAGCACGCGTGTACACGAGACGCGTTCCACACGTATGTACACCGCCTCGGGTGTACAATGTACATGCGCGTGTGCGCCCGCGACGCTACTCGACGCGGCGCGTCGCGACGCGACGCGAGTAGCCAAGTACGTGTGCGGCCGCACACACGCGTTGCCGCGCTCGCGTCTGTCTGTGTGGAGACCCAAACGAAGGGAGGCAAGCCAGTAAGCTCGGGCGCGCCGCAGCGGCGAGAGCAGCCATTTTACTCGAATCCGGGTGGAAAACCTCGTCCGCGGTCGAGGCGATCGTGCGTGGAACGCGCCTCCTAGCCGTCGTCTGCTCGTCGCGCGCGGTGACGGAGAGGGACACGGGGATACGCGCCGCGAGGATAATCGCGAGTGTCGCGTCCAGGACGTACGCGAGTGTGTCGCGAGTTCCGCTCTGACAGGAGAACGTAGTTGGACGCTGCGTGCACGTGTGCCACGGGGAGACGAGTGAGAGAACCGGTGAGGAAACGAGAGCGGTCACTCTCTTCGTTCGTGTCGCTTTTTCTCTTCTCTCAGCCCCCCCCCCCTCCCCTCACTCACTCTATTCACCTCTGTCCCTCTTCTTGCTTTCGTACCTGTTCGTGCGTGGGTGCGGGTGCTCGTGTGGGTGCTCGAGAAGTCGCATCCGCGGAGACGCGACCGCGCGAGTGCGAGCGAACACGAGGCACGAGAGAGAGAGAGAGAGAGAGAGAGAGAGAGAGCGTAGCACGAGGTGAGGCCATTCGTTCTGCGCAAGACCGTTTAAATTCGCCGCCTGCTTTGCATACCGCGTTTTCGCCGGCCCTACTCTGCCACCATCCTATCTCTCCCCCGCCCCCCACGGCCGCCCTCTGGGACGCGCACACCCGCCACCCTCGTTTCGCCTCTCGCTTCCCGCCGGGTGCCTATTGCTCCTCTCGCGACCCGCCCTTCGCGATTTTCCGCGACCAACCCCTTTCGACCGTTCGCCGAATTGCACTGTTTCCGATTTCCCACGACTACGACGACAAATCCGCGCCCCTTTCGTTCCTTTCTGGGACGTAATTGGGACGCGTTCGCAAAAATAACCGCGTAAATTAAGCGCGCCGCAACTTTTGATCGTCGATCGTTAAACATCGATACTTGGAACGAGTTCGTTTCGCTGGTCGAGATGATCGTTCGCGAACTCGGGTGGCTCGCCAGTTTTTCCCGTGCCGCGGGTTACACCACGGCGAGCAGCATTGACCTAGAAATTCGCAGACAGCCAAGAGCATCGTTGCGCTTCAAGGGCCGCGTTACAGTCCCGTGGCGAACCTCGCGGCCGGACGTTTTCCCGCCTGGCGCGCGAATACCGATACTCGCGGAAACCACCAAACTCGTTTCTACGTTATGTTACGGGACGTGTCTAATTTTAAGTTGCATAAAATTTTGACTCCGCACTCCCGGTCTTACCATATACATATTTTGACACGAGTATACGACGGCTGAAACCTCACTGGCTGTACAGCGTCGTTAATGCTGTCTCGCGTAATGAGCGACTTGGCTCCAACGAACGCATATTTTCTTTTACGATGTCTAAATATAATCTTAACGATGCTCTTATGGGCCTAGACCAGTCGCTGGTCTTTCGAGAAATACGAAATTCTGCGAAGCCCCGATTCGCCGCGTCCGCTACCCTGTTTCGATCTATCGCGTACCCACGTACACGTACCAAACCACGGAAGTAGTTGCATCCCATCCCTCTAGGTCCGTTTCTGCGTTCGCTTGCCAACGTCCGCCTGCCTCACCCACGAATCTCCTTATCGCGATAATCGAGCCGTCGGACCAAATCATCCTCTTATCTAGATCACCAGCTTTTAATACGAAATTTTTCCGTCTTCCACGGTTTACTCGATCCTTTCGAGGAGGCGACTTTCCCGCGGAAACGTACAAAAGCAACGACGACGACGACGACGACGACGACGACGACGACGACGCGAAGCAAGTCCGTCGGTGGCCTGGCGTGACCGAATCGCCGTTTATTCGCCGCGTTTCTCTCTTCCGTCGATCAACGATCGAAGTCACGTACCGAGCGAAGCCGACGTCTGTCGATCGCTGAACGATCGTCACGTGTCAGCCGATTTTCCCATAAAACCCGCGGAACGACTTTCGATCGATGCCAATCAGCAATTATCATCCGCGTGCCCGGCGATCTTCGTCGGCGTTCGGGCTCGATCTTTTCACGATCGCGTTAGATCGTGCTACCCCGTGAACCTGCGATTATCCCGACCGCGCTTTCGATCGCGCCACGAAAAACTCACCGACGCTCTTGCGTCCGTTTTCTCTAACCTTTCCTCTTTTTCTTCCCGTTTACCGTTGCTGCGAGCCTCGTTATCGCGGAGAACATCGGAAGATTCCGCGGGCGAATTAAATTCCAAAGTAATCTCGCCTTCGGAGAGGTTCGCGTCGAGCTCGATGTTTCTCGGACGTATCGTATCATTGCTCGATAATTAGTCAATTTGTACGGCAGAAGGATCGGTGGTGGTCGAAGCCCCCCGGTTCGTCCCCGAACTATGTAACTATGTATTTGACGATCGATTAAGCGAACATTGGGTCGTGGTTTTAACATCAATTAGCGCGCGATCGTGTTTCTTTATCGTCCGTCCATTACGCGCGGTTCCCCGAAGCATCGCAATTTCGCTGACGAAACAGCTCGCCGCGCGTCCCCCCTTTCCCGTTTAATTGTCGTGGCAGGTCCGCGAGGCACTTTCCTTCTTTTTTCCCGCCGTTTCTTCTTTCCTTTGCTCGTGCCTCGCAGTGACATTTGCGTGTGTCCGGGACCAGGGCCGGGGGTACGTCCGCATCGACACGCTAGACGACAATTAACTCGACAAACCGTGCAACCGCCCGCGCCACGTCACTCGATCGGCTCCCTTTTCTTCCACCCCGGAGAGGGTGTAAACCCGTCATTATCCTGATTATTCTTCCATGCCGGCTAATCACAACCTGTCACTCGCGTCATTGTTTCACTATGGATCATTATTATTTTTTTCCCTCTTTCCACTACTCCTATTTTCCGCTCCCCTCTACCCCGTTACTTCACCCCCATTCGATTCCGCGCGGTTGCTCGATCCCGCCGACTCGGACCGAGAACTCCATTAAGCGGCCGGAAGTCGAAGCCTACGCGGCATATCTTTAGACGAGACGCGTTAATTGCGTTGCGTCGCGTTGCGTCGCGTCGCGTGATACACAATGGACCACGTTCTTGCCAATTTTTACTCCTATACGCGCGTGCGCGCGTCTACGTATAGCTTTCGATGGGAAATATGCTGACGTTCCAAGCGTCTCCGACTTTGGAAAAAGTGACCGGAGGCGAGCGATGGCGCGCGCGTGCGGCCGCGAAAGAGACGGAGGAATATAAAATAGCGGGCGACGCGTACCGGTTAGACTATATGCTCTAATTTTAGGCGATTGCCTCGCTCCCTCACCCGAGGATTATAATTAGATGCAAAAATACCCGACCGCCACCCACCCACCCACCCAACCAGCGAACCGACGAGCGAAAACGCGCGTACGTACCCGGATCCGAAAACGCGCGGCACCAAGCGCCATTCGCGTTGTCGTGCCTTCTCGTAGCCTCCCAGAGCTCGTACAGCTCGTACAACTCTCGTACCAGCTCGTCTTGTTCCCTTTGCTCGTGGTTGCAGCGCGCGCCACAGCCCGGAGCGAGTTGGCTGGCTGGCTGGCTGACTGGTTGGCTGGCTAGCCGCGGGAGCACTCGAGAATCGTCGGAGGAAACACCGTTTTGCTCCACTTCGTCTTGTCCGGTTAATTATTCAACCTGTAAAGTCGCCTCTGACTAATTGTTAATCTTGAATAATAGATAAGACGGGAGCGGGTCTTCTGCTCGCGTCGACGAGCAAACGCGACGCGAGCGATTTATACCGCGAAGGATGGAAACGCGAACGGTTGTTTCGTGGGTCGCCTAGAGTGGCCGCTGTTCGCGACACACTTCTCAGAAGGCATTGATTGCGTTCTAGAGAAAATGTAGCGTATCGAGCGCGGTACGACCGTCATAAACAGCCGACACTTATTCACCGAGCGAATAAATAATTAATTAACGTGACTCGAAAGGATTCGAAGAATGTAACAGCTGTTCCGGCTGGGTGTACGCCACCGTTCGCTCACCCCTCGTCGAGTCTAGTCTAATACGAGGCACAGCGAGGCTCGTTTAGGCGAGGCGGCGGGAGGGGGTAGCCGCCCCTAATGCAGGGGAGGTAATTATTATACGAACCAATCGATACTTCGATGAACGACTCGGTTCTTCGTCGAAGGAAAAAAGTACGCCGAGGTTCTTTTCATCGAATTGATTAGGTTCCCAGGTAGAATCGTTATTTTCTCCGTCCTGCCGGGGAAATGAAATTTTCTCGAAAATTTCTTTCGCGCGAGCTTAACTCGCCGCCGCGACTCGCCTTCCTCGTCGAGTGCTCGCTCTCGTAAACGTAGATTCGCGGACGTGCACGCGCGGCCCAGCGAAACTATTAATAATGCCGATAATTACCAATTATTTTTAAATACCAAGAGAGCAGAGTTAATTTCGGCACGTGAGCTCACGCTCGCGCTATCCCGCGCTCTCCCACGCCGGCGATTCGCGTCCATGCACAATGCCTCGATCTCGCAGCTACTATTTAAATAATGTTTCATCGGTACAATTTACGCAAAGTCGTTTCGCTGTAACGCGCTCGTTCCCGATTAGTCAATACCGTAATTTGGCCGCGAGTCAAGCATCCCGTCCGCGACCGTCTTACACTTTGTACGTTTACAATATCGCTGGTTAACCATCACCGGGGCCGTTGCGTTGAAAATAACCGGGCGCATTTAAAAGTCGACCCTTGGACAACAACGTTAACCGACGAGATATTTCAGGCCTCCGTCCACGGCCCGGATTCTTATTGCCCGTTCGCAGCGTCCGAGATCTCCAGCCGCTAAACTTCAACTCGACCAACGCGTGTTGCCGCGAACGATATTCCGACATCTCGCCAGTATTAGCGTTAATGCGCCACGAGACGAACGATTAAACTGCGTCGCTGAGCTGGCCCTGGAAGATTGAAAAATTCATCGAAACTCGCCCGTTGGCAAGTACGCGTCGCGATAACCTAACCTGGGCTTGCGGAAAAGCCCAGCGGAAGACAGAGTTTCTCCCGAACAGTACGCGGAGTAGGTTAGGTTCTGTTACGACGCCGAGAGGTGGACGGACGGTCCCACAAGCTCGGTTGATTGTCGGTTAAAAGATCAGCGGAGTGTGACAGGGCCGTTTCTCTCTGCCGGGTACGCGAGGAGGACGACGAGGTAGGCAGAAGGGGCGGACGAGGAGGATGGCGGAGTCGAAGGAGGAGCACCCCGAGGAATCATGGTCTCTAATTTTTACGGTCTAGCCACATGCTCGCGTCCTCTGTCCCTATATTTACAAGTACAAGTAGCCGGTCATTAAATCCGATAATTAATCACAATCGTCTCTATTAACGGGGAAGGCTTAATTGCTGTTATCCACGCCGTGGTCCGCTAGGAAAGACTGCAGCAGGAAGGGGGCGAGGAGGCGGAGGTGGGACCAACCCAGGATGTGACCGAAGAATGGGCCCGTCGATCGTCCACCCGTCTTTCCTTTTCTTCGCGGCGTACGCCCGTCTCTCGTTAAACCACCCTGCGAAACCAACCATTTTCATTTTCTTCCCACCGCAAAGGTAGCGGAGAAGCCGCAATTCACTTTCGAAGACATCCTCGAGACGCGTGCACCGATGTACACGCGTATTATACCGGAACACGAGCGCGCGATCGATTGCAAATCGCGATACCTTTAACCTGCGCAAAAGCAGCAAGGTCTCTCCCGTCGTGACATTCGATCCGAACGGCGGGGCGGCAATGCGGAAAGAAACCCATCGCGATACAGTTACGCCCGCGTAACTCCTCGCGAGGCGTAATCGTCCGCGTTCCACGACCGGAATACGCCGGAATACGCCGGAATATGGCGCGGACGCACACACCGACGCGGCACCGCCTCGTACACGACCCCGTCTACTTACTTTAGTGGTCAGCGCGGACGAAAAGAATTAGCTAGACGGGGGCGCGTCTCATCTAGGTCACCGACCACACCGACTCGAAGCTTTCTCCGACGCTTACGTATCGGACGAGCGGCGTACACACGTAGACTGGCTCGAGGAGCCTCATTACGGTGCCACGGTGGCGAGGGGTGTGCAGCAAAAGAGGCGAGCGTTAATTAAGAACAGACTCGCCACCCTCTAAGTAAGGAGCACTGACCAACCCTTCTCCCCCTTCGCTCCGCCGCCGCCGCCAGCTTACTTCCTCCGTTCGCCTTCGCCACTGCGCCATGCCCTCTTCTCGTACCCTTTCCAACCTTCGTTCTCTGAGAGGAAAAGCCGTGGATTGTGTAAGAGGACGGAAAACGAGGAAAATACGGGGACCAACGCAAGTATAGGGTGAAATTACGCGGCGGTTAATTCTTCGAATCGCGATGCCGCGCAGCGAAAGGACGATCACAGCCGATGATGAGATCGGCCGACGAATACACGCCGGAAGGCACACATGTTGCCAGTGTCGCACAATGCTAGCTCCTCTTGGCCCAAAAAAAAGTCACCCAACTGTTCATCCCCTTCGGAGCGTTATAAGTCTCCCCCGACGAGGGGTAAGCCGTGCCCGATTGTTTCCAACAGGTTTGCCAGCTTTTGTTTCAGCCCGTTCTCATGCGCGCCGGAACTGGTCATTGCTCGAACCCTAAAAACGGTTGAACAATGACCTTCACGGCCGTTACATTGCATCGCAATAACGACGCCGACTCCCTACCATATATTTCCCAGAGTTTCGACCGAACGAGAACGCGTTTCCTCGCAGCGATTCTTTCATTTACGTCCGTCGCGTAATCGTTCCCGATCCACCGCATTCCAGATTCCACGTCCGCGCGTCACCTGTACGCGCCGCCGAAACGGTTTGACGGCGTCGAGAAAAGTGTTCCTGCCTCCGGTTGGCGATTGGGACGATTAACCGTCCACGTGGCGAGCGCAAGTCGCAGGCAGAACCGGACACGAATCCGTAAATTAAACAAACACCTTATTGACACCGGTGATCCCTGGTCGGCGCAGAGGCAGGCAGGCATTCCCGGACCTAAAGACAGAGCCCTTACGAGTCGTCCGTCCGTTCAGCGGGATAAGAAAGGCGAGGGGGTGGAGCATCGAGGAGCAAAAGGGACGGAGCAAGAGACTTGGCAATCCGAATGAACGGACTACACCGCATACAGGGTCTTAGCGGGACTTAACGAATATTGCCGTCGATATCTAGAAGCCTCCTGTACGAAGCTTCTTCCATCTCTTCTTCTCGACTCGCCATCGAACTTCCTTTTGTCCCTGGATGGCGAGACGCGTTGCCAAGCTTCTTCGCTGGTCGATTCGACGAACGGAGCCAAGTTAATTTAACGCGCACGTTAATTTCTTTCCCGGGATTTCGTATTCGAGGCGATCGATTCAATATCTTCGAGAACGTTCCGGCTGATCCAAAGTTTTCCGCGAGCAAGGAGTTGACCACGGTTCGACTAATCGTTGTTTATACGACGAGATTAGTCGAATCGGGTATACTCGCGAGAGAATAGATACGCTCATTAGCGAGGAATGAAACGAAAGGAAAAGAAGGAAATAAAATTTCAACAGATGGCGCCGCAAATTTATCTACCTATTTGACCGCGTACGGTAATTGGTCGATTCCGTAAATTGTACCTCTGATTACTTCGAATTGGTCACACTCTGTGATTAATGTACCGAGATTGCAAATAAATTGCTGAAATGTATGACGCTTAAAAAGAGTAAAAATGAAGAACAAGAGAAGAAACGGTAAAGAGTCGGCAAGAAAACAAGGGAGGTGGACTCGCGGAGGATTACATCGAATTACACGGAACAAGGACGGTAAAACATCTCGGTTTCGCGTTGAACAGAAACGAAGGCTCCCGGTTATTTCGTTACGCCACTGTTTTCTCCTACGAGGTTCGCCCTGGCTGGTATAGAAAGAGCCGGACGACAAGGTAGATAAATTAGCGCTAGTAATGAAGACCGAGTCCAGTGTCCGATTAAACAAACACAGGGAAACGCGAATAAGCGAGGGAGAGGTTTGTCTTGTTTTGCCTGTAATTAACTAAAAGTAGCGCAACCAGCGCGCCCGAACACATCGCTCGGCGATGTTTCGTTTTTTTTAAGCCTATTCCCGTATCCACCCGTACAATAACGACGTTCCCGGAGAAGAGAGGAGGAGGCTCTCGTGTGCCGCGCGCTAGGCTGTTCGTAGAACGTCCGCCGTTTCATTTTCGACGCACGTCCTCAAAATGAAAATGTATGAGCGCGTATAATACGCAGAGAATAGTTTTTGACCGGGCCCCGGTTAGCGGAGCATGAATCTCATCGAGCCACTCAAGGCTGAAGCTCTCGAAATTACGCGAGATGAATTAAAAATAGCGGTCGCTAAATCGTGAAAAACAAAATCCAGCCGGATTTATGGCCGCTTTTTCAGATTTCCAGTCACGAGCTATTAGTCGCGGACGTTTGCGAAAAATACCGAAAATAATCATCGGACGTTACACGAGCGAGCGAGTCTGGCCGATCCAGGATATTAACAGCGTTCCGAGCGTTCGTCGTCGCAAGGACCTACCACTAACTACGAAGAAAAGAGACATTTTTTCTCTCTTTTTTCTTTTTTTTTCAACTGTCCGTCGTCGCGAAGAATTAACGAGTGCGACGAACGCCGCCGCGTCCGTCGTCCGACGTAGGTGAAAAAATAACCCTCGACGATAATAATTATTATCGAGCGCTGCCACGCGAGATCTCCGCGAGCTATGGCGGCGGAAAAAAGATTCGAATCCATGACGCTGGCCCGCCAGGCAAGGACGTTCAAGTTTAAACGAAAATAAAAATTCCCCTGTCCGATACTAATTATAGAATACGCTCATCGAGCAACCGCCGCTTGAATTACCGATACCGTGGCCGCGTCCGCCAATTATACCGGGTGTTTAGACGCGATAAAGTTTATCCTTTCGCTGAGAAAAATAAGCAACCGAAAGGAGATGGTTTATTTACGGTTTCGTGAATTTCCTTTCAGATTGACACGAGGAATGTGACGGCGACGGGAGGAACGGCGAGCAGGTCGCGGAGAATATCGGAGCCCGGAACGGTGAGTCCACTCGGATTTTATGGAAAATCCAAGCAATTATCCGAACGACACGGTCGAGACGGACGCGAGGCGACGCGAGGCGACGCGAGGCGACGCGAGGCGACGCGTGGGCCGCCTCTGTCGTATTTAAAACGCGTCGCGAACGCGTCACTCGGCAATCGATGCAGTTTCATATCGCCGTGCCGTTTAAGGGCGCGTCCACACGGGTAAAGTCTCCGGGTAACCGGATAACCAGCCGGTTTCGCTTCCGAGCGCGACACGGTGTTGCATGCCCGGCGAGCTTCGTGCGGAAGATCAATCCGGCGCATATAAACGATGACGTTAATAATGCCGAGATAGGGCATTTCATGAATATAAATAACGCCGACTCTCCGTTCGGTCTGCAGTTTCAGATTTCACTCGAGTGACGTTATTAGGGAATTCGCAATGACCTCGACGATTACGTTTATTCAGTTTGCCTGGATTACCGAAGGATTATCACGGCCGAGGAATTCCCGAGGGTTCGCCATTTTTCACCCTTCAGTCCGAGTTTATCGTCGCGTCGATTAGTTTTTGTCAGCTCTCAACGCCGACCTCTTCACCCGTTGCACGCGGTTCGATCAATGTAACGTAAATTACCGTACTTTCTTACCGTTTCTTCGAGCGCACTCTAGCTACGCGTACACCGTACAACTTCTTTACGTCGGTACTTGACGAATAAATATATCTGCGCTACATAATATCGCAATGCTTAACTATCGGTGAAATATATTGTAGCTCGTAAAAGATTAAGCGCTTGTAGTCAAAACGTATAATTTGCATAACACGCGGTAAGTTACGTTGGAGTTTTTGAGATACTGTTACGAGTACGGTCAGTGTACACAGCACGGTGCAGAGGTTTCGTAATTACGTAAGTAGATAATATTTGAAGAACGATCGCGCGCTCGCGTTTCCGTTGAAAACACGTTGCCGCACTTTTACAAATTTCATTACGATATCGAGGACGCGAAGCATGGCCAACCGAAAAGGAGAAGAAAGCCGAAAGAAACGAAGAAAGGATGATCGATCGGATTGGTAATAGCGATCGAAGGAGGGTTGGCGCGAAAATAAAAGGGGGCCGATGCGGTGGTGGTCGTTGTTGGGAGCGCGAGGAAAGAAGGCTCGCCGCGCGTCGGAGGAGGCCTCCTCGCCGGATTCTAGCCCGGAGCGACGCGGAATCACTCAGAGAGCAGCGCCGGCCGTTACTTCATTTTTGCCGACCGTTTACAACGTCCTGTCCACTCGCGTGGCATCGTTGCTGGCATTTCGATGCATAATAAACGAGCGGTTAGCCCTGCGCCGTGGCTAACACCTCAGCCTTCTCTTTTCTACGAGTCAAACTACGAGGGAGACGAGCCGCGCGTAACGAGATACGAAGCCGAGTCGGAGGGGGTATCCTTCCCGTTGACCCAACCACCCCGTCAAGACCTCGCGGACCCCCAACAACCGCCTACTACCAAGTTTCGTCGTTGGCACGTAAAGAGTTGGGATAGATTTCGGACGCGCATGTGTACCACGATCGATAATCGATGCCACCTGCAGGACGTGGTAGTTGGGAAAAAAAACGTGCAAGCGGCGCGCATCGGAGCGATTATTTGCGCCGTGCGACGATAATGGATACGGAAAGGCGGTTTGAATCCGGCCGAATGGGCGTATGAATGGTCGCCGTTTAGCGTAATTATTGGCGCATTGTCTACGGCACAATACCGGCCGCGAAATTGGCATGCAAAAATCGGATGCGATCCTATTGTCGGCCATTGTACGATCCATGGCTGCGTGCCTGGCCTCCCCGGGCTCTCCAGTTTTCGAATATTTCCTCGTCAATGCCGCCGATTCGTTCGCCGATCGAATTTACCGTCGACCATCCAAAAATGGATTCTCTCTCTCTCTCTCTCTTCTCTTTATTTCGCTCCAATATATTGTTTCGAGGTGAAGAAAGTTGACGACGACGACGACGACGAGTGTAGCCGTAGCAAACACCAGGGCTAGATTCGTGGAGACTGGAAAGCCTGGCCAAGCCGAAAATTTGGCTGGTTATTAGGCAAGGGACGTCGGCACGATTCTATCTCTGCCGTTCGAACGGAGTAACCGCGGGCTTTTTGTGCGGTCAGATTGGCGCCCATTATGCTCCGAAATTGGGCCTTAATTGTGCCAGCGGTAATGAGTCGGGTTGCTCTAATGCAACGGCACCAACCGCCAGCACACGTACCATCTTAAATCGTTCCCTTGGCTTGCCTTAGCGCCTCTAACGGGTGATCTATCGGGCACGAATCGGAATTTAGAAATCGCTTTTACTACCTCCTACTCGGTTGTGTTCGCGGTGTGTAACGTTTGCCGTATTAATTTCATCGGAATAGAAAAAGGTCGAGCGCGTAATTGGAAGTAAAAGTTTAACATAATGTTTCGTTCTGTTCGAGAAATTGATTCCTATTAATAATTTCTCGTTACCAAGAGGAAGTTGGACGCAAAACGACAAGCTCCGACATGCTAACTAATCTCGGAGCGTGTAATTTCGGTTAATTACTTGGTTTGTTCTAACATTATCGCGGTCTCTTTCGTTTCCCTCTTTAGGGACGAACTCGGTTTCGCGACACCCGGTAGACAATAGAGAGCGGTAGGAAATACTACTATGTGGCGACGTAGCATTATTTAATTGCTCTTCCGTTGTTTTTTCGTCGCCGGATAATTTGTGTACCTGGCGGTGATCTCTCTCTCTCTCTCGCTCTCGCTCTCGCTCTCTCTGGTTTCGTGAAAGCTTAGAGACAGGCTACAGGTGTCTCGGTCCGTGTACGGGTGTGCGTATAGGTTTTCTATCTCGTTGCGAGAAGTCGGCAGAAAAGAGCAAGGCAGCCGGAGAAAGGACGAGAAGGACGGGAGGACCGGTCGGCCTACTCCTAATTGCGCGTAATTACCTATGGAGGCCAATTAGCTAGGATTGGCTGGACGGATGATCCGTGGCTAGCCCGAGGAACTCGGTGGTGCCTCTCGTCGCCTTGACTAAACCTCGCGCGAAAGTCGCTTCGGAATCGTCCTCGTTTCCAGAATCCTCCTTCTCTACCCTCCCCCTCTCCGCGCTGCTGATAGGCGATGCGAAAACGCGAAAAGTAATTGCCGCGATCGATCATGCCAAGTCGCGGGAGCGAGTTAGAACCGAACCAAGTATCAAGAGCGTCCGTCCGTATTGTTTCGCGGCGTCGCGTTGGTACATAAGCAATTTGTTTTCAGCAAACGAGCGTTAACGTAGCGATCTTGCCGACGGTTCGACCGATTTTTGTTTACCACCGAAAACTTCGTTCTTGCGTAACTTCCCCTATACGAACACGCCGATGGAAATCACGAAATTCTTTCGGTCTGTGAACTTGGAATATTGGAATGCTGCCGGAGAGGGGCATGCTCGACCATTGGAAACACTCGATTTATTTCCCTCTCCATACATCTATACGAATATGTTTAACGCATGGAATTTCGGTGAACCGGAAAAATCATCGCCAAAAAATAATCGTTCGTCGCGGAATATTCGCGATATTTCGAATCGAACGAACGAGAGCGCGCGCTCGGAGATTGTAATATTAACAGGATCTGTGATCGCGATGTTCCCACGTTCCTCTTGGAATTTTTCTCCTCGTATCGGGGAAGGACTTAATGGCGGTATCGATGTTTTGTGCGTTTCAACGTTGCGAACCGTTTACCGTACCGCGGTACTGTAATTACGTGCCTCTAATTACGCGCGCAACACTGTCCTCCCCGGTTTATTTGTTCTGCCGTTTCCCAGAGCATCGCGAGGACTAATACACCTCGGGCGTTTGCAATCCCAGACGATCATAAATAATCGCACGCACATTCGCAGCCGTCCCGGCACGTACGTAATGAGCAATTAACGACCGAGTTCCTTGTCGGTGATTGCTTCATCGACGCGGAAAAGCCGCGCGGCACGCGGCGATCCTCCTCGGTTTTCCATATCTGCCGGACAACTTTCGAACACGCGTAATATCGCAAACGAATCCGATTCTACGTTGCCCGTTCCGCGAGGATAATACTTTCCTCCCGGAAACTAGGGGAAACAGGCATATATTTATCCGATCTTTACGTAAGCCGATTCAGCTGTTGTTCCGTATATATCCACTTTTCGAGATTCGAGTCCCCCGGGACCCGAAACGTCGACGTTCCATCCAGCGAAGAAAAGAGAAAATCGCGGAGGTGGACGTGGAGGAGGAAGATGGCTACGGGACAATTCGTCATTAGTAAACAAATAGTTTAGCGACCGGTCGGGCCGGGCCCGCATAAACCAAACAACAATAAGGTCCCCGCGGCTCTCCGAAAGAAATACCGACTCGCCGCCGCTGCTACCCTTCGAGGCGAACAACCACACCTGGCTTCACCTTCGCGGCAGTTTTACCTGCGCAACCGATGCCTGCTGAAGAGGTCAGGGCCGTGCGTATCCCACCCGGTACCACACGCTCCTCTCTTTCTCTCCTCGATTCTCGATACTTTGATACTCCGCTCGAGCGCACGTACGCCGTTCCGTTCGGAAAATTTACCGCCCCCTCGAGGAACGCTTAGCCGTACTATTTCCCCACCTGACCGAGACCGATCCGCGTTCAAAGGAATTTCTCCGATTCGTTCGTCACCGCCGAATTTCAGAACGCTGACCCCGACACCCGGAACAGCTACGACTACTACTTTCCTCCTATTGATTTTCGCGTTAGAAAATATAAAAATCAGCCTTCCCAGCCAAGGGCGTCCACGGATCCGTGGAAGACTGCTCGCGCGTCCCTTTGTCCACCCGAGATCCTTGGTCCTTGATCCTTTCTAAACTATAGGGAGAGGAGCATCGAGATGGTCCCCGTAGCGAGATTAGCATGACAATGCGTTCACCAGCCACTCATTATGTTCCTGATCTGGCGTTCCGTTGCGGCGTAAAACAAAATTCCAGCCCACGAAAATCTCGCCGGACAATAGCAGTTGACACCTTTCTCGATTCAACCGTTCCCGATGCTTCCCATACGGACGCTTCGTATACCGGGTGTTCGAGTTCCGTCGTTCCTCGACGATATCAAGCTCGATGCTACCTAGACCGAAGTGTGGAATACCGTGTCATTTGAAACGCGATCCTATTCGGACCTACGGAATCGTTTCTGACATTTTCTAGAAACGGTTGTCGAACACCCTGTATACCTCTGTTCGTTTTAAACCCCCCCCCCCCCCACTCTCTCTCTCTCTTCGACGCTTTTGCTCCCTATTACTGCCGACGTCATCCCTTGTCCACCCTCTTCCAGGACAAGCTAGCCTTCTCCCACGGCTCATTCTTTTACCGAATGAATACCAAAGATGGATCGCTTCCCTCTTTGCACAGCCTCGCCTCGTTGCTCGCCGCGCTTTGTTGTCCAGAAATCGTGCGATTTTCGACGAATTCGCGCGACCCGGCGACCAGCTACGATCATCCCTCGCGAATAGCGCTCGCGAGTGAAACAGGGCACCGATGATTCCGTTGGCATTCGCGAAATTACGAGCCGCGCGGCACACCGCAGGTGTCCGCCAGAGGTGTACAAAGGGGATGCAGATAGAAACGATACAAAAGAGGAGCTGCTCGATGCTCACGGGACCAAAGGGAGAATAATGCAGATCCTGGAATTTTTGGGAAACTCCCGAGCTAATCGACGTGAACGACACAATCGGTTTTACCTGATGGACAGTCCCTTTCGACCACACCGTGAGAAACAGTGTCCGGGAGTATTTTGAAAGCGACCGTTAGGGGAAGCGAGAGCAGAGCGTCTCGACGGGCTCCTCTTCTTCTGGAAGAATTAACAGATAAGAGGGAGAGAGACGCGTCTACTTCTTCTCCTATTGTGCTTTCCATCCTGGCTGCTTTGGAACCCTCAAACGGGATACGGGACTAAATATTTCGTATCGACGCGCGTATGCACGCGTCAATGCGAACGAAAGAAACGATATCGTGTAATTTTAATAACGCCGCAGCCAGACGGTGATTCCGAAACGATTTGTTTATGCACTGTCCGGCAATTACCTGTTCTTATTTAAATTGCTAACGAACGAGCGACGAAAGAGCCGAAAGAATCGCGAGAAGGGTGCTCGGTATAAAGAAGAATCCGAGGGATGGTTGCGTCTTTAACAAGCCATTTGCTTCGATCCGTAACGGGAAAATCAAGAGCGAGGCTTCTTAAGATGTCCAAGAGATTCTCAAATGTAACTCGATTCGTTAAAGGAGAATGTAAATTCGTTTGCCCGCTGTGGCCACAAAAAGCGAGTCGAATCGCGTTATTTACGTGGCCGAGGTAGGTTTAATTGTTAAAATTTAACCCTCGAATCGAAGATCCGGACGAACGATGAAACCAGTTTGGACCGTCCTCCGGTACGCGTCTTCGCATCGTCTCTGCTCGCTCGTTCCGTTTCTTTGAACGGCTACATTACCATCACAATGGCGAACGAACAATAAAAGCTCACGGGAAGAATAATTAAGCTCGCGGTAATCGTTCGACACGGACGATGGTCACTGCGCGACGCATCGCAACGCTCGGTCCTATTCAAGCGGCACAGTAAGGATTCCCATCAGCTGCCGCGCGCGGTTCCTCCTTGAGCGTTCCAGCACCGAAACAGCATTAAGAGAAGGGTCTCGGGAGGGTGGCGAATTAATTTATGCAATAACGTACCGACATACTGTACCGAGACTCGTTTCTTTTGACCAGGTGATGACCGGTCTGTGTCGCAACGGGCGACCGCCACCCCTCAAAGGGTGCACACCTTTTAACTTCTGGAGCGTGTGAAAATTCACCTCGCCCAACCTTTTGTCTTCCGTTCTCTCCAGTATTTCGTCCACCATCGAATCCATCGCCTTTGCGACTATTACGGGTTCGATTTTGAGTTATTTTTAGATTGGAAAATGAAAACACACAGAGCATAGAAAGCAAAAGCTTATCTCGAATCTCGCGATCTGTTGTCTTATTTACTTATGCTCGTCGTGATCTTTGCCGTGGGCGGTCGACGAGAGAAAAGCGAGAGCGTCGTAATCGAGCGTAAAAATACCGAGGTGCACCGGAATTCGTTAATCTCTTCACCTTCGCTTTCACGGCCGTTGTTTAGGGTGCTGGTTCTTCTTCCCTCGCCGAGTCCCCTCTTTTGTCTACCATCCCTCTTGCCCCGCTTTCCCTTTCACGCGCTACAATTCAATCGTCGTCGTGGTCGTCCGGGAAAATTTCTCAACGATGTTTCCGAATATTTCTTCTCGCCTGCCGCGGGAAAACAACCGCGCGGATGATACGATATCCGGTGCGCGTTTCGCATGGTCAGAAGAACGTCGAAAAGACCGCGACGTATGGAATCCTCGGTCTTTCAGTGGCATTGAACTAACCCAGTGTCGAGAGAGAGAGGGACACGTCGTCCCCATTCATGGTTGCCGGTGGTACGCTACTACGGTTCGAGGCACGCTGGCTCGGAGGTCGACTAGGAGAGGATGGAGGTCAAAGGGAGGAGCGGTGGCTCGGGTGGCCCGTAAAGGGTACGCGGGGCACGGCGAACCACCGTACGTACGTACATAGGCGAGGGTGGACGACGACCGCCGCCGTAGCACATGTTACCCCTCGAGTTGGACGGAGCGGGTAGGTGGTGGTCCCGTACTCTCGTGTCGGTACACACGCGTTGCGATTCTACGGTGCGCGCTCGTGGAGGGCTATAACCCTGGGCTGTAAAACTTACCAGAATCCAGTTCGGTCGATCTAACGGCCACCCCTACCATCGGCCGTTCGCCCGGCCCCTGACTAGGTCACGGCCTCGTCACAGATTCTTTCGGTTTCGATCCGAACTGGTGGTGTCTTCGTCTTCGTCTCTTCCGAAAACGCTCGCGCCACGCTTAAAGGCGAAAATACCTTATCAAACGGCGTGGGTATCGCGAGGGGATCGCATAAATATGCGCAACGAGCGCGTGCACGATCGGTGCGCGCACTTAATCTTTGCCGCTTCTTCCTCCCCGTGCGTTCCTCGCCATCTTTTTTTCTACGTCTCTCTCCCTCGCCGCGGCGAGCGTACACAGGCTGTGCACCCCGGGTCAGCCTTCTTTCTATCCTCTCCTCGCGCACGAGGATTTTGAACGATAAATACGCCGCGCGTATAACTCAATATCGGGGCACGAAAAAGAAAAGGCAGCAGGCAAAAATGTCCGTGGACCGACCTCGAGGGCAGCCAGAGAGCGAGGCATTAAAAGGGAGAGGACATTAAGAACCACCGCAGATCTCGGTGTATAAGGATCCGCGGCACCGACTGGGAGGTGGAGAAAAAAGAAACGGGAAGGAGACTAGTGGGAGGCTAGAGTGTTACGAGGGAGACGGAGGCAAGGATGCTCACGTATGAGGCAGGACCTCATAACTCCTTATAATGTCCTCTTCTGCGGATGCCTAGCATACACCCCCGTTCCCGTATGCCGTCTCCGGAACACCGTGAACACACCATTGACCCTCTTCTTCTCCTCCTCCTCCTCTCCTTCTTCTTTCTCTTCTTCTTCTTCTTCTTCTTCTTCTCATTCTTCCACCACGTTTGCTTCTTCGTAGTTGTTGTCGTCGTCCTCGTCGTCGTGGTCGTCGTCGTGGTCGTCGTCGTGGTCGTCGTCGCGGTCGTCGTCGGTCGTTGCACGTTTAGGTGTGGGTGGGTTTGTGTATATACGCGCCATAAGGCCTGCCCTGCACGGAACCTTCTTTCCACCACCGCTCTCCGTCTTTACCTCGTACCCTTTCTTGCCCTCCGCCTCACCTCTTCCCTCGGGAGTCTGTGTACTTTTATATGCCCTTCCATACCTTCTCCAAGGGAATAAGAGAGTTAATCTTGATATAATGGCCGCGACTGTCGCGGCCCACAAGACAATAGTCCAAGATATATCGTTAGCTTCGCCCTTTCGCATCTCGGCGCCATTATACTGGCACGCTCGATTCTCTCCTTCTCCTTTTCGTTTTGCCTCCACTTCTTATTTCGGGCTCGCAGGGTGTTACGAGGCGCGCGCGCTCGGTTTCGAAGCAATGATAATGCGACTCGCAGCCGATTCGCCGCCGATGCGCCGCCGATGTCTTTCGATTATACGGCGCACGGCACGTCGGCGTCGCGCCGCGACTGGAATGTATATCCGGCTACCTTTCAGCAACTCTCCTCCTACAACCCTGACCAAATATACCTTTCGCGTTGCGTTTTCGCGACCACCGCCGATTGTCTCTCGTGATGGAAATTCGCTGTAACTTGCTGTCGTTATCTGCCATCTGGGATCTCTCTCTCTCTCTCTCTCTCTCGCCTTTAATCGTCTTTAATTGTCTTTCGTTCGTCAACGAGAACCCATCTTTTTTCCACGCGATTATCTCCAGATCGGCGTATTAACAGCGAACCATTAACGAAGCTGGAGCAGGGGAAGAGATAAAGAAAGATAGATACGAGGGCCGAGTTCGAAAGGCCTCCGTTCGCTAACGGACTCCACCGCAAAATCATAATCTGATCTTGTATTAAGCACATCTCCTCCGCCACCACCCTTCGCCTGTCACGTCTTCCTCTTCCCTCTATAGGCCATGTTCCCCTATTTTTATGCAGATCAGAAGCGAGAGAGCGCCCTGAGGTGGGAAGCTGCGCTATAAACGGTTTACAATCTCGGTTTCGCTGGCTCGTACGTGCCGTTCGTTTCGAAGGGCAGCTGGTAGGTGTTCTCGTGCATCCAGCGCGGGGCACCGCGCCTCGTGACTGAAATCGATTAATCCGGGAGAAAATGAGGGGCCGCGCGCGAGAGAACCTGCAGGATCTTCCGATCTCGGAGATTGACGAACGAGATTTTGCGCGCTGCAAACGATCCTCGGCAGATGGCTCGTGGGAGTCGCGTTCACGACCGTTCACGACCGTCCACGACCGTTCACGTGATGTTTCATTTCGTTCGCTTCTTCCGCTTTTGCCTCATTCTACGGAAAGTAACGATCGTTTTATCGTGCCGCGAGTTTTACGTTGGCCAAGAAGTATCCCAGTTGGAAGCCGTCGAAGGCGACGAAACGGAAGGACGATGTCCGTTGGCGACGTTCGCGTGTTCGCATTAAACGCGTCCGTGTACGTTACTTAACAATGAATTAACCGCCCCTGGATCGGTCGGTCGAGGGGCAACGAGCGGGACATGCGAGGAGGATTTGGCTGCTCCTTCTTCCACTTCCATATGGAATGGCTTCCGGGCTCGTGGCACCGTTCCCCCGGGGGCGGGGGGGGGGAGAGAAATTATCCATGAAATATCGAGGGACCTTGCGAGCATTAACCCTCGCTTCAATTGCGCCGCGAGTACCGCGTAACCGGCACTTATACGACGTTTAAGTCGAACGGTACAGGTGGGCGAAACCCGCGCGATTCCTCCCTCCGCGAAACGCTCGAAACGCTACGAATTCTCTCGCGTTAGAAGGCAATACCGAATGCAACGAGACGATGCAAACCAAACAGAAATAATAAGTTCCTCGATGCGTGCATCTTCGAAGAGATCCCGTCTTGATCCCTCTTGGACGAGCACGAACAAATGCTTATTGTCTTGCTTCAGCGAGACGGCGGATTCGAAATGGTAGGTACCTACCGCTCGAGTAGGTAGACGTCGAATCAAAAGACGTGGTACGTTTTAAAGAATTGCAAGAGAAGAAGATCACCGCCGCGGCATCGCTGGAGGACGATAAACGAGGACGGGGGGGGGGGTATGGACGGAACGTCGATAGGGGTTATAAGAATCTACTTGGCGTATTTAGAGGGCGCCCTTCTTCTTGCGGCATCTCGGAGGGGTAGTTGGCGTGGCCATTAATTCATCTGCTCGTTGATTGCCTGCGCCCCGTCGGACGGCGCACCCCGCTCTCCACCGTTCCTGGCATCGTATCCAGCCCGTCTCTCCGCACTTTTCTAATTAATTTCTAACTCGAGGTTAGTCCTCGCAGACCTATCCTATCGTTGGCGACCCTTCGGTTCTCTCTCTCTCTCTCTCTCTCGTCGTCACTTTTATAGGCCGGCGTGATCGATGCGAGGACGACGGAGGAGAAAAGTAACTACTCCGTTTCGACTCTTCTCGATTCCTGCTTCCGGTCGCGAGCCCTTTAAAAATATCAAGTGCGGTGTGGAGAGAGAGAGAGAGAGCAAAAGAAATTGTTTGGAACGCTAGCCCACGGCGGCACGGTACCGCGCAATCTTCTTTGTATCCGATGCTAATAATTCACGCTGATCCTTCCATTCAGTCATAAATCTTGAAAGGAACGCAAACTGCTTACATAATTCGTTGCGCGTTCGCGCGAGACACAGATCACAGGCGTCGTGAACACGGTCGCGCGGTTGATAGGCAACCAGACGCAGCTTCTCGTTTTCTATCGTATTTCTCGTACGATACTTTTCATCGTCCAGCTCGCGCTAGCCACCGGGAAGGGGGATTTATTAATTAAGTCGCGTGCTGGTTGCTTACGTAATTACAAGGATCTTTAACGGACGACGAAACGATAAAGTCGTTGACGCAACGCGGACACGTGTCGGATAATAATGTCGAGCGATTCAGAGCGAGCATAGCGTGACCGGATGCGTAATTTCGAAAAACGGCGCTTCGTAGGCCGCTCGTCGCGGAATTCCATCCTAATGGACGAGCAGGAGCGGGGACGACTCGTAGCAACGCTGTACCAGTTTTCAATCGCGCACCGCGTAGACATCCCCATCCCCCCCCCCCCTCTCGTAACGTTCCATTCCTTGCCATTAGGCATCGTTTCGTAGCCGAGCGCATCCACTTCCGCTCCCTGTCCGTCGATCCCGCTACCCGCAGGACATCCAGTCGACCCAGTCGGGGCCTTCTTCGAGTGCCTACTTGGTACGCTAACCGAAAGCTGCAACACTTACTTCTCCTTCCTCTTTCTCGCTGCGTTGCTCTCTCGGCTAAGTGCCATTATGCTGGCACAGGCTACACCCTGTACGCGCGCGTAATAAAGCAACGAGAGAGAGAGAGAGAGAGAGAGAGCTAGCCTCGAGCCGCGGTGGGCAGACTTCGGCATTGTGATGCAAATGTGTCTAATCGGCCGAGCCAGCCGACCATATGTCCGTTTGCGCTCAACCAACGGCAGCGTCGCGTTTTGCACCGAGATGAACACGCTAAACCCAACCATTAACCATTATTGCGTACTAATGACGATCGCGGGCACGCTTAGTTAAACATATGACGAAGCGTCAAGGCTGCCGCTGCTGCCTCTTCGACTTCGCTTCGATCATGCGTAAACGAGCCGTCGGTTTCGGACGAAACCAGAGGCGTGTGTAATCCAATTTCTGTCGCGAATTTTCGAAGCTATTTCCCGCGCAAGGATCGCCCCGTCATTTCCTGCACGGCGCTCGCACGGCGCTCGCACGGGGCCCCCGATATTACCGATTCATTACGCGACCATCCCAGCCAGAGCCCGCTATTTCGCTTTTTACCAGAACGACGCGGCGTAGACAAACGACGCGGGTGAAAAAAAGTGCGTCGATCGGCCGATTTCCGGTCGCATTAACGGTTCGCGGACGGCAGTTGGTACGCGAGCGAGCTTCACGGGCATTACTGTGCTGCTGCCTCGACGTATATTTAGGCCCGATTATTTATGATTACGATTATTCCGGACGGCTTTCGAGCGCTTTATTGAATGTTTAGCATGTGCTGGCCACGCTAATTCTGAACCGAACGTTTATAGCATGAGGGTATCTCCTCCTACGTGCTCTCTCCTTAGACCGAAACCTCTGTCGCTAATTCAACCCTTTGCTCGGCCATCGCCTTCTCTATTTTTTACCTCGCAAAATTATCCCCACGCGAAAAGGGGTTGTTCGTTCGTTTTCGTTCGTTTTCGACTCTCGACAGAGCGCTCCTTTTTAGAGAGGTTCAAAAATCAGAGGCAGATGGAAAACTGTGCTAATTGAAATGGTTCGGTTCTGCGCGTCGGGTGCTCACGGCTGGTTCGACCTTGCGATCTAAGAAAAACAATGAGAAGTTAGAGCGTGCCGGTTGCGGACTACGGTACGTGACGCGGACGGGTCGGTCGGTTATTTCGGTTCGTAAATGTTTCGCGCTTCGACGTTAACGCCGCCTGACGAGTTTTGCTCGCCGGCGTAGGAGGCCGACCATTTATTCAAAATAATTACCGCCGCGATACCTGATGGCGCGCGGACGTTCTCCGCTTAGGTATTTGGGACACGCCGGATATTTCGAGCAACAAATGTTTCGCGCTTCGACTTTAATTGATCGACCACTTTTGCCGCGGCCCCCTTTACCTAGCCGGCCGTCCAATTTATTTCGAATAATTACCGCGACCGGCCGCGCCAGTTCTGGCTACGGGAATGGTAATAACTCGCGCGATACCCGACGATCAACCGGCTCGCACCTCCGCCAACTTCCTGGCTCCCCGCGTCCCATCTTTCGCTCTCGCGGAGGAAAGTAGTAGTTTCACCTCGAAAAAGATTTCTTCCAGAAAGAAAACGCCCGACGCGCCCAAGTTATAAACGGACAGGAACAGTGGCTTTGATCCGCGTGCACCAGACACACGTACATACGTATGACTAATGAAACAGAACAGCATGGCGCGAATTTTACGATGTTTCTATGTTTATTAAATTTCTATAAATAACCGTCCAGAAGGTTATCCAAAAGACACTAAATTTCCATTCCTTCCAATCGATTTACTTTTTACCAACAAACTGTCCTACCACAGCACCGATTACTGTATCTAATAATTTTGTAAATGGCAATTTTTCACGCTCTCGTGCTCGGTGAAAATCATTAACCGGCCATGATTACGAGGCTCGTTGCAACAACGGATCGGGACGAAAGCGCAGTCGCGGCGCTGGAGGTGCCGGGACCTTTCGCCCCGTCGATTATCGCCGATGGTATCGCGTGAAAGGTGTCTTTGCACTCGCGGCGTTTTCCATTCCACGAGTCACGTGCCGCCTTGGCGGAAAGAGAACGAAAATAGAGAAAGATATACCCCGAAAAAAGAAAAAGGAGAGAGAGAGAGAGAGAGAAAGAAAATAAAGGAGAAGGGGTTAGAACGCGTCGTCGTCGTCGTCGTCGTCGTCGTCGTCTTCGCCGTCGTATGCTTCATCTTTAAATA
This sequence comes from Xylocopa violacea, assembly GCA_963969225.1. Taxonomy (NCBI): domain Eukaryota; kingdom Metazoa; phylum Arthropoda; class Insecta; order Hymenoptera; family Apidae; genus Xylocopa; species Xylocopa violacea. The sequence continues at coordinate 42,939,983 of CAXAJV010000002.1, forward strand.
GCAGTGGACGCGGTAGCCGCGGTAGACGCGGCGAAATCCATTTCCAAGTAGCTACGGACGTCCTGAACGGACCACCCACGGCCCCATCTCTTCCCAGCTATCCGTCTTTTACGCGGAATCGCCCCTCTGATCCCGAGGCTAGAATCGCAATTGAATTTTCGCCTCTGCCAAATTGCGCGGGACTCTCGATTCCTTTCCGACTCGATGGACGCGGCGAAGACGCGTGTAATACGCGTACGCCGTTTCTCCAATCGATTATCAATTAACCGTTCGAATACTTTTGTCGCTAGCCGCGATACGCGGTTCGTAGCGTCGGTGATCGATAATACTCCCAGCCGCGAATTACGCGAGTACTTTTCAAGGGGAGCGCGGTTATTCTTGACGTCATCGAGCCGTTTGTTTAATGAACGCTACACACCAACCTCTCTGCCCCGTTCACTTCGCTCTCGGCCAGAAATCGAGGATTGCGTGGCGGTCGCGGCGGCCATTATTTACGCGCGTAAAAAAAGAAGCCGCGCGTTCTTCTGGCTAACCAATGGAATTTGTGGGAACGGAACCTTTCTTCGCGAGTTTCATCGAGCATCCGCGCGATCGCACGTTTTTCCCCGCGTGAAAATCCTACAGCCGCCGACCGAGAACTTGAACTGGCCAAGTCGAAGGTCCACGGGCGTGGACGATATTTTATCCCATTTACCGTTCGAAACAATTTTCTGATACGCTTTCCTCGTCAATCTCCGAAACGGCTAATCCTCCTCGAACGGAGGACTATCGACAACGACGCGCTGGGACGCTTTCCGACGATCCCGTGATTTCGGTTGACGTCATCGCGGAGTTTGTTTAATTAGCGGTTACCAACCTCCGCGTAGGCCGTCGTTTGGTCCCAGAAAAATAAAGACAAAAAAGGATCATTTATAGAGCTGGCGTGTCGCAACGGTGGCAACAAAAACCGCTCGCGGTATTTGTGTCAATGAATTGCTTTATACCTGTTCAAACTTCAAATTAACCAGTATAATAGCAGGGCGTAACGAAACAGGCTGAAAATAATTCGATATTACTCGTACTCGCGATTCAACAACTCGAATTTGAATTTCCGTAACGAGGACGTTATTCCAGTGACATACTTTTTTATACGAATTCGGAGACTACTACGTATCGAAAGGTGTACGGTGGTCCGATAAAAACGCTATTCAAGCTAATAAGAAATAAATCGGAATAGCGTCAGATCGTCTAGTTCGATAACCCGTGGTTCGAATAATTACGAGCGGTTTTCTGTCTATCGTAGCGAACATCACGTGATGGTAATTACTACAACTGGTTGGAAAAAGTTGACGCGTACGTATGTTCGACGAAAGGCTAATTACTACTTCGGTCGCGTAGCCGGTCGTCGAGTTTAAGGTATATTCGGAAAGTGTTCTCGAAGGATGGAAGAAATGTAGAAGAGTAGAAACGGACGATCGAGGACGGACGCGCGCGGCACGGGAAAGTTCGCCTAGACTGCCGGTAGACTCGCGGAGGGATCGAGGGATCGATATTTCGACGGTCCCGCGATACTTTCCGACTCGATCGAGGCGTTCGTTTAATGAGCGGGGCTAGGCGCACAGCCTCTCTCCCCACGTCGCGTCGTCCCTACTCGAGCAGAAATCGCGGCCAGAGGGAGACAGAGAGCTAAGCGGAGTTGGTGGAGGGGGCGTAGGGAGAGTGAGAAAGAAAGAGAGGAAGGGGAGAGAGGTAGTATCGTGTCGGACGCTGGACGAGGCGCACGCTCGATGCGAAGCAGCGCGTGCTTTCACGCGTGGAAAGCAGGAAGCGGGTGTGCAGAGAGCAGCAGGACGACGGAGGCACGGTTTAGTCCTGGACCGGGTGCACGCGGTCGGTCCTGCCGGCTTGCCGTGGTGTATCGCGCGTCGACGGGACGGTTACGGGAACGGGGGGACGACCGCCGCCGCCGCCGCCGCCGCGGTCACCCAGCCAGCCAGCCAGCCAGTCATTCGCGGTACCGCGCGAACCGTGTCGCGCGACGAACACGAACACGAACACGTCCGCAAAACTAAGTAGTCGCGGATCGTACGTCGTCGCGTCGAACACGCGTCGAACACGCGGCACGCGTGAGCGAAACGAAGACGAAGGAAGCCACGCTGCTACCGAGCACGGCCGAACGCCGACGAACGCCGCGACGAACCGCCACGATCGTCTCGCTTCTCGGGGTATCCGGGCTCACCGCTGATTGGCCGAAACTGCCGAGGAAGCGGTCACCGTCGACCAGGATCGCGAGGGACCGAGGGACGACCACGCCGCACCACCCGCCGCCACGTGAGTTCAGGCGCCGTTCACCGATAACGAGAGAGGACATCGCGGCCCGACTTTTCCTTCTACTTATCCCCCTCTTCCTCTTCGTCTCTTCGCTTTCCATCCCCAGCCCCGGGTCTATTCGTCGAGTTTGGCTTCGCGAAACCCCGGACCGTCAGACCGGCTGCTCGAAGGACGGACGGCTGACCCTGAATGCTCGCAGAAGGAGCGTCGATCTACGTCATCGTAGTAGTCATCGCGTGGTGATCCTGACCTAGCCCAATGTCTCTAACCCCGTATGACGTTGCGCGTTTCAGCCGGTGAACTCTGAACGGACACCGGTGGCCCAAAACCACCTACCGCTTCTTTACTCGCCACTTCAATGCTCGCCATGGATACACGCGGGGTAACGCGCGTTCTCGCGTCGAACAACAGCCAGGATCATCGGACCGGGCCACGATTCGGATACGAACGCGTCATCGAACGCCTCGCGTAAACTCTCCTCTCCGTACTGTGACGTACTGTCTTCCATCGACAAAAGAGAAAGTTGCTGCTATCTTCGAGTGTTATAAATAGAAGTGAACAGTGAATAAAACTTGCCCGTCGGGGAAAACTTGGGCTTTTTTGACTTTCTTTCTTTTTCTTCTCGTTTCTCGTTCTCTCACTCTCTCCCCGTCTCTCTCTCTCTCTCTCTCTCTCTCGCTCGCTCGCACGCACACACGTGCGCGTACGCACGCGCGCGCGCGCCTCGATCACCGGTGAAACTCTTTTTGCGAAACTTTACCGTGATTCGCGCAGGCGGTGGATCGGAAATCTCGCGCAAGAAACCTCGCGTACAAGTACCGCGGAACATGGTTCGTTTGTCTCCGTTTCTTTTCTCTTCAGCGGACACTTTTAGTTTCGGTACTGGTAGGATAAACGTTCGTGACGACACGAACGTACAGTGGTAAATGTTACGCAACGAACGCGCAGTGAAATTCCTACGTCAATTCCGTGACAGTTCGCGCTTTAACGGTAACAGTGTTGGGTATGACAAAAAGCTGTTTATCGATCGTCGAGGACTACGTAACGTATCGGGAGTTGTTGGCAGTGCATCGTTTTTTTCGCTGCGGACGCCTCGCGTGTCTCCTGTGCTGGTAACGACAACTGTATCCTACCTGTACGTATATCCGGATATCGCGGTGTGTTCGCATTAATCGCGTCGGGGGAGAGATCAACGCGCTAATAATAAGTAGTGGTGCGTCGTGACCGATTCGCGGAGGGTGAAACCAGAAAGGAATCGCAAGGTATACTTCGGAAGTTAATCGAGGGGTTGTCAACGATGATTCACCCTGGTGGTTGAGGACTCGGTGTCTCGGCGATCCGGCTGGGGAATCGACTCGAAAAGTTCCGACCTTCTACGTGTCCCAGATAACCGACCGGAACGCACACTGACCCACCCTTGGCCACCGCCAAAGTGTTCTCGGTGGTTAAGAACTTTCGTTCGAGTTTTCCCTTCCTGCGGTACGTCACCTCTTATTTTTTCTCTCTCTCTCTCTCTCTCTGATATTCCTTGCTAATCGTTCACGTTGCACGCAATGTTTTCTTTCGAGCACGTCTTTTAATTCGTAAGCGGAAAATCGGCGTGGCGTTTAGTTGGCGAAACGTCAGCAACCGTCCGGGGTTGCCAGAAATTTGCCTGGTACACCAAGCAACGTAATTGCCACGTCGCAGCGAAAATAAACAACCGTCTAGTCTCGTCCTCCAGCTGTATCCGCGATTCCGATATCGATGGAGATCGCGCCGCAGCGAAATCTCAACGACGACGTCGCATCGCTAGTCCGTGCCAGGCCTGATCGCGCTCCGCTCCGTAAACGGTCGAGCTAATGACAGGCAGGAAACGGCGTTTAATTAAAGTACGCACTTCCGGTAGGAACGTTTTCACGAGACCGCGTTGCTGGCCGCGTTGCGTAATTCTCAAACGGAAATAAAGGAACGGAATTATCGCGCACCACCGATGTTCCCACGTTTTCCTTCGCTGGACCGGCGACACCTTCGCGCGTCCCACGTATCGAAGCCACACGTGCTAGTCGACGTGTTACTCTCGATCGCTCGATACGCATATAATGTGCCTCGTCCGAACTTCCACCCTGTATCGCGCACTGACCAACCCTAAGGACAATTACCCCCGCCGCATGTTCGAAGAAACACGCCACGCCACGCAACGCGCTCTTCGGAAACTCGTTTCGTTCTCCTATATATCGTACACGTTTCAAGCATAATCGTGTACGAAAACGATACGCTGGACCGGGCTAACAACGGTTCAGTTTTCGTGGAAAATTTCTTTCGCGAATCCGGTCGAGTATAAAGCAGCCGGGAGAGAAAGCGATCTCTATGGATCATAACGAACGGACCGCTTCTGGGTGTAAATGATTTTATCGCCAAGTAAGTTATACGGGCGGGATTAACGAGCAGCAATTATTTGGTCGTTCGGTTTTTATGCGCCAACGATTCCTGTGGGAAAGCCGGCGCGCCGTTTTCATTTGCGCCCGATCCAGTCCAGCCAATCGGCGGTTGTCGATCCCGAGGTATCGAGAGGTACGCGTAGACTCGAGTCTCCGCGGAAAGGCTTCGCTCGGAGAAAAAATGCGGAAAGGGGAATGAAAAATTGATGATCCGGTGGTGAAAAAAAGTAGTCGAGTCTGTCGCATCGGAACCGTTAGTTTTTGCCGTGCAGCTGTCGAACGTTGGAAAAAGTGCAGCGCAATTGTTCGCGGCTATAGGGCCGCGGTAAATTTCGAACTTGTTGGCAACAAGTGTTTCTCTCCGTGTTACACGACTACACGGCTTAAGTTTCACCCGCGGACGTACCAAATTTCCGCAACACCTGTTGCGAAACATTTCGAATTTGCCAGCCAGAGCGAACTTAACTTACCTTCTCTCTCGCTCGCTCTCCCTCCTCTGTCTATCCGCTTAATTTCAGAGATATTATTATTATTACGGCCCGTCTCTATTTTTAAATATTATTACCAACATTCCCCCGCCATCGATGCTACCGGTTCTCGAATTCCAGCCCGCTCGATCCTCTGGCCCGCGTTATTCATCCGGTCATTTATTTTTTGCCAGCGTTAATCGCCGTTGTTCGCCGTTGTTCCCCGTTGTCCACCGTCTTCGCGACAGACGGGTTTTTATCGGACGATATTTATGCGCGCACAAGTTTCGCCATTGCCCGCGTCTCGCGCGTCACACGAGCCTCGAAAAACCCGTCGAATCGTGACGCCCCCGATTTCCTTCGAACGGTGTTAATCGAAAGTCGTTCTATAGAGATACGGGTTTTTGGTTTATTATAATTTCAGAGCACGATGCGTGTTCGAGCGTAGTTGGTCGAAACACCGAGCGACGACAACCGATCGGAGCTAAGAAATTTTCCGTCCCAATCGGGCTGTACATTTTAGCACGTTTTTCAATCTATTTCTTCTCCTACTTCGGTTCCAGTTTTTAATTGCCGGTCGTGATTCATTACACCGCGTCGTTTCATCAGCGCTTCGACAACCTATCCCCGTCCTTCGAGAACGGCAAATGACGCAGATCGTCGTGACTAACGAACCGTCTTGTTCGCGATATGCCGTAATCGTCTCCTCGTCAATTAACACCGTGCCGAACGCGCACCGTTCATTACGCCACCTTAAATTATGCACGCGTATGAAACAGTAGGAAACGTCGCGTCGCGGCCTCTGCGACTAGTCTGACTAATTCTCTGCCTGGAATCCAAAACCGTGTCATCCTCGCCATGCCACGGCCTCGCTCTAGAATTCGCGAATCGTTTGAAAATGAAATTTTCATCCGTCGTCCACGCTCCGCGGTTAAACGTGCCACGGTTCGATATCGAATTGTTCGTACGGTTATTAGCGGGCCGCTAAAACTCGCGACACGCACTTTTTTTTACTCACGAGCGAATCGATATCCTCGTTACTTTACTAATTTACAGTCTCGCCGAGTCGCATTTTCGTCGAGCGACGAATAGAGAATCATCTTTCGCGTTCGCCGGTTGTCGTTGAGCGCACGCTGCGCTCGTAAACCCGCGCGTAATTCGAATCGGTCCGAGCAAAAAACCGCGGTTCGTCCTAATCGACCATCGAATACGGACTTTAAACCGACTCAGCCCAATAGATTATGTAGTCGAGGTCGTTTCCTACCTACTACACACGCGGCCGTCAATTTATTTGCGTTATAAGCGTATCCCGTTTATTCCTCGTAAGCGTCAAGCCTTCCGGCCACGGAGGAAAATTTCGTTCCATCGCAATTTATTGAAATCGTTACCGAGAGAGACCAACTCGCGCGATTTCTGCTTCCGTGATTAACAGTTTTTCATTCCCCTTGTTAACCGCAATAATCGCGAGCACGGTTGATAAACGAACAACGAGGCTAGATTTTCTGACACTCGCTCTGAACTAACCAATATCTATGCACCAACGACGCCCTTCGTTCGTCGAACGAGACCGGCTAATTACTGGGCCGCGCATAATTGCCGCAAATTAAGGAATTTAAGCCGGGAACGTTCGAGGCGGACGCCGCGCGGCGACCACTCATTAATTGGCCTGGTTGATTGCCACTTGGTTGCGTCGCTGCTAAGCGCTAGATTGTAAACACTCTGCTCGTTAATTGTCCGGCGAGTGTCGCGCGAGTCGCCGTTGCCACGACGGTCCCCAGTCGATAATTAAGCATTCCGCGACTGGACGCGCCGTATACAGGGTGTGCGAGTTTCTTTTCCTCAAATTGCCAACCTCCACCTTCCGCCGATCTCCACCTTTTCGGTAACATTTTTAGGCCTGACCGAACCGAGTTAACCGCACCGTAGTCGCGCGTTATCGTCATTCGAGACCGACAAAGGAGAAGGGTAATTGAGTTTCCGCGCGACAAAGCCGCGACGCGGTGATTTTAATTTCAATCAACGATCGCCACCTTGCTGGTAACGTCATCAATATATTTAGACTAATATTCGGAGAATCTTTCCGCGCGAGGAGACACGCGCGCGCAACGTGTGAGAAAGTTCATCGAATGCACGGCAAAATCGGCCGAAGGCGTGTCTACGATTCATTCCGCGTTGAATGCGCCTCGTGCAGCACGTAGAGCATAGGATATTGAACACGAGCAACGTAATTCATTGCGAGCCGCGCGATTTTAAAGTATTATTGGATTCTGATGTAACCGAGTAAGTAGGTATATTTCTTTTCCTTTTTTCGTTTCAACTTGGAAATTTCGAATGCGAAGCGTATCGAGAGAGAGAGAGAGAGAGAGAGAAGGATGATATACGACAAGTATAATCGAATACGGCAAGAAGAAAGAGCGAAAGGAAGGATCGAGGGAACCAAGTGTCGCTGCGAACAGCCGGATGCGCGTTTGTAGCCCCGGCAATTAATAATTAAGAGCCCCCGGGTGGAGAGCAGAGCGGGGTACGGGCCCGTTAATTAATCGAAGCTGCGTGGCTGCGCGAGCGCTAATTACAATTTATAATTAACCAGCTTAAGCTCGCGGTGCGGCCCGTGAACCGGCTGAACGCAATTAATATGATTAATCGTTCCGCGAATTGTCGATCCGGGCTCGAGAGTGTAACGGCTCGGGATTCGAATATAAAATCGACCGTCTTGATCTTTCGACCGATTCGAATTATGGGTATACCTTCCCGTGCCAAGATACTCCGAATACAATTCTATTCTATCCCATTCTCCTCCCTTCTTGAAACGAATCACTTCGAATCTCGCGCCTCGTAACAATTTTAGAAAGCCAGGCGAAAGTCAAATCGCGCTTATTAAAAAGAGGACGAACAGACGTTTCTCGTTGCGATCGTAGCCCCAGCATCGTGGCCACCGTCGTTAGAAGAAAGGTTAATTACGGTTGTGCGTTACGTGCGTCGTAAAATACCACGTCACTCGTCGTGTCCGTTAAAATTAATCAATCAGAGTTGTCCTACTGCCGCGAACAATATACGTCCCGCATCAATAAATATTGCATTTATCATCCTTCGTGTTATTTAAACGCTGCTGCACCTCTCGTACAATCTCGATTAAAACGGATCTTTGCGGTCTTTGCGCAATCTGCGGACGAAAGGAGCGATGCACGTATGTACGAAAGCGCGGCAGCAACGCCTCCGCGTTCAACGTTAATTACTACCACTTGATACGTGGAAACAACACGGCGTTTGACCGCGCCGTGTAATTAATCTGCGAACGCTCGAAAAACCTATCGCAATCGCTATCTCTATCTCTATCTCCTATCTCGTATCTGTAAACGCGTAGAAACTCGTACGGTTGTTTGCTGATTTTCAGTCGAACGATATAAACGAATCGGAGCCGAGTAACCCGGGGTGAAAATCAACCCCTGGTATTAATAAAAGATTCTGTTTTCTTGCCGCTTAACGAAGGCGCGCGCGCGCGGTATCGATGATGAATACACTACCATCGAGGTGCGGTCGCGAGGGCGAGGATAAAACGGGTAGGTTGGGGCTGGGAGAGTTTGCACAAACGGGGCGAGAGGAGAGGGCGGGAATCGCGTTGATTGTGTTTTTCGGAATCTATATCGTTAATGAGATACAGGAGAGGGTGCCCGATGAAGCTACGGCCGGGCTCCGGTTTCGAAGACCTTCTGGCCACTTGTTTAATCGGTGGCTACTCGAGCTGGAAATTGAAACAGATCCGATCAGCTTTTCTTTCTTTCCTCTCGTCTTCTTTTTCTTCATTGTTTTTCCTCTCTCTTTTTTCAAAGACAAAAAACCGATTAGAAAACGAAACGATCGTTTACCCGTTCCGTTACATACGGAAAAGTAAATGCCCCTCGGCGCGGGACGAATTCCGAATCGGTTTATCAGGATGGATATTTTTCGTCCATCTGTCCGTTCATCCCGCTCGTGATTGGCGTGCCAAAGCGCGCGCTAGCACGGTTGTAGATATCTGGCGTTCCCGTCACGCTTTATCGCCGCGGAGGCGCGAGGACGTTTCTTAGGTATGTAATTCATGAAAAGAATATTCAATGAAAATGCCCGGCCATTGGCAATGGATATGCTCGACGTGCACCACATTGCAATTTACGACGATCTAATCGCGACTAAAGTTCAGGGCCGTACGAATCGACTCGTTGCCGCGTCCACCCCCGGGGACGGAAAACCGGAAACCGGTATTTCTGAATACGCGGACGCCACGGTGGAGGCGAGACGATCAACGACAAAAACGTTTACGTTGCGCGCGCAACGATTTGTACAGGTGGGTGGGCGGCGAGATGACGCGTGGGACCGTTGACATTTAGCCAGATTTCCTTCCGCTTTTGGTTACGGATCGCTCTTTGGCCTCGTCTCTTTCCCGATCGAAAAATGCGAAGAATCCGTCCGGAGGAAAGGAGTCGCGCGCGTGGAAAACCGACGTTGTAGCTCTTTCCGGACGTTATAAACTCACCGGTTGAATTATTAGCGGCGGTATAATGAAATTTTCCCCGGATTATTAGCCGGTGGCCAGCGTGGCGGTGTATCGACCGTAGAGAGAAGGCGGCCACCCTCCTCCCCCCCGCCACCGAAAGAAGGTCGCCCTCGCGTTCGTGAACCTCGTCCACTTTCGACGAGGGACACCGTGCACCTTGGTCAGGTGGGTGTGAGTTAATTAGAGGCCATACCGTACGATGGAGCGCCCCCTTACCGTCTCCCTTAGCAGCTTTACCAGCACCATCGTACCGCGACCGTCGTCAGGATGGAAGAACACCCTGAAAAAGGGCGGGGGTGGGCAACGCCTGGCCTGTCGTGGTAATATCTAGTACGTGCTACGTGTCGACCGCTTATTAAAAACATCGAGCCTCGGCTGGCGATCCCTTTTCCAGCGGGAAAGTACGACAAACACGTACACGTTTCGTACACGGTTACATGCGTGTGTCGCGTCGCGCCGCACCGCGCCGCACCGCGCCGCACCGCGCCGGGGTTAAACTCGCGGCTTATTACGTTTCGCGTACGGCCAGACCGGCGAATTATTAACTTTTCCTATTTTACGACCCGCTAGATATTGCGCGCGAGCATATTTAAATTTTCCAATAAATAGAGCTCCCCTCCGCTATTTGCTTTTAGCGGACGACATCGGAAATTGTAGAAACGCGCGCGCGCGCGCTACCTAGATACAGGGTGCGTTCTCCGAAAGAGGGCAGTTCCGCCGACAAGAATACGCTCGTCGATAATACGAGCGGGTAAATTTTTAAACGGCCAATTTATCGTCTCCTCCCAGATAAATAGGGAGTGTGCTGCGTTTCTCAAGTTCTGGCAGTTTCACAATGTAGCTTCCCACGGTCCGTGCATATTTTAGAGCGCGAACGACGCCAGCCCGTTAACGCGCTATCAAACCGACCGATTCGTCGTTACCGTCTAACCGTTTAGCTAATACTCTCTCTCGATCGCGACGTCGTTAAACCGGCGGCCGGTAGCGATGAATTGTCGCAACGCGTACCTCGCGTCACGGTTGCAGTTGCTATTAGGGCCTGTCCGCGTACGTACCTACTTTTCGCGGAACAATAGAAACGACACGGGCCTGTTTATCACGCGCCGCGCCGCAAATTTGCGCCTGCACCGCGGAGATCAATTTGTTCGACGAAAGGGCCACGGCTGATTACACCCCTCGCGTCCATTTCGTTGATTACTCTCGCTCGCCAACCTTGTTTAGCCCTGCGATCGTTCGAATTTACCATAAACAATCTTGTCAGGTAATTTCTGCCGGACTTTGTCTCTCTCTCTCTCTCTCTCTCTCTCTCTCTCTCTTTCGATTATCGTTCTCGGGAATGGCCGAGTGTCGTTAAGAGAAATCTTTCATTCTCCGTATCGATGTTGGCGGTTAATCGTTCGGTTAAATATCGGCCAGATAAATAGGCACCGTAGAAAAAGTCTCCGGTCGACGTTTCGCGTTCTTTCCGCAACTCATCGCAACCAACCGACCGACCGACCAACCAGCTCGCCGAGAGACGCGACTTGGCCGAGGAAAAAGTTATAAATAATATATTTCTCGATTTCGAAGCCTTACGCGGCGAAGGTTTCATCAGGACGGAGCTGCGTGGTTTCCAACGTGATGGCGCAGCGGTAATGCAGCCTCCCTCCGGGGGGTTGCTAGAGTTAACGAGACGTCATAAGGGCCAAAGTATAATTGCGTCAAAGGCGTATAACGGGAGTAATCGTACGGGCGCAGTCAGGCTGCAACGAGACTCGTAGAAACGAACGAAGGAGGATCGCGGATAGTTTGACGGAAGAGGGAGAGAGAGAAGGAGAATCGTCGCTCGTAGCGTCATAGGGGAATGAAACGAAATTAAGGAAAGAAATAATGCGATAGGAGAAAGCAGCGACGACCAGAGGGGGCCGTTGCTACACACGGACGCTCGTACACCAGTGCTCCGCCGACGCTCTCATCGAGAAAGAAAGCTTGGTACACGTGTTGATGACCGAGACTCATCCCTAATTGCGCCTGATGACACCGTGTCCTCGGGGGTGAAACCGCAGAACGCTCTTTTTCCCCGGCTTCCTTTCTCTCCCGTCCACGCCGTTCTCATCCCGTGGACGAACCCTCGCGCGCGCGCGCGCGCGAAGAGGGTAAGGCCTGGACGGACATGTGTCGTGCTCAAGCATCCGGAAAAGCACACCGGGTTATCTAGGATCCGGACCAAAATACACCGCACACGTTCGAGGGTCGTTTTTTCTTCCTTCGACCGACGACAGACCCCTCGACTTTTTCTCCGACGAGGGCGACGACGATCCTTCGTGTCGCGTTTACCTGGATAACGGCCAGCCGTATCTCGAGGCGGTGGTTTTGCATGTGCCAGAGGTTGCGAGGTTGTCGCGAACTGGTTCGAATCGATCAGACGGCGAGAGTGCTTCGCACATTTTTAGCCGCGAAACATCCCACGGACGTCTGTCCAAACAAACGAATCGGCCGAGTTATCCTTGGCATTCGAGCGTATTTAACAGGTACGCGCGCGGGCCTGAGCGCAATCAACGTTCCAGTCTGCCCCCCCCCCCCCCCCCCGCCCCTCGCGCCGCCTTATTCAATTACTCCGGAATTCCCTGGATCGAATCGAATATCGTCCGAGGGCATTTCCGGCGCGGACGCGTTCTTAGAATCCGCCAATTAATCGAGCGAGCCGTCAGGCGCGGCGTTGAATCGGGAATGGGTCCGTCTCCGACCGGACTACCGAGGGATGGACGAGGAATCGCGGACAAGAGGGGCCGGAGAGGAGGCGGCGGAGGAGGGAGGAGGTGGTGCACGCCGAGCAGCTACGTTATGAATACATTATATCTCCGGTTCCAAGGGATGCTGGCACATGCGCCGACGGGGTGGCTCCACCCTGTCCTCCACCGGGACTCGAACCACCCTTCCGTCTTCCCTCCCGCGCGCTCTCTCCTACTACCCTCTTCCTCGCTCGCGCGGTCACAGTGCCCTCCTGTCTGTTCCTGCTAATTATACATGCGCTAACCAACCCGCCTCCAACGAGGCTCGGCCTGTCGCCCTCTCTGCAGAGAGGATTCAACCACTCTTGTCCTTACTCGTCGGAGCCTGGGTGGAGCGTGGACCTTTCTCCGTGCACAGTACGCCGTACGCTTTGCTTAATTACGCGGAGGCGTTAACTAGCCGCCGGCCAACCCTTGATCGGCAACCCTTTGCCCGGGGACCGCCACCGTTGATTGGCCGGTCGGCCAATTTTATACTCGTCACCGTCCACTCGATCCCATATTCGCAACACAAACAACCGCCCACCACGATCCTTAATTTACGACCCGTACCGTTCTCGCCGATGCGAAACATTTCCTCGGTCAGGATCCGCGTTCCCATGGTGGACTATGACCGCCGAGACGAGAGAGATAAATAAGAAGAGAGAGGGACGGACGGACGGACGGACGGACGGACGGAAGGAAGGAAGGAAGGAAGGAAGGAAGGAAGGAAGGAAGGAAGGAAGGAACGGAGGCTAGAGAGCCGCGGAACGCGGATTCGACAAATCGAAGCGTACCCCTCGTGCGAAAGCGGCTGGGTTTGGCGGAGGCCAGGGGGGGTAGAGGGGGGGGGGGGGCTCCTCGAGGAGATGGAGCGTCGCTGCAGGTCGTGCTAAGAGGGTGGGTGGCGCGGTGTGTGCCGCCTTCGACGCGCAGGCCCTATGCAAAATAGTCAGGCTGGTGGGGTGGCGAAGCCGTTCGAGACCCCCCAACGGGGCAAACAACCCCTTAGTTCTGCCGTAGCGGTCGCAGACGCCCCCACCACGTGTGTGTGTCGCGCGAGAGACGCCTCTCGTCGTCGTCGTCGTCGTCGTCGTCGTCGTCGCCGTCGTCGTGGTACGTCGTCGTCGTCGTGGTACGTCGTCGTCGTCGTCGACGGCAGCGCCACCACGGTCGTTCTCCTTTCGCGTACACGATCGTTCGAACGATCCGAATCGAAGGAACGTCCGGTACGCGGCTCGCGTGAAAAGCGCGCGCGAGATCGTTTCGACAGCCCGGTAGCAGTGAACCACCTCGTGCCCGAGCCGAAACCAAGAGGACGACCCGATGCTAACTACCGTTACCACCCACAGCCCACTCTTGCTCGTTGATGATAGACGGGGATGATGTGAGTTCCATTAGTGAGTCCCAATGTCGCCGCGCGCCAAAATCTCGTCTCCCTATATCGTCTCCGTTTTCGTTTACCGCGTTCGATATCGCGTTCATCGTTAACCTTGAGAATGTTTTCAATCGAAATTATCTATCGCTTGTAGCGAAACTCGCGACAATCGTTCCAAGATTTCGAACGATTATCGCCTTCGTCGTCATCCACGAGTAGGGCAATTATCGGTTGCAAAATGAGTACCGTCCGCGTTGGATCGTTAATCATTAAGCTTCCGTGTTTGAGCGCGTAACCTTTCCTCGATCGGAACAGAGTACGGCCGGTGTGTGTTCCGGCAGCGACGATCCACGCAGCGTGAAGTCAGCCACGGAATTACCTTAGCAACCTTGAACTAATAAGTCTTTCCGATCGGCTCGAACGACGTCGCAACGGCGTTCCTAGCGCCGTTCGACGAGGAAACATTCCGCTGGTTCGGGGCGAGTCGTAACCATATTTCGCGTTCGTTACAGTCGATTACGTCACCGTAAAGTTTTTACTCGAAAATTCTCGTTCGCGCTAATAATCGCGAATCTATAATTAGGGGAGCATTTATGTAATTCGCTCGCGAACGCGATATGTAGTACCACTTTCGACTCGATCTTAAATCAATTATTACGACATTCTCGCAACATAATTAAATGCCCCGTGGTAGTTACGTGGCACCTATGTGGTTCGTATCCCCGGCTACTCGGGGATTACGTAACAATGAAGGAAATTTTCCAAACGGTCGTAAGGACGACGTTCCGTCGTTGACATTTCCCAACCCCGAAAAAGGACAAATCCGCCGACGCGATCCGAAACGGACTCGTATCAAATTAAGCAATTCAAAGCAATAGCGTACCACCACCAGCGGACTCGTCTCGTCGGCTCGTTAATACATCATCGTTGCAGAGAACCGGCCGTACCGGCCTGGCTACCAGAAAGCATCGCGAGAATGTATTCCTATCGATCTTGTTAGGACTTTCTATCGGCATTGTGCGCGGCAGGCGCAGCGTTTAAAAGAACAAATTCCAAGCTCGACGCGATTACGGACGCGTTCCGTGATGGGCGTCGATTCGGTGGTAATTACACAGTCACACCGGGACGCGAGACGACGCGGAATCGATAGGAGAAGCGTGATTAATCGTCGATCAATTAACCGTCACGGGTAGTGCCGTGCGACGATTGCGTCACGCGTCGCGGACCTCTCCCATTAATTAGTTATTAACAGCATGCCGTGGTAATTACCGATGCAAATCGATCCTCCAGCAGACGCTTTTACGCCCGTCCGATTATCCGTGTACTATCTGCGCCTGGACTGGTGGCGGTTTCGCAATTCCGCCTTCGCTATTCAAACGCGGACGACGCGTTATCGACGCGATAATTACTTACTTTGTCGTAAACTATCGGAGGATATTGTTGGAAATAAGTCGAAATTCTCGGCGACACACCTCTGCCGCTCGCGTCGATCATATTCCCGATCTACGAGCAGCTGTAGGGCGCGCGATAATTACGATAAAACCGGCGCGGCGCCGGCAAACCGGAGTTAATTATTCAGTCCCGTGGTCGTGCCCACGTCCTCTGTCCCACAAAGGGGACAGAGCTTGGCTTCGAGGCAAGATTGCCCCTCGGTCTTGGACTCGTTTGACGGACAGCTTCTCCGCGAGAGCCTTTCACCTTCCGTTTTCCACGATTTTACGTGCACGTGAACGCGGACCGTGCGTCTCTCGAAAGTGAACGATCGTCGCGCGAATGACGACCGGAGAGGATCGTTCGGGAGCCTCGGAGAGCGTCACCGCGGGCGGTCCAGTACACGGCCTGCGATACGAACGAGGTGGAAGGCACCGGAGAGAAGGCGACGGAAAGAGAAAAAGGGTGAAGATCGCGAGAGAAATGGGTGGTAGGGGATCTTTTTACGGATCGACTACCAGAACGATGAAATCGGTGACGGAGAAAGGGGCGGACGTAGGCGGTCATTTGTTGCTGTTTATTAATTCGTGGCGCGACGAGGCGAGGCGAGGCGAGGCGAGGCGAGGCGAGGCGAGGCGAGGCGAGATACGTCCACCACTTTGTGCGGTTCGGTTGCTCGTTTCGCCCACGCATAAATTTCTCCGTGCGCGCCGTCTCGCTGCGTCTCTTTCTCTTTCTCTCGGCGCGCAATAACGCGCGCACGTAGGCCACAATGGCGGGCGTTCGGCCGATGATAATGCGGGAGGACATCGTAAATAAAATATGCCCCGATGCCTGGTCCCGTTCGAAATTCCGGAACGCGAGTTTTTCGGAGCGGCGGATCGGTGATTCGTGGATCACGACGACGACAAGCAGCCGGACGAGGGCAGAAAAGCCTCGTAAAGGCGGTAATAAAACCGTTTGCTACTAACATGTCGCTGCCGCGGCTTTTTATTGGCTAAGGAGGAGAACGTACATAGTTGCTCTCGCTCACGGACCAGTGGGACCAGGACATTGTTTTCGAAACGAAGATTCGACGTTCCCTCGTCCGGTTCTTGCCGGGACGTTCGCTCGCCCGCCCTACGATCTCGTAGGATAACGCTCGCGTGTAAAACTTTTAATGGATTTTCGCCGATTCCGATCGTTCTCTCGGCAACTCTATCGGTGGATGCCCGTTTCACCGGCGACAAATTAATATATCTCCGGTTCCGGTTATGCGCCTCTCGGAATGCCCCGGCCCGGGTTTTATCGCGCGCGATCGAAACACCGTCGAATTAATTTCTCTACCCACCTGTATCGATTATAAACGCGTCCTTTTTCTCCGTCTGTCGGTGCGAGCACGCTCGCGGGCAGCATTAAAAATAACCGCGTATCGGCCCCTCGTGCAACGCGAACCACCCACGTCTCACGGTCTCACGTTACGATCGCGTATCTCTTTTAATACGGTGCTTCGCCAAGGGGGCATTACGCGAAATTTTTCGAATTTCCAACCAACGCCGCCGCTATCCACCAAAATAACCATCTCCGCTGTAACCGTGGCCAAGGGGAGAACAGCCGACCGACCACCGCCGCGCAAATCACATTTATTATGCGAAAAATAGAGCGCCGCTTTGTCTAACCACCGCAACCGGATTTTACGACCGCGATCCGAGCCACCCGTCTGAGAAATATCAAATTTTATCACTCGATATCGACTCGCTATTTTAGATCCTCCCCCGTACCGAGCCCGCCCCTCCGTCCAGAGATAAATAATTTTCGATCTCGCCAACCTGCAGTTCGAAGGAAATAACAAAACTATAAAAAAAAAAAACGAAAAGAAAATCCGCACAGCCAGGAATTTGTGAACCTGAAATAATCGTTTAATTTTAGACGAAGAACAATACACGACGCTTGTTACGTAAATAGACGAGGCAAGACGAAACTTGGTTCGGTATCCACGGCAGTCGTGGAAACGCAAAGTCGATCTCGTTCGATACGATCCCGAGAGGGTGCTTCCCGTGCCCGTCGAGAGATATCGATGGTTATTATGAGCAACACCATGGGGACCCGTAATATAACCACCGCGTTGCTGTAGGTCCATCGGTTCTCTCTCTCTCTCTCTCTTTATTTCTCGTCGCGCACGCACACCGACCGCGGACGCACTCGGCGCAAACGGTTGTAAAAAATGATTCTCGCGGCGAAAGACATGGAACTTTATGAAGCCCCCGAGGGCTGCCCCCGTCGCGGATCCATTGTTGCGCTAACGATTAATTAACGTCGCGTCGCATACAGCGTACGGTCTACTAACCGTTTCCTCCGTTTCGACCGGAAACCGCGTACCGTGTATCTTCGCGTTTACGAGCTAATAGAACCAGCTTCGTTCGATCTCGCAAGCTCGAAGGTGGACAAATTTTCGAACGGCCGCGAGTGGACACCGGGACGCGGGAGAAGAAATACAGAGGCGGAACGTGAGGGGGGGGGGGGGGAGAGAGAGATAGAGAGAGAGAGAGAGAGTAGGGACTTACCTCTTCTTCCTCGTAAATACGGATTTAGTCGCGCGGTTTACGAGCGAAAACGTGTCGAGGTTCGCGAGCTCGGACCGCGCCTAAATTATTAAAGTCGTAAACGATCGAAATCGTCGTTAAGCGCCGCGCGAAGAAACCCATCGGGGCTGCCTCCGCGCGGTCCTCATTTTTTCTCGGTTCAGTTTCATTGTTGGGCCCCTGGCCGCCGCCGCGCTGCGACAATAAACGGGCTTACTCGCGCGACGCATTCTTCCTCACCGCCGACCCGTAGATCCACTCTACCTGGCCTCTGTGAAAGGTTATTGGCAACGGTAATCTCGAATGGCGCGCGCGTAATACACCTCGATGAGTTGTTAACGCGAGACGTGTTACACCTCTCGCGTACCTACGCGCGATGAAATATTTCCAAAATATTCCATCCGATTCGCACCCTAACTCTGGTTAATTACGCGTCGAACATTTCTATTCGACGACCCGACCGATCTAAATCTAGCGTCCCTGGAACAGTTGTAAATCAGAAAATATCCTTGCGACAGGGAATAAGAAGCGAAAGCTTCTTACGACCAGCAGCGTACCGATCTTCGACGAGATGCACGAGCGTGAGTGTGTGTGTGTGTGTGTGTGTGTGTACGTAAGTGCATAAATTGCGGAAGGACAGACTATAGAAAAAATAGTAGAGCGTTCGCGAGCAATGTTATTAACTAAGTAATCATATAAACATAGTATCCACGCTTAATATATTCTATCGATCTGATCGAAACGCTTTAATTGCTCGATGATTATCTGCCATTAACCAGTGACTAACGCCAGTTTTGTTACTCGAAGCGTCGATTTACGTAAGCAACCTGGAGAGTAGTGGAACGTTCGTTCAAGACGGAAGTCAATAACGATCTAACGCGCGTATACCTATATATTTGTTATCAACGAACCTGGCCATTTATCATTATCGTTAAGAATGTACGTTTTTCCAACCACCGGAATGGAATTGTGTGTTGCGCGTCTCTAGTGGTTTCGAGAAAAACCTTAGCTCGGGTGGTGTGAAAAATTCAAATTGGACGTGGATTTATAAGGTCGAGAAACGGATGAGAAATAAGCGAACCGATTGTTAAATCGAAGATCACGGGGTCGCGCGGGGTCAGCGTTTGACGAAGCGCATTGATCGTTCATCGCGCGAACGCTCATTTGCTCGCCTTTATTTCGTATGATCGCGCGAATGATCCGTGGGAAAGCAATCCATCAGTCGTGTTCGTATCGGCGATCGATCATGTCCGATGGGGCAGTTTCGAAAGTTTTCATACACGACGATCCTAGGCGAAGGAAAGAAACGTTTCGAGCGATACTTAATTGGTACGCGTTGGTGCGTTCCGGTTAAGGTACGATGGAAAAAGGCGAACGAGAGGCGAACGAGAGGCGAACGAGAGAAGGCTCGAAAAGGGTTCGAAACGAGGGCGGGGGGACAGGTTTCGGGAGGAACTCCGTTCCATTATGTATATTATATCTTAATCGTTATTAATGCGGAATTATCATACAAATTACACTTATCATGCAAATCGCCGCGGAAAGCGGAAATTGAATTTTGTTCGTGAATCGCGTTACCGACAAATTAGTTATGGTTTAACATTCGACGCGCTCGACATCCGCGTCGAGACTGTCAATGAAATTTGTCACGCCCGTGTAAACAGCTCACGCGGAATCTCTTATTCCCCAACGAAATATCTTTATTTTCTCTCTTGATTTTTCGGTAAACGCACCACCACCTCATACGCGTACGCTTCGCCTCTCGTTCTCCGGTCGCGTCTGTGAGCGTAAAACCCGAAGAAACAATGAAATTCTCCTCGTATCGAACAACTCGTTCACTGCATCGATAAAAAGCCAACGAGTAGAAAGAGGAACGTGCGATTTAATAAAAACCGGCGGCGCGGCGCGCCAATACGGCGGATTAATCATTCATCGGGCGTATCGATCCCAGTGGAAAGCAGAAGTTTATGGATTTTCCCGTGCGAGCTACGCGGGTGTCTCCGGCACGTCTGAGATTCGAACCGTTTCTGGGAACGCGAAGCGTCGGCCCTCCTCGTCACGTACCTATCCGTCCGAGGATACCCGGTTTCGTTACAAGTAAATCCTCCACCGCGGCTGACTTTCTGATTCATTCTAATTTCTATTCTCTCTTTCACCGAAATCCCATCGATGTCAGCGGATAAAGAAAACGTCTGGCAAAAAATGGAAACAGAGTTCGCGCGTAAGGGCTCTCTCTAATTTCCCCTACACGCACTTAGTCTTCGAAAACAGACACGTTGATCCTCGAATTAAGAGACTCGAGGGGTTAGGTTCGGCAAAGTTTGCCTCGGCAGTATCGAAGGAAACTCTCTTCGCTCTCCTTTTTTCTCCTCCTCTCTCCCTTTCTTTTTTTCACGCTCCTTTAATTGCCTTTTATTTTATCGCGATGTTTAATCGTCTGGACGTTTCCAACGGTTCTCGTCGCCGTCGCCGTCGACGAAACGATCGAATCTCCAAATTAATATTTCATTCGCGAAAAATCACAATAGTTTGACGAGCTAAGGAAGATATCTTTCATAATTAACTTCTTTCTATTCCGGATTAGCTATGTCAATCTACTTCGGATATCGACAGGCCGATATTTATCACATTATTCGAGTTAATTTATTCGCACATTAATTATTCATTTAAATATTATACAGTTTGTCGCCTGGTGATCTGTCAATAATTAGTGGATATAAATCCACGACCAGGTGACGTTAGTTCAATTTAACTCACAATTTCAATTTCCTCGATAACTCGACGAATTCGAACGACTAGCAACTTTTTTCTTTCCCCCTCATTTTTATCCACCAACGGACTCGACTGCACGCTCGTGGACGCGTCTCGAACAACGAGGGGTAAGATCATCCCTTCGAGGGTTCCAAGTTTCGAGAACAGCATTCCCCGTGCATTTTTGATCCCCTTTCTTTCCTCCTCCTTTGCGATATAGTTTTTCTCGTCGACCTCGTTTTCTCTCCCGGCTAACTCGCATGTACCGTTCAACGATATTTCCCTATCGATCGATCTTCTCTCGCGGTTCAACTTCACCCTCTTCCACCGGCAGACTGAACCACTTTCGTTGAATCTTTGCTTTACACTTTGATCAACTCTCCCGTTTATCCGGTTCCTTTCAATGTCTCTCGGTGTTGGCAAACTTTGAATTGCACGTGGTTAATGGTATCGCGAGGAACGCGAGAATGATTAGTAGAGAAGCCGGTGGCAGGTGATGGGGCCCGGGTCGGTCCCCGTCTATCGGCTGGAATATCGAGTGTCGACGACCTTCCGTGAGGTCCTGCGAACCGTTCGAACCATTTTCGATCGGTTCGATCGGGCCCCCATCGTGCCTCTTTCTTACGATGTTTCTCACGTGATGCACAGACAAAAGCCGAGGAATTCCAGCGTGAAAATCCGCGCCACCGCTACAGTTGCACGCTGCTACCTACCGCCATGAAATCGGTTACTCGCCCTCCGCGCCAACCCTCGCGCTTTTACCCGCCACGGGGTCGATCATTAATTTTTAACCAACTACAATACCATCGCTTGTTATATTATCCTATGGTTACGGCATCGCGTGGTCGCGCTCGTTACAACGCGTTCGTCATTTCGGAAACTTTGCCTCGAGTGGACTTGGACTCGCGACCACTCTCAAAGCGTATTCGACATTCTTGTGCAAAAAAAAACGTAACGAACGATAATAATAATATATCGGCTTACTGATATATTCCCTACTCGCGAAGGGAGTATCGATGAAGAAGAAGCACGGCGGACGGACGATTCGCGGATTCGATCGGTGTGCAAACATGGCCCAAGTCGAGCCAGGAGACTATCGATTGGCTCTTCCCGGAAGGCAGGGGCCGCCGTGCAATCCGACTGCCGTCTTGAAATGGAATTATTTCGACATCGGTTTCGATCGTCTACCCTCGACGGGCTATCGTCCGGTCGGTGAGCAGCGTCTCGTTCGTCGTCTACACGGTCGCGTTGCACGAATTATTCGGAAATTCGGCGTTAATCGCTTTTCGAACCGCGAAAAGAAGAAGCAAGAATCCACGGTCGACTAGTTGAGAGGCGCGGTGTCGACGCTAAACAACTATCGTTCCGTGTATCAGACGACGGAAAGGTGTAATTAAGCGGTGACGCCATGGTAATTCCATTATCTGGCATCGTTGCCCGGCCAGAGCCGGGAAATTCGATTAGCCGCGGCCGGGTCTCCGCTGTCGTCGCGCGTTCAGAGTGCACAGCAGCCATATGCCCGACGTGCAAGAAACCGCGACGCATCGCGACGTTCTCGACAAACGCGAGGAACGGTTTGCGACGAGCGCACCGTCATCGAAGCTACACGCGCGTATTCGTTTCGTACCTGCCTACCTGCCATCGATCGACCCGAACGATTAGCGTTGAAAAAAAAACCGCGCGCGCACTCGATTCATTTGTCTGGACAAGTATTGCGCCGTTTCATCTGAAACGCGATTTCATTCTACGCCCGGCCGAATTAATTTCCGATAAAAGCGAACGGTGAAACGTTCGTTCGTCGCAATTAAAAGGCAGCTTCTATTATACCATTTCCGACGTCCATTTGCGTTACAAGTTTCGTTCGAATGCCGCGCTATTGTTACCTGCTGTTCGATCGTTCTTTTCGGTAATACGTGTCTCGATGCGTCGCGCGAACCATTATTTCGGTTTGCAGCTAGAGCGCCTCACGTAGACAAAGATATTAATTACTCCAGCTCGACAGCGAGCATTGTACGTATAGCACTCGTTGACCATTATTTCGGAAAATATTGATCCCTGTTTCTACGATGCTTCCGCGATGCTGCGATCTGTGCATCCATCGCCTATTTCAATGCAAATTTGTTATTTCCATAGAAGGAAGTAGGTACATACATTTTTATCGAGCTTCTATTCACCGGTCTACCTATATCGCGCCGCATTGTAACTGGAAGCGTACCGATTTTCAATTTATTTCCTATTCCGTCCTGCTCGAGAATAATCGAGGGACCCGCGTGTTAATTGAACTCTTTTATTTACTTTGTAACGAATAACGCATGCTCCTAAATTGTTCGAGCCCCTCTTTAAATCACCCCACGTACTTACTTACTTGCAGCGGGAAGCGTTCCGAGAAACCGGGCCTGCGTGTAATCCGCGCTCGTCGCGACACCGTTTAATTGTAATAATTACGATAATTACCGAGTTCCTGGCATGCCGTCGTAACAGGCCTCGTATTCGGTCACCGTTATGTATCTCGTCACGACACGATAACAGCGATTCGTTGCTGGAATTCTCGCGTCGTGTCGTCGGGGAGCTCGCACGAAAAACCCCAAATTATTCGATGTATATTTAATTATACCTCTTCACGGTCCACGTTGGACAGTAAAAGAAAACGGACGGACGAGGAGCGACTTTTTTTTACTTATTCTCTAAAAATTTACAGATACCGGCTTTCCCGACCAAACTGTTTATTCCGACCTTTTTTTTTTTTTTTTTTTTCTTTTCGAAAAGCTATAATCGTTAACACAAGCTAGCGTGTCGATTTGCATAAAATCAGCCAACGAAGAGTTGGCGAGAGGGCCGGTATAGGGAGGACGCACATAAAACTCGCCCTATAGAATATTTCGTTCGCACGGTTTCATTTCAATTAACGTTCCCTCGTCCCATGGGGTTTTGGTATCGTCTTGCGCGCATGGTTACATATATATAAATATATATATATATATCATATATATATAGATATATATATATATATACATTCACGCGCAGACACGTACACAGTTATGGTCTATTTCGATGTCTCACCGATAATTGCGACGCGGTAACTCGAACGAGTTAGCGGCTCCTTAAGGGATGGATTTCGAAACCGGTTTCGCATTATACGCCATTCTCACCCCGAGGCGCTCATCTAGAAGTTCGCCACGGGTTGTTTTATTTTCCACGTCGCGAAGGGGTGGTCAAGGAGACGAGTCGATCGATTTCAATGGCTGCGTTAATTCTGGATGACGGTTGATCGCAACATTCCTCGACCGGTCCTTTTAATTTAAATAAATTAACCGGCCGTTCTCTCCCTCTCTCTCTCTCTCTCTCTCTGTCCCATTATCAACTCCTTTAACAAAAATATAACGGCCCGGTAATGGAGCGTTAAAGTAAGAGGCAGAATTCGCCGATCGACAACAGAGTCGCGCGTCTACACAGCGACGCGTATAACAGTTGAGAAAATCTATTCCTGTCCAGGCATCGACGAGCCGACCGGTCGAACGGCGCGGGCGAGTACAATTTCAAGCGCACGTATACGGCCTGCGAAAATTCGAAATCACTTTTAATGCGCACCAATTGCGTAATTGCATCGGCCGGGGAGAACTGGCACGGGTTCAGATCGCGTTTGTCTCGAGTTCGTCTCGCGTTCGTCAGCTGATTTATCCGTTCCGTTTCCCGAAATCTTCGCGATCCGTAGCGAAGCCGGATGAAATTCATTTATTTTTAACGCTTTACGATTCCAACGATCTTATTTACCGTCGAGGCATCGAATGGGAAAACTGGAGACGAGGTTCTAAGCCAGCAGACGTTCCAGCACACCCCCTGCTCGCTTAGCCTTCTTCGCCTTTTTTTTCTTTTTTTTACTCTTTTCTTCTTTACCGCAGCACTGCACGAGGTCTAAGAAACACGACTTGGCCGGAGTCGCGCGCTAACCTCGACTGTGTAATTATGCCGCGCAGTGATTGGCGGCGTGGTTCGTGGAACAGAGGGTGGAAGCGTAGCTAAGCACGAGGGTAGCGCAGTGGCTGCGCGGCTGCGAGGTACAAGACGGAGAGAGAGAGAGAGAGAGGGCCACGAGGTGGGTTTTTAGCTCGAATTCATTAGAAGTAAAAATCGATAGGCGACGCTCTCGCTGCCTCCGCCGGCAACGTTTCGCTTGGTAAAAAGAATGCGAGAGCACCACCAACCCCTTCCACCTTCCTTCAGCTCTCGCCGCCGCCCCGTTGCGTTGTTTTCCGTCCTCCTCTGGAAGCCACCCTCGCACCCTGACGCTTCTTTTTTTCCCGCGTGCTCGCGGCTATCCCGGCAAGCCGATACTCGGTGCTCGAAAAGAGGAGAAGAAACGTTTCGTAATCGTTAGCCTTCCTTAAAGCTCGTCGCGCGCGTTTGAGGTTAAACAGCGAAATAATTCATCGACGGCGGCGCGGCGTACTCCATATTTAATAGGAGCGAAACGGCGTACGCGAGACCGTTACGGGTAGAGGTATATCGGCCGGGCATCGGCGAACGCGTTTACTAGAACGAAGAACGATGATATCTTTCGTAACTTGTGACCGCGAAGCTGCGGCCTGACGGTTATGCAAAGCGCATCCAGGGCTGACCTTGGTGTCAGGGGATATCGATCGATCACGATCGAGCCCGTCGATCGTCGACGTTCGCGTTGTTGCCACGGGTGATCGATCTCCGCGCGCCTATCCCCACCAGCCGTTCTACCTGCTCCTCCTCCTCCCTCCACCGGTATCTCCTTCTCGACCGCTCGGCTCCTTTCCGTCGCTCGTTGTCATTGTTTTTCTGGGTCACCCTATAAACACAGTTGGTGGCGGGTGCAGGAAAAATGGAAGAGGTGGAGAGAGAGAGAGGAGCCGGGGGTACGATAGGGGGACGACTGCGGTGAAGAAGTGGCCGGGTGAGAGGCGCGCGGGGCCGAACAGGGGTTGGCCAAATTAACGGTAACCACTTCGGCTGGGTCATTAGGGAAAAACTTTCTTTCCACTGGCGCCAACCAATCCGACCCCGAGGATCCCAGGACCTGAGAGAATTTTCAATCGAATCGCAATCCCCGAAACGCTTTCGCCCTCGTTTTCGGGTAACGAGCACGCGTCTACCCCCACCGTTCGCGCCTTCCTTCCACGAATTCCTACGCTCTTCCGACGCCGTTCGAGTTCAACATCGATACTCTTTTAAAGTTATCGAATAAGAACGGAACGGTACGCGTCCGTCCTTCTCTTAATTACGGTCTTACGGTCTTTACGGGGGAATGGGATCGCGACGGGGATAGGCGATCGAAGAGAGTCGAAAGGGTACAGGAGGAACAGGAAATACTTTTACGTATTCTCTATGCTCGAGACGCGTGTGGTTTCACCGATCGAGCGGCTAGTTAGCGGGCCAAGCGGAAGCATCGGTGGACGCCGTCGGCCGTTGGCGGGGATAATTAGACGCGACGAAAAGAGAGGGCGAAACCGATTTCTGGGTAAAGCGGCGCCAGATAAGACTTAATATTTGATCGTGAACCCACCCTTGGTTCGCTCTGACTCAACCCACGCGCACACGCGCGCACAACGCAAACCCTCCTTCCCTTCGCGATCGATCTGCACCCCTCCGACACTCTCCTCTCTGTGTACGAGCATCTAGCCGGGGGCAAATCTGTCGACACCACTGGCCGGAACATTTTGTTTCCGATTTCCGTGGGATCGTTCCCGCGTACGTATCCGTTGTCCTTCGGCCTACGGGGCAACGCTAAGCATTAACGGGCTCGCGTTCCGTGCCGCGTTCCCTCTGCGCTTAACGCCACCCCCCATTTCGAGTCGCGAACAACGTCAGAGAAATTTCGAACGAGTTCCATTCGAGCGGTTCAACTACAATTTCCCCCAGACTCCGTCGGGAGTCGATCGTAACGATCGTTAAATTTCAATTTCGATATTACGCGGATACGCGAAAATGTAAACGCGTTCTAATATCTGGAAGCGAGCGAGGAGAACGGCAAACCGGTCGGGAATAGCATTAACGCGCGTTCGCCTGCGGAAAAACGCGTGTTTATTATACGCGCGACCACCACCGTACGACGGCTCGCGATTTTATGCCGACCCACCCTAACAATATGCGAAAACGTTTCTTACCGAGGATACGCAATAAGCTTCTCGTCGATAATTTGATACTCGGCCGTGCAATTCTATTCATCGCGTCCCGTTTTCGCAAGAAGTAGCGGTGTTTCTTATTCGGGTAAAAAAAGAAAAAAAAGTTAAACGGCAATTATCCATGCAAGACAAGGTGATCCGCGAGGCTGCGCGAAACGCAAAACCGCGAGTATCCGGTATCGGAATAGCCAGGAAGAGTAGAGGACGCTCGAAGATTTTCTCGAAGATGGTAGGTGTTGGCGGATCCAGGGTGGCCGCGGGGCAGTCCGAAAGAAATTTCCATGCCGAGGCGGCGAATCGATTAGACGCCGGTCAACTTCGACCCTGTCGAACCCGCAGACTCGATATTCCCTCCCTCCCTCGCTAGTCTCCGCTCGTTCTCTCTTCCACCCCGGGACTACGGTTCGAGCGTATAATTATCGGAGGCACGCGAACCCAGGGACCCTCCTCGAGAGTGGCCGCGACTCCTCTCTTTTTCCCTCTTTCCCCGTTCTCGCTCGACTCGCCGTAATACTAGGAAGAAAGCTAGACTTCACCGCGGGCTTCGCTACGTTCGTTCGTTCCTGCACGGGCTCTCGACCCCGCGCTAGAGGAGCCACGGTGCCCCATTACCATACGATTTTCATGTTAGCGCCTCCGGGCCCCGAAAGCTGCACGACCGCGCATTATACTTAACCTAACCCAAGCTCGCGTGTACGTGCACGCGGTATCGGGCATACGGGGTACGCGTCCCGTCGTTGCGATCGCGTTTGTGTTTCGCCACTCGAGGCGATCCGCGCGTCCGCGTAGGTGTACGTGTGCCAGGACCGTGCTATCTCGGCCTGGGTAATCGTACAATACTGTAAACGGTTTACTTCTTGCGCATTGGCGTAGTTTGACCGCCAAACACCGAAAGATTTTCACATCGCGTCCGTCGCATCCGTAACGCGGTGCACACGGACTCCATCGGGTGTCCATCGGTCAATCGACGAGACGATTCCGTAACAAACTTTAACTTTGTTCCCCGTTTCCTCCGACACGCTCGTAACACGCTCGTAACACGCTCGTAACACGCTCGGAAAATGTTTAAATTTAACGCTGCAACCAACCGCCGCCGACTGCTGTCTCCACTGGCCACCGCCGCCGCCACCCGTACACTCGCAGCCAACTACGACTACGCGTGATTACATGTGACTGCTCGCAGGCATTTGCAACAATCGCGGGGATGCACTGACAGCCAGCTTTATTTACCTAATTACCGGATTTAACCGGGGAAAATAGTGGTGAATGATACCTCGCGATGGCTGGGTTAAGTACGTGCACGTTGGGCGTGTTCTCCGTGCGTGAGTCTACGTATGCACGCGAATAATGTGCACGATGCATATTAAACTCGGAGAAGATTAGAGGTTTTCCAACGTCCGTCTCGCTCCTTCTTCTCGCTCTTTCCCCCTTTACTTTCATCGCGCGCTAACGTCGCTAACGTCGCTAACGTCCCTTATTTTCTCTTTTCCTCTTCCTCTTCTCTTTGCTCCGCTCTTGCCCGATTCCGCTTTTTTTTTTTTTTTTTTTTTTTTCGGAAGAGGCTATCGCGTCGAAAATCCAGCGAAACCAACAACGTTTCCGGTGGATTTGTTCACGCGCGCTCGCTATTATTCGTTCGATCTCCCCCTGGCGAACAGCGGAGGCAGCGGAGGCAACGTCGTAAAGGGGTGGAAACCGGGAAGGAAGTTCCGTGTTTAGAATCCGTAAAGCTCGGAGCGTACGCTTGCATGGTGCAAAACTGTAAACGGCTATCGTAAGAGCATACGGAGCTGTCATTACTAGATAATTATTTCTCCATAAAGCAGAAATAACAGTGCCGCACCGAGAGTCCGTGTTTAACCCTCAATTAAGAAATTTCAAGTTTGCACGTGGCGTGGCAAACCGCGCCGTGGAGAGGCACTTTGTACGATTGTTTCATATTCTCCGTTCAACCGTCGAATTAACGTACGTACAACGTAACCCGATTACATAATTAAGCTTCTTCTTAAAATTCTGCGAAGCGGTAAAGCACGAGACCGGACGTCACCCCCGTTTCGGACGTCCCGCGTTTAGGATCGAAAGAACCGGCTCGTCGCGGGGGACTGCGCGAATTTCTACGGGAATTTCGTTTCTCGAGCAAGAAGCGAGACACGAACAAGCGACAAGCTGCAAATATCGCATCGTGGACCGGCCAATAAAGTCGGTCGTTCGCCCACGCGACTCCGACCGGGACGATACCGAGGGAACGGAAGGAGGATAGAGGTAGCTTAGAAGGGACTATTGGAAACGGAGCGACTCGTCGTAAATGCCTCGAGTTCTTTTTTCTCTCCCTTCGGCCACCCACCCCCTGCGTGCTCCTTTTCTCCACGGTTGGTGAAAAAGGCGCGAGGCCGGTTCGTGGGTGGCGACGATAATAATTATTGCCCGAGGGGTTCGTACGATCGATCGACGATCTCGGATTTGCCTGGCAAGATCCAGCCGATCCCTTTTATTTCTTGTTACCACGCGGCTTTATCACCCTGCCAGGCCGAACGTTCTCGCCGTTCCTCCAGCGAGGCTGAAGAACGCGACAGCGAGCATCTCGTACAATTTTGCATTTAATGCCACGGTGTACCTTGCGCCGCCGATCGAGAGAAAGAAATATTTTCTTTCCACAGGGATATCTATCCGTAATTGTTCCCAACCGAGGAATAAGAAATTTGCCGATCCGAAATTTTCGCGTCAACCGACCGTGTCCCGTCCCGTGGGCAGCGCCTCGCGAACGATCGTCGATCATGCGATAACCGTCGATCGATCGCGCGATTTCGCCATCCCGTCGAGCGGAGAGAGAATTTTTATCGCGTTAACCAAGTTCCACCGCCGGTGGAGATCGCCTCGCGACGATAGTAATAATCGTGGTGCGCACGGACCGATCGATCGGTCGTTCGCTGTGTCTCCGCGCGTTTTACGCCAGTCTCGATCGCGACCGATCGTTTCCCGCTCGTCGCGATTCTCGCGTTAACTTGACTTTTATTCGGTCGTTGGATGCGCGGCTACGGAAACTCGTGGGTGACGATGACGATAATTGTACGCGCGCATCCTAAACGGCTCCGTCGTCGTCGCGAGGCGACGCGAGGCGATGCGAGGCGACGCGAGGCGACGCGACGCGACGCGCACGGATTCGTGGATGACAATAACCGTTCCAGCCGGTTTCGCGGATGGCTCGATCCGTCGCGATCGACGCGTATACATACCTATACATCGACGCTGTTTTATTCCGGCGATTCCGCGATACGATGGCCGCGATGGATCAACGATTTAACGAGCAGCCAGATCCAGGTTAGGACGAGAGGGGCTTTAGGATTATCTTCGGATTTCCTCTCCGACTCTCCGTCCTCAACTTTCGTCGATCGACTCGAGCGTAATTTATTCCGAGTTTTGGCAACGCGACCAGATTTATTCCGGCACGCGCGCGCGGAAATAAAATAAGGTGGCGAAACGATGCAAATCAGGCGGAGGGCGCCCGCCTCGAATAAGAAGAGCAAAGTTCGGTCGCGTGTGCCCGACGATCCCGATGGTAGCACGCTCCGCGGTGTCCCAAGGTTTCACGCGCGCGAGCTAACATTATTCAAATTCACCGCGCGGAGATTAGAATTAGAATCGACGAATTTTGGACACGTGCCTGCCTGCGCATCGGCGACAGTCGCACGGGAAAATATTCAAATTCTTTCGGCTCGGAGAAGACACGAGCCGGAAGTGCCGCGCTTTGTGCTCGCTCCTGATTTATTTGCATGATGCGGCTCTCTCTCTCTCTCTCGCCCCCCGAATTATAATTAAAATCGGGAACACCGACACGAGCCTGGAACGTGCGTTTCGAATTTATTTTGCATGTTCAAGTCGAAGGAAAGAAGGGCGAGCGTTCGTTTAGGCGCTTCGTCGTTCGACGAGGGAAAAAAAGGTGGCTCGACAAAATAATTTACATGCACCGACGCGTGTCCCGACTCGCGATACTCGCATAAAGCGTTCCGGATAGAAAATTCAGCGATACGAATTTAAATTAGGCACTCTTTCCATTTACAGGTGGAACCGTCCGTGGGATATTAAGGCTATCTTCGAGTTTTAAATGGAAGGCTTTCGGGACGAGCTAAACGATCTACAACGCAAGGTATGTAACCGTTCGAAAACCGTTTGAAACGCCGTAATAGCCGTTGCGCGTATCGAAAATATCGAACGTCCCTCGGAGTTAACCACGCTCCCGACAATGACTGCCACGCTGCCACATCGCCGTAGAGGGACCTTTCCGCATGCAAATACACTCCTATATAGATCCATGACAGCACGCGACCCGTCGCTGCCTCGAATTCACATTCAAATTTTCCGCAGCCGTTAATTTCAACGCGAAGCGTCCCGTGCACTTGTTACCCTCCGGACGCGGAGGGAACAACGGATTCGAATAGAAAAAAGAAGAAAGGATTCGTCGTCGTTGAAGCTACGCGTACGTTACAGGATATAGAGTACGCGTTCCAGTGACAGTCGACGAGCTCGGGGGCTCCACTACCTCTGTTTTATCGAGAATTCCCACACCAGCGCGCCTTTAATTCCCCCAACTTTATCCCCCGGCTGATCCTAGACACGGATACACGGAGCGAGAAAACCAGCGGAAAGATACGTACGTACGTAGACGCGGAGAAGTTGTCACTTGTTCGGTTCTCCGAGGCTAGGTAGGACGGTAGGACAGGAGAGGAGAACGAAATGAATGGCCGTGAATGGGGGGGGGGGGGGGGATCGCGAGGTTCGAAGGGGCTGCTTCCCTTCTGAGACAATAATAGAAACAGTGCCAGCACCCTTGCAACGACCCAAATACCTTAAAATACATGATACACGACCAGAGCCAGCCTCTGCTCCGTTTCTTTTCCTCCGCCTCTTTCCCCGCGCCCCTCGTTCCGCGATCCCTTTTCTCTTTTCCGCTTCATCCATACATCCATCTCGAGGATACAATTAAAGTACGTTGCGGTCTTTAAAGCCGAAATCAGCCCCCCCCCCCCCCCTCCGGCCCCTGGACGCCTTTCTCCAGCACCGCTGTTCGTTTGTCGTTCGATTTATGCGAGCGAAAGGGGTAGAACGATGAAATCTGGGCCAGTGTCCCGAACTTTGCTACCTGTTCTGATCCTCTCTCGGTGATCGGGCGCGACCGACCGGGTTCTTCTTTATTCCACCGTCGCGACCGACCTACGGTACGGATCTTCATCGCCCTTCGATTCATCGGCTCTCGATATAGATTCTTTGATTTGTGGGATCGGTTAGTCGTTTCCCCACGGCGCATAATTCCGTTTGATTATCGTGAATTGGGTCCCTGCGAATCGGGTTCGAGTGGGCCGGAAGTCGTTCCCTTCCCCTACGGGGTTACCTATCGGCGGCGAGTTCGATTGGTACGGTTCGTTTTTCAGGTAGGTAGGTAAAAAATCGGATCTTCCCAACGTTTGTTCCGAACCATTTGTTTAAAACATTTCACGCGGATCGATTCGATCGCGAATCGAATACCGTTCGAGTTTGTTTTACGAGGGGTGAAACGTAGCTCGCGCAGCTCCGCTTATTCGCGGGCAGCTAACTGCGCGGCGGTAAGGTTAACGCATTCGTTATTTCTGACGCGGCTCGGAAACCGTCGTTCCAGAACTCGTGGGAAAAGGCGCGCGCGCCAATCGAAGCGGTGCACATTTTTCGCCGCATTCCTCCATAATTCATTTTCGTTCTTCGCTCGGCTCCCTCCTCGTCCATTCCTCGGCCGCGACACGGTTCGCGTTTATTCATTCGAATTCCAGGCAGCTCGCGGCTCTTGACAAGCGACGCGAGCTGCTCGCGCCTCCCCTGCCCGGCTAAATCGAATTCTATATCTGTGGTAGCAAAGTAAATTGCTTCGCTCTCTCTCTCTCTCTCTCTCTCTCTCTCTCTTCCTTATTCCGCGATGAACAAGAACGCTGAAATTCCGTTCGAAATACATTCGGTAAACAATCGCGTCCGAACCTCGTACCGTTAACAGCGAAACGACCGACTAATTAAACGCTCAGGGATGTACGGCCTACAGGAAGCGCATCAAATCTGCATACTTTCCAAAGAAACATTGCGAACAGTTAATCGATAATCCACTTTTTCTGCTCGCCAAGAATATACGTATCGTGTTTCCTCTCCTTTCGATCCATTTATTACTCTTAATTGGCGGAAAACACGATCAACGATAGCTATTTTAAATGCGTCGATATCGTTATATTTCCTTGAAATATGTGACGAATCGTTTCATTTTTACGACATCCTCTTTCTCGTCGGTTATTAATCGTCGATTCTCTCTGGCAACTCGTTATCGAAACTCGGAATCGCGGCTGAGATTCGCCGATGAAAGAGAAAACGATCGTAGGACGCGGTAGCGGCTGGGCGGTAGGTAGACCTCGTGCGTCGCGCGCGGACGTCGCACGATTTTTCTAGGTGTAGCTTCCTGCCTGACGTCACAATTAGCCTGATTATAATTACGGAGAGAGAGAAAGACCGCGACCGAAGAAGAGAGGCACGATCCGGTGTGCGGGTTCGACGGGGACGGAGCGGGACGGAGCGGGACGGAGCGGGACGGAACGAAAAAAAGAGAGACAGGAAACGTGGAATGCGCGAGGTGGGAGAAAGGGGGGTGAGGAGAGTGTGGAACGACACGCATTAACGGTGTGGCGAACGACGCTCGAGCTGACAAGCGAGATAATTAGGCGGGACGAGACAGGACGTGCGCATTAATTAATTAGCCCAATCTAAGTCCACTTCGCTTATTGTGCGCGCCCGTGCACGAACTGGACGCGACCTCAAAACCTATCCGCGTCGATTTCTACGGACACGAAACGGGTAACCTCTGCTTCCTTCCCTCCTTTCGAACGCGCAACCCCCGTCGATCGATAGAGCGATCGTAGAGTCGTTCCGCGTACGAGATGTCGATTCCCATGTGAACCCGTCGGGACTACGGCCGAGCCAATTACGAATTCCTATTCCCTCGAAAAAGAAAAATAATTAATTTATGCTAACGAACGGGACGCGTAACGGCTGGCGTTCTTAAGTTCGCGCCATTGAGCGGCCAAGTGTCCGTAAGTCCCTCCGCTAAGCGTCCATCCCTTCCTTTCCATCTCTCTGCCGCCAAACAGAGGTTTGCTCTCGCTCGACTGGTTTCCCTCGAACTGTTCGAAACTGGTTGCAGCTCGCACGAGAAACAGGGATGCGAGAGGACTCTCTCTCTCTCTCTCCGCTCCGTCTTCCCAATTAATTAATTTTATTCGCGCGCGTTAACGCTTAGCTCCGCGTTCACGTGCGACAGCGCCGAGAGAGCTCGAACGTTCGATTCCGTGATGAAACGCTTTTATTAGAGAATAGCTTAAACCAGCAACTCTATCCGCGGTAGCGATATCGTAGGAAGCACGACGGCGTGAAACGATAACGTCTGGAAACGCGACGTAATCGATCGAGCGTTATTAAGAATAAACGCAGAACGCGACGAAAGAGAGGGAAGGGAGAGGGCTGTGAATGAGCTGGTACGAGGGAGAGAGAGAGAGATCAGAGGAAGCACGGTATAATGGCATAAGCTGGTCAACGAGTCAACATCGCACGGCTGCAACCGTGGGTGAGACGTGGCGGAATATAAATCAAAACATTCGGACGCCTCGAAATATATACATATATATATGTATATATCGTTAAACAAAAGAATCATCGATTCACCACTCGGAAGATATATTTGGGAAATTAAATTCTCCGTCTATCTTTGGTATACGTTACCTGTTATTCATTTTTAATCAGAGATATTTCAATCTCGAGTCGATATCGAGCTATTATTGAATTGCCGATTAATTTCATTTCTTACCGTTTCCCTGGAATATCATCTCTTAATCATTCCATTATTGATAGGAATATAACTCTCGAAAGCGAAGATCTATAATTACATCGCCGCCGTACTAATCGAAGCGTTTCCGATTCGTTGTTTCGCGAATATCGCGCTTCAGTCGTACCAAGTCGCGGAAGAGCGATGTAATTAGGAAATTTTCGGTATCGCATTCCCTGGCGCGGCTGTCGATACGCGGGACGATAAACGGGACGATGGAAGAACGAGCTCGTAAAACGATCAAACGGATTTGTTAATCCGTGGGAGGGCGATAAGAACGGGGTCGAGTGTTTGCTCGCGAGAATTTTTAAGCAAACTCTCTCGTTCCGATAAACGGTTAAGAACAAACGGAGATAGATAATGTTTGGCAAACAGGGAGTACAGTGTCCCGTTAGGGTTAACGAACGGTGGTTATGGAAAATTTCGAGTATTTCGTACGGAGGTGAGAAAGTCGCGAGGCGAAAAATAGGCGGAATCTTATTAATCCTCCTGGCAGGACTCGCAATCAACGATGGGACGGCGCGAACCTGCCAGCCGAAGAAAAGCCCGCGTCGGTGAATCGGTTCTACGCACACGAATCGTACGCGCGGCGAATCCAGTCGATATCTCGGATGAAGATCGACGAACGAGCTTCGACGGCGAGTGTAATTAATTACCGAATGAGCAGGGGCCCGGGGATACCACCCGGCGGGAACTAGTCAGCATATACTCGTCATAATTCCCAGAAATCTCCCCTCCACCTTCCCTCGTCGATGAGTTTGAACTTTTGCTCCGATACTTGACACTTCCCAGCGCTCGCGTCACGCTCCTAAATGCTAACCGATATCGCGCTTCGATTTTATTAATGATGCGTTAAAATCCTGACAGACCCGATCCGTCCAGCGTGGAATCGTTCGCAACGGAAGATGAATGATTGAAATGTTTCAGGGAATTCGAATGAGATGGGTTTTCAAATTCTTTTATTTGTCGAAAAATATATCTCGCGCACACCTGGCACCTGGGAAAACTCCCCTGTGTCTCGAGAGAAATTCCACCCCCCGTGGACGTTGCCAGCGTCGCAAAGCCTCCTCCGGCGCATAGATTAACGGTTACTCGTGAAAGACGAAACACCGTAGAACAGTGGAGAAGTAGCCTGGCTCGTCTACGCGGAGGGTTAACCTATGGAAATGCATTCCAGCTCCAGGATGACCGCGAGATCATCTCGCGCACCTCCGCCACACCCCTCTGTCCTTCGATTCTCGCCTCGAATACCTGGAAAAGTCCATTCAGAAAACGGGGACGATCCCCTTTTGTGCGTCTCCAACG
This sequence comes from Xylocopa violacea, assembly GCA_963969225.1. NCBI lineage: Eukaryota > Metazoa > Arthropoda > Insecta > Hymenoptera > Apidae > Xylocopa > Xylocopa violacea. The sequence goes on from CAXAJV010000002.1 coordinate 42,975,921, forward strand.
GTCGTCTCGTCTTTAGAAAAGCGAGCGTGACTTGGAACGTTTCGCGGCCAATAGTTTCTGTGTCTCTTATTTTCAAACTCGTCGATGGTGTCGCAGCAAAAGTATACATTGTATGCATATGCACACGTTTCTTTTTTTTTTTTTTTCTCCCCCCTCTCTCTCCGTCGCTCGATGGAAAAACGAAGAGAACGAGATGACGAGTACAGAGTCGAATCGGAAGAGATCCAGCTAGAAAGAATGCGATCCAGACTATGGGACGATCGCCAGGCGGTCTTGTCACAGCGAAAGTGACACGCCTTGTTTACACACCTGGTCGCGGTGTGTGCGAACGGCTCGCAGGTACTACCGTTGACTTTGCGCGAGCATCGCAGAAAGTGTAGGCATCTACGAGCAAGCAGACGGCTCTCTTTCCTTCTCTCGTCTACCTGGACCAAGCGTTTCGACCCGAAGCTGAATCGGCCTAGCTTTCGGTGGACCGACCAACAGAGAGAAAGAGAGAGAGAAAGAGTAGAAGAGAAACGATGGGTCCTCGGAGCAAGCCGGACGAGAGAGATTTTAGCCGGAAAAATATAAAACTATACAGACAAGAAGTTGGAGGATCGCGCGCTCGCAAAAGGGAGACGACGGGTTCTTTACAGGCCAGTTGGTAGCACGGACAAGACAGCCGACATCCCCGCCCTTTCGTGGGCCAGATTTGTAACAGTACCCAGCTAAGCGGAGGGAAGAGATCTTCTTCTTCTTCTTCTTCCTTCAACTGTCGTCTAAGATATGACGCGGTCGTCAGACCGGTATGTAGAAGGCGACGAACACGGAGTTTACGTTGATAAGCCCGCGTTAAGCCTGATAACGAGTAATGGATAAGTGGTGCCGATTCCCTCCTTCTCTTTATTTATTCTACGTTTCTTTTCCTTTTTTTTTTTTTTTTTTGCCCCTCTCATTTTTCTTTTTCGTTCGTGGGAATGAATGGGACGAGGGAATTATCGGAGTTTTTAGCGAATGGGTTCGCGTACACGAAAGCGAATCGAGAACAAGTTTCTCGAGTGTTTTCTTCTTCTTCCTCTTCTTCTTCCGAAACGTAAGGAACGAAGAGAAAGGGAAAGGGGTAAATATCATCGATATTTCATCTTTTTTCAATAAATCTTATTTAGTTTCGTTATCAAGCTCGCACTTGGAGGGGAACGGATTTTATTACAATTTTTCAAATGTTCTCCGGTCGTTAAGGGGCGCCCTCTGGCCTATTTGCTCGCGTCTAACTGCGCGCGACAGTACGTTATACCGAAACGGAGCAGCTGTTTATTAAATTATAGGCTCGTAGGTAGCCCTAATACGGCTATGAATTCACGGGAGTCTCGTAAGGTCGATGGTTACGATACTCGAAATGAAATTCTCAAACTTGCAAAAACGTGCCCGATTATGCGGTTCGACGTTCGCGAAGGGAAGGTTGGAACGCGGAAGAATGATTCGCGGAATCGTCTTCGGTGGAAGTTCGCGTTACCACGAAACGCATAAGTTATGCACACAAATTTCTCATCGTCGTAGGAGAAAGAAAAAAAACAAACAAACTGTTCGATAAAAGATATAAAAGGCAAATATCCGCGTACGTACGTGTGCGTGTAGCTGATGCGTCGATTTAATTCCGGGACTCGTCTGGAGCGATGGATTTTGACATCGATAAAAAACGATATCGGTGATTGAAAAAAATAGAGACGAGTCGAAGCGGTTCTCTCTCCCCTTCGCAAAGGACTGAAATTCTTTTCAGAGCGAACGATCGATCGATCCCGAGCAAAGAGAGATCTGGCGCGCACGTAGCACGCGATCCCTTGTGTGCACGCGTGAAAAGAACGGCTCGAGGTTTCGCCGGTAATAATGTTTGATCAGCCTATCGATCCTTCGTAGCGTAGCGACGTCCAGGCAATGCATGAGCGGTACGCGCTCGGGGGAATTGGCTTCAATCTAAACGAGCCGTGGCCACAGACACGGCCTAATCACTACAAGGATATTAGCTAATCTCGACCAATTAGACGTAATGGCTGGATTAAGACGGGTCGCACGCATGCTAAAATTGAATATTATTATATAACCCCCGCGCCAGAGAGCAGTACGCCGATCGTGCCCGTCTTTCCCACGTGTAGCGTACCGCGCGTTCCCACTTCTTCCGATCTCTTCGATCAAAAGGGATATTTTTCATACCCCGAAAGCGAGTTATTAGAAATAAGTGTGCCACTATAAGGACACGGATTGCTGCATCTAATTCCAGCAGCGAGATAAGAAAAGTATGCGGGTATCTGTGTTTGTCATGAGAAACGTCCGCGCGTCTTTCCGTGAGAGTGCTGCCAGGTAAACGACGCTAAGGGCGCCATTATCGACTGTTTACCATACCTTAGCTTCTCAACGATAAGGATAATCTCGAAAGTGCGTGTTCGACAAGCTGGAGAGAACGCGGCAGTGGGACGCGGTCGATTATCGCATCCTCGTGGAATACGCGAAATTATCGGGGTGATTTCGAATCGGGGCGTTTCGCGTTTTCGTGCATTTCATGCGCGCGTGCGCGTGCAATGCCATTTTTATTTCCCGCGCCATTTGAAAGGTAGCGGACCAGAACGTTGTACACGCGCGATAAGATAAACGCGCGTAATTTTTATAACGCGCTTTTATCTGACGGGGAAGAGTTTATGCCCTGTAAATGAATTGACTTCGGGAAAACGGAACCATTCGGAGCAGCCTGTCCATCCACCACCACCACCACCACCGATCAAACTTTATTTCCATTTCGTTGAACGCGCAACCGACAATTTGTCAGAGTGCAAACACTTATTCCGCACTCCGCTGATAAAGAAAATGGGATTCTCTGCGCTATTTGCGTTTCAATTCAAATAGATTATCGACGCGAACGAGCGACATTTAGAATGTTTAACGAAGCAACGAGAAATGCGTATAATTCGATTCGTTTTCATTGTTTCCGGTCTAACGGGCAACTCGAATTTCCAAAACGGTTCGTCCTAGGGACCTAGCAACCCACCCCTTTGGGGGGTGGAAGGCAACAAGTGACCAGAATCGAGGCGCGCACACGCTCACGCACACAGACTCGTCGACGACAATCGATATATCGACCGTTCGCGGAGAGAGAGAGAGAGAGAGAGGTGCACACGTGCGTGGATGTGCGTGCGGCCAGGCGAATCCTCGCGAGGGAGGGACGAGCGTGGAACGGTGTCTTACGTGGGTTGCGGTAGGCCACGGACGCGTCCGTTCACGGCTACCGACCTTACTATGTTTGGTCTGTCCCTGAAAACCATCCGCTTTCCTGCTACCTGCTCTAACGAGCGCAAACAAAGATATCGAGTCGCGGTCTTCTCCGAGGTACGTTCGAAATGCTCGTACGCGTTTAATTAGGCTTATCTCTAGCGCGTCGCCGCGCGTCGGCCGCGCAGCGAACTTCCAGTATCGTATCGACGATAAGAGGTATCGGCTGGAAAACTGACTCTCTCGTCCGTTTCGGCGAACGGGAAAGCGAACGATTCGCGATATCGAAACTGCGTGTGTACGTTAGCAGCGTAAATAACGATGATCGATCGAATCGAAACGAAGCGCGAAGCTGCTTCCCCCCTCTTCCGAGGATGATCCGAGAGTAGCAGGGTAGCGAACGAGGAAAACACCGAACCACTGTTATTTCTTTCGGGTTTTGCACGCCGGCGTCCCGACGTGGCAATGTTTTAGCGTATTGATCCGTTGGGGTTTAGTTGAGCCACGGCAAAAGTGGCGGGGATAGTTGCCGCGATGGTGGCGAAGGGGGTTGCCGAGGGGGTTGCCGAGGGGGTTGCCGAGTCGGGGGGGCGGCGTCCGGCGGGGAGTAAAAACTGGACGGCGGTACTTATTCGCTCATAATCACCCTCCGAGCCACTCGAAACCACCACCACCGCCTTCGCGCCGTTTCGCTTCTTAGATTCTCACCGCGACCCCCTCCGCATCGCCTCGAAACCTTTTCTCCAATTCACTGACAATTATCAGCGAAACTTTAATAATAGAAACGGTAATTAACGAAACATTTCAAATATCTATCGTTTTCTGTTGTTGCAGAAGGAACCTCTGCTTCTATGCTGGCGAACCAATTCGGTGAGTGCACGCTCAAAGTTTGCTTCGAACAAAAATCAAAACAATAATAATAATAAGAGCGAGACGACGGTGCGCGTACGGGGTCGCGCGCACGCGCGCGTCGCGGGCCAGGCGATTCCCTCCGAAAAAGGGTCAAAGGAATTTCTCGCGTCCCGCGTCGAAGTGGCTCGCTTATCGGCGAGGAAAATCGGAACAACCCCGAGGTAGGCGCGGCGCGAACGTAACCGTGTAACACACTCGAGGTGGTCGTTGGTACGCGTGCGATTACTTACTCTCCATCGGCGAATTAACGACGAATCACCGATGGGAGAACCGGTTACCAGGCCGGGAACGGCACGCAGGCCTAACGACTTCTCTCCACGGCCTCAACGGGCATTCCAACGGCACGAGTTCGCCCCGCGCCGCGACGCGAATTAATGGAAACACGCCGCGGCATGCGGCGCGCACTGATAAAGCGGAACGCGCCTCTCTCTCTCTCTCTATCCTCGACCACCATACTTTTCCCCTTTTCGACCACCTTCGGTCCGCTTTCCCTCCCTTTCATGTGTTTACCTTTTACCGCGAAACTGTACCAACTCGTGATCGATGATGATGCAGAACGTACGCAGTCGGATATACGAGTTTTCGGGGAATAAGTAACGAGAATTCGTTAATCTCGTTATCGGTGTACAAATTGGCTCGATGAGTATCGGTGAAAATCTTGATACGCGTGGCGAGAGATTCTTCGATCGAAAGTTTTCGAATCGTCCAATTAATCTTTGCTGCTTTCAATTTATCTCGATCCATTGGGTGTATCGCGCGTTTAAGTCGCGCTAAATCGTAACTTACCCACCGTTTCATTTTTTTTTTTATTCCATCGTACGACCCGTTTCTATCGTTGGGGATAAAAAAGAAAAGAGGAAAAAAGAAAACGGAAAACAAGAAGAAGAAAGAAGAAATCGGACACGTACACGCGTCAAGCTGTCAAAGTTAATTTGGAAAATTATATCTCTACACCTTAACCTGTCACGATCGATTGATCACGATCGATTCATTTACTCGGCGCGTACTATCCGACCTCTCCGACTTGGAGCGAGAAAAGGAGTAAAGATAAAAGTTATCGCTATCAGCCCGCGAAAGAGGCCGATCATTAAGCTTCGAGCTGTAATCACTCTTTTCAATTAACCCGTGGTGGAACATGCGCGCTGGAACAGCGACCAGCGGTGGATAGAAATACCCTTAACCGTTCGTTTCTGCACGTTCGCTCTCTTTCCGTCTCTCCGAGTTGCCACGATTAGAGATGGGATCAAGTGTACGTAGAGCGTAGAGACGGTAGAAACGGTATCGATCGGCGGATCCGAGAGACGTTCGAATAAACTATTTCACGAGCATCGGTGAAACGAGAAAGCATCGCTTTTGGCAGCGAATTTGTTCGTTTCGATTAGAATAATCGGTCACGAAGCGCGCACCGACTCGCACGATCCGAACTTGATCCCATCCGTAGCCTCGACACGCAGCAACGCGTCCTAAATGAAGCGATTCCGTATTCACGCATGAGCGCGATCGAAGAAGCTCGATCGTAGCCGAACACCGGGAGAAGAAATATCGAAAGGAAAGAAGCCACTACGAGGGCACATCTGTTTCCTTTGCGGCAAATTTCTTCCGCGTCTAACGGCCCTGCACCGTACGCGATAAATGATTTCGCGAGCGGAAAATAAATATTTCCGCTCGCGGCCGATTCAATTGAACGCGTCCGCCATCTTGCGCGAATTATTCTCACCGGATTTAACCGTAATTAGCTCGACGAACGTTGAAACGTTAATCAAGGCCGTACCGTTAGTTTTTGCTATCGGGACATATTCGAAAGTGATTAAGAGCCACCACGGATTTCTATCCTCGGATGAGGATAGAGCGCTCTCGGACGTAAGCGCAGGTAGCATTGAAATATTAAAAATGACTGCAATTAAAATGACACAACCGCTTTATCTTTCATCGTGGCCTCGATTGACTTTAAACGACCATAGTCGTTAAACTCATTCGAATGTAAACTGCAGTCGTGCCTATTAAAAATCGTTCTCCTTTGTAAAAAGCTTAATAACCTTGGAACTCCCTTAATGCGGGCGCACGCAAAAACCGAGCCTCGCGAAACAACTTGAATTTTTTTTCCCTCCCAACATTCCTGCCTGTCACCAGTTGTTTTCGGAGACATTCCATTTGTCATCGTTTACACTTGGCTTCGCCGATCCACCTCTCCTAGACGATATTCCCGATACTCGTACCCTCGCGCAGCGTCGCGAGCGTCGTCGAACGTTCGCGAGACGTACGAGAGACGAACCACGCGTGTCGGTGCGAGCACGGCTTAAAATGGCAAGATCGATCCGAGAATGGTCGCAGCGTCGTCGCCAGTGTACAACATTATCCGGCCGTCTGTAACCGTAATTGAGCGTAATTTATCGTATTTCTTGACCCCGTTCAGAATCGATATTCCGCGGCAGGCTCATCCACCGACGATATAGCAAATTAGCCCGGTTCGTTTTGCCTTTTACCGCTTGAACGACTAACGAGTCGGGCATACCGATGGCACGAGCCCGCTTCGCAACGCGAATTAATGGAAACAACCCGTACGATAAACCGGAACGTCCATTTCACGGGTTTGCACGTCGTCCGCGAGTACGTGCCTCGCGCAGCCTCTTCGAATTAAACGATTTCGTGTTCGCGCGTGGCAACAGACGAAACCATTCGCGCCAAAGCGAGGTACCTTCTTCTTCATCTCCTTCTTCCTTCTCTTCGTCCGCTGTTCGAATGGTAGGTTAATAATTGGCTCGCGCGAAAGTTAAGACGAACCTTACCGGCGTTTTCGCGTATCATCTTCGACCGATACGACGCGTTCCACGCTGGTCCGGTCGTGGTCATGGCCAGGAGGCTCGATTCACGTCGGAGAATCTACTGGCCGGTGTTGATCGTTAAAAGGCGTTATTACGAAGAAAAACAACTCTCTCGCCACGTACCGGACGGCATTTTTCTCGGGTTTCCCCGTTAAAACGCGACTCCGACAGTGTAACGCCCGGTACTTTACGTTGCCACAGACAGGCTAACGACTTCTCTCCGCTTGACTTTAATGGACATTCCGCGCTGTGATTTTACCCCGCGATTTGAATTAATGGAAACACGCTGGCATCCCATTTGCACTGATATAAACCAGAACGTCTTCGCCGGCCGATCGTCCCTTATATAGTCCTTCCGCTCTCTCTCTCTCTCTCTCTCTCGTCCCTTTTTCCTTGGTTCCCTCTCTGTACCTGGATGCTGGTACGGATGCTCGTTGACCAGTTCCGTCGAGCGATCGGAACGCTTAACGGGAGGATAATTAAAAATAAGTAAAACATTTTACTCGAATATAACGAAAGGACGCGTGTCGCGCGTCCCTCGTAGCACCTCTGCAGCTCTCTAAAAGAAGAGACGAGAAAGGGGAAAAAAATTGTTTCTCTCTCTCTCGTCCCTTGTGGTCGACGCGCCGACAGGGTAATCATAACAAAAGCGACAACGAGACAGCGGTAAATTACTTTCGACGCAAATTAACGGCGACTGGATAAGGAAGGTAACGAGGCGGACCGTGGACGAGGTAATCCCGGAGGTCCCGGTGTTGTTTCACCAACGGAAGTCACTCTTTTATTACGAGACGCTTCCTGCTGCTCCGACCGCGCACAGGTATCTCCCTCGTCTCTTTCGTTCTTTCCTTCTTTTCTTCCGCGTCCGTCCTATCCGCGACCGAAAGCAGATTCGATTCACGGTCGCTATTAATCAACCCGATAATTAAGACGCGCCAACCGTGAAGAGATCCTCCGGTTTGTCGGAATGCGTACGCGATACTAAAATTCCACGAGGCGGATTGGAATTCGCGGTTGCCGCGATCGTGGTAATTCCGGGAGGAACGCGTCGGCGAATCGATTAAAACGAAACGTAACCTGCCGGTGTAATTGCTCGCGCGTAATAACACGTAGTCGTGATATTTATAATCGATACGAGGCACGCAACTCTCGGACGAAACGCGAGCAAAGAAAGAGAAAGGGAGTCCTCCGTCCTTTCCCCGATTCCGGTAATTATAATAATTGGCCGTCTCGCGTCACGGCCGAATCGACGGTTGCTCTCGATTCTTCGTCGGTCCACCGTTTACCGGTGACATCGGGAAACTTGGCAAGATTCTCACCGAGATTCCGTCGAGCCAAATTAATGCAACGAAAGAGCAGATTAATGCCACGCCGTCGAACCGCAGCCCGATGTGTTGGAATTAATTAACTCCATCGGGCGTGCGTATAATTCAGGGGGTGCGCGCGATTGATTAAAGCTGATTTCACGACCGATCAATCTATAACCCCTTAACGGACGCCCCTTACCGGCACTCATAAATTTGCACCAGCTATTAAAGGAATCCCGCGTGTGCCTTATCGTTCATTTATAACTGTCCGCGGCCGTCTCATTAACCTCCCTTTTCTCGGAACGAGATCGCGGGACACGGAGACAAGAGTCGAAGAAATCTGAAAATATCACCGTCGCGGGTGGGACCGGACGCGTAATTATCTCTGTTACCTTAAGCTAGCGATTCGGAGAGGACGCTCGAACGTGATCCAAAAACTGTGCTACGTTGCTCGCGTCGCCAATTAATTATGTTCGGAATCAATTATCCAGGGGCCGGATCGTTGCGCGGACCGGCTAGTGTTCGAGCTGCTTTTCCGCGAAGACGCATTATAAGTTTTTCCTCGGGGTTAATTTCGCCGGCGATAGCTAAATCCTTTCTCTCTCTCTCTCTCTCTCTCTCTCTCTCTCTCTCTCTCTCTCTAAGAGCTCTTTCGCTCTTTTATTCTTGCGCTACCCTGTCCGCTCTGCAACCCCCTTATAGCTCGAGCAAGCTCGAACTAAGAGCGGCTAAGAGTTGGTAGGAGCGTCTCTATGGTTAATTAAACGCATAGATCACCCCTCCTCCCCCCAACCTCTAGCAATCTCCACTGACTCCTCCTTGGGTTCAACTTCCTCTTCACCCCTCTTCGCTCCACTTCGCCCCCCCCCCCCCGCCCTCAGCTTCCCCTCGGCTCTTCTTTCAGCGACTCTGCAAATGCTCGCACACACCTCTTCCGCGTTATAAGCGTGCATGTGCGCCTCCTTTTACGCCGCCAGTGGCGTATCCTTCCGCAGAAATCTCGGAAATATCTCCTCCCCTTTGCCGCTACGCTCGGCGTTGACAACGGTGATTTTTTTTTTCTCTCTCTCTCTCTCTCTCGAAACAACAAATTTCTTCCGCGCGATGCGAATAGACGGTGGTGGCGAATGTTCAGAGGCGAATAGCGTGGGATGAAAGAGCGTTTGGTGAATTTATTCCAAGAGGAAACGAAAGGTTCCATGTACCGGTCCGATGTCTATAAATTTCAGCCGGTGCATGCCGCTAACAACGTTGCTGGGTATCGCGTGTAACTAGACGCCGGTATCAATCGAGCACATCTATGCAGAAATGGGTCGACCTGTACCGCGATTTTTATTATTATTATTATTATTATTATTATTATTTTCTTTTTTTTTTCTATCGTTATTCGTCCATCGTCCGTCGTAGGAACGAAACGTGGTACCAGCCGTGCGAAATTGCGGGCCGGTAGAAGCGGGTGCGAAACGGAAAGGGAGTTTACTTTTTCTTTACGTCACGTAAATTGAAAATCGCATTTCATTTATCGTTAATTTTATTTCCACGTTGCACGTCAACTTTACCTCTGACTCTGTTTCGTGCTGTTACAGGATTTAATGTTTCGGATAAAAGCTGGGCGTTGCACTTTATTATATGTAATCGATTGTCCTGAATTCGGAGTTTCTCTGTTTTCGTCCGATGGCAGTGGCAAAGAGGTTGAACCGCAACCGAACGGGGTGATCGAACTTGCGTCTGGAGAATCGGCGGCGTAAATAACGCAGCCGATAGAGACGTCCCTGCAACGGAGAGAAAAGGTGATCGCGGATAGCGCGAAGAGGGGTGGTTTCTCGGGCAGACGGGAGCAGAGGATATTCTTATGAATCGATGAAAGAACCGCGAGCATGCGCGCCGGAATCTTAATAACCCATGCGATACCCACCCCTTCCATCCGTGCCCCGTTATCAACCCTAGGCATTCTCCGTTTTCTGGCTCGCTGTCAGATACGCCGTTATATTGTAATATGCTTGCGCGGTGCAAGCCGGGGGTAAACACGATAGCTGGACATTCCGTGCGTAGCTTCGCGAATATCTCGAGCGTATTACACGAAAGCGGGGGGGTAGGGTCGGCCGAAAACGTTCGTGTCGCCGCATTTTTCTCCGTCGCGGAACCAGGAAATTCTGTCTGGTTCGTTCAACGCCTACCCCTGGAACGAACGGGTGCTCGCGTCGAAGAACAGCCTCGCGAGCTCTTTAGGAAGTAGGAACGACGAAAAAACGATAGAGAGATCGGTGGAGTTTTAGGTGGCGGTCGCAAGATGAATCGTCAGCTCGTCGATAAAACGAAATGGAAATAACGCGTCGCGTTAAGAGATCTCGGCGGGTGCGCGCCGCGGGTCGGCCCACGATCCTACGCGCTACGCATACTACTCGCGTTCGCCGATCGTTCGCCGCTAGCCGAGAGGGGCGCGGGAAGAGCACGCGAACAAATTAGCCCTCTATCTGAAACAACTTCTTGGAATAGCCGTTACTCACGGCCGAAGATCGGGGCCCGTATTGCCCGAGCGAAACGGCCGCGTCTGCGGTAGAACGAGCAGGGTCCGGGGGACGGGCCCCGACGAAACGCGTTCCGAGGGGCCCAGCCGAACGAGTAGGAGAACCCAAGCGACGAAGACGAAGAAGACGAAGAAGCGAACGACGAAGAAAACGAAATAAAATGCCGAGTCGAGGCATTTCGAATTTCCAACTCGAATCCAACCAGAACGAGAGAGAGAGAGAGAGAGAGAGAGAGAGGAGTGAAGGACAGACGAAGGGAACCGTGCGGATCTGTTCAATCCGGGGATAAGCGAGTCGTTCGAACAGTGTTGAACAGGAGTGAATATTTATACGCGGTCTCTTCCTTCGCACCTTTTTCGCCGTGGCTGTCGTCGTCCAGGCCCGTCCTATGCGGTATCTTCTTGATTACCCGGTCCTAATTAATTCCTCAGGCTTTATCTTTATTTTTCCGTCGCCACGGCGATGACACGATGGAGGGGACACGATCCGTGCCCGTGGAGAACTCGAACCACCGCTGGAATGGTCATCGACTTCGTCGGTAACGTCTAGACGACGTGTCGTCTCTACGGCACCGAAGGCCTTGGAAATAATCCCGCGACGCGATAAAACGCTCTGAACGATTGCTCGTCCACGCCAAGTCCTCGATTTTTTTTTCGCCTACACCCGTACCTGCCACGCACCATACGCACGCACACGCGTACCTGTCCGATCCGTCGATTATCTTTTTCCACCATCTATCAAGCTAACACGATCAAAGTAACTCAAAAACTTTTATCATTTTGTTATTGTAATCGAGCGTCAAGATTCTGTTCACGATTATACAAATTATATACGATACGCCTCAATTATTTTAATTACCATCGATCCTTTATCAGGTAATTCCTTAAACACGTACGACGACTTTTTGCAACAACTTTGAACGCACACCCGGACCGTACGTAGAGAAGTGAACGTGTACTTTTCCGTTTCTCTCTCTCTCTCTCTCGATCACTCGCTCGATCGCTTTCTTTCCCTCTCGAAGAGAAGAAAACGGTTACCTCGCACATATGGAGGTAGGTCAAGGCCGAATCTTCAACTTTGGCGACGAGTTCGAATCGCTTCCATAAAGTACACAGAGAATCCGAGAAGAAAATCGAAGATACACGTGTTCCCGCACGTTTCTCTTTTCCGTTGGGACGGTACCAGTGTTTCTTTTCTAATTTCCGCTCCTTCGATTCGTTGACGATTACTTCTAAACTAAATCGAGCACAGCCAATAACCGGGGTACGGATGCGTTCGTCGTGATATTTGGATAATGAGCGTTGAACGTTTCCATTGACGGTACTTCCTACGGTCGAAAGAAAAAACGACGAGCGTAGTGGTAATAATAATATCGGGCGATACGATTCTCCTTGATGAACGTGGTAACGAGATACGTACATGGTGCTGGGTACGCTGGGAGAGAAAAAGAGAGAGAGAGACAGAGGCCGGGATGCGATGTATCACTTTTAAACGCCGGAAATGAGTTATTAGCCTTCGAGTCGCGCGCACTCAATTGTTCTGATTTGGAAACCTCTAATCCGGTCCTCCCTCTTCCGGCGACGAATTCGGGGCCTCGCGTTTCCGTGTGTAGCCAACACGCGTTGTTGGCTTTCGTCGCTACGACGCGGAGGCGTTAGAAGAGAAAAAAAAAAAAAAAAAAAAACGCGTACGAGATACGCGGAAGAAAAAGAAGCGATAATAAATTCGAGTAACGCACGAGCGAGCAGAGCGCAGAGTTGAAACGGTGCCGTGTAGAGTGAGTCGCAAAAAGATAGGGAGCGCGGGGTACCACGCTTGTGAACGCTCGGAGGACAGACAGATAGATTTGTTGTCCACACATTCAGAGACGGGGGTGGCGGTGGTGGTGGCGGCGGCGGCGGCGGCGGCGCGGCGTCCGGACGCTTTTCCAAGGCGTCCACGCCGAGCTATTAATTGTCTCTGTTGATTCATTTGATCGTGCTCGGGGTTCCCAAGCGGATCCACCGACACACCGACGACACTTTCGATACGAATGTCTTTTACGAGCAGCCCTAGCCCGCACCCGTGCACGGACGTTCGTCGTCGCACCACCGCCAGCTCCCCCACTGACCCCGCTTTCTAATTCACGTGAAAGCGTCTCGCTCGATTAAAATTAACAGGGTGGACGCTGCCAGGCAGGTAGCTTCGTTAGGGCGCCGTAAAGTGGCTTCGTCCTTTGAATTTCAAGCACCGGCTAAGAATCTCGTTAAACTCTGTCCCCTGAAACTGTGTTCGACGCGATAATTGAAACTTCACGGAAGGGTTATCTCGCTAATTTACGCCTACTCGAGCCTTAATTCCGTTCCCGTTGATTACAGCCGACGGCGAATATCGTTCCATTACTTGTTTCACGAGATTATTATTCTATCGCTCGTCCGAGCGTAAAACGGTGTCTTCGCACCTTCGATTACCGCGATATTCGTAACCTCTCGTTGAGCGGCACGCGAGAAGAGCCGTTGTTTGACGGATTTAGAAATTCGTAACAGCCCGGTAAGCGCGGAAGGGATGAACGTCGAGGAGGGAAAATCTGTGCTCGTTTAACGAGCCCAAGGGTTCAACCCTTCCGACACTTTCACCCTCCGACAATATTTAATGCATGTTTTAAGCGTAATTAAATGGCAGAGGGTTTATCGTCTCCAGCCACGTTCGCCCTCCCACGCAAATTATCGCATTTAAACCCCGACGATCTCGGGCTCTCATCGACTGTCACCCCTCTGCTCGCTTTCTTCGCCCGCGTTTCAGGATACCTACGCCCGGTCATCGTAATGTACTTTTCATTAGCCACGAACCCTTTCGCGGGCTACGTTCGCTCGTGGAATATTCATCGCCTCGTAACCCTTCCCCCTTGTCCGACGCGGGACGATCCTTTTACAGCTTCGCGCGCCTCCCGTTCAACAGGTTTTAATTGCCCTTTCGACGCGTTTTCCCTTCCATTATCTATTTCCTTTCGATTCGTTTTCTTTTCTCTTCGGTTCACTCTCTTCTTCGGTTCAGTTCATCCGATCAGTTCGTCATCTTTTCCGTTAATCGCGAAACGACTTTTTTTTTTCATCGTCGTCACCAATACGTACGACAAACGATCGTAGCGGAACGCGAAAACTAAAGGAAACAATCGAAATGTCTGTTGATTGCGTCCGAAAGCGTAGCCCGGGGCGCGATACGTTGGCGATACGGGGTTGCCCGCTCACCCTCCGCGACCTCTCCAAGCTCTAAAGCCAAGAATAACCCTTGCTTTGCATCTCACCTGTTGCTCGACACCGACCCTCGACACCGCCCGTTGGCGGTGTTTTAGGGGTGGCTAATTAAAGAGTCAGACGGTGGCTGGTTTCGCGGTGTTTAATACCGCCATTCCTTCACCCTCTCCTCGATCTGCCCCATACCCGTTTTGTCCTCTCCGTCCGGCGCCAGGACAGAATCCAGAGCCACTTCAACCCCGGGATTTTTGTTCCTCTCGGTTTCACAGGCCTGGAATTAATTAGCGGCACCGGTTAAGCGGGGGTGAATACCATCGCGGCGACTCATTTAAGGGATGTTTATTTTAATTTTAGCCCGGCCTCGAGGGCAGCCCGCCAACCTCTCCTGACTTTTTATTACTTAATTAACTTCTTCCTCTTGTACCACGATCTTCTTCGTCACCTCGGCCCACCGCCTACCGTGGAAACTTTCCCTCCTATTTTTCAGCCGTTTTTCTTCCATCTCGTCCGCTCCGCCTATGAAACACCGCCGATGAAAGGATACCGCCGTCGAACTCTGTACGTCGGAGAGATTATCACCGCGAAAACGATCCTAACCGCTCTACATCTCCTTCTGATTACGCGCGACCGCGAACCCTGTTATTATAATGCCAACGCCGAATACGCGCGGCCCCGTGGTCCTCTCGGAACCGTGATACCTGACCGAACGGAGCGAGAGAGAAACGGAAGAGGGGGCCACGGTTAGGCAAGGGAATCGTTTCTCGTGAAATTGCTGACGGCTCTCTGCATTTCTGCACGTGATACCACGTTCCTCGGGCGGATTTGAGCGTGCCGTCGCGATAGGAATCCTGGAACGCGCGCGAGGGAAAGCTGGGGCTTGCGTGTTCTACCCGGTCGAGAACATTGTAAATTAGAAGGTGGCGCGCGCGCGCGCGCGCGCGCCACAAAGAAAGTCAAGGGTCGCACGGGTTGCGTTCAGGTTTAGAAATTTGGCGGCGCGAGACTACCGGAACTAAACTTGTTAAAAACGCGTGTTATTGCCAAGCAGGAGTAAAGGTTGACGCGAAAGTTTGTTCGTCCGAACGGAAACAAGTTTTTGTTTCTATACCTACTTATTGCTATAAAATATCACCGGCTTCCAAGCGTACCGCTTGGCACGCGCAACATATTTCCACGTGTGATTTATACTTTCAGAAGCGATTGTTTCGTTTAAACTTTTACAGAACCGTTGCGTTGGCGACCGATCTCGATACTGGACACGCGTCTATAAATGTCATTCGCGAACGGTACGATTTAAAAGAAGAACGGAACGTGTCGTTTATTCGTTATATATAGTCGAACGAAAGTTGTCGCGGGACGACTCTAATAACGTTTACCGACGATATTTTTCTAATTCCGAGCTTATCGCCGCGAATAACGTTTTATCAAGCTCTTGACGCTCCTCTAATTGCCTCATCAAAAGCGCGGCGGCCACCGCAATTCCCGCGAACATTAATCAGCGCTATCGCGAATATATTCAGAATTCGCTGCCCTCCTCCACCACCACCACCACCACCACCCCCGTCGACCTCCCGCAATAAAGAAAGCAACAGTGACGAAGCAAGCTCATCAAGCACGCGCCTTTAAGCTTCGCTCCTCTCCCATGACAGGAAGTCCGTCTAATTAATTTCACCGGGAGAAAAGAATCCCTCGCGGGGGTGGCTTCTCTCCGTTAAGAATACGAGCCGCCCCGAGAAGAAAAGAACGAATAAAACGGCCGATGGGGGGAGACGAAGGAAGCGAGGAGCCCGGAGATTATTTCGTTATGTCTCGCGGCGAGTTGAGATGTCGGGCAATTAGCCGTCGTATAATTATCCCCCTCGCCCCTATTTGCCCAGGCGACGGCCCGAGGTGGCAGCTGTTGCCGCGATACTCGCGAAACAGTCCCGACCCAATAACAAAGTATAATAACGGGATACCACCCCTGCTGGCCCTATTTATTTTAATATTCCGCCAGCGGACGGTGATAAAGCGGAGAGAGTCGCCGACGAATTTCACCCTCTGCTTCGATACCGCTCTACCCGTTCGAACGTCACCTATCCATACGGTACCGATTAGCGGATTTTTCGAAACTACCCTCCCACTCCATGTAACTCGAGTTCCAACGGAATATCAATTCCCTAAGAAACCGGTCGAACCGATGAAAACCCGGAACGAAAATTAATAACGATCCCGAGCGAACGTTTTACCGAAACAACAAAAGCGGAGAACGTCAAGAAGAGGACAGAGCGAGAGAGAGAGAGAGAGGGGGGGGAGAGTTGGTCAAGATACCGCTCTCCACTCCCACCTCCCATCTTTGTCTCGGTGAGCCGCGCTTTCAGAATTCTTCCTTTCTTGATAATTATCCTACCGTCCAGCCAGTCCTTAATCTTTGAGCTCGCCTTTCAAGGAAAGCTCCTACCGAATGAATGCTCCGGCCACGGCGAAATAATATTTTATACACAACAAAAGCAGCCCCCTGGCACGGCAGTCGCCCTCTCTCTCTCTCTCTCTCTCTCTCTCCATCCACCCACAACCTCCGCAACCTTTCGCCCTTCGCCCCGCGGCGCCGCGCGATTGTTATCGCGGAGACGTTACCTAGCACCTATACAGAACTGGCTATTTCACTTTCTTCCTACCTCCGGTTCTTTTTCACTCGTCCCACACCGATTCTCGTTGATAGCGGCCACACTGAGTGCCGATTGTGTGTGCGTGCGCGAGCTCTTCGTGGTGCAAATTAATCGTGATTTTATGCCCGCGAAAAGAGATGCACCGCAGAGATTGCGTAATCGCGTTTGCTGCATGGTCGGGTATATACGATTTCGCATGATACATTAGAAAATAGGAAACAGATGCTGCGGAAAGATAACGAGTTTACCAACGGGGCGAAATACGCGGCTCGAGTTGATAAAAAAGGTTCGCTTTATTCCCGGTACGAATCCGGAGGAACGGTTCGACGGGTTGTCGAACGACGACGACGACGACGACGACGACGACGACGACACTCGACGATTATCTCGACCGGATTAATCGTCATTAATCTTAATCGGCGATCTTCTCGATCATTTTTCTTGGTCGCGGTGTCCGCGTGAGCGCGCGAGCACTCGACCGCGTCCCGCCGCGTCGGTTACGCGCGCGTGGCATCTCATTTAACCGTATAAATCACGTCGCGCTTAAAACTGAGCCCGTGAGGAGCGGCTGGTCCCGGAGCCGTGGCTAATCGACCGCACGCCCCCAACCCATCTCGAAAAATCCGCCAGAAGCCAGACGAAGAGCCGGAGAGAGAAAGAGAGAGTCGCGCGAAATTATTCGAGTCGCGCATACCACCGCGGCTCCGATCCTCGATCACGGTCAAGATTTCGTGGGGTCACGTGAGAATGCGAAGAGCAGCGCAGCCGTGGCGAGGCCATGCGCGAGAGCGCGCGCGCGCGCGCGCGCGGTTCCTTTAAACGCAATTAATCTTCGTTAAGTAAGCAAGCAAGCAAGCGAGCGAGCGAGCTGGCCCTTCCACTCTCGCATCTCGAGCGAACGCCACGTATAAGCGCTCCTCAACGACGACGACCACGACGACGACGACTCCAACACGTGACTTCTTCACTTTTCCAAATATTTTTTTCTTTTTATTACTTAGTAACGCGCGATCCATCCAACATCTTTCTAAACTCGAAGTTCCAAACTACTCGTTCCTCTCTTTCCGTTACGATACGCGTGTACCACGTGCGTACACCGCGCACATATGTCCCGGGGCTCTGATTAAATCTGAGTAATTAAGGGAGTTAACCTCGACTTAACTTGACTTAACGCAGTCACGCCCGCTTGCCCACCCCTCGCGTTTACACCGTTTACACACCGCTTTACATTGTTCGCGAGGAAACGGGTGTCCTCGCGTCTTCTCGAGTTTTTGCGCGCGCGTCATATACCGCACACACGCACGGACCGCTCCTCCGCGCGGTTAATTGCTATGCGCCGCTAATTACATAGCTCCGTTCCCCGTTAGGGGAACCGGTGCGTGCATCGACGTCGTACGCCGTTCTCGATGCAAATGAAACGCGTGGGCCTCTCTCCGTTTCTCCCTTCTGCGCCTTCCTTCTTCGCGCAATTTTTCCTCTACTCTCTAATCGCGGCTGAACGAACGCGACGACCGCGTCGAGTTTGTCCGCCGCTGCGAAACCGCTATTGGGCGTTGGTTAATTAACGATCCGCGCGACACAATCGGTGGCGACCAGGAAACGGGACCCCACGCGAGGACGTTACAGGTACGAAGTACCCGAATCAGCTGTGCAACAAATATGCACGTCCGAGACGAACCTCGTCGTATATTGCAGAACGAGAACGAACGTCAATCAAGCAGCTATAAATATCCGCCAACCGTAACACGCGCGAGACTGCTACTTAGAGACGAAAGTCGACGAAAATTTTCTAACAATTTTTTCTCGCAACGATACGAGGCGTCGCGGTCGCGTCGCATCTCCAGTCTCCAGCGACGTTGTTGCAGAAACGGCGAGACGCATGGGCTACGCTTGCATTCGAGCGTAAGAGGAGAGGTGCCTCGCCTAATTAGCCTGCTCGGGTATTTCCGTCGCGTGACGTCACGTGAGCTCGTTTGCCTGGCCCGCGGCCAGCTTTTCCGCCGAACTATAAACCATATTCACACCCACGCAACACAATTAGCCCGCGGCCAGCCAAGGAATTATAATGCCCGTGATCCGGCCGCCTCGACGCCGGAAAGAATCCCTTGGTTCGCGTTAAAGGGAACAGCCGGCCGGTATGAAACGCGCGTCCCGCGACGAACGATGCCCCCGGGGCTCCGCCGCGTAATCTCACCTACGAATTTCGCAGAGGACGCAAATAACGAAACGCTGGAACGAGGATTATATAGACGGGAACCGAGAGAAATTAAATTTGCTTTCCGCGCCGTGAGAAAGAAAATCTGCGCGAAGCCAGCATTTCCTCTGCTCCCCTCTGCTCGCCTCCTACCCGCCTCGCTGTTTCCACTTTTTCTCGCTTAAGAGATAAGCCCCGCGTTTTAAGAGCGTTGCGCGCGCGTGCGGTGAGACGGTGTCGTAAAACCATGACGGGGGATGCCTTCGGGTCGTCTCTCGAGGTGGAAGCTTGCCCCTCGGATCGGTCCTCGAGTCGTCGCAGCCGAAGAAGGCTCGGATATTTAATTTGTCCTTTTTCTTTTTTTTATTTTTTTTTTTTTTTCGAATAAAAATTTCCAAACGAATCGAACGTACCCTCGCGAAAGGAAGGCTCTACGAGGCGACGCGAAAGCGTGAATTCGGCTGATCAAACGTCGCGTCGCGACGACTATCGAGAAAGCGAGCTCGCAAAGAGGGTGGCAGTGGCGGTGATGGTGATGGTGGTGGAGGAGGAGGAGGGTGAGAAGGGAAAAGATTGGAAGGAGGCGAGACGCGGAAAGACACGGAAAGACAGTAACGCGGCAAGAGTAATGGTAGGGGTAGCCCGAAAGTCCTTTCTCGCTAAAAAGGAGGACCCCGCAGGGTTCGGGTAGAGAAGGCGGAGAGAGGGAGATAGGAGCCGGGCTGAGATGGGTGAGAGAAGAGAACGACGGGAGCCAGTTGGGGGCGGAAGTAAGTATTGATTCAGATTCAGCTAGTTAGCTATGCTCGAAGCAAGCACATCCCCTCCCGTGCCGGTTCGTTCGGGCTACCTTTTTCTCCGACAGCCACGATCGTCTATCTCGTTCCTTCCTCCCTCTGTCTATCCGCCGTGGCACGGCCGCGGGGGTGGACGGTTAGCTGGCGGCTGAGAAGACGACGCGGAAGCGCCGCAGAGGGTGGAGCGAACGGAGGGAGCCCGAGTGATGCGGAAGAGGAGGCAGAGGCGTATGTAGAATGGAAAACCGTGTAGAATCCGTACGCGAGGAGGTGTTGGATGTAGGAGGTGACAAGCATCTCCTTCGATCTTTCTTTCCCTTTGTGAACCCCGAACCCACCCCGACTCTCTCTCTCTCTCTTTCTCTTTACCTCCCTGCCTCCCGTCCCTTGTTATCCCGCCGTTCCCCTTGCTCCCTCCTCCTATGCCCTCCTCTAGTTATCTGTCTATCGTTGCAGCTCCCTTTTATATTCCCATGACGACAGCCCAGATGCACTCGGCAGCCATACGAGAGGTGTATGTTAAAACTTCAGTCGATATTTCTGTTGCGCGATGGTACCGGGGAATGGAAACGGCGACGACGCGTCAACAGGCTATATACATAGAGACTTTGAGAGAATTTTTCCAGACTTCGACTCGGGTGAACACCGTCAACGAAATGTTCGCAACTACGCGTAACGAACGTATTCGTTACGAGAGCGGTGCACGGTTGAACCTACGAACTCTGATTTCCCGATCGACCTCGGTGTCTCCGCAATTTCAGAAAATTGCAAACACCGTGCGAGTTTGGAATTGGAAACGTAGCACGAATTAGCGATTCTTTAAGCGCCGCGACGACGCCTCTCTGCTCGGTTTTGCTTTCTGTTTCGTAGCGGCCAGCTTTACGGGCGTCCCCATCTCGCGGATTTTTCTGCAACCAAGGCGTCGCGACGCCTTAGCGGCTAATAAGAGACGCCGTGGCGTCGAAACCAGGAGGCGTCCACTCGCGTTGCAGCATCCGGTGCGAAAGCGTCTCGACGATGTCGCATACGATACACCTAAATAACGCGACGTGGCTCGAGTTCGTTAAACGCGAAACGAGGAGAAAACGAGCCGAGGAAGACGCGGGAGTGAAATCGCGAGGGTTATTCCGCTGGACGCGCGCGTTTCGAGCGACAAAACGGCCCGTTTCTATGCACAATCGTATTTATATTTCTTAGGCCGGTGCCGACCGCGCAAGATTTATCTTCGGCCAAGGAAAGGACGTTGATTTAAGATCGCTGACTGTATTATAAAACGGCGCATGCTTTCTACCTTTGCTGGCCCCCTTTTTTCGCCTCCCTCTTCCTCTCTCCCTCTCCCCCGCCCCCCCTCTCTCTCTCTCTCTCTCTCTCTTTCGCCCTCTCGTGCATTAATTGATCCGTGGTGATTTATAAACACGACCGGATAATTACGATCGAGTATAGCCGCGACGGAATTTCATCGCAACAGTCGCGTTGCCTCGAACGATCTATCTGTCGTTTATCGTTAAAGAATCTTTGTTGCCGGCATTTAAACGGACAAGAAGCGGTTTTGCAACGATTTAGCAACGATGGCAAAAAATGATGGCTTCCGTTCGCTCTTTTGATTTTTCCGAAAGTTTCATTTTCCACGATCGCGATCTTCTTTGCGCGTCAACGATCATTCTTCTATCTTGCACGATGTTGTAATCGACATTGAGACCGTATATGACGCGTGGTTCAGCGACCCGTGACACACACCGCACCGCATACCGCACACAGATCGCGATCTTGAAGCGACATCGAAGGAGAACGATGAATTTAAATCGGAAGAACGTAAAAATGATAAAACGTAACCAAGACTAAACAAAGTAGTTTGTTAGCAAGTTCGAGGATACTCGGAGGACGCGAAGTGCGACATAATAGTTAACATCTCGCAACGTTCCTTTAATTCGATGGAATTTGGTGCATGGGGTGATCTATCGAGACATTAGCCGACGATTATTTTGTCCGATTACGTAGTCGGTCATTTATTCGCTGTCCGGTGGTAATGGAAAACTATTCCGGGCCGCTTATTAACGATCGGAATGTCGTTAACAATAAGAAAAATGATAGACGGACGGAACGCGTCGCGTTCGTAGCCACTCGATGGGAATTGATATCGGTGCGAAATCATTAGTCGGAGCGCGCTGCATTGGCTGCAATTTGCGTAACGATAACAATCAGCTTTAAGTGGAACAATAGGCTGCCGTGACGGTAATTAGTGCCGCGCGCTGTCTGGCGTGATGACAATTGCGCCAGCAGCGATGGTAAATAGTAACATTAATAACGGTGGTCGATAGCGCGCAACATACCGCGGCGTTGTCGCCTGAACATAATGGACCGTTATTACTCCCTTCCGTTAAATATTTAAATTGAACGGGACAGCCGACTGACTGGCCTCAACTGATTTTCGAAACGATCCCGAGCGAATAGACGAGACGGTCGGTCGATGGTGCGCGCGATTAGAAGGGTGGGAAGGGAGCGTCGGGATTTATTCGAACTCGGCAAGAGAAAAAGAGGGAAAGCGGGGGGAATTTTTCTGGCGTTCCGCGCGATATAAGCGCGGACCAGCCCGCGGACGGGTATCGAGTACAGGGACAGAGACGAAACGTTCTCAAGGCGGCCCGACGACGCACGGTCGACCTTTATTGGAATATTTATGGCGGCTGGCTGTACGAGACGAATTTTTATCGATCCGTTCCGTTGCCGCGCCGTCGACTCTAGGTTTGGCTCTCGATCTTTCCGCCGACGGAAATCGCGATATTTATTCATAAGCTTCGGTTAGAATCCGCGCACGCGGATCGCTTCGAGAACGTCCGACGTCTCGTTTGCCCTCTCTTAAATAGCATACCGTAACGCATAGAAACAAGCGTAATTAACAAATTTCACCTGTTATCCGCGTCCGGTAGCTCTCGTTCCATTCTTTTTCTTTTACCGCCCCTGATCACGGGGAATCCACGGGGAACCCAAGAGGAACCGCCTCCGTGGCGCTAGGTGTTATTAAAAATTAGGGAGTCTGGACTCTACAGTGCACCGGGTGCGAGTCGAACTAGAGTCGATCCAGGATGAAATTCGGTTCGTCTTATCCGGGATACTTTAATATCGGATATGGCGATAAATAACGTATCGAGCCCCCCTCTCTCCATGGCCGTTCGGTTCACGATGTAAACGCGAACAGAGCCGGGGTAATATAATCACACTTAATGACACTCGATAGGAACATGTAACATCGCCGTTGCACGAGATACCGGGACGATAACGGGCGTGTTTTCGGGACACACGGCGCTCGTAAGTCCCGGCGTTACATCGGGACCGGGACACCGCCGCGCCGATCGTGCACGGTATTTATGCATTGCGCGGTGGCTAATCTGGCCGGGCTTGAACCGGCGCGGCGTTTAATTTAAAGTTCGCTCGGCATTCGTAATATTTAACCCTCTCGGCCGTACCGGAATATATACGTCCCGGTAGATGTTCCTGATCCCCTGTGGGATAATTTATGTCGCGCGCGTATATTTCAGTCTGTCCGAGTACGTTCCGCACCGCGTTGCCGCTCGGTGATATTACCGCACGGCGGAGACTCTCGACTCGCGACTATGGAAGCGTTGATACCGTTTCGTTTCTTTCTAATCGGAACGCGCGTACCGATTTACGAGCGTAAATCTTGGTGGAACGCGCGAAGAACAAATACGCGTACCTCGCGCGGCCCTCCTCGGTATATTAGCATTTAGTAATTACGTTATCGAGTCGATCGGCCTGTACTACACCGTATCGAGCTTGTATCTCTCTGTTACGTCCTTTCGCGCCTTCGTGGCACGCGAGCGATTATCGATGCCCCGGCGCGTGTTCATCACGAACGTTCTCGCTCGGGCCACCGCCTCCTAACCATCTTTACCACTATCT
The DNA here is from genome assembly GCA_963969225.1 of Xylocopa violacea. Taxonomy (NCBI): domain Eukaryota; kingdom Metazoa; phylum Arthropoda; class Insecta; order Hymenoptera; family Apidae; genus Xylocopa; species Xylocopa violacea. The sequence goes on from CAXAJV010000002.1 coordinate 42,999,520, forward strand.
AACCGATACGTACCACCGCGTGCGATCTTTGCTTTAACATCGTAGGGACCAATGACGTCAGCTCGGCTATCCTCCCCCGAGGAAGGTCAGGGCTATTCTCCCGCGTCGACGAAACAATCCGATCGGTGTGTACGTACGTACGTGCCGTGACCACGCATGGCCGTGGCAGGACAGACTCGCCGGCGACTCGGAGACTCTCCCGTACACACACACACACACACACACACACACACCCGTACGTCCGTGTACGGAGAGGAGCGCACGCACACGCTCGAGTAATCGCATCGCGTGTGTGCAAACGTATGTGCACCTAAGTACATAAGTATAGCCATAACCGGCAACTTCGTGAATGGAGGAGCGACGGACGGACGATCAATGCCCCCTTACGTTTATCTACCGCTTTTATGTGAGTTTCGCTGCCCGCTCGGCAGTCGAGCAACCCCGCGCGTATTTCTGGACACGTATCCCTGGCCATTGATGCGAGCACCGAATCCTGCTCCTTTATTTCCGTTACTCTAATTCTAACCGCATCGGAAACGAGCTATTCTTTTTCTCGTATCGCGAACCGCAACCGGTCATGCGACCAGAAATAATTTACCCGTTTCTTTCCTCGAACGGAAGGTATAATATACCTTCCTGGTATCTACGTATATAATCGTCTAACGCTAAAATATTCGCGAGCAAAGAGGAACGCATCGATACGTAATAAGCATCCCCTTCGGTATAGTCGCAGTACGCGCAACCAACCCCTTTCACGAATAGAGATTCCTCCTTTTTTCTCGCTCACCTTGCGCGCGTGTACGCGTATGTATAGCGTCGTAAGCGTGGTCGGTCGTTCTCATACATAAGCGAGCTGGCCGCAGAAATGCAAATAGCGAATTGTTCGTGGACCGTTCGCTTTCAATGTCCGCGCTGGAGGTGTTATTCTTGTCCGTGAATTACCCTCGAACGCCTCGCACGGACACTCCTCGAATTTGCATACCGACCGTGAAACTGGAAATCAGCCGAACCGTGTCATTAGAAAGAATCGAGTTTCGGGAAAGTGACATCAGCTCGATTAAAATGTGTGGAAAAAGAGAAAAAGTGAAAAGAGGAGAGGAGAGAGCGCACGCGGTGGGCAGTGCGGTGCCGTTCAATTAGCCGAGGAGCGACGAGGTGTTGTTAGCACGTGTTCCATCGGTTGGGCCGGCTCGAAGGGTCGGTCCCAGCCGGTGCGGGACTGATCTACGTTAATTGCGGGTGCAACACTGTAAACAAAGGTAATAAATAACTGGGAAGAGGCGCGGAGGGCTCGAGTCGAACGGAACGGCAGGTATCTCTACCTAAACAGCCGAGTTGCCGCCTGCCGGTTAGAAGAGAATTAGGATTACACGGCTGGGAATAATAATGGTGTATAAAGTGTGACACGGGGGCCATACCGTTCGTAGACCGTTCGTGAAGCGTTCGTAGAGAGCGTTCGTGGACGGACAATGGTCAGCCGGTGGCGGGTGGTACATTGTCCCGTCAGTTTCACCGACAGTTTTTCGGGTGTTCACGGTCATCCACGGAGAAGCAGGTGCTACGCGTTCGTTCGTTCACCGCGTCCACCGTGTCCATCGCGTCCTATTGGGGGTCGGTCGAACAACGGGAGGGAACGCCGCTTTGTGCCCCGTGCGCGGTTCTTTCCGCTTTCCTGATCCTGGTACGATTGTCGCGAGCTGACCGGTGCGGTGCGGTGTCGTTCCACGACGCGACTCACGGTTAACAGGTTGCTGGAACCTGTCTACGTGGCCTTGATCCTGGCATCTCTTGGCACCGCGATTCGACCACGGGATTGCCGCCGATGATACGATATCGCGTCGATACCGAACGTTTTACCAACTTATTTTTCCATTTCCAACTTCCACGCGTACCAAACCAGAGACAGATTGGACAGAGTTTTTAACCGAGAAGAAATAGAAACTATTTCTTCTTCCCCTTTTTCTCCTTTTTCTTCGCCTCCAACCTTTTTGGCCATCGCGATATCGACTCGCTTCCTCTCCAAATTTACCATCCATCGCTAGTAGGATATACGTAATATATATATATATATATACACGTAGAATACACTAAATATTAGATTTAACGTTGACGACGAGAAAGAAAGAAGCGTTCCTTTCTCTCGTTCCTTCCGTAGGCATGGTAATCGCGGACCGAGCAGTCCCCCGTTCCCATAGTTTCGTGCTTAGATAGTTTTGTCGGGCGATGCGGTTAGTGATTAAGGGCCGACGTAAACGCGGCACTCGGGGACGTCGACGTCCTTCGGCCGACGCCGATCGCAGGCGAAAAAGAGAGGGACGAGGGACACGCCGAGCACTCTCTAATTGCGGCTAATTTTGTTAATTACCGTAGAACCAGCGCGCTGCGGGCCCACTAATTCGGGGGTCCTACATTGTGTCTAGACTTTAAACAACATTCGCGCGTCCCGCCGTTTCCTTCTCCTTCAATTATCCTTCGCTCCTCCTCGTGCCCTCGACCTGCCCTCGCGGCTCTCTTCGCCCCTGCCAGCCCAGGTACCTATCATTTATTCGTAGTTTGTCGAAATTAGTGAATACCGGTGAATATCTCTAATCGAACGTGAGATACGATCGTCTCGGATGAACGGCGGTCTTACGAAATATTTAGTTCGGACCGAGGAGAAACTTTGTAGAAACAACCGGCGATGATGGTGGTGGTTACCTGTCCCCTGGTGATTTTTCCTGGAGCACCAGCAACGACGACGCGACGCTAACAGGTAGACGGAAAATGTAGGGAACGTTTCCCGTAAGAAGAATGAAAGGCTTACCGAGGGACAGAGGGTAGAGGGGCGAGGGGGGGGGGGGGTACGAATGGGTGTCCCGAGGAGGTAAAAATAGTTTGGCTGGTCGTAGACAAAGCTTGGCGAGATCCTTCGACGTTTGCGGCGCTCGACCACGAGGACGCAAGAACAATATTTTACTTTGAATACCGATGGCTAGCACCTGCTGGTGCCGAACAATTCCACCACCAGGCCCGGCTACCTGACGTACACAACCGTCGCGACTCTCCCCCTCTGGTCCGTAGCGTAGCCTGTCGTCGAGGGAGATCAGGATCATCTTCTTCGTAGCCGTGGACGCGCGCAGCAGATTCCGAGAACCGAGGCGCAACGAAGCCTCCCTCGTCCGATCGTCGCGTATTTATCGTACCGTTTTTCTCACGATCGATACGCACTCGGGGCGTGATCGATTTAATCGCGGCCTCGGTTCTAAGAACTCGGTGAGAGCCGCGTGGTTCGTCGAGCAACAAGGGTGGCGAAACGAACGCCGGGCGCCCGGCAGTCTGGTCAGTCCGGTTTCCTTCCGGCTGAAAAGTTGCAACAGCCCGCGCGCACCGCATCGGCTACCGGAGCGCTGTTTCTCGCGACGTAACACATTTTCTTCGCCCCCTTTTCCGACGGTCGCACGCAACGTAAAGTTGAACGCATCGCATCGAAAGAGTCTCGAGTTCACGAGCGAGGGAAGATTGCCAGGAATCGACGCGGCCGCGGCAGCGAGCCTGTTTTCACGCGCACCGTCCAATCGAGATCAAAGGCGAAACCAGCCTCGCGCGTTCGTTCTCGCGTAGCTCCAGGTTTTACTGCCCGCAGAAATTTCCATAGGACGCGCGCGGGCAACGGCCGTTCGAATCGTTCGGATAGTTTGTCGAGTAAAACGATAGTAATTCGATTTTACGGCCAGCCCGGTGGAATCGTTTCGGGTTCCCAAGCGGCGCGGGCTTTTTTTCGCGCCATGGCGCGGCGTGTTCCCACCGTCAGAGTCGGATCGTCGGCTACCGTGTCGCTGTTTCGACTCTTTGTGATATTTCTCATAGTTCGGGGCCACGGTCAGGCAGCTCCGCTGAGCGCCTCAACGACGACGAGGAATGCACGGAGCTGGCCGCATACCGGAGAATCGCGGAACGTTTTGACGACCCCATAAAACCGTGCGGACCGACGAACACACACACACACACGCACGCACTCTTCTCTTCTCTCTCTCCTCCGCGATTGTTGTCCGCCAGTTGACGGATTCGAATAGGATGGGGGGAGATCGAAGCCGAGTCCCGTTCGAGGAACATCGGTGACTTTGGATGAATGGAGCAAGAGGATTTTAATTGCTCGCAGGTTCGGATGATTTTAGGTAGCTTTACGGGCTTTCCGGTGTACCTATCTCGAAAACGACGTCCGTGAGGAATGGCGTGGAGATTGCAGAGAAATGGTAGCGGAGGTTGAAATGGCCTGGCTTTAAAGGTGGTTTATTATATCGTATATTTTATCGAGCGCGAATACAGAAGGAGGTTGGCTGCTTTTATGCGGGAAATGTGCCGGAAATTAAACTGTTGAGGGAAGAAAGTGTTTAGAATATCGAGGTGGGAAAGAAAGAGGGATTTTTCTTTTTTCCGCGGAGGGAATGAAAGGAGTGGCTAGGGGATTCGACGATAACTGCTCTTGTGCGGTGATGGATGAAGAGAAATTAGTCGACGCGTTGAAATTAGATGTAGTTTCCACGAAAGGAAAACTATAACGACGTTCGCAAACCATTCTTCCCGTTCTCTTCGAATGGCTTTACGCTCCGTTCGATGCGACAACGAGAACCCGAACGATTTCTTCTTTTTCTCTTCCCTACAAGGAGAGGTAAGGTTAGGTTAGGCTATTTTCGGGAAGAGAGAAAAAAAAAATGGAGAAGTTGGCATGGATCTTTCGACGAAGGAAAAATGATTCGCCGGAACGAACGGGGAGAATCGGTTTAAAGTCAGTTTACGAGTAGTTTTCCTTTGCGAGAGAGGCGAGACACCTGGCCGAGGACCATCCATAGTATCGGAATCCTGAAAGTGCAGTAAAACTGACCGAAGGCAGAGCCAGCGGGGGGATCCCTTTTTGAACGGAACGGGCTCGCTTCTTTCTCCCTTTCGGTCCATCCATTCACAGATATACCCCCCCCCCCTCCCCATCCCGTCTCCCGTGTTTGCCCCTTCACGTTTCGGCCCTTAAACGGCCGGTTCAACCCTCCTTTTGACCGGGTCCGTCCAGCGTCTTCCGGAGCAACTGTTTTGATAAAATTATCGGGGACAGGGTCGCGTCGTTGGAGCTCGGTGAATCGTCAAACGAGACGCGGAATACACATTTCACGATGAAACGAAATTCGACGGAAGTTTTAATCAGGCCACGCGATTCGCGACGAAGACGTCTAGCAATTAGCTTCGGTTCTAATAAGCCGATTAGCTAACGGTCTCGAGACAAAACGGTCCGTGGAAACTTGGCCGAGTGGACCTCGTCCATTTATCTTGGTCGCGTTCTTAACAAGAACGAACAAATCGAGCTAATTAGAAGCCAAAGAGAGCCCGGAAGGTTCTAAAAGGCATCGACAGCCGTCCCTGACGGGAAACGAATTAACGCGCAAATTAACGGGCAAACGTTTCGAAAGCCTGAAATCTCCCTAGGCGGTAATCAGTGGACGAACGAGTGAAACGAACTCCCACATGCTTTGTTAACCGTATGTTAATGACTCGTGTTAATACGTAGTATCGTTACAAATAGGTGAAACAGGACGCACGAGCGAGGAAAACATTGACATTTTTCATGATGCCTCTCTAAACGAAGCGGTTCGCGCGAACCCCGAACAAAACGAAGAGCATCGCGGCGCGCGCGACATCCGCGAGAGGATAGAGAAAGAGAGAGAGAGAGAGAGAACGAAGACGTCTGCCGGCGTCGGAAATCCTGGATCTTCGATCGAGTCGGGCAGACGAGGACGATACGTCCGGACGTATCGCAGGGAGAGGAGAGGAGAGAAGAGGAGGCCAGCAGCAGCACCCCTCGGAGAAGGAAAGTTTACCGGAAAGATATCCGGGAAGTTGGAAAGCAGGAGCGCAGCGCGAGTCTCGGTCTCGTCGACTCGCGTTGACTCGGGGTTACTCGGCGTTACTCGGTGTCGCATCCCCACCGATGGCAGAGGACGAAACGATCATCCGTCCTCGGGTTCTGCGCTGTCGCGGGATCCGTGTCTTTGGCTGGTCGGTCGCGGCGAGTCGCCGCGTCCCGTAGGGGAGGGGTGGGGTGGGGGGTGTCGGAAGAGCGTCTCTCCCACCTGAACGGGTCGCGGCTTAGCGGCAGCATCCAGGTTGTCCGCGAGGCCACGCCTGGTCGGAGGCCGTGGCCACGCCTGGTTAGCCCCACCGTCGGGAGCGCGCAGCTGCCGCTTCTCGCAAAGGGGAAGTGGGGCGCGCTACCGCGTCTCGGTGTGGCGGCGGTGCTCGATGGTGGGGGCCGCTCGGGACACGGAGCAGACTCGGCCGTCCCGATATCCTGGAGGGGTGGAAGCGGCCGGCCGCGGAGGGGCGGGGAAGCGAACAGTTCGGCAGCGCGACCCGACGCGGGCACTTCGCTGTCCGGTCTTTCCTTCATTAAAATATTATTCCGTGCGTAGAGAGAGAGAGCCGCGGAGCCGAGGCGAGCCCTCGCCGCCGTTTTCACGCCACGAGCTACGCGCGAGCGACGCGAGCGACGCGAGCGACGCACACTCGCCACCCCCTCGTCACCAGCCGCCCTCGCGAATCGTTCGCCTAAACGCCGAACCGAGGGGTTGGACGCGCGTTCGAGTTTGCCTCGTCGAGAAAACAGCGCGGTGCTCGCTGCGAACAGTTTCGTTCGGTTCGTTTTCCACGTAGAGCTCGAAGCAGCTCGAAGAGTAGTGGTGGTGGTGGTGGTGGTGGTGGTGGTGGTGGTGGTGCCGCGCGCCCGACTCGTCGATCATTCCCCGGGGTTCGTGACGCCTCGGCCACCCCTCGGCCATCGGAACCCGGAGCCCGGAATCGGAAGGATTCGCTTGGATAGCCGTAGAACCGAGATCCAGAACCGTCGATCTCGATCCTCTCGTCTCTGCTAATCACCGGAATCGTGGACAACGAGTGTCGAAGAAGTGTGTCGGGGACGTGTGCGCGCAAACCAGCTCCGAATGAATCCGCGTGGGTGATCATCGTTCGACCGCGACTCGCCGCCCGTCGACGCCGCCGATAACTGTGGTGTGTGGTGCTTTCTCAAACGTACCTTATTACCTATTCATCGTTCGTTCGTTCGTTCGTTCGTTCGTTCGTTCCTTCCTTTCTTCCTTCGTTCCTGCTCTACTACTACTACTACTACTACTACTACTACTACTACGTTCCTCTGCAACGGTTCCTATTTTTCACGTCGATCGCGAGGGAACGCGTGACACGCGCGAAACTCGTTCGAAGAAGAAGTTGTTCGAATCGGCGAAAAGATCGAGCGAAAGTAATTATCGTGCTTCGACGGATACGTACCTATCGTTTCGAGAGTAACAGTGCAACTGCTGCTTGAAAGGAAACTGGCAGCTCGCGGGATATGAACCCAGGTACGTGATTAATCTCTTGCCTACGTAGGATCTAAGATATCGCAACGATCAGTGGTGAAATGATATCCTCTTTCGAGTGGTCGACGTCTGCTCGAAACGGACGGACGAAACGCTCGTGAAGAAATTGTGAAGAATCCGATGCATTTTGTGCCATGTGACGTAAAGTGAGGTTCTCGAAATGGTAAAAACGTGCTGTGTGCTGTCAGCTACGAAAAATCGAAAGTTTTTCTCTGTGTACCCTACGCGCTTACGTAACAGGCGAACCTATCGTCCTCCGTTGCATAGTTTCGATTATCAATTATCGCGGCGCGCGATACGGAGGCTTCCGAGTGAACGGTCGTTTTCGCAAGTGAACGAAAGATTCGGGAAAAGTGTCGAGGATCGATCGCTGTTCCTGGTTACGCGAATCCTGGTTGCTCGAACGGCCGGTACGACGAACTGGCGGCTCGCGTCGAAATTTCAACCGGTTCCGTGAACGTAGCCGCCGCTGGTTCGTGTGTGCACGGACGGGAGGTGCGTGCAACGATCGCCGGGAACGCGGTGGAAACGCGTGCGACACGCCAGATTTCGATTCGTTCGCAGATAAGGAAACCGGTATTAGGGACCCTCTCGAGCCGGCGAGCCGCGATACGCCCGTCGCGATTTAGATATCCAGCCTTTTGTTTACCAACACCGGTTCCAGACGAAGCGGTAGGGTGCGCGCCGCGATTAGGATCCGCGAAAAAATCTCCGACCTCGGACACGCGATCGCCGTCCACTCGTCATCCGCGACTACCCGTCGTTATCTCTCTCTCTCTCTCTCCGATCTGCGTTTCCGTAAACGGCGAATAATTCGGCGCCACTTTCCAGCGTGGCATCGATAACCGGCAAAGTTTAACGCGTAGCTAGCTGGAAATAGGTAAGCGTAGGCACAATAAGGTTGAATCGCGTGTTTGCCGCGCTGTGCGTGCGCGATCGATTAAAGTCCGTCGCGCGCGCGTTTTGCATCTGCCGGGCGCTTTCTCGAAAGACAATTTACCATTCGGGGTCAACGGTATCGCGTTGCCCGATGCTGCGCCGCGCTCGTGCGTGCCCGGCCTTTTATTCGTCGCCCACGATGCGGCTCGGCTCAGCCTCCAGCGGCCGACTAATTAACCGCGATTGATATACACTCGGGCCCGCGCGCTAGAAACTCCGATCGGGGCCCGAAGGAGTCGCGAAATTTATCGCGACACCGGACACCATCGCGGACACCCTCTCCGTCGCGAGAGAACCCGAACAACTAACCTTTACCCCGGAGGTTCTCGATTCGTTCGCGATCGAAGGATCACGTTCGAAACCGGTATTCCGGCTTCCTCTTCTGTAACCGCAATTTGTTTACCGAAACTCGGAAAAGGTGGGCCTTCCCAGGGGTCTAATTAATCCCGGTCGAGTAGAAAACGGGCCGCTTTCTCGATCGCACTCGATCGCCTCGCGAACTAATTAGATATCCAGGAGCGGGCTCGCGGGCGCGAGCCTTCCGCCGACCATTTCGTAAGCGGATTAATTAAGGGAAACACCGTTCACCGGCTCGTTAACGCTCGTGATTGGTTCCAGTTCTAGCCGGGAACGCGAAGGAAAAAGGAGGGAAAAAAGAGAAAAAGAATAGACGGTTCCGGTAGCGCGATGAGGATCTCGATGAACCGTTGCCGACTTTCTAGCTCTCAGGGATAATCGAGTCGCGGTGGTAGGAGAAAATTGGACGAAGAAAAATGTTCCTTAGGCGAGCGTCGCGGTTAGGTGACGCAAGGCAAGCCGGAGAACTTGCGAGTTCCTTTCATTGATGAGGAGCCTAGGTTCAGGTAGATTTAAACTTTGATACGCGATCAAGTTTTTTGCCGTGCGAGCTCGTTTGCGTCCCGACTGTGTGCACGGGTCGAGTTTGCTCTCGAGTTAAGGACTTTGTTAGCCGGGCTGGTTAGTTGGACGAGTTTTGTTGCTTAGATTCGCTTGGACGACGTTCATATTGTTCTCGGATAAATTCGATCTTCGTTGCCGAAAGATTTATCGTCTCCGAGCGAAACACCCTCCGGCTATCGTGGCGTTTAATATTGTTGCAAAGTTTCTACAAAACGGCAAAAACTGTCTCATCTTTGATTGAATTTTCTCATTAATTTCCCGACGTCTCGTTTCGCAATCCTCGTTTCTCGACAGCTCCGGCGTGTCTCGCCGCGGAAAGGTTCGAGTTCAACGAGCACTCGCGTTCTCGAGAGCGAGCGAGCGAGCGAGCGAGCGGCCGAGGGTAGGAGGGAAAAAAATCCGCGAGATGCATTTAACAGTTCCCAGTCGTTCTCGCGATAAATCATTAGCGATTGGTGGAAGGAATATCGCTCGGTATAATATATTATCGTCACTCGGCCCATAATTTAGACTCGTGGAAGAACGGTCGACGCGGGCGCAATTAAAATAGTAATAATTTATTATCTTGCTTCGCGGCGACTCGTGTTTACGCGCGAACGCGATCGTTTGCCCGCGCGCGGATAACCAATATTCCCTGTTTGTCCTGCGCGTGAACCTAATTGAAAGTACCGGTAAAAATAATTAATTAGACGATTCGAATAAGAATCCGGTGCGCGGATCTCGCACCTCTACCCTCGGAGGAATCCTCGATCGTCGCAATATCCGCGTAACATTCGTCGTCGTCGTCGTCGTCGACGACGATGACGATGACGACGACGATAGGTTATCGCCAAGAGAAACGGCGAAAGAGCGAGCGAGTTTCGTTCGTTATCGTCGCGTGTGTGCCGCGGCGTGGTCCGAATCCGACGGGCGTCGCGCATTGAAATCACCGTGACGCGGGCCACCAACATAGCCGGAAATAGATGCTCGTCCCGCTCGAAACACCGAGGAGGCCTGATCGCCTCGACGATCAGCCATGCTTCGCAAGCCTTTCGTTTATTTTCGAGGAGAAATCGTTCGCACTGCGCGCCAGTAATCCCATCCCGTCTTTCCACGCGCTTTTTCTCCCGATACTCGAAACGTTCCAGCTTCGATTACGCGAAATCCAGGAAACCAGCGGCTGATCGTCGTCGGGATCGCGCGGGAAGGCCCATGTTTCGGCCCGGTTCCACGACGAAATCCGAAATTAGTCGAGCCGTGTGTTTCCAACGAGTCGAAAATGTAATCCGGTTATCGCGGCTGATCAGGCTCCATTAAAACGGCCCTGACTACTTTCTCTATCTGGAACGATCGGCCGTTTAATGGACACCCCGAGTGGCGTGTTTCGGGCCGGTTCTCTCGATTTGCGCCGATTCAATTAAAAACGAGGGCGTCCATTCTTCGGCTCGCATTTACCGCGGACGGCGTTAATTGACGTGACGACCGTGATCATCGACGGAAAACAAGCAAAAAGAGAGACAAAAGGGAGGCCCATCGAACCGGAGTGCCTCGAGAGACGACGGCCTGTGAGAGGTTTCCCCGTGCGTTGCGGAATGCTGCCGTTGTCCTGCCGCTGAAAATTATAGCCACCGCCAATTTCGACGCCTCCGTTCCGAACGAAAAAATGCCTTCTTTGTTCCCTCGATCCTTCTCCCTCCCCCCCCTCTTTCTCTCTCTCTCTCTCTCTCTCTCTCTCTCTGTATTCTTTGCTGCCAATGCGTTTCGTTCGAGACGATTAGATCGGATTAGAATTTTTGTTTCGAATTTCCGCATCGTTGGCGATTTCGAATCGTTGCCGAAACGGGCACGCGATTCGAGGACACTGGTCTCTCATAAATTTTGAACATCGTTGATTAAAGCGTTTGGACGTGGCGCGGCTCGAGCCGGGTGGTCAGATGTCGAAGTCGTTACCAACTTTTTTATCGCCGGTCGTTACTAGCCGAAATAATGCTGTTTCGCGTTTCCATCGCCGCGTGCCGTTTTTAAGCGTCGTAAATATCTGTTCGCCGCGATGTTTTTCACGCTCGCCTCGCAACACCTCGTTGGTCCCGTGAATTCAAGTTCCTTCCGCGGTAATCGCACCTCTGCCTGGTAGGTATATCTTATCGGCCGCTTCTTCGATCCTATCTGCTGAAACTATTCGAGAAAATGTTTGTTCATACCTTGCGAGGTATAATGGGTACCTATGCTATAGGTACGTATCGACGACGACCCGGCCCGTGATATCTACGACAACGCGAGTCCCGCTATCTTCGCATTCCCGCGCAGCTTCTATATAATGGGTATGGGCGTACGTGTACGGGTGGCTACTTGAAATAAAAAAAAGGTTCGATATTTGCCAGAAAAGCAATCGAAAACTCTCGCGGTCGTTCACCTTTGCCGATGACGGACGGACGCTTTCGAGAACAACGGCGGCGACAGAGAGACACCGGCGGTCCGCGGACGCGAAAGAGCTCTGCCAAGGAAAGGTGCGCTCGGTTTACCCGTGGACGGATATTTACCGGCTACGAAATACCGTGGATCGAAACGGTTAATAAGCACAATTTGTAACGAAGGGTTGGTTACTCGACTCAGTTGCGATTAAGAATTCCCGTTTCGTGCTTGCCGCTACTTCTCGGTGGCCGTTGTTCGCTGGCTTTCGAGCCACCCTAATCTGCTATTCATAAAGAACGGAAGAGGAGAAAAAGTACGGAGAGTACGATCGGTTGGTTACCCCGTTACCCGAGGGATTTGCATGAGAGGCCAACACATCGTAAACGCGCGTCCTCACCGTCGTCCGTCGATCCGTATTTTCTATCGATCCCCTTTTCCCGTTCGACGAAAAATTCCGCGTGGTTTGCATAAAAAAGTCCAGACGGTCGACTCCTCTCTCTCTCTCTCTCTCTTTTAATAAGCGCTCTCTCGCTTCATCCCCGATTACCAATTCTTATTTCGTGGCTGGCCTCGGTTTTCCTTCGCGACGCACGAGCCACCCCTAATCTCGTATTCATAAAGCTCTGTCTCCTGTCGTTCGGATCCCCTTTGCGATTTGCATGAGGAACTCGGCGAACGAAGAGGAAGCACGCGCCGCGCCACGCCGCGCCACGCCGCGCCGCGAGTTCTTCTCGTTACAATGGAAACGGATCCATCCTGGAACCTAGAGGCACCTCCTCGCCAGAGGCGTATCGCCGTAAGGCAATTGACGCGACACGTGCCGGCGGGGACGCGCGTGTCTTCGGATTCGTCGCCGCGTTACGCGACCACGCGACCGGTCACCTTTCCAAGGGTTCGAAATATTGTTCATCTGTTCGCGAATCGTGTCTCTGCCCGCGCGCAATTAGATATCTACTTAGCGGTCGTAAAATTGTTATTTTCCAATTTGTAAATACACGTACGCGAAGGAAAGTACGCGCGTACGATCGACGACGCGTACCCACCTATGTATTTTCAATCTCGACACGTTCCTCTGTGTCCGTTTAACCGTTCGACTCGACTGTCAAGCGCGATGAAATACGGTAGATTACCGTTCCGCAGTTGTAAAAGCGAAAATCTGAATCGCGCGGTCGTCGAATTAGTTTTTGGAAGTGAAGTTCGATCATAAATATATATCTTATATTAAACGCATTGACTCTCCGAGTGTCCGGTATCGTAAAATTTCGCTATAAAATCGGAGGGGGCTTTCTGTGAATCGAGGACAATTATGAAGGACCGAAAATGGTCCGGGACCAGTTAAACAGGTATACGGGGGAGGGGGACAACCTTTTCGTTCGAATTATTTTCAAACCTTTTCGAATCGCTCTACGTTTCAACTTTATTAGATACCCGTAGCGGTGCCGTTACACGCGTAGCGTTGGCTACGTAACGCGAACAAAAAGAGATTAATTGTTTTCACCACTAAATCACCCCTTTAATTGCTTTAATTATACCCCGGCCGTTGATTAACCCCGAAAACCTGGCCCCACTTCAATTGGTAACCGAAAGAATAATACCGGTTATCTCTAATTATATATTACTACTACATATATATATATATTATCACGTAAAGTTGTTTCAAGAATGCTTTCCCGCAAAACGATCGCGTTTCTAGGAACGCTCGATGGTTAATGATTTTTTCATCTCGAATACCTAACGGATTCAACGGATACAGTCTGAGCAGATTTCTGTCGCCGTACGATATTTATACATCGTATCGCACCTGTACGCGTCTACAGAGAGAGAGAGAGAGAGAGAGAGAGGGGGGGGGACAGATCAGATTTGGAAACGAATCGATTTCGATTGTTGGAGCAATTTTCGAAGGCAGATACGGATATATACCGCGTCTACCTATAGGTAGTGTACGGGTAAAGCAGCCACGTTCTTTACGATAACCGCGTGTTAGCGTAGAACGAGGGAGAGCCATGAATATGACTCTGTGAGACCGAGTATTAGGTGCCTTTATGTCGGCACAATACCGTTTATTATCATAATCTATTATCGCGGCTTACGTGAACGCGGCTCGGTTGGTCCGTGGTTACTAACGCGCGAGCCCTGGGGTTGCAGCCGATACACCACCACGAATCCTTTTTACGCTCGTTACTCGCCGCTCGTCCCTTCAGGGATCGTGTCCTTCGATTTCCTCTTCTCTCGAGCCGTTTCGAGCCACGGCTGGATCGACGCGCTCCTTCCTCCTCGATTATTGGTCCACTTCTCTCTATAAAATGTCCGCCGGCCCATGAAGAAGCGACTCGCCGGATTTCTCCACCCGACCTCGTACCGTGTTTGCAAACTGTGACGATGTTTGCGTGCTCGCTCGTGACACGTCGTAATTTTGGCCGATGCTAGCTGCGAGGAGACGGCCAGCGGAATCGTACCAGGATAATCTTGATATAGTTTAAGGCGCACGGTTCGCGGAATCACTGGTCACCACCAGCCCCGCGACGCGATATCGCCGCGAGAAACTTATCAATATTACATTCCTACCTACGCGTACCCCGACGCGTACAGGTATTACGCGCGCATTACGCGTTGATACGCGGACGCTTCTCCGAGAGATTGATAGATATCGCGCGGCGTAATTCCGATTTTTATCCCAACCGAGCGATCGTCGTGATTTACAGTCTCGTGTTTATTTAGCACGTGGGAGGTCCGCGGAGGTGTCGTTCGGAATATTCGAGGAACGATGTAAATTAATATTTAAGTCGCGAGCTGTTTCGACCGTTCGGTTTAAACAGCGCCCCGTTTTAATATGCATCTCCGCGATGGCCGGGTGGGACGTTCTACTGAAAAAAAATTACGCCTCTCGATCATAAATGCCAACCGAATGACCGTTAAACCGAAGATGTACACAGTAGTGTAGCGGTGTTTTCGTTCGGTGGTTCGTTTCGTGGGGACGGAGGCAGGCGTGCGCTCACACCAGCGGACACACCGTCGAGCGTAATTTTTACGCAATTTTTCTCCCAGATCGAGAGTAGAAATATTTGGAAATAGATCCGGCGGCGAGCACTCGAGGACGGAGGAGGAAATTGATCGAGAGCGCATGCCGATCGGGTCTTCGTGACACGTTTACGAAAGGGTTCGTCGTTCGTTAGACTCATTCCATTCCGCGCACGTGCAATTACATTTATCGCCGCGTCGATCTCACGCAATATACTCCCCGCCATCGCTATTAACACGAAAACGCATAGTATCGCGAACGGGGTGACGACGGTGGACGGGGAGAGCCGGAGCGACACCCAGAAGAGACGTATATTCCGCAAAAGAATTTTTCCGATCGGTTGGAAAGATTAGCCCGCGGGCAACGCACGGCAGCTAAGGGGCCCTCGATTTGATTCATTGTGTGTCCCTTCTCTCGAAGGTGTTTATTTTATTTGATAATTACCGGCAGCGGTCGTGCGAGAACCAGCTCTGCGAACGGTGGTCATTAGTGGCTTAATTATATCTCGCCGGCGATTATTCCGGCATTTCTCTGCCTATACGTACCGCGATGAGCTCGCTCGGCTACGGCGCGTACCTACCTGTACCACGTATACAGGGTGTTTCCGAAATCGTGTTCCAGTCGGGGTACCTGACGATGCCACGGTTTCTGGGACACCCTGCGCGCGTATCGCGTCTGTGTACATATAGACGGTGACGTCTGCTGGAAAAGGGACCAAACGGAGGACGGGGGAGGCGAGAATACGAGCGTGGTAGACTATAAAGGCCATCCTTGGACGGACCCTCGTAAAAACGCACTTTGTTGCCTCCTTAAATCCTGATAATTCCACGCTTCGCCTCTACCCGCCGATTACGCCGTAATCGCGTTTCGCCGGGCTTCCCGGACCCGAGACCGGGAAGACCTTTTTTCGTTACGAAACGGCCGCGTCTCGTACGGATTAATTGCCACGTTTC
This sequence comes from Xylocopa violacea, assembly GCA_963969225.1. Lineage (NCBI taxonomy): Eukaryota > Metazoa > Arthropoda > Insecta > Hymenoptera > Apidae > Xylocopa > Xylocopa violacea. Next base: position 43,015,140 of record CAXAJV010000002.1, read on the forward strand.
TCTCCTACGAATAATTCCCCCCCCCCCCCCCCCGCCACAATCGCGCGCGCGACATCGATAATTACATCCGATTTCTTCGGTAGGCGGAACTACTTCCAACGGGATGATGGTCGCGCGAATTAGCTCGAAAAAATCAATTATATCGTTTCTTTTTCCATTTTCGCGCACCTCGCTTTCGGAGCAACGAAAGCAGGTGAACAATGACAGGCAGCGGTCAGGGTAAATTACGCCCAGTTGGTCGTCGTCGTTTCTTCTTTATTCCTTTTCTCTCTCTCTCTTTTAATTACACATTCCAACCAAACGCGAAACATCAAACGCAAAGTTAAGCCGCGTTTACACCGAACGATTTCGTGTTCGTCGGAGATGGTCGGAGGCGCTCTTGCAATTCGGACAGGTAACCGGGTGAGAATCGAATCGAGCGAAACGAAAGAAACGAGCTGGTTCGTTTAATCCTCGTGGAAAGTCGTCCTCGTGCTGCGATTTGCATTTGTAAACGCGGCTTAAGCCGCGAGTACACGTTTTCCGGGTTCAACCGGTTGTGCCTGTCCCTTTTGTCGCATTATTAGCTTCCTATTGTGGGCTAATATCCGAACGGTGGTAGTGCAGCGCGCGAGTACTCGGCCGATGAAAAGGGATTTAATAAGTACGAATGGGATCGAATCGAAAAAATACCGATAAAACGAACCGGACGTTTCTCACCCCTATTATTTTTATTTACCTTCATTCGTTTACTCCCGCGGATATCGCGGATAAATAATAGCTAATTTTTCAATTGGAACTACGATAGCAGGCGAAGGAGGAGGAGAAAAAAAAGTCATTCGTTTTAATTGCACGCTCGATCGAACGGTCCTCTAATTCGTACGGAGCGCGTACGCCGCGCATACGGAAAATTAAAGGGACCCGTCGCTGCTCCGTCCCGATCGTACCTTTAATTGGGTCGATCGACGCGCAATCGTTGACGAACACCGGTCGCAATATTATCGTCGGGCCCGTCGCTGTCAATTAAACCCTCCGCGGGTATGCAATCCGAATCGATAACCGCGAGTCATCGACGCGTATCGCGACGCGCGTTCCTTCTCGATGGGCGAAGAATTTGAAATCGAGCGTGGCGATCGATTTCGCGGAATTCGACTCTCTCGCTCGCTCCGGCATAACAGATTCGCATTCCTGACACTCCGCGACACATAAAGTGCAATTTGCAGGGCGTTTCAGGTGCGCGCCGCGTCGCTCGTTTTCTTCCGCGCGCGCCAAAAGTCGCCGCGTGCACGCGATCCCCATAGATCGTGGCGCGGCCGCGATTTACGAAGTCGAACGGGGCCGCGTTCTTGCCCGCGTCCTACGGGATAGATCGACGAAATAATAATTGAAAATAAAAGCGACGAATTCTCCGGGAGCGTGTTTCACGCGCGAGCAGACGAATAACAGTAACGTTTAATTCCCGTTGTTGAAATTCCAATGGGAATTACGCCGATATCGGCATCTACCTATACGTAGGTATGCCTACGTACGCGTACGCAGCGGCGAGTCACGCGAACGTGCCGCGCGACGCTAGCTGCAAAAGCGGATTAACATTGGATTTTCGAAGCGCACCTCTCTTCTTCGAGTCCGGTTCCACCGAGGGCGTACGCAAAGATTCACGATCGGGATTCGGCGTAAAAAATTTGTTCGCGCACCGACTGGAAATCACGCGTGTCGGCCCCGCTATTAATAGACGGCCGTGCGGTTGGCAATGCGGACATTAATCGACGTGTCGTTATTCGTGCATACGCACCGTGCCTGGCATGGACAACAATATTTCACGCTGGCGACAATAGTCGTCGCCCTCTCCCCTCCCTCTATTCCCTTTCTCTCGCCCTATCCCCCACTCCATTGGATCGCTTATCAGCGATTCCTTTCTACTCTTCTCGTATACCTCTCTTCTGGGACCGTCGCGTCGCGTCGCGTCGCGTCAACGTCGCGCCCAGCGACCAACTCTCGTTACATTTTCTAATTCTTCGACAGATGTTTCCATTCAACGTTTCAGTTCGATGCAACCAGTTTGAAAATATTTCAGTCACGAACGGCGTACGAAAGCCTGCGAAGTAACACGCCGACGGCATTTAAATTCCACTCCGTTATGACCAACTTTGAAAGGCGATCGTCGTCTCGCGAGCAGCAGCTACGTTCACCGAAAGTTCCATAAAAAGCATACGTACGCGTGGCAGAGAGAAATCTAACGGCAGTCGCGATCCCATTTGTTTGTCGAAGACGATCGGGGCCACCGGGTCTCGTTGCTTTTGTCTCTTAATCCTTAATCCGCAATCAGGAGCCATTGTGCGCGGGCCCGCCGGGGGTGTGCTCGCGAACGTACGCCAACGAGGATTACGAGAGATTAAAATGATCAGAGAGAAAAGGAAGGGAGCAGGGTGGTATATCGGTACTCGCTAGGGTAGATCGACCGACGATTGTTAAAACCGCTATTTCTTATGCGATACGAGTAAATAGAAGTTGATTAGAATTAATTACAACCGCAGAGATTCGTAGGCACCGCGTAGCGTATACCTAAGTATACCTAAAAGTTATACGCGTATATCGCGCGTCTATTTGCACCTACGGTTGCCCTATTATTCGACAAAGTCTCGCAAACTCGTTCCGATTACTTGGTCAAACAATGAAACGCAATTCCCTGTTTTCCCTGCAATTATCTCGTCGAAGAGGAAAAGGTACGGTTTCTCGTGTTCTATTGCTTCACCACGCGACAAGCTGCAATTTGCCTATCAACCTGCGTTAACTGGAAATATTTTCGCGATCGAGAACTGGGAAATCTCTTGGTCTTTGCTCGACCGACCGCAAAGAAAACCGCGTTTAAAAAGGCAGCCAAAGGAGTACCGTGAAACGGGGTGAACTCGGCGACGAGTAGTAGTCGACGAGGAGAGCGTTCGGTAGGGTAGAAGAGTATTCAAATAAGTTGATTCATTAGTCCGTCGGATTAATTTGCTACGACGATATCGGATGTGATGCTCGTGCATTCATTAGCCGGACCGTCGCGGCTCCTCTTCGTGGTCTTCTTCGTTTCTACAGGTGTCCCGCGACGAGTTTCAGATACGTAACGCTACCGTCGTCTCTGGAAAAAGAGTTGAGGAAGTAAAGTCGAAACTTCGGTGCTCCGAACTCCTCCCCCTTATCTGTATCTATAACATTTACGGCTTTGTTATTGGCACGGGGATAAAAATGGTTGAAACGAACATCGCGGGTCGTGGCCCCGGCGTGTTGGTTCCTAACAGGGTGAGAGATCAGATCGTGGATAAGATGTGTCCGGCAAGTAGATAGCCATTGGGGCCCCTTCCATGTCACAACTGGTCTGGCACGTTTTGCATTGCGCTCGTTCTGCCAAACCCCTCCAGCGCGGCCCAACGATCCAAGTCCCGTGATTTTTCCGTTCCACCGATTAATCGCTTAAAGCGTCTCGATAAACTTACTTCTTTATCGATATCTCGCCTAGCCTAGCCCAACCTGAACCTAATCTAACCTAACCTAACCCAACCTGACCTAACCTAACCTATCCTGTTTCTTTTTGTTCGACGCTTTTTTGCGACAACCTTGTCCGAAGACACCGACCTCCTGCACTGTCTTCGCCTAATGACGTAGCGTGAATTCGGTGTGGGCGCCGCTTGCTCCGTCTCTCTTTCTCCCTCGTGCTCCCGCCACACCTCGCATATTTGGCGCGTGATGTCGCGACCAGATTGGTTCGACATGTTTGTTGTACGTACCTACCTACCTACCTACCTACCTACCTACCTACCTACCTACCTATATCCATAGGTGTGTATTATATACGTACGAACGAGTAAAGGTCGAAGGACCTCGAACGCGGACTCTTCGGCCAAAAAGCCAAAAACGCGCGTTAGATGATCGACGCGGTACCATTTTCCGAATCGAATGGTACGTTTAACCGTGGAAAAGGTAACGGTAACCTGATCGTTGTTACGTAAGAATGCGGTAGATAATGGTGGTCGGGCGAAAACCTTTTTTATTGATCGAAACAAATCGAACGGCTTCTTCGCGGCATTAATTATTTCGCTGTATCGACGAAACCTTTGGCGGGAATGCGGCGCGCGCGGACATGAACCGATGCTCCTCGATGCTCCTCGATTCCCCTCGATTCTTGGCTCGTTTCGCCTCCGTCGCATCGATGAATCCAGAGTGGAAGTGACGCCTAGCGGGTACGATCGACAGCCTTGAGGTGTCCGTCGGTGATTTAAAACACTAGGAGCTTGCAACGTGTCGCCGATCGAACATGCCCGCTTCCACAGTGGTCCGCGTTCGCCACTACGCGTACTTATCTATCTACATATACGAGATACCTCTCTATATACGCACCTATGTGTACGTCTATCGATATACGCGACCGGTTCCCAGCGACTTTTTGCGTGGCGCCCGCGCTTCAAAACCCGCCAATCGCGTCCCTTCGCGCGCAACATCGGTGAGCGATGGTGGAACGGCCGAGCTTCTGCCCCGTGACGACGTTTACATGAATCACCCGGCCGATTTTCATCCCGATCGAATCCGGCCTCTCTTTGCTCGATCGTTACCGTTTCGTTTAATCGCGCCGCTTCTCCTCCTCCTCCTCCTCCTCTACGTCGCGCGTCTCTATCGCTCCAAACACTTTTTCATTGATACGCGTCTTTGGGAAAAGGAAACAAAAAGAACAAGTCCACGCTGATGGAAGAAAGCTCGAGTTTGACTGTTTGTCAGGCAATAAAGAACTTTGAACGTGTCTCGAACCGAGAGCGCGGACACTTATCCACTTACGTACGTGCGTGGTGCACGCTGAAAACGCAGAACCAGTTCTCGGCTACCTTTTGCATGAAATCGATCAATCGTAGCGGCGAAACCAGATCGGTCTTTTAACTCGTTCTACCGTTGGGAGTTTACATGAATCATTAGCTGACTTTTGTCGTGGCCGGTGTCACGTTCTTAATATACAGCTCCTTCGTTTTTAATCGCCAAAAGAATTCCCTCGGAATTCTCTACCCATTAATTATCAGACCGCGTATATTTTTCCACCTTCTTGTTTTTCTCATCTGCTTTTCTTTTCTACTTTTTTCCTTCCTTGTTGATTTTACTTCACCTATCCCGAATCGCCGTCGTATTTATTCCGATTCGCAGCGACGAGGTCTTCGAATCATTATAGGTATCGGTATAACGAACATGTTGTCGCTTCTTCGAGACAAGGACTGTTTGTTCGTCTTATTTAGTGTTTTACGCGACAGATGTGGTTTCAACTTTCAAGTCTCCATGGAAGATTCCAATTTTATCGCCGCTTTATAATTCGCGCGGAAGCAAACTCGTTCGACCAAATTTCTGCGACTGTCCAAAGGTAATGCCCGCAGGTAAAAGTAATCGAACAAAAACGTGTTTATCCGCTTGTTAACGGGCAAGTTGAAATTAATTAGTGTTTATCGTCGAACGGTTGAAACCGTGCCTGGGATCCTCCTCGTGCCTTTCCATAATTTCATTCGAATAATTTGTATTACCAATTATCGAACGGACATACGCGGGTACAGTTCCTTTTCGAAAGGAAGCGCCGACTATCCAGCTGTAGCGCGCGCTTCGAGATTTTTCGAGTTTCATTCAAGATCTGGCGACAGTAGATATTCGAATTTAACGCTCCGAGCTACGAAACAAACAAAAGGTTCTTTGTTAGGCGACAAAACCTGCGCGGGCGTGTCTTGGGCTCTACCTGCCGGGACAAGAGAAAAATGACAAAGATCGTTGCAAGCTTGCCGGAACGATCGCGATTCTCCCGCACAATAGGCTTTTTACTTCCTCCGGATTATCGTTCCTCGATTGAGCCACCAGTTGCACTTTACAATTTGAGCCCGGTTCTAGGTATTTCTTTAGTTACCCAGAATTTTCGACCGACCTCGAGCCGTATAGCCGTGTTCTTAGGAAAGTTTGCTCGAATAAATATACCTACCTACCTACCTACCTACCTATCTATCTACCTACCTACCTACCTACCTATTAGCTACAGAGACAATTCCGTTTTTCTAGGAATACATTAGACACGTATGGTGTAGAATTTGTCGTTAACCGCGCGTCGCGAAGAAAGCCAAAAAGAGAGAGATTTTTCTTCGTTTCGAGACGTTTCGAGGCATCGATGCCCGCACAATGGGATCGTCACGGGACAATCGGCCGACGGATGGATCCTGTGGCTCGTTTCGAACAATAAGGAAAAATCAGGCTCGATCGATTCCTTTGGAACGCGATCCGTGCGTACCGCGTGTGTCGCCGCTCGGCGCTGCGGGAGGGGGATCGGCAACAATAGAGGATGGTGCTTTCAGGGTGCGTACTTAGCGGACGGGGAAAGAATGACCGCGAGCAGTGATCGGCAACAAACACCTGGGGCAGAGCCATCGAAAATCCGGGACTGGACGGGCTGCTCGAAGGAGAGAACACCTGCACGCCCGGGCGGGGGTAGAACGGCCCATCGAAGCCCATCGAAGGGAGGAAAGGTAGCTCCGAAATCGAAGGAGAAAGAGTGGCGCACCTCGCTGGCGTGGGTGGTTGCAGGCCGCTCGGTTCGGTTCGGTTCGGTTCGGTTCGCGCGTTCCACCGCGTCGTGCTCCAGATGACCGTGGTGTCTCCACCGTGGAACACCTCCCACGCGACCTTCGGCCACGCCACCTCTCCTCTTCCCTCTCGTCGTCTCGTTCGGCTCGGCCGCGATGTCTGCATAATGCTCGAACAGACGGCCAAGATCCATCCGAGATAGAGACCTGGCAATTAATCCTACGAATTAATTAATCGGATCACGGCCACGATAGGTATCTCTCGCGGTCGAACGAGGAAGTTCGGTCGGGCGTAGGCGACCCTAACCAAGCGCGATCCCACGTCCCGATAAGGGCGCTTCTCTCGCACCGTACTCCCAACCCCGCCGAACGCACAGGAAACCGGAACATTCCTCGCGTCCTCCCGCCTTCTGCTTCCTCTAAAACCAGAGAATAACAATTCGGTACACCCGGTACGTGCGCGCCAACTAATGATACCTATATGAATAATTGAATACCCGCCCTTTCCGACACGTGGGTATCTATGGGCGACGGTACATCGCTCTACCGCAGACTCGATAACGGGTGTCGATTCAATTTTAAGGGTGTCTAACGTTACCACGTTTACGCGATGCATAGAATACGGTTGACGAAACCGCGGAAAATCCGTCTGTGACGCGTTCGCGGGCGCCGTGCAATCGAAGAGTCGATATAGAGGTGTACCTACGATACGCGCATACGTACACCGCGTACAACGCGCCTCGCATGTCAGGGGATGATAATCCTCGTGGGGAACTCGCTCCCCTAATTTAGTCCAACGACGACGACGACGACGACGACGACGACTACGACGACTACGACGACTACGACGACTACGACGACTACGACGACGACGACATAACTGTTTAGATGCGGAACGCGTGGAACAATTGCAGGATATATCGTCGCGGGGAAGCGACGTTTTCTGCTCTGACATCGTACAATGCGATACGTGCAATTATCTTGCCGCGATACAGATATACCTGTACGCGTAGTTGCGATAAAGCGAGCGGAGGAATAGGCAGATGATTGCTGGGAAAACGGCAGCCGAGTGACGTCTTCGACGAGCAAATTGAGTGGAATAGAGCGTATACCGGGCTGTCATTTTTTAGCCAGAATCCTTGCGAGAAGATCGCGTCCGGAGATTATTGGACGTTGAAACGATTTGGGTGTAAAGAGAAGCGGCGCCTGCTCATATATATTGTGTGCTCGGCGAGACGAAAATAGAGATACGCGTATACCTACCTACGGAATAGTAATTCTCGCGGTCGTTGTATAAAAGGTCTTCGACTGGTGTTCGCTCGGCGAAGCCATGCCGGTTACATAAAATCCGATCGTCGTGGCGAGCGTAACGCTTCTTCTTAGCTAGGCGGTTGGATTATTGGAACGAAAATTCGTTCGAGTTCGTCCGGTTGCGATTAGTTTCAAAATTCTCCCGATTTGTTCATCGAATTTCAATTTGTTGGATCGTTGCGAAGAACGCAGCACGGGTCTCCGACGTGCGCGCATATCGGTTCGGAAAAGAACGGGCCGATCCGAGTAAGTACGGGTACACGGGTACACACGTATCGGCACGTACGGATTTCTTGCGTCCATCCGGCCAACCTCTAACGATCTCGTTTCTGCTCGAGGAATTTGATGACGCTTCTGTCGGTTCCATAGATGAAGCAGCACCGTTTCTTCATCGATCGCTTTATTATTAACCTCCCCGCGCTCGAATCGCTTTCCTTACGCGTTGAATCGCGTCCGACGTTCGTCGGGCACCCATTTAACTATAATTGATTGGATAAGATCGCTTAATGACTTCTGAGTATCTGATAAATGAAGATTGGCTTGATAACTTGATTATTCGATGCTTGAAAAGTCCCGCGAAACAAGCTCCTCGAAGATTGCCGGTGACTCGGGGCGAGAGGGGGAGGCGATTATTGTTTAAATCGTTCGATTGCGGTTCGAAAACGGTTGATCGATCGGTTCCTCGAATCGAAATTTTTCTTTCGAACCACCGCGGTTCTCTCACCGCGTAATTTCACCGCAATTTCGCCGCAAACGGTATTCGGAGGGTAAGATACGCATCGCGGGGCTGGAAAACGGCAACCGGGGGTGGTGGCACCGGGGAGCGTGGTCTGTTGCGAACCCGCGCTGCTAATGAGACAACGCGCCACGCCGCGCCGGCCAACGGCCCATTTCCGGAGCCGCGCGAGCCTTTTTAGAACGCCAACAGGTTTCGCGCACCAGTTCGTTTCGGCTCGACGCCAGCCCACGGATTTAACCAGAGTTCCGTAATTCCATTTTCCTACTATTTCTGTAACTCTCTTGGCAAACGTGCATACTAATTGCAACTATTACGACAACAACGATCGATGCGAGAAATTCGCGCGCGCGTTGGTCGTCGGGACAGATGCCACGAAACAGGAAGAACAGAAAAAAAAAAAAAAAAAAAAAAATGGTGTTCGACATTGCCGTCCGTCAACTTTAGCCGATCGTCGTAGCGACCGGTTCGATATTATTTTTGTAATTGCCGCGCGGTACACGGGGCTCGCGTTACCACGCACAGGCGTTGATGGATCTGCCCGTTGACTTGCGAAACGATCCCACGGCTTCAGACAGATATGGGCGTGGGGGCATTTAAATCAATTTACGGATACGCATGAGTAGGTAACCGCGACGGGAGTGTTTCCAGCGTTCTATAAAGGCGCTTCCTATGATCGATTTCACCCGAGTCCTTGGAAACGTGGGACATTTGTTTTTTTTTTTCGATCACGCAGAACCCATCGTTTCTATCCGATTCGTTTATCGTCCGATTTCTAACGGAAGAAACGAAAGCGACGTCGGTCGCTTCGCGTTCGAGTAAAAATGGTAGTTAGACGCAGGTAAGTCAATGTTTTCCGAGCTTACGCGTGCGTCATCGGAATAACCCTTTGTTCGAGAGTATAATTAGCTCTATCTACCTACGGATTCGCTTGAAATCGAAGCGGACGATGCCTTCGCCGAGACGGCGCGACCACTGTCGTCAGCTTTGCGCTTTGTACGCGGTGGAAATAAATTACGCGTTCGATCGAATTGTTCAAAAAGAAACTGCGAAAACTCGTAGATATATATATATATTTGTAGGATCGGTGACGAGGTCGGTCGAAGAGGGGTTTTGACACGATTTTCGCGAGCGAGATAGAACGAAGCGTATCCCCTCCTCGGCACCCCTTGATGAAACGGTAACACCGGTGAAACCATAAAAATCGGACGGGTCGCGTGCAAGCAAGAACCGAGGCTTGTTCAGCGGCCACGAAATCCCAATCGGCGCGCAATGTACACAGAAACAGCGGAGAGAGGTCGTTCCTTATTACCGATTCGCCGAAATCCGGCGTTGATCATAAATCAAAGAGGCGAGTCGTTTCTCTCGGTGTGCGAGGCGTCCGTTAACAGAGATCATTAGCGCGCCACCTCGAACCGGCTCCGAGCCCAATCAGGGTCATCCGCTCGTGCTGCGGCCAACGATGCAGAACGAGCAGCGTTCGACCGGACAAAAAATCCATCGACCCTTTTGTCTTCCTATCTAACGCCGCCGTGCGCGTTCTGTCGGCCATATTTCTGCCGCTGCCGGATCGGTCTCCGTTCCCGTCGTTGCTCGCCAAATAATATTACCGTCGATCGCGTATCCACGTAACGCGAAGCGACGCGGAGCAGCCCGTATTCCTCCGCGAAGCCGTATCGATCACATTAAGGGATGTTTTTGCAATAATTCCCGCAGGCATACCGCGCGCCGCTACACGGATACGCGCACACGCGCCAACCCAGCTAGCCGCCATGTCTAATTATGTCGCATTGATTTTGTCATTAGCCAACCCTTGCGGCCGTTGTTGCCGGCGCGGCGCGACCTCGACGTCACACGTCGCGCAGCAAAAACCACTTTCTACCAACGCGACGCGACCCGTACGCTTCTTCCGCGTTCGTCACCCCTTCTAGCTAGCTAGCTCTTTCTTCTTCAACGTTACGATAAATATCCACCGCGCGAGGGGACCACGGAAATTCGATGAAATCTAATAATCGTTTGAACCGGCCAGGCAACCAATGCGCGTGCCCGTGCGTGTTACGGCCAACTTTCTCACGGTGCATTGGAAGGAAATTATAAGGGAACGGGTTAAACTCTGGGTTACCTCGCGGAGCGAAGAGAAGAAGAAGAAGAAGAAGACGAAAGGTGATGGTGGAGGAGGAGGAGGGCGATCGGCAAGTGGGGGCAAATCATACTTAATTGATATCACAAAGAGGGCCTGGTTGCGTTCACCACCTACATAACACAACGAAAGTTCGTAATCGGCAGCTCGTCCGGATCCATATTGCACGTAAATTACGCGCTTCTCGTCGGCGCGCGCGCGCGCGCGCGCGCTATGCCCTTCACTTATTACCGTTGTCTTCGTCCGGGAGGCTCTCCCATCGTTCTTCCACCCCGCGTTCCTCGCGCGGGATCGTTCGTTCTCTCCCTCTCCGCCATGTTGCCCCTCTTCTCGATCCTCGCGGTGCGCTCCTCCGCCGTTCGCCTACGGATCTTGCTCCGGTTCGACCGCGAACGGCCATCGCGAATAACGATCCTCTTTACTCGGTTTCTCGCTTCTCGCTTCTCGCTCCTTCACCTACGCCCTACGCGATTACCAAACGCGCGTTCCTCCTTCGTTCCTTGTCTACCACCTAATTAAACATCCCGATGTAACGTGCCGTAACTAGGAAAATAACGAAAGGACCGAGATAAGAACACGTCAGGATGGCCGAGCGGTCTAAGGCGCTGCGTTCAGGTCGCAGTCCACTCTGTGGGCGTGGGTTCGAATCCCACTTCTGACAAAACGTATCTTTTGCGATCGATACCATCGTCTCCGAGTAGAGCGGTGTTGTTCCGTTGTTGTTGCGTACCCTTCTATTTTCTATCGATGCTACAACATCGCGTATTCATCAATTATTCGTTACGAACGCAGCGTTCTAATTTTACCATTTCGACTTTTATTGGCGTTTGGCGATCGTCGTTCGTCTACCCTCTCGCGGTGGCACGCAACCTCTACGCTGCGAAATAAGCAGGCGGGTTATTCAATAAATAACGAGACGCGTACGAAATAATTGGGTAGCCATAATTGCGGGCATCTTGTGTATTTCGTGGCTGGTCGAAACGCGCGAGGAGGTAACCGATGGTCAGTCATGTGGGCCCCGCGGGGCCCGATCGATTCTTTCTACCCGGCCTCGGAGAACGCACAAAAGGGAGTTTCGCGTGAGGAGGCGCGCGTATCGGTTCGGTTTCCGGCGAAACCTGTCGCGACAAACAAAAGCCCCGCCGCTCCGTGCCTCCGGTTCATCTTCCGTCATTCACCGCGAACTCGTCAACCACCTGTGCTCCTCCTCGACTTTCTCCGTACTCCGGCGATTATATTCCGCACCGTGTTATCCTTGGCTTCGCTTCCGAATAGTCTTCTACCATGCCGATGCTGTCCGCGATACAGAGGACGGACGGTAATCAAATTCATCGATCGCATTAGCGGCAATAATATTTCGCGGAACCAACCAACCACCCGGGTCCTCCGCTGTTATACATCGTCGAACGAAAGGTGGAATCGATATATCGGCTTCGTTTAATGAATACTCCTGGAAATACCTAGTCATCCAGAGTTCGTCACGCTATCCAAATTCATTCGACGCGTTTCCTCTCTCTCTCTCTCTCTCTCTCTCTCGCCCAGTGGTTTTCAAACGTTTATCCTTCCCGGAAAGTGAAAAAGTAAATTAATAAAAAAATATTTTCATACAAAACGTCCGACGCGAAATCGATTTCGAGTAAAGGCCAAGTTGCGACACACCGCGGCATCGGAGAATTCGCATGCCGCCGGAGCGGTTAAGATGTTATCGTCTAATGAAAGACCGTGGCCCGTGGAAAGAGCGGAGGTTTACCATACATCGAGATCTAGCCCGATGGAAGAGCGAGCCAGCGGTTCTTTGCGACCTTCGATTTCTAGGCTTCGTCCGAACCGATGATAAATTAGCTGTACCATAGAGGAATATAGGTAACGGCGGGACAGGTGATACGCTAGATTGGCAGATGTTTTTGGTTACACAACGCAACCCTGACAGCGACGATCCATCCGGTAACGGCGCGCTGCTACCCTCGCCATCGTATCTTTTCCTCTCTTACCTGTTACCACGCCTACGCGCGTCCCACCGACCGACCGATCGCAGCTACAAATAGTACGTACGCGTAAACGATCGATTCGAAGACGAGGAGATCCGAACGGTTACCGATTAGATGCGCCGAGTCTATAGGCATAGAAGCCGATATCTCACGGTGACCGATTCACCGGACCGACCACTCACGCGTCCTCGAAAATCGTACGTTGAAAGAGTAAAGGGGCTTTGTCGTTACACGATATACGTATTTCCGTGTTTGCCTAGGTGGATAGGATTGCCGATGGTATTAGAAGAGCGGCGTGCACACAAGAAGTGGCATTCACGATCAAACTCGAGCGTAGTCGTCGTCGTCGTCGTCGTCGTCGTCGTCGTCGAGAGTCGGTTCCGCGTTAGAGGGCTTCTCGCCTCGCCTCGTGTGCTCGAAGGCCAAACGGAGAGACGTCGCGCGTCGATATCGAATCGATAGATAAGGTTGGTCGCGGCGAGACGCAAACACAGCTGGGTCCACGTGGCGAGGGGTCAGGTAATCCGAACACAGGACGCCTTGTGTCCTCTCTCTCTCTCGGGCTCGATCCTCTGTACACGCAGCTTGCCGCGCGTATCCATCCTATCCTACCACGGCGTACCTTCGTTATCTTCTCGGTGCCCTCCCGGGGCGGTCTCTCCATCTAGGCTAGACCATCTCGTAAGTTTACTCGCGAAATCATTCTCGCCTCGGCTAGCGAGCTAGATTCTTCGTCCGGTCGGTTAAGGGCGTCCCGTGTATTATCGGACAAGATTCGGGGGCGACAATTTTTTGTGAAGCCGCCTGTTCGTTTGTTTCAGGTACGACCTGGGGTTGCGTCGCGATAGCTAGCAAAGCGTTGTTGGTCAACGGTGGAGAAGAGACCGGATCGGAAAGAGCGCGAACGAAGGGGGTGGGGAGCGGTACGTCCGGTAGAAGAAGAGGAAGGAGAAGAGGAAGTCGAGAGAGCGTAGGCGCAGGCGCCGTAGGTGATGTGAGGCTGGCGCCCGCCTCACGTTTGGGGTGATGCCCTCCAGTGAGCCTCATCCCCCCCAGTACCACCTTCAACACCACAACATTCCTCCCTCGCATCTTCAGCAGCACACGTCTGCCGCGATCGGGCAACATCAGCTCTACCAGCAGCTGGTGGCGGCTCATCAACAGCAACAGCATCAGCACCAACGACACCAGCAACACGGCGGGCCCTTTCAAAATTCCGCGTACGCGAAGCAGAAGCAGGAGATGAGCCCGGAGGAGGAGGGGGGCCGAGGGGGCGGGTCCCCCCCGGCAGCAGGGGCTGCGCTCCACCAGCCCCATCACCCCCGGACTGCCAGTCCACCCTCGGGCACGGAACCCTGCACCCGCGATGCCATACCAACGCCCACGCCGATCGCGGATACCACCGCGACGACCACCACGACGACAATGACCATGCAGTCGCAGGGGCAACAGCAGCAACAGCAGCAGCAGCAACAGCAACAGCAACAGCAGCAGCAGCAGCAGCAGCAACAACAACAGCAACAGCGCGAACAACAAGGCCCAAGCCCTAGCCCCAGTCCAACGGGGGGCGACGTGGAAAAGTTCGACGGCAAGATCGTCTACAATCCGGACGGCTCGGCGTACATTATCGAGGGAGAGAGCGAGCTCAGCGAGGATGACTCGTTGCCGGACGGTTGCATCGTCGACGGCCGCGGTGTCTCGGTTCCTCATTCTCTGGTGTTCCCCCAGATCGCGAGCGCGTACTACGTCTCGAGGTTGTACGCGCATCAAGCTTATCAGCAACAACAACAGCAACAGCAACAACGTTCGGCCGCGCAACAGCACAATCCCGATCTTCCCGTGATGCACAGCTATCGGGTGATCAGCTACAGAAGCGCGGAGGGTAGCAAACAACCGCCACCGGCGCCTGCGGCCCCACCACCACCGGCCGCCTCCGTACCCGTCAAACCTATTCTGATGTGTTTCATATGCAAGCTCAGCTTCGGCTACGCGAAGAGCTTCGTGGCCCACGCTCAGGGTGAACATCAGCTGACCTTGATGGAAGACGAACGACAGATACTCTCTCACTCGACCGCGTCGGCTATCATTCAAGCGGTGGGCAGAGGTAAACAACCGCTGGTCAGTTTTCTCGAACCCGTGACGAGTTCCGCTTGTCCGCAATCCTCGCCCGCGCAGATGCACAATCAGCAACGCATCGATACCACCGATCACGATACGCCTACTACGACCAGCACGCCTGCCAGCACTCCCGGTGTACCGAGTAGTCCTCAACAGCAACAGCAGCAGCAGCAGCAGCAGCAGCCGCAGCAACAGCAGCAGCAGCAGCAGCAACAACAACAACAACACCACCAGCATCAACATCAATCGCACCCGCATCAGCTCCACCAGCAGCAGCAGCAGCAGCAACAGCTGCAACAGCAAAGGCCATCGCCCGGCACACCAAGCACGCCCACGTCGCACTCGAGTCATCCTCTCGCGTACAATCATCAACAGCAACAACAACAACAACAACAGCAGCAGCAACAACATCAATGGGCCGGTGGTCAAGTCAGCGCCGCTTCTTGGGCGAAAGCACCCGACGCTGCCGGCATACACTACACGTCGCCGCCACCGCCTCCGCCTGCTTCGTCCACGAAAGGTTCCCCGTCGTCGTACGCCGCGCTCACCCAACAGCCGCCGAATTTCCTCACGGGCACCACCATCGGTGTCTGCCCGGAGCACATGCAAGGCAGACCGAGCGGCGTCGAGTGCCCGAAATGCGAACTGATCCTAGCCAGCAGTAGACTGGCCGGACCGGGTGGCCCGCTAGCCGGTATTCACAGCCGGAACTCGTGCAAGACTCTGAAATGTCCGAAATGCAACTGGCACTACAAGTACCAGGAGACCCTCGAGATACACATGAAGGAGAAACATCCGGAGAGCGAGACCTCTTGCATCTACTGCATCGCCGGACAGCCGCATCCGAGGTTAGCGCGCGGCGAGACTTACACCTGCGGCTACAAACCGTACAGATGCGAAGTGTGCAACTATTCGACCACCACGAAGGGTAACCTCAGCATTCACATGCAGAGCGACAAGCATCTGAACAACATGCAAGAGTTGCAGCAGGGCGGCGGCGGTGGCGGTGGCGGCGGTGGCGGCGGCGGTGGCGCCGGTTCGGCCGCGAACAATCCCTCGTCCTCGCAGGACGCCCCGATGCCGACGAGAAGCCCGCATCATCAGCAAAATCACAGTCCGCACATCGCCGGCCAACCCGGTAGCCAAGGTAAACCGAAGCCAACGTTTCGCTGCGACGTCTGCAACTACGAGACGAACGTCGCCCGCAACCTGAGGATACACATGACCAGCGAGAAGCACACGCACAACATGCTGGTGTTGCAGCAGAACGTGAAACACATGCAGACCCTGTCCGCGTTGCAGTCGCATCATCAACAGGCGCAACACCATCATCAGCAAGCGCAACAGCAACACCAACAGCAACTCGAGCAGCTGCTTCACCTAGGCGGATTGGACAAGCCTCAACACGCGGAAGCGGCCCTGGCCGACATGGCTTACAATCAGGCTCTGTTAATTCAGATGATGACCGGCGGCCAGCTACCGCCGCAGCTTCCGCCGGAGATTATGGGCGGCATGGCAAGCATGGGCGCGATGGGTAACCTCGGCGGGGACGTCGGTCTCTCGCCGGACAGTATGGACCCGCCGCCGGAACCGGCCGATCCCGATCCGTCTCATCTCTACCATTGCTGCGTGTGCAACAATTTCGCGACCGACTCGTTGGAGGCCCTCGGCCATCACTTGGCCCTCGATCGGACGCGGACGCGCGAGGGCGAGATCCTCGCGTTGGTCGCCGGCCACTTCGTCTGCAAACTTTGTTCCTATAAGACCAACCTGAAGGCGAACTTCCAACTCCACTGCAAGACCGACAAGCATCTCCAACGGCTGCAGCACGTGAACCACGTGAAGGAGGGCGGGCTGCGAAACGAATGGAAGCTCAAGTATCTCGCTTCGCCGACCAGCGCCGCGCAATTGCGTTGTCACGCGTGCGACTATTACACGAACAGCGCGCACAAATTGGCCCTGCACGCGGCCTCGCCGCGGCACGAGGCGGCGGCCCTGCTACTCCGCCACCTGCTCGAGGCCAGCGCCAGTCTACCCTCCCAGCCGAAATTGTATCACTGCGCGTTGTGCGGGTTCAGCGCCAGGCACCGATTACCGTTGCTGCAACACGTCCGATCGTTGAGGCATCTCCAGATGGAACAGTTGCACCAGCTTCATCGACGGAGCGGTATACAGGGAAACGAGACCCCGCACACCGACATCGGCGACGTTTTCCAAGTGATGACCGATCCGGACGCTCCGCCCGCGCAGCAGCCCAGTCCAACCGCGCCGACCACGCCGAACGCTACCGGTGCCAACAGCGGTGAGTACCGCAACGGGGGCGGCGTGATCGGGAAACGGTGGAAACAACGTTCTTTTCTTTTCTGTTCTTTTCTTTTCAGAACGACGAGAGGAGGGTAGCGATTGCGGCAGCGAGGTCAAGCAGGAGCCGGACAACGATCAAGAGCCGGAACAGGAGCCGGAGAACGAGCACGAGGAAGTGAGCTGCCCGTATTGCACTTATCAGCCGACGTCGCGCGACGAATTGAGACAGCATTTGCAGATGGCTCACGTGCAGGACGCCGAGGACAAAGCGGAGGCCGTGAAGGAGGAACCACCGCCGCCGCCGCCGCCGCCGCCCGAACTGTTGTGCCCGTTGTGCCAGGACGGGTTCAGGGAGCGAGCGGCCCTCGAGAAGCACGTGATGCAAATTCACTCGGTGAACGCGGACGGTCTGCAACGGCTGCTGTTACTGGTCGACCAGAGCCACTGGCTGAACAACAACCCGCGCAACAGCTCGACGCCGGCCGCGGCCACCGCGCCGACCTCGCCGACCAGCAGCGTGAAGCTACCGCCGCCGCCACCGTTCACCGAGGAGGACCCGGGTGACCGCGGGGGGGCCGCCGCCGACGAGATCGAGGAGCTCACCAGATGCACCGTCTGCGGCCGCGTCTGTCGTTCCCTGGAGGAGCTGCAACAACACCACAGGGAGTCTCATCCGGCGACCACGCCGACCCTCGCGGTCAGCGAGAAACACGTCTACAAGTATCGGTGCGGCCAGTGCAGCCTGGCGTTCAAAACGCTGGAAAAGCTGCAACAACACTCGCAGTATCACGCGATCAGGGACGCGACCAAGTGCGCGTTGTGCGGACGATCGTTTCGCTCGGTCCAGGCGCTCCAGAGACACCTGGAGTCGGCCCACGCGGACCTGCACGAGGACGAACTCGCCCAATACAAACAGAGCCTGTTGCACGCGCATCCGCTCCTCCAGGCGCTCACCGAGGAAGCGCTGCGCAGGCAGGGCAGCCTCGCCGGCGAGCAGAACCTCGAGGACGACGCCAGCAAGCCGGACGAGGAGGAGAGCGACGCGAGCGACTCCTCCCCGTTGCACAAGGAGCAACGTCTCCTCGAGGACTATCTGAACAGCCAGCCGGTCGCGGAGGACTCCTACCACGACCCCGGCAGGAAGTTCAAGTGTCACCGGTGCAAGGTCGCGTTCACCAGGCAGAGCTACCTGACCGGGCACAATAAGACGCTGTTGCACCGCAAAGGGGAGAAGATGTCCTACCCGATGGAGAAGTATCTCGATCCGAACAGACCGTACAAGTGCGACGTTTGCAAGGAAAGTTTCACGCAGAAGAACATTCTGCTGGTGCACTACAACAGCGTGAGCCACCTGCACAAGCTGAAGAGAGCGATGCAAGAGCAGGGGAACAACAACACGCTGATCTCGGTGGTACCGCCGGCCAGCCCGACCGAGTCGGCCGACTCGCAGCAGGATCAGGACAAGAAACCGTACAAGTGCAACATATGCAAGGTGGCCTACTCGCAAGGCAGCACCCTGGACATCCACATGAGGAGCGTGCTGCATCAGACGAGAGCGAGCAAACTGCCGGATCTAGCAGCGAGCGGTCAACTCGATCTCGCTCGTCCGTTGATCGAACAGCCCCCGCCGAGCAGTCCGAACAGTCCGCCGGTTAACCATACCAGCACGTCCGGTGGCAACGGCGGGACGATGCTCACCTGTCCCCGTTGCAGCGCTCTGTTCGCCAACCAGGAGCAACTCGCCACCCATCAACAGCTCTATTGCATCTTCAGCAATTCGTTGGCGTTGTTTCAACAGCTGGTCGCCTCGCAACCGCTCGCCTCGTCCACCCCGGCGAAAACACCGCCGCCGACCTCGACCACGCCCGGTCCTCAACCGCACGCGCAACAGGCCAGCGGTCAACACTCCTCGCAGACCACGCAGGACATCCTCTCGCAGCCGCGTCACAAAACCTCGCAGATGTACAAACACCTCTTGGAGAGTTTCGGGTTCGATCTGGTGATGCAGTTCAACGAGAACCACCAAAGACGTCAACGAAAGGAGGAGGAGGCAGCCGCCGCGTTGCAAGCGCAGCAGGAACAACAGAAACAGGAGCAACAGAAACAGGCGCTCGCCGCCCAGGCGGCTCGCGAGCGGGAGGAGGAAGCCGAGGAGCAGACCGACGACGACGTGATACCGGAACTGACCCGAAGCACCTGCCAGCATTGCAACAAAGAGTTCAGCAGCGTGTGGGTGTTGAAGGCTCACTGCGAGGAGGTGCACCGCGATCTGGTGCCGCGTGAGTTTTTGGAGAAGTACGCGCAACAGTTCAAGTGCGAGTACGAGAAGAAGAGCGTAGTGGTCACGGCCGCGACCTCCTCTTCCACGTCGTCCGGCCCGAGAAGCTCGACACCGGCCACCGTCAGCCAACAGCCGCAGGATCTCAGCTGCGAGCAGCAACGCGGCGACAAAGAGAAAGACGAAACGACCGAGAGCAAGGATCGCGTCAGCAAAACACCGGAGGCCACTTCCACCACGCCGGCTACGACACCGGCCTTGAGCAACACGCCGGTCTCGAGCACCGACTCCACCACTCCTACCGCGCTCTCGACCAACAATCCGTCGCATCATCTGCAACAACACCCGCATCAGCACCAGCAGCAGCAGCAGCAGCAACACCAGCAACAGCAACACCACCAGCCGCAACACCAACAGCAACAACAGCAGCAGCAGCAGCAGCAGCAGCAGCAACAACAACAACAGCACGCTCAGTTGACGTTGGCTCAACAGATGACCGAAATGCAAGCCGCTTTGAACGCCATGGCCGCGTCGCAACTGCAACAACAACTGCAACAGTATCCCGGACTGATGATGGGCATGATGGGTCTACCGCTCGGACTGAACGTTCCCGCTTTGGCCGCCATGAATCTTCAACCGCCGTTGGTACCGATGATGCTACCGCCGCCACCGTACGATGGTACAGCGACCGCGTACTCGCCTATCAACGCTCAAGCCGATCTACTGGCGAAACAACACCTCGCCCTGCAACAGCAACAAGCAGCAGCCGTGAGTACTCGATGATTCTTCTATCCCATTATATCTCTCTCTCTCTCTCTCTCTCTCTCTCTTACCCCGACCGGTCCGTTTTGCATTCGCATTAATTTCTACTCGTAAATTTCCAATTTTCACTCCGCGTGACCACGCTTCGTATATTTCGCGATACGAGATAAAATTTGCTATCGTTACGAGAACGGTTGCGGTTAACGGTAAAATAAAGAAAGAAGGAATAGCATTTATTCGACGGGGGGGAAGGAACGTTGCGAACCAGAAAGAAAGCACAGGCGACCTTTTCTTACAGGCTAACGCGGCTGCCTCGCAGAAACGAGCGCGAACGCGCATAACCGACGAACAGCTAAAGATATTGCGAGCGCATTTCGACATCAATAATTCACCCGGCGAGGAACAGATTCTCGATATGGCGGCTCAGAGCGGGCTACCGCCGAAAGTGATCAAGCACTGGTTCAGGAATACCTTGTTCAAAGAGCGGCAACGCAACAAGGACAGCCCGTACAACTTTAACAATCCGCCTAGCACCACGCTGAACCTCGAGGAATACGAAAAGACCGGGGAGGCGAAAGTAACACCGTTGAACTCTAGCGTGTCCGGCAGTAGCTCGACCGACGACAAGAGCCCGAACAAACAAGCGAGCCCGCCGCCGTCCACCGTACCGACGAACGCCGGCCAGGCCACCGAGATCAAACAAGAGATTCAAGAGCAACCGCACTGTCAGCAGCAACACTCGCAACAGCAGCAGGAGGAGCAGCAACATCACTCGCCCGGTAGCTCCGGCGGGCAACAGTCGAGGCCGCACTCGCCGGCGCTCAGCATGAGCTCCGTCTTCTCCGGCATCCATCACGACGGCTCCTCGCATCCGGCGTCGTCGACGAACGCGCCGAGCACGCCGATGCTCCCACCGAAGCTGGCGCCGCAGAACTTTGCCAGCCCGAGCCCGGGCGCCCAGGGCAACGTGGTGGTCCCGGCAGGCGCCATGGCAGCGGCGATGGCTTTGACGCCTCAGAGATCTCTGAGCCCTGCCCGCGGCCCGACCGACTATTCGTTCGGCGGGAACACGAACGGCAGCAACTCCTCCGGAAGCAGCTCGGGGAAACGGGCGAATCGAACAAGGTTCACCGACTATCAGATCAAGGTACTCCAGGAGTTCTTCGAGAACAATGCCTATCCGAAAGACGACGATCTGGAATATTTGAGCAAACTGCTCGGACTGAGCCCCCGCGTGATCGTGGTTTGGTTCCAGAACGCTAGACAGAAAGCGCGGAAGGTGTACGAGAATCAGCCGGCCGCCGAGCCAGTGACAACGGGCAGCCGCGAGGGCGACGACGGTTCAGGCCGCTTCCAGCGTACCCCGGGCTTGAATTACCAATGCAAGAAGTGTTTGCTGGTGTTTCAGAGATACTACGAGCTCATACGTCACCAGAAGACGCACTGCTTCAAGGAGGAGGACGCGAAGAGGAGCGCTCAAGCGCAGGCCGCCGCGGCCCAAGTCGCCGCGGTGCTCAGTTCGGAAGATAGCAACAGCAGCTCCACCACGACCACCGCGAACGCTGTCACCGGCAACCCAACGAGCGTACCCGCCCTCGCGGAGCAACTACAGCAACCGTTGAACGCTACCACCACGCCTCCTCATCATCAACAGCAAACCATCGGACAATCGCACCAATCGCAGTCCCAATCGCAACAGCCGCCGCAACAGCAACAACAACAGTCGCAGACCGAGTCGAAGGAGGGTAGCTTTCAGTGCGACAAATGCAATCTGATGTTCGGTCGGTTCGAACTTTGGCGCGAGCATCAGCTGGTACATATCATGAACCCGTCCCTCTTCCCACCGGCCTATCCGCCAGACTCGCCTTTCGGCATTCTACAGCAACAAGCGCTGAACGCTACCACCGGCGTGGCCACGGACGCTCCGCATCCGTTGATCGCGATGATGCAAGACCGCAAACGAAAGTACGACGATTTCGAGGAGGGGACGGCCGGCGAGACGCGCTCCAACTCGGAACACAGCGAACAGCCAAAGGACAAGCGGCTACGGACGACCATACTGCCGGAACAGTTGGACTATCTGTATCAAAAGTATCAGGTCGAGTCGAATCCGTCGCGGAAGATGCTGGAGACGATCGCGCGCGAGGTCGGTCTGAAGAAACGCGTCGTCCAAGTGTGGTTCCAGAATACTCGCGCTCGCGAACGAAAGGGCCAGTTTCGGGCGCACAGCCAGGTGATCAACAAACGTTGCCCGTTCTGTCCGGCTCTGTTCAAGGTGAAATCCGCCTTGGAGTCGCATCTGAGTAGCAAACACGCCGATCAGGTAGCTCGCGGCGAGGTGAACATCGACAACATCCCGGACGAGGAGCTGTCCATGGAGTCGGCACCGTCGAACCCGAGCACTCCGAACATGATGCCGCCGCTGTTCCCACCGTTCAACACCGACATGGAGGCATCCCTGAAAAAGTATTACGAGGAATCGATGAAACGATACATCAGCGAGCTGCAGGCGCACGCCAGCAACGGGAAACAGGAGGCGGCGGTGGCGGTGGCAGCGGCGGCGGCAGCGGCGGCGGCGGCAGCGGCGGCAGCGACGACGACGACCACGACGACGGCGGCGGCAGCGGCGGCGGCGGCGGCGGCGGCGACGACGACGACGAATCACCAGGCCGGGGCAAACGCCAGCGAGTCTCCGTTGGATTTGAGCAAACCGGTCGATCTGAGCCGGCCGATGAAGCTCAGCCTGACCGGGTTGAGCAACCTGTTCGAGGAGCAACAACACGCCGCGCACTATCGCGGCGGTAGCGATTGCGGTCCGCTGACCGATCTTTCCGAGCGGAGCATCTGCGACGACGACAGCATGAGCGAGACCACGGAATTCCTGGACGACGAGAGCGGACCGGTCAGTCCGGCCTCGAGCACCCAGAGCTCGAGGCAGGGGGCCGTGTCCGCTGGCATCGGAAGCACACCGGGGACGCCGGCGACGGGTACGGGGAGCGGGGCGGGCGGTCAATCCAGCGGCAAACGATATCGCACGCAAATGTCAGCGACGCAGGTGAAGGTGATGAAGTCGCTCTTCTCGGACTACAAGACGCCAACGATGGCCGAGTGCGAGATGCTCGGCCGCGAGATCGGGTTGCCGAAACGAGTCGTTCAGGTGAGCACCTACTTGTAATAACGCAGCCCGCGCGTCGCGTAATCATCCGAACGGAATCTAATACGACCGAGCCGGGCCGCATCAGATCGTCGGGTCGTCGTCGACGAGCTTGCGATCTAACGGAGACGAGTTGCAGGTCTGGTTCCAGAATGCCCGCGCGAAAGAGAAGAAGGCCCGGCTGGCGGCTGGCTTGCCAGCCGAGGGCTCGGCCGTCCAACCGCACCGTGGACCGACCGGACCCGACGAGTGTAGACTCTGCTCGGTCCGATACTCGGCGAAATCGCCCCTCCAGGAGCACGTGTTCTCGCGGCGGCACATCGAGTCGGTGCGCGTCGCCGTCGAGGAGGGCAGCCTGGTACCGCCAACGCCCGGTGCCCCGATCGTCGCTACCGGCAACACCGTCGCCGCCGCCGCCGCCGCCGCCGCCGCCGCTGCCGCTGCCGCCGCCGGAATCGGCGGCGCCTCCCAACTACTCGGAGCTGCCGTTAACCAGCAGCAGCAGCAGCAACCCGGCCAGCAGCAGCAGCAGCAGCAACAACAACAGCAGCAATCGGACGAAAACATGATGTACGGATCGTTGTTCCTCCATCCCACGGCGATGTTCCAGTCGCAGCAGCAACAACATCCCCCGGGCGCCGCAGCTGCCAGCACGGCTACCACCACGGCCGGTGAGTGTCTGGCTGACCTCTTAGACTCGTAAGCGATCGTTTGGCCCGCGTTCCGTTCGAAATTCCAACCCCGATCTTTTTCGACTGCCCCGTGAGAACGACCAACGCGTCGTGTAGTACCGACACCTATCCGTTTTCTACCCTCTCTCTCTCTCTCTCTCTTTCACACACACACACACACACACACACACACTCTCACTCGCTCACCCCCACGTTTTCTACCGGTCGGACGATGAATTTCGAACACGCGCGAGTCAGCATCGAGTTCAATGTTGTTTGTGCACGTATCCCTTTAACGCGCGTTAGGCGTATAATTTGGCCCGTGTGATACTCTTGGGGGCCTCTCGCGGTATAATTGACGAATCTATCGCGAAACTTATACGAGAGCAAACAAGAAGAACGAAGAAGCCTATGAAACGAGAGAACGACACGCAAAGAAATAGAGAAAGAAATCTCGATGAATCTTTATATGTACAGCGCGAGTATAATATATCCAGAGCTAGGCAATACTGAAAGTTCCTATCAGATGACTATTCTAGAGCGTAAGAGTGGAGAACGCGGTTGAAAGTGCGAAAGAGAGCAAACGATCGATCGTGTGCGTGAGTGTGCGAGCGAATGAGACACGTAGAGAAATAGTTGTATTACGAGCGTCGAGTGTGCCGAGATCCGTCAGATATCGAGCATTAACTTTTTAAACTAATCGATCGGTCATCGCCGCCACGTAGTTAGAGAAACGGAAGAGATAATGTGCGTCTCGATAAGTAATAAGTTAATGTACAGTTGAAGACTATATTATTATTATGCAAATTATTACGAACTTTTATTATTATTATTATTATTATTATATTTTATAATGGATCCTTAGTAATATCCATTTCGATAATTACTCGAAGCGTTTGTTTCGTTATAGTATAGCCAGAAAGAACGGAGAATACATTGCCTTTAATTCGTACGTAGCGTAGCGAAATATACCCTCCCCTTAATAATAACCCCCCCCCCTCCGCCGTTTCACCCCTTGTTTCTCGATACTGCGTCATACTTATCGTCGTCGTCGTCGTTACGCACAACCGCGAAGCCGCTGCAACACCGTGTCGTCTTACGTTCAGTGCACTCCTCCCTGTTCTGCCTGAAGCGTTCGTTGTAAATACACTTTACTCGGTGTTATCCGAGGCCCGGATAGGGCCCCTTCGTCTCGAACGGTCCCGATTCTGGCCTCTGCGAATCGTACGATTGCAGCGCGGAGACGCGATCAATGACACACGCGTTATTCGTGCAAAATACCTACGCGCGTGAACGCAGAGCCAGCCAGAATGGATTTCGGCATCGATGATTCGTCGATTCATTTTTATTCCAACTCATTCTCCGAACTTATCAGGTATTCGTCTAATTTCTTTTCCATACGTCGTGGTCGTTTTATCGTTCGCCGTTAAAATGCAAAATCCGTTCTGAATTGTCTCTGAATCATCGCGCGTCGGTGCATAGTTGAACCTGTTCCTCTAGCATCTTATCGTATATTTTCATACATGTATTCCCTCACTTTCCCGTTCGCAGCGACGCGTAACGATCCTACTTTGCCATTTTTATGACAACATCGATCTTAATCAGGGCTACTACTACTACTACTACTACTGCTATTGCTATTATTATTATTATTATTATTACTATTATTATTATTATTATTATTATTATTATTATTATTATTATTATTATTGTTTTACGCATTAGCTATTTATGAGTTGCCCCCATATCACCTCCCAACCCCAGAAAACTGTCTCTCTTCTTGTCGTTTTGTGATAGTTACACTCTCGTCTGCCCGAGCGTGCGAATCGGACTCGACAATCGTCTTGGAAAGCCTCGATGTCGTAGCTTTAATCCGCTGTTGCACGAATGTTTGCCCCATTTTTTTACACATTTATGGATAAAGAATAACATTGCCAGAGATTCGATTACCGAATATCAGATTCTACGGTTTTTAGCAACGTATCGAACAACAAGACTGTCACATTACGAACACTGTCTCGAATGTAAAATCACGCTTAACGTAATCTCATCTACTTATTTAGTTAACGATAAGATCTGCACAGCTCCCTGGCTAACACCACCATTGGGGGGCGTGATATCTCGACTAGAAGGAATACCCTTTACCGATCTCCATTTACAGAACGCAGCTACGAATGGGATAATTTGCAGGAAAAGAACGTAATCGGGCGCATAGATTAGCGACAACCGTTGGCGCACGCGCTCGTCAGATCGTACTCGCAGCCGACGAGGGTGTGGCTCGATTTCTCGCTTTTTTTTTTCTTTTTTTTTTTTTCCTCTTTCGTCGTCGATACACACGCGATTCCACGCGCGAATCCGCGTACGCACGTTTATCTGTGCGTACGCGCCACACACGCGCGCGCGCGCACCTACGCAACATCCACGCGTACACGAACACGTACACGTCACAGTTACACGTATAAATAACGATGTTACGTATGTCGAGCCCTTGCTATATTCTTGTGTATATAGTTTATTATTATTATTATTATTATTATTATTATTATTATTATTATTATTATTATTATTATTATTATTTTATATTATTAATATTATATTATTTTTCCGTTCTAGTCTAAAATAAAGCTATACTATCATAAGATTAATCTTTGGTTTTCTTCTCATTTGATGTTTTCACCCTTCCTCTCGCCCTAGATCGCGTCGAATCGTCCCCAGTTTCGTCCCCGTTTAGTTTTTTTAGCGGGTAAGTTATGACGCTTCAAGTATCTATCGCGCGCGCGCGCGCGCGCGCGACATACCACCTATCTATGGACATAATATATAGATCACTATAGCTTCTTCGCCTGCGCATCCCGTATAATCTTCCAAAGCACCATTAATCATTTAAAGTTTGCCAAGGCGAGTAGCAGTACGCGGCGTTGTTATTAATATACAGCGCTGTCCAACTCGACGAACTTGGAGCAGTATCGCTCGATCGACACGCCTCGATGTTTGCTGCGATCGGCGTAATCGGACTTTTGGACGGTGGAAGAAAAGAAACCGACGCGTCGCGAAACGGGGCCGAATCGCGAGGGAACACGTCGGGGGGGGGGGGGGGGGGGAAGGGAAAGGGAGAGAGAGAGAGAGACTTCCGGCTCGTGGCGGGCCGGTCACGTGTCACCCTTTCCGCGCGTCATTTCGAAAAGAGCTTATGGTAATGGCGGATAGGCGGTCAGGGTCGCGGCCCGTACGCGACACGACGGGACGATTATAGTTGCGCGCGCGATTCGTGAAATTATGCAAAACATACGCCGTGCCGTTTACTCGCGTGTGCAGAGACGCGCGTGCACAAGGTGTACAACGGAAGGTGCGCGCACGGTAGGCACGTGGCCTACCCGACGAGGGAATGCAAATGGATAACTCGACTCGAGGGGTTGGTCTCTTTCTCTCTCGCTCGCTCGTTCCGCTCGCTCGCAAATCATGGTCCCGGCAAAATTCACCAGGGCACCGCGCGTACTCGCGTACAAAGTAATCGTCCGGCAGACGGTCTGAACGAGTTCACCCGTTAACATCCCGAGCGTGCAGACCTTGGGGACGCGGCACCAGGTAGAAATTAGCATGCCGCTCCGGACCCATCCTTCTTCCTTTTTCTCCCATCGCACGGGAGAATAGCTCGCGGTGTTCGTTTGGTCGCCTTTAATCCCTTCGGACGCAACGCGGTCCTCGGAGATGAAAGTGGCGGAGAAGTGCCTCGAATTGGCTGATCCCTCCCGCCCGTGCGCGCCCGTTATCCATTCTTTCGCCGTGTCCCAGGACATATGTTACCCGATCCACGCACACGACCGTCCAGCTATTAATTATATCGATCTATATAGGTTACGTACGTACACGTACAAGTATTTTTCGTTCCGTATGTATCGCTTCGGTCCCCCCCCCCCCCTCCCCCCAGCCGCTACCACCTTCCTTTCCACACGGTCGACCCCCGCGCCCCCGACCGTTCTCGCCTCTTTCTCTCTTTTTCGGACGGGTTCGGCACAACTGCGGGGTGAGAAGCTAAAAAGAAAAAATAAATAACACAGAGAGAGAGAGGAGGAGAGAAAAGAACGCCGAAGCGCGTTGCACAGAAATACATAAAACCCGACCAGAGGCATAAATCATTAGGGGCCACGGAGCAACTGTTATGTGACTCATAGCTCGTGGGGTTGAGAGACGGGATCCGAGTAGTGGAAGAGGAGAGTCGACAAAAATCCTGTTACAGGGGGTGACGGGTCCTCCACCCCGGGCACGATCGTAAGCTTTTTTTCGGCTGGGAATGTCTCTTAATTGGGTTGGCTGGGTGGTTCGCTTTGCCGAGATTTCGGTTCCGTAATGTTTCTTCTGTACGCGCGGGACTCGGTGCGGATCTCGCGTTCGCATACGCTTCAAAGATTATCGATCAATCTAGGACGTAGTATCGTTCGAAGAGCGCTCGCGCGCGCGCGCGCGCGTTCACTTTCGCCGCTCGGCCGCTTGGCCACTTTGCCACGAGACATTCCTGGGGGGGGACTTCTTTTGGCCCTTGGCAGACTCCGCGTCGGGCAAGGTGCCGAGAGAGGAGCCGGCGCGGAACGAGTCACGAGACCGTTCGTGAATAACCTAGTAAAAGTAGCGAACTATAGAGGCCAGAGCTCTTCTCTCTCCGCGCCGGTGTTTGTCGAAGGCGCTACTGGAATCCGGCAAAAAACTCACCGCTCGGCTACCGGTCACTCTAATGCTTGCCTGTAATGTGCCACGTTGTTTTCAACGCTGCCACCGCTGCGCTCGAGCAATCAGCTCCGGCTGTACGACACGTGAATTCTTTTGTTTCCGTTTTAGCATCGAAAAAGCTAAAGTTTGATAAAAGGGTAAACGAGAGAGAGAGAGAGAGAGAGATGGCCGCGATTGCGCGCGCACGATGCCACGGCGACCACCGAATTGTTACGGGCCGAGAAGGATGGGTACCATAAACTCCCTCGGCGAGGGCAACACGGCGCGTCGCGGTGGGACGAGTTATGGCAATGATGCCGGGAGTTCCACGCATGACTCGGCACGACGCAAGTACCGATGGACCTTGAGGCGATCGAAAAAGAGCAAAACGACGTTACACCGAGACGAGTGTTAATTATCGAAAAAGTTGGACGAGACGCGTATCGTTCTCGAGACGGATGGATGGATGGGTGTGTGTGTGTGTGTGTGTGTGTGTGTGTGTATCCTCCGGAACGCGTCCCGGAAGGAATGCACGGCCGGTAGGTATCGCGTCGCGATTCTTCGACGGCGCGGGACGTGACCGCCTGTGAAACTGTTCATCATCGGTCCCCGTTCCTAGTTCGGTCGGTGGAATCGCGGTGGTTTAATGCGCATCTCTGCGCCGGTCTTCCTGTCCGGCGGCGGTGGAGCGATCGTGGAAACGCGATTTCCAAGTTACGGGGGCCGAGTCTACGTGACGTTGGCACATAGTTGTTCTCCTCGTCGTTGCCCCCGGCTCGCGCGGCCGTGCGCACCACCGCAACCACGGTTAGTTACAGCCGGACTCGCGCCGCGTGACCGACCGACGAAAATTGCAAAATAGCCTCGCGGACGATTCAACGAGTCCGCCGCGCCAAGCTTCGCCGCGCCGCGCCGCGCCGCGCCACGCCGCGAAAAGGGAATTGCTATACCTGATGGGGGTTCCAGCCTGGCTGGATGCGATCTATCCATTTCTTCCTCGAGATTTATGTATTCACCCGCACCGCTTGGCCGTAACCGATAGAACTAGATTCCACCTAACCGCGTGCGAGATAACCAACCGAAATTAGCCAGAAATTAACCGATTTCTCCCTTACCCCGGAGCATTCCAGCAATTTACATTCCTTTTCTTTTTCACTCCCGGCTCGACCGAGAGAGCGTAACGATCTCTCTCGCCGCGCCGCGCCACGCCGCGCCGCGTTGTCCTAACTCGCTTATAATAACTCCACCGGCCGGGTAATCACGAGACCCGGTCTCTCGGCATTATTGTTTCTGCCTCCGCTGTCCACGGTTATTCGGATAAATCGGAGGAGGGGTCGCGCGATCCAGTTAAATCACGGGGAAATCGAAGAACCCCGATTCGAGAGGATGGCCGTGATTACCGCGTTGGATCGACGCCAGAAACGTCGAAGGTAACAAAGTTTTTCGAGCTTGTCGGCGTCGATAACAGATCGAACGCGAACGATGGGGGCACGTCGCGTATTAGGAATTCATACGAATCGATACGGAGTTATTCTCACGCTGTGTTAACTAGGATCGGTTCGAGTACCATATCGGAAAAATGTGTTGGAGCAACCGTGTTCGAAAGACCGACGCGAGTACCGTTATCGAGACGATTTCTTTCTCGCGCAGTTTCAGATTTTCTTGGCTCGATTCGAAGCTCCTTCGGTCGACTCGAAGTCGGCTCGGAGCTGGGTGGGGTTGAAACCAGGGGGTTGCAGACATACATTAATAACCAGAAGATACGTATCTCTAGTATATATATATATATTATTCCGCCCCCGGAATAAGAAAATACATCCTTTATATAAAAATGTATGACTAACGGGTGGAAGCACGCGCGGTGCTTGTTAAGAAGAAACGAGAAAACTCTCCGCGCAATCCTTTCCAGTTATTTCCAAAGTATCTCTCCAACTTCCCGATCCCTTCTACCTCTCTATGCCTCTTTTTATGCCGAGTTATTCCTTTTCCAACGCGAGATATCTTTCGTACGACCCCTCTCGCGTAAGATATTTTAAGATAAGAGAATTTCCATTCTCCAGGGGCAATTAGAAGCGGAGCATTCGGACTCGCGATCGCAGAAACACAAGCGGATAACCGAATATCGATCGATGACGAGACGAATCGACGAACGAAGACAGAGCCGCGAAGATGGGGATCGACGGTGGTTTATCTCGCGCGTCCACGTAATTCGAATAGAGCCTAGAAAGAGAGCACGAGTAACAAGGTGCCGTGTTGCTGGGCCGTTTAGCGACGTAAAGGGCCGTCTCATTGGCTACGTGAATAAGGCATCGAGACAGGAAGGGGTTATTACGCGGTGGTTTTCTCGCTTCCTCTTCTCCTCGCATCGAGTTCTTCTCGCCGCGTCTTTCTTCGACTCGCGCTCCCCTCGAACAGAGGTCCAGTCCCCGCGCCTGTAATCTCGGTAATGTCTGCCGTAAGAGACACGGTAACTCGCGGTATCTGTACCCGCCACGGCCTCTGTATTCCATGCTTTATGGCCCGTATGCATCCGATCCTGGGCAGTTAAGGCAACCCCGGCCTGAATAGCCAATAAGATTCCGCGGGGCACGCGAGAATCGCGGGGAAATCACCGTGTGAATTCGAAAATGGAATGCGTCAGGTTCCAGGATAGACGCGGTCTCGCGATTAGATCCGGTTCTAACGAACCAGACGCGATTCGATAGCTCGAAAAATATTCAACCGACCGATATCGAGTAGGTGTACATCTCGTCCTCTGAATACCCTTAATAATCGCCGTAATCAAAGGGATAGCCGCACGCCGGGAACAATGCCAGACAATGCCCGGGGTCGCAATTATCCCGACGCATAGCGAGTACCGAACGGAATTATCTGTAATTATGCGTTTCTCGCACTACCGCAGTACCGCGAATGATAAATGGCGGTCGAACAGGAAGAGACGATTCCGCGCTCCACGCGGTGCTCGTTCGTAGCGATCCCAACGATCCGATCGACGTTATCGAGGCGGATACCGGATATAGAAGAGGGGAGTACGAAAGACGCGTGCATATCGTTAATGGGTTAGCGATCGTCGTCGCGGCGTCTAGCCGGGTGGACGGACGGGTAAACGCGACGCGATGCGCGACTCGATGCGCGACGCGGCGAATACCTTTCCAGAAGAAATAAATTCGTGGTCCCTTCCCGATGCGTACTCGCTCGAGTCTGGTCCGCTCGGGCCCAGCCTGGCCCTAACAAGGGAAAAAGGGTTCGAAGGATTTCGAGCAAGCAACGTCTATCGAGCGCATTATACGCGGGTAGGAAAAAAACCACCCGCCGCGTCCAGCGCGACTGGGGGAAGTCGATAGCAGGGGGGAGGAGGAGGAGGAGAAGAAGACCGCGCAGCATCCTTCTGCCAGGATCAAAAAGAGGACGCGATCGCTAATAATATCGGTGGAAGCCCAAGAATCCGCAAAGAGACGCTCGTCTGCGCGACGAGCCGCCCGTAAATCTGCCCGCGTCACCGGCTGAATACTCGGGGGCTCCTCTACTACAGCTTTGTCCACCCGTCTATCTATCTGCTGCGAGCTCCCCCTCCCTCCGCCCGAGATCCTCTCTCCTCGTCCCCGCGACTACTCCCAGCCGGCGTCGTTCGATCGGCCTTTAACCACCGGCCGATCGTTGGGACATTGGTTCAGTTTTCGGGGAAATTTCGAGAGTACCGAAAAGAGCGAGAACTGATAATATCGTATCATCCGGAGAAACGAAGCTCGCGAGAACCGCGCGATACCGATAGACGACGCGACGGCGGGTCTCGTTCGATCACCGATGAAGAGGATAGCTCGGGGCGGAATTCGGAGCGCGCGAAAAATCCAGGCCGCGCACGGGGCGACGGAGGGGGATCGCGAGGGCTACGCCCCTGGAAAGAGGTGGTCGCCATCCGCGGTAGGAAGGAAGCGCAAATACTCGGATTGGTTCTCGCGTGCGCGATACAGAGGTTCGACTCTCTGTACGCGGAGTGTCCGCGATGTGACTCCTTCTACTTCTCCTACCTCCACCTCCGTCCACCTCCACCGGCGTTTCCTTCTCCTCCTCTGGTGGGGACAGATTCCCCCTTGACGCGCCGCGAACCACGTTGCTCCGCGCTATACATTTCTGTCCACTTACGTCGCGTCGTTTCTTCGCCTGCCGGTGCTCGCGGGTTCAAGGACTCCATTTCGAGCAATGGGAATCCCCTTGTCTCTCCGTCGTTGCGTCGATGGTGGACCGTTCGCTCGCCCCCCGCTCCTCGCGCTATCGTTATCGGTATCGCTCCAGGCTTACCTAATACCTCACCTCCGATGAAACGCGTACGTATCGGTGTATCAGCGCCGGGCGAGCGTTATTCGCGAATTAACCACCGCGCGGTTTAACGCAAACTAAGCGAACGATTCGAACGTCGATCGAAAGTAGGTAGGTACTATACGTAGGTTGCCGTACACCGTTCCATGCATTATCGATACCAAAGTACGATGCGCGGCCTCGCGCTACACATACACACCAGCTGGAGAAAATGGCGGCCGCGGCCCTCGCCGCGAAGGTGTTGATCGCATCTTCCCCTCCTTCGAACCGCTGCCATCATCGGATGGACCCGAGCCCACCATCGCTGACGTCTCCGAACGTGCGACGAGCATCCCTCGTCGCGATACCGACTGGCTGTGCCTAGCGACGGGACCTCGCCGATATTGCTTTCGCGTATTTATTTATGCCTCGCCTCGTGGGAATCGCTTCCGAGAGGGTGGGTAAGAGTCCCATCCAACTACGACCCCCGATAACGCTCGCTCGGCCTAGTCAACGAGTTGATCGTAATCTCCTCGATATACCAACGTTCTGACTGGCCGGTCGCGCCTTTCGGTTATCGAGTTACAAAGAGATACCTTGTACGCGAAAGAAACGGAGGAACCAACGATAAATCAATTTCACCGGATTTTCAAACGCGACGAACGATCAAAGAACGCGTTCGCGTCGCACTCTACTTTTAAAATAGTTGGGGTCGCGGCGTCTCGAGAATGGAAGGGACGAGGCGACCGCGGTATTGTTGCGACGAGGGGACGTCTAAGGAACCGCGCGCGGCCACGCGTTTTCTGGATGCTGTAACGATTTCGATCGCAACGGGCACACCTGGCTGGGTGGCATCGGTTCCTCGGGACCGAATAAACATAATGGGTCGAGAGCGGACCTCTCGCACGCACCCCCGACGGCGGAAGCGCAGATGACAAAGCGTTTTCTCGCCTCGCTCTCAAGGACAAAGAGAATATGCTCGATCCTACGGATCACCCGGCCCGTGAAGGGATTACGCGCGAGACGAACAGAAAAACGCGGTGGGTGGATATTTGAAAATTTCGTCGCCGGATGGTAGTATCGGATTGCCATTCATTCGTTCACCGGCCATTCGCCCACCTTTTACAGAACCGTCTATCGCGCGTTTAACGTTACGTATCGAGGCGAAATAAAATGCGGGTTTGCAAAAACCGGCAAACGACGGTGGTCCAGTTTCGATCGAGATCTCGATTCTCTACCGTTGTTGGGCCGCGGTGCGCCGCGGTGCGCCGCGATGCGCCGCGCTGCGATCGGGGGATCTCGTCCCCGCGACGTCCACCGAGCAGCGGAGAAATTATAATTGAGTCGGAGATTAAAGGTTTGTCCTTATTATGCCCGGGCCAGGGTGGAAGCTCGGAAAGAGCCGAGCCGAGTGGCGAGAGGGATCCAGTTTTTACCGCCTGGCCGACCACCTCCCTCGTGCGTGTCGTGCACCAGAGTCAACCGTCAGCCCAATCTTGATGTATCTCCTGGCCGAGGTTGCCCGTTGGCTTTTCATTCGGCCGGTCCTGCCTCCATTTATATCGCATTACGAGGGCCAACTCGTTGGAATCCTCCGTGGAAGGGCCAGACCCACTGGTCCCCTTGTGTCTCGCTGCCCACTGTACTCGTCTACCGCGTTCGAGATGGTCCAGGTCAGGGGACCGAGCGAACAACGATCGCGACGCGTACCGCTATCGAAGGACGATGCATAAATCGATCGATTCGCCTCCGTTACGTAACGACACGAGTTTCGAGAAAGCGCGACGGCGGTGTTTTCGATCGTCGCGCCGTGATCAGGGAAGAATTAATGGATCGCTGCTGGATCGTCTACGGAGGGCGGAAAGCGAACGAGAAGGTCGGCTGGTAATTTTACCGCGATGACAAATGACTCACGGATGGCTTCGACGATGTTTAATAGGATGCCATCTGCGCGGCGCGGCGCGGCGCGGCGCGGCGCGGCGGGCTCCGCGCAGAAAGCCGGAAAGTGGCTTGCCAGACGGAATGGAAAGCGAGAGACGAAAAAGGACGGATGATGATGCGAGCAAAATTGATAATACCGGCGGATGTAAACGATTACGAACCGCTCTTTCTTTCTTTCTTTCTTTCTTTCTTTCCTTCCTTCTTCCCGTCCCTCTGTCTTCGGTGTCTACGCGCGCGGTACGCGCCGTGCTTCTTGAATTTTGACCAGCTCTCGGCCTAGAGGGGACGCGAAATCGATTCGGGGCTTGGTACTTTGTTAAAGTGCGACCGCAAAAATTGTAGCCGGCATCGTTGCAGAAACCGGTTTCGCAAAACGATCACATAATGACGCCCGCCACGGGGAGGGTGAATTTAATGTTTCGCAAATTTCTGCGCCCGTCGCGTCGCGCGAACGGTTTTTTCCTACCTATTCTCGTGGGTGGAGAATCGGTCGCAACGAGAAATCGTTGCGTGGGAAATCACTTTAGCTCGCCACGACGACGAGTTCACCGAGCTAATCGCGTTGATTTACACGGTGTTTACGCGTGTATTTATATTTCGAACGCTCGGTGCATACCCAAGATGATCTACGAGTTGCATTAACGGAGTCTCGTTAAACGAGACCCGAGGGCCAAACGAGGAAGGTTCGACGGTTCCATGGTCCCCTGTACAGATCTCTCTCTCTCTCTCTCTCTCTCTCTCTCTCTCACTCGCACGCACACCTTTTCTTTCCATCCTCGCGATGCTGACCGCGCTCCATGACCTGACCCTTCATAAACTAGAGCCCAACTGTGCTATATTTTAAATGCATATAGACGTAGGCGTTGCACGCCGTTAAAATAAATACAACAAGTGCCAGGAGGAGGCTCGGTGTGCATCGGTTCGGATATAAACGCTGGCCCTCCGACACCTCGTTCGGCCTCCTTGAAAAAAAGACGCCAGACGACCAGTCGTGAAAGAAGAAGAAGAGGAGGAGGAGGAGGAGGAAGAAGAAGAAGAAGAAGAAGAAGAAGAAGAGAGGGAGAGAGAGAGAGAACAAGTTGATTGTTGTTAATAGAGAGGAGCGCTGCGAAAGACCACGGAATAGTGTTTTATTCCCATCGATCGTGAAATGATTAGTCGCCGCGAGACAGAGGGCGACTAGGATCGTGGATTTACAACGGATTCGGTCTCTCGTAATGAGAAAGAAATCGGAGTCGAGTCGCGGTCAGCATACCGGTAGACTCCAAGCTGTCTGGGATCCTTGGCGAATCCTTGGAGCGCCTATCTCCTCTCGGTTTATCGCCGTCCCTGTCCTTCCCGGTGCTGCTCGACAGCGCTCGCCGCTCTCGCCACTCTCGCCACTGTCGCCAGTCTCGCCACGGTTGGACCAGCGAACCGGGCAAAGAAAGAAAGACGGTAGTAGGAGTCGAGAATGGTGAATCGTGAACGCGTTAGTTGGCAAAATCTATCCGAACGCGAGATACGCGGCACCGCGATGGCCCGCGCATAAATATGGTCCCGGATCGCAGAATTTATCGCGCGACGTACACCCGTGTCGTTACCAGATACGCGGTTTTATCGCAAAGGGTAACTCGATTAAAGCGACAGGGTTGCAGGCAGGGGTGGGTGTACCAGTCGGTCGGTCGTGGAAAGGAGAGGGCGCGGTTCTACCTCGAAGAGGAATCCCGCGGTAACGGCATGGAAGGATAGAGTTATTTATTGTTATGGCCGACGGTTGCTGGACGGTCGTTGCGTGTGGGTGTCGGGCCGGCGTTCTTTCCTCTCCGGGCTCTCGCGCTCACCGTTTCGCCGGTCCCGTACACCACCACGACAGAGACACGAGCCACCGTTCCGTCTCTTTCCATCCGGCTCGGCCAGTTCGTCCCTCTTATCTCTGTCGCGCTCCGTCAGGGTCCTTCTGGAACGTGTGCAACGGGGCCGCCCACTCCCGGTGTATACCCCGCTGGGTGTCCAACACCTACCTACATGGCCGCGGCACAACTGTATCCGTCCCGAGTGGCTCGGGTTCACCCGGTCCGCGCACCCCGATCGCCCCCAGCATCGTTTCCCCGGCATACACAACCCCCTCCGACGACTTTATTACCATTACTCGGAACGTTTAATGCGAAATTATTACTTGCAAGGTACATCCATCGATGGACGGTGGTGCGTTTGATTAACGCGAGGCGAGGCGGTGTCTACCCCACCGGTCGCAGTTGTTCCGATCGGACGGATATACGGAAAGCGGTTCCGGTTGCGGTCCCGGCGAGACGCGCTCTCCGCCAACACCGGCCGGAGATATTTTTACGAGTCTGCCCTCCGAGGTTAGGCGGCTCTGGGTTCGACTTCTCGCGGTGGAGTTATAATTTACAGCCCTTCTTTGCCTCGGCCCTTTCTTCTCACTTTTCACACGTACTCGCCCGGCGAAGGAAGATCCTTACGTGTGGGTTGTTAGCCGGCCAGATCCGGCGTATCCTACCTACCTACCTACCTACCTACCTACCTACCGAGAGAGTTTCTTTCTCGTAGTTCGCCAACTTTTCCGATCGATGGAACCGCGGATAGACGCGACACGAGCGATGACCGATGATCCGCTACCTAGCCAAACCAGCGGCACATCGTTACGTAGGTGTAAAGGGAAGCCTCCGTGGTAGCGTCGGTAACTCTGGCAGGCGACGCGTCGTAAACTTTCGCCTCCATCGGTCCTCCACCTCCTTCCCTCCTCTCCCTCGTTCCTCTTGGGTCCGTTTCACGGACGCAACAACACCTCGGCTGCTGGCTTCCTATTCTTCTCGCGCGCGCGCGCGCGCGCGCGTATGATTCAGCCTCGCTTCGGTTAAACGCTTATGCAGATTGCCGATAGCAAAACGACCGGCTCCGACAGAAATAGAGAGGGCACGCGCACACTAGGAAACCGGGTGCTGCGCCCTTTGTCACCGGGACGCGTTCGAGTTAATCGCGATAATTATCAACGGCACGTCTGGAAAAACGTCGCATTCGCGCGGATTACATTCCGCGCCGAGCGAATCCCTGGAATTCTACCGTTAAATTCGATTTAAAATCCGCTCACGATCCGTGTTGCTTCCTAAAAAAGACTTAATTATCTCACGTTCATCGTAAGATCATCGCGCTCACAAATTTTCGTCCCGGCCCACGTAATTCGGATCACGTACGACGTGTACCTTTTACCGAGGTATACGGTTGAATGCGAATCGTGGAACCGATTCCCTTCCACGCCCAACAACCACGGGGACCACATCTCGCTCTTCCGATTTTCAAATCGGATCCGCGGCTCTCCGCTGCTCTCCTCCATTCGTTAGAGCGGCGATCTTAACGAGCGAACGCTAACCCCCGACGATTTCAACACACGGTCTGTTTGCCCATCGATTAGAATTCCGAAGCCCCGTCTCGTTTTCGCGGTTCCGAGCAATTTGTCGCCGCGGTTCTCCGCCGAGTCAGTAATTAATAATGCAGCCATCGACAGAATTACCGGGACGCGTGAAACGGCAGCGCAAACACCTTAACTCTCGCCCGAGCTGCCTATACTAATTGAGACGCTCCGTCGAAAGACACTCGTCGTCGGCTCGCTAACAGCCACTGTCAACAATCAACGAGACTTAATTATGCACGCCTCTAATTACCACGCTCTCAGCCGTTTTTCGGAACGAAGACGAAAGTGGCGAGAGAGAGAGAGAGAGAGAGAGAGAGAGAGAGAGAGAGAGAAAATTTCGGAAAATCACGCATCACGAACACGCGCGGAGAACCGGATAGCTACGGCTCTGGAATCGGGACTGCGGACGATATCCGATGTTCCGAACGAACAAGAAAGTTAGATTAAGGCCACGGGAGCTCCGTTCCTTCGTTTCTGACAAGACAATCAAGTAATGCCTGCTCGGTATGCCCGGCGATGGAGCAGCCGCGCCTCTTGGGTGCCGTAAGCCACGCCACCGAGAGGAAAAACCGCGCACTACCGCATTGTCGCGCCACCTTCGACCTTCTTCTTGCCGCCCCCTAGAAGACGTTCGCGGTCTTCTGAATTCTTCATCGGGACTCGCTCGCCCGTTTTTCTCTTTATTTTCCTTTTTCCTTAACAAGACCCGCGTCTCCGTTGTGTGTCGCAAGATTTTTTTTTTATTACGCTCCGCTGGGAATCTCCTTTCGGTTGGCTGCTGTTAATAATCGCGAAAGACGTTCCTACCGAATTGGAAACGTTCGTGTTTTATTTTCTAAAATTAGTGGTTTTTCACCGATTTTTCGACGTCGTTTCGACCGATGGAGGCTCGAGGGAGGCGATCGGATTTGTTCGCGGCGAAACGGACGCTGACAGACGCATTGTAACGGCGGCGCAAAAAAGTCAACGAGGCAGGCTGGCGACCGTGTCGCGCGCTAAAACGACAAGTAAATAGCGAAATTATGCAAGCCGATATAAAAGTTTCCCTAGCTGCCGGTGGCAATAAACCCAGGCTAATGCTTTTACAGGAATGCTTAGCCGCGGCCCGGCTGCAAATCGTTGCGCGTTATTTTCTCCCCAATTATATGCCCGAGAAAATTAGATGAGAAAGCAACGTCCGACAATAATAATCCGCGAAAGCGCCATGCTAATTGCTTCCTGTTCGCACGTTCGCGCTCTACCCGCTACCTATTCGCTATTTATTCGGTTATTTATCGTTGGATCGTGCGTTTAACCGCGCGACTTTCCTACGCAGGAATGTTTAGAGAACGTGGACAATCGAGACAGACGCTATTAATTTATACCGTCTTACGTAACAGGCGGGAAAAGGCTTACTTGCTCTTTCCACCGACGAGAGAGACGAGCGACGCAAAGAAGTCGATCTCGTGTACACGGAATACGAAACTAGCGCACTCGGCGAAGGGTGACTATCGAACGGCCTCGATGACTCAGGCCTTTCCTTTTTTTTTTTTTTTTTTCTTCTTTTTCTTCTTTTCTTTCGTTCTTTCTCTCTCTCTTTTTACCACTATCGGCGATGATAATTCACGTCAGGGGTGCGCGACACGATCGGCAATCAATACTCGTGGCGATATCCTCCCCTCGCCACTCTTCCGTCCACGATGATGATTCCACGTGCTAACGCGTTGCCCCTCCCCTTGCTGTGGAAACTATGTAAGAGTGCGGGGGACGAACGTAAAAAAAATGGAACTCCCATCTGTAAACAACTACGCTGTATAAAAAGAAGAAGAAGATGCAGCCTATGAGTTGAGCGAAAGAAATTCGAATTCAATTCGAGGTTCGAGCGTTGACTGTGACAACGGGGCTCGTAAGAGTAGAAGCCCTAATGACATTCTCTCCGATCAAAGGAGACCACCCTCGAAATAGTCGAGGAAATTTAAAACGCTCCCCTTTTTAGCCAAAAAGGAACGCGAAAACTGACGAGGGTTAACGCTGATCACGTACCCCGTGTATCTCTGCGTCTAACCACCGCTGCTCCCGCCCTCTCTACCCGCCGGCATCCCGTAAAATCCATCCCTTGTCATTTTTTCCCGCTGGCCAACGGTGCCATCGATCGATCAGCAGCTTTTCAGAAATTGTGCGATCGGGGGACTCTCGAACCCCGTCCCGTTTTACGACGCCCAAGGTTATTCGTTTGAAAATCAAAATATCGCCCCAGCAACGAACGGATAATGGGAAGAATTTCACGGATAATACGCGTGCATACGAAATGCATCCGCGATCGGTATGCAAGCCGTACGCGGAAAGTTAAACTTTGTCATCACTCTGCGTGGAATACGTATTATATCGTTCTTCCTACTGTCATCAGGGTTCGCATCAATTATTAAGGGGCAGCCTGCTGAATGATAAAACCTTTCTTAAATGAAATTACTACGTACCGGTAATGCTAAACAGGCATAAGCCACGTAAAAATAATATCGTTGCAAGATGATATAAATCGTTCCAATCATCGTTACGAGACTCTTCGAATGTTAAAACGGTACGTAGAATCGGTTCGATGACCTATAGCACGGTGACCTTGAAACGATCCCGAATCTCATTCCGAATATTCAATCGCGTTAGTCAGAGGCGGTACGTGTCCTACGGTTTGCTTTGTGAAACGCGCGATGCATTCTCGATCATCGAGAAACATATACGCCTGTACGTAATACAGACGTACGTATCTATTAAATACGTTTCGATAATTCGAGGGGAGACGCTAAGAAGAAGAAGAAGAAGAAGAAAAAAAAAAAAAAAAGGTCTCGAGACGCCCCATCGAACGCAAAGAAAATAATAAGAGTACCATCTTACCGATCACGTAGAAAGCTGAGCTCGATCGAACGTGCCACCAACATCTGGATCGTAGAGCAACGCGATCATAATGGACGACGTTTTACGGATAATCCGCGCGCGTACCTACGGCCGCGACGTATCGATTCAGGTATTATATATATATATATATATAAGGAGAGAAAGAGAGAGAGAGAGAGAGAGAGAGAGAGAGGGAGAGGCAGAGACTGTACGGGACCGGTGCCGGTGCCGGACACGAACTCGCGCAAACGCGGCGGTACGAAACGATCTCCATTTTTTTTCCTTCCCCTTTGCGAGCGCTGAATTCGTATCGACAATGGAAAAGATTCGGGGTGGCGAACGATAGTTTCGCGAGACGAAAGCGGCTGAAATTTTCGCAGCAATTTATCGCGTCGTATTTTACATCGCGTTCGAGCGAGGGAATAAGAAGAGATAGAGAGGTTAAACAAACGGACGCAAGTTCGTAGCTTATAAATATTGACTAACGGCGCCATCGTGGTCTCGTGCGCGCGATTCCGTGGCACACTACGCGCACACCACGTACGCGTACCTTCTGGCTATGTAACGTACAGCATGGCAGAGAGGACACGTACGACCGTACGAAAATCATGCGCGATAAAAGAGAAAGAGAACGAGGGGTTCAGGGTGGGACGCGTGCGCGTCCCTCTGATACGGTGCGCACGTACATTCCGCAGACGCATCGCCGTGCACCGGTGCACATATAAATAATTTGATATACGATTATGCATGTATGCCACGCGCAATGCCCTACACGCGCACAGACCCGCCGCTAATGGAATACTCGCGGGCTAGAGAGGGACGGAGACGGGGAGTCGGAGACGGAGAGAAAAGAGATGCGCGCGTCTTTACATTTCAAATAAGTCGACGGCTCTCCGGTACACTCTCCGGGCTTCCCCCCTCCAGCCGCGACCAACGGGGGCTCCTTCCCTCTTCCTTATACGTATTCATTATTGGTACGCGCCTGGTTATACCCGCTCGAAACGTGCGTAGCCAGCCCGAATTCTCTTATTTGTCATAAATCAACGCCGGATCACGCAACAGTCCGAGAATTCGTGATTTCGGTCCGCCGCTGACGTGGGACGGATTTGCGATGCGAATTCTTACCGGCCAGGTATCCGATTGTCCTTCTTTTCTCCTCTCTCCTTTTTCCTTCTCTCCCCTTCCACTTCTTCCATTCGGGGTTTCGTTCCCCTTCTTCCTTCTTAATCCCAGACAAATTCCTTCCTTTACTTTAACGCGATAACTTTCTCGCTATTTTCCTTTAGAACTGGTCACCGAACGAGGAACTCGATCTAACAAACCCCGATTCAACGACTACCACCGTCGCCGACGGTTGTCTCGTTACGTCTTCCACGGATAACGCAAACCCACCATCGTATCCCCTCGGTCGCCTTCCGCCATAATCACGGCCGGAATCCTTATTTATTGCGAATCGATCGTATTCAAATCGAAACGAAGGAATTCTTTCCCCGACTACGAAAGAGATTTATCTCCCGTGGCGATCGCTCTTTCTTTCTTTCTTTCTTTCTTTCTTTGAAAACCGTCCTTTCGACGTCTATCCAGACCTCCGTTGTTCGTTAAAATATTCAAATGGGCCGGGGCGCTCGTAAACGATTTCCAGTTTCGCGCGAAAAAATGATCTCTGGCCGGCCGCCCTTAAAGAGCGGTCCTGAACGTGGAAATGTTGAAACGTATCACGTCCCGGGCCTAAAACAGAGGAGCCGAGGCGCACGGCCATAAAACGGGATAAAGAATCCAATGTTATCTCACGAATTGTCGCCGGCCGCTCTTTTTACGGGCTCTGGGCCACGTTCGAGAAGGCGCCTTTAAACGCGGGTTTTACACGTGGCCGAGGAAACGCGGCTATAATTGCGGTTTCTGTCCCATCCGGGGGCCCGCCGCGACCGGAGAAAAAAATATTTCCACCGTGCCCGGGGACCCCGTAAAATTTCGTAACTCGCGTTTGCCGCGCGTATTCGTATCTCGTAAATGTCACCAGCCCCTCTAGGGGCGCTGCGCGTCTCGAACGCGTTTTTAGGTGTCCATCTTCCGAGTACTTGTTTCGTTATCGAAGGTCCTACATGCGCGATGATACTCGCGAACGGATACAACCCGTAGGCGAATTCCTAAGGGAATAGCGCGGTGGGTTGCCCGCGTGGTTCGTGGCGAAGGGAACCGCAATCATCCCTACTTGATGAGTTTTTCTTATTTTCCCGGCGGAGTTTTAAAAATGGCCGTTTGCCATGCAAGCCTCTGCTCGGATGGCTCTCTTGGATTTATTTCGATCAAGCTTGCCGCTTCCCCTTCTGCTTCTTCTCGTTGGGTCGCGTGCCGTTATCGATTTTCATCGGTCGTTGCATACTTCCGCGACTTCCGAACTGTCGATGTTCGATTCGAACCGAAGGATCGAGATTTCGTAGGTTAGCGAACAATTTCGACAAACGAATCGGCTCGCCACGAAGTAGAATAGGATAGAATCGAATAAAAATCGCCACTAGATCCCGAAAGAGAGTTTCTCTCGGAACGAACCGCCACGTCTGGCAATCATCGAGCATTGAACCAAGGATTACATTAGTAATAAGCCATTGATATTTCATAGGGGCGCGGTACATCTGGTAAGACGGTCGGCACGTACGTACCGGCGGCTCACGAACCCGCGCTCCCAAGAGATCTCAATCAAGGCGAAAAATAATTTTTACCCCCCCCCCCCGTTCGCCTCGGCCGCAGCCTAATAAATCCCGTTCACGGGACGCGACCAACCTTATTCTCCTCTGCCGAATCGGTCTCTTTGCATGCGCTTGCTCGCGATCGTTGTTAAGTCTTTGTCGCGATCAAGTATTGGCGGAAATTTCAACCGCGCGTACCCCTCGGATTCCCTCTTCAGCGTTTCGTCACACCTCTACACCTCCTTTGTTTTAACCGCTTCGCTTCGGCTTCGCCTCGGCTTCGCCTCGGCTTCGCCTCGGTTTCGCCTCGGTTTTTCATACGGCTTTTTACCCGCGCGTTTCGCCACTCGACTCCGGTAGTGTCACGTCATCGCCGTGGCTATCCAACGTGGCTACCTAAAGGACCACTCTTTGGCGAGCGCCAAGATATTAAAGGTATGCGAGAACCACCGGGCCCGTCCCACCCCGTCTTCACCTCGAAATTCTCATTCTCTTCCGTTCCCTCTTCTCGTTCGTTCTCCATCTTCGTCTTCCCCTCGCGAGCTCCTCGATTCCGATTGCGCAAAACAGAATGGCCGGCACCGTTTACACCGATCGTAATATCAACTATATCCGCGACGGGGGCGGTCTAGTGTGAGGGCACGCGGAAAAAGTCCGTTCGTATCGCGCGATTACGCGTTTTCGGGTCCGAAGCGTCTGCTCTGGCCAGTCCCAATTATCCCGAAACCGTTGTCCTTCCGGCTGGTAGCCCTTGGCTCCGGTCAATACCTTCCGCGCTGGCCAGTTCCCCGCGAAACGAGCACAAAGGAACGAGTTCGTTCACGGTGGACCGCGCGACGCACTGATTAAAAATTATCACCCAACCACTACAAAAGGGCCACCACTCGCGCTTCTTCTTCTTCTTCTTCTTACCTATTTATCTCCACTCGAGAAGTTTCGTAGTGTTAATTCGTAGCTGCGGAATATCGCCTTTAGCGACGTGATTCGAAATTCGACGATGTCA
Source organism: Xylocopa violacea (assembly GCA_963969225.1). Classification (NCBI taxonomy): domain Eukaryota; kingdom Metazoa; phylum Arthropoda; class Insecta; order Hymenoptera; family Apidae; genus Xylocopa; species Xylocopa violacea. The sequence goes on from CAXAJV010000002.1 coordinate 43,060,067, forward strand.
CCGTCCGCTTAAACCAGCAGCGCACGAACGATTCGCGCGACGTTGCATTGAAACGGGGGCCCCGTTCAAAAGTTAATCAATAAGAGATCTTTTCCGATCTTACTTACGCATACCTACGTAAGTGGGAAGCCGGGTAGACGAATACGCCTTCACGGCATTCACGAGCGCCGGTCACGAAAGAACCCGGTGAACTTTCGATCCGACTACTCCTTCGAAACTTTTCTTCTTATATCCTCCTCGCTCCGTTTTCCTTCCTTCCCGCGTGCGGATGGAAAATTTGAATCGAAGCCGAACAAGTCCCGACCGCGCCACCCGGTCGCGCTATAAAAATCTTATCGGCGATCTCTGCGCGACTCGGGTGGGGACGCTTAATATTAATGTCTCCTCTCGCGCGGTGGTATCCCCGATTTCTTGTACACACCGGGTGATCATCGAGAACTTTTCCTCGCGATCCTCCTTCGCGACCGAGGATCGTCTCGCCGCGATTTCTTTTTCTATCGCGATAACGACCAGAGAAACGGTGGATGGTACGATTCGAAGAATTTCGTTTCGTCGTTCACCGGGTAGAATCGAACCGAATACGCACGGGTTACCGCGTTTAGCAGAACAGAAAATTGCTACACCAGGTATGCCAGCAACGTCCCGTATCCCCCGGTATAACGTATGAACACCACAGGCTCGAGGTGCTATAGGAGTTTAATTGGTGGTAATATGAATCCGCGTAATATAAACCGCCATCAGTCTCTCGACGCGCCGGGAGAGTGCGCGAAATTAACGGAGGCGGGGTGCGTCGAGGGGGATACGTCCACCCCGTAGTACCCCACCGACGACTCTTTTTATCACTGTCGCGAAACACACTTTCTCCCCACCAACGAATTAGATTGCTCTACAGCTCTAGACTTGCGAGCAACCGAGTTATTGACCAAGACGAAGAATCGTGGCAAAGTTCGTTGACTCTCGATCCTAACGAGATAAATACTCGAACCGATACCGCCATTCGTCAGAGTCCCTCCACCCTGGTTGCTGCTCCGCACCCTCGCCTATTTTCCCTAATGTATTCACAAATCTTCGTTCTAACGCGACGTTATCATTCTCCGGGCAGCCCCGGCCGTTTCTAACGGGGGACAACGATGCGTAGATAGCGCAAGGGTGTGCTCCTTTCTCCCGGCTCTCCCGAGAAGGGTGGAATTCATTTCGCGGCCCAACGCCCTCATCTCCAGCCGCCAGCGTCTTTCGATCGCTTCGATTATCTTACCTTGCCTTATTCCTCGAACCAGCCAGCCAGCCAGCCAGCCAGCCAGCAAGCCAGCCAGCAAGCCAGCCAGCCAGCCTGCCTGCCTGCCAGTCCCCTCTTCCCATCCCCCCACCTACCGCGATTCACGATTCTCGATTCTCCATTCTTCGTTTTCGAGGCGTCGCGTCGCGTGAAAATCCATCGTTCGGGGATGCGCAGGGGGCGCAGGTGTCCCTGAAATAAGTTCTCTCGTAATCGACATTAAACCAACTTCTATATTTATCTCTTCCATTCTAACGTTCGCAACCGAAGTACTCGCCTAGAACAGAGAAAATTGATTGATAACGGACCGTGGGCGAACGGCGAGAAAGAAGAATAGCAGTCCCGGTAGGAGGGAGTCGAAGCGAGGGGGTCAAAGTCGCGTCGTCATTTCGGAATATGAGATTTCCGGGGATAGGTAGGTAAAGAGGGTTAGGGTTGAAAAAGGTCGAGTGACTCTCCTCGCATAAGCCGGCGAATCTGGCAACTCGTACGCGCGGGAAAGCGCGTGCTCGTACGAGCTAAGGCGGTCGGAGACATTATTGGATTCCCGGAGCATTCCCGGAGTTATTAAAATTCGAAGCGAACCGCGACCGAAAACCCCCTCTTCGGGGTGAGACCTCCGTCGAAGAATATTAAACTCTCGATACGCGAACGACTACCGATCGAAACGTTCGTCGGGAAATGGAAACCGATGTCAACCGATGTCTCGAAACGATCGATCATCAGGGTGAATGGCGGAGGCCGTGAGAGGGTGGCCGATAGCCGGGGCCAGTTTTCAAGAGGGTCCGGTAAAAAGCGACAAACCAACCGGTCACCGAGGTCAGATTTAGAGAGGGTGATCCTTCGCGCGTAGCTCGATTCAAGCTACGTAATCGTGACCCGACGATCGACTTATCGTTCGTTATTAAGCCCAGTGTAACAAAAGAGGTAAGAGATATATTAAAGAGCAAATTGGAAAAGGTATCGATACTCTCGTCGTCTCTGAGCGAAACGAGAATCGGGGAGGATAAAGAATCGGGGTTCGAAAAAAATGATCAACTCTATGGTTGCGTTGGTTTTTGGTTCGCATTGCTGCTCGTCGGCCCGTAAGGAAAGCCTTTAGAGGATTTTTCCAGCTGGGAAAGCCGGTCGAATATTCCTGCTCGTCCTCGAGCAGGGAGGACGTGCCCCGTCTATTCAATCCGCTCTTTCATTTCCGTGATTGCTGTTTTAAATAATTGCATCTCTATACCTCCGTCCTCCGGTCAGCCAGCAGCCCCTCTTTTCTCGACTCGTTCGCGCAAAATATTTGAAATCGACCTAACCAGCGCGCGCGGCACGGCACTGCCCTTTCCACAGCGCCCATCCTCCGGAAGCTTGGACGCGTTTCATCGAATCGACGGATGGCGTTACGCGATTTTTAATTAAATCCAAGCGCGGCTGTTCGCCGATATCGATGAAAAGAAAATGTTGGCATCGCGCGATACGCCACGCGCGACACGTTGCCAAATAGGGATTTCCTATAAAATTGGCCATCAGCCCGAGATGCGCGTAAGCGGGATCAGGGGAAAGAGTCATTTGCGGGATTGAAATGGAAATTCGATCGAATCGAAATCTCATTCGTTCTAAAGCTTGGACTTTGAACGGACCGAGCTCTATTCGCGTGCATGCGAATTTTCTTTCTCTCGTTTCGAGACGCGGCGAACCTTTGAAATTAGAAAGGACCTTAACGACAACTCCACGGGATGGGGGATCATATAGGAGAAATATCATATTCTCTCTCTCTCTCTCGCCTGTTTCCCCTTGAACTTTAGTCGCTATTCCGTTCGAGGTGAACGATCGATCGTCTTGCTCCCCCTTCTATTGTCTCCGAAAGCCTCGAGGGTCCGAAGGGAGGAAAAACTGGGCTGAAAAAATTTGCATCCTCGATTAAAACACGGTACGCTTGGTCGTGTCTCTCGTGAAAGGCGAGTTCTTTGCCAAATTCGTAGCGCGTTGATATCGCGGCGACACCACCGGGGCCACACCCGTCAGCCCGATATCTCTGTTCCAAACGAGTCGCGAGCGGCTTCGAAAAATAATCCCGAGACCCATCCGGTTGCAACGATCGTCTGCAACGGTGAAAAAATAGGATAACGCTATCGAAGAGGGGGTGGCGTGTCACGCGGCGGCACGGCGCGGCGGCGGCGGCGGCGGCGGCGGGTGTCGTGATTCGTGCGAACGGGCCTTTACGATTTGAAATCGTTCTGTGAAAGCGGCAACGGGAGACAATGGCGAGAAAAGAAGAAAAGAAGAAAAGAAAACTAAAGAGACTCCAGCAGACGAGGGGAGAAAGCGAGAAAGGAGAGCACGAAGGAGAAATAAGAGGAGACACGATTAGAGGAACGGGGTGAAGACGGGGCGGGAGGGAGAGAGAGAGAGAGAGAAGAAGTCTCGAGTGCTAAGCCCGATGCGAGAGAGTGGCCAGGCTAAGCCCAAGGCAGAAAGAAAGGTTTTATCTGCTCGTAGTTATTTATCGCTTTCCGTTGTAGCGGTGGCGTCGGGGCACGACCAATCAGAAGTCAGTATCCCCGGGTACCAGTCCGCGCCATCCGCATACATTATCGTGCGGAGCCTCGGCCATTGTCTTTCCACCGTTGTAAATCACATTTTATTCCCTCGCTTACGGTTTCGTTTTATTTATTTGTCGGAGAAACGTATCGCTACCGTACTCGTGTGGCCAAGGGGGTGCTGCTCGCTGCCGCGCGAGCGCGCTCTACGTTCTAACAACGTGTGCGCACACGTACACGCGCGCTCGACACACGTATTACCCAGGGGAAATCCGTGTAAGGGAACACACGAACAGGGTACTCGCCGAGCAAGGGTACTCGTTCGTCGCGGTTCTTCTCACCTCTTCCCACCTACCGTCCCCTTTCTCTCTCCCTCTCCCTCTCCTCCTCTACCTTCGACGTAGAACGTGTCAGAGGGGTTGGGGTTGGGGGCAGCGACGAACGACTTCGATTTTTATTAAGCACCCGTGTGGACCGGGCAACTCGTCCTCGTCCTTTCGAACAACGACTGTTTAACTAAATTCCATCGCGAGATCACCCTGGCTGCTTCGTGATCTCTCCCCCTACGGGACCCGGCTCGGCTTTTTTTCTTGCCTCTCGGACCGCGCCGCGCCACGTTGTCGTCCTCCTTCTTCCGATTATTCTTTTTTTCGCCCTCCACGCACACACACCGGCTGCCGCGCGGTATAAAAGCGAAACGATGCCTCGCATGATTTACGGAAACTGCCGATGTTAAATGAGACCCGGGCGAAACCACTCGTCGTTTCTTATTCTCATATCGGTTGATAAAACGCGCGCAAACTATCGCAGTTCGAAACAGCGATGCAACCATCGATCGTAACGCGGTCCACCAACAACGATATTATTGATCTCTACTACTTGAACGAGCTTTACGCGCTTCTCTCCAATGTTTATCGTCCCTTTTCGAGGCGAAAGACAGTCTGGCCTGCTCTGTGGTTTCCGTTTCAATCGCTAGTTACGACACTAGTTACGACCAATTAACTATTCCACGCGATTCACTCTTCGTTACGAGAGTCACTTTAGAGTGGGTCGCACGGCACGAGACTTTCCGAGCGCCGATCCTCGATCCTCTTCTCCTGTTCTTCAAAATTATTTCGTGTGTATTGAAAGAAAGAAAAAAAAAAAAAAAAAAATAGAAAAGAAATACATCACGACCGAATAAAACACCAAATGCTTATGATAGTTTCAGCGGTGCACGTAGACCACGCAGGCCAGGTTCTTTCCCAGTCTCAGTCGCGTCCTGGCCATCAACAGGTCAGTAACAACGATAAATATTATTCAAATTTTTGCGTACAAACAGAGGGTTGTTCAGTAGAGGCAATCGACGCGCTCGGGCATACCACTTTACGCGACAACGACGTACCGACCGATACAATTTTCACTGTCACTCGCATCGTCATTCTTCCATCGAAACGGTTCGATGTTTCGAAATGCGAAAACGATGAGATTAGTCTGTACCTGAATAGCCCTCGCAGAGGAGAACCGACCGTCGCGTGTAAAAAGTTATCGATGCGAAAGCGGCATCGAGCACCCGTTCGCTTTATCTTGTATCGCGGGGTTAGATGGAAATCCTTAAATAGAAACTATCGTATTAATTGTCACGCGTTGCGTAAGGAAGTTTTCAGGGGACATTTGTTCAGTCCGATAAGATAACCGGATAACCATTCAACGTCCTATCCGACTAGCAGCCGGTATATGGAATACAGTTTACTTAAACATCTATTACTACTACTACTACTACTACTACTACTAGAAATTCGATAACAGACAACCGCCAAGGATCCATTTTATTTATTTAACGGTCCGTGAAAAAGAGAAATTCAACTTTTCCTGCGTGGCAAAGGGACACGGGTAAACGTCGACAAGTGAATCTGAACGGTGGTGAATCGGATAGAGGTGGAATTATAAATAAATAAAGTAGGAGAAAAGAAGACGATCAAGCGAGGTCTGTCTTTTGGCGAACGTCACCTCGACCCTTAACACGACCCAAAAACCGTCGAACCGTCTGTCCGTTGTCATGTAGATTCGTAATCTTCTGCATTGTGCCAAACAATGGCGGCATTCAACCTCGCTGGCATAGTGTGAATGCTTATTAAAGTCACGCTGGTATTCACCGTGTTTAGCCTTTTCCGAAACCTTTGCTCGCGATCGGCAAAAAACGGCCTCGACATAATGGAAGCGTTGACAAAGGGATAGCTCAGTTTCCAGACACGGTTCTGCTAATACCGTGATTGACCACCACCCATGCGTCAAATTATTAGCGTTCGATTTTAACGTCTTCCACGGGAACGGAAGATTCTAGGTAAAGCGTCGCGCGAAACGTCGCGATAAAGGGTTGATCTTTTAATAAAAGCGTGTCGGGCGAAAGGAAAAGCTCGAAAGCGAGCGAGATATCCAATTATCGCCTGGTCACGACATCGAATCGTGGTGGAATAGGAAAAATAAATATCTCGGATAACCGATTGGACGGCGGGTGGGGGGTGGGGGCGAAGATCGTCGTCGAAGAGCGCGGTGTCAAGAAAGCGGAAAGTCCGATAATGAGACGTCCTCGCTTTGAAGTTTCGAGCGGACGATCGTCGACTGTCGACGTTTCGATCGACGAGAAACGAGGCGTGGAAATAGAAAGAAATAAAGGCTGTTAGTGGAAAATCACGCGTGCCAGCTGCCGGTTGCACACCGATCACCGCTGGCGCGCTACGTATCGACTAAACACTACCGATCGTTCCTCTCGGGAAGGGGCGAACGTCTCGTGACTACCGCATCGCCCCGCCGTCTCGGCACGGGACTATCGAAATGTCACGGCACGGACGTCGTCCTCCGAATCGCCAACTTTTCCATTACAATTTGTGTACCCCGTGGTAGGCGTTGCGTTCGATCAAGGCGAATGACCGTCTCTCCTCCTGTTTTCCAAGGTCACGGGTCATCCCTGACCCTGCCGCATGTCCGCCCTCGCTGAACCAACTTACTTCACGGTAATGATCGTTCGTGACACGGAGCTATTTTTTTTCAACGCCTGCTGTTCGTTCGTTGCACCGCCGGCAATTGTAGCCCGCGAGCCACGACCGTACACAGACACGAACGAACGACAACCTCCGCGATCGAAACACGAATTCGCGAGAACCAGCTGGACGATAGGCCGAGTTCTGGCTAGCTACACTTTTCAAATTATATTAATCGAGTGCAACGTTTATTTGAAAATGCAAACCGATCGGTGGTATCCGGGGTAGCTCTCTCGAGGAAACCAACGGCCGGCCGCCACTCCTAATCGATCGATTCATCAACTATTCATCGACAAACGAACCGTTATTTATGGAATACTTGCAATTTTCTACTTTGCAACCGCGTATTATCTTCGATAAATAATTGAGCTCGAAACGCACGACACGTAGCGATTTTCGAAAATAGAATGTTATTTAGTTTGGAAAAAACAGGGGAACCTTCCCTTCTTCTCGAGGGTAGCCGACCTATCATCGACCTACCCTTTCCATTACGATAGCAACCCCTAGCTTTACCTCGTCATTACATCCGAGTTCTATGTCGTAGTTTAAGTTTAGGTTTATTCGTTTATCGGTATCGAGAATAAATCCACTAAACTTTCTTCCCCCGGCAGTGGCCTTGGCGAATAGAAATTCTTTCATTTTAACGGTGGAAAGAAGAGCAAATTTACGGGACGCCCTTCACCGACGCCATAAATATAAAAATAACCCTCGCGCCCTTGGGATAACTTTCTATCAACCGTGCGGGAAAACGTGGCCCGTGGAAAATACGAATCGAAATCGACGTATGGAACAGGCTGACGATGCGAAAGGCGTTTCGCGAGGGCTGCTTTTTTTTCGAGGCAGAGAGAATCTCGAAGCTTCGCTCCCCCTGTATAATTATTGGACATTTTTCTATCACCCTTTCCACGTGTTTGTACCTACGCGTTGCCAGGAGCGCCGCGTAGCAAAAAATAACCAAGATATAGAGCGCGCATAACTCTGCTAATGCATCCCTCTAGCCCCCGTTCTTCTAACCCTCCGTAAACGTAAAGGAGAACGGTCCTGTCCGAGTATTAAGATCTACGCGTTTCGAAATGCTTGTTTCGTTAAATACGAATTCTTGGACCGCGTCGAGTACGAAACCAAGCGATCCGAGGTGTAGTCGTAAACGTGAGTTATATCGACGGCTGTTGGATAGTTGAATCTCGGTATTCCGTGCCGCGTTTTCGCTCCGTTAATATCTTTATTACTAAATCATCCCCTTCCCGAGGATCCGGTAGATTATGGGAATTTCTGGGAACTTCAGCCCAAAAACAGGACCATTTTCATCCACGGCACATCGCCGGTTTATACGATCTTACGTTATCTACGATGCCTGGGAAACGTTTCTTTCTTTAGTCGCGTTTCTTACAAACGCGAGGTGTACCAGGTGCGCCAATTGATCGGCAAGAGGAGAACACGAGTTACGAGAGCCCGCTTTCTACCAGGAATCGAACCAACGACTTTAAATTAAACCGTTCGTACGGACGTATCGCGAGGTCTAACACTGGCGATAATTCACGTCGACCCACGTTGACAACGCGGTCGTAAAAAGAGACAGAAACGTCCATAATCGACTCGATTTCACCTCTCACGACCGAATTCCCATCGATTAGTTCGAACTGAATAAGTACAGCGTAGAGGGGAAGCTCGTTAAAAATCAGAGTGGCAAGGTGCACAGTTTCTCGTTGGGTGTAAGAGGATGAGAAAGGATCGCGTTAACGACGTGCTCGACAATTAACCCCGCCCGGAAGGGACAGAGAGGAGAGGGCTTCCTGTCGGGGACGACGCGACGCGACAAACGGGCTGGTAGAATTAATTAATGCCGGCTCGGCCGTTTAATTCGGGGCGCAAACGAGTTGGATCCAAGCTTAGACACGGAGAGAGCCTCCCGTGGCAACCTGTTGCTCGAGATCAACCGATGCGATGGTCGAGCACGAACCCACGGAGAAAGAGGAGGACGATGACGCTCGCGCTCTGACAGGGGTGCCCGGTGATGCTGCGAGATGGCAATTAAACCATCAACCCCTTAACGAATGAACTCGGTTCTCGTCCACGGACACCGAACGGACCGGCAACCCCATTAGCTAACTAACCCCGAGTTATTTGCATGCTTGTCGCTTCGCGAGGGGTGAGTCGCTCAGATTCACCGAGACAATTACCGCCGCGACTTTACGGCCAGATGCTTAAAGGCTTAAAGCCGAGGATCTCTACTCGGTTATACGTATATTATACGTATCGGAACGAACGATTCCGTCTCGGGGCGTGAAAAACACGACGAGATAGTTCAGCTCTCTGACCACGTGGGTTGGTTTATCTCCGTGGAGGATCTCAGGACACAGCTCGAGCAAATTCCTTTCTCGAGGGTTCCTACCGCGCGACGAGGGTGAACAGACTCGTCTTCGCGTGTACATAACGTTCCGCGTCATTAACTTTAACGGACCGTCTTTTCCGGCAAATGAAAATGTTTCGACAAATTCGAGATAACACTTGGCAAATACCACACGGATGGCCACAGTTTCGGAGGCGAAAACTATGTCCACGCGTTCTCGCATCTCGGACGCGACGGATATCCGAGTCTCGAGTCTCTCGATCACGATACGGCTTCTTAATCTTACCGGACAAATCTGACGTCCCAGTTCCTTCCCCACCCCTCCCCGTGAAATTAGTTTACCATTCGCTACGCGATCTCTTTAACGATCGAGCGCCGCCGATTCGCATACTGCGAATGCGAATTTCAATCGTACGGGTACCACCGGGTAACCATCTCGATAGGGTTTCTTAATCCTCGCTGGGAAACGCTAACGCCCTACTTCTACGCCGACTTGATTACTCTAATCACGCGTCGATGTCTGGCTTTTGCTCTGGGAATCTGTTCTAGAGGAAAGTCGGAAGACGAGAAGACCCTGCTATACGTCTCTAGGTAACTACCGTTATTCACATCCGATTAACGCCTCGAAGCACTTTGATTACTTCTTAATTTCGATCGATCGCGAGGGACAACCGAGATATCGGTTTCGTTGATTATCTACTGCTCGCGGTATCGATTCTATCCGGCCGACGAGTTCCGCTACTCGAACGATCGTTAATTGGGGATTGTTTCCCGAAAGAAAGTTTAACCTCTCGTTTCCCCCTTCCCTCGAGCAACGATAATAAGGGAGTGATAAATAAACGGAAGCTTCGATATTAAAATCTCTGCTCGAGTGTTTCTCTAGGCGTGTTTGCCGTGGCATTGTTCGCGGGGGTCGAATCGAGTCCTCCTAATTAGGAAATTCTCCTCGCGACCCTGCCTTCGCCTGCCCCTTCCTCTCCTTCTTCTCAACTTTTTTATTATACCAACCAACTGTACCTATAACAAGGGCCGAGGAGGGTGCCCGGGTAATTATTATTCAAATATTTTTCTTTACCCCCGGCTCGGCCGCATTAATATTTACGACGCCACTCGACCCGACACTCGACCCCCTCGCGAGGGGTTTGCAGAGCGAGCCCGAGGATTCTCCGCGCTTCTCTCTTTCTTTAACAAATCAGGCAACTTTGCACTTGACGAAAGTTAACTAAAATTGTTTACGACACTTACAACTGGCACCGCGAAAGAATTACACGACGGGATCCTGGCGCAGGAAGCGAGATTAACGCGAAAGTCGAATTATCAACCGCTTTCTCCGACGCGAATTTCGTTTATTTATTTATTTCTTGGGAAACAATCTACGTACGACGGAGATACTCGGATTACGTGGCAGGCTGGAATCTTCCAAGGCCGTTCGAATAGTTACGCGACCGTCTAGATGCTCTTGCGAGGTTACATGGCGAAAATAAACAACCGGAGGCTCTGTCTCGCGTTCCACGATCCACGAAATCGCAAAGGGGAGGAAGGAAGGAACGAGCCCCGGTTCACCCTCCTATCCCCGTGGAAAAGAAGAGGTCGCCCACCCCCTTCGTTCCTAACGATGTGCCAACAGAATACCAGCCACGGATAAAGAGCTGCTCGAGGAGGAACGTAAGCAGATGGACGAGGAGAGCCCGTTATCTAGGTACGATTCGAGACGGAACGAGAGCAAATATAACACAGGCTCCAGAGGGTGGTTACCGGTCTAAGAAACCGACGGTAGAAATGATTTTTTTCTTTCCCTCCTTCGAACCGTGCTGGAGCCTTCCACCCCTTGATCGTTCGACTGACAATTATTTTTAACGACTCCGCGATAGCCTAACGAGACCTAATTCGTCGACGCGCTACGATAACCGAAATAAAGGACGCGTACACAGTCCCACGACGAAGTTGCGCGTTTCGCTCCGGTTGCCGTACCCTTCTCGGGATCGGATCGGCAGCGTTGCTCTGCATTTAAATAATTAAAGATCCGACGGGACGGATGGACGCGCAGACTCGTCGTCGTATTAATGGGATAATCGAGCGCGTTCAACGTGGAACGAAAAGTGCCCCGGGAAGGGAGGGGAGGGGAGGGGAGGGAGGTGGCGAAGAGGGAAGATCGGTGGTTGGCGTTGGTGGTTCCGATGGTGGTGGACGACGGGTGATAATGATTTTATAGTCAGCTGAACCAGCCGGGGGAGGAGGGAGGGTGAGAGAGAGACAATTGACTGGATAATACGGGTCTTCCTGCCTGGCACCCGTTGATACCGACGGCGAATCAAGTGCGAACACCCGACCAAGAGAAAGAGAAGAAACGGGGGACAAGGATGAATGTTCCATTCGCTAATGACCCTGGTGCCTTTTTAGAGACGGCTTCTCGACTTAGGCTACCGCGCGGTCGAAGACCTCTACGTCTACTACCTCTTCGTCCTGCTGGCTTCCCTTTACCCGATCATCCCCGATCGTTACCCGAAAACAATTTCCCCTCCGACCAGTACCATCCGATATCGATATCGATCGGTAGTCTGCCGGAAAACTGGATAACGAGTCACGTAACGAGTACAGATGTCGTTGTGGCGGTGGCGCCATTAAATTTCACGACGGACAACCGACGCGTACTCTCTCGTGGACATTATTTTTCTTTCCGTACCGGAGCTATTCAACGATAAGGTGTCACCGAGCCATCGGTTGCATCTCGCTGTTCGATGCTCGTAAAAACTGTTTGCTTAATCCCCGCGCTATCGGCCGGGTTTGATCGTTCGCACAGGTGTCGTCGCGCAGCGCGTTCACACCTGTCGCGAGATTTTGCGAGATGCGCGATCCGCGTTCGTCTAACCGACTGCTCAACGAGAAACGGAAAAAAAGAGTTGATAAAATAATAATGGTGCGGTTAACCAGGCACCGAATGAACCCGGTGAACCCGCGTGTGCGCATAATAGAGCTGATCTCGTCGAGCGACCGAGGCAAAAATAGCTCTGGGACACGTCGATAATTAATTAGCGGAATTTATCGATACGCCACCGCTGTTATCTTGTCCGATACGCGTACGAAACGATTTTGTGGCCGTGCAGGCAGATAAGCCGTCGTCAATTCACTCGGCTGCCTCGTTCCCGTAGAAATTACGACTTCCTCGTGATCCTCGACATCCAACATTTCCTAAGGGAGTCTCTCTCTCTGTGTGTGAGCCTTCTGGCCTGTATCGACGTCGAACGGGTGGGCAGGTGACTCGAATCGGAATGGTCCAACCCAAATTTGGTCCCTCCGAATATGAACCTCGCTTAACCGTTCACCGTTATAAATAACTATTCCTCGGTTTATTCGCGTAGTAAGTAAACCTTCGCGACGGTAATCGATTCTAATCGTATAATTGTATCGGGCAAGAACGCGTACGTACGTCCGAATAATAATCGGTGCCGAAGCGTTTTCTAACCGAGACCCATCGGTGGGGATCCGTGGGGAGATAATGATCCGCGTGGATAGAAGCGAGAACGGCGGCGAGACGGACAGCCGTGGAAAGAGCCGAGGAAAGAACCCAGCCAGCCAGCCATTGATCCTGGTGAGGACGGGACACGGGTGAAACCGTGTCCGAGCAGCGGTTCGAAGGCCGGGACATCGGTCCCTTGACGTCTCAAGCGGGAGGGTCCCGCGTCCGGCGAGATAACGAAATTAGCCCGGCCGCTAATTTATTTCCTAATTCTCGAGCAAGCGGAGGTGTGAAACAGCCGTTCTGCACCGTCTGGTATCCACGATAACGGGGAGCGTTCGTTCGGATCGTCGAATAAAAAGAGGAAGGACGGTTCCTCTCGTTCGAAGGCGAACGAACGTGAAAGAGATGGGCGGAGGAGGGGGGTAGGTGGAGATAATGCGAAGGCAGGAATGCACGCCCACGTTCGCAACGTGTTTTCCTACGCGTCGGTGCACGCGTATACACGCGCGTGTACGTGGAATTCACCGTTCTCGCATACTTTCCGCGGCGAACTTATGAATGCGCCAACGACCATCACCGGTGATCACGCCGCGAGATTAATGCCCGTACGTGTGTGTACGTCCACGAGCTTCACCGAATTCTCTAGCGGTCGTTTCAAACTTTCGACCAGTCGAATCAACCGATACCTCGGTCTGGTTTACCAAACCAGATTTAATTTCACGTCCATTCAAATTCCTGGAGGCGCTAACTAACGACATTCCCGATTATTCTGTTCGACGCCCTTCGAAATGCGGGTTTATAGCTGTCAGGATATACAGACATATACCTACTTACCGGTGGAACCCACGGTATTGCGTCTGACACGGAAACTCGCTCGTAAATTCCCGGCGAACAAATTTCCAGCATGTGTCGCGGCTATCTTAGGCCCAGCGGTTCTCATCCGTTCGACCAGTTAACGGAGTGGTAGCCTCCGGTAGCCTCCTCACCGAGGAACGTCGTCGGAACGAAACGCTCGCGACGTCGCGACTGTCGTCGTTCGTTTAGTTTTCATCGAATTCAACGGGAGGCGAATAAAAAAAAAACCATGGGATAACCATCGCGGAAGCGTACGCGCGACGGAGTAGCATCGAAGCGAACCGTTGAGAACCGGTGACGAGCGCTGGGAGCGGCCGGCAATCAGAATTTCGTACGTAGTCGCACGTTTGAACAAAAACACACATCTGGAGGTGGTACCGGCAAGCACTACTATCTCAATCCGTACGCAAATGAGCTCCTCTGCCCTCTAAGTCGAGACCGACGATGCGCGTGTAAAAGTGCCTCGACGCGCACGCGTGTCGGTGTGTACGTGTTTTACGCGCGTAAATTGAACACGGACCCACCGTCCTGGGGTACCTGTGCTGCGCGTACCGTACTTACCATATACCCCCGCGAAACTATTTATTCGGACGCACTCCTTTCGACTGTCCGGCAAAAAATCGCCATTCTATACCCCCATTATTTTACAGCTATTATCTTATAGCCACCTACCTACCCACCTACCTACCTACCTTCTCTGTCCGCGGCCGCGAAAAAGGAAAAGCCAAGACTCGACGAGCGAACCGTGCGACGCGTAAGCGTACGCGCGAACGAGAGAAGAAGAATCGCGGAGAGTAGAGTAGGGAGTGCGAATCAGAGCCACTCAAAGAAATAACCAGTCCTCATTAAGAGTAATAACCCTCGGTTCTCTCCGGGCCGGGCCGATTGTTTCAAGGGTGTCACACGGATCGGGCCAGCTGCGCGATCCACTACTACGCGCCAATATCTCCATTTCATTCGTTAACTAGATCTTTTCCGTCTTTTTTTCCACCGTTGCAATTATTACCCTTAATTCACGGAGATGAGAGCAAGTAAGTAACCGAGTAAGCGAGCGAGCGGTAGCAACGCGATAGTGGCCGCGATTAACCGATTACTCGTTGCACGCTTCTTCTTCTTCTTCTTCTTCTTCGACGATCGATCCGACATTTCTCTGTATCGCCGAAGAGCGGGAACGCGCAAAACGACTTGGATCGGAACAAGGCTAAATCGACAATGACTATACGAGCGGAATATCTGTTGACCGATTCGATGTTGACGCGGTACAGACGTATATACCGCCGAGGGAGAGCGACAGAGATAACATCCTGCCTGGTGAGCATAATTACAGGCGAGCGTTCAACGAATGAGCAGGGGTATCGTTAACACTTCCTGCCTCGTAACGACTCCTCGTCCGATACACGATACGCGATATACCCGTACGCGTCACTACGTAAACCTGTCAACCCATCTAATCGCGAGCCAACCGAATTAACGGTGCGTTCTCCCGCGATCGCTAAAGTCGCGATCGCTTGGTTCGCAAAAACTCGCGATTTAATTAATCGCGCGAACGAATGCCGCCCTGGTTGGATACGTCATCGCCACGTACACACGTACGTACATTTATCGTTTCTGGAAGCGACCGCGAGAATTATACCGTCGATGCGCGTCGTCGCCCCGCGGCCACCGGACTAATAACTATCAATTTACCTGTCTCGCAGAAGCGAGAACAGGTTCCGCATAAATTCTCTGTCAGTTACATCGTTGACGTTATTATGACAACTAAGTTCAAACACGAATCAATTATAAACGCCGTGACGTTGCGCGTCGCGCTTCAGTTTACTTGGCGTCGAAGCCGCAGTGCCGATCTTCGATTGCCAATTTTCTACTCGATAATGCCAGGTTCTTCGCATGTAACGTTAATAAATCTATATACGATCGAATCCAGGCGGAGGAAATAGCTAAATTACCTAACGGCATCCGTCTATCGTTTGTTTCCAGTAACGGCAGCTCCAGGTTTGAGCGGCAGCGTACACGCGACCGGTCTAATGTCGTTACACGTCGAGGGAAGCACGCAGGTTCAGGTGCCGCGGTCCCTGATGCAAGCGTTTTTACAACAGGACCCTAACCATCCAGGCCTGGAGACGGTACGACTGCCGACGCCTCTGTCCGGGCCCGAGGAGAACGGGCCACCCGCGCTGTTCGCGCCTCCGTCGCAGCACTGTCGCGAACTCGAAACGGAATTGTGTCTGGTGTGCCGGCGATGCGGCCGTGCTTATCCGCAAGAATCGACCCTGCTCGCGCACCAACGATCCTGTTATCTGGGCAATCAGCAGCGTCGGGGTGCGCTGCGGCTCGTCCAATCTCGTTACGCCTGTTCGTTGTGCGATGGAAACAACCCCGCGCGGACCTACGCGAGCGTCGCGGAATGGCGGCGTCACGCCGACACGTTGCAACATCGGGCTCGCCTCGAGGCTAACGGCCAAGATCGTCGACAACAACAACAACAACAACAACAACAGCAACAGTTCGCGAGCATCGAGACCGAATCCGGCGTGCAATGCGGCGAAGAGGTGCATCCGCTCATCGAGGAGATGGAAGACGTCGTCAACCAGATCACCCTGCTGGCTGCTCGCGCGGCCGCTGAGAGCACCACCACAGCCAACAACACCGCCACCGCCAACTCCACCACCACCAACAACAACAACAACAACAACAGCCAACCCAGCGAGAGACCGCCGCCGACTCAGGACAACAACAACGCTCCGGAGCTCAAGAGGCAAAAACTGGTTCAAGAGATTGCCGCTTTGGCTGGAGCGCGTTAAGCAGTGGGGATCCCGGAGAAAATCAGGTGAAAATCGACGGACGGTGGGTGTTCCATGGTTGCTCTTCGAATGAGAGGTACTCGATAACGAAAGCAAACAACGTTCCTAACTGACTAGATAAACGAGAAGCATAAGACAGAGGCTAAACGGGAAGAGCTGTCGTCGGGCACCGGGTGGAATCCCGACTCGAGGTATTTCGCGCGTGGACGGTGGACCAATCACGAGAATCTCTTGTCACGTTTCATTTCGCCGGGCGCACGCGCGCGCGAGCGCGCGCGCAAATCGCCGCAATTTAACGAATATTTTTGTTACAACGTATGTACACACAAGCGTGCCACCAAAGAAGCGCGCTCACCAAAGTTCCTTCGATAGACAAAATGACGAGTAGAGAACGAACGAACGAACGAACGAACGAACGAACGAACGAACGATGCTACGTAGGTGGTGTTGTTCCATAAAAGACAGGCGTTCACGCGACTCGAGAGATTCACTTTATCATAACGAATCGTCGTTAAAACTGATTGCCGTGTCTATCTGTGTAACGTTACACCGGTAGCTTCGTAATTGGTAAACGACTAAATGGACAGCGCGGAGTGCCGCGCGAGGAGAAACGAGTGGCGGGAAACGCGTGAGCCGGAGGGCGAGGAAGGGAGGGGGGGGGGTAGATTTGGATAGAAAGAACGAAGAAGAAAAGAACAAGAGTGTCAACGATGCCGGAAAAATGCGTCAAGGTGGGCTGATTTAAACGTTCCTATGTAAAGTAATAATAAAGATTTAACGTAACGAAAAAGAAAAAAAAAAAAAAAGTTACTAAACGAGCGGACAGACATTAAAGCGCGGCGAAGTAGGATAGATGGCGCGACGTTCGCGAAACTAAAGCGTCGCGGTCGTTACGAATTACGTACGTACACGCGTACGTACGTATGCGCGTGTATTCTTATCTCCAAGGGGAAAATTTTCACTCTCTATCTCTCCATCTCTCTCTATCTCTTTTTACACACGCGTGTACGGATGGTGTTGCGAGTAAGCGCGGGTCAATGGTGTAAGTGGAAAGAGAGTCGCGTCGCGATCAACGAGCCCTTTTCTTCCATCGGGAAAGCCCTCGCGCCCACGTGCGCTCACTGACACGCACTCACTCGACGCGTACACACGCGTGCACACACACACACACACACACACACACACACACACACACACACACTATAGTTTCCGAGAGAAATCCACACACAGGGCACGGCAACCCCGCAGCTGGGAGGGGTTTTAGAATACGATAGTGCACGTATGAACGTTAACTACCGCCGCGCGAATTTTAACGTAAATTCCGTTCCTTTTTCCTCTGATTGCGAGAGTGTGTAACGCTCGGGAAATAAACGATGTTAAACGACGTTAAACGGGAATTAACTTCGTAAAGCGAGACGCGGTACGAAATAAAACGAAATGCGAACGGGAAACGGGAAGCGGGAAACGGGAAACGAAACGAAAAGAAAAGCGAAGAAGGAGAAGCGAGTGAGGGCAAGTTGCCGCGCTGCCCATCGCGACACGGTTCACGTTCACGAACAAGCTAAGACCCAGCAACATGGTTCCTATATTTAATAAATTATATTTAATAACGCTAAATGAGAAGAAAAACTAACGATTCATAATACTAATAATACTAATAATAATAATAATAATAATAATAATAATAATATTAACAATAATAATAATAATAATAATAATAATAATAATAATAGTAATAATAATAATAATATTAATATTAATACTGATTAAAATAAAAATAGTAATAATAATTATAATACTAACAATAGTAATAATAATGATAATGATAACAATAAAAATAGTAATAATAACGGTAGTGATAAGGATAAATAGCTATTGATAGCTGTAATTGGTAATCGCTAGTTAATCGATTGACGGTCGAGATCGATCCCCGGAGAGTAAGAATTTTTCGTTCTTTCTCGTGGCAAGCGAAAATCGAGGATGGCCTAGAGCGCGTACCGCTTTCGCGTGCTACCGTCGAAAAGCACAGGTATTCGCATTCGCGATCTAAACGATCGAGATGAGAGAGACGAAAAAATCTGAGGAGAAAACAAAAGAGCAGAAAAAAAGAAACAAATACGGCACACCGGTGAATGCACGACGAAATTAAGTGGAATAGGAGAAATAAACGTCACCTCTCGATCGATGGGCGCGCGGATTTTGTAAAGGTCTACTTATTTGGAAACGACAAAGAATTCACTATTAGCTCGTAAGTTAACGGTTAATTACGATTAAAATGTAGATTTTAAGAAAAGTGGGCGGATATGCATCTGTAGACGACACACAGACACATTCATGCATAGGTACATATATATATATATATATATGAAAAGTATATATATAAATAAATGAATAAAATGAATGAATAAAAAAAAGTATATATATATATATTTAAGTAGATAAATATATATATATAAATATATGATGTTGTAACGTACTAGAATCCTCGCGGGTACTGTCCGGAACGGTGACGCGTAGACACGTGTACGTACGTCGCACTTTCCGCGTTTTTTTCTAAACACCACCTTTCCGCCGTAATTGCACACACAGAGACACCGAAACGAGCACACGTATACACAGAGCACGAAAAAATAGATGAATATTTGACGAGCTCTCATTGCATGATAACAAGGGAAAATGGTACAGGGAGAAGGGGGGAAGAGTTGAAAGCTCCATCGTACGTGTATACTACATGAGTGAAAAGAGAAACATCTTTTGTTTAACCTTGGGAAAAGGAAACGGGACGACAGGTAAAGTACGAAAGGCGCACGAAAAGAAACGCGCGTACACGAAAGACGGATACTAGCCGGTGTGTGGAAAATAGGACTGGGAAGAACAGAGGGTTCAAGAGTGGTGATAGAAACGCGCATCGGTCGTTATACATACGTCGAACCAGACGCAAAGTCTAACACTATTTTTAAGATAATTAAGTAACTCGAGGTTCCTGTCTAAAAAAAAAAAAAAAAAAGACGCTTTTTCTAACGTAACGTTAACAATGACGATTATTATATTTGATCATTGCGATTATTATTATTATTATTATTATTATTATTATTATTATTATTATTATTATTATAAATTATGATATTATATTTACGTATATGTGGTCATGTATTTATTATTATCTGTGTAAAACGTTATAGCATTGAACTAAACTAAAACGATCAAACACAAACACACACACACACACACACAAAGCTAGGACATAAAGACCCTAAGACGCACATATAGTCAGTCATACATATATAAACATACACGTACACTTATGCATCGACGTATTGCAAACAAACGTATTATAGATACACCTGTAATTATCGAGAAAAGAATTTTTTAAGTAATAAGGCTCACACTCGAGTATACATACACGTACGAGTTCAGTCGTTAAATTCACTTTTGTAACCGATACCTCGCAAAATAGGACAATTGTTACTATCCGGTGATCACGGGATAATTAAAATTTACGTAGATATTAATCGAGCTCTAGATTACGAATAGCGATTCCCGCCCACCTTTTCTTCTTGACACGATTGGTTTCGGAACGGGCGAAACACGTGATCCCTGTTATCAACGCGATTAGATTTTAATACAAGAGGAGAGGAGTGGAAGAGGATAGGGAAGAAAGGAAACGAGAAAAAGAAAAGGCATACGCTTTGGCGCACAAAAGAATTTACGACGTGTTTTTTTTTTTTTTTCAATCACACATACACACACACACACACACACACGGACACGCATATGCACGCACACACGCAGAGACAAAAACACGATACACGTAGGCGAACACACATACTATGTATATACATACGGACACGGTACCATGATGAATGAAATAATATCGAGAATGGTCTCGGATCGATATATCGATATAATGTATATCGCATACATACCTATGCGTGTGAATTCTCAAAACGCGGCAACGTACGTGCGCGTGTACGCGACACTGAATCGGTTTTGGCGTTTTGAGTTTCGAGTACGGGAGATTGCGTGATAGAGTAACCGAACCTCGCTACTAGCTGTTCCTAAAATCAACAATGATGAGTGAGTGATAAGCGTGCGCGGATTAATTTAAGGAGTGACTAATGCAAATGCAAATTGAATATGCGAAACTATTATTGCGTTGCGAGCAATTTTTCGTCGCCAAACGCCGTCGTTGCTGCTCGTTTCTCTCGTCGCTCGTGTTCCTTATTTTGACCGTGCGCCGCTAATGATCATCGATGAAACTCGAAAGAATCAACGTGATCCAAGACCGGGAGATACGAATAATATCGCTTCAAAGGATTCTCCGAAGGACAATGATATTTTTTTCTTAACGATTCGACGAGAGAAACAAGGTTCAACGGCGTGTAAGTTTTTCTATCGGTTTTCTATAATCTCGTTGAGTTTCTATGGAACTATGTTGAATGCAACTACTTTATTATTATTATTATTATTAGTCTAATTGGTTAATCCTATTGCTATTGCAATTATTATTATTATTATTATTATTGCATTATTAATATTGCTATTATTATGATTATTATGATCGTTCACATTATTGCCGATTGAATTGTGAATTTGTTCGAATGAATTTTCATTGACTATTAATTAATAACGGACACTAATCGACTAACGATAGCGACTAATTCTTGTGAGAGATTGCCATGTGTATATCTTATATGTACTCACTAACGGGGCCCCGCGGTTCACCGGATGATGCTCACCAGCAGTGTGGCCGCGCGCGGACAACCCCCGTAAACGCCGGCTCAAGGACCCCGACGATGTTGGCGCCAACCCCGATCCATTTACTCCGCGATCGTCGTATCGCAGCTACTCGGTACGTTACATATATTACTACGTTCTCTCCTCGCGCCTCGCGCGTACCGCCCCTTTTTTTGTAAAATTCGCCGAGGCGCGGGGAGATCGCTCGATTAAACAAACAAATGTGAACGCGAACGATCGATCAGCCGACAAGCGACGGCTGCCGATCGAACGAACGAACGAACGAACGAACGAACGAACGATGATCAAGTTTGAGGCGGGAAGGAAGGTAAGGGAGAAGAATTCATCCGTAGAAGGGCGCGCGAGCACGCGTCGAACGATCCGTGTTTCTCTTCGTACTCGCTGAATGAGATGCGTAAGAAAGACGTGCGTTTTCTTCTTCTTCTTCTTCTTCTTCTTCTTCTTCTTTTCCTCAATTTTATTTTCTACCCTTATCGTGGTCGCGTCGAAACGTTCAGTTCGGGCATTACTTGCGAGAAACGCAACATCTTTCGATCACGGTTTATTCACAGATTTCTGTTATTACTTTTTATTATCGTACAAACTGCATCGGGTCAACGATTACAAACCGAGTACTACCGAGACGCCGCGTCGCGTACGTTCTTTCTTGGTCATCTCGTCCACCCACGCTCGCCCTTGTGTACAAATATATATTTATGGTGCCATATGTGTTGTGTGCGCGAGAACAGGATCCCGTGTTCGCGCGCACGCGCGTCTAGATTTTATAATAGAGGGGAGCGAAAGTGATGAAAGAAAAAAAGAGCAAAGAATAAGAGAAAATGCAACCGCGAAAATGTATCGAACACACTCGCACACACGTTACCGTGTTACTAACAATATTTACTTACACGCATACACACGTACATACATACATACATACATGCATACATACATACGATACGTTACACACACACGCACGCACACACACACACGTGCCATGCGAGATGGCTGTACCTGTATACGTATATAAATATACGCGAGCATACAGTGATGCGCATTATTTTACGTGCGCTATTCCTATAAAGAGTAATTGAACAGAGAGAACAAAGAAAAAGAAAAGCGAAAAGGGAAACAAAAACAGAAAAAAAAAAACAAAAAGAATTAATAGAAATTTAAGAGCGAAACGAGAAAGATCTGCGATCAGGCACCAACATCGTACGGCAAAATGGGTGCGGTGCAATCATGTTCCTATTAGGTTTCATATCTAAGCGAGTAATTAATTATACCACTAAATATAAATGATGAAGAAGGATATAATGATATTATATATATATTATTGGATATATATATATATATATATACATACGATACGATTATATATAGATCTAGTCTATCAAACTGATCAATACTCCCCTTCCTCCGATCCCTTCCTTACAAAGGTAAAAAACAATATATTTTCCCCTCTGTTTTCGTGGATATACCTACGTATATACTTTTATCTATGTCCTTGTACAATCGCGAGCAGTGATTCTAACCCTAGCGCCCTCGCTAACGCGAATGCGTGACAGCAGCGTCCGAATCAGAAGTGATAGCAGTAACTAACTAACTAGACTAACTAACTCGCTAACTAAGTAAGTAAATAAGTAACTAAGTAACTAAGTAAGCAAGCAAGTAAGTAGATACAGCCACACTCGGAATTGAACGGCTGTACCGCGCGTTTGCGCGAGAGACGGGCTACGATCAAAATCATTGCTCCCGTTTGTACATACCGGCTCGTAAGTAGGGACGTCGATTATTTTGTAAAAATAAATAAATAAATAAATAAATAAATATTAATATAATAACAAAGACCTAGATCGAACGTTAAACAGTTCAATTTGTAAGTCGGTTTCTTCTTAAATTCGACAAAAATACGTATGGACCCTTAAAAAATTACGAAAAGTTTCCCCATATCGGGTAATCGAGAAAAAAAGATACACTTAAGTTAGTTATTATTTGAAAAATTGAAATACAAATAGGAAATCCGCATACATATCGTTACGATTACCTCTCTTAATTTATCGGAAACTTGCTTACTTTTCGGAATCCGCCAAATTCCATTTCGCGATAAAATCGATCGATAATCAATTAAAAATCGGCATCCCTACTCCTGAAACTACAAGTATAACTCTTTCATTTTTTGAAATTTTTTCATTTTTACTACCGCCGCGTACAGAGGCCACTTTTTCTTTTCGTTTCGTATCGAAACAGAGTCAAGGTGCAACGGGCGTACGGGAGAAGAAGAGGAGAAACCCGAGAGGAGAACCTTCGATGAAAAATAAAAGGCTGAAAGTGAAAGAAAATATTTGATTCAGTTACCGAACAAGCTATCCTAGTGAAATAAGCCATTCTGCCGAAAGCGAATTATTTTATTTTGCCGCAAAAAGATACTCAATTTATTTACTCCGGTCGCGCATTGGTGAAGCAATTTTTAGGCAAATACCTTTGTAACAAATTTTTGTAGCCGTAAAAAACTATATTAAAAACCAGTGTTCCCAATGTAAGCAAAACATTTTCACTATTTACGAATATTTTACATTTGCTGATTCGTTTGCTACAGACGCAGCGTTATATCCTAAAGATTTGTTAAGCAACCCGTTCACTTGTCAATTCTAACTGAAAACAGATACTCGAATAAAAGAAATCGCTTACTCGACTATTCTTCACGAGTGCGAGATGTGCGGTTGCTTAGCCCAACGCGTAATTACCTCGATACCTTATCTATTCGTCATCGATCAACTCCCGTTGTCCCAACGAGTTTTTGATTTAGCCAAAAACGACGCCAGTCGTGACAAACGTTATCGTTTCTGACGAACGAATCGCGGAGCAGATTTCATTTTATTTCCGGTCCACGGATCGTCCCATTTCCGAGTTCCAATATTAGCTCACCTGCGAATTTGCATAGGGACGGAAATCACGATCGGCTTAGACGATTTTTTATCTTGTCATTACAACGCATTAAACCTCGGCAAAGATGTCACTCGTGATACACTTGTTCGTCGATGTACCGACAATGAAGATATCAAGGTAGGTATGGACTTTGAACGATTCACCGGTTAACGAACTTCAAAATCTTTGAATGGTTTTACTACTAGAAAGAAAATAGAGATCCGCGGGAAAGTAACCTCGCAAAGGTTCTAAAAAGGGACGGGTCCAATATAATTCCGCATTGAAGAAATAGGGAGATTCGCATCGGATTCGCGAGGAATCCGGAACGACGTCTCGAAGCAGATGAGGGGAGAAGGATCTCGGAAGGTCTTCGAAGAGTGTTTGCTCGCGAGATGGAACGCAAATTAGGTTTAGACTGGGATCGAAGCCCCGTCGTATCGAAATAAAGGCGACACGTAAAATATATGCGATATCCACCCTCGGCGTTCGTAACCTTTGGGAAGCTGACAGGGATAGAGACCCTCCAAGCGCCTCGGCGAATGCTAAGTTCTCGCAACGTCAGGACGTTTCGGACGCGAACGTGAAAAAAATTGTGTAACAATTCTGGGATTTAACCCAGAATTTCGAGCGAACAAACACCGTTGACACACAACCCGGTAGATTTCTCTCGGACTAAACGGAGCGTTAACAGCGTTCTCAGAACGAGCACCCAGTATATGGATGAGAGAGAGAGAGAGTACGTCCCGAGGTGTGCAACGCACACACGCAGGGAGAGAGAGGTCGTATCTTCTCGTTAGCCGCACGATGAAGCTACCCGAGCGGTGGAGTCACGTTTTTAATTTCTACCGCGCCGGCCTTAGTTCATTTTCACACCCCCTCGGTGGCCGCCGCCCCGTTCGCCAGCCATCTAATAAGTAAATAATAACTCGTCCCGCCACATAACTCGTGTGTCCCGCGTTCCGGCCAGCCGAGCCGGCCCGTTTCTCCCTCCAATTAATACGAATTCCACGGTGACACGTCGCGACGAGGCGGTGTTTATATCGCGCGCTCTTCAAACTAGCGAAAACCCGCGAGAACCTCACCGGGGACATGTTTACGACTATGGCTAAAGTTGCGTGTAACATACGCGTGTGCCGCCTGCACGCGAAACACGAGCTAAGCTCCTTAAAATGCGCGTGTTCGCCTTTAATACATTTTTCGACGAAAGGAATGCGAACCGCAATTTTCCTCGATACGCCGGATACGTATCGAGATCGATCCATCACGATTATCAAACTATGGCTACCGCTGATAATCCCGTAACGCGACGTACGAAAATATTTTTTTTTCTCCCACGGCAACGCCACACAACGCCGCGCGTTTTATCAAACGATTAGGACAAACTGCATTAACATAATCATAGTACGCAAACAGCGATAGCAATTTCCGAAATGGCTTCTTCCATGTGTGCTCGGTCGCTGGACAAAAGCCAACCGACCTCGGAACGATTTCACGTGAAATTACTCCATTAGGCTCCACCGTCGGCTCCTTCTTAACCAATTTTATCGTGTGCGATACGTATCACGTCATCCCCCATGGATAGAACGAGGGATACTAAAAACGGTTCGGATAGATTAAAAAATCCACCTTCGGAGACGATTTCGCCCGATCGTCCGTCCGTCTGTCTGTACACATATGGTATATAATTTGCGCGCGTTTGCTATTACGCAAAGGAAAGGACAGAAAAGGTAAGAAAGGGAGTGTTTGTTCGAAGGGGGTTTTGTCACCCCTCTCGCACGGGCATCCGCGTAGGTGGTACCCGTTGCAGTAGAAGTTGGGCAAAGAGGGAGAGAGCTCTTAGAGCATTTCAATATATGGCGAGGGGCCTTTGAGGTTGCGCGGGGGTTGAGGTGCTCGAGGGCGCAAGGAGGTACCCACACCTTCGTGGAAGCGAGGGGCGCTATTGATTCTTCTTTTAATCTCGTCGCGACCCATCCCTCGAACCGACCTGAGCTCGGCTAGAAAGGGAGAAGGTGGAGAGGATCGGGGTGGTGACGGCGATGGAGCCGGCGATGGAGGAAGGAGGAAACGGGCGAAAGAAGAAGGACCTCGCGGGTAGGGGGTGGGAAGGCGAGGGGATGCTCTTACTTATTTGAATGTGTCGTCGCGCGAGACAAAAACGACGAGACGGCGAATCCATGGGAATCGATGTGTGCCGCGATGGCACCGTACACCACCACCATCCATTCCCTCGCCGCTTCGTACGTTCCAAGCGTATCTGTCCTCGAATATTCCAATATTCGTCTAATAAACGAATAATTTCAGTTTAGTTCAGGTTAGAAACCGTTACAAACCGTCTTTATCGTACTCGCGTAGATATTCGTATCGGAATTGCAAGCGTGTAGCACGTGCCAGCTAGGTATTAAAAGTCCATAAGTATGGGCGGGCATACGGCGTATAAAAATTCAGGAAACGCAATAAGCGCAACGAAATAAAGTCCTGCAGTTTCTTCCGTTATCCGGTCTACGCTCTCCCTTCCCACGGCACTCGAACGCCACTTCCGAACTCCGTATACGCGTATTACCTAGCTGTGTACTCGCTACCGCTCCACCCCTTCACCTCCGTATCATTCTTCGTTCGTACTTTTGCCTGGTTCCAACGGAAATGCACCGACTGACTCGTCCTAAGGGAGAAAGAGCGATCGGAGGGTGGGAATCGCCTAGTGGAAATTACGAGAAGACGGGGAGTCACCCTATTTTTTGTACCCCTACCCGGGCTAGGGTAAGATATTGATTTTTTTTATTTTATAATTAGGGGCTCTCGCCGATCCCTTGGCTGCCAAAAAAACATGTCACCCCGTCGGAAACCCTCGCGCCACCGTTCCTCCGATGATCCCCTTACGCGCGTACGTACACACGCACGCGTGTACGTACCCTTCTCGGGTCTTCTCGTCTATACGTCACGAATTCGATCGATATGGATTACTCGACGGATATCGCCTATGACAATTTCATTGGCCGAAACTCGCTTCCTACTCAGCGTACCGTTCCGCGTACCGTTTAAATTGAAATCACGTCTCGGACACCTTCGCGCGATCGTCGTTTCCGATCCCTTTCAGAAGAAAAGAAAAAAAGAAATGAAAGCAGCCGCCACCCCTGGGGAAGATTGCCGCGGTTCTTCTCGGAAGGGAAAGAGGGACGAGGAGCGAAGAGGAGAGGTTCTGTAAAAATCACAACGCATCGGGGCTCTCGTTTCTCCATATAAGATACCAGGATTCGTAGAATTTCCAAGTTGCCAGGGTGAGAGGAAGTTAGGCGGTGGGTGGTGGCGTGGGTTGGCGAAGGAAGAAAGACACGGTGGGGGACCCGATGGCGCTAGGGTGAGTTCACTCGCGAGGTAGGAGCTGCCGCGGGTGGCGGTGGTATGGGAGATTGCAGCAACCCTGCAAAGTACAAAGAACCCCCTACCTCCGTTGCCTATCCCAGTTACCACCACCACCCCCACCCTTCCACCCCCCAGTCCCGTCCGAGGTGACAATTCCTCATCTGCCTCTGCTCGCACCTTAGCGCGCGATTCCTTTGCTGCCCCTCCGCCAACCAACCCGGACGAACGATCGTACCCCCGTACAGACACGGGGGCGCTCTATCGCTCCGACACTCGCGCGAGTGCACGCACACCCATATGCGCACCAGTATCCACGCGTATATATCTACGCGTGCGGACGTGTACGCGCGGTTTCTCGTCGAGTAAACGGGCGTAGTGGCCGCCACACGGCACCGGGGTACGCGCACACCTCCGTATAGAGCTGGAACGCCGCGTACATAACGAGTCGGCTTGTCACACACAGAGTATAATATGCAAAGGCCCGCCCCCGGGTTGCTATGGAAACTCTCGAGCCCCGCGCCAGAGAGGTGGCGGTCGGGTGCGCAGGGTGGAGGGCCAAGAAAAGGAGATTCCCGCGACGGAGGGAAGCGAGGAGAGAGGGGGCAGACACTCTTGGAAATTTGTATAACTACCACCAGCAACGGTAAGAGCGAGTAGGAGAAGCTGGGTGACTCTCTACCCGTCGAAGACGGGGGCACACACATCGATCCGGGAAACTACACCCCGCGCACCCAATGCTCGCTCCTTCGTCATCTCCGCGAGCTACCGCCACCCTCCCTATTCCCGCGTCCACGTTCTTCGACGAATGTTTATTATTGTACCTACGATCTTGCCACCACCTACTTTCTATCACCAATTCCCGTGGCTAAAATCGTAAACTTACTTTAGTTAATACTTCGATGCGCGGGTAAATGAGGGAGAACCAGTCCCCCCGATTCCTCCGCTGACCAGCTGCCTCGTTCGATCCTTCGCTAATTATCCTCGCGAGCATCGAGTTAAGCGCTCGAACGGTCTTCCTCGTCCTCGTTCGATTCGTTTCATCTTTCACGACCGCTTTCCCGCTGTCTCGCGCGGTTCTCCACGGACCTCTTACGGAATAGGAAGTAGCGCAAAAGTGTAACGTGGGACCGGGTGTCTGTGCCATTCGGACGTAGATCACTCGGTGAATCAAGAGAGAGAGAGGCTGCGCCGTAAGGGATACTTTCTTTCTGCCGGATAACGTTGCGTTGTTTGTTTTTCCCGGGACGTCGTAACGGTGATTTATCGCCGTAGGCGAATCTACGATTCCGCATTCCGAATTACTCCGATATCTATAAAGCTCACCTTACCACCCCGGGTTGAATCGTGTCAACTTTCGAATCGATAAGTTTCACCGCGACGATTAAAAGTCGACGATCCATCTGTTACGGACGCTCAACACGTCGCCAACGGTAACGAGACAGCGAGCGTTCGTTCGACTCGTTCAACAATTTCAATTCGATGAGAATGATTCGGCAGTTTCGGACACGAAGATGGCCGAGGCAAAAATGAAACGAACGGGAATTACGGAATCGCTTGGCAGCGGTGGTAACCGAATTATCGGATCGCGAATAAGGCGCGAATTCAAATGATCCGAAACGAGCGCGGCACGGATAGACGGGCGCAAAAATGCACGAGGTACGAGGGGATGATTACAACGTTACCGTACTACGGTAGAACGTACAATTGCTGAATCGAACCGAGGAGAAACGGAGAGAAACGGAGAGAGATGAAGGAGGAAGGCCGGTAGAGCACGCCGGGCAATGGTTAGAAGAGGACACAGGGTAAAGATAGACGCGCGTTATACGTGTTGTGTGCGTGGCGTGGGTGGAGACTGCCCCGCGGAGCCCTACGGGCAGAATTATCATACCCACACACCAACACGGGCTCTGATCTAATCACACTCCCATATACATAAAATAACTGCTCTACGGGGCCCTATGGGGCATAGGGTGTAGAGATAGAGAGAGAGAGAGAGAGAGGGGGGGGGGACGGGAGAGGTGGATTGTTTTCAGCTGGGACTCGAGTATAAATTGGCCAATTATTCGGAAATAAGGTAATTATATAAGAAGGGAGTGATCTCCGATCGCGCGGACTCGAGCAGAAGGAGACGAAGGGCGAGGTAGAAGCGGAGGGGGCGACGAGAGGAAAGCAGGACGGGGGTGGAGCAGGAATCGAAGAGAGAAATCAAAGGCGATTATCTGCCTATGAGGTAGAAATCGTCGACCGACGTCGGATCGTTCTCTCCTAAGAATTATTCGCGTCGGTGCGAAAGAGATCGTGCATTTACGATCGAACTGGAGGACAATGTCCAACAGTGGCATCGTTCATCGACGTACGTTCCGGAGCTTGTTGCAAACAAAATCTCGTCGAAAGAGAAAATTAACGACCGGAGAAAGACTTGGATCGTTCCTGGAACCGTTGCGAGTTCCACGCGGTTGCGTAGGTAATTGCGCGACAAAGATCATCCAAAGCGAGAGAGAAAACTCCCTCGCTAAAATACGATAAAAAGTCCAGAATACCTGGAAGACGAGTATTTATCCCAATTACACGTACGAGCGCTAATCGTCGACGTGAGCCGAGCAAGGGGCACCTCTACCGAGACATTAACATTCCGAAAAACCGGTGATTCTCGCCGACGCGACGCGAGGGTACACCATCGACTCGAAGAGACCTCTATAACTACGAGAGAGATACACGACAGGCACACACACCGCGGCCCTCTCTTCTGTACATAGAGGTATACGTAGAGGTATACGAGCGCTAGTTGCCGGCATAAGAGCTGCTCAGCTGGCTATTAAGGGCTGCGTGGTGGCCCGAGGCCGGAATTAGCATACCCTCGAACCGAACTCCACCTCCGCACCGATATCTCGGCTGCACGAGAAGGAATATAACTTAAGTTCAAGCGGATATTATGCCACCATTCTTTCCCTCCCTCCGTAATCCCTCCGCTACTCCCCTGGCCATCCCTTTTATAACCATATAGATGGGTGCACGGGGACTGAACCGGACCGAGAGAGTAGCAGCCGATAAAAGGGAGGAGAAACAAGGGGGGAGGGTATACCCGAGTTGCACGCGGAGGTCCTCTTCCCTTATCGGCGACCATCTTTTTTAATTGTAATTATATGCGGCCGCTATACAAGATAAGAATCGAGCGAAAGAACTCGGGCCCGATGAGTCCCTGGTTCCAGCAGTCCCACCCAAGCGCGTGCCGTTTACGCCCAGAAATCGTACCGTCCCGTCGCGTCGCCTCGCGTCCCGCACGCGTTTTCAACAAACGAAACGAACTTGGATAATTTCAACATATTCTATCGACTTTCGAAGAAGAAGAAGAAGAACAACAAGAACAACAAGAACAACAAGAACAACAAACTGGTCAGGAACGATGCCCGATGGACCGATAGATTTTACCAGCACCACGGCCAACCTGTATGTCCCGCGGCAGAAAATTCTTTTGTAACGCTTTTTCCGCGAGATAGGAAACCGGATATGATTAATCCGAGCCCGCGGGGCCTCGATGATATTATGGCTGATAATTGGTCGTTCGGGTATCTCTCGAACGCTCGAGAGGGAAAGAAGAGGGAAAGATGGACACGAGAACGCGGCACAGGGAAACAACCAGCGAGATAACACGGCGCAACTCGGCCTCGGCCAACCCATAACTAAGCTACGCCTTACTTAAGGATATTATAAGGGCCCTAATTAATACAATGTAGGCGAGATTTTTTTACGAGCCTGGAAAGTTTTATCGCCAATTAAGCCACGGTGCTGCGCCACGAGCTGCTTCCACGAGAGGTGTATACCCACGCGAGGTATACTTTGCCAAGTACCAGAGAGAATGGAGTGGGAGTGGAATACCAACGAAATCCACTTTCAACCCTCCCCCCGATCTGAACCCGATCTGAAATACGCGCAACCGATAGTACCCTGTACGAGGAACGGTGGAGCGACGAAACGATGGAAACGTTGAAAACGGAAAGTGGCGTATCTGTAAATAGTAACTCCTCCTCCTCCTCGTATAGTCGAGCAGAAAAATTCTTTCGGAAACAACGCACACTGTTCTACCAAGATTTATCGTCCGTGCGAGCGTATTTCATTACGGCTGACTCTCATTGTTCGAGCGTGGCGCCCGTGACATATTTCTATCGGTTGTAAACAGCCGCGGAGAAGCCGCTGCGACCGCACATTTCGTTTTCCGTTAGCCTCCTAACTGCATAAATAACAGGGCAATCGTGGGTGACGAGTTTTCGCGACGCGACGCGACGCGACGGGCTTAAATCTCTCCGAGGGCCGGAGTGACGCCTCGTAATGCAGGGTTGCCCGTACGAAATCACGCGACGACGACACGGCCGCATCGACGTTCAGGCCACGCCATTGGCAGCCGTTTGAAATACACTCGACTGAATTATGAACCGTAAAAACACCAAGTACAGCGCGTTCTCTCTCTCCGCGGGACTTTAACCGTATTCACCCTAGTCGAAGGGTTATTACACCGTGCGTGGTCTCGGTGTGGTCCGCGGTCCAACGCCCGGTCCAACGGAATTGAACACCGTTCAGGAGGTGGCGCAGGAGAAGCGTCTATACATATATATATATATATATATATATATATGTATAATATATGCAAGACGGCGTATAATAAACGCGTTTAGCATCGGAAAAAGGAAAAGTCGCACGGGGTGGCTTAAAATCGGACAGAACGAAAACAGGAATGACCAGCTGGTAACGAGACAAAGAGGTGTAAAAAGGAAGGCGAACAGACACGAAGGTTAAGTACCAATCGGAATGGTCGTTCCGAAGAAGGTTGGAGGCGGTGGCGGCAAGGGCATCGGGTGTTCAAGGATCGAGACGCGAACCGTGTCAAGTGCCCTTCGACGTGGAGGTGTTGCGAGCAGAAAAAACGAAAGGCGCCGCGGTCTGGAGATGAAGAAGAAGAAAAGGAGATGGACATTAGCGTAATGACGTCCAGAGTGAGGCGTAATGACACCAGGGTCATCGGGCGATACCGCGGCGGATCATACGCGGCGAGGTCGTGATGGCGAGGTCGTTCGCTCCGTCGGAACCACCTCCAACGCCACCACCATCGCTCTCCTCCTCCTCCTCCTCTTACTCCTATAGTTCTATCCCGACTCCTGCAGCTCCTCTTTTCCTCCTCGTATTCGCGAATGCGCCCGCGGAATGAGCCGGCTCGGCCCGACTTGCCCGCCAATAATAATTCTTACCGGATTCAATTTGAATAATGCCGCGTGCGGTTTCCATCGGCATGCCCGAGCACGCCTTATTATCTCACGTACCAACTCGCCTACTCGATATCCATCGATGGTATATCCCTCTCCGCACCCCTCCCTCCCTCCCACACCCCACCCACCCACCTAGCTAGCCACCATTATATTTTTTCCCCTCTCCGTCCACCGGTACGGACGATCTCTGCCTCCCGATCTTCTTCCCGTCCTCCACCTTCTTCGAGCCCCATCTCCGTACTTACTTTATACCTAGAAATACATATGTACACCTACTGCTATACGTATACCACGCGTATTCCCTCCTTTCTCTCGCCGCGGACCGACCGTTCCGCTAGTTCGCGCGTCCGCCCGATGCCCGATGGTTACAATACTAGGATTTATCTCTCCTTTATCCTTTCATTCCTCTGTCTCTCGGTTAACGTCGTCGCGACTTTTTTATTCTCCTCCTCCGACCGCCACCCTCCGCGCGAACTGTTGTTGCCCGCGAGTGTTGCTCGCTCGTTTTATAGAAATCCAAACGGTTTCGAAAAGGACACATCCCCATCCGAGACTGTCCGAGTGTTCCACTGTTCCTAACCAAACGCGCAAATCATCATATATATATATATATATATTTAGCGTCAGATTTGTAGCAGACCATTCCGATGGGCGCCAATCGCGTAGTTATCGATTATCTGTCGCTGGAATCACATAGGAGATTGAACGGACGTGCGGTTCGAAAGAAAAACCACTGTAGCATATGTGTCCCGCAGGGGTGCTTTTTATCGGAACCATTATAAAGGTTTTCACAAACTTTTTCACGGCCTACCCCCTAGAATATCCACTGTCTGCGAAGCCCACATTAAACGTGGGGTTAAACTCGCGAACAGAACATTTTTAATACGACAGTTAATATAGATTACATCGTCTTGGCTACTAATGATCGATAACATTTCGAATTATTTCTGGCTACGTACTCTGTAACGAACGTAAATAGAATATTTACTTAAATAAAATCTCTGTTTTGTCACTACGATCCGGCCAGCTTCAGCCAGCGTCATCTGGCAAGGGCATAGTACCTACCTACGTATAGCGTAAGAATAAGCTTCGGAGTAAGAACACGCATCTGTCGCCTGCTCGATCTAAAGCTCGTATTTGAGAAATTAAAAAGGCGCGTGCAATCAGTCAACGAAATGCCTCTGTCCGGTTTTATCAATCGAGAAAGCAGAATCGACGCGGAGAAAGAGGGAATAAATAGAGAAAGGGAGAATCGTTTCGCCCGCAGTCGGGCAGTTCCTTTCGCCTTCCTTCGTTTCGCTGTTTACGATTGAATAAGACAGAAACATCGGGGTCCGTAGAGCCGGCGAAAGCGAAAAAGACAAAACGAGTCGACATTGGGGGCCGCAGCAGGCTTCACCGCGAGGTAAATCGAGAAGCTGCGAGCCGGCGGCAGTCCGGGTGCGGACGACCAGAGGACTCATGATTCAGTTAGGAGTTTGAGGTTTGAGGTCTGGCCGTCATTATGTCGCCTGCCGCTGTAGCTGGCGGCTTGTCTGAACGAAGAACTCCGAGGTGCCGGCAAGAGGGAAACGGCGGGAGGGATGGGGGCTGGGGGGTTGAAGCCGATGGCAGCGGATCGAGAAGGTGGAACGAAACACACACACACACAGAGAAAGAGAGAGAGAGAGAGAGTCGAGCAGAAGGAACAGACGGAACAGAAGGTGGAGAAGGTAAACCGAGGAGGGAGGAGGACAAAAACGAGGCATTAGCGCTGCCCTTGCTACCGTGTGTTCCATGCCCTGGCTGACCGCCCGCTGATGCCCATTTCTACTTACCAAATTAGCATTATTACCCAGCACGGACGCAAAAATGCAATCAATGTGTGTATCCGTCGGTATATACGTATGTAGCAATCGAAAAAAGAAGGTGCCGACCCCCGTCGGAACGTCGATGTACCCACCGTGAACCAGTGTTAACGACCCTGATCCTCACCGTCCCAGAAGACGTACGAGAGTACCTGCGCTCACGGAGCATCGGTTAGCGCCTCGCGATGCTTTATACGCAGCGCAGCCACGATTCCCGAAACTTCTTTTTCCCCGTTTGCTGATTGAACGGCCAGAAAAACGGGATTACCTCAAGATTGGCTTTACCAACCCCGTCTATGGTATATAGCGGACTGACGCTAAATAAATCTCGAAAACTCGATCGTTATGGTCAGCGTAGCGGTTATTGGATAGAGAGAGAGAGAGAGAGAGAGAGAGAGAGAGGACAATGATTTTCTGCAGAAGCAAAGTGGAAAAAGAAAAACTCGTTGACCGTTCGCGAGGGATGAAATGCCGATCGACGTGTCAGAAATGCACGCGCGTTTAACCGTGACTTATAACGGTCGTTAATTTCCAACAAAGTTTCAAACATCTTTTTTACGAGGAATCGGCTTCGAAAAAATTATGCAGCGCCACGCCACTTTTCGAGCTACCCGACTCGCTCGTTTAGTATGCGTGCTCCAATTTTATGCATATCAGCGTAAGCTTCGCAGCTTTCTTTTTATTTACTTTTCCTTTTCGTTTTCTTCAGTTTTCTTTTTTTCTTTTCTTTCTTTTTTTTTTTTTTTTTTTCTCCCCCGCCTTCTTGGACTTCAGGCCACGCTGTTACGATTGTTATTAACCTACCAACCATCGATTTTCACCGATAGATAGAGGTTAACGATGTAACGGTGAACAAGAATATAACAAAATTGTCAGCGTATCTTTAAAGATCATTCGATTTTGAATAAACATGTGTTATGTAAGCAACGGGATTCCATAATTTTGCCCGATCGAACAGTGATCGAATAAAATGATAACACGACGTTATACGTATAGAAAGAAGCAAACAGTACGCGTATCGCACGGCTTGCATGTATGCACGTAGGTATGTATGACAGGGGCAAGCGAGGAGGCTCCTCCGACTTTGGAAGCCTCCGGGCATGTAAGACGTATAGGCTCCCAGTGTTACGCATTCTGCCGCACACGGGGCATACATCACTCCACGTGTGAACCCTCACCACCACCACCACCACCACCACCACCACCACCACCACCTCCGCCACTACCAATAACAGCATGCGGCAGCGGCAGCGGCAACGGCAGCAACAACATCAGCAGCATCAGAACCGGCGACCTCACCTTTTAGATAGCTCTTCGTTCCTCTCTGCCTCGACTCGTTCCACGATGTACAGGCAACCGTGTGTTGGTAATTATTATTACGAGGTATAAGAAGAACGAGCAGGGAGAGAGAAACAGCAGGGATCGGTGCGTGGATCTCCTTTCGGTGTTCCCCTGTAATCAGACAGCCGGACCTGGCTGCTAGGTAGGAGGGGCAAGGCGGAACGCGGAGAAAGAGAAACTTCACAGAGACGTATTAGCGTCGTTTCTTATTAAAGCTGCCGCATAGGCTGATTTAATTATTTCTAACCTTTTCTTCTAGCAACCGAGAAATCTGTCCGTTAAGCAAACCGGCGATATCTTAAATAAACCGGCGTCTATACGCAGATTCGATGAAACGAAAGATCGATTGGCTTGATAAATTTTCGAAGATAACAGAAATTCCATAAAACTGTAACTATGTGCGTGAAATAATTGACTAACTAATAGGTTGCGCAGCACAAGAACGTACGCGTTCGTTCGGACCCAGGTTAACATCGAATTATCGTTCCGGCAATTATCGTTAGCCAGCTGTAATTAAATTATTTCTCGAAGCCTGCGAGGAATTTAACCCGTTTTACCGCTTTTCGAATATCGTCCGATAGCATGACTGTATACACACGTACACACACGGAGAGAGAGAGAGAGAGAGAGACGCGCGCGCGCACAAAACCATGGGTTTCAGCTACGTACATAATTACAGGTACGATAATTCATCGACGCGCGCACACGCGTGCACACCCGCCCCGTCTGCGTGTACTCCCTACATACGAGTTTCGTTAATAACGGTTTGCACCTTTGCCAAGGCTAATTAACGTTGCCCACTCTCCCGGTACCGGCTTTAATTACGCGTACTTTCAAAAAAATGTCCTTATTATCTTAAACACCGGCTTTCCGGTTAAAATCTGGATTCGGATGTCGATCGTGCTCCGTCCGAGAAATAAAAGCTACGCGACCGATCGCCGATCTGCCTCCACTCCGCTGGACGAGAAACTTTCAACGGAGAACGAGAACCTTAGAAATACAACCAGCTTCCATCTCCCTCGTCTCGCTTTGCCCAAAATTTACAATGCCTTCGCTTCTAATAAGCGGTTGCGCGCGCTTCTCGTTCACGACTATCAGCTCAATTATACCAAG
Source organism: Xylocopa violacea (assembly GCA_963969225.1). Classification (NCBI taxonomy): domain Eukaryota; kingdom Metazoa; phylum Arthropoda; class Insecta; order Hymenoptera; family Apidae; genus Xylocopa; species Xylocopa violacea. The sequence goes on from CAXAJV010000002.1 coordinate 43,096,944, forward strand.
TATCGGCTGTCTGGTATGCTTTGGTATTCGTAGGGAAATTATTACTTTTCGCCGATATCTTGATATCAGCTAGACGCGCGTACAAAAATATCTGCCTTTTCCAAATAGTAAGACACCCTATTTCCGTATATCTTATCGGTTGATTACTCCACCGATGCGGTGTTCGACTAGAAAAAACAAACGTTCGGAATAGCACGACAGTGAAGATTAAGGATTCGATGGTAGGTAGAATGTACCTACCACTATGAACCCAGTAGCATGGCGTGTTTTGTAGGGAGGACACGTACGGCACATGTTTAAGTTTTAAGTGACAGCAACGGTCCAAACATGTCGGGAACAAGTTAGAGCTCGTACAAGTCACCGCGACGGTATCCTTCTTTGCCCTTTTGGAACTCGACGCACTTCAAAATCTACTGAATTATGTGAAAAAGATATCGAAATTAAACAATTTTTATCGTTACCATTATTACTTGGTTTCAGTCAAATTTCATCACCTTCTTGGCGAAACTTGGGAAACCCGTAGGTATATCTACATTTTTTTCGTACGACACTCTGTGGAAAAATGAAAGACCCGAGAGAGAGAGAGAGAGAGAGAGAGAGAGAGAGAGTGTCACAGTGTCAGCGGCGGTGAAAAATTTGCCAATTAAAAAAATCTCATTTCTCCCTGTAACGAGGGGCGGCGTGCAATTAATGTCAGCAACGAAAATGATTTATGGGGCGCGGCAGGAGAGGATGCGAGTCGTAGACGTGACGCGCTAGCTTATCATAAATTAATGAATTATCAGCTCTCGGTGTGTGGCTTGTGACGAGTACACGAGAACGACAGTAACGCGTGCGCGTTGCGTCAATACGGTATTTCAAATATTCATCGACGAGAAGTAGGTACAGGTATTCCGTTGTACAAGAAATTTTCTCCGCGTCGTATTTATATCGCGTAAAACTTTAACGCGTGTCGGTAACTTTCTTTAGGGTGAAACGACCGATAAAAAAAGGCGCCGGGAGGTCTATCTATGCGCGTTGCGCACGGAAGACATCGACCACCGTCGAATAAACATTATCAACTTTGCCGTTCCATCTCTTTTTATATAAATAAGATCTCGTCCGAGACATAATCAATTGTTGCATACCGCATCTACTCAAAGTTGGCGGCCGCCTCCTTTTTATCTCTGTTCCTTCGAACGTGTTTCTCTTAGACTTGATACCAGATTCCACTTGACACCAGATCTATTGAGAACTGCAGTCCGAAGATGCGAATCAAGGTTAAGTGCAAATTAATCTGCCCGAATGTACAAGGGGGATACCTGATCGAGCCATGAATATTCTTCGAAATTAAATCTCTTTCCCTACTCCTTACTACTACCTCGTAGAACATCGTACATGCTAATTAATTGTATACACAGCGTTCGAATTTATAAAGATAATTTCAAGGTGTATATCCCGCAGGAACAATTCTAAGTAAGTCTAGTTTTGAGAAAAGTGTCAAGAAGTGTCCTCTTTTAAGTGTCCGCAAATGTAAATTAAATATACATATATATATATATAGAAATTTTTTTGTTTTTTTTTTTTTTCCAATAAAAGTTGTCGCGCTAAAGATAAAACGAGACCATCGCGTTTTCCTACATCGTCGACAGTGGCTTGCTAGACGAGAGACGTAAGTCGCTGATCGACCTACAGGCGCCGCCACCGTCGCCAACATGGCAAAGTGCTAGACGTGTTTACGTGAACTGCGTAATCTTTCGTATTTTTCTCGCTTCGTATACCAAAGTGTTAACCGCGAGAGATTACGGTGCTGAATATCGTATGTGCGCGCGTGCGTGCGTTGCGACTGACAGTCGTTTACGCGCTCCTCGTGGGAGCGATGGCCGATGCGAATGCGCCTATTTCAAAGTGCACCTGCGACGTCAGGAATCTGACTAACTGTTCCCCTGTCAATCAAGATTCAGCCACGAGTATAGTCGTAAGAAGTTACAGGCCACATGGAAGCCTCGCCAGGATACTTTACGACAAACAGAGGCGGGACGAACAACTCGAGATGTACGACAAAACCCAGGTAAATATCGTCGTATCTAGGTTATACATTTCTCTCGGTATCTCTGAACCGCGCGTACTCCGTTCTCGCTGTCGCCGCCTGGGGTCACGTCAGTGGCCTCAGGGCCGTATACACGCCATGCTGGTCCTCTTACCGCTACATTATCGTTTAAACGAGTAAATAATTTTAAGAAACGAATCAATTCTCAATGTATTCGCGCGTATTACGTATCGTTCGATCTCGTAAAGACAAGAGACGTACGTGGCACAGGCCGCGTTATGTGTTAAACGCGTTAATAAGATCGAAAACCGGGATTTGTTTCGAACGCAGTCGAGACTCGCGTTTAATCGAAAGAACGTCGAACGTGAAATTTCGTTTCCGAGAAAGGAGCTGTGAAATCTGGTCTCCGTAAATTCGAAGCGACGTACGTACGGGCCAACAGGGTAATTGGGTGGCGGGCAGAGGAAACAGGGCAGGAGGGAGGCGAGGGAGTGAAGGAGCGAGGGGCTGATGGGGTGATGGGGCGAACGGTAATAATTAGCACAATTACCGTACAAGGCCAACCACTGACTATATCCTCTTTCCTCGAGCGATGCTACTCAAGAGTCAAGAGCGTGCGTCGGTAATTACGGGATAATTACGTCCTTGATATTCCTAAAACACATCGTTCGAACACCGCTCCGGGCCACTGTCCGAGACACTAATCGTAAACAAAAGTGCGTTTCAAGAATTTTTCATTCTCTCTTCGAAGACCTACCATAATTAAAAGCAATTACTTGACTCGTTATCGGGTTAGAACGGTAATTTATCAACGCCGATATCATCTAACGCGTTTCGAAATTAATATATATATATTCTGGTTTGATTACGTTGTTTCACCCATTAAGGCAATGGTAGAATACTAGACGCGATGCTCGTTTTACATAACTTGTAGCGTTCATTCTATTAATATCGACAACAGCGTGTCTCGTTCGACTGCCATCGTCGGCGCGAAATAACGTTTGGCGGGTAAGGTTTGCGCGCGTTACCGTACCACCGAGTAGAATTTTGACAACGGCAAGTGCTTCGGAGGGGTGCTCGCCGGGAAAAGGGACGCCGCCCCCGCGAGATTTCACTCGAAGGATCCCGTCTAATATCCCGTGAGCGAGCGGTCTGAAAACTTTACTCTTAGACCGGTGATGTTTTAAGGTTCTCGAAAGGCTGACTCTGGCCACGCCACGGCGCGTCCGTTTGCTCGTAGATCCGAGCCGCGAGAGAACGCGAGAGAACGCGAGAGAACGCGAGAGAGGGACAAAAGGGGATAGGAGGGTGGTTTAGGGTGTTGCTTTTGAATTATTAAGCGACTGACGGATGAGGCTCTGGAGAAAAAGTAAGAGAAAACCGTGATGGTTTCCGCCGTTCTTCCACTCCCAGTGCGTTTCCTAATTTCGTAGACATTTGAAATCGTTCGTTTATCAAGTGGTATCAAAAGTGGACGACGGGCGTGCGTCGTGTGCGCGAAGCTGCGTACACGGTAGATCGGCCGCGTCGAAAAACTGATTTCTTGACTTGTTCGAACAGAGCCGTATTTATGTCTTTATTCGTAGGCAGAATACCGGTTTCCACACGATGGAGCACCACGATGGAGCACACGATCTCTACGGGACGGATTCTCGTGCTCTTGTACACGACACGGTTTGTCGCCCAAAAATTTCTTGCGTATACGCGACGCGAGTCATCCCGATGCAAAAGGGTCGGTCCGACGACCGATTTGAAAGACGCCGGACAAAAAACCGACGTTCAGACCGACGAGTCGGTCAAACGAAGGATTTCATTAGACTCCATTGGTATTTCGCATTTTTACCGATCTTCTTTGACGGATCGTAAAGGGACTCTTACGGGACCGAAGAAAAGCGTACGATCCGAGAAAAAGAGACGTTAACAACGGTTCACGGTTCACGTGTGCGCAGGTGAGTGTATACGGATAGAAAATAGGGCGTGAAAACGGTCGGACCGCGCGCATCATAATTTGCAAGCTATTTTACGCGGATATACGGATCGGATAACGAAGCGAGCGGTACGACGGGCACAGATCGTTATCGGCTCGTTCTCGAAATATTCCTTTGGGGCGCTAAAGTAAGTCCAGGAACGTACGTATAACCAGAGAGTACTCTTCCAGTCGTTTCACGCATGATCGGTCGCGTCTCTCTCGCTGGCCAAAGGGACTCGACCAAACGATTATATCCAAGTATATGGTTTTGTACCTAGAACCTAGAATCTAGAGGAAGGCAAGCTTTTCGCAAAATTCCATTCAATTCGAAGGAAATATTCTAAGCGCGAAAAAACTAATTATCTAGACACTGTCGCTACACTGTCGCTACACTGTCCTCGCAATCGACGTTCGAACAGACAGATACTTTTATTCTCGCGCAAACGAACCGATATATTCCAGAAGCGCGATACGGCGCAGCGTGGCCTCATGGCTGGCCTGCTTCGTTAGCCGATCGTCGATCTCGATGGAAACTCTTCACGGTTAGTTACACGGCAACACGCTTTCCGCACACCGTCGCATTTCCAATCAAGACTATCCATCCGCGATGCTCAGGGCGCGAATCTCGCCAAGTAAAACGCTTCCACCCTCTCCTTTCACCGTTTCGCTCTGTACGTCTGTCCGCGACGAGAAGGTAAAATAAAAGATAAGAAATAAAGGAAAATCTCGGCGACGTAACTTTCCCATCGAATACACGAAAAGATGGCGTCGGTTGGCTCGTGCCCGCCACTACCGCCACCATCGCCACCATCGCCACCATCGCCACCACCGCCTGCAGCAATAACATAATGGCACAGGAAGAGAATGCGTTTGACTCGCGATCCAACACGGCCGAGGAATCCGAAGAGCTCCACGTACGAGCAGCCAAACATCCCTAGTATTCCTCGTGGAAAGCATAAACTGCTGCTGCTGCTCGACCGGCGTTGTTTATCGTTCACGATTTATGCATCGGGTGCTTACGCGTGCTTCGAGTCCCACCCGTCCATCCATCGGACCGTGGATACTCTTTCGAAGGACGTCGAAAATAAAAATCAAATGTACGCAACATCGATGCGAATAAAAAGAAAACCGAATCGCCGAAATAACCATTCTACCTAACCGGATACTGATTATCGAACGCGTTTATCAAATTTCTTTTCGTTCCCTACATTTTTCCAAGTTAAATTAAATACACACGACGAATGCAGCTGAATAAAATGAAAGCGAAACAGGAAAAATGTTTAACGGCTCCCGTCGTTCGTCGGGGTGCATCGTGCGAGACGTTGATTTAGACGAGCGTGATTTCCGAGTTAGCTACTTGTTGCCCGAGTCGGTAGGTGTGCGAATCTCGTAGCTTTTTGCTTTTTCGTTTCAGAAGATTTACACCATCTTCGCCTCGTGTCGCCCTGCAGAAAGTCGCCACTAATGACACGAAGAGGAATGTTGTCCGGCTGCGCGCGACCGTGTCAGTAGCCATTTGTAATTCACTGAGAAAAAGTCGCGAAAAAGTCGAATGAAAGTGTGATGAATTAGCAATGCATGCTGCTAGCTATAATTAAAATCGTATGCCTCTCTCTCTCTCTCTCTCTCTCTCTCTCCCCCCCCCCCCCTCCCACTTGTCGCTATTCCAATTCAATTACGTACGAAATGTCGTCAGGCGATCGTTGTTAGAGTAACGATTCGTTGCTTCGACAGATACGATTCTCAAGTTGTTGCTCGATTTAATTCCACAGTGAATCGAAACGAGTAATTTTCTAATAAAGTTTCTAATAAAGGAAAGGGGGGAGAAGGAAGGAAGAAGAAGTGAAAACCATCTGGACGGACCCATCGTAGAGTCCGACGATGACAGAGTCGACAGAATATTAGCCAAGTTCGCCGGGAGTTAATTCCCCGAGGCTGAGAAGGGACTGTTTTAATTAGAGAATCTAATTGATGACCGCGTACGGCACGGCTGCCGAGTAATCCATAAACGACTTCTTAGGGCCGCGCACCTGGACACCGTGGCGTTAATTACTCTTCTTCTGTGGTCAGGTCCTTCCATCTCCACCCCGCCCAATTTCTCCTTCGTCGTCCTTCTCGTTTCTTTTTTGGTCTTTCGACTCGCGCGGCTGAAAGAGGCGCGGAGAATAATGGATTGGGAGAGTAAAGGGAGGGCGGGGAAGCGTAAGAAAAAAGAAAGAAGAGAGGAAAGCGGACGATTGGTAACGTAAAGGAGTAAAGGAGAAGGATAGGCACGTGGAAAAAGAGAGGAGGACGTAAGGTAGAGAATGGCAGAGGAGGCAGGGAGAGAAAGCAACAAGTGTCCCCCGTCGCGAAGCGCAAAAGCATTCCTAATTACGTCCCTGCCCTTGGAGCGAAACGAGACAAAAAGCGCGTTGATTACATTTTCGTATAATTTCATCGGTCGGCTCTCGCCATTAAGAGCCACCACCGCGCGCAAATTAGATCGATTCCTTAATATCCCGAGGCCGCGTAATTGGTTCTCATTCTCGGAAGCTGACGGTGAAATCGGATATCTGTCGTGTACCAGCGGGTCCCAGTGGATCGGGCTTGGACCGCTGCTGGCGGTGGTGATGCGGCGGTGTTGCTGTCGCTGCTTTGGTAGCAGGCTACCAACTACCACTGCTGGTGGTGCTGCTGCTCCTGCTGCTGCTGCTTCTGCTGCTGCTGCTGCTTCTGCTGCTGCTGCTGCTGCTGCTGCTGCTGCTTCTGCTGCTGCTTCTGCTGCTTCTGCTGCTGCTGCTGCTGCTTCTGCTGCTGCTACTGACTGGCTGCCGGTGCCTCTCAGGACCGGTCAACGTAATTGCTTCACCGACTGTTTTGCGGTTTCGCGCCGAAACCGGCCGGCTAGCCACCGCCGGCCAGAAATATCGTTAATGTCGCGCGATACGCGGCCCCGATAATGAAGCGAGAAACACTTTTTGCCGGACACCTTGCGGGATGTTAATGAATCGCAAGGGGACCAGTGGTTCTTATTTCGACGCATTAACTCACCGCGAAATTTTGCGGGGACCGTGGTCGCGGACGTGATGCGTGTCGTGATTGCCTTCTGAAATTGAAAATACTATATTTCGTCGATACCAACCGCCACTAGTTACCATCCATACAATAGTTCATTCTGCTTTCTGTTCCAGTGGTACAAAGTGAATAGAACGAAAGTCCGAGAAGATTTGCTACGTTTATGGATTCCCCTTGGCGCGGGACCTAGCTACGACCAACCTGACAAAACCGCCGAGATCTTTCTAATGAAATCCATCGAGAGATCGAACTCCTTACCATTGCAAGCGTGGCACTCGTTGGCGAATTACGCTTTGTCCTGGTTCATCAGCCGCACCTCCATAAATGGGTGAGTACATAATATATAGAAGAGTAGCGACAGGGATCGAAGCTTTCGTTCAGAGTAGATAGAAGAGGCGTATAAACGTAACAGCGAAAAGATTCGTAAAGTTGGAAAGTTACATCGGCGCTCGAATTGCACGCCCCTTGACGCGAAACTGTTAAAGGTTATATAGACGACAGCGTTGCTCTACGAAGCTGTCCGTAGAGCTGGGGCAAGGCCGGGACCTTGACCGAGCAAGGGCAGATCGTTTGCGAGGTGATGAAAGGAGGCTTTCCCTTCACGCCGGTTAATTAATAACCACGCAGATACGATCTCCGCCTATCTGGCCGTCCGATGAGCCTCGACAAGCTGGTGGCAAAAGCTTCTTTCTGGCACGAGGTGGTTCTACCGTTGCCGGTTCGGCTCGTGAGCCGGGTCCTCTTCTCGACCACCGGACGGCAAAAGAGAAGGAGAGAGAGAGAGAGAGAGAGAGAGGAACGGAGCGGCAGAGACAAGAGACAACGCGGTACCGGGCCAGAAAGAGAAGGAGCGAGGGAGAGAGAGGCGGCGGTTATTGATGACCAGCTTTGTTTGCCCCCCGAACCGTTTATTAAAATCCAGCGCGGGTGATTAACCTCTCCTTGTGCGCGTCGTCCTGGCAGCTACCAGCCGAAACACCTCCGCAGCCACACCATCTCTGCCGTGTATACGGGATTGACCGGGTGGGAACCGTTTATTAAAATCCAGCACCAGCTATCCGCGTGCTACTAGGCGGAACAGCCACCGCGGTCGCATCATGAATTAGAATGATGCGCGGCTTTCTTTCTCAGGGCCGAGGCAGGAGGCAGGATTGAGCAATTAACGCGCTCGGAGGCGGCCTTACTTCGCTCTTCGCCTAGAATAAATCTCCAGCATAAAATATGCTTTTTCACCGGCTTCATTTTATCGACGTTTTGTAAACGAAAACCAAACGAATGTAACGTAACGAGTGCAGCCAAGTCTGAGCTACGCGAATAAATGAATCGACAGAGACGATTTATATATTTCGACTCTTTTCAAGACGAAATTTAAATAACAATTAACAAACCATCGTTCTCGCATTTTATTAAATATTATACTCGCGAACGACGAAAACTAGGATCAGAAGAACGACCAAGGAGTCACCTGAGTGACGTTCACGTGACGTTGCAACGCACACCCGCTGAGAATATTAATTACATTCTCCCGGCGTCAGAGCTGATCTCTTGCATCTTGGTAGCTCCTTGTGGTAGCTTCGAGACAAGTTCGCTCGTCTCACAAATTAATCATAATTAACGGTGAAGTGTCCTCCGTAACGCAGTACATGCGTTACCACGAGAGAGAGAGAGCAATACATGTTCCAGCACGAAAGCTCCCTCGAACTTTTCCCGTCTGAAACGCCGGAAACTCGGGATTCGGGAACGGCCATTTCCACGAACGAGCTCCACGGGAAGGAAAGGGTTAACGAGTAATTAGCAGGGCGCAAACTCACGATCGAGGGGAGGGTGTCCGCGACAAGGGATAGCGCGCGTGAATTTGGCGCCGCCTCTTGGTTATAATTACATAGCGGTCGGTAGCCATGGGGGCAGAAAGAAAACCAGGAATCCGACAGTTCTCGACGCGAGGTCGACGCCCACGAGAGGCTTTTCCATTAGACGCGAGAATTCGCGCCTGCGCCCCTCAATTAATTACAGAGAGGGTTACCAATCGAGAGGAGAACCGGGGAACGCTGCGCAAACGCGCTAATAATAATTACTAACCAACGAGATCCGGCTGTGCGGTCCCTGTGGACCAATCGTAGGATGCCAGACCGGAACAGAAACAGAGGTTTGTTGCACGAGGGTCGAACGTGAAAGGAACGTGGTGGTGATCACCGCTATCTCATCGTATCATTTTGCATACGTACCATTATCCACCACTTGGTCGATTATTCTAATTTCGTAAAAAAATTTAGGAAACTCTGTTTCTCTTCGCTCTTTCTCTGTGATTTCTAGATCCGAGTTATTTTAATTATAACGTAATAATTTCTCCGCTTCGGTTGTTCGTACGACATACCTACCATAAGTTTGGAACATGCTATTATTTCTAGAGTTGCAGTTTAATTTTACCATGCACGCGATTGATTCACAATTTACCAACCCTTCTCCGATTATATCTCCCACGCTGAACCCAACGCACCATCGAACGTATCGTATCTTGCTCGAATGATTTATCCGATACGCAAAGTAAAAGATTCGTAAAGTCTCTCTGTGAGAGAAGGTGGTTAGTATCTGTATGTATTGGTATAGCAGCTACGTAGAGGAACCAAGTGGTCCAAACGCAACCCTACGGATTACGTAGGCACGCGAGGGAGCTGCTGGCCTGCAGATAGACTGACTGTTGCCCTTATATGTTTGGGTTCTGTGTCGAAAACAGTGTTCTTGCCAGTCGTATCGGAGAGACGAGTGCCCGATATAGATCGAAACTTGCAATACGATGGATCGCGAGGTACGTATGTATAACAGTTGCGTTACAGTCGATAGAATGAATGGCTTGGTCCCGGTGGGGGCAAGATACATTGACACCTAGGTAGATTTAGGTTATTCAACTTTTTGTATCAGTTTCGATACCCGGTTGAATCGAGGCCTACCTACTTCTCTACATTTTACGGCGCAACAGCCCTCGAGGATCGTACTCGAATTCGCAGTGTTCTTGCATACGATTTTGCTGAAAATTCATAGAGCGCAATTTTACGTAACGATAAGAATTTCAACTTTCTCCCTCAGCCTTGTTAGAGCCGTTAGAACGGAAAACAAGGCGAGACGCGTGATCCAATTTCACGGCGTTCACCGCAGCCACGCTCGTCGACGTTTCAAGATCAGAGTTGTTCGCGAGACGACGAATAACGTTGCCATTAGGGATGAAACGATCCCGTTTAAGAATCCCCGTCCAACCTCGGGACGTGGTTGGTTTTACTCCAACGTGGGACGAACCCTTCGACGAATCCCTCTCAACTATACTTATATTATATTATCAACTATATATATATATATATATATATATATATATATATATACACACACACCAACCGTTATTTTCACCTTTCCCGGCGGACGCCGACATTTGCAAAACTCGGACCCCCGTATAATAGTAATTATTGTCCGCGGAGATACCCCCGTAGTACTCGAAGCAACCCGCCGCCACCAACAGCAAAGACTGGCGTGGCCTCCCCTCCACCGTTCGTGGACGAGGTGGTTCACGGTCCACGCCTACCCAGCATCCCTGTATAAACTTCGAGTTACACGCTTTCCCCTCTTTTCTTCCTTTCGTTTCTCTCTTCCCCTCCCACCCTTTCTTCCCGCCCCATCACCGGAAACTTCTGGTCGCTCACACCCGCGCTGCAAACGAGAAAGAGAGTAAAACCAACTAACGAGACGCCGCGCCGTCAACACGGTGGGGGAAATGCTAAATAGTCGCTACGTTTCTTTCGCTGCACACCGTCGTCTCGCATACCTACGCTCCCCACCGTTGCAGCTTCCCCTCTAACCGGAGACTACTCGTGCACTGCCGAAATAACCTAACCCCCATCGTGCCGCCGAACGAACGTACGAACGAACACCAACGGAAACAACCGAACAAGCCCGACGAGCATCCGTCCACGGTCGGTCCACCAGCAGCGCATTGTCGCCCGCGAACGCGCGCCTATTAGTTACACTATACACTGTTACACTACACACGTTGAAAACGAAAAACGTTATTTAACGCAATTTTTAGCAACGATATCAAAGAGACGACCGATTGGTAAAAAGACGGAGGAGAAAGGTCAGGATAGCGCGTTCTGCTCGTTCAGAACGACAAACGAAGGTAAGGATGACTGGACGGATTCCTTAAGTGTTGCTCCAATCAGATCCCATGTCACTTGGTTCATTAATCCGTTCAGAGCGTACTTTGAAATGCTCCACGTTGTATTATATACAGCGTTACACCGTTCTCGAATGTAACGACGTGAATCTGTAATGGCGTGTTCAGAGTCCAGGGAATCTCGAGCGTGACGAGATTCGATCAAATTAATAATTGTACGACGCCGATTTAAACCATGTGTTTGCTAAATTTTTTCGCCAGTTATTCGATCGAATAACCTGTAACATCGAATCAGATACGAGGAGGCAACGAAACGCATCCCGGATCGTTGTCCACGCTGTTGGGTGTGTTTTTATAATGCGCTAGCGTAGCGTACCTTCGATTATTTCGAAGCCGGGCCGGTGGCCGGTGTCGGGGGGACAGATCGCGCGGGTGAAAACGGCGCGGGAAAAAAAAGAGAAATAAAGGAAATAGGTGTATCCAGAGCTGCGCAGCAATCCACGAACGCAGAACGCAGCACGGCTTAAACGGGGATTTGCAAACAATAGGCCCGAAGCGGGGTGGATTCTTTAGATGGCGGCTTGATACCCACCGCATTTACATATTATTGCTATTATTAGGTAAACGGTCCTTCGAGCGCCTCTTTAACACTACGCGCTCGCCCTTCGAGGTATTTTACGAGCGACGACCACGAGAGCCCCCCACCGATAAAAGTCGAGGCCGTATCGAGAGAACAGGGCCTGTAGTCGGATCGGCTGTTGGCGTTGGACAAAAATTCCAATCACCGCGGAAAACTGCCAACAAGTCGCAAACTTTGCTCGACAAATAATTTAATGTTAACAACGACCAATCGACGGGACTTGCGACATATCGAAAATTCACGAAAGATCGACTTTTAGAAATCGACGCGACGAGTCGCCGCGGCGGTGGTAGGCAAAAAGAGTGTCTCGGAACAATTGGCTTGGCACAAAACAAGTATTCTTGCTTGCTTGCGCGTATATACCGCGTACACTGTGCACAATAGGGTCCAACAAGAGAAGCCAAGAGCAAAACCGGTGAATTAATTGTCGCTCGCGCCGCCGACGAAGCCGCTACAATCCGCAGACCTGATTTGTGAGCCGCACGCGTCTACATCGTATGTGCATCTATCTTGTGCACGCACGCACGCCTTTGAATCTCTTCTTCTCTCATTTTATCCTTCATATCGCTCTCCTCCTCCCTTCCCATTTCTTTCATTCTTCTCCGCTCGGCTGTGCGCGCGACAAGGAGATCGCTGTGTACAGGTAATACGTGACCATGGCGGTCGTTGAGACCGACAATGGAAATAAGCCGAAAAATACGACCGATGTGAGAAGGACACGGTGAAAGTAAATGGAGAGAAAAAAAAAAAAAAAAAAAAAAAAAACGAACGAATACAGAGTGGAAAAGGAAAGGAGGAAGGAAAAAGTCTTGAGCGATCCAAGCGATCCGTGGAAAGGATAAGGAGCGGTTGATAAAGAGCAGAAGAGAGTTTTTTTCCTCGATTATTACAACTTTCAGTTGTGGACTTGTAATAAAGGTTATCTTTGCTCGTTGAAAAAGATTTTTTTCATTGTTTCAGACTGCTCGGCCGTGGTTCCATGCATATTTTCTCCTGCGAACAATTTCAAAAGTTGATAGGTGCGAGCGGCTTTTCCGGACCGTGGCATTCGTTAGTGGATCTAGGAGCAGGCGATGGTGCCATCACTGCTCACGTTGCTCACCTATTTGAAAAAGTTTACGCCACAGACGTATCACCACCGATGAGATGGGCTCTGGCGAAAAAAAAATTTACGTAAGCACTTGATATTTATCAACTTTTTCGATATCAAATATTATTTGATTAGTTAGAATAACAGACGCGATCTTCGTGTTATCGTGCCAATTCCTAAACGAATTCGTCTCTTCTCGTAACGATCTATGATAAGTAATACCTCGGTAGCGTTAAAAAAATATTCTTTCGAATTATAGAAGGAATTCCTCCCCTGAATGTGTGAAAATTAAAACGAATGCCTAACATCGCGACGCAACGTCGTCAGACTTTACGGCACCGAATTGATTGGAGTAGAAGTTTACGACGGTTTTACACCCGAGCTGTCTCGCGTCGATACGGTTACATTCGAGACTGTTCGAATTTTAAGTAAGCGACCGTAGGGTGCGATGTACGCGTAACATTTTATACAAGTCCTCCACTCCCGTGATCTTACGCGTGAATTAAGATCTTGAACGAGATCTGAAGCGAGAAATAACACGAGAAGTACGCGTTAATCGTCGAGCCAACTAATAAATATAGGTAAAGTAGTAATAAAGATTGATCTCGATTTCCCGGTTATTTTTGCAAAATCGAATTCTATCGTTAAGAAGCGTCGAAATTCGAATATACTAGTATACTAGGCTGTATCTAGTATACTAGACTGATCCTTCGATACATATATTATACATAAATACGCGGATAAGTATTTGGTCGCGTACGATTTCACCGTAATAAGATGATACACCGTAGAGCGCCGTAGATAAGAAATTCTGATTGCATTTTAGGATATTTACCACGACGCTATAACGACCAAGCGTTCGGTGTTGCGTTTAAATTAAAACAACTCGTGGACGGACGTTCGAAAATTTCAGAATAATTCACCCGAAAAAGTAGGTTATATTTATTTTCCAGGGTGCTCGACGCTGAAAAATGGTACGAAACTGGCCCGTACAACGTGATCCTCTGCTTGAACCTATTGGACCGTTGCGATCGACCCAACACTCTACTTCGCCGCCTCAAGTCGTCTTTAGCTCCAGGTGGTCGTTTGATCGTGGCGCTGGTCCTTCCGTTCATCCCTTACGTAGAAGTTGGCGCGAGAGGTGATCATAAACCATCGGAATATCTGCCAGTAAAAGGGAACGGTCTAGAAGGTCAAATAGCCAGCCTCGTCGACAGAGTTTTCGCTCCGTTGGGCCTAAGATGTCTTACGTGGAGCAAACTGCCTTACCTCTGCGAGGGAAATCTTGGCCAGGCCTATTACTTTCTCAACGACGTTGTGTTCGTTCTAGAGGCACAGCCCGTTAGTACGCGATCCTCTCATCGATTTTCGCGCGATCGAACCGTCGCGTCTACACTCTTTTATACTCGTGTTGCTAATTTTTAGGATAGCTCGCGATACTCTGCCTCCGAATGGACAGTCGCGGAATCATCCGCCGCGTACGAACACGGACGGCAAGCGCCCGAACAATAGGCTGCTCACCAACGGAAATGTAACACAGGCAAGTCACACTTGTAAAAACTTTAATCGTTGCTGTCTGTCCATCGATTAGATGCAATTATGCAAGAATACAGAAGAGCGATACTGGCAAGCGACAACGAGAGAGATTTACGTTCGTGTACTATTATTATTATTATTATTATTATTATTATTATTATTATTATTATGGCGTGAGAACGATTTCATTATTTGTCCCCCTCTAACCACCACCACCGGCCCTTTCTTTTCTCTTTCTTATCTTTCTCTAACAGCCAAACGTCCGCGCTGGTCACGCGATAACGTGTTTCTTAAGGTCGCGCACAATTTACAACGTTCGGTCTTAACAGACCTGTACCTACGATATTTTGCCTGCTAACTCGAGCATAATCGCAACACCAAAAGCAAATATAGAGAATAGCGGATAGAAACAGAGTAAAAATAAATAATTATTTAAGCGTTTCGTTTGGTGCGTCTTTCCTATTATTTTTATGCTGTAAATAATGAAAATAAAATGTGTTCGCAACGCTCTCTCTTTCGTACATAATAACTATACCACGATCCTGCTATGTAGCCTGAAGAATATGCACCGAATATGCGTGTTAAAAAATATATTTAGAAAAAATACGAAAGTGATCGTCGAATATCCCTCCAATGAGTATAGCCAGCTAATGATAATTTTATTCAGCTAAAACATTTTACTATAATACTTGGGTGGATATTTAGTTGATATCGATGAATTGTAATAAAAGGTTGTTCGGAACGTACTGAAATACAATACAGAGGTGACGATCCGCATAGTAAAGGGCGTCATTTTAAATCGTTCGAGACCACCTTACCTTCCCTGTTATTCGTTTTCAAGAAATCAAATTCAGAGACAACATCGATATTGTACAAAGATGAGGAGAAGACTGCTGGCGAAATGGCAGAAGGACAACAGCGATAACGTTCTTCTCTCTAAGCTACGCTGAATAGAATTATTATAGCCCACGCACGCACGCACGCACGCACGCACATTCCGTATACGCGTAAAGTAAAAATTGCGCGTCACAGAAATCCGAGCTTTGTCAACCCTCAGTCGACCGACATATTCCCTGCATACATTATAAATAAATATACATGCGTTTATAACAGACACGTTTATAGAAAGTTATCTAAACAGAATCACACGGTCGCACACGTTCATAGAAAATTTTGCTATTTGATAGCCGAAACTTTACATTGATCGAACCTGTGTACAAACAAGATTCCACGCATTCGTCCATCATTTCCCACGCATCCGGTACACAAACTTATTCTGTATATTCGGAAACATATAGTTCGGATTTTGATATTATCGAGCAGATAGGAAATACTTTACCATCGCAGATATGCGTATAACAATCGAGTTCAAAATTACTTTACTCCTCTTTGTACAATCAAAAGAAAATGCAGTTAGTATCCAACTATCTCGATTCAGATAAAACATGATATTCACCTTTTCTTTTTCTCTTTCTTTTCTTTTTCCTCGGCCTGTCACGCTTCTCGTGGCTCGTAGAGGTAATACCGTTTGTAAGTAATATCGGTGCACGTGAGACAAAATTTCGAGCATTGCATACGTATCACGCTTCAAAAATTATCTAATACCTAATAACATTTTAGTCTTTACTTTTCATTTCTCAATCATATATAAAGTGATTGTTACTCGAAAAATATCTACGAATTGACCAATGACTTCTCTCTCTCTCTCTCTCTCTCTCTCTCTCTCTCTCTCTCTCTCTGTTTCTTTCTTTTTTTTTTTTTTTCACTTTTACGTACACACCGTATGTGTTACTGCCCATGGAGCTCGTAAATTATTGCAAGTTTTAACGTCAACTTGTCAGACACAATAATACCAGACGTAACAATAATAAATATGTGTATATATATATATATATATACGAAATATATTTTTATAAATAAACAGTAATTTATGCAATGCAATTTTCAAAAAACATGTATAAATTGATAGTTTATTTTAACCGTATAACTTTGTTGCGATCTCAGTCGCTTGACGATCAAGGCGATATCCCGTAGTCACGCGATAAACATTCAAAGATAAAATAATGCGAGGTCAAGCGGTAACAATAATTGCAATTGCTTATTTATTCTCTCACGCGTAGAGAGTATTCGTATTAAAATATTCCTAATAATATCTAATTGTCAAACTTGTCAAACTTATAGGTAATATTAAATTTGGTTCTTATGTTCTATTCAAATTTTCAATATGCACGCAAGATTTGTTGGACGTAACACACAATCTTTATAATTAAATGTAAAACAGATAATTGTTAATCATTCGAACACAAACGGTGAGTTTATTTTAAATCAATGCACAACGATAAATTATAAATGCCTTAGTACACGTATGCATAATGTGTAAATTATATTCACTACAGGGCAGATAATCAAAATATATTTTAGCATTGCCATCCGTTGCTAAAAGTAAGCCCCATAGGCAGATTATAAAAAAGTTCGAAGATAACTTGTAGCAACGAAACGAAGCTAATCCGAATTTGAAGTAAAACGGTGTGAGTTTCTTTCTCGATTGGCTATATATAAATTTTCTTTTCTTTTCATTTTCACTACCCACGTTTATCACAGTCCACGCATGACTCGTTTTGTCTCTTAGTACTTCTTTTTTCTCCTTTTTTTCCTGATTTTTCTTTTTCCTTTTTTTTCCCTTTTTTTTTTTTGTTTTTGTTTTTTTCCTTCTTTCTGAAGTCTTAAACGCACGCGCCAACAACATTTGAGCAATCCTTCGGGTTGTTTAAATACAAAAACACCCATCTAACCCATAAACACCACATGACTAGAACATCATAGAGCGCAAAGACAAAACCTGGTCTTACCGCTTAAAAAGCGAAGACAAATTTCTGTTTAGTCTAGCTTGCGTTGTTCGCATAATTCTTCTAAACCTCCAGTCTTTCTGCATAAAAATTATAAACTCTTTATTTGATATCTCTAGTCATGTAACGAGGGCATATCACTTAAAAATACCATACATATATATATATATATATATATATATATATATATACACATATATATATGCAAACCATTAGAGATACTTACAATGATGGAAGATAGGTAGTACCCGTATGATCTAATCGATGTTTATCTTCATTTTTCCAGCTTGAAACAGGAATATGTGGAGGTGGCAGGAAACTTCTCAGCGACTGTACAAGCTGTATCGTGTCCACCAATGCTGTATGAAAATCAACAAACGATACATATAACAACAACGTATTAATGTACAAAGTGTAATGATAGGAATGCAGTATTTAATATTCGTTAACATCACACGAAATCAAAGTAATTTGTAACAAAGAAAATTCATTTGTAAAGGTAACAGATATCTGATATTAAAACATAGATTACTGTTAATAAATAGACCATATAATTGATTACTTTTTTGCAAAGCTTCCGATTGTTTTCCGTATGGCTTGCACATCGCGGGACGCACACAGGCTTTCATTCTTGCCATATTCTTCATAACTTCTGCGAAAGCCCTTACTATTTTCTCTTGTCCACCTACGAAATAATAAAAGTAGATCGTTAGTTTACCTTCCTTAAAATTTGCTTCGTTCTATCCAATAAATATCAGCTGTACATATTTAAGCCCACATCGGCAACATCTTCGTTCAATGTAGATGAAAACGATATATACATATTTTAAATTGTATCATTTTTAAGAAAAAATTTGGTACCATCAAATATTTTTCTTACAACTCACCTTGGAGAGGTTGGGAAGGGGGGAGGGGAAGGTTGCGAGAGTACGCGTTAACAACTACTATGTTTATATTCCCGTTTCTCCGTGTACGAAAATTTGACCGCTAAAATTGGAATACAATTTGAAAACACAACGATTCGTGGCATCGTCGATACTGTTCCTCGTATATTTCGATCACGATTAAAGTAAACGTAAGTGACATGTATTCGCAACCTTTTGCTAACCTTCTGAATTCGACGATGCCCGTGAACCCTTTTCGTTTTCCGACGGCCATGCTCCATTATGTAAAGCTAACAAATCCTTATTTGCATTTCCTATTCCTTGCAGATTTCCTAAACCGAGTCCACTGAGGCTGTCCAGATTGTCCAAGTTTGTCCTCAAAAAATCTGTCAATTTATGGTCAGACATCGCGATATTAGGTACTAGAGATTCGTAATGTTGCTTCCCAGTGGGCACTTTTTTTTCTTGCGTGACAGGTCGATGCGGGATATTTAACGATGGACGGCTTGGAGGACGTTGAAGGTTCATTTGATTACCAGCACCTCTCATTTCTGTCAAATCTGCCGTCGATCCTCCTCCCATATGAGCAGCGGGATTAGCGCTGTTTAATGTCTAGAATGTAGAAACATAAGCTAGAAATTGGAACGTTTCCAAAGCAACGATAAAACTGTAACGCTTACCGCCTGAAAATCCATGTTATGAGGGAATCTAGTCCGTAAAAGAGAGGCTGTCATCTCGTTATCTTGAATATAAGTCGGCGCCATATGCCCCATCTTTTGGGTTAATTCCAGTTGATTCTTGTAATAACGGCAACTCAGATGCGGACAGTTTTGTACCACCTCTATTATAAATTCCTTTTCCATACCGAAACATTCTCGTCCGACGGTATACGCTTCCATGACAGCTCTGATCGTCCTCTCTAAATCTAAATGTGTACCGTGCGGACCGCTTATGTGCTTCATCATCACACAGTTTGCGAACTGTTCGCAGGGCACTATCATCTTTCCATTCTCTCTAAGAACTAGACTCCCCTGAGAATTCAAAGCCATTCTCGACGCCATCATCCTAGTTGTACATTACAAGATATCGAGTATTATTAACGCTACGTTGGAAAGAAAGAAGCGATAAATTTTTTTTTTTTTTATACGCCAAAGTTTAAGATTCAGTATATCCTTACTGCAAATAAGCAGCGCTTGGGATCATGGACGCATCTTTGAATTCAGAAAAACACTGAAGCAGTTCGATGCTTGGATTCCAACCTTTATTTTGAAGATAGACTTGTATTAACCCATACACCTTTTCGGTAATGTAACCAGCACTACTCGGAGTACCAGGGTAACCGAATCCTCCACCCGGCGGTCCCATTTCTGTTTGCATACCTTTGGCAACAATATTTTTCATAGTTTCCGCCAAGTCCATTCTGTACAAATAAAATGAAACTGTTTTTTCAGCACCAAACTTGGAGAGAAAAGCATGGTTCAAGTGAACGATTAGAGTTAAAAAGAAAATAAAATAGAATATAACGTAGAAAATGTAGAAAATTTCGGTAAATAATGAGATTTAAGAAAGAAACTAATGTTGAAAAAATTAAGATGCACAGTAGCCGTACCGATGCTAATTGACACATGTAATAAAAAAGGGTCGGGAAAATGTGTGTAGGTTGCCAGGGTAGCAAGCTTGGCATTTTAAAAATCCATGCATATTCGAATCCTCCGGCCATTGTTATTTTCGGGATGAAGACGTCTAAAGAAACGATAAAAAAACACTGATGCGAGCCACCGCCCCCCTTTAAAAGCGGGGGGAATGAACGTTTTGGACACTCACCCCGTCACCGAGCACGACTTTCACTCACTTGAAGTGTAACCGGGAACACTAGAGGACCCGTTTATCACCCTAATCGCCGCTACTCGACATACCCTCATTAACGATTCTCTTCGCATTTGCAAATAACATAAATCGCGATAATTATTTCCGCAACGTTTGTTTGCATGGATGGCCACCAGAGGCGCATTGCCTGCCTCCACGATTTTTACCGTATCTCCACCTATGGATACGCATGTGTGTTTTCTGCCTGCGTCTGTATGCATGCACGCACCTACGGCATCTCGGCGCTTACGCGACGCCACTTTGCGCATTTATCAATATTACTTTTTCCAATTTATTTATACACCTCCCTTTTTGCTCCCCGTTCGCATTCTCCAAATATGCCCTATATATCCGTTCACCTTCTTCTTCCACCGTACTTTCTCTCCTTTTAACAACAACCTCCGTGCGTGTCTTTTAAACGTTCTCGTACACTTTTAACTACTCTTTCAGACGAAAAATGAATATGTCCTTTGTACCGAACAGCAACGAAACCTGGACCTGGATCGAAAAAGAAAACAGAAAATCGATACGAGTCCTCTCGTACAAGTCCGCAACCATAATATTTATTTCTTCTTAATTTCTTTATTTCATTTTTAATGATCTGACCTTTCTCGGTTTACGTACTTCGTTTACGGTTTACGAATTTATACGACACAATCAGAGAATAACGTGTCGTCAATTTACCTACCGTCAGATTGTACAGTTTTACAGTTTTGCTCGTTGCGACATCTCTCGGATCAGAGCTGAAACCTCTTCTATTAGCGCATCGTTATCGGCAGCAAAAGAAATGGGCTGGCGCCACTAGTTATTCAATGGTAGAGATCTCTATCTTTTCTTCTACGCCCGCATCCTCTCATTCCCGCATTCTCTCGCAAGGAACAGAATGCTTTACAAACTGTTCTCTTACCAACTGTTACGTACAAATATTACTATCCGCTCGTTATTCCGACTTATTCCTAACGGGCGACCCTGCTTTATTTCGCTATACGATAACGATGTAGTTTCGTGAATCAGTTTCAGAACTTTCTAAACAGATGGCGTCACGTATGGTAATTAATATACGTCGATCAGTGATATCATAATTAATTGTGTTGGTTACGTTTACGCTTCTTTACGCAACGTTACAAGTAGCCTAGACTTGTTAATGTCTCCTGTTTAGATACTTACCTATGTAAGCGTAATTTCCGCTCCGAGGAAAATTCAAATTTAAATTACTTCCAAGCGCAGTGCTACCAATTACGAAGGCAGAAAAAAAATATTCCAAAGAGCGTAAACATGGCCTCGCGGAACAATCGCGCTATTCGACGAGTTTTAACAAAAATAGAAGCATCTTTACAAGCGGAAAATTATTATGAAGCTCATCAAATGTACAGAACTTTGTATTTCAGGTGAGCCAACAACCTAATTATTTCACATTGTCAGAGGATAATTGTTGTACAATTCTCGATATGATTGCTTAACCTCTTCTTCCAGACTTCTTGGGCGGAAAATGTATTCGGACCTTTTGGAATTACTCTACAACGGTTCTTCTCTTTTATTAGAACGCGAACGGGTATGTAATAATTGAACCTACGTTGGTGAACTCTGTTTATCTTTCCTTTGTAATTTTGCAAACGCATTACTTACAAATATATTTCACGACAATGTCTCGGTGGGCATTTTTAAAAACGTGATTCACTAATTCCTTTCTCGAACAATCTCTAATTTAATTTGTTTATTACGGTAATACCGTCAAAAGTAAAAATTCGAAATTTCAAAAATACTCTATAGCAGGCTAGATGAGAGCGTTACGTCCATTAGTATAACTATGTATTTTTAACTATATTAATACACGACCAACGGTTGTTAATACGTCGTTAATGCATAATGTTACTACTTATAGCACGCGAGTGGAACTGACTTAGGAATTTTATATGTAAACGTTTTAACACAATCAGGAACGGAACCTTGTCAAAAATATTTTAATGAAATTACAAAGTTATTTAAAAAAATGAGCCACTTGTCCCCCGATAGAGATGTATTTTTACAATCTGCGCTAAGATGGAGTATAAAAGGTACAGAATATAAGACAGGCCATCCAGAATTGCATCAGAAGATAGCTAAAGTATTTTGGAAAGGTAAATTTATTTTAAAAAGCAATTAAACATAGTAAAGGAAAGAAACATTCGAACGATATCGTTTTATAGAAAAGAATTACGTGATGGCAAGGCAACATTTCATATACAGTAAAGATGGTTCCGGATGTGCCGCGATGCTTGTCGAGTTGCATCAACAACGCGGTTATACAAATGAAATAGATCTTTTTATAGCCCAAGCAGTTTTTCAGTAAGTATAAATATCGTTACGATATACGCATAGATATACGCATAGTTACTTCCTTCTCCATCTTCGCTGTCCATTAATCAAATCGATCGATTTAGTACAAAACGAAAAAGAATATTTGATTGTTTGTAGTAGTTAGTTAGTTACTTAAACATTCAACAGCTAAAACTATTTATACGATACAAGTCTTATCAATTTTCATCTCGACTTCTGTATCGAATATATATTTACCTACATCGAACCAAAGAGACGAATCGCTTCTCGAAAGAATCAATTTTCTTATCTGGAAAGGAATCGGATTCGTTTATGCTCTACATTTACACCGTAATGCTACATTCTTTTTTCTCTTCGTACCTACCCAATGTATGTAGTCGCCTTCCATTCGCTTCCCATTCCGAGTCTAACAATTAGTACGCTTTCTCATCGTATATTTCAACGTCTAAATAAAATATAAGAGCAATCAAAATTATTGTAAAAAGAAAATAATTACTAAAGAATAAGCTATGATATTTTTCCTTCAGATACCTCTGTTTACAAAATAAAGCAGCTGCGCAAGAAGTTTTCAATTCTTATACTTCGCAACATCCAAAAATTAAATGTGGCCCACCGTATCTTCTTCCCTTACTGAATTTTTTATTCTTTTTATTAAAAACAATCGACAGGTCAGTATAAATCTTTTTTATCAGTCTACGAATGCATCAATATCAATCAATTCTAATGAATTACACTGAAATGAGAATTTAGTTTACGATGACGTGTGTGCGTGTGTGTGTATATATGTATATTACAATTAATATTTTTCAGTGGTAAACTCGCCGCGTTCACAGTGCTTTGTGAACAGTATCAAATATCTTTAAACAGAGATCCGTGTTATCGACAGTACTTAGATAAAATAGGGCAATTATTTTTTAATGTCCCATCCCCGCGGCCTCGTAATCAAGGATTATTTGGCACACTTTTACAATCATTTTTCAACGGTCTTGAGGATGAAGGTTCGGACGATGAACAGAGAAATACAGCTTCAACTTCGCAAACAGTACAAGACCTTGACTAATTGAAAGTTACAAAGTTACACGTCACTGTACAATGTGATGAAAGTAAATAATGAACTTGTATGTATACACGCGTGCGCGTATACACATACGCATGCAAAAGTAGCGTCCCACGTATTTTCAATGAACACATTGCGCTGACTTGTCAGATCTTCAAATATCTAGTACTGAAATTAGTTTTCTTAAACGACTTGTACAAATGAACTTATTTAAATTGAAAATATATGGGACACGTACCTAGAGAAATTTTTCAAAGTTGTAAATTGCAAACAGTTCTCAAATAATGCACAGAAAAGATACATTAATTAAAAGATCCTTATTTTTATTATTTAGATCTGTTCCGATACTATATACAAAGTATTATTTGTATGTTCAAAGTTAGTTGAAACTTTCAAACTGTACGCAATAGAATCCTATTTAAATGCTATTGTCAAGTTTAAAAACGAACTGGAATTATGAACAAAATCCCTGTACTGATAATATTAATTCATATATCATAACGTATCTTTAAAAAACAAACTTGTACTTGAGTGTATCTGCCGAAATTAAGATTTATTTTATATGAACTTAATCGTGTGACAAATAAACGTGACATATTCACTTATAGCGGCAAAAGAGGTGTGCTTAATGATATTATTTGTTGCTGAAATAGTAAATGAATGAAATGAATCATTACGTAAGTAAACTGTCATAGTAGTAAGTAAAATATTTATTTATAAAACTGTACTAATATAAACTAATATTGTTTGGAAGTCTTGGCGAAAGAGAATATATCTATTTGGTTACGAAAAATAACGGCCATTATTCTGTGACAAAGCTCTTTTCATTACCGATAAGAATAATGTGTAATTGCTGTGTATTAGATTGAAAGATATAGGGAAAAACATAATCGAGGATATAGGTTTAAAATAAGTATATGCATAGAAAAACATGTATATTATTATGGAACTATATATATATATATATATATATATATATATATATATATATATAGTTATGTCCTTTTATCATAGGTATAACAACTTATTTTTCTGTAATTTATGAACACAGCAAAATATTGTACAAATATACAATGTTTAAATTTGTTATATACACATATAAAATTCCATCCTTAACGAGAAATAAATTAAATTTTGTTATTAAAGTAGACTTTTCATGTAACGCATTGCACAAGCAATGTGTAATTGCTTTCTATGTAATACATTGATATAGTTTTATATGTGTTATTTTAAAAAATCATAAAATTTTACAACATCATACAAGTATTATATGTGAATGCACTATAATTTCAAAATTTATCATCACAAAACAATGAAAAATGTAATATATTTTAATACTTTTCCCTCTCTGCCACCCTCTCTCATCCCCCCCCCCCCCGCTTTCTCTTTCTCTCTCAGACATAAATGTTATAGGTAATGCAATATTAAAAGGAAAACAATATTCGAATAGAAATTCAGATTATTTATAATTGTAATTTAAAACTTTTTCTATTTTAAATTTATTATATGTGCGGATAGAGAAGTGCATTCTCTGCTCGTATCTCTATTACCATGTCTGTATACAATTAGTGAAACTAACGTAATTGAATTCAATTAGAGGATAATAGTAATAATAATTAATTCTCAACTATTGTGTTCCTAACTAGATCGATTTCTATTGGGCAATAATATCATGTATGATATTGTATGTTAATTGTAAAGTTAAAAAAATTACATAATTTATACTGATCTATAGTTATGTGGTAATTGCAGATTAATTTACATGGTAAGTGAACAGAAATTTCAGTTATCGGGATATTAATAAATGCTGACTGCATGTAAAGTCATCAAATAAGACATTCAGCAGTTCAGTTGCTCAAGAAATTATTTTTTATTAATGGAACAATTCAGTGGAATAGTAACGATAAACAGCAAATAATAGCGATTGAAATGATTATATATTTCTTCCGTGCAGATTGTTAAACAAAAATTAAGTAAATAATTTTAATGACAAATAGTAAACCATTTCTATGTGTAATAGTATAGAGTGAAAAGAGTAAGACTTGAAATATTTGTATTCACGTAAACTTAATAATCGTTTTATATATATACGTGTTAATGGTGATCCGTGCAAATAAAGTACATTCTATAAAAAGTGATAATTATATGAAAGTAGATTCATAAAAAATTTATTATACATATACGAAATACTATTTTCACTTTGAAGTACATTTGTATCTAGTTGCAAGAACAAATGTACAAATTTCTTTAAATTCGGCAAAGGATATGAAATTTATTACTACCGTACAAGGAACGCAGTATTATAACTCATTCTCTAATTTACGTTTTACAAGTGTGATTGAACATTGTTCTGTATTTAATTTCTTAATGTACCCGCGATAAGCATTCTTAAATAATTTATATCTGTAAAAATATTATGTATACATATATACATGGATATTTTATACAGAATTGGATGACAGGTCAGCTAAGTAGAATTGCCCAAATACCTCCTTTGTTTGCTATTGCAAGAAAAAAGTTCTCCGGACAAAATTGCACTGTTTCAAGGGACATATATTGATGGGTGAACTGATATTTTCATATCATTATTTTACGAGATTTCAAAATCATCGACATTTCTCTCAATTGAATCCTACATTTATTTCTCGATAGGCACGTGCAACGAGACGGCAAATTCAATCAACACTCAATATTCAATAGCCACATCGTTTCGATGAAGAAGGTAGATCTGCACGCATATCGTTGCACGCTGCTTCTCGATTGCGCGTCTGCGTATTATCTATATAGTTACATATGGTTTTTACGAGTAAATAAATGAATTATGAAAGAAACATGATATATCCTTGACGATTTCATCGTGAAATCATTTAGAAATAGCAAACATGTTAGGCGAATGTGTATAAAAAATGTATATAATCAATATTCTTTAAAACCAGGAATGCGAAATTGCCTAGAGAACGTTTCAACTTCTTCCTTTAAGGCTGCAACCTTTGCCTTTACGCTGTCATCTGTACTTAATACTCTTCTGTAGTCAACAAGTTTGGGACCAGAAATATTGGAAATTTCCTTGGAAAGTAGCAATCCTATAGGAAATTGAGAATATTCGTTGTAAATTTTTAATCATATTTTTAATTCCATAATTTTAAATACGTGCATTTAGAAACGGGAAGATAAATACCTCTGTGTATAAAGTCAACAACCATATCCATATCTTTTTCAATTAAACCACGAGTAGTCAATGCAGGTGTACCCAACCTGATACCACTACAATTCAGAGCACTTTTATCGCCAGGCACCGTGTTTTTATTACACGCTATGGAGATGCTCTCCAAAATTTTTTCTGCTTTAGCTCCCGTTATACCCGTTGATCGTAAATTTACAAGTAACATATGAACGTCAGTGCCGCCTGTACTGATTTTATAGCCGCGCTCTTGAAGTCCCGAACACAACCTCTTTGCATTCGCTATAATTTGTTTTTGATACTGGAGAAATTCTGGTGACTTGACTTGCTTCATTGTCGTAGCAATGCCTGCGATGGCATGATTGTGAGGGCCACCTTGTAATCCTGGGAATACAGCCTGATTTATTTTATCTTCTAGATCGTACATAATTTTCTGGCCATCTTTCCCGACGCTTTTAACACCTTTACGAAAGAAGATCACACCAGCTCGAGGCCCTCTGAAAATGATCAAGGTAGAAGTCAAAGATCAGAGCAATATTGCGTAGCAAGACTTGGATTTGGAATTATAATACATACACAAGTTAAAGAAATTACCAAACTAACAAATACCTTAGCGTTTTATGAGTTGTAGTAGAAACAACATCGCTGTATTCAAATGGGCTAGGAATTAATCCAGCTGCAACTAATCCTGATACATGAGCCATATCGCTGAAGAGATAAGCAGTATTTTCATCGGCTATTTCTCTGAACCGCTTATAATCTAAACACCTACTATAACAAGACACACCTGCTATAATAATTTTAGGCTTAAATAATCTTGCTTGTGCAGCTAGTTTATCATAATCTATTAAGCCAGTTTCAGGATTAACCTTGTATGGCATTGATTCGAAAAATATTGATGTTGCGGAAATTTTCTTCTTTTCAGTGAAAAAACCTAAAACAACGCGCATAACATGTCTTTAATTCTTAATTTCTTTTTTCGGCTTTATAGTACTATCACCCTTTAACGCATCTTTCGTATGATATGTACTCTTGTACATACATATATGTACAGACATATACAAATCAAGCATCGACACCCAATGATTCGTATTATGTTGCACAGCTTTTATATTTTCGTTACTTTAATAAAACCGATTTGTATTTCGTATGTGTATATCGTTAAAAACACGAGAAAAAGAAAACCTGATATTTACATAATATGGATAGAAAATGAAAAACGTTCCCAAAAAAGTTGTCCTCGTTTACATTACAAACATATATATATATATATGCACTAAGACTGTAAAACAGCTGACATAATGTAGATATCTGCCACTGACTGATCAACTGATTAGAAGCTGTTGTCTATAATATTGGTTCGTACTCGATCGCCTGAAATCGGTCGGAAAATACCGGACGGCTCTCTACTTTAGTTTGCTTTGAGTACGTTGAGTACAACACGAATACAATATATGTATGACTATATAAATAGAGTATGCGTAAATAACGATTAATAAATTTATGCAAAAAATGTTGCGTAATACCATGCGTGAGATGTCCTCCATCTGGAAGATCTAAACCCATTATACGTCCGTGCGGCTCGGCTAAAGCTGTATAGACAGCAAAATTAGCTGGGCTTCCTGAATATGCCTGTACATTACAACCCCATTCGTCTGGATTTAAATTAAATGCCTCTAAAGCACGTTTTTGTGCCAGCCGTTCAATTTCATCGATATATTCGTTTCCGCCGTAATATCTAAATATGGAAATATATTTAACGGATTACGATAACTGAAAGTTACGATAGTAAATTGAAATATCATACCTTTGTCCAGGAAGTCCTTCGCTGTATTTATTATGAAGACAAGAACCCAAACACTGCAGTACGCTTAAAGATGTGAAATTTTCACTGGCAATCATTTCAAGACTACACTCTTGCCTTTCCTTTTCTTTCTTCATTAATCCAAAAAGTTCTGGATCCGTTTCCCAGATGTTCTTATAAATTATTCCAACCATATTCTAAAAATAAACGAGACACGTTAATGCCTTGTTTTTATACAACAGAAATACAACAAGAATTTGTGAGAGTAACGCGTAGCCTTGTTTACTTCTAAACTTTGTAGGAGGTATTTCATATCTACTTGTACATTTATTAATCTGCTAAAGTTCACTGTGTACGATAACCCTGTGCATGCTATTATGAAAAGATCACCTTTTTTTTTAATAACATATACGCATGCATAGAATATAATCGTGAAATATATGCATACATACCAAGATTGATTGATTTCTGTGAGAGAGAAAGAATATTTTTAATAATAAATAAATAAAAAATTACACTCACGAGTTTGGGCATGCAACAGGCGGTCGAGAAATGTACGTTACGATTTGAATCTCGAACGGCGTCTAATACACGTTCTTTGGAAACGCTATCCTTTATACGATGTCGCATACGAACGCATAACAGGTTTCCAACCAATTGAAAACCACGCCGATTTAAAATCGACCAATTCGCAATCATAGCAAATCTTCTGTCTTAAACTATGTCCAAAATACATGAAACGATACGAGATGATTTCAAATATTTTTTTATTTTTTACACATTTATTTACATCACAGTTATTATTATTTATTAAACAACGAATAGTTTGTCTAAACGTACATCGTCTAACCTAAAAATTGTTGGAAAAGAAAATATTAATTGAACAATGCCACCAATGCTGTCTCTACACCTACGCGTCTGCAGTAGAGTGATACGTAAAAGAACGTCGCTTTGTTTTCTTTAACCGTTATCAATTTTTTTTATCAAATATCGGTTATACAAATATCAAATGAGAAGTAGAATTAATGTGTGTTAGATGACTGATTGGCAATTACTTCTATAACTAATTAACGTTTATCGTCAGTTTACGTAGATATTGTTACGTGGAAAGTAAGAAATAAATTTTAAATAATTGCAAATCTAATCGTTTTTCTATTTCTCTTTCTCTGAATACGTTTTCTGAATATTACGATTTTTTAAAAACAATATTAATCGATCACAATTGTTGCATTAAACATTTACGTATTAAACAGCTGTTACTTAGCAATCAAACTTTCCACTAAAATCTAGTCAAAAGAGTGGTGTTACAATAAAATATAAATCTAATCTTTGACCGTTTTAAAACAAACTGCGCTTAAATGCCAACATCTATTCGATGACTCCGATTCCACTTTATAATTATAACCAGAAAGAAAGATTCCACTTCGTCACAACGCAGTTTACTATACGTTTACTATTTTCTATTTTACAATACACTGCTTTGAAAGTAGCTCCGACCCGACGTACTTTCTTTAGTTACTAGTCTATAGTGATTATATCGCCATTTCTTACCAACCAACACAGGCAGATACTTTTATCGATGTTTTTCTTCTTGTACCGCATCCGAGTTCAAACATTTCCAACATTATGATCATTCCATTTTCATTCGTACCTTCAATAAAAAACTATCGATTAGTATCTATCGTAGCCGAAAATATTAAAGTACGAACGTTTAGATGTAAATGTATTAGAATATAATATCATAAATTTATTCGATTAAACTATATAAAAGACGAATAGCGAATTACAGGTAAGCAAACAGATTTAAATACACTTACTTTTTGTACTCTCTTCTGGTATGATTATGCGTATACGCACAGCAATGAAGTTGAACAAATTTTCTTGAAGAAATTCGAACGGCTTTCGAGATATTTTGTACACGAATTTTACCTAGAAAGAAGCGTGACAGCGAACATGTCAGTATTGATTGCTGGCCACTTCACGGTTTATTTCTTGTTTATCCTTAGGTTTTGGCGAGGGTGAAGTCTCGCGCATCCCTACATACCTATTCGAGACTGTGCAGAAACCGGACGACGTAAGGTGATCAGAATTTCGATAATAGACCTACCTAAAAATAACGAAAACGCGTCCTGATCAAATATGCTTAGAATTGGATAAAAAGATGAATACACATTCTTTTTTTTTTTTTTTTTTCTCCTCGGTAGATAAATTATTACAAATTTAAATCTCATTTTAAATTCTGTATTGAACCTGTTATAGTAAATATAGCTAAGCTACACTAAGGATATGCATATTGATTGTGTCATAATATATGTTATTCAAGATAACAGCGCCAAATGTAATCAGAAGAAAATATGAGAAAACAACGAAATTGTAAATCAATGTTTTAATATATTAATTTATTATTAATTTTGTTTATATCATATTTATCTCTGGATTATAGTACAAAATGATGTGTTTTGCCGACATTATTCGAAGCGAACAAAATAAAAAAATATAATAAACGATCGCGTGAAATAAAATCAAACCTTATTTGTTTCCAAAGTTTTTTCAAACATTTACAATTTCTTCAGCTCTCCTTGCTGAAGTTTTTCGCTGTACTTGCATTTTGATAAGTTTATAATTCTACAGAAATCAACTAACATTTTTAATGACAGCCTTATTATGTGTGATAAATTTTTTAAATTCTGGAAAGGAAAATAATAGTAAAACAAGCATGAAATTGAAATGGTACCCAGATATGACCAAAATCATAGAACATGCGCTTTTTTAATCGGAAATCGTTATTTTATATATATATATATATATATATATTATCAGCTATATTTCATTTATGTAGGTTAATGTATTCTTATATTTATATATATGTATATATATTTGTATATTCTGCATTTTTTTATTTGCTTAGAAAAAAATTATGGAAAAATTATCGATGAACTTTACAATTTCAATTGAGCAGCTGCTACATTGTTAGCTGTACAAAACCAGAAACGCGTTACAATTAATTATAAGCATTACACTTTATATTAAGAGTGCATCCTTATGCGTATTATTTATTACATATAAGTTTGATATTTTCATACTTTTCTTCCTTTTTCTTTTTATTATAATATACAGTAACGTAAATAATTCTTCCCTAATATAATTTTCATATGCCTTCGTGCAAAAAATACATATATAGTTACCATTATATAACATCGTCACAAATAGTATTCGTACTACCTCCAATATCCAAATCATTGTAACTGTTAGTATTCGCTAAGCAACGTAATAATAAAATTTATGTGTCACAAGTCAAATACACATGCAATCGGTTCCTGTGCAAGTATGAATAATAGAATACGTAATTCACATTTTCATAGTTTTCCGACGAATATTTGTGATGTTTGTAAGTTCTTTTCGTCAATACGTTTCCATTGCACTTATCGCAATAGTAAATCGTGAAAAGGGTACTGCCTTTACAAACAATCGGAAACTATTATTATTTTTCCCTGTACGATTTAATTAGAGGATATAATTAAAAAAAAAAAAAAAAAAAATGTACCGATTTATCCAAGTATCTTGCCTTTGAATGTCTTATTAAGATTGTAATTTGAAACAGTTTGTAATCAGTTAAGCGTTAACAAACTAATTTCAGTTTTTTCAGTTCTTAAGTAAGTGTTTCCTTTGTGTTTTATCTTCGCGTATTATTCGAGCAGCATTAAGAAAATTAGAAAAAAAAAAAAAAAAGATTATGAAAACTGAATTTATTTAAATGTCACGAAAATATTATCCATTATATGAATTTTCAATAAATCTATCTTAGTAGACCATGAGGAAATTACTGATGAAAACAAAAATACTCGACGGCAAGTTGAATGTTTACAACGAAACATTTTAAAGCACGTTCACGATTAAAATTACGGCTGTAGGTAATCAAACTAGCTGTACAATTCGTTTAAATTTACAAAATATTGTAATCTTCGTAACTAGCATGTCCAGTCTTCTCAAGTATTACTACGCATCGCATAGATTCCTTACGTATTATCCATTTGTAGCAATCATTCGCCGATGTCGAAATGCGCTCTAAAAAAATGTGATATCTTGAAATAAATTGATGAAATAAATTTGTATTCGTTATGAGAGCTACATTTGACGAGTCCATAAATTATGTACTTAATATCGAGATAAATTATATCTGATTCAGGTATAAATTATATTCGATTGTTCCAATTAAATTGCAACAATTATTCTGATTTAAAATCGTTAATTCGACGTGTTTAAGAGTTTTTGTTTTTAACTTTAAAACAATTCCAACCTTTTCACTTTCTTTCCCTTCTTTATTAATTGCAGCAAACTAGTCTTTTATGAAAAAATGTATTTATTAAATAAATTAAACACTCTTAGATGTATTGCAGTGCTATGAAATTTAAACGTTTCAAGGAAAGACTTTAATCACAGTTAAAGCAGAAATAATTGTCAAATAAAACATGATTCATAAATAAAGGAGATCTTGTAATATCGTGGCAAGTTTTCACGCGCAAAGTATATGCAGTGCAATGAGAAATAAAAAAAAAAAACAGAACTACGGAGTAGTGTTTAATAGAACAAAAGAAGCTTTACTGTAACGACAATTATGAAATCGTGAAACGACCCTCTCTCTTGAACTACGTTTACCTCGTAATATGTCCAATGTAGTTGTGATCGATGCACGATGAGTTAACAAATTTATCATATTCGAGAATTCTTATATTTCTATTCATTCAATTGAAACTGCTTCGTTAATGTTACTCTACTGTTACGTGTTTGCAAAATTTCATAAATCTCAATAAACTATACATACGTATGAAAATACGCATAAAACACACACGCGCGCGCGCGCGCACGCGCTCACACACACACACACATGTACACACGCACACGCACGCACAAAGAATATACTCACAAACATAAAATGTTCCAGGCTGTTTGGAAGGCAACTCAGAAATTTTACCTATAAATTTTCTAATGGACAATGTATCATTTATATATAACAATATCGTATTCTTTGATTATATTTCCATTCAATCAAAGGATCGATAGCTACATTAGCTATATATTATGTATTAACAGATGCGTGTTATGAGAAACAATATTATAAAGAAAATGTTAATGTTTTTTGCAAAAAGATACCTTACAATACAGAATGTTAAATTACAAGGTAGCTGTAAATCTGCGTTTCAAACATCCTGAATATAATATAAAAGAAGATTATGTACGTAGACAATTCTTTTCTGATAATAGGTGTTAAGTATTATACCATATAGAACAACAGTGTTTTTCTTTGGGTCTCGTTATAATTCAGTTACAAAGATTTTACGTGGCAGGATCAAATAATCAAAAAACTCTGAGTTCTATAAAATCAATATACTATAAATTTATGTAAATACCTCTGTTTCTTGATACCTGAGCTTTCCTTCGTTCCGCGTATAATTACAATTTCTTATTTTTCTTTCTTAATAGTAAAATATTCGTCTAAATAAATTCTTGCCCGTGACAAGTGTTTAAATATTACATTGGAAAAAAAAAAAGAAAAAGAAAAAACACTGCTTTCAAAAAAATATTTGTTAAACAACTACCATCAGCATACAGCAAAATATTTACAAATACAAAAATCGATTTTGCAAACAGAAGTGTCTAATCCGTTTTTGGGAGGCTATGTAGAATCAATGTAGTACCATCGATCCGGCCATTACGTAAAATCCCTGTCGATTTGAAAGGGAGAACTTCCATGATGCATAAAATATCATTGTATGGTTCATTACAGTCTCTTAATCCGTCGTATACAAAGCGTAGATTTACCTTTCATTAACATGATCATAATATTAAAACCGCGATCTATCTGGCTGAACAACCGAATACATAAACGCATTTCCAACAATCGTGTGTCAGACGTCGCTTTTCTTACTATAGAGTCGTATAAATTATTACGAGTGGCTGCCTAATTTTTATTCTTTCTTCGTCTGTGATGAAAATTTAGTTGTAAATTTTAATGGCCTTTTCGAGGTAGTTGATACGAGAGCGCTTTGGCGCTTTGTTGACATGTTCTAGGCCAAGCCAAGGCCTGAGCGGTGACGTGCCTGCGTTCAAAAGTAGTCAAACTACAAATCTGTTCTTCGTTTATATCAATTTATAGCTTTTATTATAAAATTATCTGTTACTCCACCTATTTTAATATCTTTTATCAAACTGATAATAAATAAATAAATAAATAAATAAATAAATAAATAAACAAACAAACACACACACACACACACACACGCATATATATATATATATGTGTGTGTGTGTGCGTATATATGGCTATACGTTTTACTTTCCTCTTTGTATATAACACTTACTCTGGTTGGGAAGAATACGGAAATCTGCAAGATCCATACAGTAGTCTGGTGTGTCCATAATAAAATGTGGTTTACCCAATGTCACCACCGCGAACTTAAACTTCAAAGTTTTTTTATGAATTCTCACACATAAAATATCAAATAAAATTAGATTCGGATGCCTACCTTTTCAAATTCTTTTTCTTGCACTCCTAGTTTTTTCAGAAGTCTTTCTTTCATTTTTGGGAAAGGCTCACCCTACAAAGATACGAATAACAGAAATATAGTTGCACTTTTAAAACGTTCATATTATATAAAAATAAGCGTTCACCATGCGCTTTACCGCTATACTCACATGTTTGATTTTAAAGAAAAAGGGAATACCAAACGTTGAAAATATATCTTTGTGGAAATGTGCAACAGGAACCAACATTTCGTCTTCTGCCAAATTTAACTCATCGTTTGGAATCTCTTCTATCCTGTATAACTTCGTGCCGGATGTATTTAAGTTGTCTAGAGGTACATCTTCTCTCGGGCCCGGTGAAAGTTTACTAGAATTAATTTCTAATATCCTTAATTTACCGGAGCCGTTTTCCGATAATTCTACTTGCTTTTTAGCTTCTTCGAGCAACGTTGCCACTGTTCCGTTCTTATTGGGATAGAGAATAATTTCTTTCTCTTCTTTAAGAGATGGGCCGACCCATATACATTTAAACTGTTTCTTGTTCTCAAGCTCGTTTACTCTAATACTGAGCTGTTGATAATATAACTTTTTTGCTTTCGGTTTACAGTAAGAAACCAGATCTTTAAGCGAACCTTCAAACGTACATTTCAAAGGATGTCCAGGCGAATCTTTATAACTGTAAATATAATAAATTATAAAAGTGGCAAACGATACGATTTATGTGCGTACACGTCACTATTTCTCTAATTATTAAAAATACGATGGTTGTTTCATATAATAAATACGAATGTCGAAATTTTCATATTTGAAACTTTTTTCAACTGTTGCACGTACAGAAATTTCAATATCAACGCGATCCTGACGCATGGCGAAAGTCTCCTGACTGCCTTTGCGTGTGCATGCGCTCGTGCGCGCGTGCGTGGTTGGACGTTGATATCCATCATTGACTCTAGAAACACTAGAAGAGATTTTTCAAACTCTCGATCAACAAATATCTGTCACAAATGCTTTTGTTGGTCGTAAAATTACTCTTGAAATCTCTGAAAACTAATTAGATTGCTTTATAGAATCGCCTTGATATCGAAAGTAGGTTAAAAAAACAATGAAAATTGAATAAAATCTTGACATAAGTAATGTTATCGTATTTCCAATAATTAGACTTCCAATAACGGAGCTGTCGTCCTTATACATGTTCCGCGTATACACGATTACATAAAGTTGTATGCATGTTCTTACGTTTGACATTTAAAGAATTGCAGAAGGTAAGGATCTGTACCAAGTCTCTGTGCCACAGCCCTCGCCATTTGATCATACGTCATTCTCAAGGAAAGTTCCATCGTGAAGCCAGGATCATTAGGGAACGTTTTATCACAAAATGTTACTTCTACTCTGTGAAATAAGTCCCTGAAAATATATGAAACATTTTTATACAATGTTCTTTGCGTAAACATTAAATATTTTACAAACAAACATTTTTACGACTTACTTGAAATATTCTCTACATGTTGGAAGCTCGTACATTTGATTATCACCTTCTTTTTGAAAAACAATAATATCGCCGTCCATCAATTCTTCAAGGACCTTTTCGAGCGGTTCCGTTAAATTGTCTATCTTCTCCACCAAGTTTGGTTTGATTTCCTCGTAAAGTGCTAGTTCCGTATCGGGTGGAAATCCAGCTCTTTCATTTAAAATTGGTATTAGCTCCTCTGTACATACACACACACACACACGCACATGAAACCGTGACAACAATTATTTTTACCTAAAT
The DNA here is from genome assembly GCA_963969225.1 of Xylocopa violacea. Lineage (NCBI taxonomy): Eukaryota > Metazoa > Arthropoda > Insecta > Hymenoptera > Apidae > Xylocopa > Xylocopa violacea. Next base: position 43,133,668 of record CAXAJV010000002.1, read on the forward strand.
ATTGCTACAAAGGATAAACTATATATGTATCCCTTCTAATCCTTGGTAAAATATTCTAGTACAAACTCAAATTAAGAAAAGTATAAATTGAATTTTTTGTAGCTTAAAACTATTTCAAACTTAAATGAAACTTACGGACTTTAGCTGTGACAGGCATGTAATGGTGTCCACAGTAATGAATCTTCTTATTCTTGGGATCATATAATTTGAAAAATAGTAGAACGTCGGTATCTTTATCGAAAGGTGGCAATGCTGTTAAATCAGAATCCGGAGGGACAAGCTCGACAAACACATTCCAAACGTTTGGATTTTCCGCGCATTGATAAATCGATTTTTGTAGATCGTTCTCCAATTCGATCGGCATCGGTCTACAAGTCTGATTTGAACGTACGTTCAATGGCCATAAACGAATTTGTTCTATTGGATATTTCTGTCGAGAAAACAAACAATTGAAATTAATTTTGAAATCAATTTTCTATTTTAAGACTAACAAAGTAATCGTTTCGTTTTCTTAAGTACTGTGTTTTCAATCACCTACCGTGTTCGTAGATGATCACAGCGATATAATATAGAACCAAATTGGGGTGCACGATATTATAAGTCACACCGATATTTCAATATATCAAATAATTTAAAATATCGATAAAATAAAATATCGATACTGATCTAATATTTGAATGTAATGTGGATGAGAGTAATAGCATGAAAAATTTGTCAACACTTACCAAGCTATCACTCAGCAATTCGAGAAACTCGTGCAAGGTACATTGCTTACGTACGCGAAATACACGATACAAAGCATGCTCTGGATCATACAAGTCATTCCCTTGGTGACCGTCAAAATTATCCTCAAGAAGGACGTTGACGGTTATATATAAGTATGCTTCTGTTCTTTCCTTTCTTCGTATTTGTTCCAGCCTCTTCTCCTCTTGCAGCCTCTCCACCAGCTAGACCAACAAAATTAAAATTATCCATATATGTACTAAATTCGTCTCATTGGTAATTTTTCCTCATCTGTCTTCTAAAATTTAAACTTTTAGAAAAGCAGTGTACTACTTTATCATGCTTTTGAGATTCGAGAACAAATAGTATTCGAAACATCAAAAGAATGAATTTTCCTTCCCCTTTACATAATTTTAATTTTGTTCATCTGCCGCAATACAGACTACTAAGTCAAACAATTACACAATGAAAATTATTCAGCTGCGAATGATGATTTCATGTAACATAGCTACGCATACTTTCAAACGGATGCAAACTTTTTCAAATTTCTAATATCTAAATTTCTGATAATCTAAATTGCTGGATGCTTCACAAGATACAGAAGAAATTACCGTGTTACCATCTTATGAGATAAACATTTCTCATTCAAATATAACACGCGTATATTTCAAAGAATTTTAACTGGCAATTGTATAATAGTAGTGATCGTTATTGTTTGCAAATTTAAAACTATCATATCTGTATGTTGTCGTTTCTCAAAACACGTCATCATCATTTATGCTAAATAATAATAAAAATGTAATGTATAACCGTAGTAGTGTGGAGATGCTTCATATTTTTTTAATTGCTATGCGGTCGTATTGAGTAACAATATATACCTACATTTTGAATAAGTAAAAAGTAAAGAGAAGAAAAAAAGACCAAAAAAAGAAAAAAAAGAGAAAAGAATTAACTACCGTAATTCTGAGTTTCTGAAATTCTCTAGCATTCGACAATGTATTTCCATATGTTGTTTTCTTTCATTCATTCTATGTTTAAGACAAAGAAATATATATATACAGGTACTTTACAGCTATTATGAAATATTCACTTTGTTCATGAGGCATTGAATTTTTTCTATTTATTAATATGTAACAACAAATAAATAGATAGCATCTGGTGGTCATACTGACTATTAACATTGACAAAATTTAATGAATTAACGACTCGATTAATTGATTTAGACCTCATTACAAGGTTTAGTATCCTAATTTAATTATTAACGTTCATTCAAAGTATTAATTCACGAAAATCATAGATTTGATAATATAAATCACATTTCACCTCACTCACTATAAACGATCTTCGTTAAATAACAAATACACCGTAGAAGACGTGTTAAGGAAGAAGCCGACATTAGTAAATCCTACCTATTGTTCATTTTCTCTTTTATCCCACAGCTTTATCTATTTCACGAGTTATAACTCATTGTTTCAAGTTAGATTTTGAATAATTGTCTCACTCTATCAACTAATAAGTCTTTCCTGCCTGTATTTTTTTTTTTTTTTTCCTTAAAATTATTCACATATTTCAACCTATTCTGCGATATGTCTGTGCATTTGTTACCCAAAGCTTTAGAATACTACAATACAATTATTTTTTTCTTTTTTTTTTTTTGGGAATAATAATAATGGTACAATATTTATTACAATAAACATTTCAAAACGATTCTAAGGCTCGTCACGATAATAGCCTAATAATCAGATTTTATGCCAACCCGAGTGCAGTTTTGTTTCCTTTTTTTTTTCTAGGACCTGAAGTGGAACGCGTACATTAGTTATAGCTGTATAACCTTCAAGTCACAATTAAAAAAAAAAAAAAAAAATATATATATATATATATATATATAAATACATACATACATATATGTGTATACAAAAATAAATACATATATATATATATATATTCAATATAAAATTCTTTTAAATAACGGAAAAAAATAAATTATAAAAGGATCAACAAAAATTTCGTTTGTACACGACTCGATCGTCCATACAAAAAATCCTCTGTGTCAAAAAGATAAAAAATACTTTCATTCGAATAAAATAAATCTCCATATAACACTAATTAGTAAAAATCCACTGAATATACATTTCAGACCACTGTAATGCAACACTTTACATTGATCAATCATATTAGAATGAAATACACAATAATCAAATGTATCTTTGTATCTAGACATCAATTTAACGTGATGTAGTGAAATAACGGTTTTCCTTGTTTCTCTTTATGTATGTTACAAATATCAGCAAAGTAATGCGCGCGTAACACTTTTTAAAAATGATCAAGTGTGACATATTACATACATGTCGTACCTGAAAATGGACACAATGTGTACAATATCAACATTTGGTGATACAACAGCCTGTAGCTGATAACGCTATAAATTTCTAGTTATTAAAAAATATTAAGAGAAATTTTATAACAAATATTTGAAAATATATATATGTATGTATAGGTGCTAAAAAAAATATTAATTTATTAAATTTAATTTATAGATATTATTTTCTGATTAATTTACATATCCAAAATATTGAGTCTATTCAAATACGTTTCTACACCTGTCAGTGAACTCATTTCGTCCTTGTATTTAACTTGATGCAATGCGTTATGAATTTGATGATTTAACATGCTATGAGCTTATTAGCTCAAAACATACGTATTTAAGAAATAGGTTTTTATCAGAAAAAAAATTCAACCAATTTACAATTCTCTTCACCACTTTAAAAATCATGAATATAGAGATTTGGATTTCGAGGATTTTGCGTGCACGGACGAAGAGTCGTAGTCTCTGTGTGTGAGTCTTTGATTGAGTCAGTCGCGTCTTTGTCACGTTCAAGGTCGCTCAACTCCTGGGAAAGCTCTCTGTGTAGGACGTTTCTGACCTCTTGAGGTATATCCTCTTCCTTGACTTCTTGCAAGACGTTTTCCAACTCAGAGTCCCTTATGTACACCAACATATACGCGTTCGTACAATGTTTCACAGCTATAGACATATCCTCATCTTGACCACCATAATTGTGTTCAATGGCTTCTTGTTTCGTACACCTTGAGACGACATCATCATCGAACTTGCACCACTATTCCAAGATCGAATACAAATAATCAATTATATTTGCATGCAATAGTAACTTAAAATTATTTAGCAATGGAATTGATTTATATTTTTAAAAACTATTTAACTATTTTTCTAATTAAATTAAAATACTTAAGGGATACATTATGTTATTTAAAAATATTTTTTAAATAAAAATTTATACATGATAAATATTAATATTACAGAAGTTCACGTACTTTTCCATCACCGGCTGGATTAATAAAAACAACGTAATGTCCACCATGATTATCTCCACTGTGAACTAGGACTGCGTGCAATGTATAATCGGCACTTGTTGCCTCTTTATTTTGTAAATATTTGCCAAGACTTATTTTTTCATAGAATTCGAACCTTCGTAAAATGTAATACGTATAATTTTTAAAATACAAAAGCACATCTCAAGGTACATAATTATTTACGTTACTTTCTTACCTATCATTAAATTTTACAGAGCAATCTGTGATTGGATCGTATTGAAATCGCATTAAGTGTAAATGCAATACTGGTGGAAATGACGAAAAGATAACACCTTTTTCCGCTTCTTGCAATCCATTTTCACCTGCATCGTATTTGTTATCGCCATCCAGACTTTCAGTACTCACATAATCATTAAAAGACTCGTAGACTGAATCAAAATTAATTTTTATATAATATAAATATTCGAATACGACGGAAATCGCGAAATTTTAATTTTCAATAGGAAGCAACATTTCCTTCTATACTCACTATTTTTCTTGCCTTTTATATTTAATTGAATATCATAAAAGGTTTCAACTCTAGTCGATTTGTAATCAATATTTTTACATTTGATAAACGAAACCATTTTTCCTTCAAACAATTTTGGCACTGTACCCTCTACACATGTTCCTTTCATCTTACTTTCCAACTTATCTAAAAGCTAAAATGATTATATTAGCAAAAGTAAAAAATCATTATTAGTTATGATAAATAATTTTTGTACATATAGGCAAAAAAAAAAAACTATTCTACAATAAGATCAAAACTATTGTTGTTGTTGTTAATATTATTATTGTTGTTATTGCTGTTGTTGTTGTTGTTACTACTATTATTATTAAAAACCTTTATGACAGTAAATCAGATCATATTATTACCACACGTAAAAATTCTTGTACATCATGCTGCATGAAAGAATCCAATGTTTCCCATCCAAAACTTTTGGTTAATTTTTTTGTACCTACAGGCTTATCAGAGAATTGCAATTCATGAAAAACCCTTTGTAAAGCCAAAGCAACACTCTTACTTGAATCATCACTTTCTGTTGGCATTTTATAGACTGCTTTACGTAACTGAAAACGAAGATATAATTACATGAACGTTTCCTTTAAAATTATAATAATCACAATTCAAAATCAGAATTAAATTCGGAAGATGCTCGAAATATATTTTATTTTATATTATGTATATTTTATTTTTCTAACTAGACAACTACGTAACATTTATGAGTTCCTCTGTTAACTCACATTAGTATAACACATACAACAAACATGTAGAATGAATTTATTGACCCACCTGATTGGTAAAATACAAAGTTTGAAGTAAAGAATTCATATAGCACGTAGCACCCTGGTTTTTTAAACCTACAAATCCTGTGTGCTTTTTACTATCCCAACTGACACCATGCGGAGCATCAGCCATCACGTGAACCTATTTTAAAGAACTGAATATTAAAAAATTGTTTGCGAGTACAAGTGTATTTACTAAAATAATTTGTAAAACAAATAAATGCGTGTAGGAATATAATACTTATACCTTCTAAAAACTAAAAATAATATAAAAACTATATTTCATATTTTTCCAATTTTTCATTTTAAAATTAATTTGAAGGAAAATGAACACATTAATAAATCGGTTCTAAATTTTTACATAAAATTTGACGTGAAAATTTTTCTATCGATTTTTTAATCTGACAGATAATGATGGCACTAACCTCAAGCGTAATAGAATCATCTTTAATAAAACCTTTATCAGGATCCAGGACATCCTGCCATGTCATAAAATGACTAAATCCCCAATCATTTTCTTTACTATAGAAGAGATGTTGTATTTCTAAAATAAGAATCCATACATTTAAATGTGTGTGTATGTGTGTGTATTAAAGATTACAATATATTAAATGTAAAAAACTAAACTAAAATTTATGTTCTAATATAATAAATTGTATGTTCATATAGAAGAATGTACTAACTTCTACTAAACGGTTCCTGTCCTTCCTTACAAGAAAGTAATCGAAGATCCGCAACTGCATAACAACTCCAAGATGATTCACTTTCTCCATTACATTGCAGGAAAAAACCAAGCGATCTTTGCGGAGCTCTATCTTGTGTCTGACTCGATCTGGGCATTACCATTATTTTCCATGGCAAATTACGAACGTAACACGGAGGTGACAACTGAGTATCTTTCATTTTAGAAAGATTCTCTACTGTATAGCGAAATGTTGCTTCTGATCGTGCTTCATCTAATCAAAAACAAATATATAATATTAAGATTAGTAATAAATTTATACAAATTTATGTTTTTATAAAGGCGATTAAATATATATATCTAAACGTAAGCGAACATTTATTTCATCCTCTAGATATTGTATTCATTTACATTGATTTTTATACACTTTTGTGTATTATATGCGCACTGCACTTCTTTGCATATTTAAATTTTCCACAAATACATAAATGCACACGTACAAGTTTAGTAGTAGAGTGATGATGTATAGCCTAATAATTAATTTATTTCAATGTTTTAAAATTAATATTTTTTTAATTTTCTAATGACTCTTAGAATCTGTATGCCTATGCATTTCTTTTTTCAAGTAACTTAACAAAGCTTAAACGCTTACCAATGTCACAAAAATTATGTGCTTTTAATATTTTGATGAATTGCAAGAAATCACCAGATTAAAAACTATATATTATCAAATAATTTAAATCTTTAAGAATATTAAAAATATTATGCATTTAATATAGTAAAAGAAAAAGCTATCAAAGATATCAATGTTAGAGTAACATTTATTTCTTACCTTCCTCCATTTCTTGATCTTGAACTATACAGGTTAATTCTGATTCTCCGTTCATAGGACTAGTATCATTACCATCTCCTCCACCATCATTCGGTGTTTCTACAAGATTATAATTTACGAAATAAAATAATTTTTTAAAAAGCTCTCACAAATTTAAAAATAAATTGTACAGACAAAATTACATGTTATAATAAATTATGTATTATTTTCTAAATGATGCGCAAACATTTCACATTTTTATACTTTGTATTTTTACACATCAGAAGTTGCACACTATCAAAATAATGGTGTGTGTGTGTGTGTGTGTGTGCGCGTGTGTGTGTGTGCGCGCGCGCGCGCGCGCGCGTGTGTGTGTGTAACTAAACAATTTACACTAAACAGCTTTATAGTGCTCTTAAAGCATTAATTTACAATAATATCCATAAAGTAATTTATATATACAAATTGGAGACAAGATAAAAGATGCTGTGTCAGATTTCAATCATTGTGACATAATAAAATGACAAATGAATGTTTTCATCAAATGAAGAACTACATTAATATAATAATCATACCGTATTAGTAGAATGATAAAATTATAAATTATTCAAAATAAAATGCGAATGATCACCAATTTACTTAGCAGTTGAAAATATTTCTATTAATACACACAAAGAATGTAGCACACACAGAATACAGAGTTCAGAGATAATAATTTATTTAACGTAAGCTTAAAATCTTGTTTCTTTTTTGTATATGTTGTACATTACATACATATTAGACACGAACCATTTTGTTGATACTTTTTTATAACAAAATTTCAATCAAGATCGATGTGCAACTTAATTTTCTCTTTCTTCATCTTATTTCCAAGTTGCGCGACCGTACACTAACAGATTAATTAAGTAACGCTAAATTAAAATTGTTTCAAATGCAATGCAGTATAACGAGTTTTTCAATTACAGAAATTGCGTAAATACAATTAGTTTCAGTTTGAATACTAATTCCAATTTAAATGTTATTTCAAATTCTGTTTAAGACCATTTGGAATGAAAATACGTAGACATATGTAGGTAGAAAAGTGACAATAAAATGTCCGTATCGATGTATAGAATTCGAAATATTATCCATAACCTTCAAAGCGAAAATCAAAACATAAAAGTAATTTCGAAATGCAAAAAAATTTAAATGCGGCAAAACAAACGAAGGTGAAACATACCTCCTTCTTGTGTATCCATTTCTTCAACTTCATTGACCTGAACCGGTGCCAGGTTAAGCTGTTTTAGGTTCTCCTGATCGTTAACGTGGTTCATCGCAATGCCGATATTGATGGTCGTCTTGATTGCGCCGGGAACCTCGGAGGCGGCTTCCGCCGTCGAGGTTACTTCAGAAGTTAATTTAACCGGTGTAACCACGAACGAGTTTCGAGAAAAAATTGATTGTTGTCTTTCGATGAATTGATTATTCTCGTCAGGAAAGGTTGATTTTTGCTCACGAAAATTTCGCTGCTGTGATTGCTCGTCTCCAATCGCAACTGAGCTCGCGTCACTACTACGACTAGAGAGCGACGTCGTTTTACCACACGACGACGACTGATATTTGCTTGCGATGAGCCCAATTTCTGCGGCTATCAAGTGCCCCCGCTTTTTCGGGGGACGCCCACAGCATATATTCCACCCTTATGTTTAGATATCTTCGTTATTCTTACGTTGTCCCTCCTCTTGTCGACACAACTATTCTTTTTCTTGCTCTTATAGCACCTGTCTCGCTTACACTTTTCACTTTGTACCCCTTCACTCTTTCTTGGCCGAACCGAGAAACGGTTTCCGCACCGCGGGACCGGCGCGCTACTAATCGTGAGACCTACGTACTTCTTGCGAACCTCGACTCGATAACGTTTCGGTCTTAGTATCTTCAACCTCTGCCAACTATCCCCCGTGCAAGCGATCCTTTCTACCAGTGCTTCCAGTTTTCTAACGTAATCACTGATACACTCGTTTGATATTTTCACGGATAAAGATAGAAAACGATCTGCTTGGATGATCGTTTTTCACAGGCCTCTTTTATTCGAAAATAAACAAAATGGCGACAAACCACACTGTTCTACTGCCTGCCAGTCTGTTCTGCATGCAATTCGTATAAGTCACGAAATTTTCATGACTCTTTAGATGCGATACTCGATACTAAATTTGTTCTCGTTCGAGCGGGAAATACAAGCGTTAGGTTGTTCGAAAAGTTCTGTTAAATAACGAATACGGAGTTTCCTAATGGTCCAATAATTACATACAAAATAAATTATTATAAAAATTTGTATAATTAAAAATTCCTATTTGTATACAAGTTTTTTTTCTTTTGTTTTCTTTTTTTCCCCATACATACTTTTTTCTTTTGTCTCGTTATTATTAAATTAAATTTATCATTGTGAAAGTAGCAATCAATTTTAAGTAACAACCCGCGATGAATTCATGCAAACACAAAATATAAGTAGACAAATTTTTATTTCATAACATGTTAAATTACTTAGCAAAAAAAAAAAAATTATTTTGAACAATTTTTATCATTATTTTGTTATTTATACTTTAAAAAGTCAAATACTTAGTTTCAGTCCATTGTTAAATATGTACATAAGAAAGTGAAACTTTTATTCCTTAAGAGGGGAACTGAACGATGCCAAAAAATATATTTTTCACAAGAGAAAAATTGACGAAAACGCAATCAGTGCAATCCGCAAGAACCATCACGGACTATATATACTGTATTAGTCATCGTTACAATAAAATGTTGCATTGCACCTTATGAACTAATATCAGAAATATAGAAATCTAAATCAAAACGTAGAAGGAATAATGCGTTCTCTTACTACAGGATAAGCAGTGGAGACGCACCTTTAGACGGCGATGGACGCGACATCTTTTTTAACGCGCATCTGCAGTACGCATATCTTTTCCCATACATCCTTTCCGCGCAGAAAAGAGAGGGACATCAAGAATACCACAGGTTTAAAACAACGAAATCGGAAAACTGTAGAAGCGTCTATCATCGAGTGTATTGTTACAAACAAGTTTTATAGAATACATCTATTTTTGCATAAAAGCGAGTCTTCTGTTATACGATCGTTTTAACTATTGTACTAGAAGCGCAGTGGGATTGCATAAATCTCGTTTCGTTTTGATTTTGTCGCATACCTATATTCCATCTAAAATTAAGTTTTGTATACTTTTTACAAGCCACCGTAAAAACAAAAATAATTTATGTTTAAAGTTAATTAAAATTAAATACAAGAGAGAACATATATTTTAATCTTACTGTATTAGCTTAGCTCATCTTCAGTCGAACGATATAACATTTTTAAACACACCAAACGTTTATTTGACAATTAATTATTGTTTAATCGAATATACCAACAATGTTTTCATAAGTATTCCTACAATAGTAGATATTATTGTATCTACATGGAAACAATTATCACGCATATTAAATTACAAAATTAAAAATAGTTACAATATGTATAATTGAAGTATTTTGTTATATCGGATTTGTGTGTGTGTGTGTGCGCGCGCGCGCGCATATTTAATATTCAATAATAAGACATTTTAAACTTGTGTTAAAATTTAATATAATAAAGAGTTTGAAAAAACTATGTGTGTGTATATAATACAGTATAATTATAGTTCAAAACTAACAATATCCGCTTATGTTTTAAACTAGATGAAGAATTTAATATATTTTTACTTCCCAACACCGTCTTGAATGCAAAATGTACTGAAAAATATTTTACTGCATTCTTAATAAATCCTATTTGCTTTATATCAAAGAAATGCAAAACATGATGAATATATATCCAATATTTGCGTCATACATTTGAATTTATGGAGCAATATTGTAGTTTATTAAATTCATTTTGTAAGATCTGATTGAATTTGTATATGTGATTTATAATTTATCAAAAAGGATATGCGTAATCGGAACGACCAGAGAAGTCTTGGTCCAAGTACTAGCAGAGACAGCTTTGACCAACCACCAAACAAATCCTATTAATGCAGCTTGTAAGATCAAGTGAGCAACCAATAATCTAGAAAAATGCGAAAATAATAAAGATTAAATTGAGTATGCGGGTACAAAGAAAGAAACATTTCTCAGGCATCGCAGCTGACTTTGTCAAATGGTCGATTGACCTATTGATATTGATACATTGATGCCGTGTTACTCGACCTATTGATGATGCTATTCAATGTGCAATGCTTTTGAAACATTTAAACTCTTTCGCAAAGATATGATATAGGTCACGAAATTTTAACTGTGATAATTGTGTCATGTCTGGCCGTGAAACTACAAATTGACATATACATCTTTTTTTTTTTATTTTTTTTTCTATCAGAGAGAAAGGAAAGAAATATTTATACTAACACTTTATCTTTGGACCGTGCTTTTGCTAATGTTTTCGGTGATTCTTTATTCAAATATGTTCTGACTCCTTGTGTTAAATGAATAAAATAGTCTTCCCATATCAATGATGTAATATCTAAATTGAATAACTTTTTGTCATCCTCTGACAATGATTCGTGTAATTCAATTGTACGAGGGTTATAGAACTTCCATTCAGTGAAAATGAACTTATATAAATGATTCAGTGATTTGTTAACATTTGTGTGTAACCGTACCAAGCTGAAAAAGAAAATGGTTTATTAAATTATATTTCATTAAATTTATACTAAATTAATCATTTTTTTATAGCATACATTGGTCGTCCTCCTGACAATTTAGTGACTGTATCCAAAATATATGCAGGAAGAAAATGTACAAAAATTGCAGATAACTTAAATAAAAAAATTGAAGATACAAATTTAAGGTGTGGATACCAAACTGCGCTTAACGCTGGAAATGTATGTAAGTAATGATTGACTTTTGACTCTATAGAACGCCACCTGAAAGGATTGATTGTACTAGATGTACAATGATACACTTTCAATTCTTCCCAACTGTAACAAAAAAATCATTTTATGTATGGTTATTTTAGTGCCAAAGTGTATTAATTATACATCAAGTATCTTTGTAAGAATTTTGTCTTTTACCATACCTATCTCGATTAACAGCATAAGCTGCAGTAATAAGACTGTTAACGACAATGTCAACTGGGATATAATCATATATTAGATTTTTTGCTACTGGTAATCTTCTTACAACACCTTTGCTAGCACCCATTAAAAATCCTTGTGGACCATTTTTTGATATCGTCCATCCAGGAACTGGTTCTTTCCATGATCCTGTTACTATGTATAGACATAAAGTACAATAATTAACTTCTACTAACTTCAAACTTTGTTTCCTAAGATATATAGATATTTAAAAAAATTCATGTACTTAATATATATGCAACATACTCATCGAAGGACGCACAATAGCAGCGGGTATATGTCCATTTTTAACTTCATGCTCGGCTAAATGTTTTGTAAATGTATAGGAATTTGGATGATCCTTTAAGATATTTGGTGTTTCCGCATCTAGAGTAACTTTGTCCAGTTTTCCCACCAATTTGAGTAATTCATTCACATCGTACGGAGAAGGATACACACGCTCCTCTGCTTCGCTTAATACCGAATTTACATAAGCACTGGAGACATGTACCAAAGCCTAAAAAGTTAAAAGGTGATGCATTTGCTATTTGCAGAGTAATGTTAATTAACAACTGCAATTAAAAGAAGATAAAGCTAATAAGTACTATTTATTTCTTAACGTGCAACCTTAACGTTATTCATTCTTTAAAATAATTATGTTTACAAATAGTTACATCCATCAGTAGTCCATTGTACTGTTCTTAGTTTTTTTAGAATGTCAATAAAGTACAGCATTAGTGTCTATGCTATATTATCGTCCATTTCAATTCCACTAAGAAGAAGCTATATTCGACGGTCCCACTGAGAATATAAAACTAAAAAGTCAACATTTATTCTGTACAAGGTGGTTTACCTTGAGATCTCTTATTTCTTGACAAAGCTGAACAACTCGTCGTGTTCCCAATAAGTTGATGTTTGTAGTTGTTTTTAAATCTGCTTCAAAATCTAACGTTGCTGCGGAATGAAAAACAATTTGAACCTCCTCTACGATAGTTAATCTATCTGCAGATGATAATCCCAGATTATCTTCACCTATGTCCCCAGCTACAGGTATTATCTTTTTAAAAAGTTCTGTCTTATTTTCTTCTTTTATTCTATCGAATACCTAATATAATAAGATAAAAAATATATTACCAAATAATAGCTGCACATTAAAATATGAATAAACTATCAGGAAAAAGTGAAAAAGTACAAGGGTACTTTATAGTGTACGAAATGTCACAAATTAATTCGTTTGCGCCAAACGGCCGCGTAGTACGATTCTTATATTGTCTTGAAGAATGATATAATCGCATAATTGTAATAAAAATAATTTAAATACGAAAGAATTTCCTGCCGTTAAATTTGTGCCTTCAAACTATTCATCAATGCGTGAAAAAGTTATTAACTTTCAAGATTGGTTAATTAAAGATCAATTAAAAATAAAAATTGTCATAATTCACGCATAGAATTTCATTATTTAACCGAGTAATGAATTGCTTTTAATTGAAAGAAACGCCAAACACCACCTATAGAACTAAGCAAACGTTAATATAATATAATATCAATAATTCGTACATTATGTCTTTATATTGATACAATATTAATTCATACCGAATTCTTTTTCAATTCCTCCAATCTTTCTTCGATCTGCTTTCCTTTTTTCGATCGCAACAGCAAATAAATGTTTTTTATACCGGGAACAGATCTCAGTAATTTTTCGACTAAACACACACCAAGAAATCCCGTTCCACCCGTTATAAATACAGTTTTGTCGTTATAAAAATCGGTTACGGAAGACACCATTGTAAATTCGTAAGATGCTTTGAAAAATATGTAACAGAAAAATAACCGAAAAGTTTACAAATTGCTTTGGAATGTAAAGGTAAATATACTACGTCAAACGAATCTCTACCGGCACGAAATATCGTACACCACTCGTTGGCTCGTTGCAAACTGAACTGAGACTTCAAACACAGGTATTTAGAAACGGAATTGTATAGCGACACGATGGTTGAATATACCTACAACACTGGAAAAGTACGGATTCCGTCATTCAGTCGTGCTCAATTACATATATACCATTGTATTTAGTGTTATATGCAGCAAGCAAAAAGTGTACTATTTGCATAACTTATTCATATATATATATATATATATATAATACACATATACGTGTACGTATGAGATCCCGAGGCAATTTCGTATAGTGCGTGATGGTCAGATATCGTTAACAGAATTTAATCACTTCCGCAAAGTTATTCGACAAATAGGACAAATAGGAGAAAAACCGTGATTAAAATGTTTCTGCATATTTATAAAGTACACAATAAATGCTTTATTGATAGAAAAAAGAAAAAGTTTGATTTAATTTCTTTCATAATTTGAAACGAAGATGTAGACCGGTTAAAGTCAAGTATACTTTAGTGTTCGAATATTTTTGTAATTCACTGTACGAGTGTATAAGGTGAAATATCTTTTTCTGGTTTATTCCGTGTTTCTCCTACTTTACAAGCGTTAAAATAAGCTGTTAGCGATGATACACAGTTATCGAATTTTTATTGTTTTTCTATTTACATTTCATAAAGTTGAATGAAATATTATACTGTTCAATAATGTTTGAAAATAATTTAACTGTTTTCGTTAGACCATTAATTAGTTTGTTATAATGATCAAGTCGAAGAGTTAAAGTAACATCTATATATATATATATATATATATATATATATATATATATATATATATATATATATATATATATATATAATTCAATGTAAAAGTTTACGACTAAAAATTAATTCTCCATTAGTTAACCGTTGGTCATCCTTCAGACAAATATCATGCAAATCTTTATCGTCTATAATGATATCCTTCGAGCAGCTGAAGTACGTCCACGTACACGTACATGTATATGTATATGTATATGTGTATGTATTTACGATACATGTTTATATATTGATGCAAGAGTGCAAAGAAGTGTGAATATATTGAATTATGGCTTTGTATATGTTTGAAATCGTGAACGTATACAAGACAAAAATATTTCGAATATAAAATATTTAGCATAAAAAAACGCCATCGTGTAGTTTTAAGAATTTTCACATAAATCAGAAAAGTAAGAAATACCGTTTGATATTTACCATTCTTTTACGAATGTTATTTATGCTCTCGAACGTGCAAGAAAATTAATATTTCATAGAACTGATGAAATAAGATAGATAGATTTGCTTCGCGTATCTGAAATGGAATGTTAAATGTCATCAATTTAAAAAAGGTCAACGTTTTTTATAAGAATTATATCTATTATATTCATCGATGAATAATTAGCAATATTTTCTACTTGCAGTTATTTTACACACACACAATTTGAAATACGAAAAAATGATATTTCTTTATATAAATCAATAATGATTTCGATGCAAACCCTACTAAATTAGTTGCAATTAGTTTGTTTAAAAAAAAGCCAAGTCGCGATTAGCAATTTTGCGTCTAATATTCATGTCTTACGTTACATGTTTGTCCTGTGCATTTTATAAAGATTAATACCATTTTCTATCGAAAACTTTTCTATTTTCTTCTTAACTTTCTACAGCGTTCATTTCTAGTTCAGAAAAAGAGAAATTTTAAATTTGTATATGAAACATTTTTATTACCTAAAAATTAATAAGGAAACTGAGTCTTTGCGCCGAGAAAGTATTACGTTGGTTTACTTTCTATTTAATGACACTGCACGCGGTTGAAGTTAAATATTTTTTATTATGTATTCGTTCACTCGCATTATCTAGGCTTATATTATGCATTGGATTTAAAAATTATACCGATAATAAATATTCTTTTTTCGTACATCTTATACACATCAAATCTCAAAAATAATTTCATAAAATTACATCATTTATAAGAAATATCATTTTCCATAAAATTGTAAAAAGTTCGTTTACGTAGATATAAAAGAATTTGTTTCTTTGTTTACACTACAAAGTTAACAATTACGTCAAACGGAATTCAGAGGTAAATGCGGAAAATTTCAATATCAGCGAATATTTGCATACATTTATATATACATTTCAATACAAACCTTGATATAATTTTTACCACGCGAGCTATATGTTCAATTCTTGTTAAAATTTTTCTACATAGATGTCGGCCTAGAGAGGAAGCTGTTGTATACATACATGCATATATATATTATATAAATTTTTGTATAGTAATTATTATCACTTTACTGGTAAACAAACAAAAATTTTGAATAACTCTTTAAGTAAATAATAGGATTTATTTAATACAACCTTAATACAAGTATTTAAAAAAGGAAATTTCAGAGTTTATTTAGATTGAATATAGCGAGCAGTCTCAACAAATAAGTTATAAATGCATTACATTACATATTTATGAAATCATAAATGAATAATTTACATTTTTGTAATTTAGCATATTTTAGACCTCATATGTTATTTTGTAAATTATTTTATAAATTATTTGCTCGGACGAAATAAATATTTTATTTTAATTTTTTACATAAAAATTGATAATTGCAATAGTTATGTCATTCAAATTCTTTAATATTTGTACAATGTTTCACATAAATAAAATGTACAAACCCACTTATAAAATAACAAGAAACTTTTGTTGCACGTATGGAACCTACAAAAAATCATTTATCTTTTATATATGTTTTAAATTTCAAAGCAATGAAACATCCTTTAGTCTGGTTTTATAACATCAGAAGTGGCACATATATGTACGTATAAATCTAGTTTAATTTTGTTTTTGGGTACAAGAGTGAGGAAATTTTATTATCTTGACTAGACATTATATAGTGCACATTGTACAGTAATATGCTGTATACAAACTGCACTAAAAAACAGTTTTTTTATTCATATAAAAGGTTTAGCCAACAGTTTAATTATATAATATATATATATATAACAGAAAGAAAGAGAGAGAGAGAGAGAGAGAGAGAGAGAGAGCATATAAAAAAAGGTGTAATATTATGTAATTTGCAAGAAATTGCAATAGCTGTAATCTCACATGTATTTCGCCATTAGAAAATTAGATTAAATATAAAGTTTATATTATATAAATTTATCAATGTGAAATTTTTTTGTTCCTATGAAATTTATATTATCTATATTTATTGAATCAAACATACTTTTGACGTTCCATGAGATTCATCCATAGCAGCTGCACGTCTTTTTATACCTTCTAAATATACTTCACGATTGAACAATCCTCCACCAAGAGGAATTCTGCAATAAATATTAATCAATTGATATAACATATTTTATATATACAGAGTATCTCAAAATTGATGATACAAATGAGAAGAAAGTAAGTTTGTTTATACATGAAAATAAACTAAATTTTATCCAATAATAATTTGTTCATTTGAAGAATTATTTCTAATAACTTTTCTAGAGAGATCTTTTAAACAAAACACTTGCATCAGATTGTATTTAAGCCAAATTAATCGATGAAGTAAGATGTGGAGATCAAGGTTGGTCATGAACTGATATTGTTCATAACGATATATATATTTTTCAATTGTCAACTGGAACTCCTTACGAAGGCCTAAACTACTATTCAAATTTTCTTGTCCTAATTTTCTATATTTGTTTCAAATATTTACAAATTATATGTATTGAGTGTTAAATATTTGAAATTTAGTACTTATTTTTTTAAGTGGAATGACTCTCCTTACTCGTATCATCAGTTATGTAACAGCTTGTATATCTATATTATACAAATGGAAAATACATACGTATCAATACCAGGTCTTATGGTTGTTTTAAAGACACCCCACACAGGTTTATGATCTGAAGTACAAATGCTGGGTACAGAATCATAAACCAAACATTCTATAACTCCATCTTTGTACGAATTAGAGCTTTCGTGACTAACTCTCCTAATATATCCTCTTGTATGTCCTTTTCCTTTAAAGAGAATTCTGTCAGTGTATGCAGGTGTGCGTTGTTTACTGCTCGAATCAAAATTTTGTGTTCCAGGATCATATTTATATGTAGGAGGAAATGTAATTGGTGCTTCCTCAAAACCGCGCAATACAGCTCCTTCGTTAAGGATTGTTTGCAATTGGTCTTTGTGCAAATTTACTGGTAATTGTTGCGGAAAGGATGTATCCGTAACCCACTGAATAACTTCTTCTCTTGGTTGAGTTAATCGAAAATTTAAATCACCACACCAAAATACGCAGTCAAAATTTTGAGTAACATCTAAATTAAATGCATTGTTTCAGTATTTGTATAGTACAATTATGTTAGAATACAATATAATAATAAGAAACTTTATAAATTTGTACCTTTACTTTTATGTCTCATAGGTAAATCTTTGGGAAGATCAAGATTTCTAACTATTCTTTTAATATCATTTACCCTCTCTTTAACTTTATCTTGATGCGCAGTTAAATGTGCAGTGACAAACAGAAAACTTGTGCCAAATAACATTAAAGCTATAGCTACTGCTCCCTTGGTCCTAAAAGCAGTTCCTGTTCTAGTTGAAAAACTATCATCCTCGGTGATAGAACAGAACCAAATCAGATCCCTTCTTAAGAAAAGTGCAAGATGTAGTGTTCCTAAACCTGTACTAGAGAGCAGTACATGAGAAGGACCAAGAGTTTCTTGTAATGCTGCTTCCCATTCACTTCGTTCAGAACAAGATTCTTGTGTTCCAATTGCCAGCATATCTGGAACAGTTTCTATATCCGAAGGTAACATAAAATCATTTAACTCCTTTGGTGGATTTTGTCCGTTCATGTTCCATGTTCCGATAAATATTTTCAATTCACGATTTGGTAACACTTTCTCAAGCTCAACTGGTCCAAGCAATGAATTTGCAGCAATCCTTCCATGGAGGAAATTTCTATGTAAAAGAAGAGAACAATAATCTATAGGAAGACTAGCATAAAGGCAAATAGTCAATGAAAAATCTGTGATTTTTTAGAAAATAAAGAACAAAATTTCTTGTTCCTTATAAATGATTATTACAAACTCATTGTTTTATCGTGAATGTTAAAGGAAATTTTCAAGAAATAACAGAAAGCTTGCGAAATAAAAGTACTTGTTCAAAGACGATAAATAAAAATGAATAATTCAAGAAAAGACCTGTATTCTTTCTCTCTGTCCCATACGTATCTTTTAAGCTCAATTTCGGGAAATTGTTAAACGATTATCATTGTTTAGCGCTTTTATCTTGAAACTGTCAAAGTAACTACAAAAAAAGAAAGAAAAAAAAAAGAAAGAAAAATAAATAGATTCTTGGCGCCTTTTTCCTCGACCCCTAAAATATAAAATGTAAATTTAATTAAATTGGACATACCTTTCTCGCGCTTTCTGTGTAGGAATTAAGTTTAAAATTTGGGCAGCTAATAACGCTTGTTTTGCTAAACTATCCATAGACGCTCCAGTCGTTTGAGATTGATGACGTTCCTTCTTCCTTTTGGACAAAGCATCATGAGATGTGGAACGTGGTTTAAGTTGAACAGGTGCACTTTTTATAGATTCTGGGCTTGAATGTCGCATAGAATTTGTTGGCGAACTTACTACTAAATTATCCACAGATCGCCTGTGAATTAGTCTCTCCCTTAAATATGCAGGAACATTCGGAGAGACAGACCCAGAGGATGAATTTTCACCTAAAACATAAGAATATCATACAGTTATATAAAAAGGTACATAAATATTATATTAAGGTATGAACTTCAAATAACACATATTTTAAAATAATATTTTGAAAAAATAAAGTTAATATTGGAAAATAAAACAATGAATACTATTACAATGTGTATACGTAATGAGACCAAATTGGTTCAATTGCTACTTGTTACATTCTTGACGCTGACGCAGTTATTCAAGAATAAGAAAAAGTGTCTGTGATTTATTTAAAATAGAGACATTTCAACTAGATATTTAGTTCTTTTCTCAACAGATGTACCTTACGTGATTAAAAGTATAATACATAAAAATATATGCAAACACACACGCGCGCGCGCGCGCGCGTCGGTACGCAATGCTTATTTGAACAAAATTATAACGTGTACTTTTAACATAAAATATGTTTTTGGAAATAATAATATATACATATACACGAAAATTTGTTCGAAACATATTCACAAATACTTATTCGTAAAAATTCTTCAATGTCAATAATATTCAAGTGTTTTAACCAGTATTAATATTTTTTATATATGCTTATATTACCAATAATTCCATATTTTAGACATTAATACTTTACGAGTGACCTGATAGGAGAAATAATGTAACATTTATATAATAATAGAACAAAAAATATTTAAAAAACATAGGAATCAAATTTTAAGCAGCAGGTATGTATATCGCATTTATTGTATTATACCTTCTTTTCCTGGTTTTTCAGTATTGTTAGATTCATGGTATTGAACCATACTGTAAACATCAAAAGGATTGTAGAATTGCCGTTCCATTTCCAAGAAGAAATAAGTGATATATTTCCCTTTTGTAAAATACTCATCCTTTAAGCTCTTTTCATGTTTTTCGTAATCAATTAGAAGATCATTTTCATCTTCTGATGATTCCTCAAACGAATCTTCTGTAGACTCTGCAGAGAAATCACTATCTTCACTAGTCTCTTGTGACATTACGTTTGCTTCTTTTAATAAAAATTTATGCGTTTTTTGTAGGTAATTTATAGTGTTGGAATACGGTACTAAATTTGTTTTTGTTACAAAAGTAGTTTCATTAAAAATCTTTGAAGAGAAATCTGAATATTTTGATGAATCACTTTGATTTAGAAGATACACACGTTTCTTGGTACAATTCTCTTTTAAGAAGGCAATTTTTTTATCTAGATTTCTATCCGAACCACACTTCACCTCTTTTTCTTCCTTTTCTACATTAATATTAGTCGTACTATATGCTTTTTTATTTCTTTGAATGCTCAATATATTGGTGCGTTTATTATAATCGTTTGTCACATTCTTGAAAGTTTGAGTACCGTTTAACTTATTTCCATCTAACGCAGTTCCCTTATCTTCAAAATTTTGTTCGCCATATAAATTTTTAACAAGAATTTTATCATTTTTTGTACTATCCAAATCCATTTTAATGTTAATGTCATACTGTGGCTGAGAAATATTTCCTTTCTCATAAGTAACATTATCATGTTTAACGTTAAAATTTTCGATACGTTCATCAGAAGCCTGACCAACTTTCAAATTTTGCTCTGCCTTGTTTTCTAACATACTGCTTCTATTTTTTTTAGTTATTTTAAATAATTTGTTGAGAAAAGAAGTTTTCTTTGTTTTATTAAGAGAATCAGACATATTTAGGAAGCGATATTTAAAAGAATACTTAAACTATGTTCTTATATCAAAGATTAAGTGTTAACTGACTGTCAGTGAAACCCACGTTTCCTTGCACGAACACAATGACAGTAACTCTTTACAGGGATTAATAGGAAAGGATATGGTGGGGATGTGCAAGGTCACTAGTCATTATCTCATTCAGCCATAGATTACAGAATTAATAAAACAGAAAAAACAATATTCGAATAAAAGTGTTATCCAGTATTATCTGTACTCTAATGAATCTCAAATAACTAATGAATGAAGCAATTATTTAGAAAAAAACAATTAAATGACCATTGTAACAATCACAAATAGATAAATACTGAATAAGTGTTTCACACTAATTCCTATGTAAACTTCGCCAGTGTATTTAACAGCTGAACATAAGACTAAAATGTTGTGTGACAAAAGTCTATAAATGCTTTATTAGAAAGTTGTGACAACGAAACAAAATATACAGTAAACACTACAATAAGTCTGGTATTAACGACACTGAATTTGTTATAGATTACATTTCATCACCATTTTACCTAATTTTGGTTATACAGTATGATTTTCTCAACTAATTTATCTCAGGACAAATATCTATACCGCAAACTTTCTTCTCTACAGTCTCTATAAGTTAAAATTAAGATATATAGGGCCAAGTGATCTAAGAGACCAAGAGACTTACCGTTTCAATGTATCTATTTGTAGTATATATTTAAAAAAAAGAAAGTTCTTTGCGTTTCATATTTTTATTATAATTTATTAATAAAGCATTTATAAACTATTTACCGCGTAACATTTTAATCTTATTTCAACCGTAAAGTGGGCCGAGGTATTTTGTAGGAAAGGAAACACGTCGGATGCAGACATTTTTAGTTATATATGAATTTAATAAAATGAATTTAATAAAACGAGTCAATCAAATGTAATTGTAAAAATAAAAAATTTTAAATATACAATAGTTCTTACCTTCAATAAAAGTACTCTGTCGTTCTTTCCCTGTAAAAATATTATTCCCTTCCGCAATATTTTCTTGAACGTTATGCTTACTACTCGCTACGTATGTTTCTTCTTTCTGTACCATCACATCCGTTTGGCAATTTCCATTAGCGGAAGCTACTTCAGATTTAACGGATGTACGGCTTAAGGTAGTAGGAGATAATCTACTGACGGTCAAACTTTGTGGCGGTGTCCTACTGCGCTCTGTCATTGCGCAGCACAATGAAAGTTTTGTACTAGTATGAGATCCGTGTTGTGAATTTTCCATTTTAGAATTTTTGTTGGAATCACCATCTTTGTATGATGTTTCTAGACATCCAACTTTGGTCTTTTTATTCATAAGCATACGGCAAAGAGATTTTTTCTTCTGCTTTGACTTGGGAGAAATATCTGGTTTAGCATTTGTTGTTGCACTAGATACATCATTTTCTTCGCAATGCTCCATGGTATTTGCAGTTTTATATTTTGATCATACAATTTATTTACTATTAATGAATAAAGTACTTTATATTCTTATTATACCAGATGTATTGTTTAGAAAATTTTAATAATGCTGAATTACATATTTATTTATTTATACTTTTGTATATCTATATATGGTACTATCGAATAAATCAAAATTTGCAGCAAATTTATATCAATTTTGTTATATAATTGCAATCGTTTTCCTTTTAAGATCAATTAATAGGACATACTTAATAATTCCTTTAAGATTTATATTCATCGGTGGTATAAATACTTTGTATGTGTATAGTTGTTGTACGAACAATATGCGACTACATTAGTAATAATATTTCTATTATTATATGGCATAGACTAGAATTGTAAAACAAGAGAATTATCTTGTTAACATTTATACTTTATAGTGCTAACGATTTATTATCAGCACATTTTTCGTATTTAAATAATTCCATTTCACAATCTATTAATACATAATTGCACTTTACACATATTAATAAATTTAACACTTCCATATTGAATAATTTACACGGAGTAATTATAGAGCAAATCTAAGCAACATATATTTATTTAGCAAACATAATATTTAGGATGACAATTCAGTTTCCACTCATCCTTTATTCCTTATGCATAGGATTCGTGTATATCCATCCTTAATCGTTTCAAGGAACTATAGTCGTGAATTTTTCAGAATATTATTGTACTAGAAACCAAATTTGGTAAAAATGCCTTCTGCTCATTGAAAATTGGAGGTTAACTTCATTAAGACTGAATACTCTTCTTTTAAATTGTTATAAAATTCACTTTGATTTCGAGTCTCGCATTGATTGTACATTGACACGTCATTCGTGTTAAAATCCATAATAAACTGTATTATGATTGGAAATGCTTGAAAAATTGCGGTTAACTCTAACTTCTGCCTCCATTTTTAAGTGAAAAGTAAAATGAAAGTGCTAACATGTATGTTATACTTTTAAAAATTCAGTACAAACTTCGTTATAATCTTCATTTTCGCAATAATTCGTCCCTAGTATAAATGAGACTATCGCGAATCCAAACACTACGGTGTTCACCCGTTCGGCACTGATTTCTGTACTTGCGCAGCTGTCAATCAAGCAGACGACAATTTGATCAGATTAAAATAATTCGTAGAAAACTTCATATTTCTTCAATTAACTTAATTGAATTCAATTAACTCAATGGAAACTAAAATTGCGGATGTCAAAGAAAATTCGTCTCCTTCTCCTTTAACGTCACTTGCAAAAATGATATTTCTTAAATGATTAAAAGCATATGCGTGTCCGAGAGAGCAGACGACATTCATTGACGCCATATTGCTCGAAGAACCATCTGTGACGCAATATAACCTCATGTATTTACATACTCGATGTGGGCATGCATACGTATAGGTACCTATGTACCTATAAGTACACAATAGTTATATCCATGTAGAACTTGGTTAGCTAGTGCTCGTTTGGCGGGTGACGACACTATGATATTTGTTTATGTTGACAATAAGTGCACATTTAAAGAAATGAGAATATACAATTGCGTTACAACATAGAAAATAGGCACATGTTGAATTGCAAACAAATAAGAACGTTCGTCTATTCGTCTGAATGCTATAATTTTTTTTACAAACCAATCGTGTAAACAATCACGTAATCAAATGCTAGACAAACAATTGTGTACGATTAGTGTGCAATTGTGTGAAGTACATAGTTTAATTTTGTTGACAGGAATTCTTACACAGATTATCAATTATATATACACATATATATATATATATATATATATATATATATATATTTATTTATATATTTATATATATATACAGTTTATAAATTTATGTATTTATATTAAAGAATATTCGAGAAAGTCGTAGAAGGGTACTATAATACGTGCACCTACGTGAATCTACATGTATAGCTATGTATGCACATGTAGGTGTGTGTACATGGATTAAATACCTTCATCTATACGTATATTTGCCGCGGTTTTATATACTTTGTTCAAAATTACTTTTTAGTAAATGTGATATGACACGCATTTGCCTATATAATTAAGTCTTGATTATAGTGACATTACGGTAGAACTAGACATTGGGAACCACCGAACCGTATCAACGAAAATCAAGTGCAATAGCGAAAGAAATGTCACGAAATGGTGAGTATGTATGTATGTATGTAACATTAACAGTACTATTATATATGTATAATTGTAGATATAGCATTATTTTTAAAAACATAGTATAACCCGCATAATAATAAATTTAGCTTACATCGGTAAAAAAATATTTACCAAAATTATATTATTATTATTAATTATTCCGTTATTCGTATGTATTTGATTAATTTTTGGAATTTAATGTGTGTGTGTGTGTGTGTGCGCGCGCGCGCGTGCGTGTGTGCGTGCGTGCGTGCGTGCGTGCGCGCATAAATCTATAAGTATACGAGTATTTCTTTTTTGTGGGGGAAAAAAAAAACAGCAGCAATATTCATCGATAATATTAAAAGGTTGAAAACCATTAAGATAGAGAAAACAAGAGGAAGTTATACGATTGCCAGAAAAAAAATTTTTCGAAATGTAACAAGTAATTGATATATAAAAGAAATAATATAATTGTTTAGCAATTTTATTACAATTATAGTAGAATGTGATAATTGAACAACACGATACTACAAACAGTGCCGATAATTGACTTTTAAGAGTGAAATATGTCGTCTTATTATGTGTGTAACAAACTGTTAAACTTCTCAAATAAAATCTGAATTCGTACTTTTACATTGAATATGTACCAGATACATATATAGATGCATAATTCTAGTGAAAGAAAATCTCACAGATACATACATAGAAACGTACGTGATCACGGACAGGGTGGTGCTAAGAGTTGCCATCAAGTTTCCAACTTTTTATGATAACAACAATTATGATATCGATGATATTAACAATAAATATGGTAGGTAAAATATGACTTTAAACAACAAAGTAGCATTCGAAAAAAAAATACATATATGTATTAATTATACATTAAATCAAATTTTACAAGCGGTCACAACACTGGTATTTTAAAATACCAGTGTAATACATTTCAAGTGTATATCCTTTGAAATGAATTTCTTCTCGTGTTAACATTGCTAACATAATATTTTTGTAACATTTAATTCAACACTTTTCAAAGTAGTATCTCTCTCTCTCTCTCTCTCTCTCTCTCCCTCCCTCCCCCTCTCCCTCTCCCCCTTTCTTCTGTATGAAAATGCACGATCTACCTTTCGTACATTTTACTCGTTAAACTTATGTTAGTATTATCTATTTGAAACGATTTTAACAAATGTTACAACTAGCTTCTTAATTAAAATCACGTTGTTTTAATTAAATATTTTGGCAATTACATGGAAAATTGGTAGTACGAATTGATGGAAAAAAAGAGCGATATGTATTATACAAGGAAGAATGTGTGACTGGGAATGGATGAGTGAGAAAAGCATTAAAAGAGGGAATAAGATAGAGGCGTAATTGACGCCGCCACCGCAAGGTGTCAGCATTGCATGCGGCTCGCTCGCTAGCGGCCACCATTGTTGAAATTCTGCTTTGGTTGATGCCCCGACGATTTTTTGACCGAAAATCGTAAATTCGCCAGCCCCTGGCAAGGGCCCTGTGCGGAAGGTGCGTATCCCGTGGTAATCCCGTGACTATGTTAAAACTATAGCGATCATCGGTGGCACGTTTTGCAATTAAATGCCCACCGGGAAAAGCCAGTGAAATCGAGTGTGCCCATCGATTTACGCGAAAGAAAGAGGCACCCATGTCCGTGTCGTACGTCTTGTCGGGGTGTTGGTGTTGTGTGCGCTGCTTGAATTGTGCATGGTACGTGCGTGCATGCGTGCCGGTACAATGCAACGCGTCTGTCTCGCGCACCATGCAATCTGTCGATCCTAGATCTTGTTGTCTCAAGTGAAAAGTTCAATTATTCAAGTGCCCCGAGAGTGTGAGATACTCGGGCGTCAGATAGAGATCGCGGGAGTAACTTGCAATTTTTGAATAAGTGCATGTTGTTCCGCGTGTCGGCACACGCGGCTCGCGCGTTATCAGCGATACTGTTCAGGTGCGAGAGCTACATCCCTGCTTCACTGTTCGTCGTTCTGTGTGTTTGTGTTTGTGCAGTTTAGTTTCACAGGGTTAGATGTCTTCTTTCCACGCTTTGCACGTTGTGCGTGCATAGGCGTGTGCACGCGCGAACGCACGTCATTGATGCATGTATACATATGCGCGTTCGTGTGTATTTTTTATATGGGTGTATATGCGCGGCTTGGTTAACGTGTCTTTCTTCGTCTACATGCGTGTTCCTAGTACCGTATGTGTACGCATAGTGCATGCCATTGGAATTCACGAAAAAGTACGCGAACTTCATCCAGCTATCATACCATCGGATCAGGAAATCGAGATACACAGTGTTACACTTGCATACCCATCGCTCCCCTCGTGGGTAACGTCGACTACGAAACACTTGCAGTGTTATTCCTTGCATCGTGTTTCTCTGGAAACCGTTAGAATTTTTCCTCGGTTCTATTATGACAGTTCCTTCAAATGATGTGGCATATTAAATCGACGATGAGAAGTTTTCAAAATAAATAAGACCTTAGTGCTCTTAAAATTGTTGTTTAGTAACAACGTTGACATCTTGACAAATGTCATGATTTCTAGTCATCGCGTTCGAAATTTTTACGCGAACTTACACTTTGATTACATTTGTGTTTTATGGATCTCGCGAATATTCTTGTTTGACTAGTGTGAAAGGGTACTTTTAATTATGTGCTCAAACTACATATACCGATATTGAAACATTGAAATGTGATTTCTTATTTCTAAATTCCAGTTTCGTATTTGGACATTTCTAAGTGTAAGGCAGAAACGCCATTTAAAAATGTAAACAATGCGATTAGAATTACAGAAAAATGTTCCATCCAAGATGGTCTTGTCCTCTTTAAAATACAATAATTTAGTGTATAAGTATTTCAAATATTTCAAGGCGTATAAACAATCGGTAATTTTCAACAGCGAGAGAAATCAATTTGTTTACACTTGTTCTTATTATAATTTCAGAAACTGAAGATATTTGTAATTACACATTGCGAGAAGGGAAAATTAATGCTTCCGATTTGTAGAATTCTCCAATTAATTATTTATTCGATCGAAATATATATGATATCGTTCTAAATACAAGGAATAAACATAGCAGATCCGCGTTACAGTGCGATCTGTCAAAACGTATAGACTGTTACCAGCAATGGTAAACATAATTGTTAGAACCTCTTTCACACATAATTAATCGCAAGAAAAACTATTTGAATACAATTCGCTGACGATTACAAAGTTATTTCTTTTCCTTGTCTTTTTAATTCAATTTAGAATTCATTTTGCATTTTAATTAATATATAGTGTTTATTAAATTATTATTTATTAAACATAAAGTTCTTAATAATTGCAAACGTACAATAATTGCAATACATATTTTTAATTGCAGGGCCATATATACTTGGAGTTGCGCCAAAATGGGCGCTGTCAAATAATTTCATGCAGTGGGACTACATACAAGAATTGTTAGCGCATGGTGGTATGCCAGATGTATATGGTATATGTCGCAAGGAAGAAAACATAAGCACGTCGGATTTAGATTTATCATACGTTAATCAATTTAGAAACTTCATACGACCAGTAAATGGCAGCAAAGTAGCAAATTCTGATATATCGAAAAGTACAGTCAATAAATGCTTAACAGATTTCCCAGAACTTGTGCTTAAGAATTGTAAAGAAAGTTATAGTACCTGTCATAGTGACGATAGTAAAATAAAAACGATTAATTTATTGAATACCGATAAAATCTCGCCTAGCTATTCATTTCGCCAAGGGAAAGGTGATAATTTATCCGATGGGAAAGAGGAGATCAATTATTGTCATAAGATTATCGATTGTTTCTCTTGCTTGTCGGAACGATCGAACATAAAAAATACAACGCAGTACGAGACTTTATCGGAAATTTTGAAACAGTATAAAAATAATTACAACTATCTTTTTGTTACCGAAGAAGACAAGCCTCTTAATCTAGTAAAAAACTTGGACGATAATAAAGCTTGTTTTAATAAGCAAAGTAAGGATAAAAAGAAGCTGTGCAATTTTACGGATGTAAAAACATTTATAAAGGCGTGTGCCATTTCAGAACGAACAAATCATTCCTGCAACACAGAGAATTGCTACACAAAGTACAAGGAGATAGACTATGGTTTATTGAAATTCTCGGATCTAGATGATTTATCTCGTAATGTAGAAACTGATAAAGCGATACTTAAAGCTCAGGACCTTAAATTATGTAACATTTCAGAAACAAATTCAGATTGCGAACCAAACAAATACTTAAAGCAAGAAGGTATTCTTGCTCTTGATAAATGTTTAAATGATAAAATTTCATCGCTTTTATGTGAAAAAAAAAGTACAGATTTTTTTCTTACGCATTCAACTCTGAATGTCAAAGATACAAGCATTAAAAGTGAATCTTGTTCAGACGAACAAACAAACAAGTCGAAGAGTATATATTTTGCGAGCGCTTGCAAGCCGACATTAAGTAATTGGGAGGAATTCGAAATGTCAGGACAATATCCAGGTCATAGCCGACCACCGGTTGGCACACCTCCACCTCAGACAGTCTGGAATCATCTTACAATGACACAAGGTCAAGGTAATATCTCCCTTTTAATTTTCGGTACAAGACAGTACGCATTATATTTCTTTCTATATACTAAAAGTCATTTTAATTATCAGTTTCAGGTTTGAATATTCATCCGACCGCCTTATCGGGTGCTGCGTTGAGTTCAGCTGGATTTTATACGCATCCATCTATGGCAAGAGCATCTCATATAACGTCACAACTCACACCGCAACTTGCGCATACTCAAGCTCCTCCGACATGGCATACACCAACTGTTCCATCGAAAACTATTACTCCAGCCAATACACCAGGAAACCCGTTATTTAGTTTACAAATGCTGGTAGATAATAGACAGAACCAAAGTCAATATAGAAGCTCGCCGGGTTCACAAAGTACGTTAGATTTGTCTTCTACGTCTGAAATTATCCCCGAAAATTACTCTCGAATACCTCAAGATATCCCAATAAGTTTGACAGCAAGAAATGTAGACAAGGGTAGCAGAAATGGAAACATTATTTCACCTCCGATACCTTTAAACGGGGAAACTTCATCGGACAGTGGAATTAGCTCGTCGGTTCCAACGCCTAACTCTGTTAGCGAACCAGTTTCGCTCTCTACTAAAGAAGTCACAACGCCGAAAATAACGGTAAAGAACTTTGAAAGCAATTTAAAAGGAGTGGCAAATCTTCACGATAAAATTAAAGAAATGAATGTAGATAATTTTACGCAAAAAGTTATAAATTTACCGCCTAGTGTAACAATCGAGAGGGTAATACCGGATAAGAAAGAATCCGAGGTTACGAAAAGTAAAGATACATTAAGTGTTATTGCACAAGTGCCAAGAAACGTCCTGCCTGTCATTGTGAATCTTACCTCTAGAATGGATAAGGATGTAACAGATAGTCCAAAAAGAGAGTCGTCCTCGGAACGAGATCGGAAAGTTGAAGAGACGAATGTAAGATCACCTAAAAACTTACCAAAAAGAGGTAAAAAGGGTGTGGATTCTCTTTTAGAGAAATTAGAAGGCGGAAATAAAAAGCTTGGCAGTGCAGAGAATATTGGATCTGTTATCGTAATGCCGGTAGAAGAGAAAGATACTTCAAGCGTTAAAAGTATGTCACCTGATAGGCAAAAATCGAAATCGCCAAACAGGGAGGACGAGGTAGTATCGCCAGCATTCAGCAATGACGATTCCAACGATAATACTAAGCAACGCAGGAAAAGAAAGCTAGAGAAACCCGTACGACTTAGTAAAGATTCTAAAACAGAGGTAGAAGATATGGAATTAGAACCGACAGAACCAACAGAACCGAGAACTAGTGAATTAACGTTAGAAGAAGTGACAAGTGCAACTCCAGTTGTAAAATTAGAGGACAATACGGAGACAACCGAACAGAGAATATCTGAAAAGGTAGAAGACATTGTAGAAGAAAGGAATGAAGAAAATCAACCGGTCAGGAGGCGGAGAAGTAGCGAGAGTACACCTCCCAGTTTGACTGCGTCGAATCAGAGGGTCAGAAGAAAATCCAGCGATGATGCGGCGGAATTTTCCAAAGTAACAAGTCCAAAATCTGTAAATAATACAAATCCATTTAACGAAGTTGAATCAGAGCTTGAAAAGATGTTCGCCGGTATCGTTGAGACAGAGACAGATGTTAAGAAGGAAGAATCAAAATCAGAATTTACGCAATCGGCACTCGAAGCTGGCAATACGACGAAAGCCGAGAATTTAGAAAATAACGTTCTTCACACGAAAGAAACGCAGAATTTAAATCCTACTGATGTTTCATCTACGGTTGATACAAAGATATCTGGGAAGAAAGGCAAGAAAGCTAAGATTCAGGGAGGTAAACGGAAAATGTCGAGATCTTCAGAAAATATTTTTGGAACTGTCGGTAATGATATACCTCAGAAAGAAATCAAAAAGAGAAAAATATCTAAGAATTCAAAGAAACAGGACGCCACGAAAAAGATGAAGAAAAACACGAAAGTAGACGGAGTAAGAGAAATGGCATATGATTCCGGATCAAATGCAAGTTCCATTAGATCACGTGGACCAGTAGTTCATGTCGAAGGTCCAAGGGACAGTCCATTGAGCATTCAGGTGGTTAACGCGCCACGTGAAGAAGAAGAGGAAAAAAGTAAAGAGAAGCGAAAAAGTATCGGAAATGGTACCACGGGAAGAAGTAAGAGACTCAGTCATCAGAACGATTTGGACTATAGGGGTGTGTATTTTCAACTTGTGTATCAAGTAGCGTGCATTTATAATTTTACGTGTTGTCAATTTCAATTGTATATTACATTACCTTTATGTAGGTAAAGTCAGTAGAGCGGGTCTCTTCAGTTCAACACTGTCGTCGCGCTACGACGCTCATACTACAGACTCCACATGGGTTTGCGTATTTTGTAAACAAGGTCCTCATTCTGTTATACCTGGAGATCCCTCTCGACCACATCCTAATTTGGCTGGTCCCCATATAGCACCTGGAACCTACACTGTATGTATTATACGTACTCTTTAGCGTGTCCCTGTTGAATGCTTTTCAACTTAGTTATAACATTAATCATTAATTTATAGGTTCCAGCTGGTGTTTTAAGTGACTTGTTTGGGCCATATTTAATTGGAAAAGAACGCTTAGAGGATGGAATTCTTTCAGCGGATGAACAGGAAATTACTACGGAACAGAAAAAAGGTGGTAAAAATAAGAGAAGTTTAAGGTACGCTGGTTTAGCCGACCAATTCACCGCGAAAATGGGTAAAAAGAAAAGAAATTCCATGGAAAGCAATACCAATGCCATGTTTACGGGAATGACCATGCTGTCCGGAGAAGAGCAACGCTGGGAAGTTTGGCTTCACGAACAGTGCGCTGTTTGGGCAGCTGGAGTATATATGGCAGGTACGATAAATTATGTTATTTTCGTCATTAATTGTTCTGAATAAATTTCGATTGCATTTAAAGCGTACGTTGTTATAAGACTCTGGAGAAAAAGAAAATCGTTCATATCGCAGGTGGAAGAGTAACAGGTTTACAAGAGGCTGTGTGGGACGCAGCGAAGTCGATATGCGACTCTTGTGGTTTAACAGGAGCGAATATTGGTTGCGTTAAACGAGGCTGTAAAGCCGTCACGCATTATCCTTGTGCATTAACAAAAGGTTGGCACTTGGATACAAATCAGTATATACCGAAGTGCAACCTTCATCGAGTTACGTGAAACTTCGGTGAGTTTGCCAGTATGGGCTACTATGAAATAAATTATATTCACTACATCGTATGGCTTTAATTTGGAGCACTGGATGACGATTAATGATTATTGAAAATTATATTCAAATTTGTTTGTAAAAGAAGTATGTTAAATAAAAAAGGAAAAAAAAAGAGAAGGAATTAAAATTAATAAAGCGTAAAACAAAACATCTTTTTATATTCATATATGTACTATGAGATATATTTAACACTTTAATATCTTGTTCGCTGTGTATTATACATAATCAATATTTTTGTTGAGAAACGTTGAAATTTTAATCAAGTCTAATAATTAATTTATATTTTTCAGCATTTAACAATTTTGAGACGTTTTGAAGTTACGCTTTGCATCGCTCGATGCATAAGTGTGTTTGAAGTGTGAAAGTATAAATGTCAGAATGTATAAGAAGACAAACGTATGGTAATTTGCATACATGAAGTATCAATATGCTCGACAGAAATATCTTCCAATGTACAAGATGTTCAAATGAGAATGCTGTTGCTGTCTTTAAGAATTACAAAACGGAAACGGAAATTAACGGAAATGAAGAAGCGGAAGTTCTTCTCGTTAATTATATTTAATTAATTTTCTTGGCCTGTGGCCTTGAACGGTGGCCTTTCGACCTAATGTAAAAGCAAGATTTTTTTATTTAAAATCAGTAGTATAGACGAATATAGTTACTGAGGAACAATGTTAATCAAAAAAAAAAAAGAAAAAAAAGAAAGAAAGAAAAAGATATATTTGCTTTTTTACTAATACTTATGAAACTTGGAAACGTTGCAAAATTTTCCCTAAAAACATCATGTACGCAGGAATAAATAATGGGGCATATTGTACCAAAATTTGAACAAAAATCAGAATTCGATGAAAAGAGTAAAAAACACTGAACTTTTTCTAAGTTGTATGTGTGTATATACAAAATGAGATGGACTATTAATCAATTAAATTGATGGAATTTGTGAACACTCTTAACATCTTTCGTTAGAAGCGCGGATAAGAAATATATAGACAAGTGTTCTCCTGTGAATGTAAGAAATCATCTGTAAATAACAAAGTTCTTATGTGAAATAATTGACTATTACGTAATACAGTTTCAAAGATATTGCAAGATATTGCATTTTTTTTTTTTTGTTTTTAAAAATCATACTATTTTAGTAAGCATGTGTAGTTATGTTCTTTATTGCGGGAAGATAAGTTTAGTGTAATGATATACTTATTTCTATTATAAATTTTGGAAAATTAATTGTGACATAAATTTTAATGTAGGTGTAAATAAATAGATTTTTGCTGATATAATATTTCCTGTTATTTCTTAACCTTGTCTATTCTACGGTTATACGCGTTAAAATCGTTTTCATATCCGAAGACACGAGAACATGCTCACATGTTTACTTAAACGAGAACACTTGCAACAATTGTAATCGTTATTGTCTCTATAACAATTTCAAGAAATAAGGAAAAAAAAAATAGATATTCACTCCAGAAATATCTTCTCTGTTTCTGATGTGTGATGATTATATCTTCACTGTCTACGATAATTTATGAGTGTGAAACCAGTGATTAAGATTTAACAGTACATACACAATTTAGTGATTAAATTAATCGCTACTTATTATTATAAAAATTTATCGTAATTACTACTGATTTATATTATTTTTTCGTATTAATATTATTGTAATCATCTACGCTGTCATTATTATCACTGTCATTGTCATCAAATTTTGTAAGAATATAAAAGAGGCAAGATTTTGTAATATCAAATGTAAGAACATTGATAATATTGATTCTCTTGGTGTATCAGGGAGAAGTAGTAGAAAGAAGCAAAAATTGTATAAAAATATATAGAATAAAATGTACATAATATTAATTTGAGTAGAGAAAAAGATATATATATATACATATATATGTATATGTATATGTATATGTATGTGTGCGCGCGTGTGTGTGTGTGTGTGTGTACAATATACATCAGTAAATATGCTAAAAATAGTTGCCACTCCTCCTCCCACAACATAAAATATAACAAAACAAGAGTAATCATTTTTAAACGTTAGCTATATAGGTACAACAATTGAGTTGTCAGAGAGAAGATGATTCTTTGTACATACTTATATCGTACGTAGTAACAAAATGTCTTGTAAAAAAGATTGAAGAGCGTAAAACATTAATTTTATTTAGAACTACAGTATATATCTGTTTTTATGTAAGATGACAAATGATTTACTCAAAGGTAAACGCATTCGGATTTTTCTTGAACTCCTCGGGACGAGGCTCATTACTTTTACGTGAAGAGCAGTTTTTTGTAAGATAGGAACACGCAAAGAAAGAAACAGCCAAAAAATACTGCTACTAAGTTTAATAAGAAAAATTGAATTGTAAACAAAACGCTTATACAATTATGTATGAAAGGGAAACAAAATTCTATCTTAGACGACTAATTGTAATATTACTACTTGTGATACAAAAAATTTCTGGATAGAATCGTATGATGAATAATTCCATTATATATTCTTCCTTCAAATCTTTATTAAAAAAAAAAAAAAAAAGAAAAAAAAAAGAAAAGAAGAAAAAAAAGAAAAAACTCTGCGTACATAGAGCACCACTTACATTATTCTGTACAGTTTAGTTCTACAATACATCGCAATAGCTAAATAAATAAATAAATAAAGATATACATATATATAGCCTATTTGTGAAATAAATATATATAAATTATGATAGAAATTCTACAAATTGTCGAATTCTCTTTGTACGCAAAGTTTATTAACATTTTGAAAGTGACATGAAGAAGAGGTGTTTTCATGACCTGTTTTGTATAAACGTTAGGAACATTTGGCTTGTAAATATATTGCGAAGAAGATAATTTAAAATATCGAAAAATAATGATGCGCGAAAAATTGAAATATCGCGATGCCTATATATAAGTAATTTGTATAAAATATAGATCTGTAAAAAATATAAAACTGTCGCATCGTGATATGTGGTGAGAGAGGTAATGGTAGTGATATTCGCGAATTGTTAGCTGAAAAACGATTATGTAATGTTAAAAAAACAATAGGTATTTCTATTCCTTGCCTTCATGTATTTTAAGCCTAATTCAAGTTTCGATTTTTATCCCGCTTCTGTTCGGTCCTTTTTCTTTTCTTACTTCTTCATTCCTACTGAAAACCAATTATAGCTTTGTACATTTTCTGTGACCTGGTTAAATATTACTAAACAGTAGAAAAGTAAAAAAAAAAAACGATTTTAAACTATTTAATAACACCGAATAGTAGAAGAAAATTCGCGGAATGTATTTGAAATCAATACAATAATACAACTAAGAGTATACATACATCTTTGTGTAATATAAATATAATGAATAATAAAACATGATATAAGTCACGAGTTGGAATAACTATAGACACTTTCAAATTAGCCCTTCAAATAAAACGTGAATGTACAAAAGTAAAAAAAAGTCGGATATTACATCTTAATCTTAAATGGATGAATTAAAACAAAATAAAGGAAAATTACGTACAAAGGATACGCAGATTTTAATCCTGTACGAAAGGTTTTTATATATACACGAAAGAAGGGGACAACACACTAATTGAATCAATAATATTAAGTTCTTTTGGTGCGAAGCGTATCGGAACGGGGGGTGGGGGGCTGTGTTTATGGAATGAATATTTGTAAATATATTTAAATACAGTAAATTCTTAACCAAAACGTACACTTTTATATATTGTGATAGCACCAATGAATTACAGTTTTCTTTTTATACGTCGTTCTAATATTGCGTTGCGTCTACCAAAATATAATACAGTTGTCTTATTTTATGTACAATGTAGTAATGTCACGTTAAAATAGTCATTGTATAGTCATGTATATTACTAAAATTATCAAGACTATTTCCTATTTGGATATTTTGTTTAATTTAAATATGGTTTAAGTGCAAAAATTCATACAAGAAAGCTTATAATTTGGATATTTGTTAATGGACAGTGCAAAAGAAAATATTTTCAGGAAAGGAGGATAGTAAATTAAACAAAGATATTACAGTCATTTTATTTATGTATCCATAAGCTGAAGCCTATACACGAATGTAATAATATTTGTCATATAGTGTGTGTTACAGACATTTTAACGAAATGATATAATTTTCAGATACTTTTTTTTATTTTATTGTATTGAAATTTATATTTTAAAAGTGGTACTTTTCTAATAATATTAAAAACACTTATTCTAAACGTTTAGTTATTTACTCTCATTTTTTATCGATAAGTATTGTAATTCATATATATATAATGGGACTGTAATATTGATTCTCTTGATGTATCATGATTACAGTCAGCATTTCATGTTTTGTTATTATAAGATAATACTTTGTAAAAAATAAATAATTTATAAATTAAATTTATTTTATTTAACTACTTTATATTAATTTAAAATTAAATATTTTTTTAAATATATGTGTGTGTGTGGGGGGGGGGCGGGAGGAAAAGTAAATAATGATCGAAATATGTTTCACGCTGCATATAATTTTACAATTATTTAAAATTTATATATTCATATAATTAATAAATAGATAGCATTTATAAGAATATTTTACATTGATGGAGAGTGCGATATAATTGACATGTTTTTTAATATTACTGTATTCAGTTTTGATAGTTAAAAAAAAAACGTATAATTTGGAAATAATATTTTTATTTGGTTTGATTTAGAATGAATAACATTTTCACGAATAAAAATTTGTTCTCTAAAATAAATAAATGATGAAAAAAGTAACGCGTTTACGCTGCTATTATTTTCAGTCTATTCGAAGTTTAATTTAAACGTAAGTGCAAAATCGCGCTCAACGCGCCATCTTGAAATTTAAAGGAAGACATGCATAGTTGTATGTCTTACCCTCAATAGATCAATGGTTTTAATATTTTCGTCATTGGCCAGAGAACGAGAAAGTCTTCCCACTTTCTAGCACGATTCGGTCCTTCAGTATGATACTAACTGCTGTGAGATATGGTTGTGTTGTGCAGTGGTCGTATAGTGTTCGAGTTTTCATGAAGTTTTGTAACTTTCGTACCGACATAAGAATTATGTCGACTCAGAATGGGTAATTTATTATTGCTAGTGAAGTTTAGTGCGGCGTTTCTACTTTGTATTTTGGATTATACGCGGGCTGATAACGAATTACAAGGTAAAAATTGATACATTTTATATATATATACACGTGTATTAAGTTCGTTTCAGCAAATACACGTGGTTATATTATTCTATAAATCCAATCCTTGTATCGCCGTCTGGTATTTAATATTTTGGCGCCCTTGCACTGTTTGAAATTTTTTCATAACAGGTTAGTCAATAAACTTCATACGTGTACAATAAACTTTTGTCACCGAAATATATTGGCAATTAACGTAATGTAACCGAGTTATCATTATATAGTCATATAAATGCGAATGTTAAACTCGCTTTCAAATGACAAACTTAACTTTGCATTATGAAAAATATGAAGTCGTTTGTCAGGTCAAACGAATCTTATTTACTACATTTTGATTGCATAATAAACAAATTTAAGCTTCAGTCATAGGTACGCGCACAGTAATCACATTACGATAAGTGTATTATGAATTGTGAAGAATATTCTTCCCTGCATGTAACGCGCTACATTAATCGAGTTCAATTTATCTCGCAGCTAATTGTACAATACTTGTGCCTTTGTAAGCATACCATAACAAAAGTCCTTTCATATTAACTCTGCTCTTTTTATGTTTGTTAATGTGTCATCGCGCGTATTAACGACTATCGTAAATTATTTCAATGGAACGATCTCCGGAAATATCGTAAGTCGACAATCAATTGCAGATGATTTATCTAATATTCTTATCTTTTTCTAATTCCCTTTACGTTTTATATACATATATTACCTACTAACAAAGCGGTTTGTACATACGTATGTAAGTGAAACAAAACATATTTCTCTCATGATTACAATTAGATAGGATTCTTAGAGGGAAAACGTGAATGGTTCGAAAAGGTTTACATTTTTAGACGATGGCAAATGCAACGCTGCACATGCATTTTACAGTTGCACTTTGTATATAAAATTTTATTTATACGAAGTATTATTGCAGATACGCTTATGATTACGCTATTATTAAAACATAATTGAATGAATGAAAGTAGAAAATGGAAGTCAGAAAAACATTCGTAACAATTGATGGACTTGACAGAATTGAAAATTTAAGTTAAATAGAATTGCAACACTTTGATTATAAATCTCCTAAAGGGTTCACTGTACCTGTTTTAATTAGTCATCAGAAATTCTTCACGAATGACTTGATAAGTTACAATCACTTTCTACCGAGGTTGGTTAAAATATTTGCATAAAATTGAAAGAAATGAAATAGAATATGAACGAAAAGTGCCAGTTTATAGTCAGAAAAGGTGTAACACGACGAAGGTATACTTCTAATCAAACCAAATGGGATTAAACCGATGATTGGCTTGTTTGTGCAAGTGAAAGGAGACGAGGATCGTTTTTGCGTTGTTGGAGCACAGTTGTGTGCGAGCTCTAGGTTAGAGAACTCTGTGCTCACCGGCCCTGACCAGAACGGACCACCACCGTGTAGACACACCACAGGACCGTGGATGCAGGGGAAAGGTATAGCTCTACGATGGAAGTGCCTACCTCCGTGAAACCTTCTAGAAGCGAATCGTGGCATTTGCTGTTACATGTAACACAGTTGTGGCGTTTGCCCAACAAAAATATCCTTACGCTCCCTAAATGTACCTACAGATTTCTACCGAATGAATCAGAGAATTACGTGTGTTTGAAACGAGCACGCAAGCGAAAAGTATCTATACATATTTAAGCAACAGCGGGACA
The DNA here is from genome assembly GCA_963969225.1 of Xylocopa violacea. NCBI lineage: Eukaryota > Metazoa > Arthropoda > Insecta > Hymenoptera > Apidae > Xylocopa > Xylocopa violacea. The sequence goes on from CAXAJV010000002.1 coordinate 43,173,239, forward strand.
GGCCGCTAATTGGGCTCTCGCTTCGACTCGTCACTTCGATCGGTCGTAGTGTCGATTAGAGAGAGACGAGCGATAATTACCTATTCCTTTAACGTTAAGCGTATCTAATTAATTATGTTCGGCTCGGCACTTTTGCAGTTGCAAGGATATTTCGAGACCGTATTTTATTACGACTCGTTGATCTTAGCCACCGTTAGTAAACAGTTTTAGATGAAAGCAAAAGTTGCACGCGAATGCTTGTAACTTTTTTTTATCTCGCCTTAAAAATAGAAAGTAGATGCTTGTTATTCGCGTCGTTAAAATTATTAACAATTTCTGTCTAATTGATTGTGTCTAACTATTGCGTAGTAGCATGCATTAATCAATCGTAGAATGAAATGTTTCTTATTAAATAACGTAACAAGTATTTAATTTACCTCCTCGTAACGTTGCGTATATTTATCTTATCCTCTGCAATATTAATCGTTCAAAAAAACTTGTACCGACGTAAGGATAAAGCAAAGAATCGACTGACAGACACTGCATCATCGCTGTTTTCAAACAATTGTCTCTTTGTCGTTTTATACCGTTCTCCTTTCTTAAATCGGTGATGCAGTATCGCACGTTTAATTTTCTATCGTATACACGTGCCTGCCATCCCAGCGGATCGCTGATAGCTCGATAAGCGGTGGCATCCTGTGAACAACGCGCTCCATACCATGTACCATATAACTATCATTTAGATGAAAAGATTACCGGGACTTTCTTAATTACTCGATAAAATCAGACGATTGTTTCACATTTTTGCTTCATAATAAAAGTATAAAGTACTCGTTTTTAAATTATTACTGTTTACTATCCTTCCTTTTATTTCTGACGTATCTTTTATTTCTCTCATTTTTAATCGCTGGAAAACTGTCGCTTAACAGTTACATAAATCGAAGGATAGTCGATCTTAACCGAAGTTGTAGCAGCTAGGGTTGTTAAGATCTCGTGGAAGAGTAAGACTGAGTAAGTGGAAGACTTTCTTACACCCGAGTAAGAACCATATTTGATCTCGAAAACACCGCGGATATATAGGTATACGTCGTATACATAAGCGGAATCGAGAGTTTTTCAACGCGGAGGAACTGGTAGGATAGAAAGGGAAGAGGGAACGGTAGTCTCTGCACCAAACTCCCATTTCATTTCCCGAAGTACCGTTTTCTTCCACGAAACTAGCCTGATCCGTCAGTCTGGCGCAGAACAAACTAACTCCAACCTATTTAACGAGACCCGCATTGTCCAAGTATATACGTGCAGTATATGTATAACGCTCGAAATCTTTTTCTTTCCGTTCGATCATCTAGCTCGCGTAGATCCTTCCGAGCTGAGCAAGCGAGCAAGTCGTCGTAAGCACTCGAATGTTTATGCTTATATAATAAGTGCATTGGTTTTTTTTTCTTTTTTTTTCATACGCGATTCTACGCACATATCCGTAAAAGGTTATCCATTAAAGAAAGCAGCAAGTTTATCGTCCAAATGTAGGTCTTTACAGGACACCAAGGCAGTCTTACTATCGGCATCCGGCCTGACAACTTCCGTCGGCTCGGTTCTGGTAACTTATCGTCTGGTGAAGCGTTTGCATCCTTCTTCTGCCCTCGCGCTTTGTCATCTTCCATTTCTCAGCTATCCTCGGCTATCTCGTTACCTGTTATAAAGGACATTAATTCGCTGAGAACAGTTTCGAAATGCAATACCAACGCGATAAAATAAGATAGCGTTGCTTCGGATTTTCGCAGGGGTTCCTGTTCAGAGAAATCTAAGTCGTATGTCGGTATCCATGTATAATATAATATAAATTAAACTCGCTCAGCCCAATATAAAATAACTTTTTTCTTTCGAGTTAGCGTCGAGAAAGGATTTTTCATGTAGCCAGAGACAAACAACACTCGAAAGAAAATGAATTCGAAATCGTGAAGCGGGATGCGGTCTCATTGTTATGCGGACAACGTTGCTAGGTCACCGGTGCACTTTGCGCGACAATGTTTGTATGTATGTATGTGTATGTACGTATATACGGGGATTCTACTTATTCCGACTTATTCTACTCTTTCCCATTGCCCCGACCATTTTACTTATTATTATTATTATTATTATTATTATTATTATTATTATTATTATTATTATTATTATTACTTCACGGGATCGGGCTGCGAGTTACAACTGTATATTTCTGGAACCGGGATATATCTTGCTTGGCATTAACTGAGTTACGTAATGACTGGCTTGCTCAAAGAATGAATTCTCGGTGCGTAGCTTGCCTCTTTTACTCTCTTTACGGTGCAGCACGGTGCATCGAGACCGTTTACTTCGGGGCCACGAGTAAATCGCGAGGTACAGTTACACACTTAGTTGTACAAATTCGAGAACGATTCGCGAGGGACGATATTCGGTTAACGGACACGAAAAGTTTCCTTTCTGTAGTCGTTACTGAAACTTAGGCTTTTCCTTTTCAATCGATCATTCATTTCGTTCTTGTCGTCTGAAATAATAATTGGTTGATTTTTATTAGCTTTCTAGAACGCTGCCTCTACGGACGTTACTTGTACTTTATTACTTATTAAATAGGAGGTTGTCTGCTCTCAAAATTTGCAGAATATCACTTTATTATTAATGTTGTTGTTGTTGTTGTTGTGGTTGTTGTTAGTAGTAGTAGTAGTAGTAGTAGTAGTAGTAGTAGTAGTAGCAGTAGTTTATCGTTAGTTGGATAGTTTCGGTCTCCGCGACGCAACGGGTCTGTCTATCCGCTGCGATAATTATGCTCGGTTGTCGTATTGGAACGACATTTGTACGTTTTCACAATATTCCGTTAGCAATTACCATGTTTGATTTTAAACGGCACCCCAGTATTGAATTACGTTAATCCATAGTATTCAGAGCCTAGTTGGAGACCTCACGAAGTTTCTCCTGCTTTAGACATTGATTGTCACACGATGACCGAGGAACTTCCACTTTGTGAAACGAGGACGGATTCCGCAACGAGGAAACGTTTAGGAGAGAACTCGGTTCCTACTTTGGCAATGATGCAGATTGTCGTTCTAGATAACTAAATTGGCCGTGGGTATGTGGAAAGTTCTCATACGAAGCTAAACGATAATTTCTCTTTCACCAATTGACCGAAAATGTACTCGAATGTGTCGCGTCTGGGATAAAAAGTAGGTTGCCCAAACTGATACTGTAACGATTTCATTTTAAACAGTTGATATTGACCAATTCTTATGTCCCCCCCCCCCCAAACTAATAATTTTATTTCCCTTTTTTTTCCTTTTTTTCAGTTAAATTGCATTAATCAACTTTTTTAAATATTTACGATATGGTGCATAAAAAATTACATACTAATTGAAGAGAGAAAAATGCTTAAACTCTCTTATTTAATTTTATTCCAATCAAAGTTGTCTTTTCTAAGTGATACAGTTGTAATACGATATTATATTTCTGTTACGTTTCTTCCGGGTTGTATAGATCGCAGTTTCCAACATACGAATTCATAATTGATTGTTGCATCGAAATTGTGTAACCTGCACTTGCATTTCTTCGCGAGAACGATAATCGGTTGCAACTAGAAAGACCGCAAAACGTAGATTCGGTTCGTTCTAGCCCGAGCGGGCTAGAAATGTAGTAAAAGGCGACCAGAACTTTCCCTCGATGTTTGCAGCGAATTCACATGAAATCGTGAAAAGAAAACTTCGCGTTCCGCGTCTAAAACTTACCGCGGTAAGTGTCGTTATCGTAACGTTACATTTTTAAAGTTTAATCAATTTCGCTTATTCCAATTCCTTCCTCTTTACGTATATGTTGTACGGACACGATTGTGATACGTTACACCAGTGACATAATCTCCTATTCGTAGTTAAATATGACGGTATACACGCACACGATGGCTTGCAAATAAAACGCAAAGGTTGACTCGAAATTTAACAATAACATCTTTAAATCGTAATTAATTGTATTAATTGTATTTGTTCTTTTATCATTATTAAAATTTCCGTTATGAAATGAAAGTAAGAAACAAGTTTTGACGTTTCCCTGGAACAACCTTCACCGATGCGCGATGCAACAAGCGAAAGAGGCTTATTCGAAGTAATTTCAACTTTAATAATTAGAGTTTTGTGCAACAATCGTTAATGAGACACCGTTGCTAACCGTTTCACGGTATTTATGGATTAGTTGCTAGCACGGAACAGCTTGTTCTACACTTGTTTCATGTCAGATTAGATGCGTAACTGCCCGTACGCGTGCGCCGATCGCGAGCATCTGCTTGCCATCCGGCTCCATTTACCAATTGTCCTCGTTAATTTCACGACGCTCTATTCCTTCGTGTAGTAGAAGAAAAAACAGTTGATCGTTAAAAGAAATTTCATGCACGCCGAAATGCTCAAAAAGGGAATAAATTGTCAGTTTTTCTTCGTTCAATGAATTTGTTTTCGAATACAATACGAAGTTACGCATACCTGCGCTATATCAATTCAGTCAAGCGTCTAATGTAACGTATCGAAAATCGATATTGTATTTACAATAAGCGTTTGAAAACACATCGAAAATATATCGTTCCATATCGTTTCCATTTCATGCATCATTTTATACGTCACTTTTCTTCGATTCATTAACGTAATCGAAAATTATTCGAAAATACTTATAGTCTTATCGACAATTTTATAATAAACATTAGATATCCAAGTTAATTCTTCAACGATCGAATAACAAACACAATTTTTGTATGAACGGTGCTACCTCTAACTAAGTTGTACAATTATACGCAACGCTGTATAATTAACGTTCGAATCGTTCCACGTTCTGATTTTACTGCCAAGTCACTGCGAATATCAAGATGTATCGCAAACAAATTTTTCTAGTGAAACTGTTGCGCACGATATTCTTTGACCCCTTTTTTTTCTATTCTTCCTTCTCGTTTCTGCCAAATAGAAGACTTTACATATCTTTTATTAATTCTATATGTGTAACAATACGAAGGAAAATCGAGAAGCAAGTTCAAGCAGTTGAAGCTTTCAATTTCGATACGCGTAATCTAGATAGATTTTTAGAAGATTCTAAAAATAATGATATGTTTGTTTATTTTCTTCTTTTTGAATCGTTGAAAGACAACTATAACAGAATCGTGACAAATGGATCCATTAGGAAATAGTCTACGTTGAACATTATCCTCGCAGTGAATTACAATAATTTACGAAACGTGACAAGATCTGCGCACAAATGACCGTAAAAAAGATCGATAGTTTAAATAATTCGTTTTCTTTTTAATAATTCTACACCTTCTTGTACGTCGCATTAAACTATATGAAAGCAACGATATGACTATGATACGGTATGACTGAAAAGTACGATTGCACTGTTTATAGTCGCAGAAACTGAAAACCTACTTTTATTTGAATCGCGACACAACAATACTCCTATCGTTCATATTTCAATCGTTCACTGAAATCGCGGCAAAATAACTAATGATTAATGTTGCGACCTAGTTCAATGTAAAAACGACTTCCAGAAAAACACGTTTAAAGATCATTTTGCGCAAATATTTTGATAATAATTGGATTTTGTCAAAGATTCGTTGAGCAGAATAGTCTACAATGTTCGCATTACAATAGAAAATAGAAAAGAAATCTACGTTCTCAACCTGGAGACCGTGATGTCGTCGATCCACCATACTACAAAACAGATTGGACACGTAATCAAGAAACCAACAACCGCATTCCTCATATACGTACTAATAGTCCTCGCAACAGCATAAGATCCATCGCATACAAAAACTTTTCTATTGTATTGCTTACAAGTCGTAAGCAATATCAAAATCTTCTTTTTCTAAGACATTAAAAAATATTTAACCAACTACAAATTATTATTCTGTTTTCTATCATCACTAAAATCCTATTCCATCAGCATTAGAAAGTATACAAATTTTAATGTTCTTTTAAACAAGAGAATTTCACCTTTACCAGTACTTACAACATCGCGTGATATTAATCTATAAAAAAAGTACAAAAATATCAGGATTTGTAATATAAAATTTTCATGATTTTTAAATTTTTCGTTCAAAATGGCACGATACAGTTAAAAATATCATTTAAAAATTATTAGCACGCCGCACCAGTACATTTGCTTTTGTACTTCGTATATTTAAATAGTGATACTTGGCGAATATGTGTGTCAAGCATTTGGGGCACAGCTTCGGGTTATGGATCATTGATCGGTGCAAGAATTCGATTTGTAAGGTTCATAAAGTAGCACGTTTCATTCCAGAAGTTTTGAAAGAACGTTAATTGATCTCGATTTATTTTTGTTTTCAATGCCATTGTTTTGTATCTTATTGAGCTTAATTAAATAAACAATATATACATGTGTAATATAACGTCTATAAACGAATACAATATTGTAAAACCACGGTTAATTAAAAAAAAGAAGAGAAAAACGATTATATTAATCGCAATTGTTACCTTCTCCCTTTGATGGAATATTTTGATAATAAATTCTCTCTCTCTCTCTCTCTCTCTCTCTCTCGCTTTGAAGTAGTAAGCATTTATAATAACATAAATTATTACTTATTTTTTAAATTTAATATTGCAAGTACATTTAGCAATTTATTATTTTTATTATTTGTCAATATTTATTTGTCAAAAATTCTTGTTATTTTACGTATTTGCTATTATTATTATTACATCTAAGAAAGTATTATAGCTATATTTCTCTTATGATTACAGTATGTATCGAAGGACAAGGAGGTTGCAAGAGATGTAGAGATAGAATGTGTGCAAGATGCGCAGTTCTTTTATATCAAGGTAGTTGTGTCGATACTTGTCCACCCGGTCACATCGCAGATTGGTCGACTAGAGACGAATATATGGGTAGAATTTGTAAGGAAACAGGATACATGTTTGGATTTACTGGTAGCCAAGTAGCTATTTTGGTAGGAGTTGTTTGCGGTGCAACTATATGTGTTCTCATTATATTATGCGGAGCTGTAATTGTACATAGAAGAAAGAAAAAAGCTACTAAATTAATTCAACAATTTGAAGACAGGTACGCCTCTAACATATTGTATGTATAATTAAAGATTAATGGTATTGAAGGGAAACAAATATGGTTCACTTATGTTTCAGTGCAGAGAGAAGAGATTTTTTAAAACACCTTGCAACGCTCAGAGGGGAAGGCAATACGTTTCTTTCGATGCTGAACGATACTAGAAGGCAGGTTAGGGAGTTATATTACTCTGGAAATAATGGAGACGGTGCTGTTGGAATACAAGCTTATAGGTACGATTACATGATTGATATAAATTTTAAATCGCTTCCTACGGTTTTTCTTTACCATTACCATGATTTACAGACCAGTTCTGCGTGATTTGGCAAGGATATTAGTTCTTATTAATAGAAGAGATGATGAAATATCGGTTCCTCCAGATGATTGGCAGAGACTTTTTTCATGGGCCGAGAGATTATTAAGGCGATACAAACGACACAGTTCTCCAGAAGTAAGTCGATACATTTATCAGACGCATTAATTTAAAAATCTCTGTTAAATTTCAAAGCATTTTTTTTTTTAATTTCACCTTTCTTTCACGCAAATCTTTAAAACATTTTGGTAAGTCGTGCATAGCGAAACAAAATAATTAATATGTACATGCATGAAAAGGAAACTTTGTTTAAGTGAAATTGTGAACACTGATAACAGTATTGTATGCATTTTGTGACAAATATAATCGAAAAATAACACTTTGAAACAACTCTTTAAGGTGGCTCAACTTATAACATTCTTGCAACAACCAATAATGTCCGTCCAAGTGAATCCACCGCAACAAGTAACAATCGCGCAATCACCTCAGTCTTACGAACCAAGAACCACTCCAACTAATCTGACTACATTCCAACCAAATCTACCGCTTACAACGTTTCAAGCAAGCGACAAATCAAGTATCAGCCCTGCAAGTTCCAGTCTTGGTTACGTAAAAGACAGCCCTGTTAGCTCCAGCCTTGGACAAAGTAGCTCCGGAGCTTATAATGTGAAGCTTAGTCCAAACGGATCTAGCATAGGACAAACAACTCCGCTAGTGTACGACAATCAAAAGCGGCTGAAACCTTTGAATACACATTTTCAAGAGCTCACCATTTCAACATTCAATCACAATTACAATACTAGTACAACGTTAACAGAATCCAGTTGTCCGATAAATGAATGTGAAAGAAATGGGCTCGATCATGAATTGAACCCACAGTGGGAATTTCAAAGTACCGCAGAGGCTGCTAACTATACTATATTATCTGATTGGTCACCTGCACGTGAATACCTCATCGATGACTTTACAATTCTTGGGTTTCGACCGCAAGATGAAATTACCACAGAACTGTAAATAATATATATTACATTGCGCATAATTTATACATTTCTTTATAGTATTTGCTCATAAAAAGGTATGTTTTCTACTTACAAAAGGTATATACTTCAATTATATTCCATTTCTTTTTTTTCTTTTTCATCGATTTTAAAACTGTAATATATAAAGTTAAAAAATTGGTACATCTTTGTGTTATTGGAGCAATTTATTTACACGTAATACATTTTCAATCATTTTCATGAAATGGAATTTATAGAAAATGTATAATTATAATTTCCATGATTTATTTTATGATCATGAGACAAGATGAAACATCTAAATTTTTCACGTCAAAGATATAGGGTAATCCTCTTTATCATTTTGGATAGCGAAGTTTCGTTTTCAAAACCCAAGTAATTCAAATTTCAATATGAAACTATTGCTGTATATCAAATGGAACGGTATACAACAGATTCTGGCTTCTACATTAACGTAGCCAGATGCCAGATATATTTTTTAAAACTATTACATACACCGTTACATTAGCAATGCGAAGAGTATGCCGAGTACACGGTGGATTTTAAAATCCTATCGCCTCCAAAGTAGAACCTCGAATTAGAAAATACTAAAGGAGATTTTTCAATTTCTTTTGCCCTGTAGAGAAAATTGTGTTCCCAATTCCACAGTTTTTGATAAATCTATATATGTTTATGCATGTATTCAGGTATGTATGTATGTACGTGTGTATATGTATGTATATATGTATGCATGGATGCCAATGTATGTGTCATGTGTATATGAATTCTATAACTGAACGAATTAATAATGATACCAAATAACTATAATCATTTTATTTAGAAAACGTTTTTTATTTAATTTTTGTATTTCAAATATTTAATATATATATGTAATTATTATATAATTTACTGTACTAGTCACAAGAAATATTTTCTTTTTATATTCATGATGAACATAAAATTTGATACGAAATTGTTTTTACATTATCAATGTTTGAAATGAATCTAGAAAAATAGTTTTAAACGTCTATTACAAATATTTTGTATCGACATTTTATATCGAATAAAAGGATGCAAAACATTTTTATTGTATCGCATGTATGTACACATACTGATATAATATATTGTTACACATAGGACCATAATGGTCTGTTGTATGTACAAATTTATGTAAATATTAATATTTTAGTGGAGAATATATATATATATATATATATAAGATGATTATATAAATATAATATATACGTAATATGATTAAACAATTCCTTATTTAAATCTCTAGTCCCTTTCTGTTTCCAAGGAAAGTACATTATATTCAGTAATTGCAATGAAAAATGTTTACATTTAAAAAGTATAACCTAATCTTGCAAGTTATTTATATCTATCAATGAAATTATAGAAATTCAAGCACTAGTTTTATTTAATAAATTCAATACAATTTGTATCAATTGATATGATTTTAAATTTTTTGCGCAGAGATTACAAATTCTTTATAATCAATCGTGTGAGCTACTTTAAGACCATAAAAAAAAATTATTAAGGTTCGTATTTTTAATAAAACGAACAAAAGTTTGGACGCAGTTTGTTCTTGACAGTGTAGAGACATACAAGATCGTTAAAAGAGTGAGAGAGTTGGAAAAGAACAAACATATGGAGAACACCTAGAAGCGCTCGCAATTAATAAGAAATCAACAAGTTATATTTTCGTTGAACAATATAAGGGTAGCCAATCTTTCACTTTTTTATCCAGTCGCATTCTTATCTAGATATATTTTTATATAGACAGAGAGAAATAAAGTAAAGTAAAGTTTGTATCTATTTACGTGTTGGCGTATTTCTAAATTCGCGGGTTTTCATACAGGAAGTGATCAAATGGCGCACATACCCGGATGTTGCGCGCGCAAACTGAATGAACTAACAAAGAGCACTTTGCTAAATTTCATTTCATCCTATTACGTAGGGAGCAATTTATTTTCAGAGAATTTCATTAGAAATTTGTTTCTCGTCAGGTAAAGTTTATTTATCGACTGATTTTTATGTAGAAATCGATCAAAAAATGGTCGACTAAATGAGGCTCCAAACGCGTAAGTTCCTGCGGGGTGGGCGAGGGACGCCATGACAGTGGTCGTATTTTCTGTTAACCGCGAGCACGTATGCTCTTGCCAGCGTTTTTGTGAAATTCTTGCGCAACTTGGCGTCTATCTGGATCAAAATTGGCAAGTCCGTTTGCTGAATTCGGTGGACTTTCCTTGGGATATATTGCGGAGGTGGAGGGCGAGGGCGCGTGGCCATTATCAGGGATTTGCTTGTGGGTACTCATGGCGAGGTGAGACGTCGAGAGGCGGCGAAAGACGTCCCCCCCTGCGTTGGGACGCGCGTCTCCCTGTGTACGAGACGGCCTAGGGCCGACAAAGCGAGATGCCAGAACCGCCGACGGCACCGTACACCACGTGAGTGCATCCTCCGAGCTCTTTCGATTATCGCTTCGGCCTTCTCGAACGGTTTCTATAAACCCCCTTGCCCCGATTCCCGATGAACCTCCATCTTGTAGCCTCTTGTCCTCGTTCTACGAGTCATGATAATTGACGCGTCATATGCCTGAGACACCAGAAGATGGTGCCCGTGAACCCTTTCTTAAGCGCGAGGGGATATACGACAGGTTCTGGCAAACGTGAAAATGCAGCTGCGTACTTATTCAAGCCGCTGGTACGCTAGCATTTTAGTCTTTCATTATCAACCTTTGTCGCCTTCGAAAGATGGTATCGGATGATGACTCACCCTTTCCCGCTCACTCAACAAAAAACTCCTAAATATCTGTGAGGTTAAATTAACGAACTTTCTTTTTTTCTACATGTCGATACTTTCTTTCCGATATTAACCTATCATCGGCATTATGTAATAATAAGTATCCGCCCAATAATGTTTCGAGTGCATTGCATTTAAAGCGAGTTGTTTCGCTTATTGATATTAAATGAATTGATTTCGAGGTTAAATCCCGACGTCTATTTCACCAGTCAGATTCAACGGTGCAAAGAGCAATCTGTGGCTACTTAACCAATCTTGTTTAATGCTTTTTCTTCTCTCACATTTTTAATAGCTCTTTATATTTTTGTTCATAAAATTAAGTTAGGTACAAATATTATAATATTTGTAATATTTGTACACGTTATAATCGTGCAATTATAATAATTAATTTTAATCAAATTCTTTGCAGGATGAAAAATGAAATATATCGAAAACGTATAATTAGTATTCTTCAGTGAATAAAGATGAATAGTGAGCAGCATGCATTGCCAGCGACTACGCAGGCACAACAAGAGGTAAGATTATTTCTAAGCGATGCAGGCTATTTACCAAACTACAAATGCGCAATCAGTATGTTAAATAGTATCGTAAATAGTTTAAAAGTACTGTACAATAAATTAAAGTTCCCATTCATTAGAATACATAACTTTTTCTACATATCAGTGTTTTAATTTAATTTCTGAAATTTTTTAAATAAACACTTAATATATTATAGCTTCTCTTACCATGGTATATTTCGTTAATATTGTTGGCAATTTTCAGTTATTTATGTCTATTTCTTTATAGAATGTTGGATGTTTATATCTTTTGGACTTGACTTTACGAAACAGAATTGTTTCCATTGACGATAAAACTTTATGATATTCTTCCACCAAGCGTATCTGTTCGTACCTAATTTGAATAAAGTAAAAGTGCATTCTTTCCTGTGTCACATTTTCTGCGACGGATGAAATAAATCTCTACAGATGGTCTAATGTTTGAAACGTTTCAACATATTATACCATAATATTTCCATGCGATTGTACGTGAGTTTTTCAACATTAGCGCGCTCATTTCGTATAAGTTTGAGAATTGGGCCTCGGTAAGATTTACAAGAAGGAACCAAAGTTTCATTTGTAGCTCTTGTGCCAGCGAGAAAAAAAAATGTTTTTAACACTGGTGCATTTGTCGATTGGAATTGAGCCTAGTGCATGCCAGTGCATGCTGTATCAATGTTGTACAAATGTTTGAATGTATATCGGTAGGATGTAAACGCGGGTCAAAGTGGTCGTCCTTCATACCCAGGTGGTTTGGCTACAGCAACCAGTCTTGGCAATGTAGGGAGTACCCCACATTCATCCGCGGACCTGCGTGTAGGTACAGCCGTAGCGTTAGCCTCCTCGGTAGCTAAATATTGGGTCCTCACGAATCTGTTTCCTGGACCGCTACCTCAGGTCTCGGTCTATCATCATTCCCACCACAACTCCTCACATAGGAGTAGTGGAGGTGGAGAGGCATCTTCCAAAGAGCCAGCCTCTTCTTTGAACCAAGAAATGGCGTTGACTTCCAGTTCGCACCATCAGTCAACACCTACACACCACCATCATCAACCTTCAGTTAGCAGTAGCAGTCATCATAGTTCTTTGCAACCAAATCCACAGGTTTGTTCACTTAGAGGTATGCAAAAATTAGGTATATCGAACGTAGCTTATAAATGATCCAGGTTTAGTATCTGCGTTTGCAGGAGTTATGGTAATATACCGTATTGTACGCAACCCTCGTGTAAGTGTGAGTAGTTAGCAAAGTTGTGTCTTGCAGTAAATACACATGGAATGCTTGTAGTTTCACATTCTCTGCCGTATGACTGTTTTCAAAGTTTTTCTTTGTTTCTTCTTTTAATTGCATATAAGTATACACTATCATTTTGATTTTGCAATTATATTGTACTACGCAAGATATATATATATATATCTTGTTCATTTACATATGTGGTCATTTAATACCACTGTCTTTATTATTTGCATTTACAATATGTTCAAGAAGGAAAAAATACGAGATATACTTTACGTTTAAATTATTAATATGCTTTTAATTGTTCAATTATTCCATTTCTGGAATTTATACGTACTAAAAAAAGAATGTAGTAATTTTGTTATATTTTATTTAGCAGATTCCAGTTTCTCTGCCAGGCCTTAACTTAGACGGAACGCATATACCTGCCAGCGTCGGTCATTTACAGGCAGCGCATGCACAAATGCAGCAACAAATGCAGGCAGCTCAGCAGCAACAGCTGCATCAACAACAACAGCCGCAACAACAACAACAGCAGCAGCAACAGCAACAGCAGCAACAATCTCACCATCAAATGCAAAATCATCAAAATGCTCAGAATAGTGGACCAACTGCACATAATCAAAGCGCACAGAGGGATGATAACAAGGTGAAAGACGAAGGTGGAAGTTGCACAACTGAACGTTGTAGCGACAATCAAGTTCATTGCCAGGTTCAATGTGACCTCCAATTACAAACATCTCAAGAATTACAACAAAGTCTTATGCAGCAGCAGCAACAGCAACAACAGCAACAAATTGGTGTGAACATAAGTGGAAATTCTTCGACCGAAGGTGGAAGTCAAAACAATACAGAAAAGCCAGAAAAAGAAAAAGAACTACGTCAACTAAACATGACGCAGTACGTTCGCAGTCTATGTCTATTAAGTACGATCATTTTTATGCCATACGCAGTATTATAATTTTTGTGTAGATTTCAAGTGCCAGACTTAAAACCGGGAGGTCATATGATGGACGTAAGAACAGCTGATGGTTCGGTTGTGAAAATCAGTGCCGGAAATGAACAAGATTTAGCGAAAACCCTTGGTGTTGAAATGGTGCAAAGTATGTATAAGGTGAGAAATATTATAATCCACACGTTATAATCCACGCGGTGAACGCGTCGTACACACTAACGTCCAACATATAACCGCGTAACTTTTATTGTACTCCATAGGTGAATGTTGAGGACATTAATCAGCTTTTAGCATATCACGAAGTATTTGGAAAGTTACAAAGTGAAATAGCAGCTGGTACAACTTTAGTTGGAAGCACAGTTCCTACTCAAACGGTTACCACTATACAAAATGGAACACCAATTGTGCAACAAGTTCAGTTGAATAAGTTCGATATTAAATCAAGCGATGGTGAAGCTACACCAGGACCAAGCGCGTCGCCCGTATCAGTTGGAAGTCATGCGTGCGAAATATGTGGAAAAATTTTTCAATTTCGCTATCAGCTTATTGTGCATCGTCGATATCATACGGAACGAAAACCTTTTACTTGTCAGGTGTGTAAAAAGAAATTCGTTGTGTGTGTGTACACATATTTATATATATGCACACATTTCGTTTTCACCAATTATATTTGAAATGCTTCAAATATTTTCAGGTGTGTGGGAAGGCCTTTTTAAATGCAAACGATTTAACACGGCATGGAAAGTGTCATTTGGGCGGATCTATGTTTACGTGTACAGTTTGTTTTCATGTATTTGCAAATGCACCATCTTTAGAACGTCACATGAAACGACACGCTACCGATAAGCCGTACAACTGTACTGTATGCGGAAAAAGTTTTGCACGGAAAGAACATTTAGATAATCATACTCGTTGTCATACCGGAGAAACACCTTACAGGTATATTCGCTTATCTTTCTCGACTATAATGTAAGTAAACTCTAAGATTCAGAGTCTTTATACACAAAACAATTTGTGTATAAAAAGCATTTTATCGGACCAAATTCAACAGAAGAGGGTGTGCAAAACGAATGTTCACGATTACCATGTAACGCAAGCATGTTTACTTAAAAAGCTGGCGACGACCGTTCGTATAACGCTCGCATCTATTCAATAGCATCTAACGAGCCTTCATCCTGTCTATATTCGTATCTCTTTATTCAATAACGCCACGAAGTAAAATGTTTTACGAAAAAAAGCTTCGTATCAATTTTAATTACTGAAATAGTTTAAAAATCTAATCTTTTTATTTTAGATGCCAGTATTGTTCAAAGACGTTTACTAGAAAGGAACATATGGTAAATCACGTTCGTAAACACACGGGTGAAACACCGCACCGATGCGATATTTGTAAAAAGAGCTTTACCCGCAAAGAACATTTTATGAATCATGTTATGTGGCACACAGGCGAAACTCCCCACCATTGTCAAGCCTGTGGCAAAAAATATACACGTAAAGAGCATCTTGCAAACCATATGCGTTCACATACCAATGATACACCATTTCGCTGTGAAATATGCGGTAAGTAATTTATTTTTCCAATAATTTAACGACGCAAAGTATTAAGATGTACGAGTAATTTTTAACATTCTTATTATGCGTAGCTGTCTTACGCGCGCGTAATTGAGAATCGATAGAAATACAATTTTTTATACATTTATTTCTTTTGCATCACTTTAATTATTATTTCGTGCAATGTTCACTTGTACGGCACATATCGTTTGAACATGACGTTACTTTTTCTTTACAAATAATTATTTTTGACATTTAGACTTTTTATGATACAACAACGTATTAACGTTGACAAAGGATGTACAATAGAATTTTTCCGTAATTCGATTTTGTTGTGTACATTCGATAAAAAAGAAAATTAATAACGTTCGATATCGTTTGCGTGTATTCCATAGTCTTTTCGTTTAGTATCACAGATAAAACGGGACAATTTTGTTTGATAACGTTTATGTACAGAATGATCTTGAAATATACTCGTAATTAATGTAAACGATAAAACTTCATTATATAAATGACGTTTATTACGAATCATTAATATTAAAGATTATGATAATTTATTTTTTAATTTGATACGCGTACCAAACATTTCTCCAAGTACGAAAAAACCTCGTACCTGTTTTTAAAACTTGTTAATATTTGGGTATTTAAAAGCTGTGTACAACGAAAATTTCATTAATTCTGTGCGACTAATTATAAGAAATTGACAGGCATAAAATGTCTACATCAAGTTGTGTCTTAACGTTAAGTCGGGTGTGAAACTTAATAATCAATGGGACGGTTCCAATATTAGAGATCTAGCATATCGCTGAATGAAATTTAGCATTGCAGCTCGCGATACGTTCGTTGATGCTTTTCGTGAATACTGAAAACTATTAGCATTTCACACGATTAAAATAACGTAAATGTGTATCCCATAGTTCATTTCATTATCTCTCTTTGGTAGTATACTTGATTATTACAAGGTAAGTTGTATTTGCCAAATATCAATGTATTTGTACGCAGTTCGGAAATCTCACGTTTGTGCAAAAAATTGTAGAACATATTCAACAAATAATTATTCAACGTCTTTTGGAGTTAACGTAACATTTTAATTTCGGTGTGTCATACATACAATAACATGTAATACGTTGTACGTACCGGATTTACAAAAACAAGATCACATCCAATTGATTTTCGAAAGAAAAAATTAAATAAATTAAGTTTCAAAAAACAATGAACAACTCTTTTTGCACACGATATTTCGCGCAATGAAAAAAAGAAATTTTCTATCGTGTTTAATTAACAATCCGTGTTTACGCAAGTCAGTACGGGTGCTCTTAGTGGACATAAAATGTATAAACGACGTAAAAAGATCACATAATATAAATTGGAGTAGTTAAATTGACAACGAAAACGAACCCGAGAAGATTGTTATCAGTTGTTGATCATTTTTTATTGAAAGTTGTCGACGCATATTCTTTAAGCAATCGACGATCGTTGGGAAGCTTGTTAAACGGTGTGAAATAAAATTCTCGAGAATTGATCGCGCATCGTGTCTAGCTAGCTTCTGTCACAAGTCGCGCGCATTCCTTCACAAAAACGTCTTTCTAACCTTCTCGAATCGCCGAATCGTGTGTTTCACCGGCGTATCATTTCTTTGTTGGCCGCCGCTATCGGTGACGACGGGTGTCATTCATTTACCAATGTGTTGTCTATCTAATACTCCTGTATAATATTTTGTCGCGAACTTCGATGTCATGACTTATTTCGTAAATCTAAGTGGTTGGTATATACGTATCTATGTATCATGAACACTATGAAACGAACTTATGAAAAAGATAAAATTTTATCTCGTCGAATTGTTGAACGAGCAGCATGACCGATATTTATCGGTCTATTCGTTATTTTTCATTTCGTTACAAAAAGTTTTTTCTAATTATCCGCTGTTTATGCAAACCTATCTTCTTATTGCTTTAAATGTATTCGAATTCAAGTATGGAGAATTTTCTTGGAGAAATTTGAAACTTATACCGGAAGTATGCATACATCGTAATTTTATCGACTACCACAAGTATACACTCTTTCAACATTTTCGTTACGAGATATATATATGATGATAACTGTCTTATTGCATAATGAATCGAATTAAAGGACTCTTTAGCTGGGGAATATTAAAAGAAATTCGTTTCCTATAAATGACAACACGTAACTTTCAACTAACCATGACACGTGATTAAATGATGAAACGTTTTCCTTATTCGAAACATATTCAACATATGTATTCGCATTGATAACACTTTGGAATCGTCCCATACGTACTTACACGTCAATTACAGCTTAAACGCAGCCTCTGTTTCGTATTACAATATAATCAAAGCTTTGATGTTTTTTTCTTTTCTTGGTATTGTTTACCGCTGCGAATACAGGTAAGTCGTTTACGAGAAAGGAACACTTTACGAACCACATAATGTGGCACACGGGTGAGACGCCGCACCGCTGTGATTTCTGCTCGAAGACATTCACGCGAAAGGAGCATCTTTTGAACCACGTTCGCCAGCACACGGGTGAGTCTCCACACCGATGCGGCTTCTGCTCCAAATCGTTCACCAGAAAGGAACACCTTGTTAACCACATCCGCCAACACACAGGTGAGAGCGGTTGGCAGATGTCCACTTCACGGATAACCGATTGTAATATTTGTCTCTAAGAGTAGTAGTTTATACGTGGTTAGAAGAATCGTGCGTAGTTAAGAGACACGAATTAAGTGCTATATCATTATCGAGTCGTCATAATCACGTAACGTATCATGTACAACACACCGTGCATCCACCGAGAGTCGTATATTGTGTCTCCGTGCGCATAATAAAAGACGATCATTCGAGAACACCTTCTCTGTCCGATGTTTAGCTATAATTTGCATACATGCATGTAGAAAAGATAATACGCGCGCGCGCGTGTGTATATATATATATACATATATATATACATACATATATATACACGCACATTTCCTGTTTACCTTTACTTCTTTTTTATTTATTCATTCATTTCTTTAATGGAGGTTTCTCATAACGATACATGGAGTGTACGCGCATAACAATTCACATTGTGTCTAACTAGCAACTAGTTTAACAGATCATGATTATCCCATATCATTGTACCCCATAGAGACATTTACTGTTCTGCCTAATACACCGCTCTCATATATGCTTCTTATTAACTATTTCAGAGCCTTCACGCTATACGAAACGTTTTCATAATATGTCTGCGTTCCAGAGACGTCTCTTTATTCGGCTTATCATTATTCTCTTTTTCATTTTTTTTCTCACAGAGTTGTACATAATTTCATTCTCATTCTCGCATCGTTTCGTAGATAACAAAAAATTCATCAACGAAATTTAGTTCAACGTGAAAGAAAAAAAAAAAAATATATATATATATAATTATAACATTATTATATTATACATATATAATAATGAAATATGTTATATATATATATATATATATATATAACATTACTACATAATACAACGTTCCGTACAACATAGCGATTTACTTTTCGTCTCTTTTTATTTCCGTTTCTTTTAATCATGATACGATGTAACGAGAAGAACGTACTTTTCACTATCAAATTGTCGTATCTTTGCTGAATTGTTATCGTTATATGAGTTGGTTTTCGGTCGATGTAACGTATGGAAATACCAATATCGAAAGTTAACGCGCTATGTGTTCTTTTCGTGACCAGCGAAATCGTAGAGATGAATCGAAAAGTAAGATAAGAATCGAAACGGCCCGCCAAGAGAGAAATATAATGAAAGAAAATGAAATAACGTACGTTGCATCGTGCGAAAAATCGATCGAAACGAATCAGTTTGCGTAAGATGACGATTGGTCACTAGATAGAAGTAAAAGTCGCGATATCGTTGGTTAATGTGCACAGGAGAGACGCCCTTCCGCTGTCAGTACTGTCCGAAAGCATTTACGCGAAAGGATCATCTGGTGAACCATGTCAGGCAACACACGGGTGAGTCACCGCACAAGTGCCAGTATTGCACCAAATCCTTCACGAGGAAGGAACATTTGACAAATCACGTGCGTCAACACACAGGCGAATCGCCACATCGATGCCACTTCTGCTCCAAGTCATTTACTCGTAAGGAGCATTTGACGAATCATGTGCGAATCCACACCGGCGAATCACCGCACAGGTGTGAATTCTGCCAGAGAACGTTCACCAGGAAAGAACATTTAAATAATCATCTCCGTCAACATACCGGAGATTCATCGCACTGTTGCAACGTATGCTCGAAACCGTTTACTAGAAAGGTACGTTCGCAAACTATCAGTGTATTTAACCAAAAACTCGTTCATCTTTACAATCGTGGTTCTCGTCAACGAGGAAGGTAATATAAAATTTTGTTCGATTTTTTTGTTACAGGAGCATCTCGTAAATCACATGCGATGTCATACTGGTGAACGTCCTTTCGTATGCACCGAATGTGGCAAAAGCTTCCCGTTGAAGGGCAACTTACTTTTCCACATGCGTTCGCACAACAAAGGTAGCAACGCCGAAAGACCGTTCCGCTGCGATCTTTGCCCGAAAGACTTCATGTGCAAGGGCCATTTGGTCTCTCACAGACGGTCGCATTCGGACGAGCGACCGCACAGTTGTCCGGATTGCGGAAAAACATTCGTCGAAAAAGGCAACATGCTCAGACATTTGAGAAAACACGCGGCGGAAGGACCGCCGACGCAAGTCAGCACACCGTCAGCGATCCCTCAATCCGGCGTTTTGCCGATTCCGGCAGCAGCGGTTCTGGTCGGCCATCCCCTAGCACCACCCGCACCACCTGTAGTACCGCAACACACCGTTGTCGTACCTACTCCTCCAGGCGTATTGACCTCCTACTAAACCAAACGAAGAGAACAAGCATGCGAAGGAAGGACAAGAGAAAACGAACCACTTTTCATACGAAGAATAGAATGCGACACTTCGATACGAACGTTCGTGCTCGTTTGTCAACGAAAGATTTGTTCTTTTCTTGTTCGTCTTATCTCGAAGAGAAAGAAGAAGACTGCTGAGATCGCTGCTTTTGCGGGCACGAAAGTGCGTTCATCACCGAAGCGGATGTTACGCGATGAAAGGCCCGTTGCGAATCGTCGTAACCACAGCGTGCTGCTGTCCTCGTGAAAATAAAGCGACAAAGATTTATGGAAACTTGATCGGTTTCGAACAGTTAATCGTGTGCCGCTACGACCGATAGTGGTGTATTATCCAAAGTTTGAATTTCTTTGTTTCTTTTCCTTTTCTTCTTCTCAACTTTTTTTTCTATAGTAACTTTATATCACACACACACACGCACACACACTCACAGGGAGAGAGATCGTTTGCGAAGAGGAAAACGATCGTAGAAAAAAAGCGATTCGATTACGGTCAAATACCATTCGCACCAACCTAGGACGCTGTGTGAAATTTTATACAATTTCGTATGAAGAAAAAAAAAAGAAAAACAAGGAGTAATGAGAAATGAAATTATCGCATTTGCCAATCAAAAAAAAAAACAAAATTCAGCGTAATGCAACGTTAGGATCGTAAATTAAAAGATCCATCAAACAGATTTCTTTCAAGTACAAAGTGTTTTTTTTAATTTCAATTACGTACGATTATCTACTTTTTTTGGTCAATGAAATACCTCACGCATGTTATAAAATTATTCGTTTTAAACGAGCCGAATGTTATTACTCAAACTGGTCATGAAACGCAGAAGTAATCGTTCGTGTTCATCGGCTTGTTTCACATCGGAATACATTTATTTCTATTTCGTGCTATCACTTTCACGAATAATAATTGCGCGATCTCGTTAGATTTGGAGTGGAATTACCGATTTTCTGATCGATGACGCGTTCGATGACACGAAAGTACCAGGTGTGTTTCATCGATTGTGTGCCACAGAAAGTTTCGCTGAAGGGCAAAAAGAGCGCGAATTCGTTTTTTTTCTTCTATATATTTTGCTTTAAGAGCAAAGAAAAATTTCTATATAAAATTTAATATACGTTTCGTTGTTTCTGCGTAAACGTGACTGAAAAATATATATACGTATATGTATTTAATAATCAATAACGTTCGATTTACTTAGACATTTACGTTTACTGTAATTGGCGTGTAGTTCACTTTAACGTGAGAAATTATATTTAAAGGAAACATTTAGAAAAGAATTTATATTTCATCTATACGGACCCGAATGTCGAAACAAGTTTCGCATCAGTCGTCCGTTTTAGTTGTAGTCATTGTTTTTTTCTTTTCGTTTCTTCTTAGTAATTTTCTTTTTGTTTAATATTAGTTTTTGTAATATATCGAGTGCAATATAATTTTGCCAATTTCACCTAAGCGTTCGCATCGTCACCGATACCACTGTTGTTACAAAACACACACACACACACACACACACACACACACACACACACACACACACCAGATCTTAAGCGCTAAAAGAAAGAAAAGAAAAAGAATCGAGCAGGCGATAGCAATACAATACCGTTGTTTATAATAGTACGGGGACAACGTTTACGTTTCGAATATGACAAATTAATTTTAAACGATTAACGGTGTTTGAGAATCATCTACTTTGGAAGAAAAGAATATTATCGAATGTTGTAAGGCCATGTATTTCGTATTTACGATTAAGAGTAAAAGATAAAACTATCTTAAGCTCGGTACTGCGACGACGTTGTTCGATGCTAAGTTACCTCCACACGTATCGTTTCTTTTAATCAGCGCCGAACGCTGGAACGTACGTTAGTTTTATGCGAAACGTAAAACGCGATAAAGGAAAAGAAATTATTTTGCAGTCGCGTGTCAATGCGATCGTCGCATTACCGGGCTTATCCTAAATATGTATAATATTATAGTAACAACTATCGAATATAGACGCGGAGAAGGATGATAAATTTATCGATGCGCATACATGCGTCACGTGGAGTTTCGTGTACGATAATGTTTGTCACTCCGTAAAAATCTAGATTAATATATTACGATAAATATAACTAAGTATATCCAAACAATTAGATATCACACACAGACACACACACACACACACACAACACACATGTACTATTTAAAGAGAAAGGGAAATTGATTACTGCAAGATCACCTTACGAGCGACACAAAATATATGTCACGTACGGAGCGTAAGATTTTCACGTTAGATTATTTAGTAGAAAGAAAGAAAGATGTATAGAAGAATTAAGAAACGATGTAAGAAAGCAACACGTAAAATCTGTGCAAAGATACATCTACAGAGAAAGAACAAATATATATCTATAATATATATTGCTCACGCGTATATACATTATGTATATATATATTGTACACGATAGGAAAACGAAGAGAAAAGGAAACTGATGGAACGTATCGAAAATACGTTGCAATACTCGATGCAAGTAACGTTTCCGCGACGATACGTGTAAAGAATTCCTCTGCAATTTATTGGTGGTATCGCTCCTTGTAATTTACTAAAAAGTTTAGCAAGGAATAAATAGAAATAACGTTTATATGAATTATTATTATCATCTTATTATTATCGATAATATTATACGTTACGAGGATAAAATTAAGAGTTGGTTCATGCTTTTAAGAGATTTAGTTACGTGCTTGTTTTAAAAAATAGGAAGCAAATATCAGATCCAACTATTCCCTTTGGATCGAAGCGAGCGATAAAGAAAAGCTGCGTGGAAGGCGTTGGGTGACATTTTACTTTCTTCCCTGACAATGGCAGTTCAGAGTCAATTTCGCGTATAATTATCGTTGCAACTTCCACCTAGATTACGTTGTCTGTTTTTGGCGTTGATAAAATTGGACAGAGAGAGAGAGAGAGACGCTTCGGTTCAAAGTGAAGTACGATGGTGAAGGAAAGGATTCGAAATATGATTTACTTTAGATAGAATGAAATATGTATAGAATTTTATTATGCACCATTGTAATATTATGTATCCCAGTTGTGACACAATATACACTGGTGTTCTGTTAAATGTGAACTCTACGTGTCCTATCTTGTATGTAATGATTTCCTACGCTCTAATTCTATTTTGAATAAAACCGATGCTTTTTCCGGCACGATTAATAATTTCATGAAAATTCAGCATTCGTATCTCGGTTAACAGAGACGTCAATTATTTTCAATTTTTCACTTATTTTTAAACATGTAACACTGCACGAAAGAGGAGTTCTTCAATCCAGTATACGTTGGTTGGTAATTGTAAATCAAGCTTTCAAGTTCCTCCTTCTTGCTTGAAAATTCGTGTACGTTCTTACGTGCTGCGCAGAAATCAATTTCAATTCGTATTACTTAGTGTCTATTTTCGAGAATCGAATACGAAAATCTTTACACTGTCAACGTACCTTCGTTGACGAAAAAATTTGCGAAATACTGCGCAACCTTAATTGCATTTTTCCCGTGCGGAATTTTTTTGCCGAGAATCCATTCGTACAAGTTTTTCTCCGGATGAAATTGCAACCCGTAAAAAGGTAAAGTAACGTGCTCGAACGAGGAAATGAATTCAATTCCGTCCAAATCGTTATTCAAAGATAATATTCGAAATTCGTTGCTTGTACCGGTTTGTTTCAAGATCTGCAAAAAATCATGCTTAACTACCTACTATTTAATTTCAAAAGAAACATCGTTGCAGAAACGTGACCTACGTTTTTTGTAACGCAAAACTGATGGAAGTTTGCTGTTACTTTCTTAGTTTCCAATATCTCTACGATATCGTCCGAAATATCATTAAACAGCCTACTTTCTCGGTAGCCTAAAACACGAGAGAAGAATTATTATTTAAGAATTATTATATTTAAGAGCACAGATACTACCTACCTGACGTAAAGTTCAAGGGAATCGTTTGACTCAAACTGTTACATTTTCTCCTGCTTTCGACGCGATTTGCAACAACATGCGCTAATAACTCGAATCCCAAACATATTCCCAAAATGGGAAAGTAGTCGCCGTCTTTGTTCATCTGTTTCGCGATTCTGCAAATAATAGGAAAGAATTTCAGTTAAAAGTTGAATTTAAGAGTATGAGTTGAAATTTTTGATTGAAAGTACAGTCCAACGGTTCGTTACTTATAAATCGTGTATCCTGCGTCAGCGTATCCATTGTTTCGGTTAAAAAGTGCTGTTCCACCGGGCCACAGAACTCTACGACAATTATTATTAGAAAGAAATTAATAAGAGTATATCTCGTCGTACGTGTCCTTCTTCACGTTTCTCCGCTTTCTTCTTACCCATTTATTTTATTCAAGATGTCTCGGTAATACGCCTCATCCTTTCCGATCCTAAAATGAAGAACACGCGAGGAGACACCAAAATATAAATTTCTTCTTTTTGCACGCACAATTATGTCACCTATCTACATTATCTATTTTACATCGCACATGGAATTACGATCAGTAGCGAAATCAGTGGATATTACACATAAATATTACTTGCACGCGCTTACCAAATCGGCACGACTCTTGCACCAGCTCCTTCAATAAATTTTACGTACGACGCAGCGATATAACTACTATATTTCTCAGGGAGTAGTTTTTTTTTTAAATAAATACTTGCCTCTTGAGTTAGAATACCTTACAAGCAGAAAGTATACGCGTACATTATTTAGAATACAATAATTACGAACGTCTCATGCATTTATGTAAGTGAAAAAACATAGAAAGCACACACGTAATATACTACAGTGACGGTAATTGTGAACCGCGTCGATACTTGCCGATTATTGGTCGGTTGTTCGGTTCAGGATCAAATTGCCCCGAAATTGTTGTACAATGCAACGCAAGAAACGCAAAGATAACGACCGTTACCGATTGCACGAACATTACGAAAGGTAAAAGTAAGCTAGCTTGGTCACCATCAGCGATATCGACAACAACTCGCAAAAGTTGAATTCCGTTCAATCATTTTATAACATTTGACATTTGTAAACATGACCCTTGCAACCTGAGTCATCGGGCGCGACGCACGACACTGACACGTGCTCGATCCCTTGACTAGTATATAGAGCGAAGCTACACCCGTAATTAAGAATTACATTACCATCAGAATCGAATGCGCATCTACAGTCAGGCAGATTGTGACTTAATGAGGTCACCCACTATCGGTCATTATGGTAGTATAACCGATACAGCGTAAGATACACATGTACGGTAAAGCGAACCTACGATTAGCAACACGGAAACTGCACGACACGTTGAAAACTAAGGGAAACCAAAGAAATAGAAATAGAAATTCACACAGAAACGTTGAAAACTAAGGAGAGCCGGCAGAAACTCGCCCAGAAACATAATCTAACCAAGAGAAACGCACATAAGTGGGTATAAAGGAGAATAGGCTATTGTTGGATATTGTTGGAATAAAAAGTTATTGTTGGACCGGTGGCGCCATCTCTGTGAAAAGTGCAGAAACTGTTCGCAGTTCTGTTTCAGCAGTGACCGCAGAGATGGCGCCACTAGTCCGCCAGAAGTTTCCTACTCTGTCGATAATGACGTGCGCCCAGTTTCAGCACTTTTACGAGAGATGGTGCCACCGCGACGTAAATAAAGTAAAGATTTAATAATTAATAATTAATGCAGCAACGGTGGCGTTAATTAACACGTGTATTCATTGGGAATGCGTTTATTCTATGTAACTTTATTCAGAACTGTTAACTATGTTAATTTTTTTTAATTGACCAATTAAAGTTGTTATGTTTATAACTGGTGCATTAATTTTCAGTTTCTTTAGTCTCTCTTATTTAATATCGTGTCTCAGTGGTTTGCGTTCAGCGTATGATAATTAGTTAATAATAATATTACTTGTACTTTCAGATTTCTGGCAACAAATGCTCAAATACATTGTAAAACAGTTACTTATCTGGAGCGCAGATCAGGAACATGAAAAGTATGATATCCATGACGCAGAGATCAATTCTTGGGCTGTTTTTAAAATGTGTAGAACATTCCAGAAATCCTGGAGCAACTGATGTTAATTGCTGCGTCAATGATAACGAAGAACTCTAAGAAACAGCTTAATCTAAGTTTAGCGCTACCAATTTACATAAGTTTAATAGTTATATAAGACGCGTACATGAATTTATACAGATAGTTTATAACAATTAGTATATAAGGAGACATTTGTATTTACCGAATGCTTAAGAAGTGACAATAAACGTTCAGTTATGGTTAATGAATGGTTAAATCATTTAACGACCCCCTGCAACTATCCCAGCGCGAACCATTCATATCCCTAAACGAGAAACAACTCGTAAAACACAACCTTACACACAATTTAATTAGTCGTAAGCAAATATATTGGTGGGTCGTTTTACAGATTTGTACAGATGCTGTGCAATAATTAACGAAAAAGTTGGAGTCTGTCAGTTCTTTTGTAAGGGTTTAGATGTTAAAGTATGGCGATAAACATTCAGTTATCGTTAAATAGTAGTTTAATCATTTAATGATCCCAGCAACTATCAAAGAAGGACACATTCCAATCTTCAACGAAGCAGCAATTCATAATGGACAATCCTAAATCCAATTGAATGGATGGTATGGCTCACCTTTGGCATCTAGTTTCAAACGCTTCATTCTCCAACAAGCAACAAAGTAGGAATACATCCAATACTGTATCACGAATAGTAACTGTAATATACTATTACATTTGAGGATAATTTCTGAAGCTATACTAGCAGAAGCAAAAAATAATGCATTACAAGTACATCAGCTATCCTAGAATGCAACGCAATTGTAAGTCACGCAAAACCATGTAGGAAACACTTCCAAAGCAGCAAGCTTCCATTTAATGACCGTAGCAACTGTCAAAGGACACATTCCAATCTTCAACGAAGCAGCAAATCATAATGGACAATCCTAAATCCAATTGAATGAATGGTATGGCTCACCTGTGACATCTAGCTTCAAACGCTTCATTATCCAACAAGCAACAAAGTAGGAATACATCCAATAATGTATGGAGAATAGTAACTGTAATATACTATTACATTTAAGGATAATTTCTGAAGCTATACCAGCAGAAGCAAAAAATAATGCATTACAAGTACATCAGCTATCCTAGAATGCAACGCAATTGTAAGTCACGCAAAACCATGTAGGAAACATTTCCAAAGGAGCAAGCTTTCATTTAATGACCGTAGCAACTGTGAAAGGACACATTCCTATCTTCAACGAAGCAGCAAATCATAATGGACAATCCTAAATCCAATTGAATGAATGGTATGGCTCACCTGTGACATCTAGTTTCAAACGCTTCATTTTCCAACAAGCAACAAAGTAGCAATACATCCAATAATGCATCGCGAATAGTAACTGTAATATACCATTGCATTTAAGGATAATTTCTGAAGCTATACCAGCAGAAGCAAAAAATAATGCATTACAAGTACATCAGCTATCCTAGAACGCAACGCAATTGTAATTCACGCAAAACCATGTAGGAAACATTTCCAAAGGAGCAACCGGTCATTCAACGATAATCTTACATTCCATACATTAATGGTTTCTTTATCGTGTATTCTTGCACGAGAGGGCAAGTATCGTTAACCCACCCACAGGCATACAAAATAAAATTGCGATCGTCTATTATGGTTAGTCACAGAGCCATGGTGATATAACAATACACTCGTTTGCGGTAAGACAATGGAAAGAAACGTATTATCGTGAATATCTGCGTACTGTGATCTCCGTAATTAGATATGAAAGCGAATGATTGTGTAAAGTTTAGTATAGAAGCATGTAAATTTCAAATATATAAATTATATACAGTAGGTTGAAATCATTGTCAGCAGGAGAATAAAGGCTATGGAAAGGGAATGAAATAATGAATTATTCTTCAATAACACCATCCGATCAACATTAATTGGGGAAATATTGCTTCTCCTCCTTCAATAATATGAGAGAGAAATGCGTGCCGACCGACTAACAGTTATTGCGACGAATATTTTATAATTATTTGCTGTCGTCGAAGGTTACGCTACAGAAACTGTTGACAGGCCGGTGGCGCCATCTCTGCGAAGAGCGCTGAAACTGATCGCGCGTGGTTATCGACAGTGTCGGTAACTGCTGGTGTCGCCATCTCTGTGAAGAGGGCTGAAACTGTTCGCGCGCGGTTATCGACAGTGTCGGTAACTGCTGGTGGCGCCATCTCTGTGAAGAGGGCTGAAACTGTTCGCGCGCGGTTATCGACAGTGTCGGTAACCGCTGGTGGCGCCATCTGTTGGTTACCGGCTGAAACAGAACCGCGAACAGTTTCAGCACGTTTACGGGAGATGGCGCCACAGCGACGTAAATAAAGTAACGATTTTTTTTTAAATTGATAATTAATGCAGTAACGGTGACGTTAATTGACACGTGTATTCATTGGGAATGCGTTTAACCTGTGTGACTTTATTCGGAATTGTTAATTATGTTAATTGTTTTTAATTAACCAATCAAAGTTGTGAAGGTTATAACCGTTGCATTGATGCTTGGTTTCTTCCCTTTCTCTTATTTAATATCGCGTCTCAGTGGTTTGCGTTCAGCGTATGATAATTAGTTAATAATAATATTACTTGTACTTTCAGATTTCTGGCAACAAGTGCTCAAATACATTGTAAAACAGTTAATTATCTGGAGCGCAGATCAGGAACACTACAAATATGATATTCATGGCGCACAGATTAATTCTTGGGCTCTTATTAAATTGTGTAGAAGATTCACGAATTCCTAGTGCAACTGACGTTACTTGCTGGGTCAACGATAACGAAGAACTCTAAGAAACAGCTTAACCTAAGTTTAGCGCTACCAATTTACATATGTTTTATAGTTATATAAGACGCGTACATGAATTTATACAGATAGCTTATAACAATTAGTTTATAAGGAGACATTTGTATTTACCGAATGCTTAAGAAGTGACAATAAACGTTCAGTTATGGTTAATGAATGGTTAAATCATTTAACGACCCCCTGCAACTATCCCAGCGCGAACCATTCATATCCCTAAACGAGAAACAACTCGTAAAACACAGCAATTGACAGCAACTGTCAAAGGACACATTCCAATCTTCAACGAAGCAGCAAATCATAATAGACAATCCTAAATCCAATTGAGTGAATGGTATGGCTCACCTGTGACATCTAGTTTCAAACGCTTCATTATCCAACAAGCAACAAAGTAGGAATACATCCAATACTGTATCGCGAATAGTAACTGTAATATACTATTACATTTAAGGATAATTTCTGAAGCTATACCAGCAGAAGCAAAAAATAATGCATTACAAGTACATCAGCTATCCTAGAATGCAACGCAATTGTAAGTCACGCAAAACCATGTAGGAAACATTTCCAAAGGAGCAAGCTTTCATTTAATGACCGTAGCAACTGTGAAAGGACACATTCCAATCTTCAACGAAGCAGCAAATCATAATGGACAACCCTAAATCCAATTGAATGGATGGTATGGCTCACCTTTGGCATCTAGTTTCAAACGCTTCATTCTCCAACAAGCAACAAAGTAGGAATACATCCAATACTGTATCACGAATAGTAACTGTAATATACTATTACATTTGAGGATAATTTCTGAAGCTATACTAGCAGAAGCAAAAAATAATGCATTACAAGTACATCAGCTATCCTAGAATGCAACGCAATTGTAAGTCACGCAAAACCATGTAGGAAACACTTCCAAAGCAGCAAGCTTCCATTTAATGACCGTAGCAACTGTCAAAGGACACATTCCAATCTTCAACGAAGCAGCAAATCATAATGGACAATCCTAAATCCAATTGAATGAATGGTATGGCTCACCTGTGACATCTAGTTTCAAACGCTTCATTATCCAACAAGCAACAAAGTAGGAATACATCCAATAATGTATGGAGAATAGTAACTGTAATATACTATTACATTTAAGGATAATTTCTGAAGCTATACCAGCAGAAGCAAAAAATAATGCATTACAAGTACATCAGCTATCCTAGAATGCAACGCAATTGTAAGTCACGCAAAACCATGTAGGAAACATTTCCAAAGGAGCAAGCTTTCATTTAATGTCCGTAGCAACTGTGAAAGGACACATTCCAATCTTCAACGAAGCAGCAAATCATAATGGACAATCCTAAATCCAATTGAATGAATGGTATGGCTCACCTGTGACATCTAGTTTCAAACGCTTCATTCTCCCACAAGCAACAAAGTAGGAATACATCCAATACTGTATCGCGAATAGTAACTGTAATATACTATTACATTTAAGGATAATTTCTGAAGCTATACTAGCAGAAGCAAAAAATAATGCATTACAAGTACATCAGCTATGCTAGAATGCAACGCAATTGTAAGTCACGCAAAAACCATGTATGAAACATTTCCAAAGGAGCAAGCCTTCATTTAATGACCGTAGCAACTGTCAAAGGACACATTCCAATCTTCAACGAAGCAGCAAATCATAATGGACAATCCTAAATCCAATTGAATGAATGGTATGGCTCACCTGTGACATCTAGTTTCAAACGCTTCATTGTCCAACAAGCAACAAAGTAGGAATACATCCAATACTGTGTCGCGAATAGTAACTGTAATATACTATTACATTTAAGGATAATTTCTGAAGCTATACCAGCAGAAGCAAAAAATAATGCATCACAAGTACATCAGCTATCCTAGAATGCAACGCAATTGTAAGACACGCAAAACCATGTAGGAAACATTTCCAAAGGAGCAAACGGTCATTCAACGATAATCTTACATTCCATACATTAATGGTTTCTTTATCGTGTATTCTTGCACGAGAGGGCAAGTATCTTTAACCCACCCACAGGCATACAAAATATAATTGCGATCGTCTATTATGGGTAGTCAAAGCGCCATGGTGATATAACAATACACTCGTTTGCGGTAAGACAATGGAAAGAAACGTATTATCGTGAATATCTGCGTACGGTGATCTCCGTAATTAGATATGAAAGCGAATGATTGTGTAAAGTTTAGTATAGAAGCATGTAAATTTCAAATATATAAATTATATACAGTAGGTTGAAATCATTGCGAGCAGGAGAATAAAGGCTGTGGAAAGGGAATGAAATAATGAATTATTCTTCAATAACACCATCCGATCAACATTAATTGGGGAAATATTGCTTCTCCTCCTTCAATAATATGAGAGAGAAATGCGTGTCGACCGACTAACAGTTATTGCGATGAATATTTTATAATTATATGCTGTCGTCGAAGGTTACGGTATGGAAACTGTTGACAGGCCGGTGGCGCCATCTCTGTGAAGAGCGCTGAAACTGTTCGCGCGTGTTTATCGACAGTGTCGGTAACGGCTGGTGGCGCCATCTGTTGGTTACCGGCTGAAACAGAACTGCGAACAGTTTCGGCACTTTTACGAGAGATGGCGCCACCGCGGCGTAAATAAAGCAACGAATCCTTTAATTGATAATTAATGCAGTAACGGTGGCGTTAATTGACACGTGTATTCATTGGGAATGCGTTTAACCTGTGTGACTTTATTCGGAATTGTTAATTATGTTAATTGCTTTTAATTAACCAATGAAAGTTGTGAAGGTTATAACCGCTGCAATGATGCTTGATTTCTTCCCTTTCTCTTATTTAATATCGTGTCTCAGTGGTTTGCGTTCAGCGTATGATAATTAGTTAATAATAATATTACTTGTACTTTCAGATTTCTGGCAACAAGTGCTCAAATACATTGTAAAACAGTTAATTATCTGGAGCGCAGATCAGGAACACTACAAATATGATATTCATGGCGCACAGATTAATTCTTGGGCTCTTATTAAATTGTGTAGAAGATTCAAGAATTCCTAGAGCAACTGACGTTACTTGCTGGGTCAACGATAACGAAGAACTCTAAGAAACAGCTTAACCTAAGTTTGGCGCTAGCAATTTACATATGTTTTATAGTTATATAAGACGCGTACATGAATTTATACAGATAGCTTATAACAATTAGTTTATAAGGAGACATTTGTATTTACCGAATGCTTAAGAATTGACAATAAACGTTCAGTTATGGTTAATGAATGGTTAAATCATTTAACCACCCCCTGCAACTATCCCAGCGCGAACCATTCCTATCCCTAAACGAGAAACAACTCGTAAAACACAACCTTACACACAATTTAATTAGTCGTAAGCAAAAATATTGGTGGGTCGTTTTACAGATTTGTACAGATACTGTGCAATAATTAACTAATAAGATGGAGTCTGTCAGTCCTTTTGTAAGGGTTTAGATGTTAAAGTATGGCAATAAACATTCAGTTATCGTTAAATAGTTGTTTAATCATTTAATGATTACAGCAACTATCAAAGAAGGACACATTCCAATCTTCAACGAAGCAGCAATTCATAATGGACAATCCCAAATCCAATTGAATGAATGGTATGGCTTACCTGTGACATCTAGTTTCAAACGCTTCGTTTTCCAAAAAGCAACAAAGTAGGAATACATCCAAAACTGTATCGCGAATAGTAACTGTAATATACTATTACATTTAAGGATAATTTCTGAAGCTACACTAGCAGAAGCAAAAAATAATGCACTACAAGTACATCAGCTATGCTAGAATGCAACGCAATTGTAAGTCTCGCAAAACAATGTAGGAAACATTTCCAAAGGAGCAAGCTTTCATTTAATGACCGTAGCAAATGTCAAAGGACACATTCCAATCTTCAACGAAGCAGCAAATCATAATGGACAATCCTAAATCCAATTGAATGAATGGTATGGCTCACCTGTGACATCTAGTTTCAAACGCTTCGTTTTCCAAAAAGCAACAAAGTAGGAATACATCCAAAACTGTATCGCGAATAGTAACTGTAATATACTATTACATTTAAGGATAATTTCTGAAGCTACACTAGCAGAAGCAAAAAATAATGCACTACAAGTACATCAGCTATGCTAGAATGCAACGCAATTGTAAGTCTCGCAAAACAATGTAGGAAACATTTCCAAAGGAGCAAGCTTTCATTTAATGACCGTAACAAATGTCAAAGGACACATTCCAATCTTCAACGGAGCAGCAAATCATAATGGACAATCCTAAATCCAATTGAATGAATGGTATGGCTCACCTGTGACATCTAGTTTCAAACGCTTCATTGTCCAACAAGCAACAAAGTAGGAATACATCCAATACTGTGTCGCGAATAGTAACTGTAATATACTATTACATTTAAGGATAATTTCTGAAGCTATACCAGCAGAAGCAAAAAATAATGCATCACAAGTACATCAGCTATCCTAGAATGCAACGCAATTGTAAGACACGCAAAACCATGTAGGAAACATTTCCAAAGGAGCAAACGGTCATTCAACGATAATCTTACATTCCATACATTAATGGTTTCTTTATCGTGTATTCTTGCACGAGAGGGCAAGTATCTTTAACCCACCCACAGGCATACAAAATATAATTGCGATCGTCTATTATGGGTAGTCACAGCGCCATGGTGATATAACAATACACTCGTTTGCGGTAAGACAATGGAAAGAAACGTATTATCGTGAATATCTGCGTACGGTGATCTCCGTAATTAGATATGAAAGCGAATGATTGTGTAAAGTTTAGTATAGAAGCATGTAAATTTCAAATATATAAATTATATACAGTAGGTTGAAATCATTGTCAGCAGGAGAATAAAGGCTGTGGAAATGGAATGAAATAATGAATTATTCTTCAATAACACCATCCGATCAACATTAATTGGGGAAATATTGCTTCTCCTCCTTCAATAATATGAGAGAGAAATGCGTGTCGACCGACTAACAGTTATTGCGATGAATATTTTATAATTATTTGCTGTCGTCGAAGGTTACGCTACAGAAACTGTTGACAGGCCGGTGGCGCCATCTCTGCGAAGAGCGCTGAAACTGACCGCGCGTGGTTATCGACAGTGTCGGTAACCGCTGGTGGCGCCATCTGTTGGTTACCGGCTGAAACAGAACCGCGAACAGTTTCAGCACGTTTACGGGAGATGGCGCCACAGCGACGTAAATAAAGTAACGAATCCTTTAATTGATAATTAATGCAGTAACGGTGGCGTTAATTGACACGTGTATTCATTGGGAATGCGTTTAACCTGTGTGACTTTATTCGGAATTGTTAATTATGTTAATTGTTTTTAATTAACCAATGAAAGTTGTGAAGGTTATAACCGCTGCATTGATGCTTGGTTTCTTCCCTTTCTCTTATTTAATATCGTGTCTCAGTGGTTTGCGTTCAGCGTATGATAATTAGTTAATAATAATATTACTTGTACTTTCAGATTTCTGGCAACAAGTGCTCAAATACATTGTAAAACAGTTAATTATCTGGAGCGCAGATCAGGAACACTACAAATATGATATTCATGGCGCACAGATTAATTCTTGGGCTCTTATTAAATTGTGTAGAAGATTCAAGAATTCCTAGAGCAACTGACGTTACTTGCTGGGTCAACGATAACGAAGAACTCTAAGAAACAGCTTAACCTAAGTTTAGCGCTACCAATTTACATATGTTTTATAGTTATATAAGACGCGTACATGAATTTATACAGATAGCTTATAACAATTAGTTTATAAGGAGACATTTGTATTTACCGAATGCTTAAGAAGTGACAATAAACGTTCAGTTATGGTTAATGAATGGTTAAATCATTTAACGACCCCCTGCAACTATCCCCGCGCGAACCATTCATATCCCTAAACGAGAAACAACTCGTAAAACACAACCTTAGACACAATTTAATTAGTCGTAAGCAAATATATTGGTGGGTCGTTTTACAGATTTGTACAGATGCTGTGCAATAATTAACGAAAAAGTTGGAGTCTGTCAGTTCTTTTGTAAGGGTTTAGATGTTAAAGTATGGCGATAAACATTCAGTTATCGTTAAATAGTAGTTTAATCATTTAATGATCCCAGCAACTATCAAAGAAGGACACATTCCAATCTTCAACGAAGCAGCAATTCATAATGGACAACCCTAAATCCAATTGAATGGATGGTATGGCTCACCTTTGGCATCTAGTTTCAAACGCTTCATTCTCCAACAAGCAACAAAGTAGGAATACATCCAATACTGTATCACGAATAGTAACTGTAATATACTATTACATTTGAGGATAATTTCTGAAGCTATACTAGCAGAAGCAAAAAATAATGCATTACAAGTACATCAGCTATCCTAGAATGCAACGCAATTGTAAGTCACGCAAAACCATGTAGGAAACACTTCCAAAGCAGCAAGCTTCCATTTAATGACCGTAGCAACTGTCAAAGGACACATTCCAATCTTCAACGAAGCAGCAAATCATAATGGACAATCCTAAATCCAATTGAATGAATGGTATGGCTCACCTGTGACATCTAGCTTCAAACGCTTCATTATCCAACAAGCAACAAAGTAGGAATACATCCAATACTGTATCGCGAATAGTAACTGTAATATACTATTACATTTAAGCATAATTTCTGAAGCTATACCAGCAGAAGCAAAAAATAGTGCATTACAAGTACATCAGCTATCCTAGAATGCAACGCAATTGTAAGTCACGCAAAACCATGTAGGAAACATTTCCAAAGGAGCAAGCTTCCATTTAATGACCGCAGCAACTGTGAAAGGACGCATTCCAATCTTCAACGAAGCAGCAATTCGTAATGGACAACCCTAAATCCAATCGAATGAATGGTATGGCTTACCTTTGGCATCTAGTTTCAAACGCTTCATTGTCCAACAAGCAACAAAGTGGGAATACATCCAATACGGTATCGCGAATAGTAACTGTAATATACTATTACATTTAAGGATAACTTCTGAAGGTACACTAGCAGAAGCAAAAAATAATGCATTACAAGTACATCAGCTATCCTAGAATGCAACGCAATTGTAAGTCACGCAAAACCATGTAGGAAACATTTCCAAAGGAGCAAGCTTCCATTTAATGACCGTAGCAACTGTTAAAGGACACATTCCAATCTTCAACGAAGCAGCAAATCATAATGGACAATCCTAAATCCAATTGAATGAATGGTATGGCTCACCTGTGACATCTAGTTTCAAACGCTTCATTGTCCAACAAGCAACAAAGTAGGAATACATCCAATACTGTATCGCGAATAGTAACTGTAATATACTATTACATTTAAGCATAATTTCTGAAGCTATACCAGCAGAAGCAAAAAATAGTGCATTACAAGTACATCAGCTATCCTAGAATGCAACGCAATTGTAAGTCACGCAAAACCATGTAGGAAACATTTCCAAAGGAGCAAGCTTTCATTTAATGACCGTAGCAACTGTCAAAGGACACATTCCAATCTTCAACGAAGCAGCAAATCATAATGGACAATCCTAAATCCAATTGAATGAATGGTATGGCTCACCTGTGACATCTAGTTTCAAACGCTTCATTGTCCAACAAGCAACAAAGTAGGAATACATCCAATACTGTATCGCGAATAGTTACTGTAATATACTATTACATTTAAGGATAATTTCTGAAGCTATACCAGCAGAAGCAAAAAATAATGCATTACAAGTACATCAGCTATCCTAGAATGCAACGCAATTGTAAGTCACGAAAACCATGTAGGAAACATTTCCAAAGGAGCAAGCTTCCATTTAATGACCATAGCAACTGTCAAAGGACACATTCCAATCTTCAACGAAGCAGCAAATCATAATGGACAATCCTAAATCCAATTGAATGAATGGTATGGCTCACCTGTGACATCTAGTTTCAAACGCTTCATTGTCCAACAAGCAACAAAGTGGGAATACATCCAATATGGTATCGCGAATAGTAACTGTAATATACTATTACATTTAAGGATAATTTCTGAAGCTGTACTAGCAGAAGCAAAAAATAATGCATTACAAGTACATCAGCTACCCTAGAATGCAACGCAATTGTAAGTCCCGCAAAACCATGTAGGAAACATTTCCAAAGGAGCAAGCTTTCATTTAATGACCGTAGCAACTGTTAAAGGACACATTCCAACCTTCAACGAAGCAGCAAATCATAATGGACAATCCTAAATCCAATTGAATGAATGGTATGGCTCACCTGTGGCATCTAGTTTCAAACGCTTCATTGTCCAACAAGCAACAAAGTAGGAATACATCCAATACTGTATCGCGAATAGTAATTGTAATCTATTGTTACATTTAAGGATAACTTCTAGAGTTAAACTAGCAGAAGCAAAAAATACTGTACTACAAGTACATCAGCTATCCTAGAATGCAACGCAATTGTAAGTCACGCAAAACTATGTACGAAATATTTCCAAATGAGCAACCATTCATTCAACGAGAATCTTAAATTCCATACATTAATGGTTTCTTTATCGTGTATTCCTGCATGAAAAGGCAAGTATCTTTAACCCACCCACAGGCATACGAAATAAAATTGTTATCGTCAATTATGGTTAGTCACAGAACCATAGTGATATAACAATACACTTGTTTGCGGTAAGACAATGGAAAGAAACGTATTATCGTGAATATCTGCGCGCGGTGATCTCCGTAATTAGATATCAAAGAGAACGATTGTGTAAAGTTTAGTATAGAAGCATGTAAATTTCAAATATATAACTTTTACACAGTACGTTGAACTAATTCTAACACGTGGTTAACAACTGTTTTAAAGGGAATAAAAGCATGAAATAGTCTTCGATAACACTATCCTGTTTACATTAATTTGGATAATAATGCTTCTCCTCCTCCAATAATACGACAGAGAAATGCGTGTTAGGTAAATAGTAATTATTACGATGAACATTTTATAATTATTTGCTGTCGTCGAAGGTTACGCTATAGAAACTATTGGCAGGTCGGTGGCGCCATCTCTGTGAGAAGTGCTGAAACTGTTCGCAGTTCTGCTGCAGTCGGTAACCGCTACATTGTCGGTAATGAAGTGCGACTAGTTTCAGCGCTTTTCCGAGAGATGGCGCCACCGCGGCGTAAACAAAGTAAAGATTTATTAATTGTCAATTAATGCAGCAACGGTGGCGTTAATTAACACGTGTATTCATTCGGAATGCGTTTATCCTATGTGACTTTATTCGGAACTATTAATTATGTTAATTTTTTTTAATTGACCAATCAAAGTTGTTATGTTTATAGCTGGTGCATTGATTTTTGGTTTCTTTCGTTTCTCTTATTTAATATCGTGTCTCAGTGGTTTGCGTTCAGCGTATGATAATTAGTTAATAATGATATTCCTTGTACTTTCAGATTTCTGGCAACAAATGCTCAAATACATTGTAAAACGGTTACTTATCTGGGGCGCAGATCAGGAACATGAAAAATATGATATCCATGGCGCACAGATCAATTCTTGGGCTGTTTTTAAAATGTGTAGAAGATTCAAGAAATCCTGGAGCAAGCGACGTTAATTAATGGATCAACGATAACAAAGAACTCGAAAAATAGTTTAATCTAAGTTTAGCGCTACCAATTTACATAAGTTTTATAGTTATATAAGTCGCGTACATGAATTTATACAAATAGTTTATAACAATTAGTTTATAAGGAGACATTTGTATTTACCGAATGCTTAAGAAGTGACAATAAACGTTCAGTTATGGTTAATGAATGGTTAAATCATTTAACGACCCCTGCAACTATCCCAGCGCGAAACATTCCTATCCTTAAACGAGAAACAACTCGTAAAACACAGCCTTACACACAATTTAATTAGTCGTAAGCAAAAATATTCGTGGGTCGTTTTACAGATTTGTACAGATACTGTGCAATAATTAGCCAATAAGTTGGAGTCTGTCAGTTCATTTGTAAGGGTTTAGATGTTAAAGTATGGCAATAAACATTCAGTTATCGTTAAATAGTGGTTTAATCATTTAATGATCCCAGCAACTATCAAAGAAGGACGCATTCCAATCTTCAACGAAGCAGCAATTCGTA
Organism: Xylocopa violacea; assembly: GCA_963969225.1. Taxonomy (NCBI): domain Eukaryota; kingdom Metazoa; phylum Arthropoda; class Insecta; order Hymenoptera; family Apidae; genus Xylocopa; species Xylocopa violacea. The sequence continues at coordinate 43,212,624 of CAXAJV010000002.1, forward strand.
ATGGACAACCCTAAATCCAATTGAATGAATGGTATGGCTCACCTGTGACATCTAGTTTCAAACGCTTCATTGTCCAACAAGCAACAAAGTAGGAATACATCCAATACTGTATCGCGAATAGTAACTGTAATATACTATTACATTTAAGCATAATTTCTGAAGCTATACCAGCAGAAGCAAAAAATAGTGCATTACAAGTACATCAGCTATCCTAGAATGCAACGCAATTGTAAGTCACGCAAAACCATGTAGGAAACATTTCCAAAGGAGCAAGCTTTCATTTAATGACCGTAGCAACTGTCAAAGGACACATTCCAATCTTCAACGAAGCAGCAAATCATAATGGACAATCCTAAATCCAATTGAATGAATGGTATGGCTCACCTGTGACATCTAGTTTCAAACGCTTCATTGTCCAACAAGCAACAAAGTAGGAATACATCCAATACTGTATCGCGAATAGTTACTGTAATATACTATTACATTTAAGGATAATTTCTGAAGCTATACCAGCAGAAGCAAAAAATAATGCATTACAAGTACATCAGCTATCCTAGAATGCAACGCAATTGTAAGTCACGAAAACCATGTAGGAAACATTTCCAAAGGAGCAAGCTTCCATTTAATGACCATAGCAACTGTCAAAGGACACATTCCAATCTTCAACGAAGCAGCAAATCATAATGGACAATCCTAAATCCAATTGAATGAATGGTATGGCTCACCTGTGACATCTAGTTTCAAACGCTTCATTGTCCAACAAGCAACAAAGTGGGAATACATCCAATATGGTATCGCGAATAGTAACTGTAATATACTATTACATTTAAGGATAATTTCTGAAGCTGTACTAGCAGAAGCAAAAAATAATGCATTACAAGTACATCAGCTACCCTAGAATGCAACGCAATTGTAAGTTCCGCAAAACCATGTAGGAAACATTTCCAAAGGAGCAAGCTTTCATTTAATGACCGTAGCAACTGTTAAAGGACACATTCCAACCTTCAACGAAGCAGCAAATCATAATGGACAATCCTAAATCCAATTGAATGAATGGTATGGCTCACCTGTGGCATCTAGTTTCAAACGCTTCATTGTCCAACAAGCAACAAAGTAGGAATACATCCAATACTGTATCGCGAATAGTAATTGTAATCTATTGTTACATTTAAGGATAACTTCTAGAGTTAAACTAGCAGAAGCAAAAAATACTGTACTACAAGTACATCAGCTATCCTAGAATGCAACGCAATTGTAAGTCACGCAAAACTATGTACGAAATATTTCCAAATGAGCAACCATTCATTCAACGAGAATCTTAAATTCCATACATTAATGGTTTCTTTATCGTGTATTCCTGCATGAAAAGGCAAGTATCTTTAACCCACCCACAGGCATACGAAATAAAATTGTTATCGTCAATTATGGTTAGTCACAGAACCATAGTGATATAACAATACACTTGTTTGCGGTAAGACAATGGAAAGAAACGTATTATCGTGAATATCTGCGCGCGGTGATCTCCGTAATTAGATATCAAAGAGAACGATTGTGTAAAGTTTAGTATAGAAGCATGTAAATTTCAAATATATAACTTTTACACAGTACGTTGAACTAATTCTAACACGTGGTTAACAACTGTTTTAAAGGGAATAAAAGCATGAAATAGTCTTCGATAACACTATCCTGTTTACATTAATTTGGATAATAATGCTTCTCCTCCTCCAATAATACGACAGAGAAATGCGTGTTAGGTAAATAGTAATTATTACGATGAACATTTTATAATTATTTGCTGTCGTCGAAGGTTACGCTATAGAAACTATTGGCAGGTCGGTGGCGCCATCTCTGTGAGAAGTGCTGAAACTGTTCGCAGTTCTGCTGCAGTCGGTAACCGCTACATTGTCGGTAATGAAGTGCGACTAGTTTCAGCGCTTTTCCGAGAGATGGCGCCACCGCGGCGTAAACAAAGTAAAGATTTATTAATTGTCAATTAATGCAGCAACGGTGGCGTTAATTAACACGTGTATTCATTCGGAATGCGTTTATCCTATGTGACTTTATTCGGAACTATTAATTATGTTAATTTTTTTTAATTGACCAATCAAAGTTGTTATGTTTATAGCTGGTGCATTGATTTTTGGTTTCTTTCGTTTCTCTTATTTAATATCGTGTCTCAGTGGTTTGCGTTCAGCGTATGATAATTAGTTAATAATGATATTCCTTGTACTTTCAGATTTCTGGCAACAAATGCTCAAATACATTGTAAAACGGTTACTTATCTGGGGCGCAGATCAGGAACATGAAAAATATGATATCCATGGCGCACAGATCAATTCTTGGGCTGTTTTTAAAATGTGTAGAAGATTCAAGAAATCCTGGAGCAAGCGACGTTAATTAATGGATCAACGATAACAAAGAACTCGAAAAATAGTTTAATCTAAGTTTAGCGCTACCAATTTACATAAGTTTTATAGTTATATAAGTCGCGTACATGAATTTATACAAATAGTTTATAACAATTAGTTTATAAGGAGACATTTGTATTTACCGAATGCTTAAGAAGTGACAATAAACGTTCAGTTATGGTTAATGAATGGTTAAATCATTTAACGACCCCTGCAACTATCCCAGCGCGAAACATTCCTATCCTTAAACGAGAAACAACTCGTAAAACACAGCCTTACACACAATTTAATTAGTCGTAAGCAAAAATATTCGTGGGTCGTTTTACAGATTTGTACAGATACTGTGCAATAATTAGCCAATAAGTTGGAGTCTGTCAGTTCATTTGTAAGGGTTTAGATGTTAAAGTATGGCAATAAACATTCAGTTATCGTTAAATAGTGGTTTAATCATTTAATGATCCCAGCAACTATCAAAGAAGGACGCATTCCAATCTTCAACGAAGCAGCAATTCGTAATGGACAACCCTAAATCCAATTGAATGAATGGTATGGCTCACCTGTGACATCTAGTTTCAAACGCTTCATTGTCCAACAAGCAACAAAGTAGGAATACATCCAATACTGTATCGCGAGTAGTAACTGTAATATACTATTACATTTAAGCATAATTTCTGAAGCTGTACTAGCAGAAGCAAAAAATAATGCATTACAAGTACATCAGCTATCCTAGAATGCAACGCAATTGTAAGTCACGCAAAACCATGTAGGAAACATTTCCAAAGGAGCAAGCTTTCATTCAATGACCCTAGCAACTGTCAAAGGACGCATTCCAATCTTCAACGAAGCAGCAATTCATAATGGACAACCCTAAATCCAATTGAATGAATGGTATGGCTCAGCTGTGACATCTAGTTTCAAACTCTTCATTGTCCAACAAGCAACAAAGTAGGAATACATCCAATACTGTATCGCGAATAGTAACTGTAATATACTATTACATTTAAGGATAATTTCTGAAGCTATACCAGCAGAAGCAAAAAATAATGCATTACAAGTACATCAGCTATCCTAGAATGCAACGCAATTGTAAGTCACGCAAAACCATGTAGGAAACATTTCCAAAGGAGCAAGCTTTCATTTAATGACCGTAGCAACTGTTAAAGGACACATTCCAATCTTCAACGAAGCAGCAAATCATAATGGACAATCCTAAATCCAATTGAATGAATGGTATGGCTCACCTGTGACATCTAGTTTCAAACGCTTCATTGTCCAACAAGCAACAAAGTAGGAATACATCCAATACTGTTTCGCGAATAGTAACTGTAATATACTATTACATTTAAGCATAATTTCTGAAGCTATACCAGCAGAAGCAAAAAATAGTGCATTACAAGTACATCAGCTATCCTAGAATGCAACGCAATTGTAAGTCACGCAAAACCATGTAGGAAACATTTCCAAAGGAGCAAGCTTCCATTTAATGACCGCAGCAACTGTGAAAGGACACATTCCAATCTTCAACGAAGCAGCAAATCATAATGGACAATCCTAAATCCAATTGAATGAATGGTATGGCTCACCTGTGGCATCTAGTTTCAAACGCTTCATTGTCCAACAAGCAACAAAGTAGGAATACATCCAATACTGTATCGCGAATAGTAATTGTAATCTATTGTTACATTTAAGGATAACTTCTAGAGTTAAACTAGCAGAAGCAAAAAATACTGTACTACAAGTACATCAGCTATCCTAGAATGCAACGCAATTGTAAGTCACGCAAAACTATGTACGAAATATTTCCAAATGAGCAACCATTCATTCAACGAGAATCTTAAATTCCATACATTAATGGTTTCTTTATCGTGTATTCCTGCATGAAAAGGCAAGTATCTTTAACCCACCCACAGGCATACGAAATAAAATTGTTATCGTCAATTATGGTTAGTCACAGAACCATAGTGATATAACAATACACTTGTTTGCGGTAAGACAATGGAAAGAAACGTATTATCGTGAATATCTGCGCGCGGTGATCTCCGTAATTAGATATCAAAGAGAACGATTGTGTAAAGTTTAGTATAGAAGCATGTAAATTTCAAATATATAACTTTTACACAGTACGTTGAACTAATTCTAACACGTGGTTAACAACTGTTTTAAAGGGAATAAAAGCATGAAATAGTCTTCGATAACACTATCCTGTTTACATTAATTTGGATAATAATGCTTCTCCTCCTCCAATAATACGACAGAGAAATGCGTGTTAGGTAAATAGTAATTATTACGATGAACATTTTATAATTATTTGCTGTCGTCGAAGGTTACGCTATAGAAACTATTGGCAGGTCGGTGGCGCCATCTCTGTGAGAAGTGCTGAAACTGTTCGCAGTTCTGCTGCAGTCGGTAACCGCTACATTGTCGGTAATGAAGTGCGACTAGTTTCAGCGCTTTTCCGAGAGATGGCGCCACCGCGGCGTAAACAAAGTAAAGATTTATTAATTGTCAATTAATGCAGCAACGGTGGCGTTAATTAACACGTGTATTCATTCGGAATGCGTTTATCCTATGTGACTTTATTCGGAACTATTAATTATGTTAATTTTTTTTAATTGACCAATCAAAGTTGTTATGTTTATAGCTGGTGCATTGATTTTTGGTTTCTTTCGTTTCTCTTATTTAATATCGTGTCTCAGTGGTTTGCGTTCAGCGTATGATAATTAGTTAATAATGATATTCCTTGTACTTTCAGATTTCTGGCAACAAATGCTCAAATACATTGTAAAACGGTTACTTATCTGGGGCGCAGATCAGGAACATGAAAAATATGATATCCATGGCGCACAGATCAATTCTTGGGCTGTTTTTAAAATGTGTAGAAGATTCAAGAAATCCTGGAGCAAGCGACGTTAATTAATGGATCAACGATAACAAAGAACTCGAAAAATAGTTTAATCTAAGTTTAGCGCTACCAATTTACATAAGTTTTATAGTTATATAAGTCGCGTACATGAATTTATACAAATAGTTTATAACAATTAGTTTATAAGGAGACATTTGTATTTACCGAATGCTTAAGAAGTGACAATAAACGTTCAGTTATGGTTAATGAATGGTTAAATCATTTAACGACCCCTGCAACTATCCCAGCGCGAAACATTCCTATCCTTAAACGAGAAACAACTCGTAAAACACAGCCTTACACACAATTTAATTAGTCGTAAGCAAAAATATTCGTGGGTCGTTTTACAGATTTGTACAGATACTGTGCAATAATTAGCCAATAAGTTGGAGTCTGTCAGTTCATTTGTAAGGGTTTAGATGTTAAAGTATGGCAATAAACATTCAGTTATCGTTAAATAGTGGTTTAATCATTTAATGATCCCAGCAACTATCAAAGAAGGACGCATTCCAATCTTCAACGAAGCAGCAATTCGTAATGGACAACCCTAAATCCAATTGAATGAATGGTATGGCTCACCTGTGACATCTAGTTTCAAACGCTTCATTGTCCAACAAGCAACAAAGTAGGAATACATCCAATACTGTGTCGCGAATAGTAACTGTAATATACTATTACATTTAAGGATAATTTCTGAAGCTATACCAGCAGAAGCAAAAAATAATGCATCACAAGTACATCAGCTATCCTAGAATGCAACGCAATTGTAAGACACGCAAAACCATGTAGGAAACATTTCCAAAGGAGCAAACGGTCATTCAACGATAATCTTACATTCCATACATTAATGGTTTCTTTATCGTGTATTCTTGCACGAGAGGGCAAGTATCTTTAACCCACCCACAGGCATACAAAATATAATTGCGATCGTCTATTATGGGTAGTCACAGCGCCATGGTGATATAACAATACACTCGTTTGCGGTAAGACAATGGAAAGAAACGTATTATCGTGAATATCTGCGTACGGTGATCTCCGTAATTAGATATGAAAGCGAATGATTGTGTAAAGTTTAGTATAGAAGCATGTAAATTTCAAATATATAAATTATATACAGTAGGTTGAAATCATTGTCAGCAGGAGAATAAAGGCTGTGGAAATGGAATGAAATAATGAATTATTCTTCAATAACACCATCCGATCAACATTAATTGGGGAAATATTGCTTCTCCTCCTTCAATAATATGAGAGAGAAATGCGTGTCGACCGACTAACAGTTATTGCGATGAATATTTTATAATTATTTGCTGTCGTCGAAGGTTACGCTACAGAAACTGTTGACAGGCCGGTGGCGCCATCTCTGCGAAGAGCGCCGAAACTGTCCGCGCGTGGTTATCGACAGTGTCGGTAACGGCTGGTGGCGCCATCTGTTGGTTACCGGCTGAAACAGAACTGCGAACAGTTTCGGCACTTTTACGAGAGATGGCGCCACCGCGGCGTAAATAAAGCAACGAATCCTTTAATTGATAATTAATGCAGTAACGGTGGCGTTAATTGACACGTGTATTCATTGGGAATGCGTTTAACCTGTGTGACTTTATTCGGAATTGTTAATTATGTTAATTGCTTTTAATTAACCAATGAAAGTTGTGAAGGTTATAACCGCTGCAATGATGCTTGATTTCTTCCCTTTCTCTTATTTAATATCGTGTCTCAGTGGTTTGCGTTCAGCGTATGATAATTAGTTAATAATAATATTACTTGTACTTTCAGATTTCTGGCAACAAGTGCTCAAATACATTGTAAAACAGTTAATTATCTGGAGCGCAGATCAGGAACACTACAAATATGATATTCATGGCGCACAGATTAATTCTTGGGCTCTTATTAAATTGTGTAGAAGATTCAAGAATTCCTAGAGCAACTGACGTTACTTGCTGGGTCAACGATAACGAAGAACTCTAAGAAACAGCTTAACCTAAGTTTAGCGCTAGCAATTTACATATGTTTTATAGTTATATAAGACGCGTACATGAATTTATACAGATAGCTTATAACAATTAGTTTATAAGGAGACATTTGTATTTACCGAATGCTTAAGAATTGACAATAAACGTTCAGTTATGGTTAATGAATGGTTAAATCATTTAACCACCCCCTGCAACTATCCCAGCGCGAACCATTCCTATCCCTAAACGAGAAACAACTCGTAAAACACAACCTTACACACAATTTAATTAGTCGTAAGCAAAAATATTGGTGGGTCGTTTTACAGATTTGTACAGATGCTGTGCAATAATTAACGAAAAAGTTGGAGTCTGTCAGTTCTTTTGTAAGGGTTTAGATGTTAAAGTATGGCGATAAACATTCAGTTATCGTTAAATAGTAGTTTAATCATTTAATGATCCCAGCAACTATCAAAGAAGGACACATTCCAATCTTCAACGAAGCAGCAATTCATAATGGACAACCCTAAATCCAATTGAATGGATGGTATGGCTCACCTTTGGCATCTAGTTTCAAACGCTTCATTCTCCAACAAGCAACAAAGTAGGAATACATCCAATACTGTATCACGAATAGTAACTGTAATATACTATTACATTTGAGGATAATTTCTGAAGCTATACTAGCAGAAGCAAAAAATAATGCATTACAAGTACATCAGCTATCCTAGAATGCAACGCAATTGTAAGTCACGCAAAACCATGTAGGAAACACTTCCAAAGCAGCAAGCTTCCATTTAATGACCGTAGCAACTGTCAAAGGACACATTCCAATCTTCAACGAAGCAGCAAATCATAATGGACAATCCTAAATCCAATTGAATGAATGGTATGGCTCACCTGTGACATCTAGCTTCAAACGCTTCATTATCCAACAAGCAACAAAGTAGGAATACATCCAATACTGTATCGCGAATAGTAACTGTAATATACTATTACATTTAAGCATAATTTCTGAAGCTATACCAGCAGAAGCAAAAAATAGTGCATTACAAGTACATCAGCTATCCTAGAATGCAACGCAATTGTAAGTCACGCAAAACCATGTAGGAAACATTTCCAAAGGAGCAAGCTTCCATTTAATGACCGCAGCAACTGTGAAAGGACGCATTCCAATCTTCAACGAAGCAGCAATTCGTAATGGACAACCCTAAATCCAATCGAATGAATGGTATGGCTTACCTTTGGCATCTAGTTTCAAACGCTTCATTGTCCAACAAGCAACAAAGTGGGAATACATCCAATACGGTATCGCGAATAGTAACTGTAATATACTATTACATTTAAGGATAACTTCTGAAGGTACACTAGCAGAAGCAAAAAATAATGCATTACAAGTACATCAGCTATCCTAGAATGCAACGCAATTGTAAGTCACGCAAAACCATGTAGGAAACATTTCCAAAGGAGCAAGCTTCCATTTAATGACCGTAGCAACTGTTAAAGGACACATTCCAATCTTCAACGAAGCAGCAAATCATAATGGACAATCCTAAATCCAATTGAATGAATGGTATGGCTCAGCTGTGACATCTAGTTTCAAACTCTTCATTGTCCAACAAGCAACAAAGTAGGAATACATCCAATACTGTATCGCGAATAGTAACTGTAATATACTATTACATTTAAGGATAATTTCTGAAGCTATACCAGCAGAAGCAAAAAATAATGCATTACAAGTACATCAGCTATCCTAGAATGCAACGCAATTGTAAGTCACGCAAAACCATGTAGGAAACATTTCCAAAGGAGCAAGCTTTCATTTAATGACCGTAGCAACTGTTAAAGGACACATTCCAATCTTCAACGAAGCAGCAAATCATAATGGACAATCCTAAATCCAATTGAATGAATGGTATGGCTCACCTGTGACATCTAGTTTCAAACGCTTCATTGTCCAACAAGCAACAAAGTAGGAATACATCCAATACTGTTTCGCGAATAGTAACTGTAATATACTATTACATTTAAGCATAATTTCTGAAGCTATACCAGCAGAAGCAAAAAATAGTGCATTACAAGTACATCAGCTATCCTAGAATGCAACGCAATTGTAAGTCACGCAAAACCATGTAGGAAACATTTCCAAAGGAGCAAGCTTCCATTTAATGACCGCAGCAACTGTGAAAGGACACATTCCAATCTTCAACGAAGCAGCAAATCATAATGGACAATCCTAAATCCAATTGAATGAATGGTATGGCTCACCTGTGGCATCTAGTTTCAAACGCTTCATTGTCCAACAAGCAACAAAGTAGGAATACATCCAATACTGTATCGCGAATAGTAATTGTAATCTATTGTTACATTTAAGGATAACTTCTAGAGTTAAACTAGCAGAAGCAAAAAATACTGTACTACAAGTACATCAGCTATCCTAGAATGCAACGCAATTGTAAGTCACGCAAAACTATGTACGAAATATTTCCAAATGAGCAACCATTCATTCAACGAGAATCTTAAATTCCATACATTAATGGTTTCTTTATCGTGTATTCCTGCATGAAAAGGCAAGTATCTTTAACCCACCCACAGGCATACGAAATAAAATTGTTATCGTCAATTATGGTTAGTCACAGAACCATAGTGATATAACAATACACTTGTTTGCGGTAAGACAATGGAAAGAAACGTATTATCGTGAATATCTGCGCGCGGTGATCTCCGTAATTAGATATCAAAGAGAACGATTGTGTAAAGTTTAGTATAGAAGCATGTAAATTTCAAATATATAACTTTTACACAGTACGTTGAACTAATTCTAACACGTGGTTAACAACTGTTTTAAAGGGAATAAAAGCATGAAATAGTCTTCGATAACACTATCCTGTTTACATTAATTTGGATAATAATGCTTCTCCTCCTCCAATAATACGACAGAGAAATGCGTGTTAGGTAAATAGTAATTATTACGATGAACATTTTATAATTATTTGCTGTCGTCGAAGGTTACGCTATAGAAACTATTGGCAGGTCGGTGGCGCCATCTCTGTGAGAAGTGCTGAAACTGTTCGCAGTTCTGCTGCAGTCGGTAACCGCTACATTGTCGGTAATGAAGTGCGACTAGTTTCAGCGCTTTTCCGAGAGATGGCGCCACCGCGGCGTAAACAAAGTAAAGATTTATTAATTGTCAATTAATGCAGCAACGGTGGCGTTAATTAACACGTGTATTCATTCGGAATGCGTTTATCCTATGTGACTTTATTCGGAATTGTTAATTATGTTAATTGTTTTTAATTAACCAATCAAAGTTGTGAAGGTTATAACCGTTGCATTGATGCTTGGTTTCTTCCCTTTCTCTTATTTAATATCGTGTCTCAGTGGTTTGCGTTCAGCGTATGATAATTAGTTAATAATGATATTCCTTGTACTTTCAGATTTCTGGCAACAAATGCTCAAATACATTGTAAAACGGTTACTTATCTGGGGCGCAGATCAGGAACATGAAAAATATGATATCCATGGCGCACAGATCAATTCTTGGGCTGTTTTTAAAATGTGTAGAAGATTCAAGAAATCCTGGAGCAAGCGACGTTAATTAATGGATCAACGATAACAAAGAACTCGAAAAATAGTTTAATCTAAGTTTAGCGCTACCAATTTACATAAGTTTTATAGTTATATAAGTCGCGTACATGAATTTATACAAATAGTTTATAACAATTAGTTTATAAGGAGACATTTGTATTTACCGAATGCTTAAGAAGTGACAATAAACGTTCAGTTATGGTTAATGAATGGTTAAATCATTTAACGACCCCTGCAACTATCCCAGCGCGAAACATTCCTATCCTTAAACGAGAAACAACTCGTAAAACACAGCCTTACACACAATTTAATTAGTCGTAAGCAAAAAATATTCGTGGGTCGTTTTACAGATTTGTACAGATACTGTGCAATAATTAGCCAATAAGTTGGAGTCTGTCAGTTCATTTGTAAGGGTTTAGATGTTAAAGTATGGCAATAAACATTCAGTTATCGTTAAATAGTGGTTTAATCATTTAATGATCCCAGCAACTATCAAAGAAGGACGCATTCCAATCTTCAACGAAGCAGCAATTCGTAATGGACAACCCTAAATCCAATTGAATGAATGGTATGGCTCACCTGTGACATCTAGTTTCAAACGCTTCATTGTCCAACAAGCAACAAAGTAGGAATACATCCAATACTGTATCGCGAGTAGTAACTGTAATATACTATTACATTTAAGCATAATTTCTGAAGCTGTACGAGCAGAAGCAAAAAATAATGCATTACAAGTACATCAGCTATCCTAGAATGCAACGCAATTTTAAGTCACGCAAAACCATGTAGGAAACATTTCCAAAGGAGCAAGCTTTCATTCAATGACCCTAGCAACTGTCAAAGGACGCATTCCAATCTTCAACGAAGCAGCAATTCATAATGGACAACCCTAAATCCAATTGAATGAATGGTATGGCTCAGCTGTGACATCTAGTTTCAAACGCTTCATTGTCCAACAAGCAACAAAGTAGGAATACATCCAATACTGTATCGCGAATAGTAACTGTAATATACTATTACATTTAAGGATAATTTCTGAAGCTATACCAGCAGAAGCAAAAAATAATGCATTACAAGTACATCAGCTATCCTAGAATGCAACGCAATTGTAAGTCACGCAAAACCATGTAGGAAACATTTCCAAAGGAGCAAGCTTTCATTTAATGACCGTAGCAACTGTTAAAGGACACATTCCAATCTTCAACGAAGCAGCAAATCATAATGGACAATCCTAAATCCAATTGAATGAATGGTATGGCTCACCTGTGACATCTAGTTTCAAACGCTTCATTGTCCAACAAGCAACAAAGTAGGAATACATCCAATACTGTATCGCGAATAGTAACTGTAATATACTATTACATTTAAGCATAATTTCTGAAGCTATACCAGCAGAAGCAAAAAATAGTGCATTACAAGTACATCAGCTATACTAGAATGCAAGGCAATTGTAAGTCACGCAAAACCATGTAGGAAACATTTCCAAAGGAGCAAGCTTCCATTTACTGACCGCAGCAACTGTGAAAGGACACATTCCGAACTTCAACGAAGCAGCAAATCATAATGGACAATCCTAAATCCAATTGAATGAATGGTATGGCTCACCTGTGACATCTAGTTTCAAACGCTTCATTGTCCAACAAGCAACAAAGTAGGAATACATCCAATACTGTATCGCGAATAGTAACTGTAATATACTATTACATTTAAGGATAATTTCTGAAGCTATACCAGCAGAAGCAAAAAATAATGCATTACAAGTACATCAGCTATCCTAGAATGCAACGCAATTGTAAGTCACGCAAAACCATGTAGGAAACATGTCCAAAGGAGCAAGCTTTCATTTAATGACCGCAGCAACTGTGAAAGGACACATTCCAATCTTCAACGAAGCAGCAAATCATAATGGACAATCCTAAATCCAATTGAATGAATGGTATGGCTCACCTGTGACATCTAGTTTCAAACGCTTCATTGTCCAACAAGCAACAAAGTGGGAATACATCCAATACTGTATCGCGAATAGTAACTGTAATATACTATTACATTTAAGGATAATTTCTGAAGCTATACCAGCAGAAGCAAAAAATAATGCATTACAAGTACATCAGCTATCCTAGAATGCAACGCAATTGTAAGTCCCGCAAAACCATGTAGGAAACATTTCCAAAGCAGCAAAAGGTCATTCAACGAGAATCTTAAATTCCATACATTAATGGTTTCTTTATCGTGTATTCCTGCATGAAAAGGCAAGTATCTTTAACCCACCCACAGGCATACGAAATAAAATTGTTATCGTCAATTATGGTTAGTCACAGAACCATAGTGATATAACAATACACTTGTTTGCGGTAAGACAATGGAAAGAAACGTATTATCGTGAATATCTGCGCGCGGTGATCTCCGTAATTAGATATCAAAGAGAACGATTGTGTAAAGTTTAGTATAGAAGCATGTAAATTTCAAATATATAACTTTTACACAGTACGTTGAACTAATTCTAACACGTGGTTAACAACTGTTTTAAAGGGAATAAAAGCATGAAATAGTCTTCGATAACACTATCCTGTTTACATTAATTTGGATAATAATGCTTCTCCTCCTCCAATAATACGACAGAGAAATGCGTGTTAGGTAAATAGTAATTATTACGATGAACATTTTATAATTATTTGCTGTCGTCGAAGGTTACGCTACAGAAACTGTTGACAGGCCGGTGGCGCCATCTCTGTGAAGAGCGCTGAAACTGTTCGCGCGTGTTTATCGACAGTGTCGGTAACCGCTGGTGGCGCCATCTGTTGGTTACCGGCTGAAACAGAACCGCGAACAGTTTTAGCACGTTTACGGGAGATGGCGCCACAGCGACGTAAATAAAGTAACGATTTTTTTTTTTAAATTGATAATTAATGCAGTAACGGTGTCGTTAATTGACACGTGTATTCATTGGGAATGCGTTTAACCTGTGTGACTTTATTCGGAATTGTTAATTATGTTAATTGTTTTTAATTAACCAATCAAAGTTGTGAAGGTTATAACCGTTGCATTGATGCTTGGTTTCTTCCCTTTCTCTTATTTAATATCGTGTCTCAGTGGTTTGCGTTCAGCGTATGATAATTAGTTAATAATAATATTACTTGTACTTTCAGATTTCTGGCAACAAGTGCTCAAATACATTGTAAAACAGTTAATTATCTGGAGCGCAGATCAGGAACACTACAAATCTGATATTCATGGCGCACAGATTAATTCTTGGGCTCTTATTAAATTGTGTAGAAGATTCAAGAATTCCTAGAGCAACTGACGTTACTTGCTGGGTCAACGATAACGAAGAACTCTAAGAAACAGCTTAACCTAAGTTTAGCGCTACCAATTTACATATGTTTTATAGTTATATAAGACGCGTACATGAATTTGTACAGATAGTTTATAACAATTAGTTTATAAGGAGACATTTGTATTTACCGAATGCTTAAGAAGTGACAATAAACGTTCAGTTATGGTTAATGAATGGTTAAATCATTTAACGACCCCTGCAACTATCCCAGCGCGAACCATTCCTATCCCTAAACGAGAAACAACTCGTAAAACACAACCTTACACACAATTTAATTAGTCGTAAGCAAATATATTGGTGGGTCGTTTTACAGATTTGTACAGATACTGTGCAATAATTAACCAATAAGTAGGAGTCTGTCAGTTCTTTTGTAAGGGTTTAGATGTTAAAGTATGGCAATAAACATTCAGTTATCGTTAAATAGTGGTTTAATCATTTAATGATCCCAGCAACTATCAAAGAAGGACACATTCCAATCTTCAACGAAGCAGCAATTCATAATGGACAACCCTAAATCCAATTGAATGGATGGTATGGCTCACCTTTGGCATCTAGTTTCAAACGCTTCATTCTCCAACAAGCAACAAAGTAGGAATGCATCCAATACTGTATCGCGAATAGTAACTGTAATATACTATTACATTTAAGGATAATTTCTGAAGCTATACCAGCGGAAGCAAAAAATAATGCATTACAAGTACATCAGCTATCCTAGAATGCAACGCAATTGTAAGTCACGCAAAACCATGTAGGAAACACTTCCAAAGCAGCAAGCTTCCATTTAATGACCGTAGCAACTGTCAAAGGACACATTCCAATCTTCAACGAAGCAGCAAATCATAATGGACAATCCTAAATCCAATTGAATGAATGGTATGGCTCACCTGTGACATCTAGTTTCAAACGCTTCATTATCCAACAAGCAACAAAGTAGGAATACATCCAATAATGTATCGCGAATAGTAACTGTAATATACTATTACATTTAAGGATAATTTCTGAAGCTATACCAGCAGAAGCAAAGAATAATGCATTACAAGTACATCAGCTATCCTAGAATGCAACGCAATTGTAAGTCACGCAAAACCATGTAGGAAACATTTCCAAAGCAGCAAGCTTCCATTTAATGACCGTAGCAACTGTCAAAGGACACATTCCAATCTTCAACGAAGCAGCAAATCATAATGGACAATCCTAAATCCAATTGAATGAATGGTATGGCTCACCTGTGACATCTAGTTTCAAACGCTTCATTATCCAACAAGCAACAAAGTAGGAATACATCCAATAATGTATAGCGAATAGTAACTGTAATATACTATTACATTTAAGGATAATTTCTGAAGCTATACCAGCGGAAGCAAAAAATAATGCATTACAAGTACATCAGCTATCCTAGAATGCAACGCAATTGTAAGTCATGCAAAACCATGTAGGAAACATTTCCAAAGCAGCAAGCTTCCATTTAATGACCGTAGCAACTGTCAAAGGACACATTCCAATCTTCAACGAAGCAGCAAATCATAATGGACAATCCTAAATCCAATTGAATGAATGGTATGGCTCACCTGTGACATCTAGTTTCAAACGCTTCATTCTCCCACAAGCAACAAAGTAGGAATACATCCAATAATGTATCGCGAATAGTAACTGTAATATACTATTACATTTAAGGATAATTTCTGAAGCTATACCAGCAGAAGCAAAGAATAATGCATTACAAGTACATCAGCTATCCTAGAATGCAACGCAATTGTAAGTCACGCAAAACCATGTAGGAAACATTTCCAAAGCAGCAAGCTTCCATTTAATGACCGTAGCAACTGTCAAAGGACACATTCCAATCTTCAACGAAGCAGCAAATCATAATGGACAATCCTAAATCCAATTGAATGAATGGTATGGCTCACCTGTGACATCTAGTTTCAAACGCTTCATTATCCAACAAGCAACAAAGTAGGAACACATCCAATACTGTATCGCGAATAGTAACTGTAATATACTATTACATTTAAGGATAATTTCTGAAGCTATACCAGCAGAAGCAAAAAAAAATAATGCATTACAAGTACATCAGCTATCCTAGAATGCAACGCAATTGTAGGTCACGCAAAACCATGTAGGAAACATTTCCAAAGCAGCAAGCTTCCATTTAATGACCGTAGCAACTGTCAAAGGACACATTCCAATCTTCAACGAAGCAGCAAATCATAATGGACAATCCTAAATCCAATTGAATGAATGGTATGGCTCACCTGTGACATCTAGTTTCAAACGCTTTATTATCCAACAAGCAACAAAGTAGGAATACATCCAATAATGTATCGCGAATAGTAACTGTAATATACCATTACCTTTAAGGATAATTTCTGAAGCTATAACAGCAGAAGCAAAAAATAATGCATTACAAGTACATCAGCTATCCTAGAATGCAACGCATTTATAAGTCTTGCAAAACCATGTAGGAAACCTTTCCAAAGGAGCAAGCTTTCATTTAATGACCGTAGCAACTGTCAAAGGACACATTCCAATCTTCAACGAAGCAGCAATTCATAATGGACAACCCTAAATCCAATTGAATGAATGGTATGGCTCACCTGTGACATCTAGTTTCAAACGCTTCATTCTCCCACAAGCAACAAAGTAGGAATACATCCAATACTGTATCGCGAATAGTAACTGTAATATACTATTACATTTAAGGATAATTTCTGAAGCTATACTAGCAGAAGCAAAAAATAATGCATTACAAGTACATCAGCTATCCTAAAATGCAAAGCAATTGTACGTCACGCAAAACCATGTAGGAAACATTTCCAAAGGAGCAACCGGTCATTCAACGATAATCTTACATTCCATACATTAATGGTTTCTTTATCGTGTATTCTTGCACGAAAGGGCAAGTATCTTTAACCCACCCACAGGCATACAAAATAAAATTGCGATCGTCTATTATGGTTAGTCACAGAGCCTTGGTGATGTAACAATACACTCGTTTGCGGTAAGACAATGGAAAGAAACGTATTATCGTGAATATCTGCGTACGGTGATCTCCGTAATTAGATATGAAAGCGAATGATTGTGTAAAGTTTAGTATAGAAGCATGTAAATTTCAAATATATAAATTATATACAGTAGGTTGAAATCATTGCGAGCAGGAGAATAAAGGCTGTGGAAAGGGAATGAAATAATGAATTATTCTTCAATAACACCATCCGATCAACATTAATTGGGGAAATATTGCTTCTCCTCCTTCAATAATATGAGAGAGAAATGCGTGTCGACCGACTAACAGTTATTGCGATGAATATTTTATAATTATATGCTGTCGTCGAAGGTTACGGTATGGAAACTGTTGACAGGCCGGTGGCGCCATCTCTGTGAAGAGCGCTGAAACTGTTCGCGCGTGTTTATCGACAGTGTCGGTAACGGCTGGTGGCGCCATCTGTTGGTTACCGGCTGAAACAGAACCGCGAACAGTTTCAGCACTTTTACGGGAGATGGCGCCACCGCGGCGTAAAGATAGTAACGATTATTTTAAATTGATAATTAATGCAGTAACGGTGACGTTAATTGACACGTGTATTCATTGGGAATGCGATTAACCTGTGTGACTTTATTCGGAATTGTTAATTATGTTAATTGTTTTTAATTAACCAATCAAAGTTGTGAAGGTTATAACCGCTGCATTGATGCTTGGTTTCTTCCTTTTCTCTTATTTAATATCGTGTCCCCATCGTTTGTGTTCAGTGTATGGTAATTAGTAAGCAATGCTATTAATTGTACTTTCAGTTTACTGGCAACAAATTCCCAAAGACATTGAAGAACAATTACGTATCTGGAGCGCAGATCAGGAACACTACAAATATGATATTCATGGCGCACAGATTAATTGTTGGGCTACTATTAAATTGGGTAGAAGATTCAAGAATTCCTACAGCAACTGACGTTACTTGCTGGGTCAACGATAACGAAGAACTCTAAGAAACAGCTTAATATAAGTTTAGCGCTACCAATTTACATAAGTTTTATAGTTATATAAGTCGCGTACATGAATTTATACAGATAGTTTATAAGAATTAGTTTATAAGGAGACATTTGTATTTACCGAATGCTTAAGAAGTAACAATAAACGTTCAGTTATGGTTAATGAATGGTTAAATCATTTAACGACCCCTGCAACTATCCCAGCGCGAACCATTCCTATCCTTAAACGAGAAACAACTCGTAAAACACAGCCTTACACACAATTTAATTAGTCGTAAGCAAAAAAAAAAATATTGGTGAGTCGTTTTACAGATTTGTACAGATACTGTGCAATAATTAACCAATAAGTTGGAGTCTGTCAGTTCTTTTGTAAGGTTTTAGATGTTAAAGTATGGCGATAAACATTCAGTTATCGTTAAATAGTAGTTTAATCATTTAATGATCCCAGCAACTATCAAAGAAGGACACATTCCGATCTTTAACGAAGCAGCAAATCATAATGGACAATCCTAAATCCAATTGAATGAATGGTATGGCTCACCTGTGACATCTAGTTTCAAACGCATCATTTTCCAACAAGCGACAAAGTAGGAATACATCCAATACTGCATCGCGAATAGTAACTGTAATGTACTATTACATTTAAGGATAATTTCTGAAGCTATACTAGCAGAAGCAAAAAATAATGCATTACAAGTACATCAGCTATCCTAGAATGCAACGCAATTGTAAGTCACGCAAAACCATGTAGTAAACATTTCCAAAGGAACAAACGTTTATTCAACGAGGATCTTACATTCCATACATTAATGGTTTCTTTATCGTGTATTCTTGCACGAAAAGGCAAGTATCTTTAATCTACCCAGAGGCATACAAAATAAAACTGTTATCGTGTATTATGGTTAGCCACATAACCATAGTGATTTAACAATACACTTATTTGCGATAAGAAAGAAATTTCTTTGGAAAGAAATGTATTATCGGTGATCTCCGTAATTAGATATGAAAGAGAATGATTGTGTAAAGTTTTGTATAGAAGCATTTAAATTACAAACCTATAAATTTCACACAGTGGGTTGAAATCATTGTCAGCAGAAGAATAAAGGCTGTTGGAAGGGGAATAAAATAATGAATTATTCTTCAATAACACCACCTGATGTACACTAATTTGGAAAATATTGCTTCTCATTCTTTAAAAATATGACAGGGAAATGCGTGTTAAGTAAATAGTAATTACTACGATGAATATTTTATATTTACTGTCATCGAAGGTTACATTATAGAAGCTATTGACTGTCCGGTGGCGCCATCTCTGTGAAAAGTGCTGAGACTGTTCGCAGTTCTGTTTCAACCGGTCACCAACAGATGGCGCCACCAGCGCGCTAGAACTTTGCTACACTGTCGATAACGACGTGCGTCTAGTTTCAGCGCTTTTACGCGAGATGGCGCCACTGTGGTTTAAATAAAGTAACGATTTATTGGTATATATTGGCCATATTGGTTCTGTGACTGCATCGTAAAGTGTTCGATTACCGACTGGCAGGACACATTGGCGTGCTCGGTATTTATATACTGGGGAAGGGTTCTCCCCACTCCTTTTTTTTTTTTTTTTTTTTTTTTTTTTTTTTTTTTTTTTTTTTTTTTTTTTTTTGCTTATCAATACCGTCGGTTAGGTCAGGTTTGGTCGGGTTAGGTTAGGTTGGGTTAGGTCAGGTTTGGTCGGGTTAGGTTAGGTTGGGTTAGGTCAGGTTTGGTCGGGTTAGGTTAGGTTGGGTTAGGTCAGGTTTGGTCGGGTTAGGTTAGGTTGGGTTAGGTCAGGTTTGGTCGGGTTAGGTTAGGTTGGGTTAGGTCAGGTTTGGTCGGGTTAGGTTAGGTTGGGTTAGGTCAGGTTTGGTCGGGTTAGGTTAGGTTGGGTTAGGTCAGGTTTGGTCGGGTTAGGTTAGGTTGG